>CM031242.1:1025734978-1028134978 GCA_018340775.1 Taxus wallichiana var. yunnanensis
CCAATGGCGGAGTGTGAACTGGGAAAATTTGGAAAATTTCCTTTTGTGGAGAAAGGAGTTAAAAGTAAAAAGGAAGCGTGGTTCCACTGGGACCCACATTAGAGACTAGAAGCGCAGGAGGGTGGAGCCGTGGGGAAACTTGAAAATTTTTCCCTTTTCAAAAAATAGGTGAAATGGTAGAATGTGGTCACGGTTTCTTTGGGGCCCACATTAGGACACGTGTCATGCTCATTTCTCGGGGTAGAGGTGCGGAGAAAAATGTGAAAATTTTACATTTTTCCAAAAGTTGCAAAAGGAAAAAGGGAACCCACATGCCCGCTCTAAAATAGATCTCCCACATGGACAATCCAAATTCAAAATAGAAATCAATGGCAGTGGTGCATCTATATCTGATTTTTCCACCATTTTCACTCCGAGTCCGGGATGCATATTTTCTTGGTTTTTTATCATTTCATGGAGTCTCATGCATGCCAAATGAAGAGGAGCATTAATCAGGTATCCTGGTTTGGTGGGGAAGGTATGTAAATGTATCTCACCATTAATATGTGGTCTTCGCCGTCGATTCGGCCTGATTTTTCTTTCCTTGGCATGCAATAAACCTGTTGATATCTTAGTTGGGTGAATAAATTTTGGGGACGTATTTTACCATTAAGGTGAGACCTAACCTTTGGGGCTCGATTTTATCTTCCATTTATTCTTCACAGGCATGCAAAGAACTAGACTGGATAGAATAGGGGTGGAAGTGGTTGACGAATAAAGGGAGAAGTGATCCACTAGAGGAAGGAGTTGAATGTAGGAGATATTCGAAGAGATCTTCCCCTGGAACACCCGATAACTCTTTAAAGATCTAATTTTGGGAATCACGATCGAGATCATGACAAGCCACCGGTTTACTAAATGTCTAGATTTTTTGGGGGAAAAGGCTCTATTGTAAATGTTATAAATGGCAAAAATTTATCATGCAAATGGTTGGAGTGTGAGGGGTCGGGACTGATTTTCCTAATAGAAAAAAGGCTTGATAGAGCCCATCCTTTTGAGAAGCTGATTGAGAAGCCTATATATCTCTTTTGTATTGAATTTAATCATGTCAAGGTGGTTGTGAGTGTACATCCATTGACAAGCTCTGAGATTTTTCTAGAAACTTTCCCGACTGATAAATTTAATCAAACTTGAGTTATTCTGTGTGGATCTTATGCAAAATGTGTGGCTTTACTTCTGAATGTCTACAAATAGTTGTTCTTGTTCCTATTGCAATCTTGTGTTAAAATCTGTCTCAATCACATAGGTCTCAATCCTTGTGATAGGTTAGGGGAATTTTTAATTTTATTTCTCGAGAAGATCTTTCATCCGGGAGTTGAATAAATGATTTAAAATCAATTTACTCTCATCTGTTGACGTAAATTGTCCTGTAAGCCTCTAGGTGTACCTCAAGCATGATTGGGCTCAGACCTTGATATTTTTTTGGGTTTTCCAACTCAATCCTTGGTGTTAAAATCTTATAGATTAAATGAAAATTGCTAATATGAGCCTCCATTGAAGCACATATTCGGTTAAAGAAACATTTTAGCCGCTTCTATGGAATTTTGTTGGTTTTGTTTTCCATTTTGCAAAAGTTATCAAAGATTAGGTATAATTAACTTTATCCTATTTCACCTCCCACTAAATTCATTCAAAATAACAAATCCTACCCATAATACCCCTATTTTTCATGTGTGTATACAAATGCACAAATTTACTACCAAAACATGCAACAACAATCATGATTCCTAATGTCTTTAGTATCCCGAACCTTGCCTAGAGAATATCTCCACTATCTAGAGTGACAACTCGTGAGAGTTAGATTTTTGCATTGATCATATTTTCTTCAAGGTCTCCTTGATAACTTCATTAGGAAGGATATCTCCATATCCTCCATAAACAATAGGCTATGAAAGGGTTCTCTTACCTTGGTTGAAAGGCACAATCTTAAATAATGAGGATAGATCAAATCGTCTTGAGGGTGTTATAAATTTCTCTACACTTGAGTGATTAAGGGATAATTAGATCCCATCCTTAGCTACAAAATGACTTATCATAATCTTTCTATCTCTAAGCCTCCTACGAAACTTGTGATGTTGCTTAGACTTTGAAGGAGAATCCTTTTGCGTACCAACACCTTACTAGTGCCACTACTGGGAAGACTATGATTGTAGTTCATATTCAGACCGTTAAACACTTCTTATATGATCTATGTGTTGTGTGTAATTCTTTCAATTCCTACGCTTAGTGCACTAGCTTTCATTGATAAGTCTAGGTAAAGAAAATCAGATCTTTCCATTTCTAGCTTCTAGTGTTGACAAATCATATTTTAGTGCATTTGCACAACTAAGGTGGAAATCCTTAGTGGCAACTCCTGTTGATTTGATTCTTGATGAGTACCCGGTGTATTAACCTCTCGTCAAGTTAGATTTGTCATTAATCTTAGCAAAGCTAGAAGGAAGAAGATCTTTCTTTGCTAGGGATCCTACTAAGACATTTTTCTAGAGCTAGGAAAAATAAAGTCGGAAGGAATAAAAGCCTAGAGAGTTGTTGGAGATCAGCAGACAAGAAAAGGGATCTTTATTGATGAAAGTGATCGACCTATCATTGAATATTGTAGTTTAAGTACTTCTGAATTAGGTAGCCTCATTGTGGAACTGAATTCTCTAGCTTGAGAGGGGCCTTCATTTTATTTTGAAAAGTTTTCTTCTCATTCTACCCCTGTGTTTTCAGAAGGTGATAGGGTTTTCCAAGAAACAAGGCCTATAGGGGATATCCATTTTGAAAATCATACCCTTGTGTTTCAAAGACCCTCTACTCCCAACTAATATGTCACCCTCTAGGGTCACCTCCTCAAAACAACATGGCCTAGCCGCCACCCAGACCCCTTTTATGTAAACACCTTTGGACCTATAAATTTTGTAGGGATGACTGATTATCCAAATGCGGTTCCACAAGATATAAGGAATAAATTACCAAAGTTCCAAGGAAACAATGCCATAATTGGTGATCAACATCTAATTCTTTTTATCAATATTATGGAATACTTTGAGATTGAACATGAAGATGTATATATCAAGCTATTTATCTATACTTGAGAAGAAAATGCCAGGGACTAGTAAAAATATTTTCCAGATAACTCCATTGATTCTTGGACTGAGATGAACAATGCATTTAGATTACAGTATGGTTATAGAAATGTCCCTAGGTTTCTTTTGTCAGAATTTGAAAACATGGAAGAATCCTAATGAGTCAAGACATGATTTTAACACAAGGTTTAATAATACCTTGAGGAGATTTCTTGTTAGGATAAGGCCATGTGATGAATCATTTTTGATCAAATATTCATATGCATTTGATCAATATGTTGCTTACTACTTAAGGAAAAAACCCTACTAATTTGAGGCATGCATTCACCATGGCCCTACAAATAGAGAATAACATCAAGACAATTAGAAATCCTCCAAAAAGTGAGGGTGTAAAAAAATTAACCTTAAAAGCCTCAAACAAGTAAGGTTGATGATTTGGAGGAAGTTGTGAAAACTTTGGTAGGGGTTGTCAAAGAAATATCATATAAGTTAGCCCAAGTAAAAGGGGACTCGATAGAGTTCATAAGGTGAACACAAGCAAGTAGGGCTAAGACAGATTTACAAATCATCAAAGATCTAGTGATGAGAGGGAAGGGACCTATTGGATTTGGAAATAAACCTGTCCCAAGCAAGGGAAAATAGAGTGGTACCTGATCCTTTGGTTGTTAGAGTCACTTTGTAGTGGAGGAGATAGATGTCAATGATTGGTGTGAAAGATGTTTCATGCCCCATGCTCCATGTGAGGAAGATCAAGAAGAAGAAGAAGAAGCTCATGATGATAGTGATGATGATGTATGCATGATGGGTTGTTCTATGAGCTCACAGCAAGGGGAAACTTCAACCGAGGTGATAAGTGCCCTGATGCTTGCCACTTTTCGAGACCGCATTCATAAAGTACTTATTCTTCCTCCCTCTCATAATTTATAAGTAGATATTGTACAATATTTTGAATTGCTCAATAATGAATTTGAATATTTAAGGGCTTTAATGATAAAGAAGTATGATGGAGGAATCCCATCCGAGGAAGATAGAAATTTACCGATGAATGTTGTTGTCGCTCAAGAGAAGGAATCCAATACAAAAAGTAAGGTTATCATAGGGGCATGGACTCAAGATAAAACAAAATCACCCTTAATTTCAAACATTCCTAAAGAGGCTCCTAAGAAAAATTCATCTGCCAAAATCCCTATAGTTCTAAACAAAAATCATACCCCTCCTCATGCCCAAGCTATCAAAAATCTTGTACCACCTAGTGAGTGTGTTAGCTTTCCTTCTAATACTACCTTGCCAAAGAATATCCCATATGACATTTCCCAAGTTTTAAGTCAAATCAAAGTCTTTGTTCCAATTGTTGAGTTGCTTAGGATTCTTGAGCACACTAAGAGATCATTTGAATACTTGGGATTGAAAGAAGAGAAGACTTCCCTAGGCGGGAATGTAAACACTGTGAAGACTCCTCCAATCATCAAGAGTTAAAAACACCACCAAAATTCAAAGAATTAGGTGAATCACCTAATGTATATTTGGGAACATCATTGGTGGACTCTCGCCTAAAGGTGGATCCATTCTCCACTACCCCGATCATTAAGAATAGATCACATTGCACAACTACATGTTTGACTCAGGGGCATCATGCAATGTCTTACCTTTGGAAGTCATGAATGAGTTGGATATTAAGGTTACAAAAAAATATGGGAAGTGTACTGCTATGGAATCTAGAGAGGTTCCAGTAGTGGGATGTGTGAAGGGTTTGGTGGTGCAGCTTACAACTTACCCAGGTAAAAATTTAAAACTTGATGTTGTCAGTGTTGCCTTCCCAGCCAAGTGGGGCATGCTATTGTCTAGAAAATGGGTTGTAGGTGATGGTGGGAGTGTCCAAATGGAAATGTCCTATGCCACCATCCCAATTGAGGGCAGCCTTGTCAGGTTGTATGGGGAAAAGAAGATGTTGTAGCTTATTGAAGATCCCAACAATGCATCCTATGAAATATTGTACACAAGTGTTGATGCAGATAATTTTGTAGGATTTGCTTATGGAAAGGAGCACAAGATTGAAGAATAAAAATGCCTTGAACAAACGGGCTCTCCTGGACTTTATTATTTGATTGAGCTTGCTCTAAATTTGGGAATGGTGCTGGTGTAGTTCCATTTCTCTAGGCCAAGAAAGGTTTGCCTTTTCCTTCAAACTCATTTTTGAGTGCATTAATAACATTTCTGAGTATGAGGCACTGTTGTTAGGTCGAGGATTGCTTGGAAATATGGTGTTAAATAAATCATTATCAAGGGATATTAAGAATTAATTGCAAAGCAAGTCGAGAAAACGGTATGCCACAAAGAATCGTTGAATGAAACAATACAAGTATGTAGTTTAGGATTTCATTGAGATGTTTGATTCATTCAACATTGTGCATCATGACAGGAGGTTCAATGATATGGTAGACAGAATTTCGTGTTGGGATCTCGGTTTGATAAATGTGAAATGTCCCCATATTGTGAATATGAGGTTGAGGCATTAACAAGGCCATATGTACCTAACAATATTAAGCATTAGCAAGTTTTTGAAGATGATCCTCAGGTCAGAAGATTTATGCAGAACCAGGAGGATTTTGCCGATCAAAATGTTGGTTGGGAGCCCATGGTGTACATAGCAGAGGGTAAGGAAACCCTTTTTGGCAAGGGCATCATCTAGCTAAAGACCAATACCATCCCTAGAGGGCTGGTTGCTCTTGAATAAAATATTGATAATGCTGATTGCATTATTAATAGACATATCGTAGCCATGAGGGATGTTGAGGAGTATGACCTTGGCACGAAGGAGAAACCAAGGAAGATTTGGTTAGGAAGCAATCTCAGTAAGGAGGAGAAGAATTCATACATCCAACTGTTAAAAAAATATCAGGATTATATGGCTTGGACTTATTCTGAACTAAAAGCATACAAAGAGGACCTGTTTCAACATGAGATTCCCTTGGAGTCTAATGTAAATCCATTCAGGTAGAAACAAAGGCCAATCAATCCACTCTTATCTCTTAAAATGTAAGAGGAATCTGAAGAAGCTAAGAGATGAAGGGATTATTCAGCCCACAAGGTATTCTCCTTAGGTTGTAAATCTAGTACCAGTAAGAAAGAAGAATGGTGATATCAAGCTGTTGTAGATTTTAGGAATCTAAATAGAGAATCTATGAAGGATAATTATCCCTTACCAAATATAGAAAACATGCTGCAATGAGTGAATGGTTCTGAATTTCTCCCCACCTAGATGGTTTATCCAATTATAACCAAGTTGTGGTGAAGGAATCAGAAAGGATCAAGAAAATCTTTACTACTCCTTGGGGGATGTATGTGTATGTTAGGATGCCCTTTGGTTTGATGAATTTTGGAACCACCTTTCAAAGAGCAATGGATGTTGCTTTTCCTAGTTACATCAATGAGTTTATTATAGTTTATCAAGATGTTGTAACTATATATTTTAGGAAAAGAAATGATCACTGCTGCACTTTAAGAAGATGTTGATAAGATGTAGAGAATTTGGCATCTCACTCAATCCAAAGAAGTGCCATTTTTGAGTGCAGAAGGAAAAATTGTTTGGCCACATTGTGTCACAAGAAGGGGTAATGATTGATCCAGAAAGGGTAGAGGCCATCAGAAAGGTCCCAATTCCAAGGACCAAGAAAGGAATTCAGTTTTTATTTGGGTAGATAAACTTCATTAGGAGATTCATATCAAACTTTGTTGAGTTGACCATTCCAATCACTTCTATGCTAAAAAGAACCGGGCCATCAAATGGGATGAGGATTCCATCGAGATATTTCAATGGGATTAAAGAGGCACTAAAGCATGCACTTTTTCTAGCAGCTCTAGATTATAAGAAACCCTTTCAACTATTATCTTTTTCTTTATATAACACTATTGCTTCTATCCTACTGTAGAAGGATGATGAAGGGGCTGAGAGGCCAATTTCCTTTTTAGCAAGGCATCATAGGGTCGAGTTGAAATACACTAGTGTGGAGAAATAATAATTTTCCTTAGTATAATAAACAAAGGTTTTTAGGCCTTACGTTTTGAGTTCTAAGATTGTTGCTTATGTTCCCCACACCATGGTGAAAGACATCTTATCAGAGATGGAAATCTCAAGCAAAAGATGCAGATGGGTGAACAAGTTAGAAGAGTATGACATGGATATCCAAACCATGAAGCTTGTGAGAGGTTTGGGCCTGGCTAAGCTTATGGCTAAGAGTAACTTGAAAACTATTGAGGTGAATGAGGTGGAAGAAGGTAGGGTAGATTTTTTGAAAAATTGATGAATTCTAAGTGGTACAAAGATGTAAATTTTTATCTCATACATCTAAAATGCATTGAGTATTTAAGTAAGAACCAGAAAAAGAGCCCTTAAGTTGGCTTCCCAAAAATATGTCATTACTTATTATGGGTTAGATTGGAAGAACCCGGAGGGAGTCCTCTTAAAATGCATTACTAAAGAAGAAGCCCCAAGATAATTGTTAATCTCCATGAAGGAGTTTATGGGGGTCATTTTGCTTTGCAAGAGTCACAACACATAACATGCGAGGGTTGGTTATTGGTGGCCAACTCTTTTCAAGGATACAACCTTGTTGGTTAGAATATTTGAGAGTTTATAGTGCTTCTCAGAAGACTGAAAGCTTGAGCTCCCTTCCTTTACAAACTGTATCAATTAAAGCTCGATTCAAGCAATGGGGAATGGATTTCATTGGTGAAATTTCAGACCCTTCAAGTGTTGGCCATAAGTGCATTCTTATAGCCACCGATTACTTTACGTAATTGGTGGAGGTAATCCCTATCAAGAAGGAAACACACCAAGTTGTCATGGACTTTGTGCTAAACCACATCATCTGCAGGTTTGGAGTGCCACTTAATTGTAGCTAATAATTCCATGAGTTTTAGAGCTAAACCTATGGTGGCAATGTGTAAAGAGTATGGGATCAATTTGACATATGCATCTAATTACAATACCCAAGGAAATGGACAAGCTGAGTCTAGTAATAAGAACCTGTTGAAGATTATAAGAAGAACCTTAGAGCTGAACAAGAGAAAATGGGGTGAATAATTGAAGTTTGTTGTTTGGGTTGATAGAAATACAATTAAAAGAGCCACTAGAAAGAGTCCATTTGAGTTGGTATATGAGTCCATGTCCTACTACCCATGCACATGTAGTTATCCTCATATCGGTTCATGCAAGAATTGGAAGATCAAGAGGTAAGTCCATATGATGCCCTGCATTAATTAGAATGTTGAACTTGATGAGGAAAGGAGGGCATCCCACCAAAGGCATGTTAGGTTTAGGGAGAAGTTGAAGAAATTATTTGACAAGAAATTCACCCCAAGAGCTTTTAATGTTGTAGATCTCATGTTTTTATGGGATAATAAGCATGAAGATAAGGGCAAGCATGGAAAATTACATGATTTATGGATGGGCCCTTACTCCATCGATATCAGAATTGGTCAACATACCTTCTTCTTGAAGGATTTGGATGGGGAATTGCTTGAATTTCCTATTAATGGTAGGAATTTGAAGCATTTCTTGGATTGATTCCCTGAATAAGGGTGAACATCACCTATACAAAGTGTATAGTTTGTTGGTTTGTTTTCTGTTTGTGCTTTTTTCATTCGGCCCCTAGTGGCTTGTTTTTGCTTGGTTCTTGGTTCATTTTTAGGGGATAGTGCTAGTTTTGTACCCCGAAAGATGACTCCTTTGCCTAATGGATATTTTCACACTTTGTCTAACTTTGTTCTTATGGCACTAGTAGGAGTGCCCATCCCCAAGTCGAGTTGATGTTGGTGCTCAAATATGTTTCACCCCATTTTTCATTATGTTCCTCTAATCTACATGTTTTGAAACATTTTGTGTCTTGATGTAGGTGTTCTCAAAGCTTTTACATCCATTTGAAATGCTCGAATTGTTTGCAAAATCCATTGTCATGTCCCTCCTTAAGGGAGTCTTCGAGTTTGCCCTATTTTCCCCTAATTTCTTCAAAATCCACAGCCTTCCCATTTTCCCTATCTTTCCCCGATCATGGAAGCTTGAGTATGATCAATTTACAATTGTATGCCTTTAAAAATCCAAACCCATGGTCAAAATATGCTCGGAACCATGATTCACTTGGTTTTGTTCCAAAAATTTTCATCCTTGGAGAGAAAATTGGGTTCTGGGCATGAATGGTGAATTTATGTGTTTTTGATGGTCTTGCAGGGTTCCTTTCCCTATCAAAACTATTCCTCAAAGCATTCGGTGGTCACATGGAATCTTTTGGTTGGTCAAGGTATGGTGGGAAAATACTTTAACTTATCACTTTTTTCTTTTTTGGCAAAAAGGAAAACTTGGTCCCATGGCTCCGCTCAATTCTGATTGGTTCTTTTGATGCTTACATGGATTATTCTAATTGGATGGGGTGCGGCGGGTTTGTTTTAGAACTTGTTCCTTTTGGATACTTTGGAAAAAAATTGAACTCGCCCTGCAGCCCCACCGAGCTCCGATTTGAGAAAATTTTAAAGTGGTGGGGAAAATTTCATATTTGCACCCCAATGGTGTCTACGTGTTCATTTTTCATTTGATGTGGCTCAGTGGGGCACTCCTAAACTTTGTAGGAATTTTTAACCCAAAACTTGTCCACATGGAGGAACGATGCTCATTTGAAGATTTTTTTGGTTTGGCCTTGGAGGTACGCTAGGAGGACACATGGAGGCTTCCATTGCTTTGCCTAAACTTAGACAATTTTTATGCAGTTGGTATAGTTTGGCGGAACAAGGACACGTGGTGAGCCTACGCTCATTCGAGATCTCTACTTTGGGTCTCTTTTATTACATCCCGAGGACATGTGGAGGCATTTTTCAAAAGGTTTTGAGAGGCGTGGGACACGTGGAGGGACCACGCATGTTTAAGAACTAGCCCTTGAATTTCATTTTAAAGAAGCACCAAGATGACACTTGGAGGGCTCCACTCACATTGCATTTTTTCTTAGACTTTTCAAATGACCAAAGGAGATTGCCTCGGAACCTGACACATGGCACCTTTCGCTAAGCTTTAAGCCTTAAGACAAATTTTTTTAGGCCAGGACATGTGGTGAGCCCACACTCATCCAAGGTCTCAAATTTTGGGAACCATCTCAAGATGTGCCATTGTGACGCGTGGCAGTGGGAAAATTCAAAGGCCAAGGGAGCGGACCATTAGGGGAAACTTGGATATTTTTCCCCTTGCTACTAAAAGGATTAAAATATCATAATGGCCCGCAGACCTGACAGAGAATAGTCAAAGTTTTGCCCTATCAATGGCAAGGTATAGACTCTGGGAAAATTTGGAATATTTCCCTTTTTGGAGAAAGGAGTTAAAAGTAATAAAGGAAGCGTGGTTCTACTAAGACCCACATCGAGACTAGAAGCGAGAGGGCAGAGCTACTGGGGAAACCTAGAAATTTTTCCCTTTTCCAAAAAGAGGTGAAATGGCGAATTTGGTCACGGTTCCTTTGGGGCCCACCTTAGGAAACTTGTTAGGCTCATTTCTCTAGGGTAGAGGTGTAGAGAAAAATGAAAATTTTACATTTTTCCAAAAGTTACAAAAGGAAAAAGGGAACTCGCGAGCCCACTCTAAAATAGATGTCCCATGTGGATGGTCCAAATTCAAAATAGAAATCAACAACGATTTTCCACCAGTATCTCGATTTTTCTACCATTTTAACTCCATAACCCCTAGGGATGTGTATTCTGTTGGTTTTTTTATCATTTCTTGGAGTCTCCTTCATGCCAAATGAAGAGGAGCATTAATCTGGTATCCTGGTTCGGTGAGGAAGTTCTGTAAACATCTCTCACCATTAATATGTGATCCCACCGTCGATTCAACCTAATTTTTCTTTCCTTGGCATGTAAAATACATGTTGATATCTTGGTTGGGTGAGGAAAATCTAGTGACATCTTTTACCATTAAGTGAGACGACCTTTGGGGCTTGATCGATCTTCCATTTCTTCTTCCGGGCACACAAAGAACTAGATTGGACAGAATAGAGGTGGAATTGGTTGGCGAATAAAGGGAGAAGTGATCCAATAGAGGAAGGAGTTGAATGTAGGAGATATTTGAAGTGATTTCCCCCTAGATCACCTGACAACGTTTTACAGATCTGATTCTGGGAATCACGATCGAGATCAGGGAAAGCCACTGGTTTACTCAATGTCTAGATTTTTGGGGGAAAATGCTCTGTTGTAAATTTTATAAATCACAAAAAAAATTCGTGCAAAGGGTTTGAGTGTGAGGGGTTGGGACTGATTTTCCTAATAGGAAAAAGGCTTGATAGAGCCCATCCTTTTGAGAAGCTAATTGAGAAGCCTATATATCTCTTTTGTATTGAATTTGATCATGTCAAGGTGGTTACGAGTGTACAACCATTGACAGGCTCTGAGATTGTTCTAGAAACTTTCCCCTATTGATAAAATTAATCAAACTCGAGTTATTATATATGGATCTTATGAAAAATGTGTGGCTTTACTTCTGAATGTCTACAAATAGTTGTTCTTGTTCCTATTGCAATCTTGTGTTAAAATCTATCTCAATCACATAGGTCTCAATCCTTGAGATAGTTTGGTGGCATCTGTAATTTTACTTCTCAGAAGAGCTTTCATCTGGGAGTGAAATAAATTATTTAAAATCTCTTTTCTCTCATTTGTTGATAGAGATTGTCTGTAAGCCTCTGGGTGTACCTCAGGCATGATTGGGCTCAGATCTTGATATTTTGTTGGGTTTTCCAACTCAAGACTTGGTGTTAGAATATCATAGATTTTATGAAAATATCTAACTGGGCCTCCATTAAAGCACATACTCTAGTTAAAGAAACATTTTAGCTTCTCTGTGGCATTTTGTTGGTTTAGTTTTCCATTTTGTAAAAGTTCTCAAAGATTAGGTATAATCAACTTTATCCTATTTCATCTCGAACCAAATTCATTCAAATCAACTAATCCTACCCTTACTACCCCTATTTTTCATGTTTGTGTACAAATACACAAATTTTACTACCAAAACATGGACAAATAATCAGGATTCCAAATGTCTTTTGTAGCTTGAACCTTGCCTATAAAATATCTCCACTATATAGAGTGACAACTCGTGAGAGTTAGATTTTTTGCGTTGATCATATTTTCTTCAAGGTCTCCTTAACAACTTTATTAGGAAGGATATCTACATCTCCTCCATAAACAATAGGCTACCAAAGGGTTATCTTACTTTGGTTGAAAAGAACAACCTAAAATAGTTAGGATAAATCAAATCCTCTTGAGGGTGCTATCCATTTCTCCACACCTAAGTGATTAAGGGCTAGTTAGATCCCATCTCCAGCTACAAAACAAATCATCATGATCTATCTGTCTCTAAGCATCCCGATAAACCTGTGATGCTCTTCAAACTTTGAAGGAGAATTCATTTGTGTACCAACAGGATGAAGAATAAGAGAAGAGTAATGATGATCGGGTGGGACAAAAAGGATAGGTAAAATGATAATGCGAGGAAAGATGCCCCAAGAAAGAAGGATTTATTCAACAATAAAAATATAGGGCAATGATTCCAATATCACGTTTGTAGGGAAAAAGGATGGTATCAATGGAGATGGAGGTAATGCTCTATGGACCAACGAGTGGGAAAGAAACAACTTTGCAAAATGGAGAGATTCCGTGGGAACCCTCTCAAATGGGTGTGAGCCATGAGCACCGACAAGTCATCTGAAAAACACCAAACTATTCGCAACCAAATGCAAAAATAATGTAAAATACTTTATACATGAGGAATCAAACAAAAGGTAGTCATCTACAAAGGATGAGGGTCAAAATAATGGCTCCCTAGAAAAGGGCACAAAAATGGATGAAAAGGAAAAATGCTAAAAAGTGATAAAAATTTCCCCAAGTAGGAATAAGTATGGCCACAAAGGTGGACTTTGAGATAGGATGAGATAATGAGATGGTTCCTAGGAAATGATCATAAAACGAATGAGGATAGAAATAATGGTGCCCCAATAAAGGGAAAATGATGACCAAGGAAGTAGAATTTAATAAAATGGGTAATGGTGCCCCAAATGGAACACAAATATGGCCAAAAAAATGGACTTGAGATAATACATGGATGATAATATAGTGCCCCAACAGATGACATGAAAAAAGGATGAAAAGGAAAAATACCTAATGTTGATATAAAATTCCCAAGGGGGAACAAATACAACCACAAGGGTTGAATTGAGATAAGATGAAATGCTGAAATGGTGCCCTAGAAAAAGAGTTAAAATATGGACAAAAAGGTGAGATAAGAAAATGCATGATATGATGCCCTAAAAGTGGGAACACAAATAAGGACACAAGAGTGGACTTAAGACATGATAGACTAGGAAATATTTGATGAGATAGATAAGGTGTATTCGGATGATGCATGAGACAATATATGAGATAAGATAATAAATATGGATTAAACTATATGTGACCAAAGGGTATGAATGATGCTAGGACATACTAAATAATGCATGAGGAAATGATTCCTCCAATTACATTGGAGGTAGTCAATAGGGGATCCAAGTAATGCAAGGCACATGTGACCAAAACATTATGTTAACATATAACCAATGATAGTTAGTTATACCAAAGATCATGAGAGAAGCATGGATGAAATGGTAGCCCACATATCTAAGGTCATATCTAGGATATTAATGGTAGACCACATAGTTCCAAATCATTACAATGATATATGGAAGAGGCTAATGATGGAGGGATAATATAAAGTTATGACTAAGTGCTCACTGGCAATGTGCTAACAATAAAAAGCTCTCAAGTACAATGCATTAAATAGTTCCACTTCCGGTTTAATCTCAAGGGAGGCCAAACGATAGGCTTCCAACCCATACTTATGTGTGATAATCTATAGCCCAATCATGTTGGGGGAAAAATTTCCATGTTGGCTCCTTTCTAGAGTAGTAATGTTCTAATTTTCTATAACGACGAGGTCGCCAACATTAAAGTCGCTATAGGATAGAGTGACAATTTGTAAAAGATGGGATGCAATGAACAAGTGAAGATAAAATTTATGTGTTACCCTTAAGGAAGAAAATAAAATATGTGTCCTTAACGAGACAACGAAATGGGATATCTAAGATGAGAGGAGATGGGAACTATGTGCTAACTTTCAAAAGTAAGGGAAAGACAAAAGTATGCATCCCTAACAAGACTAAGATGGCCACAAAGGTGGGCTTTGAATGAAAAATATGGAAATATGTTTCCCAAAAGAGGCAAAAATATGGCCACAATGGTGGAATTAGGATGAGGATATGGTGCCCCAAAAGAGGCACAAATATGGCCATAATGGTGGACTTAGGATGAAAATATGGTGCCCGAGAGAGGAATAAATATGACCACAACAAGGGCCTTAGGATAGAAAATATGGTGCTCCAAAAGAGGCATAAATATGGCCACAAAGGTGAACTTTGATGAAAAAATGTGCCCCAAAAATAGGCACAAATATGGCCGCAAAGGTGGGATTAGGGACGAAAAATATGGCCACAAATATGGACTTTGATGAAAAAGGTTCCCCAAAAGAGGCACAAATATGACCACAAAGGTGGACTTAGGATGAAAAATATGGTGCCCCAAAAGAGGCAAAAATATGGCCATAAAGGTGGAATTTGATGAAAAATATGGTACCCCAAAAGAGGCACAAATATGGCCACAAAGGGGTACTTTTGATGAAAAATAGGGTGCCCTAAATTAGGCACAAATATGGCCACAAGGGTGGACTTAGAATATAAAAGATGGAAACAATGTGCCCCAAAAGAGGCATAAATATGGCCACAGAGGTGGACTTAGGTTTAGATAAATTGATAGGCTAAGATAAGATAATAAATTGGATAAAACCATATGAGATGGGTTGGATAAGATTTGGATGAGGTAAACAAGAAAATGTCAAGGAGGAATTCTTAGAGTGAATTCCCCAACATCAAGAGAGTTGTTGGACGGATAGGGGTATGATTTGATGTGGATAATATGTGAAAGGACCTATAAGAAGGGAGAATGCTCCCCTAGTGAAATAGATCATTTTGGTCAACTAAGATGTAGATGAGCTAGTAGACATTGAAGGAGATGGGATGGGATCGTAAGATTGGATGGTTGAATTGAGGATCATAAGGGTGTTTGGCAAGAGAAGCGATATCGATGAAAAGGGTGGACCCTCCTTTGGAGGAGAAATGATAATGGAGGATGTTGATGAAGGAGGAGATTGGATGGATGAAGATGTAAGAATTATACTAGTTGTGGTGGATGCAGAAGGAAGATCCTTTGAGACGAGAGATTTATCGTCCTCAATAAGTTCACAAATGATGGTTTGGAGGGCCTTACAATTTTCATTTTCAATACCCAGGTACAATGATATGTGAAAATGTGATTTTGATCAAACCATGATGGATTTTTACTACGAAGATAAATATACTTAATAGGAGGAATAGTAATGGCAGATATTTGAATTAAATGTTGAACGGTATCTTCATAGGAATCAATCAAAGTGTTGGAAAGAAGGTAAGTATTGTGGGTTTTAATAGGATATTTTGAATTTGATTTATGGAAAGGAGTGGATATAGATTGGATGGGTAAATTAAATTTCTTAGAAAGTGAATTAGATTTGGGAGGAGGATTAGATTGTTTGCATTTAGATTGAATGTTGGGAGATATCTTAGATGAAGGTATTTTCCCTAAAAGAGATGGGGGTGCTCCTAGAATGGATGTTGTAGCATTGGATTGTTAAGAAGATAGAAGACCTAAATTATTATGAGGATGCATGAGATACATTTTTGGATGCTTTCCAAGAGTCCTAGATTTTTATCGAGAATATTTACCCTTAGCATGGATGACAATAATCTCAACTGGAGGATCCGAAGGTTGTGTGGTTGGTATTGGTGGGGAAGTAATTCTTGTTTGATAATGTTTAAATAATATTGAATTTTTTGATTCGATGATGATATGGGAGTATCATTTGGAGTTAAGGTGAGTTGGAATGCTTTCACAAGGTCTTCAAATGATGAAAATGATGTAGGATAAGATGAAGACAATGTAGTTATGATAGTTGATGTGATTGGTGTGGGTAGAAGTGAGGAAAGAGGAATTGTGATTGATTATATGGATGGTATAATAGGTAAGGATGGAGTGGATGTAGATGAAGTAGTAGGAATGATCACATATGATGAAGTGGATGTTATAAGGGATGAATTATATGAAGTTATAAGATAAATGGTAGGTGTAGGTGTGGATATTAATGGTAAAAGGGGTGTTTGTATGATGCAATTAATGAGGTGTTTATGAGATGTGGATTGTGTATGTTTTGGACTAGTTAATGTGGAAACAATAGGTGTTGGGAGATCAAGTGTATAAGATTGAGATAAAATAGGTGATGTGGCCATGGGAAAAGATGTGGGTATATGTGATGAAGATGTCAAGGTAGATGTAAGTGACTTTGTTGATGGGGCTGATAAAGGGGTAATTGGGATTGATGGAGAGATAGGTGAAATTGGGATGTGTATAGGTGATATAATGATTGGTGTGTTTGATATGGATAAGGGGTTAGGTATGATATGTTGGGTTATGATAGATTTAGTCAATGTGGATGGGGTAAAGGTAGGAATAAATTTATATTTAGGACACGTGGTAGAAATTCATGTGATAGGTGTGGTAGAATTTGTAGGAACAATGTTTAAGGTAGGGGTGGATGATGAAATAGATTATATAGGTAAGGATGAAGGTGATTGATGTATGGTATTGATTACATAAGGATTGGATGTGTAAGATGTGGATGGTATAAATTGATTTGGTGATGGAGGATAAGGAAAGGTTTTTACGAAGATGTCAAGAGTTTAGTTGCAAGATGAGGCATGATTTTATATCTAGAGATACCCCGATTTATAATTTATTGAACACGATCTTTAAAAGAAAAACACTTTTCAATTTCATGACCTATGACTTGGTGATATCTAAAGTAGTTACCCTCATGATACCAAGGGGTTTGGGGTATAAGGTGTCAATAGGTTAGATGGGGGAAAGTGTAATTAGATGAAATTTCATCAACTTGTCGAAGATGGAATTATAAGATTCCCCAAGGGGTATAATTGGGAGATGATTTATAAGTCTCATGTGAAGGTACAACCTAAGAGGTAGATGGTTATGGTGACACAACATGAGAAGTGGATGGATAAAGATGTAAATAAGCGTGAGGGTATTTTAAGGTCTGCGAGGAAGCTGTTTGATAGGATTGAATATAAATAAAGGGTGGGGATTCGGTAGGAATATAACAAGATGGTATATGTTGTGATAATGATTGTTATCGAGAGTTAGGAATGTGATGTGATTTTCGATATTGAATAGAATTTGTTGTGAGATAGGGATATTCTATTATTGATTGTTTGGTGATTGATATGGTTAGATAAGTATTCTAGTTATAATATTGGATGAAGTAGGGATCGTGTTAATATGACATGATGGAATATGATCTACCGATGGAATAGATTGATAAGATTAATATATCATGGGAAATATACGAAATATGAAGTCATAAATGGGGCTAGAAGGAGGCCGAGAGGTTCTAAAGGAGTAGGAGATGGTGGTGTGGCTAGTCTGGGGAAATAGACTAAGGGGAGATATGAGAGTTGGTTTGAAAGAAGGATCATTTTGGATAACATGGTCTTTCCAAATTTGAGAGATCCAATGTAGAATCTTAAGATCATTGTAGGAGTAAATATCTTTGGATATATTATAGTTTTGCATTGTTTGGTCTTGAGAAGGGGTATTAATAGGCATAAAATGGGAAAATATTATTTTATGAATTTTATTAACAAACAAATCATGCAATGAATTTTTATTAACATGATTAATTACTAAATTTGAGAAATAAAAGGGAAAATGGATAATGAAGGTACCTAGGAAATGATAGTCTAAGGCTAATTTTAGGTAGTTTTGGTTGGGGAGTCGTTGATATACCTTAAGATACTTGAGGCCCAAGTCTATGTAGTATTTATAAAGTGGCAGAAACACCGCGGCGGCTTCATATTGGGTGATCAAATCTCAATAAATTCACCTAGGAGGAATATGTCTAGATGTGTAGATTGATGTGTGAATTTTGGTTGTGTGTGATAGGATGTGAGATGCAACCAATTAACCCCTACTTAAACTATGTTTTCAAGCAAGGATGCAAAGGGTTCTTTTTAAGCAAAATCCAAATGTGAAATTTCGATGAGAACGCACACAAGGAAGGAAAAGTGTGATGAAAAAAGAGAAAATAATACAAAAATGAGAATAACAATAAAAATATTTTCCTTTTTATCTCATCTTTAAGAAGATGCAAGTGAAGAGTGATCCAAGAAATAAAGAACAACACAAACAAGAAAAAAGTAAAGCCTTTGCTGCAGTATTAGTAGAAGACTAAAGAAACAAAATAAATAACAATAAATACAAGGAATCAACTAAAGGGTGGTCCTACTGGGTGTGCTAAGAATGTTGATCTAAGTGTTTCATTCATGTTCAAGTTAATGGGTTAGTACTAAAGAAAACTAAATAACTCAGAACATGGAGGGTTTAAGGTACCTTAAATGTGTGATGAATATGGATGAATGATGCAAAGTAAATGATGGATCCTCGCTACTACAAGATGATAAACCTGCAAAACAAAGGAAACTAAGAGGTAAATGGATTAGATGATAGATGAGGTGTTTTCTGAAAAAGTTAGCTCCAAGAAGCGTTAACTTCCTTTCCGGATATCAACCCCCTTGTTTTGATAAAATAGGATAAAATAAATGATAATAATTAGTATAATATGAAAAATATGAGGCACACAAAACTTGAAAATGCACAAATGTAAGGCACATACAAATCTAATCTAAATTGCTATAAAATAAAGAATACCTAAATAGGTCGATGGTGACCCAGACTACAAAAGGAAGTTAGATGGTGAACTGAGTAGATGGGACATAAAATCAGATGAAATGCAGATATGGAAGGATTTGAACGTGGGTATGGTGATGAAAGAGACCTATAAATACTGACAGAAACCTATGGAATGAAATTTGAGATAGGGAAATAGAAAGGACATAAAAAGATAGATATTTGGAGGGACTAGATGGAAATAATGCTCGGGTTGATGATGACTAGGCTAGGTTGGTGATGATTGGTGGAAGAAAAAAGAATTGAAGTGACGAGAAAATCTAACTAATAAATCGAGAGAACTTGAAAGCAAGTAATAGTGCAGGAATAAACATTGAGGAGGGTGCGGAAATAGTAAAGGATGATGACATAGAGCTAGGTCGATGGAATCCTAGGTAGAGAGATGGTGACTGGATAGTGCAAAAAAAGGGTGGATGGAAAATGTCTCGGAATAATAAGACTTGTAAGTAAAATGGCTAGAAAAATAGGCTAAGAGTAGAATTACGACGATGGTAGCTAGACACTGTAAGAAGTTAGATGCAAACAAGAAAATGATAATATGATAATAGCTTAATAAAAATACATAAAATGACATGGTAATATCATGAAGGATATTCACGAGTGATGTAATAAGTTATAAGGAGCTCCAAGAGGTCTGTAACTATTGTAGAGTTACTCGAGAATGAGAAAATGTTCACAAGTTGCAAGAAAGCTCGAATGTTTGCATGCATACCTCAAAAGAGGGGGGTGAATGTAATTTTAAAGATTTGATGGTGACCTAGCTGGGTTACCAATGAATGAGAGAAACCATTCCTTAGATGGTAAAATCAATGATTTGTTTGAGATATGGGACTTTAGGGATTGGGATAATTCTTTAAAGCATGTTGGCAGGTAAGGGTTTGCTACGGAAGTGTCATGGGTAGATAGGAGATAAATATGGGTAGGATAAAAAATAGAAAAAGCATAGGATGTGGTTTTAAGTGATTAGGGATAACAAACATCCCGTAGAAAGCTATTACGGGTAATTAGCCAATTAGGAGAGATTAACGCTAATTAGGGGTAATTAGCTAATTTAGGTTAATTAACAAGAATTAATTAATAATTAAAGGTGATGGGATAATATATGGTCATTTAAATAAGTGAAGTGAATTAAATTAAAGGGGTTAAGATAGGACCATGGTTAAAAAAGTGCATGGGGGAGATCGAGAGTAGTGATACCAAATGTTGGTGTCTACACAATTTCCTTCCAATACTCCTCTTGACCTTGTATACCAGTTATTCGTAGCTTATTTTTATAAACAACTTACTTTCCCATCTAACATAGCTAAATATATTAATATCTATGATGAAAATTCCCCCTTTATATCTCGGCTTGCATATGTAACATGGTCATTAAAAGAACACCCAATCACAATGGATTTGAGCTCACTCTTTGTAATTTAACATTGTTTAAACATTTGGTCCTTTATTTAGCTGATGTTTTCCCCTCGTCTATTTCTATCCATGCATATGATTTTTCTACAGTGTCTGTGCATAAGTAATATCACTTTACCTCTCATATTTTGGCCCAAAACCATTTCTAAAATATTCCTTTTTATCGATGCCACAATTCAATATAATTTTTTACTTGGTAGGCCATGGATTCATGCTATGCAAGTAGTACCTTCCACATTTCATTGTTATGTTAAATTCATACATGATGGCTCTAAACATACTATCGTTGTTGGTCATGACCCATTCAAATAATACCACCTATACCTAATCACCTGCACTACCTACTCCAATTGTTGCTACTCCTACACATCCTAGTGATGATTACCATGGCATGGAGCATCTTACCTCTCTTTGTTGACATGTATCCTCTTGAGGAACCATTTATGCATTGGAAACCATACCACCCACTGCATCTTCTCAATTATACTCTATTTCATCACTTCCTCCTTTCACATGAAATTTTTTTATACATGAATCTTATTGGCCTCACATCGCACTCACTTCCACTTGCTTTGAAATCATTTTCATGTATAATGGATTAGGATGACTTGGATTCATAGTTTCTAATCTCCTCCCTCCTCCTCATTCTTCACACCTTTATCAAAGGTATGTTTGCATCACTGTTGCTTATGGCCTCCACATCTTCCATTTATCATTTTTCCTTGCACATAGTTCTCGTGCCTCTCAACTAACACTAGGTAAGTCTTGGATTGAATAAATTAGTGGCACTTTTGATCCTTATCATACTAGTATAACATTTCCCATGTATTTTGGTTGCATTTATATTTGTAATGATTCATTTATTAACTATAATCAAAATATTACTAATTGGTATGCACAAAATTTTCCACAACCACCTTTCACTAAGAATAATAGGCCATGGTCATGTATAGTTTACCATGTAATGGATCTTTATATGATCAACCTCATACTATTTCTTACCAAGTTTCTGATCCAGCCCCATTTGGCTTTGGACATGAAAATGAAGATCACCAAGATGATGTTACTTGATTATTATCCATAACACATACTTGGAGGACATCATGATTTATTTCCCCATTCAATCATTATAAATTATTTCTACTTTCTACACATACACATTATGCTTCGTGCTCCACATCTAGTCTTTCTCATTCATCTTACACAACTTGATACATAATTTGTATTGTCACTACCATATGACGCACTCTAGTTCCATGGTTCATACTCAACCACAGAGGGTATAAATATGAAATGAACCTATAACCATTCACTTTGTTGAAGATCTATGCTTCATGATACATCTTTCTAGCATATACTTTAAAATAATTTCCCAATGACACACTCTTGTTTTATGGTTGATTCTTCACTATCAAGAGGTATTTTATAAATGAACCTCGTCTCATGCACTCACATCCACTGGGGGTATGATACTCCTATAACATTCACATTTCACTCCATTACATTCCACTCATTCACAGCATATTGCATATATTGGTTGCACTTACTCTTGCTTGCTTATACTCATATGATGCACTTTTCTTACTTTCTTAGATGATGATACTTATTATGTCATTATATTTTATATATACACATGTGTGTTCACTTTTTCTCTAGTTATAAATGAAAAATTTCTCTATATCTTTACACACAATAATGATGTTTGGAATAATACCTTTTACTAGTCCCACCAAGGCTCGTGGGAGTGTCTACGCTTACTACTCTTACACATTATAGGTGTTATTGTTTCATTTCTTACTATTATTTATTTATAGCATACTACTTTCCATTGATCTATACACACTTGGACATATTATTTACCTTTTTAACATGCTAATGGGAACTTCATGTGCATATGCTTTATAGGTCTATATGCCACCATGGTTATCTGTTACACTTTTGATTATCATTATTTTTCATTTTATGTTATTGTTTTGCAGGTTATGCCCTTTGTCTTATGTGCACATAGTATGCTTTTGGATGCCTTAGACCTGATTTTTTTGTGACATTATGAGAAATGTACCATGTTTGAAACCATCTTTTCATAATTTATCTTTCCTTTTTTCTTGATTGCTCATTGTCTTCTAATTGTATATTAGATTTGATTGCATTAAAACATAGTTTTTGCCACTTTACTTACATGTGCCTTGGTTTCTACCATGTACATCCCCTACCCTTGTAGGGAATCCATTTTAGATTAGTATTGGGTCCTATCTTTTAGGCCACACACTCCTATCGACATCACATGCACCCCAAATGAGTGGTGGGATACATAAGGTGAATTATTCACCCCATACAATAGCTCAAAGCTATAGTGCAGGCCTAGAAATTACAAGAACAGAGAAGTCACATAGTCACAGTAACAACCGTGAAGTTAACTTGGGTCCTTAGCACAACAAAAATGCAAAATCCTAGGCTCATATAGGAGTATTTGGGTGTCTGTGTCCTCCCTAGGATCCTATGTCACGAGGGGCACACATAGTCACTTTTTTATCAACACAGTCTATCGCAGTCTTTAGAGCGGTTTACTGATTTAAGAACAATCCACTCAGTCACAACACACATGGATTCTCATATAGTATCCTTTAATCACAATAATTCTGAACTAATTTGGTCTAACCTCGAATAAAATAGGGATGTACCATCTTTAATGGTGCTTATTCTAGAAATGACCATGGAAGGAGAGTAACACTAGGCTTCTCTCCCCAACACTCTTCTACCGTGGTGTCGATTTCCCAAAAAAATCATGCTTGGCATGAGATTGCCTAAAAATTAATACTTGGCATGACATTTCCCAAATAACTCACTCTACACAAAATTTTTAGGACATTTTTATCCTTTACAATTCTATACATCGGTGCACACTTTGCTTTTAAGATAATTTTACAGTTTTCATAATACATGACTTTGAATAGTTTTTAATCTTCTTTTGTATGTTCTTCATTAATATGTAACAAGAAACAAACTACATCGACAATATAAGCACAAAAACATGTACAAATAATCACATATTCTTCATCCCGAGGATCACTTTCTCTTTCTTAGTTTCCACATTTCATTTTTATCACTTCACACACTCACTTGTCTCTTTGACATGCCATCGCCATCAAAACCTACATGGTTATCAAGTACACATCTTCTAGCTACTCTATTTTATCGTGTATTCACTCAATAACTTAAAGTGGGGGAAAATTAGACAAAAAATCATGCACTTGGGTACATTTATAGGACCTAAGCACATATTGGCATGTATATGATTCATAAGTGATAAAACTAGTAGTTGACAACTATCTTTGGTCTCTTTTCTGTGTTTCTTGTTTTCTATCTCGTGTTACACATCGTGCATCCCAGTTGGTATTTTATTTAATTTTATTTTATGGATTTAGATGCTGGGGCCCATCCAGGACACCATTTACTAGGCGCCCTCATCCACTTTGGGTGGCTTTGACCCTTTTCTATCTTACTCGCTTCTTTTGGGTCTCTTTTATCTTTTGGGCATCTTATTTTCTTGTAGGTTAGACTTCTAGTTGTCAATTACAAAATTCAAATAAGGGAATCATATAAATACATAGTTATGTGACCAAAGTAAAGGACCAAGCTCTAAGAATTACTATTTATCACCTAAGCTTGCATCTAAAGGCATCCAAAGCACTCAAAGGCATCCATCTAGCATCCATACAAGGGACAAGGGACTACATTTTATGCATACACTACATAGGAAGGGGAAGTTCATTATTCCATCCACACATATTATACATTGTTATATTCTAGATCTAACCCATTATCAATTGCAACTTGTAATAGGGAATCTTAAGGTACAATCCTCACATACTAACAAGAATTACATGGAGTTTGATATGTTGTGAGGTGCTCGGTCGTAAGTTCACTTAGTCGGATGACCACCGAGTAATTCCTACTCCCCATATTGCATCTTTATTTTTTGGATTTGATGTGGTTTTGTGGGTTTTTAGGTGAACATATATTTTACATGTTAAAGTATTGTTAGTGTATGTTATTATTTATGCTTTTATTTATTTATTAGGATAATTATTACACTTGTGTTATCCCTACACTTGTTGGGTTACCTTGCTTAGGTGTACTAGTTGTGTGGAGTTAGCTTTCTAGTTGTGTTGAGTTAGCTTCTCGGTTATGTGGAGTTAGCTTACTAGTCTTACGGACTTAACTTAACTACTAGTATCAATTAGTCGAGTTATTCACCACTAATGTAGGTAGTAGTTACACTTCCCTCATCCTATATGCATATCTTTCTTATTGAATAATTAAAGTCATTCTATAGTAATGTATTGAGCATTATGGATTTTGATGGATTTCCATATATGGTATTTTAGCTCTTCTATTTTTCAAATCTAATGTGGTGTGCTATTATCATCTGAGATCATGGCTTGGAACAATCTTCATATCCTTCCTTTCATGGTATCAAAGTATAGATGATGTATACATCCATGTTAGTTTTTCTTAGCAAGCAAGGGTTTATTATTTTCATGTATTTGGAATTTGTTATAAATTTTCTGCAACATGCATTTTTTTTGTAAAAAGGAGTGTGGCATTGGATTTGGAAGGTGCCAAAACCCTAGAATTACTGTAAACTTGACCATTTTTTGAGATAGTGAAATCTAGACGTAGATCTGCCCTTGGTGCATTCTTTTATCCATTGGATATAAGCGTGTACCTTCCGGATGCATTAATTTACCCTACGAGTATTTCAGTTTTGGATGCGAGTATTTTATCCATCGAACGTAGATTTGTACCCTCTTGGTGCATTATTTTATCCATTGGATATAAGTGTGTACCTTTCGGATGCATTGTTTTACCTCTCGGATATTTTAGTTTTGGATGCAGTCTTTTATCCACTAGACACAAATATGTACCCTCTGGGTGCATTATTTTATCTATTGGATATAAGTGTGTACCTTCCAGATGCATTCTTTTACCCTCTGGATATTTCAGTTTTAGATGCAGTCTTTTATCCACTAGATGCAGATCTGTACCCTCTAGGTGCATTCTTTTATCCATTGGATATAAGCATGTACCTTTCGGATGCATTATTTTACCCTCTGTATATTTCAGTTTTGGATGCAGTCTTTTATCCACTAGACACAAATCAGTACCCTCGAGTGCATTCTTTTATCCATTGGATATTGGCGTGTACCCTCTGGATGCACTGATTTACCCTCTTGACATTTTAGGTTTTGGGCATAGGATTTTATACTTTGGTCGCAAGCATGTATCATGTGGATGCACTCTTTTACCCTTTGGACATTTGGGTGTCACGTGTACCTTTTTAAAAGATCAGCATTAAAATATTATTTTAATAGCAAAACCTTGTAGAGCTCATAACTTTTGATCCGTAGCTCAGATTAAGGTGATCTTTTTTTGAAATTGTGTATTTTTGAAATCTACACATTGATGACATTTTTAACACATATTTAAAATTTGAAAGGTACTATTAATCATTGTAATATTTACATGCATTCAATTATAAAGTGCCAAATTTGGGAGGATGTTGTGATCACTTGTGGACGTAATTTGAGTTCAAACCCGAAGTCCCAAACTTTTGGATATTGCATTCTTGTATCTATGGGTGTATACATTTATATCTCTCTTGTTTGTTGAGATATTTTGGATTTGTATTTTTGACACTTTTTTTGGCATGTTGACAGTCTCTCTTATGGGGGAGCTATTCTGGTGGAGCCTAGTGTTAGTTTGTCAGTGTTTGAGTAGTTGATTTTGACAACTCATACAGATATGTGGTGTCACTCTACCCATTTTGTAGTATGGGAGGGTGTGGTGTTGATATTGCTTCTTCAAGTTTCATGTCCTTGCCTTGTTACCTTGGCTTTTCTTGGATCATGGCACTCCTATTTATTTGGATCTCATGTCCACCTTGTTGCCTTGGTTGTTCTTGGATCATGGCACACCTATTTGTAGCAGATTGATCAAATTATGTTTGGTGTTTGTTTTTCACTTTCGACATCACTCCATTGATAGTCTCCTTACATGGAGCTATTCTGGTGAAGCCAGTGTCATTTGTTTTTGAGTTCTATGATCGAGTAGTGGATTCAAACCACATTACGCACCACACTTCTTTATCATTGTACGAGTTTTCTGATCCGAGCTTCTGAGGATATCTTACAACAAGTTTTTCCCTCTCTACTTTGTTATTACTAGTTTTGGGTACCTTGTGGTGTCCATTTTTCCCAATTGTTGTACATGGGTACCTCATCAAGCCTTATTGTTGGGACCCACCTTATTTTCCACCCACCTAAGCTATGCTTACGAGAGGGTGTTAGTGTAGGTTATTATTTATCCTTATATTTATTTATTAGGATAATTCTTACACTTGTGTTAGCCCTACACTTGTTGGGTTAGCTTGCTTAGGTGTAATAGTTGTGTGGAGTTAGCTTACTAGTCTTCTGGAGTTAACTTAACTATCAGTATCAGTTAGTGGGAGTTCTTCACCACTGATGTAGGTAATAGTGGCACTTGCCTCCTCCTATATGTACATCTTTCTTATTGAATAATTAAAGTCATTCTATTGTAATGTATTGAGCATTATGGATTATGATGAATTTCCATATATGGTATTTTAGCTCTTATGTTTTGCAAATCTAATGTGGTGGGCTATTATCATTTGAGATCATAGCTTGGAACAATCTTCTTATCGTTCCTTTCGGGTATATCAAGAGATAAAGGTCTAACATAGAGAATACCAACAATGACTATTAGTGACCCTTGTTTGACAACAGAAAATCAGATTATGACCATTTTCGCAATCATGGGTGCCTAACAATAGAATCTAGTAGTGTGTGGCCCTAACCTAGTTTAGGCACTTGTGTCAGCTCTGTTTGAAATTTCCATAATTTACTTTGCCGCACGGTTGTAATGGTCTACCCTCTCTATTTTTCATTTGTCCCGATCAAGCATCAATCTAGGAAAATCTTAAATTACCTAAGTATTTTCTCCTCTTTCTCTCTCACACTTAGGGTTTCATATTTCATTACCTTATTTCTCAAGTGTTAAATTGTATCTAGTAGCTATATTTAATTGCTTCAATCATTTATTATGTAATTAGGGTTTTACAAAATTCTTATCTATGTTAAATTAGTGATAAGTCACTTAGAGATATGTGATAGTGGGTAAGAGTATTACAACAAAGAATGACGTTTCGTTGATTTAAAAAATGGTTGCCATAGATCATGGGTAGAAAAAGGTTTATAAAATTCCATAGATAGAGATTTGGGATATAGATAAGAGAATAGTGATGAGATTTCAAAGAAAAATATTGAATGACAAACAAAATAAGGAGTCCTATTAAAATGACTAGAAAGTGTAATGGATTGCACAAAAGAAGATTTCCTAGTGGAATGATAGATGGGATGGTTATTTGAATGATTGGGAGAGGAGACCTAATCAAAGGGAGAAGTGAAAAAGTCTACACAAGAGGATAAAATCAAAGAACACAAGTTAAAGAGTGTAGAGATGAAGGTGTGTATGGAAATTGGATTACATTTATATGAGAAAAGGAAAAAAAAGGAGGAGGTTCCTTCAATACGAATAAAATAGTGTAGCCTAAATAAGAGAATACAAAAGTGTGTGTGAAACAAAGATCTCTAAGGAAGATAGATATCGATAAATATCTCAAGGATGAGCATAAAGAAGAGAACATTAGAGAAGAAGTAGAGAGCAATCATGTTGGCTACATTATTTGTCACAAGGGAAAATTAGGGGTTTTTACAAATGCTCTGAAACTAGGTATCTCTACTTAAGTATGGAGAGGCTCCATTTATTGTAAATAGGTAAATATATACACTACTCTAACCATTATGGGTGGCTTTTTGACCAAAGATCACATAGGAATACTCCATCAAACACATTTTTAAAAAAGGAGGTAGAGGAAATGTGTGTGTATGGAGAGAGGGTAAAGTAAGAAGTGGGTTTTAATTAATAAATAACAAGATTATTTTATCAACATAAAACAATAATAATTCCAAGTTAATTATTAGAAGGTCAATACATGGTGTTGTGTCCAACTTATTGTCCCAAAAACGTGAGTGGGGAATGTGTTGGGGTGTAAAATCGGGGGTGTTCGCACGAACACCCTTTCGTGCTGGCAAAATGCCACGTAGGGTATTATTTTCCCATGTATGGAATTGAATGTGGTTCACAAGAATGTGATGTTTGCGCGAACCCCTCTTCATGTGAAGGACATTCTCCTGAACACCCATGTTTATATATTAGAGGCTCTGCGGAGGAATTCACTTTTCCTCCGCCCACCTCCTTTGCACAAATACTCCACACGGTGCATAGTGAGATCCCACCAAGTCCATTCAATCCTCCGAGCCTAGCAAGCCTATATCTAGCCCACCAGTGACCCCATTGATGATCCAAGTATGGAATAGTTTGTTTTTTGGTGAAAATGGAGGATTTCATGTTGTTGCCCACTTAAAATAATTGAAACCCTAGCTTGTTCTTTTCAAAACCCCATTTTCTTAAATATCTTATATCATGACCATTCTTCAAAAAATTGGGTGTTCAATTTCCATCATGAGTATGTTGTGGGCTTCTTGCAATGCACTTATTAATTTGGAAATTACTAGGTTTAGGAACCAAACAGAAAGCAGTCTTTCCTTCTTTGGAAGTAATATTTACTTATAAGAAATGTTTTCGGAATATATGGAGAAAAGTTACAATTAAGAAATTTCTACAAGTACACCTAATTTTGCAAAGTGGATGATTATTTAATGTGTAGAAATGGTACATAGTGGAGATGATGTGGAAATAGGTAGTCCCAATTCCAAATTTGACTTCAATCCCAAATTTTCCATTGAAAGAAATGCAGTTAAGAAACTGACTATTGACTATTACAACAAACAAAACAATCTTGATTCAAGTTAATATATATACCCACAATAGTTTGAAGTCACATAAGATTTTAATCCAATAATTGGGGTAGAATGAAAACGTGAACAATACAGCCTTGCTCGCCGCCTCGCCTTGCATTTTTGGCATGTTTCCATACCCATTACTATTTCTGGTAAGTACACAGGTGTGAGACTCAATAGAATTGAGGCCAAGTAAATATATATTATCCCTCACACTGACTTCAACTTCAGAAGACTTAGAATGAATCCATGGCTCTCGATTTATCAATTGAGTTCCACATAAATAGATAGGGAGGGGGCCTCTAGATAGATATAATTGGGTGGGAGAGGATACCAATGGACTTCACAAATAGAGATATAAGGAATAGAGTAGCGTATTCCCAACATAGTAAGCTATTAGTATAGATAAATAGGATGATTACTAAAATTTAGCACTATGAATTAAAATTACATTTTACCAAATCCATTGGCTTCCTTAACTAATAAGGAAAGCATACTGAACAAGAAAATAAGTTGTACACCTTTGTATAATTAAATAGATTTTCATACATGAATATTGGCTTGGATCTACAAAATTTCCAATAGAAAATGATCACATTTAGAAAATTCATTAATTATCAAGATTCAAGGACAAAATTATAAATCAAATTTGGTAGGGGATAGATTTTAAACAATTGTGATCTTATATATGAATTGGTTTTTACTTTTGTAACAATAAAAATATTATATCCACATTTTCAAGTAAAATAAGATTGACAACAACTATAAAATAATAGCTGGGAAACTATGAGCTTGCTCATGGAAATTATATTAGGTTGTAATAAACTTCCTGAAAAAAAAAATCAATAAACTATATGGTCTTCCCACTATGACGAAATTATCATATGATCATTAGAAATACACATTTGAGTTAAAACAATTGTCTTGAAGTAAAATGCACCAAGAGGAAGCCCTTCTCTTCTTCTAAGGTTTCTATAATTATAAGGCTAAAAATACAACAAATAAAGAGTTTTAAATATATCTTCATATATTTCCTGGCCCAACATTGATACTATCACAACTCCTTGGGTTTCACTCCTTTGATACTAGCAAGCAGTCTGCCTTTCTAAGATCATAAAAACCTATATGGAAAATAAGGTAAATTTTCCCATGTAATATAGTAATACCCACTCTAGGATTCAGAATTTATGCAACCAATGTCTCCCATGTGATACTCACTCTAGGATTTAGAATTTATGCCACCTACACTAATTAAGTTATTACTCCACATAGTACCAACACACCATAAACCTATACAAGATTAAAGGTTCTTCATCATATAGTTCAATCTACTCAGGTAACCTTTACATTCTAACTCCTATAATGGCTATCAACATTTCCAACATCAAAAGAACCTTTTCTTGAAAACACTTATACAACAAGACAAAAATTTCCATGTGGTACTCACTCTCGAAATTAGAATTCATGCTAGCTAAATTAATTTGCCAATAATTTGCATGGCACCGATACTCTATACACCCATATAACCACACTATATATATCCATCTACTCAAATACTCAAATACCCTCATCTTTTTTTCATCTCCTTGGGGACCCCAAATACGTGAGGTAAATCAACAAAACAAAAGCAAAAAAAAATCAAGCAAAGTATATAACAACACAAATTCCAAATTAAATTCCATTTCAAGATATTACACACAATGAATGCCAATGCACAAACCTAGATTAGGGTATATTCGTAGGAAAAAAAGAACCAATGTTGTCTTATGGAATGCAATAATTGTTGAAATGTCCAAAATGGGTATACGAGAAGAGGCAAAATGATTTTGGTTGGTTTATGTATTTTTATCCAAATATGGAAATCTTTCTTTATCAGGTCATTTTATGGTTTTTTTGTAAACATGTATTTATGGATTTAATCACTTGATTTATGTCCTTTAGGCATCCTTTTGATTCATTTATCTTCTTGGTTTTAATGAATTTTAAATGTGAAATTTTTGTATTGTTATACTATCAAAACATGTCTAAAAATGGATGTGAATGTAATAAGGCCTCTTCGAGGCTCTATTTTTTTACATGTTTGATATGAAATTTTATATGGGTTGGACGAATGAGATTTCTATAGAATTCGTACATTTTCCCCTAAATTTCACCCCAACCTTGGAGGATTGCAAGTCCTAAATGTCACCCCAACTTTGGAGGATTGTAAGTGGAGGTGGGTTATATTCATGCCTACCTTGAAGTAGAGGAATTTTAATTAATCCAAAACATTGAAGATTTTTCCCTTTGATTATAAAGAAAATGGAGGCAACCCCATCATACCTTTGAAAGTAACTTGGAGTTACTCATATCATGATTATTTTTGTATTATTTCTTGTATGTGTGATGTTAGGCCATGGATGAATTTTATACCTCTCATAGTCCTTCCCATATCACATAGAAATGAACTTGTGAATACCTTACACTTTTGAGAACAAAAAAGGTGATTGTATCTTTGAACCCATGTGTTTGGGGTTTTGGTACAAGATCTCTCCTCCCAAGTATCTTAGGATGTGAGCATCACATCTCTTAGTTGGTTTTAGAGGAGATTACTAAAGAATAATTTTATACTTGGAGAAAATGGCTTGGAGAGGAACTGAAGACTTATGGATCCCTTTTATTTCATTAAATTTGTTAGTTTCTTTTTTATTTATTGAAGTGTCCAAGTTTCATATTTTTAATAGAAGTTTCTTAAAATTTCACATCGGCTTTGTGGAGTGTTCATTGATTTGGATTATGCTTAAAATGAAAATTAAATTCTTATGGATTTTATGGGTTTGATTTTCTATGAGTGTGAATGTGTAAGAGGGAAAAATGCTTCATATTTGTATTGTAATAAAGAAAAAAAATTTGTTTTGGGTTTAGAATGAGGAACTTAATTTTCTTATAAGATACATTTTTTACTTTAAAGATCCAAATTTCTTAGATTTTATGAAGATTAAATTTTATTTAATGCATTATATTTCCCTTGAAATATAGAATAGTATTTCCTTTTAGATCAACCCTATAGGATTTATGGTCTATATTTTATGGTAATTTCAATTGTGGTTATGATTCATTCTATTGTTTTAAACGATACCTCTTACATCTTTTCCTTTCTTAGCTTGTATTTGGAGAAAGGTTTGTAAACGAGAAAAGTGGAAATATCCTTTTTTCAAAATAATGTTAGTGATTTTTTTATTACAAATGACAATAAGATATATGTAATTTATTCTTTTCTAAATTATTTGCATTCAAGCTTGAAAATCATATTTCTATTTTCATTAAAATAGGATAATATCTTAGGATAATTTTTTCATTAAAAGTACTATTAATTGAATTTTACAAGTTCATTTTTTTATAATCATGGCTTCTTCCATTCCTAATTTGTTTGAGAGGACTGATTTAGAGATTGCAAAATTGTAATCTATTCTCGAGGATCCAACTATAGTTGGGCACTATAAAGCCCATTGTGAAAAAATATTGGTTGATCTTCGTAGAATAGAAACAAGTTTGAAAACATACAACCCATTTGATTTCAAGTCAATAAAAAAATTTATGGATTCATTAAAATCAAGTGTCTTAGGAGATGTAGGATATAATGAGATTACATTATGAATTTCCGATAAGGAAGTCGTTAAGAGGTCTTGTTGGAGTTTTTATGCAGAAAAACTGAAAGTAAGGGCATATTATGTAAACAAATGTTCATGTCCCCTATGTGGCCCTTTGATTTATCCTAGATTTGTGGCCTCTCAAGGCCAATTTTTGGATAATGACCAATTACCATTATACTTCATAATGATGCTACATGTTGAGGTTCACCTAAACTTAAAGGTGAAATATTTATACATCCCTAGTTATTTGGGGTAGGGTCATGTCCGTATTAGCCACAAGGATGCATATAGAAAGGAGGGAGCTCCTATATTTGTTGACATGTGACAACTTGTACCGAGGCTACAACTATTCTTATCAGGCTTTCAGGATGTCGCAACACTGTCATTATGACTACACATGATGTTGCTATCGAGGGTCTTCTTGACATTTCTTGTAAGACCCAATTGATCACTTCGATCGTGTGGGTTAATACTTTCAGAGACATGATACTAGTAGTGGAGGTACTAGTAGCAGCAATGATGCACGCAACGAGGTATACACTCATGCATCTTTGATTTCTCCATATGACTCGAGGTAGTTACAGATCCCTCTCAAACATGTCGGCTAGGACGCATCATGAATTTTGATTTGTTGGGTGCATATGAGGTGATTTCATGGCATTGTAGTGTTCCACTATTGAGGGTTTTAGATTTTATAGAGTAGAGCGACAGTGTATCTTCTAGTTAGGGTAATCTGCTCTTTGCTCAAGTCATAACCTACTCTTTCACGGGATCCTCACACCCGATGTTCAACACATTTCTGTTTTGGTGTGTGAAAATTAAACCTAAATATAATGAAAATTTATTTTATTTCATCATTACTTTACAATTTATTAATATTAAAATTGAACATGTACTTTTTTTTGTGGTGCTTCACATCCCACACCATTTACCCATATGACATACACACATCTCTTGACTGAGCACAACATGGATCTTGATGTTCAGGGCCTAAGTCATCTTGGCTCACATGGCGACATATTTGCTGGTGTTGAGGTCATGGGTGGAAGTCCCATAGATTTGGAGACTCTTTCCACAGAGCTATATAGACATGTGTTTTAATAGAATTAATATTTAATCTAAATTGAAATGTCAAAAATAAATGAACTTTATTCAAAAAAATTATTTATCAACTTCTTACATTTTATTTATTTTGTTTCATAGGGATCTACGAGATAGAGATCTTCACGTAGTGTATATACTCCCAACATATTCCGGGCACATATATTGATGTAATTAATTATACATATTTGTTATATGATGTATTTAATTAATTAAGAAATTGTCGTAGAATTTTTCTTATAAATTTTAATATATGGTACATGGTATATATAGTTTCGATGTGTATATTCCATTTTTAACATGGTGGGTGTAGCAGAGCCTAGTGAGGGTCGACACTCGCCCTACTTCATGGAGGAGACTTCAATGATAGTTTATTGATTTTAGACATTTTAGACATGATTTTAGAGATTTTAGACATGTATATATACTCATACTCATTCTAGACATGATTATTATATTTTGATATATGTATTAGACACGTGTGTGTGTGTGTGTGTGTGTGTGTGTGTGTGTGTGTGTATTCATTAGACATGTGATTTTTATATTTTCATATGTATTCATTCGACATGAATTTCATATATTTATATTTAAGACCACATAATTTAATATTTTTATGAGTTGGTGTTTATTTACAATTATATATGTGAATATAAAACACCCCCTTATATTTCATTTTTGTCTCTTGATGAAATCATAATAGGCATAATGATATATAAGATATTAACTACGCTTCATTTTTGTGATATAACATTGTAAACTTCTTTAATACTCTATATTGAATCATTTGATGTTTAGGTAATTTAGTAATACTTTATGTTACATTAAACATTCCTTGGCTTAGTTAATGCTTATTTATTTATGCACTTGTCAAATATTTTCAAAGGCCATATCCTATCCACATTAGTTGTTTTTATTCATATCACTACTAAGTCTTACAACTCAAAATTTAACTCTATGAAAATATTGCCAAATTATATATTCTTTATTCTAGGGAAGTGTTGTTAGTATTAAAATATCTCTCGAAACTCTATAGTAACTTAAAATCTTGTGTAAATAATAGATTCCCTCTCTTTATCTATCCTCTCTCTAAAACTTAGGAAATATAAAGGTAATAAAAAAATGTGTATAACTATTAGGGAAAAGGGTGAATCCATACCATCTTAGTGCAGACTCATGTTGTTACAGGTGTGTGAAATGATGGAAAATGAAGAAAGGGAATACATTTCCATGATTTGTACTGTTTCAATGTAATATTAAATTTGAATTTATTTGGAGATGAGAAGAAATGAATTTATAAAGATTAATATCATAATGTATTCAATATATATTGGGTAGTGAATAAAAGTTTGGGATAATTTTTTTAAGTAACCAATAAGTATTAATATTTTGGTTTAACCCCTTTCCCGTTAATGATTAGTTTATACTAATTATTAACTTACCTAAACTTTAAATACCCTATCCCAATAACAACTTACTTGTTTTATTCTCCTAGGTATTTATTGAAATTACCAATTTAATTAAGTTTACACAACCTTCTAAATAAATTTAAACTTCCCTTTTTGTTATTTAGTTAGTTTTCACTTCTTTAAGTTCAAATGTCCACATATCCCTTTAAATGCTGTTTTCTCACTCTCATAAAATGTTCATATCTTAAAAAGTGGAGGAGTAAACATGGACCTTTGGATCTAATCTGATCCTGGCCCTTGAATTAAATAAAAAACCTAAAGATGACCTAGATTTCCTTATGTTCTTCCTTCTTTCTATTCTTCTCTTCTCATCTTTTTTTAGGTTTTCCTTTTGCAGGTTGGAGGAGGAATTATGGGATTTGATTGAATTTTACATTGTATTGATGAAGATCCATACAATATAAGTTAAACATTTCTTTTCTCTGTTTAATACATATATTTATTTTCTTTATTTTATTTTATTTTTTTTTTTTTGCAGAGAAGAGAAGGAGGGGGCGATCTATAGAGAGAGGGGTTTGGCACGATTTGGAGGGTGGTGGTGATGTTCTTGGTGAAGGGGGATACGCAGGGTGTGTGGAGTTGTGGAAAATGTCCAGTGGAGGAGGTTGTAGGGGGAGAGACCTCGGAGGAGGGAGGTGGGGGATGTGGGAGATGGCTAAGGCGGTGGGGAGCAGCTGCGGATCAGTGTGAGGGGGCGTGGCGCGGTGCATGGGGGTCGGGGTGTGTGGGGGAAGGGTTCGGCCCCCCACACCCAACACTATAATTTTTTTTTTTGTTGTTTTTTTAAATTTGTTTTTAAAAATAGAAATTAATTAAATACATAGTGTATAATATATATATATATATATATATATATATATATATATATATTATAATATATATCAAAATATATATATATATATATATATATATATAACATTGTATATATAATTTTATATTCCATAATATAAGTTTCATTATACACATATAAATCTACAAAATTTACTTATAGTAATATAATAATTAAACTAAGAAGACTATATATTTTTTATTTTTTAAATCTATGAATATGGTTATTTCATACACCATGCTAAATAATGATGATTTCAACTTAAAATAAATAACAAATTTTAATTTTATTATTTGATGTAAAAATGAACTTAATATTCTCAACTATTCACAATTAAATGATTATCAAATTTGTGTAAAGAAGAGCACAAGTATTTTAAAAGAGAGAAGAGGCTAAGTGCTAATAAATTTTGAAAAGGAGCATACTATGCAAATCTGATTTTTTTTTTTTAAAACACATAAGATTCTCAACAAAGAAATACTATTCTTTTTTTGTAATCACATCTTTCCAATAAATAAACTTTCTTTTCAATGAAATCTAAACAAGTTTATATCAAAAGACCCACTCATTTCACAAAAATTTCTTTTCAAATGAACTTATCCTTTCTTCAAGCCAAACTAAGAGTTACATCAAATTTTTATAAAAGAAGAGCATCTAATACAAGCTTTCTTATCAAGAAGTTCAAAACTCACTTTACATTGTTTCTTCAAAATACAAGGAACTACTCAAGAAAGGTACAATGCAAAGCTCCTTTACAAGGATAAAAGGGATTTCTCAACTTAATCTTACTCCAATTTAAAAGTAATCTTCAAATACAAAAGGGAGATTTTACAACAAAAGGATTCTAGTTTACATATGACTCCAAATACAAAGGAGGATTTTACACATAAGGGAAGCTTCCACAAGCCATACTTTTCAAGAGACAAGAGGTAATGTCCACAATAGAATGAAGATGATAAAGAGCTCCAACCAACATCCCACTTCCATCTTGAGATCCAAATGCTCATGCTTTCAAGAAATCCAACAAGGAGAAGAGGCTTTTTTGCCACCCAACCATAGGCATCATTACATGCCTTTCCCAAGGTTGGGATGCATGCTAGCCTCCCCCAAGCCCATGGGAAAGAGGAAAACTAACCACAACTTGCACAAGAATGAGGTGAAAATCCAATAATACATCCACACAAAAATAAGACAAATATCCAAGACAAGACTCCAAATTTTACAAGGTGAAAAAGAGGAGAACCCAAGTTCTACCTCTAAAAACAAATGGGGAAGAGAGGAGAGGAGTTCTCCAAAAGTTTTCACCAAGATTATAAGCACAAAAACAAGACCTCCATACCCTCCTTATTTCTCCTATTTCATTTAAACCCTCCTTATTCCTCTCCCTTCTCCAAGTCCTTCTGGAAGGATTTTCAAACCCCAAAGGGGTTTCCTTACCAAGAATGGGGAAGGAGATTCAAGCCAAATGAATCACCTTCCCCACCTCAAACCATTTGAGGGGAGTCACTAAAATCCTACAAGGCTTGTCCATCAAGCCTTGAGGATTGAGAGGAAAATCCCTCTCTCTTCCCCACAAACTCCAAAACTCCATCATGCCATATGATGGAGGGAGTAAAACAAAAAACAATAACCAAAATCCACATGCAACAATAACATTTTCAAGTAAACAATCTAATAACTAATATGAATACAACACATACAATAAGGCTTAAGAGCCTACCTCAAAGAAAGCTCTCCAAAAGCTTTCCAACTTCAAAATTCTCCACTCCTTGACCCAAAGCAACCTCTAGCTCCAAATCACACAAGCATCCAAAAAAAGCTCTAAAAAAAAAAAGTTCTCTTCTTTTCCCATGAAGGGAATTTGAAGAGGAGCAAGTGAAAAATCCTCACAAATGAGGGGGTGACATGTGTCACCCCTCTCCTCCTCAAGGTCAAAGATGCAAAAACAAAAGAGAGAAAAGGGTAAAATACCTTTTTCCCTCTTCTCCCAAATTACTCTAAATGATAACAAGACAACTCTAGTGCAACTTTTAACAAGCACTCTAATCCACACCCTTACATGGATGTGACCAAACAAGGCAAAAAAGGGGGGAAAACTCCCTCTAGCCTTGGAAATAAGCCCCCTACCTATTAGGTAGGGTCCAAGGGCTCATTTTTATGATAAGGGAACTCCCAAACTAAAAAGGGTCCCTAAAAATGCCCAAAATAACCCAATTTCGGGTTTGGAAAAATTAGGTATAAGGTTAGAGGTGTGGGGACCACCCAAGGGTTCACATGTGACCCTAAACCCTCTAAATTAATTACATCATTAATCTAAATCAAAACTTAATGCAAGTGGGGTCATTAATTCCCAAAACAAGTTTACAACACAAACTAAACACCCTAAGCAAAATTAATAATTACAAGACATATTACATTACAAATGAGGGTCACCCATGGTGCCCAAAACAATAATTCTAATGCTAAGGCCTCAAGCAATAAACATGGCTAGGGCTTAGCCCATGGGCTGCTTGTGCAAAGTTGTGTAGCTGGCCTGAGTCCCATGTTCTCCTGTGACCTGTCACCTGCACACTCATTACACACATTAAACGCACTTGTCCGATAAAATATAAATCAACTACTAAATAAGATATCAATGAATTCTAGACTAACATTTCATCTTTCTGGAATCGAAAGTGCGACAACATGCACAACTATACATAATTCACCATAAGTTAGTCACAATGATAAAATGACATGTATCCATAGAATCTCAACATGCAACAAACTGAGTAACCATCAATATAACTACGTTTCCAAAACAACATCATATCAATTAGTATCCATGACATCATAAGATAATGTAAACAACATAGTAATCAAGCTAAATCGGTGTTATACGCCTAAATGTCCATACATGCCTAATCAGATCAAATCTCCTAATGTAATGTCAAAATATAACAAATCTCTATCAAAACATGTCTATGAGAAATGAGCAACAAGTAACTGAGCTATAAAAATGTGGGCACTACATCCCCCTCTACTAAAATTAGACTTCCTCCTAGAAGTCACTGAAAGAGATAGGGATATCTAGCCCTCAAAGGTGTCACATCCTCCTAGGTAGTTGTTGTCTCATCATATCGGTCCCACTACACTCTAACCTAGTCCAAGTCTCGACCCCGAAGGGCCAACCTCCGGTGCTCCAAGTATGTGTATGGGCTCCAGTCTCCACTATCCTCCATCCTCTACCTGTAATGCCAACCAATCCAAAACATGAGAAACATCTGGTACATATCTACGTAGTACAGAAACATGAAAACATCGTGGGCCCATGCAAGGTGTGGTGGAAAAGCTAGGTGGTAGGAAACTAGACCGATGACCTCTAAAATATCAAAAGGCCCCACAAAATGAGGTGAAAGCTTAGAACCCTTTCCATAGTGGATTGGAATCTTATGCGGGTGAACTCTCAAGAAGACTCTTGTCACCCACTGAGAAATGATGATCAATCCTCTTAGTGTCTGCATACGCCTTTTGGCATGCTCTAGCCTACTCAAGATGTTGTCTAATTAAGAACAACCTACTACTCTAAATCCTAAAATAAGTTGGTCCAGGATAATCCTGTCATCTAGTCTGTCCCAACTCAAAGGTGTCCTGCAAGGTCATCCATACAAAGCCTAGTAAGGAGCCATACCAATGGAACTATGATAGTTGTTGTTGTAAGAAAACTCAACTAAATGCAAATAATCTTCCCATTTCTTCTGTTGGTCCATCACATACATCCTCAACATGTCCTCCAGTACCTGATTAACCCTCTCTATCTATCCATCTATCTCTAGATGATAAGCTAAACTAAAATTAATATGAGTACCCAGAGCGGTCTAAAAGGAAGTCCAAAAAACTGAAGTGTAGATGGTATCCCTGTCATTGATGATGGTCTTGAATCCCATGCAACCTAACAATGTCCTCCATAAATACTTTGGCGATGGCTCATGTGCATTATAGGTGACCTTGGTTGGTGAAAAGTGTGCAACCTTGGTCAACTTATCCACGGTGACCATAATGGCATCATGACGATAAGAAGACATAGGAAGTCCGACTATGAAATCCATGGAGATCACATCCCATTTCCACTCGGGAATATCATGAGGATGTAAGAGTCCTATGGGATGAGAATGCTCTACCTTGACCCTCTAACACTCAAGGCATCATGCAACAAAATCTGCTATGTCCCGTCGAAGACCTGGCCAATAATATAACTCCCTTAGATCAGCGTGCATTTTATTTACTCCTGGATGTGCTGCATATGGGGCTCGATGAGCCTCTGTGAGGATGAAGCTACGTAGATCACCGGCCTTAGGCACGTAGATGTGCCTATGGAACCAAAGTAAACCATCTATCTCTAAAACACACCCAGAATATCTACCCTCTAATGAACCTGTGACTCCAACATCTATCTAGCTCCCTCATAAAATCTGTCCTTTGGAAGGTGCTCAAGAATCCTATTCCTCTCAAATCTAATGAAGTGTCAAAGAAGCAAGCACATGTCATCATCTACTAAGTGCATCTGCAACAACATTTTCCTTTCCTTTGATATACTACACCTCCATGTCATACTCACATAGGAACTCCATCCAACACCATTGATGAGCATTGAGGTTTGGCTGTGAGAAGATATGCTACAAGCTACGATGATCTGTCCTCAAAATGAAAGGTCTACCCAAAAGGAAGTGTCACCAATGCACAAGTGCATGGACAACTGCTGCAAGCTCCAAGTCATGAGTAGGGTAATTAAGCTCATAGTCCTTGAGCTTACGAGACTCAAATGTAATAACCCGATGCTCCTGCATAAGAACTACTCCCAAACCCTCTAGTGATGCATCAAGTACAAACAACAAAATCCTCTGTCGGGTCTAGGAACTGCTAAGATGGGCACCATGGTTAACCTTTCCTTAAGCAACTGAAAGGCCTGCTCACACTTTTTTGACCAATCAAACTTCTTCCCTTTCCTCTGAAGAGAAGTGATAGGGTGAGCAATCCTAGAAAAGTCTTGTACGAACCTATGGTAATACCTACTAAACCCATGAAACTCCTCACCTCAGTAACTGATGTGGGCTTTGGCTAGTCCATGATAGCATGTATCTTAGAGGGATCTACTGAGATACCCTCCTGATATGATATGACCCAAGTATTGAATCTCTATCTGAAAGAAGCTACATTTTTCCAAGTTCCCATACAACTTTTGCTCTCTCAAAACCTGAAGTACTTGTCTCAAATGCTCCTCGTGTTCCTCCTCGAATGAGAATAAATCAATATGTCATCAAGGAACACTAAGACAAAGTCGATCCAGAAATGTTCTTGAATACCCCATTCATGAGGCTCATGAAGACAATTGGGCATTAGTCAAACCAAATGGAACAACTGTGAACTCATAATGCCCATAACATGTGTGAAACGTTGTCTTATGAATGTCTGCATCTGAAATGCAATTGATGATACCCTGACTTGAGATCGATTTTGGAGAACACTCTCACTCCCCACATCTAATCAAACAAGTCATCAATCCTAGGGAGTGGATAACGGTTCTTTATTGTGACTTTGTTGAGCTGCCTGAAGTCAACACAAAGTCTGAGAGAACCATCCTTCTTTTTCACAAATATGACTAGCGCTCCCCAAGGAGATACACTAGGATGAATGAGACCCTTATCTAACAACTCCTCTAACTAAATCTTGAGCTCATGAAGCTCTAGAGTCATCATCCGATAAGGTGCCCTAGAAACTAGTGCAGATCCAGGTACTAAATCAATGGTGAAATCCACCTCTCTGTGGGGTGGTAACCCTAGAAGCTCACTAGAAACACATCTGCATACTCCCTCAAAACTACATGATCATCTAAGGGTGAGTGCTCTGGAGTGCTCTCTGATCGATCACTGATGGTGATAGAAAATAACTAACAACCCTTATGCATGCTCCGCTTGAGTTGCTTAGCCGAGATCATGTGCAAGGAGATAGGCCTCTTCATCCCTGAAATTGTAATTTCACTCCCAAGATCATCACACTCAATGACCTTATTTCTGCAATCCACCTTAGCTCGATGAGCCTCGAGCCAATCCATACCCAAAACTACCTGATAGGATCCTAAGGGATAACTCGGAGGTCAAGTGTAGTGGAGAAGGCTCCTAAATCAAGTACGCAACTCTCCACATACGAGTCCATGGAGAGTTTAGCCCAGAGGCCAACTCAACCTGCAACTATCTGGTTTCCTAGCCACCACTAGCCCACACTGGTCCACTATAGAAGGTGATATAAAAGAATCTGAAGCACCTGAATCAAAAAGTACTGAGACAAAAATACCCCTGATAGTACTTGTCATCTCAATGACTGTGGCTTGATGCTCAGCCTGGTGGTTATCAACTACTGCATATACACGATGGGCGCGTCCCACGTCACCCACCATCTGCTCAGATCTAGTGGCTCTCTGTGCATCCATGGTATTGGGTTTGTGTGGGCACATACGCACATAGTGATCAGGAGATCCACAAATGAAACATCCTCATGTACCCCTATGAGATGGGGTCCCTCCTGTACTCTGGTGTACTGATCCTGCTAGTCCAACCCTAGCAGACTGCTGCGTGTGAGATGGTTGTGCCTGCTGAGTACCCTACCTCCTATCCCTGGCTCCACCAAAACTACCTCTAGAACCACCTCTCTAAAAACCTGGTCTATCTAGCCCCCTACTACGTGGGTGGCCCTGCTGCTGTGTCTATCATTACGGGTGTGGTGGAGCCCTCGTGGCTACTGGCGGAGGCCAGAATCCTCCTCTAGGGGGTGGTGTTGTACCCGTGACCTCTGACTCTAAAAGGCCTGTATCCTCTCCTGAAACTTTCTCTTGTTTCTATCTCGGTGCTCTGTGCCTTGGTCCTATTCTCCTCAGCTAAGTAGGCCTTCTCAACGGCCTTCTCAAGTGTGGGAGGAGATAACATCCTAACTGCTCCTGTTATATCTGCATTAAGGCCTCGAATAAACCTGTTAACCTATAATTTCTCATCTTGTAGGTAGTCCACATACTAGAAGATCAAGAACCTGCTCTCATATTGCGCTATTGTGCCAGATCCCTATCGTAAGTCATGAAACTCATCGATCCTCTTCTGCATGAAATTCTCTGACATATAACGAGCCCTAAAACACTCCTCAAACATCTCTAAGTCACTGTCTCTCTGAGTCAGATGGAGCTTTCGCTCCTCATTCCTCCACCAAATGCCTGTTGCGTCTCAAAGGAGGTGTATGGCGAACCTTGCCTTGACATTGCTCTCGTAAGAGTGCAAGCCAAAGCAACTATCCAAGCTAAGGAGCCATGACTCAGCCCCAAAGCCATCTGTAGAGCTAGTGTAGGTAGGTGGCTGCAAGTGAAGAAGATCTCTAATCACACTACCTGTATCTCGATCATGGTGATGTAGTCCAACAGGTGAGAGGGGTCACCTATCCCCAAATGGTCCTCGAGACTGTGTGAGCAGCTTACGACGGTATGAGGCTACCCTCTCATGATGAATGGAAGGGCTACGTGACCTCTCCACCTTGGTGTATCGTGCTCTGGTGGCTCTGAATGCGCATCCTCCTATCGGCTCCTCGTCTCCCAATGGTATCTCCTCTCGCCTCCTGCGGTGGTGGAAGATGCTGCTCCACAACACCTATCAGCTATTGCTATAGGACCTCTAATATCTGAGGCCCAAATTTGGGGTGCCGAGGGCTCCTGCGTAGGTGCACTATGCCCCAAGCCTCTAGCTGATCATCCCCTCTTGGGTGCCATCCTATGCACGAGGTGAGTGAAGAAGTTATTAATTTAAAATTTAATGGTTATGGATGATTTTTAACTAATTATTTTTATTCATTTATTTAATTTAATGTTATTAAAATTACCATTAACTATTTTAATTAATTACCCAGAGTGTCACGTGTGTGAACCTCGCTCTGATACCAAATGTAATGCCCACCTGGACAATGAAAAAAACCTAGATATTAATAAAAGTTTGGGATAATTTTTTTTTTAAAGTAATCAATAAGTATTAATGTTTTGGTTTAACCCCTTTCCCGTTAATGATTAGTTTATACTAATTATTAACTTACCCAAACTTTAAAGACCCTAGCCCAATAACAACTTACTTGTTTTATTCTCCTAGGTATTTATTGAAATTACCAATTTAATTAAGTTTACACAACCTTCTAAATAAATTTAAACTTCCCTTTTTGTTATTTAGTTAGTTTTCCCTTCTTTAAGTTTAAATGTCCACATATCCCTTTAAATTTTGTTTTCTCACTCTCATAAAATGCTCATATCTTAAAATGTGGAGGAGAAAACATGGACCCTTGGATCTAATCTGATCCTGGCCCTTGAATTTAAAAAAAAACCTAAAGATGACCTAGATTTCCTTATGTGCTTCCTTCTTTCTATTCTTCTCTTCTCATCTTTGTTTTGGGTTTGTCTTTTGCAGGTTGGAGGAGGAATTATGATTTGATTGAATTTTACATTGTATTGATGAAGATCCATACAATATCAGTTAAACATTTCTTTTCTCTATTTAATACGTATATTTATTTTCTTTTTTTTATTTTATTTTTTTTTTTGTAGAGAAGAGAAGGGAGGGGGCGGATTGTAGAGAGAGGGGTTTGGCCATAGATTTGGAGGGTGGCGGTGACGTGCTTGGTGACAGGGGATGCGCGGGGGCATGTGGAGTTGGGGAAAATGGCCAGGTGGAGGTGGAGGAGGGCGAGGGGGGATGGGACAGTCGGAGGGAGGGGGGGGGGGGGTGTGGTAGAGGCGGAGGCCGAGGGAGGTGGGGAGCGTTGCGGATAGTGCGTGAGGGATGGGGAAGATGGGGGGGGGGTGTGTGGGGGGAAGGGTTTGGCCCTCCCCCACACCCAACACTATACTTTTTTTTTTTTTTGTTTTTTTTTTAATTTTTTTTAAAAAATAAATTAATTAAATACATAGTGTATAATATATAATATTGTATATATTATAATATATATTAACATTATATATATATATATATTATATATATATATATATATATATATATATATATATATATATATATATATATATATATATATATATATAACATTGTATATATAATTTTATATTCCATAATATAAGTTTCATTATACACATATAAATCTGCAAAAATTACTTATAGTAATATAATAATTAAACTAAGACTACATATTTATTTATTTTTTAAAAATCTATGAATATGGTTATTTCATACACCATGCTTAAAGGATGATGATTTCAACTTAAAATAAATAACACAATTTAATTTTATTGTTTGATGTGAAAATGAACTTAATATTCTCAACTATTCACAATTAAATGATTATCAAATTTGTGTAAAGAAGAGCACAAGTATTTTAAAAGAGAGAAGAGGCTAAGTGCTAATAAATTTTACAAAGGAGTATACTATGCAAATCTGATTCTTTTTTTTTTGTTTAAAACACATAAGGTTCTCAACAAGGAAATACTATTCTTTTCTTTTGTAATCACATCTTTCCAATAAATAAACTTTCTTTTCAATGAAATCTAAACAAGTTTATATCAAAAGACCCACTCATTTCACAAAATTTCTTTTCAAATGAACTTATCCTTTCTTCAAAGCCAAACTAAGAGTTACATCAATTTTTTATAAAAGAAGAGCATCTAATACAAGCTTTCTTATCAAGAAGTTCAAAACTCACTTTACATTGTTTCTTCAAAATACAAGGAACTACTCAAGAAAGGTACAATACAAAGCTCCTTTACAAGGATAAAAGGGATTGCTCAACTTAATCTTACTCAAGTTTAAAAGTAATCTTCAAATACAAAAGGAGATTTTACAACAAAAGGATACTAGTTTACATATGACTCCAAATACAAAGGAGGATTTTACACATAAGGGAAGCTTCCACAAGCCATACTTTTCAAGAGACAAGAGGTAATGTCCACAATAGAATGAAGATGATAAAGAGCTCCAACCAACATCCCACTTCCATCTTGAGATCCAAATGCTCATGCTTTCAAGAAAACCAACAAGGAGAAGAGGCTTGTTTGCCACCCAACCATAGGCATCATTACATGCCTTTCCCAAGGTTGGGATGCATGCTAGCCTCCCCCAAGCCCATGGGAAAGAGGAAAACTAACCACAACTTGCACAAGAATGAGGTGAACAACCAATAATACATCCACACAAAAATAAGACAAATATCCAAGACAAGACTCCAAATTTTACAAGGTGAAAAAGAGGAGAACCCAAGTTCTACCTCTAAAAACAAATGGGGAAGAGAGGAGAGGAGTTCTCCAAAAGTTGTCACCAAGATTATAAGCACAATAACAAGACCTCCATACCCTCCTTATTGCTCCTATTTCATTTAAACCCTCCTTATTCCTCCACCCTTTCTCCAAGTCCTTCTTGGAAGGATTTTCAAACCCCAAAGGGGTTTCCTTACCAAGAATGGGGAAGGAGATTCAAGCCAAATGAATCAACTTCCCCACCTCAAACCATTTGAGGGGAAACACTAAAACCCTACAAGGCTTGTCCATCAAGCCTTGAGGATTGAGAGGAAAAATCCCTCTCTCTTCCCCACAAACTCCAAAACTCCATCATGCCATATGATGGAGGGAGTAAAACAAGCAAACAATAACCAAAATCCACATGCAACAATAACATTTTCAAGTAGACAATCTAACAACTAATATGAATACAACACATGCAATAAGACTTAAGAGCCTACCTCAAAGAAAGCTCTCCAAAAAGCTTTCCAACTTCAAACTTCTCCACTCCTTGACCCAAGCAACCTCTAGCTCCAAATCACACAAGCATCCAAGCAAAAGCTCAAAAAAAAAAAAGTCTCTTCTTTTCCCATGAAGGGGAATTTGAAGAGGAGCAAGTAAAAATCCTCACAAATGAGGGGGTGACATGTGTCACCCCTCTCCTCCTCAAGGTCAAAGATGCCAAAACAAAAGAGAGAAAAGGGTAAAATACCTTTTTGCCCTCTTCTCCCAAATTACTCTAAATGATAACAAGACAATTCTAGTGCAACTTTTAACAAGCACTCTAATCCACACCCCTTACATGGATGTGACCAAACAAGAGGCAAAAAGGGAGGGAAAACTCCCTCTAGCCTTGGAAATAAGCCCCCTACCTATTAGGTAGGGTCCAAGGGCTCATTTTTATGATAAGGGAACTCCCAAACTAAAAAGGGGTCCCTAAAAATGCCCAAAATAACCCAATTTCGGGTTTGGCAAAATTAGGTATAAGGTTAGAGGGTGTGGGGACCACCCAAGGGTTCACATGTGACCCTAAACCCTCTAAATTAATTACATCATTAATCTAAATCAAAACTTAATGCAAGTGGGGTCATTAATTCCTAAAACAAGTTTACAACACAAACTAAAACACCCTAAGCACAATTAATAATTACAAGACATATTACATTACAAATGAGGGTCACCCATGGTGCCCAAAACAATAATTCTAATGCTAAGGCCTCAAGCAATAAACATGGCTAGGGCTTAGCCTGTGGGCTGCTTGTGCAAAGTTGCGTAGCTGGCTTGAGTCCCATGTTCTCCTGTGACCTATCACCTGCACACTCATTACACACATTAAACGCACATGTCTGATAAAATATAAATCAACTACTAAATAAGATATCAATGAATTCTAGACTAACATTTCATCTTTCTAGTATCGAAAGTGCGAAAATGTGCACAACTATACATAATTCACCATAAGTTAGTCACAATGATAAAATGACATGTATCCATAGAATCCCAACATGCAACAAACTGAGTAACCATCAATATAACTACGTTCCAAAACAACATCATATCAATTAGTATCCATGACATCATAAGATAATGCAAACAACATAGTAATCAAGCTAAATCAATTTCCTAATGTAATGTCCAAAATATACGCCTAAATGTCCATACATGCCTAATCAAGGGATAGCAAAGTGAATATCACTAATGTAATGTCCAATGATGAATGGTTAAGTTCATTGTTCTAACAGCTAATAAAACACTTGTTGAGACCACCACTTAGATAAAATATAGATAACGAGGGTATGTTGGTAACACAACTCTAGTTGAAATTATCCCACACTTAGTCATAAACATGAAATATAAAACAATATAAACACTCCTAAATCGACCTAACGTAAAACTCCTCTCTTTAAACAAAAGTATTTGGAGATAAAACTCATGGCAACCTACCTCATAAAGAGTAATATGTTAGTCAATATAAGAACTAATGTGTAGATTATACCTCAATTGTGGAATGTAATGTTTTATCCTCTTCAATTTCAATTTATCTACCAATTCTAAGAAAGAATTTTATATTCACTTCTATGCAATATTATCTTCATCATGAGTGTTTAACTAGTTTCAAGCTCATGGTGTGATGCATTGATGCAAACCTTTCTTTATGTGCATTTGTAATATGTGCACTCGAAAACATACCACCATTGGTATGTTTTTTAGGACAATCAAATGGTACCCTTGAGTCATAATATCTTTCAATACCTTGAGTCATATAGTTCTTAATTGTCTATATCAAAATTTAATTAAATATGAAATTTTTTAAAATTTGTAATCTGCTAGAAATTTTAAATGATTCAAGTTAGATTTATTGACACTAATAACTTATTTCAAATTTTTATAAAATATGTCTAAAAGAGAAACTAAAATGAGGAAAAAATAATAAATAAATTAATATCCATTGCTTTTTTATGAACTTTCAATGCATGTTAGTTACATCCATCCACGAGCAAAGAAATCATCAACTCAATTTTTGAATGATAGTGATTAATGTCATTTACATGTACACAATATCTAAAAACACCATCAATACAAAACATGTTACGTAGACCTAACACCAAGTTTTTAAAACTCATTTGTTATGTGTGTGTGTGTGTAGTTCAAGTATCGAAATCCTTCATGATATAAACATTGATATATATGGAAAGAATATTATTGGAGATACTAGGGAACAAAATTACATCATTAATGAACCCATCCTTAATATCATAGCAAGAAAGTTGTCAAATATGTATTCCAATGAAAAATAAAATAGATAAAATATTTTATTCTTGGAAGACATCAATATATAATATTCTAGGTCCTTCTATATAATATTGGAGGGGGAAGGGAGCATTGACAATAGTCAGGTTGAAGACATATACAAAAAGCTGACCTCCTTGGACTCCCGCCTTGGGAAGGCTAAGACTAGGCATGATTACAACATTGCCGCCTTTAGGGCCATTGAGGAGTTCATCGTGGGGCATGCCAAAAGTGTTTCCAACCTCAGCGGTATCCCGGCTGCACTTTGGGGCAATGAAAAAGAGAGCAAAAGAACCATCGAGGAGCTCGATAAGACGGATGCTGCCCACATGACCGCTTTGGGTATGTTTCATGCTTGGAAAAAAGTCAAGATCAGTGTTGATCAAGCAGCCAAAAAGTAGTCCTGCATGCTTCTACTGCTCTCTTTTGTTATTCTTACTGTTTCTTGGCTGTCGGGTTACTGTTTTTTTGCTGTTGTTTTGCTGTTAAGCCTCGCTTGTGTAGCTGTTTCTGGGCTACGTTGATTTTCATTGTTCCTCTTGGACTTGGTTAGTCCTGCTATGTTTCTCACTCTTATTCCGGCTTAAAGGCCTTTTTTTGTATTCAAGGGTATAGTCCCTTTCAAAAAACTATTTGCCATTATTAAAAAACAAGTGGCTCTGCTCGTTTTTTTAATGACTCGCAAATGTTTTTTATGGTCTTCTACATCTAGTCTCTATTTTTTGCATTGACTAATTTTAGTCCTCACCGATACAATTTTAACCGTAGTAATTATGTGATGGGTGTAATGATACACCTTTTTCTAGTTTATAATAAAAAAGTGAATCCCTCTTTAGAGGGATTTCACTTGTTGTAAGTATGTTCCCTGCACTACAACCAAGCCGATATAAAATGTTGTCTCCTCACTTGTTATTTCACATGTTAGATTTGTTCTCTCTTTTATGCAACGCAACAAGTAGTACTCCACTTTCTCAATATTATCTTCTTCAGAAATGAGTGCAGATACATCACCTACAAAAATGCAAATAAATATTCAATGATCCATATACTATAGATTATACATATATATTTAATGATCAAATTATACAATCCTTTTAAATAAAACATACCTTGTTTAACTAGTCTAGATATGTGGTCATAATCAGTTGAAATTAATTGCACATCTTCAAAACTATAATCATGATCTGATCTATATGTGTCATCCACAACTAAAGTAACTTTCTTCCACTCACCTACATACCCATGTTTTTGACTATTGCACTTTGTGAATATGATTTGTTCATGCATTCATAACAAAAACAAGAATAATCTCTTATACAGATTGTCCAGTTCTTACTATCCATAGTCATCAAAGAGTGGAAAGACCTATAATTAAGAATCCTTTCACATCCATACTTTTTCCTTCAATCAATACCTTCAATTAATCATGCTCAAAAGATCAATAAAGTTTAAAACAAACATCAAAATTAAGATTTTTTTAAAAAAGTTTGTAACTTGTAGTTAATAAATCACATCAAGATCTACATATATGTTTTAAATGTGCATGTACCTATTATCTCCCAAAACAATCTGTGTGGGGTTGAAGTGTGTGAGGTTTAAGAGTGCGAGGTTGAAGCATGTGAGGTTAAATCCTAAAATGTAAAATGTTTCTTACACCATTCAACAACAGTGTGGGCATCAATATATCAATATCCCTCATAATCAAAGCTTTGTTTCTTTAGAGCACATTTGATGCATGCACCCGCATCGTCATCTCCTCCCTTCCCATGACCACTCTAAAAAAAAATCCATAAATGAGGTATTTTGTGACGACGATGATAGTGAATGAGTGCAAAGAAAGGGAAAGAGGATTTTAACTATAATGCGCAACCATCTAACCAAAGAAAACGTTGATCTATTTTTACTCCTCATTGATGAATATATTGAAACAACAAACCAAAACAACACTACACAAAGTGGGTGTCATGTTTCTAGTCATCACTTATATATAAGTGATAATCCTTTTATATCATTCACTTCATATCTGTACTTTCAACAAAATCCAAATCCAATTGTGCATGCCTATAAAATACTTGAACCATGATAGTAACCTACTCAAGTATGATAATACTCTGTGTGAATTTATTTTTGATGATAAAATGAGTATTTCTCAAAAAATCAACCACATACAATATGGAACCAATAGGAATGTGTCCCTATGAGTCTTTAATTGTGTAGCCTACCACTTTGCATAGTGAGAATGTTTGATGTACATACTAATTAAACTTTGGAAACTTTGCATGAATGTAGCAATGGGGATTTCCTCTTCTACCAAATCCAACCTGGTTGCATCTTTTCCAAGCCGTGTTGAATATTTTATGTATTTGAACCTACAAAATCAATACATAATGGACAAATTGTCATATTCATTTGTAGTAAACATAAAAATAAAAATAAAATATGTACATCCAAATTTAAAAATATATATATATATATATATATATATATATATATATATCACCTCTTGCAAGCCACCATTTGAACTATGTCCAAATATTCATTTGTTTCTAGCAATAATTTCAAGTCCCCACACTTGTCACATACACCTTTGATGCAAGTCATATGATCACCGACATTACCATCGTATATTGTGCAAAGAATAGAAGTTATGAATTCACTTACACATGTAAGGGGAATTTTTTAGGACCATTTGATGCTTCCCGTAACTTTCTATACACCTGAAAAAACATAGATTTTGAAATACATTAATTTTAAATCACATCTCAAAAAATGAAATTTAATCAGATTTCAAACATATAGATATAAATGAAAGCACACATCTAAATATATATACATAATATTTATATTTTTGTACTTCTAATAGTGATAATCAAACTCAACGTGATAGAGACAACAACATGTGTCACGGACTTTATCAGCTCGCACATACAAAGGCTTCAATTTTTCAAACATTTTTGTCCAATATTAACATCTAGATTTTCTTCGTAACTTTATGTACATCTCATGTTGAGTTATTTCAATCCAATGTTGTATATGTTCATCATAGTTATTGTGATTTATCCTATGTTTTAAAAAATCCCTCACATTTGGAGAAGGATGAGTCCTCTACCCAAAAATTAGAAACTATCTTCACAATATTATCTTCTATTTTATCGTAACGTGGATTTCTACACATTAGTGCCCAATTTCCTTCCGCAATAGAGTCATCCAATGTATTCATCCTCTTTACATACCTATTGAATATCTTTCTAGATAAACCCAATGCCTTGGCAATGTGGTAACATGCCGATTATATGCCGTATCTTCACTTACAACTGAAGTTAATATTGCTGTATGAGAGATACTCTTATCAACAAACCTAGTTTTTTTACCCAAAGCACTTATTCCTTTTGAAACATTCCCAACAAATTCTTCTTCTATACATTTTGACTTTTCTGTCCTAAATCAACACCCAACAATTCTAATGTTTCTTTCATATCAACATGATTCAAGAATGTAACCAACAAATTTTCTCTAGCAATTGTAGTCAAATTAAAAAAATCACCATATATTATTTCTACACTTTTTTTTGTTTTCCTTCATGATAGTGGTTTTTGTTGGGAAAATTCTTGTAATTTTTAAAATCCATGTTCACCAAGTGTTTCACATTTTTCTTGGGAATTAATTACATAACTTTTGTTATCACTTCAGCATAATGTTGTGCATCATGATCTGTGTCCATAAACATACACATGTGATTACACCATTCATGAATGATTTAATATATATAACAACTTATTTAGGAGCATGAATATATTAAAAGATTTTAAGTTGATAAATAACTTACTATCTAGTAAAAAATAATATTAAGTTGACCAAGCTAATTGTATTTAGATACCACTTCATGAGGTCCTTCTTGAAATCTACTAAACAATAATATACTTTTGCATTTGTATTTAGGACCTTTTCAACTAAGTGTTTGAGTGTGACATAATGATCTATTATTGATTACTTTGGTCTAAAACCTACTTTCCCCTTTTCCCACTTTCCTTTTTATTTTATTTTCTTACAAAATACCACATAGTTCACATTTATTATGTGGACTAAATTTACACCATGTCATCGAACGTATATAAACTTAGAAATCTAATTAATTTCCTTGTTGGATGACTACTAGATACAAAATACATATTTGGATGCCTTAGTGTAAATCTAAAAGGCTTACGAAATTTCATGCATTTTGATAGAAAATAGTATGTAGAGGAATAATATTACTAACTCAAAATAATATTACGATGCATTGGTTCAATAAAACTTGGATTTTATGTGCATTATCTAGTTGACGGGATAGGACATATATATAATAAATCAAGGATGAAACTCTTATCTAAATTTACATACATCGTCTAAGACAACTAAGAAACTATTTAAGGTAGTATGGAGTAATAAAATATTAAATCACTATTATATTTTTAATATACATGTGTAATATTGTAAGATGCGTAGGATGTTATTAACATGCTACTATCAATCCTTACTAATATTTGATTTGGGAGATTGAAATTTCCAACTAATATTTGATTTCAAGATCAAAATTTCCTTACAAGAAAGATTGGCTCTTCATTATTTAATCTTTCAATTATTTTTTTCATAAATCATATATATATATATATATATATATATATATATATATATATATATGGTGTTAGAGCTATCTAATTTATGAAAGATGGCATGGTACAAGCCTAATATTTCATTTGACTAGGATCTCTTGTGTTATGCATCATACTTAATCATTCTCACAAAATGATCTATGATATAATGGGATGTTTGGAAGAGGGAATCAAGGAAAAAAATAATGTGGTTCTTTACTACAAAGTGTTTTGGAAGGGGTTTTATCTCCATGAAGAGTATGTGGATAAAGCAAGAGTGTTAAGAAATAAAGGTATGTTGAGAGGATCATGTTTGTATCTAGACGAAGACAACCTTTTCGCAACTGAAAGAGAGAAATGATGAGTGGGAAAAGGTGAGGTTAGAAAGGAGAAAACGATAGAAGCATACCTAAATAATGGGAAAACATATATTATAGCTAGATAAACAATAAATAAATACGGAATATTGATACCCGTTTGGGAGGTCATCTTATGATGGTGAGCTAGAATTTAGAGGCTACCCTTGATAAAGAGGAATTGGGTTAAGGCCTATATCTAGAGATAGAAAATTATTTTGAATGGAACACATAAGCACGATGGGTGAAAAATGCCAAATTTTGAAAGATGTACGAGAAGGTAAAATGTAGAATAAAGAAACAAAATGTCAAGGGGTTAACTATAGAGATATAAATGGGAGGAATACAAAGGTTCTTGTTTTTTTGGGAATGAACAAATTATAGGATTAAGTTAGAAAGGTGTTGGTGGGTACTAAAATAGAGCCTCTCTAAGAGGTGAGAGAGGATGTTGAAGAATGGAAGTTGATGTTAAATAGAAACCCTAGATTTAACTAAGAGATAAATACAACCATGTCTCCTAGAGAGTAACAAGCAATACAAAAACAAAGTAGATGGCTAGATCAAGATCCAAATTATACTATTGAGTGGTTGCAATATTTTTTACCATGTTTTATATTTAGGGAGATTAGCTGATGTTTTGTTGATATTTCAACAATTAGTGTTTCGTTGAATGATTTTTCTGTGTGGATTCTTTTTCGGTACTTAGTTTGTTCTTATGTTGTTTTTGTTAGAGCCTTTTATTTTCACATATTTTTTCTATTGTTTTAGGTTATGGGATCCTATCAAAACCCTTACCTTTACCCAATCTAAAAAACATATTATCATATTTACCTTAGAACGAAAAATAAAATTACGATCTATCAAGGGTTTCTATGTATGTACCAATTTTTGCAGCCTTGTCTTTCACTTGTTGTGCCTTCTCTCTCTCTGTTTGTGCCTTCCTACGAACTGATCTTCTAGCATTCTTCTCTGCTTTCTCTTCCTTGGTATATTTTTCATTTCTCATTCTTTGCATTTCCCATGATTCATCCACTTCAATAATTTTCACCTACACACATAAATTGAGATAGATATGAATTTCTAAGAGTAAACTCAATAGAAAACTATACACATGCAACTCTTATTATATACAAATATTAATAGAAATTAAGTTATTTTAAATTTTAGTTTTTATAACTTTAAAACAACATTTCTAATTTTAATATAATTTAAATTTAATATACAATTATTTATTTTTGTAATATATTTTAAAATAAAATAACTATATGCTTTCAAGTCAATTCTATTATATATAAATAATAAAAAAATTCAAAAGTATAATAACATATTATATATTTTTGGCTAATTTTTTTTTAAAAAAAAGCAAACTTTCTTTAAAACTCCAACTTTAAAAACAAAATGTGTAAAAAAACTAAATTTAAAACAAACAAAATGAATAATGAACAATGTTATTTTAAAATTGTAGATATAATTTTTTTTTAAAACATTAAATTTAGAAGGAAGCATACGGGCGGTGCTTTGGTGGTGAAGAGGGGTTTGTGCGAACACGGGTTCACGTGAACACCCCTTCACGCGAACAGGGGTTCACGCAAACACCCTTCAAGTGAATGGGGTTCACGCGAACCCCTTCATGGAACTTATGTGGCACCTATGTGGCACATTTTGGTGCCAAATCCATTTGGAGGATGATTGTAAGCCAAAATCTACCACTTAGGTGCCACGTAATTAGGGTAAACGAACTAGTAAAATTACAAAAATTTAACACAAAATTCAGATTTTTATTAGCTTTCTAAAAATATAATTTTCATTTTTTTAAAATTTGTTTTATTATTTATTATTTATTTTTTGCTAACATATGGTATTTTAGGACAATCAATAGTACAAAATCAACCAAATTTGAAAACTAGTAAAATATATTAATTTTTTTGAAAAAAACTTACTATTTGTTGAAGTCTTCTTCTTACCTGTGAAAAAAATAACTTAATTTCGATATAAATCTTAAAATTTATTGGCATAGACATATGTACGCTTATTTATTTAAAAATATTTTTACTAAATAATTAATTAAAAATATATATATAAGTAAAAAAAAACACAAAAATTGACAAGACCTCAAAAGTCAAATCTTGAATATATATCTAGAATTTCATGGTGAAAAAGACCTTTTCATTTAAAAATACCATCAAGGGATAGTCGTTTCCTCTTTTATAACATAAGAAACAACGCATGAATAAAATTAAGAAAAAAAACAAAATTTTTGCTAAAAAAGAATAAAAATATACATGTATTCTACACTCTAAACACAATATTTTGGTAGTTTGTGGAATTTCGTGAATGCATATAGTTTTGTGGCTATTACCTCGAGAAAATCAATGAAATTGAAAATTCATGTTTATAAAGGTACAAAACATATAAAAAGTGGGACATTTTATTGTGCTTTGAAGATTCCAATATGTAAAGCAAGAGAAAAAAAGTACAATTAATACAAAATTTAACTACATTATATTCATTAACAAATGCATTCTTTCCTGGTTATGGAGGATTACAAAGCTCTATTAGAGTAGTAGTGGAGATGGAGAGGAATAAATTAAGAAAGAAATACAAGAAATACACATTTCTAAAGGGGAGCTAAAACTCGATCTTTTGGAATAGAGAGAGCATTACAATTTATAGCTAAATCCAAAGTGGCTCTTCACATTCCCATCGACTTTGAATTTAAAGTGCATGTAGAAACCTATTTTCGGTACCTTTCATTGTTTATCTATACTCATCGTATTCATATTCAAAACATTAAGATATGTTATTATCATATAAACAATGTCATCACCCCTATAAAATCACAATTTACCATGAGTAAAAATCTTTTTCACTCACCCTAAACCACCCATATAACTCATCCTAACTCATTTTTATCTTAATCATCTAACCTCCTAACTCCCTCAACATCTTTCCAACCATATTCACTTGTCCACATACCCAACTTAACACTTATAGAAGTGGTTGAAACCAATTCTATGTGAGTTTCCCCACTCTTCCCGAGTCTATTGTGATTCTAACTAATCGTGTGTGATTACATAAAGATCATTAAAGTTCTTGAGTGGGATCCTTAAAAGTTTGCATTGAATATGTGGATCTCTTATGACCTAGACGACATCATTACAATTTCCTTCGACATCACCTACATCCCTATCATGTTCATGAAAGCTTCACAAATTATGTAAGATTTCCATAAAAACAATTCTTAGCATTCCTCATCGAAGGTAAAACAAATTCATTTATTTCCATATTCAATTTGTTACCGCATCATCTTAAAGCTCAAATCAATCCACAAATAATCTATTTTGCACCTTATGAAAATATTATTTAAAATATAAACTTTTTCCGTGTAGTAATCGCCAACGATTTATCTAAATCATCGTGATTACCTCAAATCGCTAGCGATCATTATATTTTTATCACTTTAATCACTTTTCTCTTATTTGTAATCATTTTATCAATATGTTTTTTCACTAATCTACCTATTTTTAATTCTTTATCACTGTAGATGACTATACCAAGTCACCACATCAGATTACAATATTTTTTGACCTTCCTAATGTTTCAAAACCACTAGAGTGGGAAAAACTTGACATTAGATACGAACTCATCCTCTGCTCCATATCCTTAATGCCAAACATTGATGACATCGAATATCAACTTGACATCATAGCCAAATAACATGACATTGCTGAAAAAGACTGGTTTTATTACCTCTTATATTTTGATCTTTCCTAGCCCTCCCTTGAGAAACCTATCATATGAATTAGGATCTGTGTATCCCTCTAGATTTATAATCATCCTTTTATCATCTATTATCTTGCTATCATTATCACTTGATTGTAAAATGAGTTTAAGCCCTTCAAAGAAGCCTTTGGTTCTTGGGATCGACCTTTACTGAGAAACTCATCATATCCTTATCTAATATTTATATCATTTCTAGCAATATTTTTGTGTAAAGGTTTCTTTCATCCACTTGAAGAAGGATTCCCTCACACATTCTACATCCACATATATCAACATTTCATTGTTGATGTAGGTATCACTAAACCTTGTCATCTTCTGAGTTTTTGGTGTTTTTTCATATAATAAATAAAATGGAATCCACCATAAAACATTCTAGAATTCCCAATGGGACATTTAGTCCCTTTTGATCACATTTTATATCTTCTTGTTTTAACTTTCTTATCGAATCATCTAAATTTTCAACTTGGGGTGCCTTACTATTGCCTCTTAAAAAAAAAAATCCATAAGAAAATAAGAAAAATCATATAGTGAACACATGTGCACTTCTCTTTTCTTTCATTTTTCTTTCAAGCATCAATTTTTTTGGTTTGTCTTTGAACAAAATAAATCTTATTTTTGTCTTAAAATAAACCTTCATTCTCACTTTCTCATATAGTCTAATTAGGGGTTAAATGATTTAATTCACAAAATTCCCTCACTCACAATGAAACCACATAAAAACCAAACTTACATCTAAACAATCCCTTTCAAAGCTTACCTACTAGGATTTGATCACCAAGGGAATCCAACTCGGTGTTATCGTCAAGTATAGCTAACTACTAGGTGGTATATTATCTAAGAACTGACACCCTTACCGTTGCAGGAGCATGAAGTGAGGGGGAGACACAAATACCACACCTCAAACTAAAACCAACACAAACTTAAGCCTCACGTACCTTGGGGTGTATTGAGGAAATCCAACCTTAACTTGCCTAAAAATCACTAGCTAGCTTGTTTCCTAGTTCCCTTTCAGCCATTTTTCATTTCACACTTTTATTAATATTAATCAAAATAATCTAAAATTTTCTATTGATTATGTGGTTTTTGTTTCTCTTAACAACCACGTTTATTTTATTTTTCTTTGTTTTTTCAATTCACTTCGATTAGAAAATAGTCTCGCCTTCAAAACATCACAAACATGATAGACCCACTTTAGCAATATCTAGAATCAATCCATTATGGCATCTAAAACATCTCAAACATGATAGACCCACTTCACCAATCCTTAGAATCAATCCAATCTTGTATTCAAAACATCCCAAGCATGAAAGATCCATTACAACCACCCTTAGAAACACACTAGAACCTCCGCATTCTCCTAGTACTCAATCTGTGACATCAGAAGCTCCTTGTCTTGACCCTCTATAATTCTTCTAGAGTGGTGACCCAATATTTATAGAACTCTTAGACTCCAATTCAATTTCCCATACTAGCTACCTTGATGCCAAAATAATTTGTGTCGGTTGTCACGCCTATCTAAGATATTTTCCATCTTCTACCATCAAAACTTGTGATTATTCAAAATTTACGACCCTAACTATCAACTTGTTATAGAGAAAATATCTCCTTACCCACCCAAAGAGTGATACAAGAGTTTGAGAACCTTCTTTATCCATTCCCATCACTATATTTGACCTTAACACCATCTCATCACAATATACATCCATTCAATAACCACTTGTACCATTGGCTTCCTCATCTATCCCGCATAATACACAAACACATACTTGTATTTCCCCATCTACATCTAGTCACATAGTCTTTAATGCTCCTCCCCCTCCCGTAAGGTCGGTTTGTGTCCTCTTTCCACAATTCCTTGAGCATGTCCCAACCTAAGTCATCAAAACAACCTATATTTTTTATCCAAAATCTAACCCTATCCATCGCTACAACTATTAAACCTATCAACACGAGTTCTATTGCTAGTAATCTTACCTTTTTGCAAAAAATATCTAAGGCTCCCATACCAAAATAGAGTTACATATGTTCTCAATATATCCCATAACCATCAAAACCTCCTATTTACACTTCTATTCCTCCATCTTATTAGTACATTCAATCCTCATCATAACCATTAGTTTCAGTAGTATCCTTATAATATTCTAGTAAGCATTTCTCGTTCTCAAAATATTACATTACCACATCACTTGTATCAAAATCAAACCCTCACACCTATAATGAATTCAATCCTTCCTCTTCAGGTATCTAAAAGTTTCAAAATGATCCCATGAAATCACTATTGAGTAGAATAACTATCCTTAAATCTTCCACTATGGGACCTAAGAAAATCATTCATACAAACAAATCTTCAATGAACCGATTAGCTCACCGAACTTTTCAAGGCCTATCCTTCTCACTAGAACCCCCGTAATTCATCAAGTTTTATAGTAAGGAGGACCCCAACAAAAATTAGATATTTCTATCATGCATGTTATCTTATCACTCACGACCATGATCTCATGTTGAGGAAATTCCCCATGTCCTTAGCTGGACATTCCCTTGAATGGTACAATAGTATCCTGCAACATTGTCTTTTCTCATTTGTACAACTCACACAATTATTCATAGAAAAATTATTCATCAACATCTATTGTAAGATATCCATCAATTATCTTATGTCTTCAAAAAATTTGAGGACAATTCCATTTCCGATTTCATCACTAGATGGAGAGGAATTATTAACCAACCTGTCCTACTCTTCTACAAACTAAGCTCATGGATTTGTTTTCTTGATCCTGTGTGAAACACATATCGTCATCCTACCAAACTCAATCCTTTCAAATATTTTATGAAGCATTTACCATGGCCCAAAAACTAGAACTACATGCCCTGAAGAAGGTAAAATAAGAATCCAATATAAGAAACCAAAACCCAATTCCTCCTTTGAAACCTCTTCTAACAACGATAAATCGAAGGGTTCAAAAATGTGGTTGTTTAGAAAATTGCAACTATAGGTGCTTTGAACTTCAAATGTTCCTAACCTCAACATAAATACACACCTTAAGGGGAGTCCTATAGCACTATATTTGAAAAATCTTAGCTTCTTGTATAATTAACCTCCCTCTTATCTCGGCGTGACTACAAATCATCCAAGCCTTCATGGTATAGGGATAATAACTATCATAAATACCATCAAGTTCGAGGACATGACATTGAAAGGTGTCATTCATTAAGAAACATCCTCTAAGACCTTATTGAATGAGGTGAATTACAACTTGATAACCTAAATGTAGCTCTCATAATTAAGACTTGGACGTGTTTAAATGAACTTTTTGAACCACTCCCCATCTAGTAGTCAACCTCAGTCCAATATTGTAGGATCTCATCACATCATCTCAACATTGTCAATGACTTCATACCCACATGTAATCTACCCAAAGGTGTTTCCATAGATGAAATAATAACCAAACAACTTCATCCCTATGATTTTCTCAATGTTAAGATTTTAATCCCATCCATATCATAACATATGGAGTATTCTACATTTATCCAACACAAATGTCCTCTATCGTACCCTTAGGACATCAATAAAAGAAAAATGTCATTGAAATCTTAAATAACTCTTTCTAAGATCACGCTCATCTAACATAAAGCAAAAAATTAGTAATCCAATTAAAAATGCAACACATCATTCCTCTAGATAGTCATAATATCTATTAAATATTCACTGACAACCATATTAAGAAACATGAAGCCCCTTCCTCCATCTTGGGCCTCATCCTTCATCCAAATTTTCCATCACAATCACAAAATATAAGGTTATTCCTTGACCAGTAGATAAATTTGTCACCATAAACATGACTCTAGTATCTCAAGCCTCTAAATCATTACACTATATCCAAAATCCTTCACCATTTTCATCATTTGAGTCAGCTAAAATATGATATTATACTTCAATTCTTGATAATATTATCTAATCATCGATCATAACAATACCATCTACTAATCCATTTGATTCTCAACGGTGGAAGTATTCTTGGTATAAATATGAGGTGTTATGTGTTTATCATCGAATGTCGAATACTTCATCAAGAATATAAATACCTCCACGCCATAGATTGAAGCCTCACTAAGCAAGGGACTTCTCCCCATAGATAAAACCCATACATCCTTCTATCTCGGATATAATAAAATAAATATTCCAAGTCATAACTACCCATCAAATTCCTAAAATATCAGTTCTAAACCATCATGTGACAACACATATAATGAAAGTAAGGAGTCTTCCAAGTAAATCCCCACTCCACCTAATACACAATGTCCGGATAACTATAAGAGAACACACACAACAATGTAAAACTTAGAATTCAAGTTGTTTAAAAATCTCTATCTCCATTGCACCCTCTAATTCACTAAACCCATTGTTTTCTAAATCCAAGGTTTCCATCTTGGTGATTCCTTAAATCTAATCTACAACATCCATGTAAAAAATTATTATCAAATAGTTACATCAAGCTCCTGTTAATATATATCTTTACGATCTTATCTAAAACTATTTTCAACATCAACAAGACATGATTTAATCTCTTTAATCTCTTTCAAGTACCATCTAATGTCCCACAACCATTTTCCAACCTTGTTACCACGCTTAAAATATATGCCACTATCATATTTCTGAAATCTAAGATTTCATCTTTACATCCTCAAGACCATGATATTGCTCTCTTTATCACTGCCCAAATCAATGTCACTCTTGTGAATAGAGTTATTATCGATAAAAATGCTAGAATCAACATAATATCATCTCATTCATTTAAAAATATTCAGTTACCTGAAACCATAATCACCAAAAACCTTCCATATTACGTGCCTTCAACAACACTATCACCCCCATATGAGGCGTGGCCATTTTACTGTCAAAATAGGTGTTAAATGTTTTAAATATCTCTTATATCTTATGGATAGATATTTCTAATATAACATACTACTAGTTCATCTTTAGATACTCGCTATGTGTTTTATCCCAGTAAATACTATGTAGTGCCATCAAATTTTATTTTATTTTATATTTTTTCCCATTTTTTTTTTAAGGAAACACACTAAAATTTAAGATTTAATATGTAATGCATAACTATATTTTGCAGATTTCAAACCAAACAATCATTACAAATGAAGACAAGTAAAATGAAGAACTCATGATCTTATGTGGTAATCTTTTTTTTTTTTTTAATAGAGATAGGTTACAAGACAAAAGAGGCATGTTATTACAAGACTTTCAAATCACAATAGGATGAGTTTACAAGAAGAGGCTATCCACAATCAACCATATAACATAGTTACAATGAGGTGTAATCTTTACAATGATTTTGAGGATACAAGAAACAAAGTCACCACTCCAACTGAAATTTCATTATTGAGTCTCCACCTTGAGTGTCCTTCTAAGAGTGTTGAAATAAGAGAGAATGCTTGTTTACCACCCAACCAATAGGCATCATCACATGCCTTTCCATGGTTGGAATCCATGCTAGCCTCCCCCAAGCCCATGGGAGAGAGGAATAAACTTCCACAATGTGCACAAGTATAATGGGGATAAACACACAACAAGAAAAACATAAGACCATTTAACCACTTAGACCTACTACACAATGAAAACAACAACATGAGGATAACAAGGTCAACCTCACAAGGGGGAAGAGAAGGAGTAGGATGCCCAACTCAAAGGTGTCCAACCATAAAAGTACCAACAAAAACATGCTTACAAAACTCCTTATACCTCCAAATCAATCATGCTCCTTACTCCTCCTTTATGTTATAGAAATACTTCTTGAGTGGATTTTCAAACCCAAAAGGGTTTCCTCACCAAGAATGGGGAAAGGTTCAAACCATATGAACCTTTCTCCCACCTCAAACCATATGATGGGATGAGAAGGGACCTTCATGGCTTGACCAACAACCATGAGGTTTGAGAGGGAAATCCCTCTCTCTTCCCCTACATTCTCCAAAACCATCAATCCAAATGATGGTGGAGGGAAAATAAGAAAACAACAAGAATAATCAAACAACTACATTCACCATACTTCACAACACATCATTTCACACACACCATTTCATTGATCAAGCATAGTTTACAAGATAAACACAACTAAGAAGAAGAAAAGGTTAAGAATCCTACCTCTACAATGCTTTCCAAGACTCTAAGCTTTTCCCTTTGTCCAAGCAAACCTCCAAGCTCCCAAAATTCTCCAAGTTCTCCCAAAAAAATGAACCAAGAAGACCCCTTCCTTCCACATGAGGAAGAATAAGAAGAGGAACCCAAAAGTTTCCTCACCAATGGGAAGGTGACAAGTGTCACCCCTCTCCTCTCAAGAGTCAAAGATTCTAAAAACCAAATAAGTAAGAGTAAACTCACCTTTTAGCCCTTATCACCCAAAATACTAAAAACTAAAATAAAACAAAGTGGAGCAACTTTTAACAAAAACACACAAACCAACCATCTTACATGGATGGTGACTAAGGAGGGGAAAATGGGAGGGAAACTCCCTCCAAACCTTGGAAATAAGCCCCCTACCTATTAGGTAGGGTCCAAGGGCCCATTTTCATGCTAAGGGAACTCCCAAACTCAAAAGGGGTCCCTAAAAATGCCCAAAATAACCCAATTTCGGGTTTGGCATGCTTGGGCACAAGGGTAGAGGGTGTGGGGTCCACCCAAGGTTCACATGTGGTCCCCAATCCCTTCTACCAACACACACACACTTTCCCAAAACCAACACTTAAATTAAGATGAGATCATTAAACCCCTAAGCTAGTTTACTTAATAAAACACACCCTAAACATAATTAATTTTACAAGACAAAATTACATTACAATTGAGGGTTCACCCATGGTGCCCAATTAAATACATCTATTCTAAGGCCTCAAACATTTAGCATGGTTAGGACTCAGCCCATGGGCCACTTGTGCATAATTGCGTAGCTTCCTAAAACCCATGCTCTCCTATACATGTCACCTACACACTCATTGCACACATTAACCGCATTTGTCCAATATAATAAACATCATCTACACATCACAAATTCAATCAAACTTATAATGTCCTAACATTATTAAACAATTGATAGTGCAATGCATATAATTATTCACATAGTTTGCCATGAATCATTCATGATAAAATTACAAAGACATAAACTTAGGCTAGCATGAAAATTACCATTATTAAATCCAGAAAACTATATCATTAATCAAATCAAGCACAAGAACCATCAACTAACTAATAGATCTATCATATAACCCTGTTAGTTTCATCAACATCATAAGAAATATATCAGTATACGAATCTAGTCCAATGGCGCTACGCGCCCAAAATACCATAATGTCCATGAGGATAAAATATCATAGTAAAATGTACAAAATCTATCGTAGTCTCAATCAAAACATGTCTATGCATAAAGGAACTAATGATAATCTGGAGCTATAAAAATTTGGGCACTACATACTACATAGATGTCTAAAATATGAACATGAGCAAAAACCTTCACAATCCCCACCAACCCTAATCCCTTAAATTCCTATGACATGACCTATAAACCTAATGATGCGCTTCTTCAATTAAAAACTCCATAGCTTTGGGTCAATCTTCAATGATATCTTCTATCCTCATTTCAAAACTACCAGATGATCAATCGCTTAAAGGTGTTATGAAATTCCTCTCACTAAGGGAGTATCTAGTTCTAGCTCTTAATTCACTCTTTATACCTAAAATGTATGGGAGACTAGAAAATAACCCGTCTACAAACCTACCATCGAAATATTAGTTCCTTTGGCCCCTTTTCCTCTAAACATAGTTAGTTTATGGAGGAATCAACTTCCATTCATCTCATCTTGATGATCAACCATGAGTAAAACCATTTTCCTCAAAATTTTCTTTCTTGGATAAAACTCATTTTCTCGAACTTACACCCACCAGGTTGTGCATAGAATTGATTTGGTTTGAGTCGATATGAGAAGGGTCAAGACTATTACCCTTTAAGACCTCGAGAAAAACTCATGCAAAACATGACATCGGCTTCAAAGTAACCTCTTCTAATATATCATCAATATCGAATCACAACCACACCCACTATCATCATAAGACCCATCCTCTAACGTCAATGACACTATATCTATTCCATTTGAATTTTTAATAAATTCCATAACACTAGGACCTTTGACTTATCAAGCTAACATAAGAAGTATAACTCTTCCCCTAATATTACCACATATGATAGAGGAAGATCCCCCTATTATTGACATTCTTCATTACAATGACGATGATGGTATCTCGACTTACATGAGTGATGAGGAAACCCATATTTAGACAACCATTCCTCCTAACACACCTACACTTTTCAATGAATCAACCACCAATGTCAATATTGGCACACCATAAGAGCCACACATTGTAAAAAAATGCCAAGCCTTAAACTCTCGTGAACTCCAATAATTCACCGCTTTCTTATCCAAATAAATTCAATACTTCACATGGTCCTATAATGACATACCAGGTATAGACCCTAATATAATTATTGAAAACATAATTACCGCCCCGATGTTAAACCCATGAAATCAAAAAATCTTATGATGCATCCTCATATCACACTATTAGTTAGAAAAGAACTTTACCATCTTCTTTTATCTAACTTCATATTACCTATTGACTATCCATAATGGGTTTCTAACATCAAACCTATCATTAAAGACATTGAAAAACTATGCATTTGTATAGACTTCTGAGACTTGAACCTTGCTTTCCCCAAAGAAAAATTTCCTCTGCCCAACATTGACCAAATCATTGATTTAATAACAAGCCACACAATGTTGTCTCTTATGTATGGTTTCTTTGATTACGTCAAATCATCATCACACTAGAGGATCAACATAATACATCCTTTATCACCACATGAAGATCCTTTTACTATAGAGTAATTCCTTTGGCTTAAAAATGCAAGATATTCTTATCAACGCTCCATGATTTACATCTTCTACTACTTCATCCAAAATTTCTTACAATACTATGTCAACGATATCCTAGGTAAATCCAAACACCAAAGAGACTATCTAGATGTTCTTAACATGATATTTGTGCATTTTTTACAATTATTTCTATGTCTCAATCTTGATAAGTGCATTTTTGAGTTCTCACATGAAAAATTCTTGTATTCATTGTGTCTATTAGGGGAATTGAACTTGAATATTCTAAATTCAAAGACATTATCAATATTCCTCAACCATCTGGAAAACTTAAATTTATCCATCATTTTATCTCTCAATTATTAGACCGATGTTAACGTTTCCATCATCTTTTAAGAAAATACACCCACCTCAAGTGGCAATATAATTGTCAAAAAGAATTTGATTCCCTCATATAGTATATTTTATATCCTCTAGTACTTACACCTCCATACAATTGGGAGTCATTTTATCTTTAATATCTCCATGGATAATAATGCATTAGGAGCCATGCTGATACATAGAAATGAACAAGGAAAGGAATAATATTTCTATTAGACTAGCCCCACCCTTAATGATTATGAGACTTGCTACCCTAAAATATTAAATTTGTGTTGTGCCTTGTAATCTACAACTTGCAAACTCTGTCACTATCTCCTCAATCACAAAACTTATGTCATCAAAAATTCAATCCACTCAAATATATATATATATATATATATATATATATTATAAATTGTATCTCAATGATCATATCACTAGATGGATTATACTAATGACTGAATTTGACCTTAAATTCATCTCTCATAAATCCGTTAAAGGATAGGTCATTTATAATTAGATTGATGAATCTCCCCTTCCTACAAATCAACTACTTAGCAATAAATCTCTGATGAATTTATTAACACTCTAGATAAATGACAATAACCCTCTTATAATGACCTTATTCTTTAGTAGATCCAAATGTATGCAAGGAAGATACATGGAAGAATAGTCGTAATACCCGGCTTGGGACACTCCTATTCTGTTATCCTTGAAATTTAAACTCAAATGCACTAATAACATGGTGGAATATGAGGCCCTCATCTTGGAACATAAAAATTCCACCTTCCTTGCTGTACAAATCCTTGAAATCTACAAAGACACACAAGTTTTCATCAACCAAATTAAATGGATCAACCAATGTAAATATTTGGTCATACAAAAATACAAAACCATTTTTGAATACTTAATAGAACTCTTCGACTACTACGAATCCAAACTACCAATTAATCATCTAAGAAATTTTCATTCACAATGACTTCTCTTACCTCTTAGTATCATTCCTTAATCACGAAGATTCCAAAATATTAGTTGGTTTACACAAACTCAATCAAATATCCTATACCAACACCGATCTTCCAACTATCATTCATATAGAAGATAAATCATCTGACACTTGATATACATAGACATATGATTATCTTTCCACTAGTAAAGTACCCTAAGATCTATAAAAAAAATTTAAAAACGTGTGTCTCATTATGTCATACTAGTGGGTATCCTTTACAAAAGTGGATTTTAAAAATATTCCTCTAGTGTTTTTAAACTATGAAGTCTCATCTATCTATCCAAGAAGTCCATGACATAATATGGGGTAGATACCTCAATGGTGTAGTTATTGTTAAATGTATCTTACACATGGGCTCTTACTATTGCTAACGCTTAATCAAAATTGTTGTGATTATGTCAATAACTTCTTCAAATGTCAACATTTTGGAAGCAAAATCATTAAGGGGGCTAAATAAATGATCCTTAATATATTTTTACTTTAATTATCTCTTTATCATTAAACACATTTAATTCAACTTAAACAACATGAGTTAGCTGATAATATTTACAACTATACACATGAGAAAATGAACATAAGAACACATGAACATCAAATATAAATGGGAAACCCCAAAGGGTAAGAAAATTCACTAAAACAAGGCTTAGAAAACTTCTCCTATCCAATTATGAATCAAATTTAGTTGAGCACCAACCCAATAAGGAGAACTGACCCCTAACAGTATAATAGAGCACCGATCCTACAAGGAGCACCAACCCCTAAATTTAGTGAAGAACCAACTCCATAAAGAAGCTACAACTCCCTAGATGACTCAAACACCAACTCATCCACCTAATTTTTTTTCACCTATAGAATGTTGCCACAACAATTGATGATGACACTCATTCAACTTTCCTTTCTTCTTTATTCTTCAAATATGCCTTTTAGCATTATTTTCTAAAGAACTTATTCACCAAGTTGATTAGGTCAAATGACCCATCTCTCCAAAAAAAACACCACTTATATCCACATGACATAATTGATTCCCTCTCTTTTATTGTCACAAATACCTTCTTCACCTCTTCACAAACTTCATTCTTGCTTGCTACACTCTCTTTCTCTCAATTATAAAATAGGTCTTCTTCACTTTCTTATATACATTAATTAAGAATCATACACATCTAGGTACGACATCATATATTAAATTTACTTTAAAAATATAAATAAAGCATGAACACATCATTCATTCACCTATCTAGGTTGGAAATATATTTTTATGACCAAATACCTTCATTAGGACTCATAGAGGCCTAATTACATGCAAACACGTCCTTCGCCAAGACTTAGTCCTATTATCTTATATGACCTTTACCAAGAATCAATAACCACTTAGACATGTTGTATAATTTCTCTATTGATATCCTAAATGATTCTTCAACTCTACACTATCATATCACTTCATGAAGCCACCCATTAGGACTTAGTCCTATTAGGTTTATGCACTTGGAAAAAACAACTCTTCAAACATGAAGCTCAAACATCATCAAAACATTCTATTGTGCAACCAAAATATGTATGCAACTACTACATGACCTTAACAACATTACCATGTGCTTGCAATGCCATCACTAAGGGAATAAATGCATGATAATAAATTTCCACTGAGCATACGCATAATTTTCCTTGCACCATGAAAACCAGTCATGTAAATTTGACCATATAACACCTGCAAATACCCATTCAAATTATTTTTATGTTTGTAAATTATCCATAATGAACCATTTATAACTCTTAGACACCCCAACACCATGGTCAAGAGAAAATGTTGGTCTTATAGACCAATCTCTCGGGCATCACTTTCTCACCGTCGTAAAAAAGACCAAATAGATCAAAATGTGACCTTATTCTTACCTCATCAACTAATCTCCACAACTTCTATAAATATTTAATAGTTTCACAAGTATTTTACCAACACCATTATGTCCATTGGAAATCATAACCAAGAGACTAAGTTCCCTGAGAGAAACATTTCTTCATGACCACCAAAATTGTCATCACATCACCAAAAATAAATATTCCTATATTGAATTACACATACCGAATAAGATATAGATGAGGTCTAGAAACCACCATAGACATATAGTATGGATTCCATATTTCATATAACATCCGTTTTCACACCAAGTTTAGTGAAAAACTTGAGAGCCAACAAAACATTTTCAAAAATGTAATTTTTGGAAGGGTCCACCCATTTCGCCCCTGACACCTCAATGCCACCTGGAGATACCATCTACTAGAGCCTTCACTAATCAAACAAGGTCACCCAATTCATTATGTTCCATATTGGGCAATATCTTCTCCATCATTACCTTAGTAGGGTTTTAGGATGGTTATATACTACCTTACCTTCTTAATGATTTTATATAAAGCTCGCCCCTTGTATCAAAAACCAATGTCATAAATTTTGAGCTAGGACCCTTCCCCATCTACCATGTAAAGCTTAGGATCCCATGTATAACTCACACATTTCAACTAGCATAAACAAATCCTTCGCAAGCTTGGAGTTTTCACTTACTTGAGCTCGATAAGCCCAAAAACATAACTTTGCACCTTTTCCTTCAACCCATTTCTTCTTCTTACACCTACACACTTGTAGAAACATTCTAAATTAATTTTTGTCCTCTCTTATGCACTCATGTTCTATTTTTCATCTTTCATGCATCATTAGGCCATCCAGGGCTTAAGATAGATCCAATTACAGCCACCTATAAAACATGAATTTTCCTCATAAGTACACTCTATGACATACATGAGTGTCTCCACACTTTATCTCCAAGCCATGCATGCTATTACCATGCTCAACTAGCTTCTACCCATCATGACATACCATCCTAAGATACCTACTAGCTACTATACCCGAGACACCATAAATGCAACACATGACAAACAGCCAAAGACCACACTTTATTTTTACTACCAATCAACCTTCACATGATATGGCAAAGTACACTCTTTTTGACACCATCTTTAAAATTTAGAAATCCATACTTTTCAGTAATAACCTATGAATCATTACCACATAAATTGCAACATTCCATCACCAATAACAATTCAATACATTAATCATCACATTTTGACATCAATGACAAAAAAATGCCAATAATCTCCCCCTTTTTCATTGATGGAAAACAATCCTCAATATAATTCTTCTCCCTAGGTTGACATTAATGAAAAAGGTCTTCAAAGTTCCCATCTTCAAAATATTTTTATTTTATCTTGAACTCAACACATTCTCCCCATATTTTCATGCATACCTTCTTGACTTGCTCCCATGTTTTTATACATACATCTTTTATACTTATTTTCCTGTACTTAGAGCTAAAAGATTACTTTCTTAGCTCTCTCTGAGTCCTTGACTTCATTTCTGACTATTGGATACAAAAATCACAGCCAATTCCTACCTAAGATGTTGAAAATTTTCCTTTGGAAGTGGCTTGGTCAAAATATGGGTAATTCGATCCTTAATAAACACATATTCCAACCTAACACTTTACTCACTAACTTGTTCTCTTATAAAGTGATACCTGATAGGAATATGCTTGATCCTTGAATGCATGATAAGATTTTTTCAGAAATTTATTGCACATTTATTATCATAGTAAATGGGAGTATGATCATTAAATTCTATTGTATGTTGTTTTAGATTTTGTCTCATCCATAAGGTTTGAGTGACAATAGGATGCTGTAGCAATGTATTCAACTTCATAGGTTTATAAGGTCACAAATTATTTCCTTTTATATCCATGAGACTAAATACCCTCCTAAGAAAAAGGATCTTCCACTACTACTTTTCCTATCCTCTAGGCTTCCACCCCAATTTGCATTTGTATAATCTGCCAACTTGAATTCCTTTCTCCTTGGGTACCATGAGAACCCAAACTCCACAGTCCCTTTAAGATATATCAAAATTGTCTTGACTATTTGTAGATGAGATTTTGGGATCATCTTGAAATATGTGTACCAACTCTACTACTTGCATGATGTTAGGCTTAGAAGAAGTTATATACAATAGGCTCCCAATCATTGACCTATATGATGTTTTGTCAAATTTAGGAGACTCATCTTCCTTAATTAACATACATCAAGTAATCATATGAGTACTAAAAAGGATGAAATCCTCAATATAAAAATTATTAATTATTTCCCTTATGTATTTGTTTTGTGAGATGAATATACTTTTTCGATTGAGAAATTTTCTACCCAAGAATGAAGGATAACTCACCAAGGATGAACATTTCAAGCTCCTTCATTACTTCCACAAAGTCCTTGTTTATATTCTCATTTTCCCTCCTAAGATAATATCATCTACATAAACAACAACTATCAATTTTGAAAAGCCCTTAGTGTTTACATACAAACTGATATTTTCTTATCCTCTTGAAACCTTATTCCAATAGATACTTTGCCCATCCTAAGCATACCAAACTATAGGATTTTTTTTTAGAACATAAAGTGTTTTGTACAATCTACATACATAGTATTGATTATCTAAAAAGAGAAACCTTCAGGTTTCTCAATGAATACTTCTTCTTCCAAATTTCCATTCAAGAAAGATGAATTTACATCCATCTGGTGTACCTTAAAACCATTTGAAACTTGTATATGCAATAAATAGCATGATTTCCTATAGTATTGCTACATGAGAAAATTTTCCTGAATTGCACTCCTTCCACTTGAGCATATCCCTTATAAACAAATCTAGCTTTGTTCCTAGTAACCTCACCTTCTTCATTTAGTTTGTTTCGATACACCTATTTTGTGCCAATGACATTTATCTATAGGTATAAGAACTAATTCCCATGTTTCATTATTTCTATCTAATCCAACTCCTCATTCATAGAATTTATTCAATATTGGTATTTTCTTACTTCTTAAATGTTTTTTTTGTTCTATTTTAGACAAAAAAGAGAAATATTGGCTTTATTACAATTACTTACTATTTTATTCTTATCATCAAGCTTGTATTTCTACCACCAATGATATGAGATAAAGGTTGATCTCTATGAATCCATCTTGTAGGTCCCTTTAAGTCTTGCTTCTCCTAATCCTCCTCTTCTTATCCACTTGATTCTATGACTTATTCCTTATTGTTGGAATTCACATCCTATGGAGCATCCTTTGAGTTTCTAGAGCATATCTCATCGCCTTTTACATTTGTGCTTTCTACTATATTTTGTAATATATTTTTATAACATTTATAACAGGATCATATTCCTAAATATCACAAAATATCCCTTCATAGTCTCTTGATTCAAATTTTCCTAGATCTTCTTCATCTATGTTGTTGAAATAGTTACTTCCAAATACCCCAAGTGTTCTACATTGCGAGATCTTCCCTTCCATAGATCATAGGGAGAATGATTTCTATTAACCCTTATTAGACCTCTATTCAAGATATATACATCTTTGCTTACTTCTCTCTAATAACTTCAAGTAGTTTTGACTCATTCATCATAGAATTTTCAATTTTTAAAGAGTTCTATTTTTTTTCTTTCAACTACCTCATTACAGGGGTGTGTTCTACTAACTGAAAATTTTCTTCCGATACCATTTTATTCACAATAATAATCAATTCATTAGACCAAAAATCACCTCCTTTATCAGATATAATAAATTTTATCTTCACATTCTTCTCATTTTTAACTAGTGCTTTCAATCCTTTAAACTTGTCAAGTTCTTGATTTTTCCTTTAATAATGCCACCCAAGTCATCCTTGTGTAATCATCTATAAGTAACATGAAATAACTCTCCTTGAACACTTTGAACCTTGGTAGGTCAATATATATTAGTATGTATCAACTATAAAGGTCTTCGGGTAGAGTGTCCCTTGGATATGAACTTCCTCCTGGTTTGATTTCGATGTTGGCATGCCTTACACAATATACTTGCATGTTTTTTGATATTGAGCATGTTCTTTACACAATTTTTGGCATTGATTGTGACAAAATTTTAAAAATTAAAATTCCCCATCCCTTTTTAACATAGCAACAATTCATCACCCTTGCTCATGAAGAAAATTTATTTCTTGGTTCCATTTAATATGTACATGTTATTTACAATTCCTTTTGGCCTTAGAAATCAGCTCTCCTTTAGTGAATTTTCTTATGTCACATCCTTTTCGTGAAAAGTTACCATGTGTGCTTAACTACATATATGAGTCACACTAACTAGATTGTGTTTCAACCCTTCTACATATAAGGCATTTTATGTCAAGGTATTTCTATTATCCAAGTTGAAGGAACCTTTGCCAAATATCTTAAAAAGATGTATTGTCACCATACTTTACTGAACCTATTTAATTATCCTTAAATGAGATTAATTTAATTTTGTTTCATGTCATGTGGTCTAAACACCAACTTTCAATGTACCAAATCATGTCCTCATCTTGACTGTAAAATGTAGTTTCGACAATCAAGACTTATTCTCCACTCTTCATCTTTGTACTGTAAAGAGTGCATTCTTCCTTCTAGAATTTTACACCCTTTAGATAATTCTTGATGATTTTCTAAATCCTTATTATTTCCTTTTATCATGATTCCTTTCAATAATCATACCTTATCCTTTAGGAAATTGATGACAAGATTCCATAGCTAAGCCATTACGTGCTTTAGGGATCATGTCAAGTCATTAATCTTCCTTCAAAGGCCCATATTTGACACCAATTATTAGAAGAACATTGACTGAAAGGGGGATGAATCAATGAACCTAAATTTTTTTAATACTTAAATTATTTATTTATTATTCAACACATTTAATTCAACTTAAAAACATGAATTAAACAAACATTGTTACAACCATAAACATGAGAAAAGGAATATAAGAACACATGAAAAACATATATAAGTGGGAAACTCTTAAGGGGAAGAAAAAACATAAAAACATAGCTTGGAAAATTTTTCCTATATAAAAATTAATCAAATATAGTTGACCACTAGGCCAACAAGGAACACCAACCCCCTAACAGGTTTATTAGTACTCCAACCGTGCAAGAAGCGCTAACCCTAATTTTATCAAGCACCAACTTAGCAAGGAAGCTACAAATCCCTATATGAATCAACACCAACTCAACCACATGATATTTTTTCACCCTATATAACTTTTCTACAACAATTGATGATGAAACTCATTCAGCTCTCCTTTCTTCTATCTACTTCAAATCTACCTTCTAGGCTTATTTGATCAATAAATTCTTCACCAAGCTTATTAGGTCAAATAACATATCCATGAAACAAAATAACAACACTTGGATCCTCATGAAAGAAAATTTAACCTCTCTTTGAACTTCAAAAATACGTTCTTCACCTCTTCAAAACTTCCTTCTTTCTCGGTACACCTCTTTTTTCTCAACAACAACATAGGTCTTCTTCACTTGCTTATATTCATGATTTAAGAATCTTACACATCTAGGTTGACCATCATATATCAAATGAACATAAAAATATGGATAAATCATAAAAACATAATTAATTCACCTATTCAAAGAAGAAATATCATGTTAGGACCATACACCTTCATTAGGACTCATAGAGGCCTAATTGCACTCAAAAACCTCCTTCGCAAAGACGTAGTCATCTTGGCCTATATGGAATTTATTAAATGAACAAAACTACTTAGACATGTTTTCTAATTCTTATGCCAATTGTTACTAAAAATCATAGCTCCCCTGAATTTTTACAACCTATTGGGTTGAGACTCTTGGTGTGATAGCACAACATGGAGCATCTCTCCAGGTGTGAGACCTGTGAGTTGAGAGAGCTATCCGGATTAAGGTGGTTCTTATTCCTCTTTTCAAAGTGCACAAAAATAAATTACGTAAGATTTATTCTAAAACCTACTCTATCTTACCAAGGAGATAGGGTTGAGAAGATACAAAAAATAAACCTAAGCTAACAAGGTGATGCACCAAAGGAATGTTAAACACTTTTTTTACAACTTTAACACAGACCATAGAAATGTAATACAACTACCATGCACATATAACCAAACCACAATGAGAGATCAGAAGATAACAAGGAACACATGAGAGGGTTGAGCATCATCCATAGACATATATTATTACTCTAGAGTTGATACAGTACATTACAGTTAGCCAAGAGGAAAAACTTTGTATTACAACTTGAATGTGAGGTTAGGACTCCACAAATGCATCTGTAGATCAAAGGAGAAGGGAGGGTGAAAAAAAGAAATGTCCAACCTTTTTCAATGATTCCAGCTCCTTATTTTTATAGGTGTAGCAAAGAGGGAAGAAGGGAAGAGGTGGGAAAACTTATTTGAAGCTCAGCTACTGGCCATCAATGCCACCTTGCAAATCCACCTACAATCTATCTAGTCCTGCCGCTCTATGTCCTGCATTCAAGATGTTGAATAAGGGAGAATGGTGGATCAAATCAAATCTGATCTAGTTGTTGGGGACAATTGGATTGCATATTAATGGCTTGAAGACATTTCCCTAATTTGCACCTAGAAAATCTCCTAAAAATTAAAGTTTCAAGTTTCCATGGCATGAGGAGGTCGAGACCTTTGCAATGGTGACAAATTTTTTGAGTTTCGTGCATTGGGTCGAAATATATGTCCATTTGAATGTTTTGAGTCGGGTCCATAAAAAATAGTGAAAACCAAGAAGCATAATGGGTTCGCGGGCCTGAAATTTACTTTGCACATTTTGGCACCAAAAAGACAAAATGTAAAAATTCCCCTGCAGTCCCGTAATTCATTTTTATCAAAAACTATCTTCATGCCCACCGGTCCACATTTTCCATTTGGGAAAAAAATCACTCCCCGTGACCACCTTCCCACACACAATTGAGGTTTGACACATGGCTCCTTGGGCATCAGTAGAGGTGCAGCTCATTTTTTCACTTTACACCTTCTCGAGGAAAAAGTTTAAACTACATCGATGACCCACCTTCCCGCTTTGAATTTTCAACATGGCCACATGTCGAGCTGGCGCTAGTTTGGGGACTACTTTTAGATTCAGCATTTGGAGGTATGCCGAAGAGACACATTGTGGCTTGCATAAATTTCTCAGTTTCCTTGTGTTTTTGGCTAAGTCCTTTTACTTGGTGGGGCCATAAGTCTGACCCTGGACACGTGGAGGCTTCACACTTGTTTGGAAGCCTACTCTAAATTTTACTTTTGAAGTAGTGCCATGCTAACACTTGGCTCCTTCCTCCCGCCCGCATCGCTTGCTTTGACTATTCAACCCCAACACTATTTCTTTTGTAGACCTAGGACACTTGGAAGTCCCACACTCATTTGAAAACCCGCTTAGGATTTTACCTTTGAAGAAGGGTTATGTCGACACATGGCTTCTTCCACCAACACCTTTATACTTAGTCATTTGTGGCCCACTCTCTTTTTGTTCCCTATACATGTGGAAGCTCCGTGCTCATTTGAGTCTCCGCTCGTGGTTTCACTTTTGAATGTGCGTCGTTGAGACACTTGGTACCCTCCACTGACTCTTCCATACTTAGCCAATTTTGGCTCACTCTAAATCATTTGTTAATCTCGAAACCTTTGAGTCTTTTCCCATTCCTCTCCTTTGAGCCTCTAGTTTTCTTTAGCTTAATGCTGTTTGCTCCTTCCCTAAACCTTCTACTCCATTTTAGATCATATCGTAATCTGTTTGTTGGATTTGAAACATAGGCTCGTACAATGGACTATCCCTTAAATTTATTCCTACATTGTGGTCAAGTTTGATCAATTTTGCTGGGGAAAATTGAGATAACAATTTGGTGACTCGTGGGGATATCTACCTGCTAGATGAATAGACCAGTTTCCTTGTTGTATCCATTGGGCATGGGTGCATTCACCTAGAGGTATGCGTAATCGTATAACGATGAAAACACGGAGAACCAAAAACATGTGCCACAACACTTAGGGAAACAAAACCTATGCTACAAAAAACAATGTGCATACGCACTTAGGGAAATTAAAATTCTATGCTAATATTTACAAGGGTGGAACCTTTCCTCTAGTAGAAATGTTTGAGATAGATCTCGTTCACTAGGATCTATAATTCTTCACCTTCCAATTTATCCATTGGAAGGCACATCGCTTTTGCATGTTGTGATCACATAGGGACCACTCTAAATGGCATCAAACTTGGAATTCTTTCCTAGATTTTCCTGATCCGCTTCCCACTTTAGAACTAATTCCCCTTCGTGAAAGGTCATTGTTCTTGCTTTCTTATAAAAGCCTTTCTTGATCAATGCTTGATCCTTTTCTGTGCTCTACAATGCATGCTCTCTTACTTCTCCTACGTCCATTAGCTCTACATACCTTATTTCCATGGGTTAAACCTCAGCTAGCTCCAACTATTTCATGAGCTCCAGAGTGGGCAATTATAATGATATGGGAAATATTGCCTCTTTTCCATATACAAGCTTGTATGGGGAGTTACTGTGGACCTTTTAGATGTGATTCTATCAACTCATAGAGCTAATTTGAGCTTTGTATGCCAAGTCCTCTAATTTTCATCAAGATTTCTTTTGATAATCCTTAATAGGTTCCTATTTATGGAATCTTTTTGGTCATTACCTGAGGGGTAGTAATTTGATGAAGTACTAAGGTATACACCATTCTTGATTGCCCATTTAGTGATCCTTGTAACAAGGAATGCTAATGCATTATCTCGATATAATAGTGGCGGGGACTTCAAACCCCGTTGGTTATTCCTTCATAGAAATCCATATATTGGATTGATTTACTTCCTTAAGTGCCATCACTTCAGTCCACTTGGTGAAATAATATGTTGTTGTAAGTATCCACTTATGGCCCTGTCTTGAATTTGGGTTAATCACCCTAATAAATTCTAGTCCCCATTGCATGAATGGATGACTCATGAAATTGTGCGAAGGGCGGGGTTGTTAACTTCTCCTTTCCTATGAAGAATGCAAACTTATTGTACTTCTTGATCCATGAGTAGTATTCCCTGAACACTGTAGGCCAATAATAACCAGCTTTCATGATCTTAAGAATTGTTACTTGAGGAGCAAAGTGGCCTCCTACTTCTCCATCATGGAACTCATGCAATATCCTTTCAATTTGGCATGTCCCAATGCACCTCAATAGGACACTATTGATATCCTTCTTGAACAAAACACCATCGATAAGTACATATGGGATGGCTTGTAGCCTAAAGTATCTCCTTTTACTTTGTTCCATTCTGGAGGGCACAAACCTGTTTGGAGATAGTGTACCAAAGCTTGAGTTCAACATGGAATAGGTGCATCATTAGCTGGCTACTCTTGATCATTTTGTAGTAATAGGACAACCTCTTCTTTGTCTAATGACCCAGCTTGTTTCTTGGAAGTGAGCTTCTCACACAGACCCTTTCCACGAACCAGTTTGGTCACTTTGATTTCAATGTCATATTCCATTACCCGAGTGATCCAACCTTCTCTTTTCTCATTCAAGTCCCTATTTTCAGGAGAAAATCCTTAACACCAGCATGGGATACTAACAGTTGAATCTTATTTTTCAAGACTAAGTGTCTTAAATTCTTCAAAATCCTAATGACATCAAAGACCTACTTCTCAATGAAAGAGTACATTACCTCATAATACTACAAGCTTTGGCTGAAGAAGGCTATGGGTTATTCGACCATTCCTTCTTAGGTTGAACCAAGATATCCGAGACTATGTCTAACCCTCTAAAAGCATACATCATGAATTATTTTGAGAAGTCTGGGTTAACAAGAGTTAGGGCTTGTGATATTTCGAGCTTGATGGCCTCAAAATCTCTTTACCTTCTAATTTCCATTTAAATGCAAGACTCTTCTTTAACATCATTTTTAAAGGCTTCACAAGAGTTGAAAAATCAAGTACAAACCTATGAACAAAGTTTATCCTTCCCAAGGAGCTTTAGAGATATTTGTGTGTTGTGGCAATGGAAGTGTTTGGATGGCTTCAACCTTTTTAGGATCAATTGTCAACCCTTCTCTTGAGACAATGTGTCACAACAATTTTCCCTCATGGGCCAAGAACACACACTTCTTTGGATTTAATGACACTCTGAACCTTCTACACCTCTGAAATACCTGTCTGAGGTGGAAGAGATGGTCTACGGAATTCTTTGAGAAGATAATGATGTCATCTAGATACACCAGAACCATGTTGTTGATCAAGCCTTTGAATGCCATGTCCATAGCTTTCTGAAATGTTTCTCCAACATTTGACAGTCCAAATGACATCTTCTTATAAGCATATGTACCCCATTTGGTGGTGAATTCTGTATTGAATTGATCTTCCTCTTTCACCATTATCTGGTTATAGCCTGAGTATCCATCTAGCAATGAAAGCCTCTCAGAGCTAGCTGCAACCTGTAAGATATGTTCCATTGATGGAAGTGGGTAGTGATCTTTGAGTGATGCTCTCTTCAGATAAAGAAAGTCTACACACAACCTAATTTCTCCACTTCTTTTCCTCACAGGCACCAAGTTTGTAACCCAACTTGAATGCTTGATAGGGAAGATGATGTTGGACTCAATTATCTTGTTAAATTTTTTTCTCATGAGAGGCTTAATGTGAGGGTTAAGCGGCCTTTGATTTTTTCTCGAAAGGCTTAGATCCAGTTCCACTCAATAATGTGTTGTGCTAGTGTTAGGTTGAAACCTCTTACATATTTGTAGGTCTAGGAAAAACATCTCTGGGAATTCTTGAAAAGTTGAATAAATTCAGATTTTTCTTGTTGAGTGCTTACCTTTTCCAATCCACAACGTTTTTCCTTCTTCTATGGAAATTGGCTCTGAATCTTCCCTCTTTACCTAAATATTCACCTTCTCCTTCTAGAATTGGTCATTTGGGTTGAAGATTGATTCCAAAGTGACAATAACCTTTGGTACTTTGTTGGTCCTCAACTTTACTACTTTATTGTCATATTGTTTATCCGGTTTATCTTGGTTCCCGGAGGAGAACTCACCTTCCTCTTGTAAAATTTGACAATCTGTTGGTCATTTTCAAAGACTTGCCAACTTGTGTTGTTTCTGGGATATCCGGCCTCACAACTAACTTGATATGGGGCTGAAATTTATCACTCTTGATACTCTCCACAACATCAAAGGTTACCCCAATTTACGCCAATTTGTTTGTCGCTTCATTTTTTTCCTTGAGATGGAATTGATGTTGAATGCTTTGAAATCATTGATGAGGTCCCATATCCGGTTCTTGTAGTTCTTTAATAGATTATTCTTGACAACATTTTTTCCTCAGACTTGATTCACAACTAACTCACTATCGCTAAACACTTGCAGTTTTTGATCCCTCTTTTCCTTGTCCAATGCATTCCATGGACTAAAGCCTCATACTCTAATGTATTATTTGAACAAGAAAATTGGAAACAGAAAGTTAAGTAGTATTTCATACCTTGAGGTGAAATAAGCATAGCCCCTCCTTCAGCTCCTTGTCTACTCCTCGATCCATCAAAGAACAACTCCCATACTTCATTATCATCTTCGTGTTCTGGCTTAATGATGTCATGAAGAGGGTGATTATCCTCATGTAAATAGTATACTCATAGCTCAGAGCCCTCCATCTCCTTATAGGGGTCAAAATCATGCCTCTTATTCACCCACTCATCGAGGTCAAGTCTCGAATACAACCCACCTTGGTATCTACTTCGTAAGTGCTTGGGAGGTCCTCCTAATTAAAGATCGAACATTTTGCATTGATTGGGTTGGATACATGAGGCTCAATATGGAAATCCGTGATGTGCTCAGATCTAATTATAGCCTTGGCTCCATACCTTGTTCTAAAAATCATGTGCGACCAATCAGTAGACAAATAGCCTCCAATTTTAGCAGTGAAGTCTCTTGACAAATACAATGCAAAATGTGGTGGAAAGTCTATGACTAATATGTTTTGCAATATAGTCACATTGGGGCATGTGTGCAGTGTGAGGCTCAAATCCTTTATGACTCCAACCATTGTTACCATTGTCCCATCCAATTGCACTACGCCCTTGGAGATGACTTCGTATTGAAGACCCACTAATCGTTTATTTGCTTTGGCATTATAGAGCTAATTTCTCCCAAGTCAATAATGCAATTATGTACTAGTTTATCCCCAATGATCAATGAAACATAGAATGGAGGGGGATTGATTCTTACCTTGTTATCCTCCATTGTTTCCTTGGTCGAGCAACATTAGTAGGCACTTTCTATTATTGGTTAGGGGCTAATTTGAGGTTGACCAATTGGCCATAGCTACCTGCAACAGATCTCTCTTCCTAGGATAGCCAATGACTCCCACATTGAAATATTCACATTTGTTTTCTTCATTTGTTCAATGATGTTAAATGGGGATGAGCTATCTTTTGCTCCCCTTCCCGGTACATTTTTCTTTTGCACTCGGGTCATTACAACCGATGTCCGAGTGGGTCTCGGAAGGTGGATTGGGATGATTCTACACATTAGGAGTTGTACTTTGAGTTCCAATACCTTGTGGAATAATAGAGGATTGAGGATTACCTGATTTTGATAACCGTCCCTCTCCAATATTCCTTTTCTTGGACCTTGTATTAGTAGCTACACTTTCAGAAGGTGTTTGATTCATCCCATGGAAATCTTCAACCTACCAATTGATAAGCATGGTCTCACTTGGAGGTGCCTTCTTCGATGGTCTCACTTGGAGGTGTTTATTACTACTCGATTTTTTCTCGATGGTGGGATCTTGGGATACACCAATGTTCTATACCATCAAGGCTGGTTCAACACACAATTGAAACACATTGATCGGTTATGTGGCTGATCGCATGGGAAACACCAATCATATTCTTGTGCCATGTTGTTTTATGTTAGAACTAAGGCCCTTAATGTTGAAATTGTGTTTGGATCATATGGTCAGTAAGGCCTAGCAGCTTGAGGTTGTCCTTTGTTTTGATTTTGACTTGCACTTGAGTGGTGGTGTATTTTATTGGTATGGGGACTTAGCTTGATACTAATTTTGAGGTTGATATGGCCTAGAACTCTGAGCTTTATGCCTCTTGATGGTCACTAACTCATTCCCTAGGTTATGCAAATGTTTCATAACATCTTGAAGATATTTTGAGGTGCTAGAAGATGAGGTGGAGGCTTGGTCAACTGAACTCTAATTCCTTAGAGTGGGTATGGGAGCTAATGTGGGTGTTTGACTAGTGCTTGGAGCTCCTAGTTCTAGAAACAGAGGCAAAAGTGGCCTAGGGAAATTTTTACCACTTAAATTAAACAATTTTCAGCTCTAATAGAAATGTTGTAAGTTACGAGGTAATTTTTTCCTCTCATTGTTTGAATCATTAAGGTAATATCAGAATTTAAATCTCTAAGAAAGTATAAAAAAGCACCTACATCTGTGGGCCTCACAACCCAATGGAATCCTATCCCACGTCCTTTGAAATCTGAGGTTGAAATCTGTCAACTTCTCGTTAGGGGCCCTCTTGATTTTTGTCAGTTTCTCCAACAAGGATAGATTATCTCCCTTCTCTCCAAATTGATTATTAAGAGCTCTACATAGATGGTCCCAAGTTTGGATAGAGCCTGTTGTTAGACTCCTAAACCATTGTGAAGCTTTACCCTTGAGTGAAGAGGCTAGTAACTTGACTGCAATGTCGATCTCAGTGATCTCATGAATTACACAGACATTTGCAATGTCTTGAATTTGGTTACTAGGAGAAGTTTGGTTCTCTCTAGTGAAATATGTGATGCTATTTAAAGTTGTAATTAGGACCTGGATTTTTTTACATTAAGGGCAAGTAGGCTGCTGCCAATGAAGTTGACATAAGGGTTGGGTGGTTGTGCCATTGTGATTGGCTTAAGAACCCTTGTTGATTGAATGAATAGCCTCTTAGGAGGAGGTGTTAATGAGGTTCTGTTTGGTGGAGATGGATACTTTGAGCTCTTCTCCAACTTCCCTTCTGTCTGGGGACAAGTGTAGATAGAAAAACAATCCTTCTTCTCTAGTTCTTGATCTAGTCTGGATTCTTCTCATGAATCTGCCAAGTTTGGGCTATTGAAACCAATGGACTCGATTCTTTTGGAGTTGTGAGATATGTAATTTCAGAGCTTCCTAAAATTTGAAAAATTTACAACAAGTGCACATCAATCTTGCTACATAAAATATGGAGACTTCTTGTCCCACCGGGCGTGCCAAAATTGTTAGTGAAAAATCATAACACCCCTGAATGTTTGGAACCTATTGGGTTAAGACTCTTAATGTGATAGAAAAACATGGAGCATCTCTCCAGGTGTGGGACCTTGCGAGTTGAGAGAGCTCTCAAGATTAAGGCTGGTTCATATTCCTCTTTTTAGGTGCACATAAATAAATTACAGATGATCTATTCTAAAACCTACTCTATCTTACCAAGGAGACAGGGTTGAGAAGATACAAAAAATAAACCTAAGATAACAAGGTGATGCACCAAAGGAATGTTAAACACTCATGTTGCAACATTAACAAAGACCATAGAAATGTAATATAACTACCATGCCACGAGATAACCAAACTATAATGAGAGATCATAAGATAACAATGAACACATGAAAGGGTTGAGAATCATCCACATACATATATTATTGCTCTAGAGTTGATATAGTACATTACTGATTGCCAAGAAGCAAAACTTTGTATTACAACTTGAATGGGAGGTTAGGACTCCACTAACTCATCTGCAGATCGAGGAGAAGGGAGTGTGTGAAAACAAAAATGTCCAATTTTTTCAATGATCCCAGCTCCTTCTTTTTATAGGTGTAGAGAAAGAGGAAAGAAGAGAAGATGCAGGAAACTTGATTTGAAGCTTAGCACGGCCATCAATACCACTGCAAATCCACCCACAATCTATCAAGTTTGCCACTTTATGTCTGCATTCGAGTGTTGAATAAAGGAGAATGGTGGATCAAATCAAATCCAATCTGGTTGTTGGGGACAATCAGATTGCATATTAATGACGTGATGATGTTTCCTAATTTTCACCCAGCAAACCTCCTTGAAATTAAAGTTTCAGGTTTCCATGGCATAGAAAAGGTCGAGAGCTTTCCAATGGTGCCAAAGTTGTTGAGTTTCGGGAATTGGGTTGAAATATATGTCCATTTGAATGTTTCGAGTCAAGTCTGTACAAAAAATGGAAAAAACTAGTAAGTAGAATAGGTCCATGGGCCCTAAATTTACTTTTTCACCTTTTGGCACCAAAAATAAAAAATGCAGAAATTCCCGTAGCCCCGTAATTCATTTTTGTCAAAAAACCACCTTCGGGCCCGTTGATCTGCATTTTCCATTTGGGCAAAAAATATCTCTGAGGCCTACCTTCTCACACACAATCGAGGTTTAACATGTGGCTCATTGGGCATCAATGGAGGTGTGACTCATTTTTTCAATTTACAAATTCTCGGGCAAGAAGTTCAAATTTCCTCCGATGACCCGCCTTCCCACTTTGACTCTTCAACATGGTCACATGTCGAGCTAGCGCTAGTTTAGGGATCAATTTTGGATTCAATCTTTGGAGGTGTGCCGAAGAGACAGTGGCACCTTCTCGCGGCTTGCTCAGTTTCCTTGTGTTTTTGGCTAAGTCCTTTTGCTTGGTGAGGCCATAAGTCTAACCCTGGACACGTGGAGGCTTCGCACTTATTCGGAAGCTGGCTCCAAATTTTACTTTTGAAGTAGCATTGTGTTGAAACTTGGCTCCTTCCACCAACCTACCTCTACTTTGACTATTCAAACACCAACTCTGTCCCTTTTTAGACCTAAGACATGTGGAAGGCCTGCGTTCACTTGAAAACCTACTTAGGATTTTACCCTTGAAGGAGCGCCATGTCGACACATGGCTTCTTCTTTGACACCTTTATACTTAGTCATTTTGGGCCCTCTCTATTTTTGGTCCCTAGACACATGGAATCCCCATGCTCATTTGAGTCTCCACTCAAGGTTTCACTTTTGAATGTGCGTCGTTGAGATAGTTGGCACCCTCCACTAAATCTTCTATACTTAGCCAATTTTGGCTGGCTCTAAATCATTTGTGAAGCCTGAAACTTTTGAGTATTTCCCCATTCCTCTCCTTTGAGCCTCTATTTTTCTTTGATACTATTTTCTCCTTCCCCGACCCTACTACTCCATTTTAGATCCCGTCTGCAACCTATTTGTTGGATTTGAAATGTGGGCTCATATGAAAGACCATTCCTTGAATTTATTCCTGCACAAGGTCGTGTTTGATCAATTTTTCCGAGGGAAAAATTGAGATAACACCTGTCTCCTACATTATTTTTATATTCCATTCCATTAGATCATATCATGAATCCACCCACTAGGACTTAGTTCTATTAGGTCTATGCACTCAGAAAAACCATTGTTCAAAGATGAAGATGAAACATCACCAAAACATTCAATCATGTAACTAAAATACATATGAAGCTATTACATGACCTCAGAAGGGTCACCACCATATTCTTGTAACACTATCACTTAGGAAAAAAATTCCTCATAACAACATTTCACCGAGCATACCCAAAACTATCCTTACACCATCAAAACTAGTCATATAACTTTGACCATTTAACACATGCACGAGACCCATTCAAAGTATTATGATGTTTTTAGAAGATCCATAATGAAACCCTAATAAATCTTAGAGACCCAAATACCTTGGTAAAGAGACAAAAATTGGTATTACATACCAATATCTACACACCAGATTTTATTGTCCTAAACTAGACCAAATACTTCAACATGTGACCTTCTTCTTACCTCATCAACTAATCACCAATGCTCTTATAAATATTGAATCATGCCATATGGGATATTACCAACAACATAATGTCCATTATATATCACAAATTATATCATAAGTTCCCAAGAGAAACTTTTCATCATGACCACCAAAATTGTTATCGCCACTAAAATCCAGTCTTCATATATTGACTTCCATAGACCCAATAAGGGTTAGATCATGTTTATAAACCACCATAGACATATTATGGTCTCCATACATCCTCTACCATCCAACTTCATGTAATGTCTAGTACAAAAATTGAGAGCTAACACAAATTTTTCAGAAACTTACCTTTTTCATGGGGTTGACTTATGTCATGACACCTTAATGCTACATCAATATACATATCTACTAGAGTTTCCAATAATCAAACCAGGTCACCTAATTCATTTTGGGCCATACTAAGTAATATATTCTCCATCGCTACCTTAGTAGGGTATTAGGAGGGTTTTAGACCACCTTACCTTCTTAACATTTGTGTATAAAGCTTTGTCCTTGAATGACAAACCAATGCCATGAATTTTGAGCTAGGACCCTTCCCCATCTACCATGAAGAGATTAGGCTCCCATGAATACTTCACATGTTCCAACCATCATACAAAATCCATCTTGTGCTTGAAATTTGCACTTCCTTGAGCTCAATAATTGTAAAAACTTAACTTTATTCCTTTTCCTTCAACTTTATCCTTCTTCTTGCACCTACACACATGTAGAAACATTCCAAAATAATTTGCATGCTCTCTATGAATTCTTGTTCTATTTTTCATCTTTCATGCTTCATTAAACCACATGGGGCTTAACATAGGTCTAGGTACAAACCTAGAAAAATGAATTATCCTCATAAGTAAACTCGAGACATAAATTAGTGTCTCTACAATTCATCTTTAAGTTATCCATGATCTTACCATGCTTAGCCAACTTATACCCATCATGAGATACCATCCTAACATAACTACTAGGTACCATACCTGATACCATGCATGCAACACAACACACAAAGACCATATTTTCTCCTTACTATTAATCAACCTTCACATTATATGGCATTACACTCCTTTTGATATTATATTGACACCTTATCCATAATTCTTTTTTATTAATGACCTATGACTCTTGGCAACATAAATGAAAACACTCCATGATCATTAACAACTTAATACATTCATCATCACACTTTGACATCAATGGAAATACAATGCTAACACAACAATATTCCAATCTCCTGCATATCGTTAGTCACATTCTTCAACCAACATAAGATCTATGACAATTTTCACAATGGGCGATCTACCTTATTCACCTTATTAACCCTCATTCATCACAACAACACAATTCCATCATCACAGAAATTGAATATTTCACTAAATGGGTAGAATAAATCCCTCTTATCTAAACTAAAGACGATAAAATTGTTGACTTCATCCATCATAACATTATCTTATACTTTTATATACCACATAAAATCATCATAGATAATGGAAAATCCTTCAAAAATAAGAAATTATAAAACTTTGTGACACTTACAACATCAAACTCATCTTTTCATCTCCTTATTATCCACAAGCAAATGACCAAGTTGAAGCATCCAACAAAACCCTCAACAAAATCCTCATGAAAACTGTTGACCAAGCTGGTAGAAATTGGCATCTTCAAATTCCATTTTCATTATGGGCCTATTGGACCATATTTTAAACCCCTATAGGCACTATGCCCTTCTCCTTAGTATATGACACTAAATCCGTTCTTCCTCTTGAAGTCCGGGTCCCATCCTTACGTGTTTCCCTCAAATACTTCATCCCTGATAAAGAATATCATCAAGAATGCCTATCACAACTTGAACTATTAGATGAACATCATCTAACTTCCCTTGAACATATCAACATCTATCAAGAACGAATCAAAAAAGCCTATAATAAACATCTCAAAAATGTGAATTTAGTATTGACAATATTGTTCTCAAATAAAACCAACATGTCACTAACATGGAAAAGATTAAATGTGGAAAGTTTTCTCCGAACTGGATTAGACCGTATATTATCACTCATAAATATGGGTCTGGGGCTTATCATTTATCATCCCTTGATGGTAAACCTAAAAATGATCCTCTTAACATATTGCACTTGTTTCCATTCTATTATTAAAATATCAACGTATGAGACCTTAGTCAAACTACAATATACATACATTAGCTTACATATCCTATCACTCTCATAATGATTTGGAATCATGTGGTGTTCCATCAGCACACTATTCATTATCTTGAGTATCATTACCATGGATTTTCTCATAGCATATGCCACATGGACAAGTTCCCTTCTCATGATTAGGGAGCCTTGTGATCTATACTCTCACCATCCTAGTATTTTATCCATTTTATGACATAACAAGGATATAATTGTAGTTTATAAATATATTTATCCCCTTCTAAAGTATTTATCTCAAATTTCCCTCATCTAAAAAAATCAAAATATCTATGGGATCGATACAATCAAAATATAGACCAATCCCTCAAAGGATGACCATCAAAAGAAAAATCATCTCAAATAAAGTTATAGACCACTCCCTCAAAGGATGAATACCATGAGAATAAAAATTCCATAAAATCATAGACCACTCCTTAGAAGGATCAATACCCAATCAAATACATAATAAGGAATTACCATATTAATCATTCCTCGTGTCAAAAAGGGGCTTCCCACATCAATCATCCCTCATATCAAAATTAAAAAAAGAAACATCCAGGAAAGCATTCCACATCGATCATCTTTCCCATAAAACACAATATTCTTGTATTGATCAACATGTAAAATTTAATAAAGGTTGGGGAAAATGTGGGAACTATGAAGAAGAACATGTTTCTTCATGTTTGTTATAAAAATATTTGTCTCATGTCAAGGAAAAAATAGATACAACTATCTCATATCTATCAATAATCCTAGTATGACTAACCATTATAAGTAATATATTAATACCTAGTACAAGGTTGCACATGAAATATAATACACATAAATTATCTACCATCCTACATTGTATGTGTCTAGAATAGTAAAAAGAAGAAAAATAACATTAGATCTAATCCATTATATAGTGCATGAATCTTACAATAACATCATCATTTATCACAATCACATCTAAGATCATCATAATCAAAGCATAAATTTATAATTCAAAAAAAAAAGTATCCATAAAACATCACATCAAAAATATAATTGAAATAATCAACAAAAACATCATCATCAACTACATCTATCTCATTATAATCATTAGAAAAATTCAAAACATAAATAAAATATATAAATCATGTACATATAGAAAAATATTATATACATCATCAATGGATTTAAAAGGCTCATATATTAGATATTTGTATATAATCCATAAGGGCTTCAAATGATCCTCATGTTGGTACCCAAATTTTTCTCCTTTTCAGTCTAAGTAGCATCAGAGATATGGCATGAAGATTGATGTCGGATAGATCATGATGTGTCATTTTATAGTGGGGATCAGATCTAGCTGGAACTCAGATTTGTGGAGAGATGGATAGCACTCGAATAGGACTTAATCTTGTCCTAACTGTTTTAGGTTGTGCCTTTCAACCAAGGTAAGAGGACCTATTTTGTAACCCTCAATTTGTGAAAATAGTATGGAAAGGGCCTTAGGAAAATATGATCAACACTCCAAATCTGACTTTCACAAGTTGTCACTCCCAGATTATGGAGATATTTTCAATGCAAGGCAAGGGTTACTGAAGACATTATATGATCCTGATTTGCTTTGTGCATTTTTGTAAATGGATTATATTCTTTTGTTGACACATAATGCAATGCAGGGGTAGTATGGGTAGGATTAGCTTGTTTGAATGAATTTTGCTGGAAGATTTTAGACAAGACTAACCAAAAATTGCCAAATTATTTGAGGAACTTTACAAGAAATTTGTAAGACCTAAACAACAGAATGCTTCAAAAGGGTCTAGGTAATCCTTCAACTAGGATATGTGCACCAAATGGAGGCCCAAATTTGTACTCTTCCACACAATATTTGACAACCTGCCACAAAATCTTGAAGTAGATGAACCAACAAAGCATCCAAAAACCTCTATTTTATCATGACCTAAGGTGCACCCAAAGGTTTACAAACAATCTCTAAATTCAAGGAAGGTAAAGTGATTTTAAATTTGTTTATCTCTTTATCAAATGAAAGATCTTCTGAATGTGAGATTGCAAATGCCACTAAACTATCAACAAGAAATGAGACCATGTATGATTAAGAGAGATTTTGTATACAAGAGTGCAAATGAAGAAAGAAACATAAATTGAAAACATTCTAAAACATAATTGCATGTAAATTTCTCCAAGAGACACCACAAAATAATCCAGAAATGACCAAATCTATCAAAGCGGGGGAATGTTATAAGAATAAACTTAGAGCTTTTTGATGGATTTACCATTGAAACCAACTCAACATGATACAAATCTGATGCAGAAAGGAATTAGAAATGATTCTCAAGTGGTTTCTCAGAGAATGGGCTTCTTCCTAGATTTTCTCATGAAATTCTAAGTTTCTCCGACCTTTTGCATGTAAAAAAACATGCATTATATAACACTCTATTACATTTGATCCTTCTTTCCTAAGAAAAGAATATGCCCAAGCATCAAGTTTGTTACAAAATTCCAACATGATTCGCAGATAGGGATGTTTAACATATTTGCAACAAAAGTTGTTAGGTGTTTCAAAAAAGGTGAATCATTACAAATCCTTCATCATTATCCATTGTGGAGAAAGTTTTTCACCCTCAAAGAATGAAGACCCCTTTCATTTCATTCTTATCCCTCCAAAATTTGATTCTACAACTTCTTGATTTGATATTTCACGTTTTGGATGGGATGGGGCAAAAATTATTTCAAAAACACCTCAAATCTACAAATTGATCCCTAAAACCACTTGCATTGGTCCTTGCAGGCACAAACAACATGAATTCACCAAAAATTCGATGAAAATTGATGCAAAATTTGCATTTCCACACTTCTGGAGCAAAAATGGCAGCCAAAATGAAAAATGCATAGTTACCATTGATTTTCCCTTTTTCCTTTAATTTGAGCCCTCCATGTGTCAAAATATGATTAGGAATGTATTTGGGATCATTTTTTGACTTTTTAACGTCTTTGGAAAAATGTAAAATTTTAACATTTTTCTACGCCCCTCGCCCTTGAAATTTGGTATTAACACATGGCATATGGTGGGTCCCATTGAAGTCGTGGTTCAATTTTGCACGTTTCCACCCTTTTTGGAATTTTAAAAAAATTCACTTTTTTCCCCATGGGCCAGCACCTCCGCCTCTGTCCTTGACATGTGTCACCTCCTATATTGCTAAGGATCTGCGGGCTCAAATCACATTTCAAATCCCTTTTTTGCAAGGGATAATTTCTTACTTTGCCTCCACCATCCCGCGCCTCCAATTCCTTCCCTGCCACGTGTCTTGCTATGCTTCATTACAACCAGTAGCGCTTCAAATTATCACTCTAACTCATTTTGCAGAAAGGGAAAAAATTCTCTTTTGCCTCCGATGGCCCACCAACCCACTCTTCCTGCCACATGTCTCCCTGTGGTTCTTTGTAGACCCACGGCTTAATTTTTTGCTCTAACTCATTTTTGCTAAAAGGGAAAATCTCCCCTTTTTCCTCTGATGGCCCTGACCCACTCTATGCTCTAAACCCACCACGTGTCTCCCTTTTCTCCACCGTGGACCCACGGCCCTTTCCTCAACCTTTCCCCCTTTTTTTGCCAAAAATCTAAAACATCTAAGTCCCCCACCTGCGCCTTCATTCTGCATGTGACACGTGTCCCTCCTCCGGGACTGCGGAGAGTGGGGAAAAATTTGCAAATTTTTCCAAAACCAAAAAATGTTAAGTCTTCTTAGAAACCCATTAAATCTTGACCAATGACAAATGACCAAGTATAAGGGGAGGCATGAGCTTTAATTTTGATAGGTAAAGGACACTCATAGACTGTCAAAAACATAGAATTTGCCAAAGATGCCCGAATTCAATTTTTTCTTCGTGGGTGAATGATTTTTTTGTTAAAAAACAAATGTAAAATGGTTCAAGGCAATTTTCAATCATAGGGATAGATGTTTTGAGGGAAAATGAGCAACCACAAGCTCTAAATGCCGAGAAAAGTGGAAAAAATGATAGAGGCCCATGGATTTGGAAAACTAGGGCACAAAACATGGCATGCATGTATTTTTCTTTCAATTTGGGGAAAAATGATAAGTTACGAGCACTTCATGACATTCCACCTTGAGGAGAAAGTTTTGAGCACCAAATTCCAAAAAAAAATGTTTTAGAGAACATAGAACAAAGGGGAAAGATGGCAAAATAATAGAGGACCAAAATGGGCACCAACATCAGCTCCTGCTCGAGGATGGGCACTCCCGGTGAGTGCCAAAAGAATAATAAGTTGACCAAGTGCAAAAATAATCCATTGGGAAAATGGAGTCATGAGCCAAATCCACCAAAAACCAACTAAGAAACCAGCCACACACCAAGCCTAACCAAGAACCACCAAAACACCAAAAACAGAGCAAAAGCCAAGCACTATACACTATACAAGTTGAAGCATGCCTCAAATTTGGGGATTAATCCAAGAAATTATTCGGATGCCTACCATTAACAGGAAGTTCAAGCAATTACCCATCTATTTCTTTTAGAAAAAGGTATTCTCACCAATTTCGATATCAATGGAGTAAGGGCCCATCCACAATGCATCAAATTTTCCATGTTTGTCATTATCTTCATTTCTGTTGTCCCATAACAAAACCAGATGTCTAGTATTGAAGGCCCTAGGAGTGACCTTCTTGTCAAACAACCTCTTCAACTTCTCTCTAAATCTGACATGCCTTTGGTGGGATGCTCTTCTCTCTTCATCTCACTCTAAAATCTGATTAATCCTTGCTTCATATGGGCTGACCTCCTAATCTTCAAGTTGTTGAACAAAATGAAAAGAAGATAATTACAGATGTAAGGGCAGCAGAGCTTGAGTTCCATACACCAACTCAAATGGGATCTTACCAGTAGCTCTCTTGGTAGTGATTCTATCAGCCCAAACTACAAATTTCAATTGTTCAACCCATTTTCTCTTATTCAACTCCAAGGTCCTCCTAATGATCTTCAATAAGTTCTTATTGCTGGACTCAGCTTGTCCATTCCCTTGGGGGTTATAGTTTAAAGCATAAGTTAGATTGGTTCCATAATCCTTGCACATTGCCATCAAAGGTTTATCTTTGAAACACATGGCATTATGAGCCACAATCTTGACTGGCACACCAAATCTGCATATGATATTATTCAACAAGAAATCCATAACAACTTGGTGTGTTGCTTTCTTGGTGGGGATTGCTTCTTCCCACTTGGTGAAGTAATCTATGGCTATAAGGATCCACTTATGTCTAGCACTGTAAGGGTTTGAGATCTCACCAATGAATTCCATCCCCCATTATTTGAAAGGAGCTTCAATTGATATAAGCTACAAAGGAAGTGAGCTGAAGATTTCATTATTCTAGAGAAATTCTAACAACTCTCACATTTTCTAACCAGCATGGTTTCATCTTTGAAGAGAGTAGCCACTAATAACTAGCTCTCAAAAATTTGTGTGTTGTAACCCTTCTAGCAAAGTGTCCCCCACAAACTCCCCCATGGAAATCAAAAACTACTTTGGGAGCTTCATCTTCAGTTATACATTTAGAGAGGACACCTTCAAGGTTCTTCTAAGCCATCCCAAAATTAGTGATGATGTATTTTTGAGAATCCAACTTGAGAGCTCTTTTCTGATTTTTATTTAAATGATCAGGATAGGATAGGTTTATAAGGTAAAATATTATATCCTTGTACCACTCAGAACTCACCAATTTCTTAAGAACATCTGCCCTTTCTTCCTCTACTTCATTCACTTCCACAGTCTTCAAGTTTCTCTCAACCATGAGTTTAACAAGACCCAAACCTCTTACCAAGTTTGTGGTCTGAATGTCCATGTCATACTCCTATAGTTTGTTCACCCATCTACACCTTTTTCTTGAGATATCCATCTCTAATAAGATGTCTTTTACCATGGTGTGGGAACATAAGCAACAAATTTTGAACTTAATATATAAGGCCTGAAAATCTTTGTTTCTTTCACCAAGGAAAATTCTTGTTTTTCCATGATTGTCTACATTAACTCAATAGCAAGTAAATCCTTACTAAAGAAAGCAATAGGCCTCTCAGCCCCATCTTCATCCTTTTGGAGCAAAATAGATGCAATAGTATTTTCAGAAGAAAAAGAAAAGATTTGGAAAGGCTTCTTGTAATTCAGAGCTGCCAAGACATGTGCATGTTCCAATGCCTCTTTGATTCCTTCAAAATCCTGAATAACATCCTCCTCCCACTTGATAAATTGATATTCCTTTAACATGCATGTAATAGGGTGAGTCAATTCATCAAAATTTGACATAAACCTTCTAATGAAGTTGATTTTCCCAAAGAAGGATTGGATGACCTTTTTGTTCTTTGAATTGGAGCCTTGTTGATTGCTTCTACCCTCTCAGTGGTCAATCATGACACCAACCTTTGAAACACTATGACCAAGCAGCTTGTCCTTTTGCACTCCAAAATGAAACTTCTTTGGATTGAGAGAAATGTCATATTCTCTACATCGATCAACATTCTTTCCAAGTCTTTGCAAGTGATATTTTCTTCTCCTTGAAAACACAGTCACATCATACTAATAAAATGCAATAAAGTCATTTATATAACCATCAAAAGCAACATCCATTGCTCTTTGGAAGGTAGCCCCAAAATTCATGAGACCAAAAGGCATCCTCACATAAACATATGTTTCCCAAGGAGTGGTAAAGGCAGTTTTAAATATTTTTTACCCCTTGACAACAACTTGATTGTAGCGTGAGAAACTGTCCAAGGTAAACAATAATTCAGATCCAGTCACTAACTGCAACATGTTTTCCATGTTTGGTAAAGGATAATTGTCTTTCAATGAAGCTCTATTCATATTTCTGAATTCTATACAAAGTCTGATATCTCCATTCTTCTTTCTGACTGGCACAAGGTTTGCAACCCAAGATGAATACCTTGTGGGCTGAATGACCCCTCCCTCCTTCAGTTTCTTTAGTTCATCTTGCATTTTCATGGAGAGGAGTGGATTAATTGGCCTTTGCTTCTTTCTGAAAGGTTTGGCACCTTTCTCAAGAGGGATCTCATGTTTGAAAAATTCTTCTCTATATGCTTTCAGCTTTGAATATGACCAGGCAAGAAAATCTTGATATTGTTTTAACAATTGGAGGTAGGACTTTTTTTCTTCCTTTCTTAAACTGCTACCCAACCAAACTTTTCTTAGTTTATCATTAGTTCCCAAGTCATGATCTTCCACATCCCTTAAGGCAAAAATGTTTCTATTGATGATACAATCAGCATTGCTAAAATTTGACTCAAGAGCAACCATACCTCTAGGAATGGTGTTAGTTTTCAATTAGATAATATCTCTTCCAAACAAAGCCTCTCTTCCTTCACTCACACACACCATTGGCTCCCAATAAATATTTTGATCTACAAAATCTTCTTGATTTTGTAAGAACCTTTTCACTTGAGCATCATCATTAAACACTTGCTAATGCTTGATATTGTCAGGGACAACTGGCCTAATTAACACTTCAACATTATACTCACAATAAAGTGAAATGGTGCAATCTCCAAATCTTGACCCCAAAACTACCAACTTGTCAGCAGTAACATTCAAACTTCTGTCATGATGCACAATATTGAAAGAATCAAAAATCTCAATTAGATCCCAAACTGCATGCTTATATTATTTCATCCGTTGATTTTTTGTAGCATACAGTTTTCTTATTTGTTTGACAACTAAATCTGAATCTCCTTTTGCAATGATGTCCTTTACACCATACTTCCATACAACTCTCGGACCCAACAACAAGGCTTCATACTCAGCAATGTTGTTAGTACATTCAAAATTAATCTTGAAGGAAAAAAAAATTCTTCCAATCTAGGAGAAATCAGAATTGTACCAGCACCATTTCCAAATTTGGAGCAAGCTCCATCAAATAGCAAGGTCCAAGGATAACCTACCTATTTAAGTCACTTTGACTGATCCATCTTGTGTTCTTTTCTATCAACAAACCCAATAAATTATCAGCATCAACATCAGCAAATTTTGATCCTCAATTAGATGCAACATCTTCTTTTCTCCATAGAGCTTGACAAGGCTGCCCTCAATGGGAATGGTGGAAAAATACATATCCATTTAGACACTCCCTCCAACACTTTCAGCCCACTTTCTTGACAATAACATACCCCATTTGGCAGGGAAATCAACAATCAAAACATCCAATTTTAAATTCCTCCAGGGATAAGATGCAAGCTGCACCACTAAACCCTTCACACAGCTAACTACCAACACTTCCCTTGAGTCCATGGGAGTACACTTTCCATAGGACGTTTTCACTTTGATATCAACTCATTCATGACTTCTGTAGAGTCATGACATTACATGATGCACTAGAATCAAACATACAATTGTGAAGTAGTTTGTCCTTTATGATCAAAGTTGTGAAGAATGAATCAACATTCAATTTCCCAAAATATACCTCAGGTGTCTCTCTAAAATTCTCTACTATTGGTGGTGTTTCAAGGTATGCAATGATCCGAGGAGGAGTTTCAACAACATTTACATTTCTGCACTGGAGTAGTCTTCTCGTCCTTCAATCCCAGGAACTCAAATGCTCTCTTCTTATGCTCACGAATCCTAATCAACTCAATGATTGGAACACTCACTTTGATTTGCCTCAATACTTGGGCTATGTCATAGGGAACATTCTTTGGCAAAGCAACATTGGAAGGGAGACAAGTAGATTCATTAGATTGCAAGAGGATTCTTGGCAGCTTGGGCATGAGGAGGACTGTAATTTTTTCTTGGGATAGCAGAGCTTTTGACAAGTGTTTCTCTTGTAGGAAATTCTGTAGGAATGCTTGTGAGATAGGGTGTTTTAGGATTGGCTTGAGGCCCAGCTCCATTAACAACTTTACTTCTAGTGCTATAGTCTTTCTCTTGAGCTACAACAAAATTCATCAACAATTTTCTATCTTCCTCGAAGGGATACCACCATCATACTTCTTAATCATCAAAACTCTTAAGTAGTCAAAGTCATTGTGAGGAATTTCAAAAGCTTGCACTACATCAACTTCAAGAGTATGAGGGGGAAGAAAGACTTATACCCATTTGATCCAATCCCAAAAGGTAGTAGCAGTCCTAACACTTATTACTTCAAGTATATGTTGCTTCTCCTTGTGAGCTTGAAGAACATGTCATGCGAATATCATCATCAGTACCATCATCATTATTATCTTCACCTTCTTGTTGGTCCACTTCACATGGAGGATGGGGTAGAAAAAACCTATCACACCAATCAATATCAACAACTTCCTCAACGAAGCAACACTAGCAGTTAGGGGATCAGGTAACACTCTTCCTTCACATGCTTGAGGATGTCTATTTGCAGACCCCACGAGTCCTTTTCCTCTATCATATACCCTTTGATCACCTCTAGGATGATTGGAAAATATGTGATGGTTTTTTCTCTTGGCTGACCTTGTGAAGTCTATCCGATTCCCTTCTCGGCTCTTGCCAACTTGTATGAGATTTCTTTGATAGTGATTGCCAAAGTTTTCACCTCTTCCAAATCAGCACCCTTGCTTGCTTGAGGTTTTTCAGGTTTTATCAACTTTACACCATCTCTGTTGAGAGGTTTCCCAATTACTTTGATATTATTTTCAATTTGAAGTGCCATGGTGAAAGCTTGTCTTAGATTAGTAGGGTTCTTGTCTCTTAGGTAATAGGTTTCCTTTTTATCAAATGCATCTACATATTTGATTAAATAGGACTCATCACAAGGCCTCAGACTAATAGGAATCCTTCTCAAAGTTTTATTAAACCTTGTGTGGAATTCATGAACTGATTCATTGGGGTTCTTCTTGATATTCTAAAATTCAGAAAAGAGAAATCTAAGATCAGTCTTATCACCATATTACAACCTAAATGCATTCTTCATTTTAGTCCATGAATCAATAGAATTATCAGGTAGAGCCTTGTACCATTCCCTAGCATCCTATTCTAGTGTATGAATGAAAAATTTAATATACACATATTCAAACTCTATTTCAAAATACTCCATCATGTTAAAAATAAGTTTTAGATGTTGATCACCGGTTATTGTATTGTTACCTTGAAACTTTGGCAACCTATTTTTGACATCTTATGGGACAACATTTGGGTAACCATACATTCCTCTAAATTCTATAGGACCAAATGTGTTAACAACAAATGGAGGTCTAGGCTGAGCCATATTGTTTGGTGGAGGTGATCTTGGGGGTGACACAAGCTGATGAGGAGTGCAAGGTCTTTGGGGCTCAAGAATGTGGTTCACAAGACTGGTATTCTCTAAGTGCTGATTTTCTTGGAAAGTTTTATTTGAATTGAAACACAAAGGTGTAGATTGAAGAAGGAACTTACCAGGTATAGCAGAAGGACCTTCACTAGCTGAGGCAATCAAGTTTATGAGAGGGTTTCTTAAATCAGATTCACTTGAAGAAGAGCAATAATCCTCTACTAAAGGCTGATCTCTCTCACTAATGTATATATCTTTGACTGATTCGACCTTTAACAACCTTCCAAACTCTTCTCCCCTCTAATTATGAGTTACTTGAATGTGAAAACAACTTCTTATCAGAGTCTCTAATGAAGAGAGATCTTATTCCTTCCAGTTTTGTAGAGATTAGCAACACAAAAATAAATGACAGAAAGCTTAAGACATTGGTATTTATCAAGATCAAATTAGCATGGAGTCACCACTAAGGATTTTCACCTTAGTTGTGAAAATGCACTAAAATATTGTGTCAAATATCTATCAGCACTGAAAATCTTGCAAAATTTTATAGATCAAACCTTCCTTTCTTTGAATTTATCAATCATAAATGAAAATGAAGTGCAACAACTATTAGAAGTTGATAAAATTATAGGCAAAACATATATCTTCACTTAATCCTTACAAATTTGATCATAAAATGATGCTTCAACAATATATTTGCATGCATAATTTACGCACATGGATCAAATTGAACTAAGAAAATATAAAACTTAAAACTTTACTCTTCATTCTAGAATTATAAATCTGATCAAAAGATGATACTCAGATTTGTAATTACACATAAATCACATAAGAAGTATTACCAAGGATCTTAAATACTAAAATCTTTGAATAATGTCCTGGAAGTGGCAACAAGAAGTGTAGGTACCCAAATTTATTCTCCTTTTCAGTCTGAGTATCATAAGAGATATGGCATGAAGCTTGAAGTCAGATAGATCATGATGTGTGTCGTTTTGTATCCGGAGATGTGATCTAACTAGCACTTAGATTTGTGGAGAGATGGATAGCACTCAAATAGGATTTGATTTTATCCTAACTGTTTTAGGTTGTGCCTTTCAACCAAGGTAAGAGGACCTATTTTGTAACCCTCAAATGGTGAAGGAGATGAAGATATCCTTCAATTTGTGCAAATAGTATGGAAATGGCCTTGTGAAAATATGATCAACACTCCAAATATGACTTTCACAAGTTGTCACACCCGAATTATGGAGATATTTTCAATGCAAGGCAAGGGCTACTGAAGACATTGTATGATCCTAATTTGCTTTGTGCATTTTTGTAAATGGATTGTATTATTTTGTTGACACATAATGCAATGCAAGGGTAGTATGGGTAGGATTAGTTTGTTTGAATGAATTTTTGTGGGAGATTTTAGACAAGACTAACCAAAAATTTCCAAATTCTTTGAGGACCTTTGCATGAAATTTGTAAGACATAAACAACAGAATGCTTCAAAAGGGTCAACATACTCCTTCAACTAGGATAAGTGCACCAAATGGTGGCCCAGATCTACACTCTTCCACATAATCTTTGACAACCTGCCACAAAAGCTTGAAGCATATGAACCAACAAAGCATCCATAAATATCTATTTTATCATAACCTAAGGTGCAACCAAAGGTTTACAAATAGTCTTCAAATTCAAGGAAGGTAAAGTGATTTTAAATATGTTTATCTCTTTATCAAATGAAATCTCTTCTAAATGTGAGATTTCAAATGCCACTAAACTATCAAGAAGAAATGAGACCATGTATGATCAAGAGATATTTTGAATACAAGACTGCAACAGGAGCAAGAAACATAAATTGAAAACATTCTGAAACATAAGTGCATGTAACTTTTGCCAAGACACAACAAAAATAATCCAGAAATGACCAAATCTATCAGCGGGGAATGTTATAAGAACAATCTCGAGCTTGTTGATGGCTTTACAACTAAATCCAACTTAACATGATACAAATCTGATGTAGATAGGAATTAGAAATGGTTCTCAGGTGGTTTCTCTTAGAATGGGATTCTTCCCATATTTTCCCATGAAATTCTAAGTTTCTCCGACATTTTGCACATCAAAAAACATGCATTATATAACAATCTATTACATTTGATCCTTCTTTCCTAAGAAAATAATATGCCGAGCATCAATTTTGTTACAAAATTCCAACATGATTCAGAGATAGGGACGTTTAACATATTTGCAAAAAAAGTTACCAGGTGTTTCAAAAAAGGTGAATCATTACAAATCCTTCATCATTATCCATTGTGGAGGCACGTTTTTCACCCTCAAAGCATGCATACCCCTTTCATTTCATCATTTCCTTGTTATCCCTCCAAAATTTGATTATGTAACTTCTTGATTTGATAGTTCACGTTTTGGATGGTCTGGGGCAAAAATTATTTCAAAAACACTTCAAATCTGCAAATTGATCCCTAAAACCACTTGCATTAGTCCTTGTAGGCATAAACAACATGAATTCACCAAAAAATTGATGAAAATTGATGCAAAATTCACATTTCCACACTTCTTGGAGAAAAAATGGTGGCCAAAATGAAAAATGTACAGTTACCATTGATTTTCCCTTTTTCCTTCAATCTAAGCCCTCCACGTGTCAAAATACGATTGGGAATGGATTTGGGATCATTTTTTGACTTTTTAACATCTTTGGAAAAATGTAAAATTTTAACATTTTTCTCTGCCCTTCCACCCTTGAAATTTGGTGCTGACACATGGCATATAGTGGGTCACATTGAAGTCGCGGTTCAATTCTACACATTCCACCCTTTTGGAATTTTAGAAATTTTTCACTTTTTTCCCCACGGGCCGGTGCCTCTGCTGTATCCTTAACATGTGTCACCTCCTCTATCACTGAAGATCTGCGGGATCAAATCACATTTTAACTCCCCTTTTTCGCCAAGGGAAAATTTCTTACTTTTCCTCCGTCGATCTGCGCCTTTGATTCCTTCCCCTGTCATGTGTCTCCCTCTGCTTCATTGCAGCCCAACACTTCAAATTTTCACTCGACTCATTTTGTGAAAATGGAAAAAATTAACTTTTACCTTTGACATCCCACCAAATTGCTATGCCCACCATGTGTCTCCCCTGTTGTTCTTTGCGGACCCATGACTTAATTTTGTCTAACTCATTTTTGCTAAAAGGAAAAACTCCCCTTTTTCCTCGATGGCTTGCCAACCTGTTCTACACTCCAAACTCACCGCGTATCTCCCTTCACTCCACTACAAACCCGCGACCCTTTCCTCAACCTTTCTCCCTTTTCGCCAAAAAAGTAAAAACATATAATTCCCCATCCATCTGTCTTCATTCTGCATGTGACACGTGTCCCTCCTCACGGGACTTGTGGAGCTACAAGAAAAAAATTTGAAAATTTTTCCAAAACCAAAAAATGTTAAGTCTTCTAAGAAACCCGTTGAATCTTGACCAATGAAAAATGGCCACGTATGAGGGGAGGCATGAGCTTTAATTTTGATGGGCAAAGGACACCCGTGACGATAGTGAAAAACATAGAATTTTCCAAAGATGCCTGAATTCAATTTTTTCTTCATGGGTGAAGGATTTTTTAGTCAAAAAACAAATGGGAAATGATTCAAGGCAATTATTGACCATGGGGATAGATATTTTCGGGGACAACAAGCACAAAATGAGTGACCACAAACTCCAAATGCTAGGAAAAGTGGAAAAAACGCAGAGGCCCGTGGATTTGGAAAACTAGGTCATAAAATAGGGCATGCATGTATTTTTCTTTTAAGTTGGGGAAAAATGATAAGTTGTGAGCACTTCAAGGCATTCCACACTGGAGGGATAAAGTTTGCAAACCACCAAATTTGAAAAAAACATGTTTTAGAGCAAACAGAACAAAGGGGAAAGATGGAAAAATAACGAGAGGATCAAAATGGGCACCGACACCTCACACATCAAAAGTATATACATCAAGATCTAAAAAAATGTTCCTAAATAACTACATAGTAAATTAAATGTCTATCAATCATACACTCCCTCGGACATTGCTTTCTTGATGATCATCTGGGCCTATAGTTGGTCCCTTTCCCAAACCTCTAGGTGGATGACCCATTCTCACGAACTACCTAAAGGAACTTATTGTAATTGAGATAAAAATGAAACCTCCACCTCACTATGTCTTCATAATAACAAAACTCATCACACAAGGCCTAATATATAGCCACACTCACATCACTAGGTTTCCCCATCGACCACTAGTATGAGATTTGACTACCTATAGCTCAACCCTTGAGATCAATGGTCCTATCACTCCAAAGGCCTTCCATAGTGCCTCTTTATCTCATCTAGTTATATCTCCATCCACTCTATCCTATGTAATGTCTATCAGTATAGTAGTGAGCTACTAACTCAACCCATCTCTCTCCCAAATCATATTATCTCTCTCTCACTAATTACCATGTCCTACTCGAATAGAAAAATGGAATTCTCGGACTCTTAACTCACAATAGTGACCTCCAATAAATCCATCCTATATTCCTCATCCCATTCCTCAAGTTTCCCTATATGCTGTGCATACTAGAAAACTAGTATAGGGATTCCAAACTATGTCTCTACCCCCGTAAGCTGGATATGACTTCTCTATAGTGATCTTTTCCTCTAATAGGAAATATGGCTTCATGATTAAATTTCAACCTCATAAATCAAATTTCATACTCTAAGTTAAACCATATCATCCATGACACTCCCCTCAGCTAAGCCACTACAATGTGTTTATAGGCCCATCACTCTAATAAATAGGATACATCCACTCTAAATATATGTCTATTCCTCTAGTACCATAGCTCCCCTATAAACCCATGCTAAAAAATAATGGACCTAGTTAAATCTATCCTATAGTCCATCATATCAGCTATAACACGGGTCAACATCCAAGAAAATTGGCCTCATATTGAATCCGGTAAAGCATAGCAGCTAATACCCATCATCATCATCATGACTAGGTCTCGACCCTCCTTATCATCACTATATAAGGCTCCATATGAAAAATATCTATAAGTGTAAACCACACCACTTGCATCAGCACCATACAATCATTATATCATACTACCCATGCTTTCCTTATCAATCACATACACCTATTCACCTTATACTAGTAAGCATAAAATTCTGTGTCTATCCTACAATATCATTTTCATCTCTCCCATAGCAACCAAAATGTTCTTGGGACATGGTCCCATTCTTAGAACAAAGATAAAAATAAACCCATATCTCTATGGATGCATCTATAGTGACACATCCCTTTGAATCTAATCTCCTCAAAGTGAGCCCTATCCTCACCTAAAAATCGATATCGAACATCATCTAGTATCTTCAGGATCCTATCCCATGTATTCAATCTTTCTTGACCCTCCATCGAAAATGAAGAAACACATTTGCGTATTAAATAATAAATCATAAATTTTTATCAAAAATTTCAATCATCAATTACTCTACTTGAATCATTTGTGAGCTTATCAAAATAACCAATGACCCCAAAATTGCTAGTGGTTTTGAAGTGATTCCAAATATTTAGAAAAAAACAAAAATCAGAACAAAATACAAAAAAAACCACCTACCTCGGTATGAGTGGTCCTCCATTTGATTTAACAAATATAGGCCTTCTAAACCCTAGATATTGTAGATTCACTTATGTAAAATATGATAAGAAACTACTAGAATATAAATAATGCAAGTGAATAAGATAAAAAATTATGAAACCTTAAGTGAAAGGGGGAAATATTAACTTACCAGTTTACACTTCCCTAGAGGTGATCGGGATCTGGAGCAGTGATGAACGGGAAGGGAAAAGCTGTTCATAACCTTGCTCGGTAAATCCTAGATTTGTCGGATGAGGCTAGACAAGGGTGCTTGGAATAGAAAAAGGGAACCTAGGTTTTGGATACCTCTTTTACGATCCTATGACCACACGGGAACTCATATCATGGTTTTGGGTTTCGCATAGGTGTCATTGGTAGTCATTGTTGGTCACCTTTATGTTGCACCTTGATTGCAAAATTTACTTGTAGCCTGCAAAGACTATTCACATGGTGTCTAGTAGGTGTTTTCGTTGATGAAAACTCACATTAATGAAGAAGTGAATGTTTGAGGATTTTTTCATGATGTTGTTTGAGGTGATGATATATTGTTTCAGATGTCTATCAATAGTTTCAGTGGGATTCAGTGATGCATGCTTGCTCTAGCAAGCCCATACAGTTTTTAGGAGGTGAATCTTGACAATGTGAGCTTCTTGGATTCTTGGGAATCATGTTGGCATGTTTTATAACATTATTTTAGGGTACATGAGCACTCATAGTAGTGCCATAATGCACATACATGTGGTTTTCTTGGTTACTGAGGGCTCATTGGGAACATGTATGCTTGCTTGGAGGTGTGACAAAATGGATTGGAGACATTTGAGCTCATGGAATCATGAAAACATGTATATCATGGCATATGAGGTATGTTTGGGTCATTTTCAGAGGTTTCATGTTGAGTTATTTCACTATTTTAGTTGATACTAGCTTATATAGTGAGAATCCCAAGGTAAGGCTATGAAAATGAGATTGGATAGAGAGATTAATGACTATTGTTTACATTATGATGATTAGATATGTTATTGTGATGTGTCATAGTTCTCTCGAGAAGCAGTTTAGGTGCCATGATGAGTATTTTGCAAGATATGACAGTTTATGTGAGACAGGGTCAAGAATAGGTGAAAATCAAGCTCAAATGTGAACTTCTTATGCTTGTTGTGAAAAATGTGATTTGCATGGGAAATTTTGGATTTCAAGGATTATTATAAGGTGATTTTATAGGGTTTTAAATAGATATTTTTTTTTTTTATCCTCACATTTTTATGAATGAATGTTAAGAAGGTAAAGAGGTCTAAAACCCTAGTTAAACTCTAGCTAGGAGTAGTTAGCGAGATATTGAAGTATACTCACCTATTTTTGATTTCTAGTGAAAAAGTGATGATTATATGTTGTATATGAATCCTCAATATTTCAAAAAATGTATGGTTTAGGTCATGGTGATATGTGGGCTGCGAATAGTAGTTTCTAGAGAAGAAGGTTTTAGTACAAGATGGTCCAAAGGAGTAACATGAAAATATGATGTTGCATTGTGTATGAGAGTTTTTATTAATTACCATGGAGGTTTCAAGAAATTATCTTGCATTTTGATGGAGTTTTGAGGCTCGAATAGTTAGAATGGTTAAAGGGTAGTTTTGGGGTCTCAAATAGCAAGGTTTAGTGTTTTGGCCATAACTTGAGCTACATTTAGAATTTGGAGATTATTCAAGTTATGCTGGAAAATAGATTTAGATATATTTCTGTTGGTATATGTTTTTTCTCATGATAATGTTATTTGATATGGTTTCCAGAGCATTCATTTAGTAAGAAGTTTTTTGGTAGTTTAGGACAGGTTATGTTTTGGTGCAAGTTTGATGTTTTGAAGCATGATATTAATTAGGTGATGATTTATATAACATGGAAAATTAATGGGTATTAATGTTTCATATAATAAATCCATTAAGAGGTATTAAATGCATGTATAAATGATTTTATGAGAAAACAATTGGAAATATATTTTTGGCGGAGTTCATTTAGTGAAGGAAACTCTTGCTTTAATTTGAATTAAAATAGGTTTCATGACTTATAACATCCTTATAACTGTTATAAACGTTATGATTTTTTTAGTGGTCACATGGCATGCTTTGGTTCAGTAGAATCCATTTGGTGGAATTATGAAGTTTTCGGGGTGTTGAAGGGCAAAAACAACTCAACCCAATAAATGAAATAGTTTGACTAGTTGATTAAATTTACGACCATAGTTAATTTTTTTATAATGCATCAATCATATGTAAATTGTTTTGGGTCATGAAAAAGTATATATTTGATGTAAGTGAATTTTTAATAATGTGTCCATGGGGTTTTGAGATACTTTTTATACATATAATGAGGTTTTTAACTGAGCCGATCTATTTGGGTCATATGGTATTGTTTTAATTCAAAAATATGAATGTTATATAGTTTTATGGGTTGAAATTATCATTAGGGTCGACCTATTTTGGTTTGGAAGGAAGAAAATCATATTTAAGTGTTGGTTTAGTTCATTTTTGAACTAGTGCACTTAGAGGAAGGTATGAGACCTAGAGGAAGATATATTGTGGGTATGTGAGCATGTTTTGAAGGCTGAGTGAGAGAATGAAAGGTTAAGGAAATTTATAAAGAATGAGACCAAGATGAAGAACAAATAAAAAAGGAGAAGGAACAATTTTGATGCCCTAGTGTATGAGCTATGGTTTGTGAGTTGAAATAGTGATCTCCATCGTTATGGCAACAAAATATCATATATCAAACATCTTTAGGTGGATGATTTGGTTCTTTCTCATCTTTAGGTGGTTTTAACCTCCTTCTAGAGTGGGTTCTTCACTAAGTTACGGCCTGATGCTCTACTAAACTAGGGTTGATGCTCCTTATGGGGTGGGTGCCTCACTAAATTTGAAGCATGACAATATACTTTTTATGTTTTAATGGGTTTTCTTCCCCATAAAGGTTTTCCACTTAAATTGTGTTTCTATGAGCTCTCTTGTATGTGTTATAGTTCATTGTCAATATTGTACACATTTATTATGTTATGGTTGAATGTATGTGAATGGATAAATGATGTTACTTGTTGATTATACTAGTAAATCAAGTAAAAAATAGGATTGATTCACCCCCTCTCACTCCCTGTGTTTATAAAAATTAGTATCGGAGCGAGTCCTTTTTGCAGAAGTTTGACAACTTGAAGGAGATTCTCTGAAGTAAAAATGGGTAAGTTTGTAGTTCTTTAGAAAAGAAAATATGTGATTTCTAAGTCTTTTGTTTATGGATTGCAAGAAACAATGGAAGAAATGGAGAAAGATCATGATCTAGATATCAAAGACTTGAAATATCAAGTGGAAAGTTTTTCTAATGCTTTAAAGGAGAAAGAAGATTATTTTTCTAGGTATGAAGACAAGTTGAAGGCCCTTGAATTTGATTTGAAGGATGCAACTAGTGAGTTGCAGATGCATGAAATATTTGAGAAGAGATCTAAGGCTCTTAATGACATGTTGGAGAGTCAAAGAGGAACAAATGACAAAACTTGCCTAGGGTTTGAAGGAGAATAAAAGAAGGATGATCATGAAGATGGTCTAAGCAATAAACGACATGAGAAGATGAATAATAAATATGATCCTAAAATTTCTAACTCAATTAGAAAACCTAATTCCATGAGGTATGGTCCTTCATTCAATCGTTATTGCGTTGTTTTCCATAATTTTGGTCATAGAGCTGGAGATGGACAAAGGAGGCTTCTTAGGAGTGATAAAGCTATCTTCAAAGGTGAATGTTACTCATGTTGTGAGTATGGTCATAGAGCTAAGGGTTGTGGCTAGAATTTAAGATTTTTTGATCCTAGGATCAACAAGAATGTTGTTGTTTGTTTCAATTGCCATCAATTAGGTCATATTACAAGATTTTGTCAAAACAAGAAGTTTATTCCAAGATTTGATCCAAAGGAGGAAAAATAGGTTCCTTAAGTGAAGGAGATCAAGAGAGGTGATTCTCATCCCATCATGCAAAGTTTGAAGGCTATCAAGGAGGATGCTAGAGCTACTAAGATATAAAACAAGGTTCTTAAGCCTATGACAACTCAAAAGAGTATGTTTTCTCAAGTTCAAGAAGATCACATGCATTTGAATGGATTCCAAATTAATGTGAAAGATAAGTTGAAGAAATTTGGCTTATGGGATACCACAAAGGTTGTAAGGTATGGAAAGTGACTCTTTCCCTATTTTCATGAGTTCTTGTTTTTGTAGGTGTACGAATTTTTACCTCATATAGTCTTTTCATGGTAGTAATCTATTTTGTGTCAAGTACTAATTATGATTCTAAAAAAAAATATGTTTCATGTTCGTAAAGATGAATATCAAGTAATGAATTCAGATCCTACTATTTTTCAAGGTATAAGATATCTCCATGCGTTGTCATTATCATAAATGAGTCCCACGAAGTTGATAATTTGTGTCTTGAATGAGTTTATTGTTTCCTATAATTCTAAATTCTGATATTGAGTCAAAAATGTGACCCTTATGGTATATCATTTGTTACATGAGTCTATGTAGAAGCAAGGGTTGTTTTCCTTATTCATCAAGAGTGTTTGTAGTATTTCATATTAATATGAGAAGTCACTTTATGTCCTAATTGTGAACTTTTGTGAAGAATGTCATGCTTTTCATCCTTGTTGTTCATAAGCAGGTGTGTAAAGTCAGTTAAAGGGTCCTCAATAATGTCAAGAAGACTCTTCATGAAAGGATTAGGTGTCCTAAAGAGAGAATCTCATTATCAATCAAGTCAAAGTCTTAAATTTGCACGTTTTTAGTGCCTTAAGCATAATCATGAATGAGTTTTGTTCAGTTTTCATAAGATGTTTATATAGTCCTTTAAAAAAAAAAAATGACGAGGATATTAAAGTGATATATGTTGTGTTGGTGGAAAAAATCATATCCTTTCAAGAAATCCTTCCAAAGTTGATGTTATGATCTGATAGAAAAGTTTTTGTTTTGAGTTTCTACATTCAAGTTCTAAGTCTCATAAATGCAACATGAAAGTCGAGTTTTTATCTAGGTTTGTGTCTATCAAATTTATCAATCTAAGTTATGTATCATGAATACATGGATTCTAAGTATGATGTTTTGAATTCAATAGATCAACATTGTTGAATTGTTCTTAGTTCACATTTATACTCGATCGGAGGTCCCCGAGTCATCAAGTTCGAGTTGATTGTAATTGTTTAGGGTTTATCACTGAAGTCATATAGTCATGTGTGAGTCAATAATGTTTAGCTTTATTCATGTTGAAATGATGCATTGATTTTGATTCATATGTCATGAGTTTGAGTTCTCATTCTATCTCCATCAAGTTAAAATATGTATACTAGGTCATCACGAGTTATTTGTTGCTCCAAGTCTTAGTTGGTTCAAAAGTTGTTTAAGAGAAATTAAGTGCAAAGTAACATGTAAATCCTCATGAGAAGATGGATACATTCACAAAAGTGTGTGAGGACCTTATTAAGTATTCAAATGTGTGTCTCAAAATGCTCAAGTCAATAATATGGTATGTTGGCTATCAAAATAGAATATACATGCTTAAAAGGATCTTTAAGGCCCTAATTTTGGCTTACAATAGGAGAGTTCAATTGAAATGTAAGGTGAAGAAGCTACAAGTGTTATGAAAGGACATGTTAGAAATATAAAATAAAAATTTTCACAAGTTTTAGTAGGGTTACAGTATTCTCTAAGGTCTCGTGAGGTAGTCTATGACAATTCAGATGTTTGAAGAGGTCCCCTCAATCCCCATATGACAAAAAAGTAAAAATAAAGGTTCGAGCTAAGATATCAAAGAGTGAGATAACTCTAGGAAATTTATTGAAGTTGAATATTGTAGGTTTAGATTTCATAAGGGTTGTAAGAATCTCTAGGTATGTAGCATTAGACAAAAGACCTTAATTACAAAATGGTTATGCTACAAGAATCTTTTAGAGATAATGTCATTTGTCATGATATGGTGCCATTAATTCAAGGATCAACGGTGGCATACATAAGAGTATCGGAGGAGGCTGCAAAGATTCTACGATGCAAGAAGACATGCTAAGGAATGTCTTAGGGGTTTGAGCTAAATTTAAAAGTATGAAAAACATAGTTGTGACTTTTGGGTTTTGAATTTTATGAGGAATGTTATCATGTCATAATGCTCCAAATCAATGTTTTCATTAGGGTCTGTTCTCTACAATGAAATTTTTAACATCAAAAGGTATGATGGTGTATTACGGGGTTATGGAAAAGCAAACTCATAAACGTACAAGTATCCATCTCATTCTAAAAATTAGAACCATAAAGAAACTTAGGGAAACCTAAATCTAAGGGCTAGGATACATTTTATCCAATGGCCCAAATTAAACCCTACCTCACTTAAGTGGGAATGAATTTTCGGGAATGTAATGTTAATAAAAAGAAAGAACATGGGTAATGGGGTGAATGGGGCCACTTAGTGGCTAGGTAAAACAATTAAACCCTTGAGTTAGAAAATAATGTAACCTTGGTGCTTGATAATTAATTAAACTAATGGAGCTTAGTAGATGCTTTAAACTGTAAATATAGCTTAGGAAGTAAATTAATAATATTTAATTATTAATTTAATTCGTTGTTCACAAGCTTGTGTAGAAAGTCTTTAACCGAGAAATTTATTAATTGTGAAAATTCCTAACCTTGCAAACACTTCTAAACATTATTTTACCGTAAACTTGACTATTAATTTATTAGTTCAATTTGTTTTGAGAGTAGAAAATTGTGGGCATTACACGTCGCATTGGTCTTCCCAATCCTAAATGCCCCTTCTTTTGTTGAAGTGAATATTTCAAACATGTTTTATAGATTTGTCCATGAGCCCAATATTTGTGGAATTGGATGTAATATCTCTTCCTACCCTTCCATCTTGAACTATTTGATTTGAAAGCTGCCCTCTTTTCCGAATGTGTTAATCTTCTAACTCGAATCATTTACATATGAAATTTTTTTGGGCTGTTATTCTCTTTCAGTTGTGGAAAGATATAAATAATTCTATTTTTCATAATGTTGAGCTTACTTTAGAGTTTACTGTTAATAAAAAGTGGATATTATCTCTTCTTTTCCTATAAAAATCCGGGACAAGGTGCATAAAGTGGCATTATAGTTCCCAAAATTATAACTTCTAGATTATTGGGGAGTATTCCTTTCACTATGATTTAGGTTCCTCTAGAATATTCTCACACTGTGCCACCTACCTTTGTGCCATATTGCAGAATCCTCTTTTACAATCGACATTCTTCACCTCCTTGGGGTCATCCTACTCCATCCAATTTTGGATCGGGATAGATTTTTCCATGTTAGGGTAAGGTTTTGGCTGGCTCTTCGAACAATAAACTCTCCTCTTCTGGGAGATATTTTTCGAGGCTCTCCACTACCTGGCTGGGGAATCATGGTAATTCTGAGTATACAAATGTCGGATCAATATGGTTAGGAAATTGATCCTCCATCCGAGGATCTGACTACAGGGGGTTTCATCTCTCCAAGAGATGATCCCCCTTCACCTCCTAATGTTGTTGCCTCATGTGCCTAGTTTTATAATTCTATGAATTTTTGTTTTTTGGTTTCCTTTTTGACATTTCTCGTGCCTTCATTACATTTTGATTTTAGTCCTCGAGTTCTCTGGTCACTTTTTGTTATAAATCTTTTGTATTATTAATATAAAGGATGGTTCCAATAATAAAAATAAAACTAATTGAGAGTTATATATACTTCAAAAGAATTATAATTTCCATGACATATTTGGTATGTTTGAGAGTTAGAGTATGGCATGGGATTGTAATGCATAGTATATTCTCCACCAATGCACTCTCTTAAAAAAGTTGTCCTTATTACTTGAGAATGGTCAAGTATGTGTTATTTCTAGTCTCAAAATCACTATTTCATAACTATCATTAATATTGGAAAAAAATGTACTATTGTCCCTAAGTATATTAAAATAAAAATTACCCCATATAATGTCCACCTCTTAGATATTACACACCTCGGTTCTATTTTATGATTTCAGCAAAGGAATAATTACCTCCTCAATTACTTTTCATCAAGCCTAAGAATGTTTCTAAGATGACTAAGAAAATTATGGAAGACGAATCCAACACTTTTTTTGGTTGATCTTTTGATCAATTTTCTTACACTTGTTATATTTTCTATAAATTGATATTCCTAAAACTTTTTATGTGATTTATGTTTTAGTTTTACCCCATGGATCTCAAGGATTCATGTGATTCCACATGTCATGGGGTATACAAATGTTTTTCAAAAATTTTAATTATTCGGGATGAAGTTTTTGTTTTCCGGGGACCCTACCCAGTTACAAGGAGGACATAGCCCGGATAAAACATTACAAATCTTAGAAGAACAAAACAAGACTGTATCAACCAAACAGTCAGCATAAAACCAAAATACAAAAAAACAATAAGCCCAAAGTATGCACACACAACTACTTCCCGGTGTAAAAGATAAGTAACAGAGGAACAACCAAATAGTAGTAAAGGAGCTTACCTCCCATCTGAACGAGGAAGAGAGGATTGCTTCAATTTTCTGAAAGAACTTTGCTCCATCCCTCTTCCTCCAGTGTGATATATGAGCTCTTCATGATTTCTGAAGTTGCAGGTTTTTAAGATGTAATTATTGTAGTGTGATCCTTCCCAAAAATCCAACACTTTATGTTTATTAGGGTCACATATAGTTTTTTTCCCAAAATTTTCTTCCGACTCTAAATTTTACCCTGGTTCTGTAATTTCTAGAACCATTTCGATATTCCCAGTGGTTAGGATTTTAATCAAGCCCCCATCAGTTTCATCATCATTTGTCAAGCATCCTCCTTCCTCTAGTTCATTTTTTAATCTAGTTTCCCTCACTATCATTTTCATTTTCAGAAACCAGATCTGTGCCATTTTGAACCTTAGCCAATGAACACTCCAAATATTGTGAAGGGGTAGGATCTTCCAGAAGCCATGTCATATTCATTTGTTTTTCCTCAATTGTGGAACCCAGCATAGGGGAAGGGTTGAATACAAGACCAATGACTAGCAATAAACATAAATAGTGCACACGATGCCAAGGGACTATCAAGGTTCGGGAGAGGTGCATAAATAAGAGGAGACAAGCTGTCACCACCGGAAATGAATTTTCCTTACCAACGCTTTTATCGCCTGCTAGAGGGGTTAGAATCCCCTTTCCCATCCTTAACATGTTTATGAACAATGAGAGATTTGTACACCCAAGCCTGAGAGCCAGAGCCAAAAACTTTTCTAGTGAGCCTAAGAAAATCGCTCGTCCCATGACCAACACCCATACACTTGCAAAAAAACACTAGGGAGTTATCATATTCCAAAACCTAAAAAATAATTCCAATGGTAGAAGGAAAACACTTACTAGGGTTCACATTAACACACAACCATTTGGTACCATTGTTTCCCGGTAAGTGTTGTGGGATCTATTGTAAGTGAATCTCCCAAAGCCTTTTCAATCCCCATAAGAACATATTTTTGTAGAACTAAAGATCCAAAGCTAGGAGTCTAATCCAAATAGGGTATGCACAAGGTTCAAATTTTCCCAGGTCCAAACCCAGTCTCCATTTAGATAGATGCAATATAGTTTTCCCAAATAACCAAGGTGCACTATTAATGGCTCTAGGGAATTCATCTTATTCTCTGAACTAGAACATAAAGGACCTATTTGAGATAGCAATCACTTCAATACCCCCAAGAGGATCCCATTTTCTCTTTGCCCATTCTACGACATGGTCAATATTGGGTTTGACTCGAAAGCTTCCTATAAGGGCAAGCCCATATCTGTTTTTGGCCCAGTGTGTTAGGAATGATTAGGGAAGGCCGGTTATTATCACAAAATGGGTTCAAAAAGTGTAGAGGGAGGCTAGGGGAGCACTTCCCACAACCCTAAAAACACGGTGACAATAATTGAAAAGGGATATGATTACTATAGCTATGTTAGGTATATTTAGTATGATTTTTCTTATTTTCTTATGTATGTAAATTTTTTTGCATCCAAAAAACAATAGTGATAACACCCTACCCAAGACTATTCTATATATTTAGTCATTATTAAAATATATTATTTATATCCTCATTGTTGAGAATGACATGAGTAAACATGATTAAAAATATTTTTGGGGTGTTTGTATAATTGGAATGAATATTTTAGAAATAGGTCTATAATATCCTTCTCTTAGTTTGAGTGGTACTTCAAAATATATTCTTAAGAGTAAGGAAAACATTTTTATTCTCCTATATTATATAACAATGATATGAAGTGATAAAAATAATTATACCAAAAAATATATGAGAGAAATTGTCATTGGACTAATGACTACTAATAGAGGTCATTTGTGTAAAGAATGAAAATTGCAAAAATTAAATTTTTTGAAATAAACAAATAAATGACATTAAGATGATGTGTTGGTATCTAAATTGATACTCCCTCAGAAGCTAAGAAGCATCACAGGTTTGACAGGAAGCTTAGAGATAAGCAGATCATGTTGTATGTCATTTTGTAGCCAGGGAAGAAATGCAGCTTTCTCTTTGTCACTTAGATGTGAAGAAATGGATAACACCCTTAAGAGGATTTGATATATCATCACTACTTTATGGTTGTGCCTTTCAACTAGTGTGAGAGGACCCTTTTGTAGCCTATTGTTTGTGGAGGAGATGGAGATGTCCTTCCTTCTAAAGTTAATACGAAGACCTTGATGAAAATATGATCAATACAACAAAACCTACCTCTCACGAGTTGTCACCCTAGATATTGGAGATAATTTCTTAGAAAGGTTCAGACTACTAAAGACAATCAAAAAATTATTGCTTCGCATGTTTTGGTAATAGAAATTATGCCTCTCTACACACATAGGATAAAACGGGGTAGTATGAGTAAGATTGGTTTTTTAAAATGAATTTTTGGTGGGAGGTGAGGCATAATGAACTTGAATCTCGAGATCTTTGAGAGGTTTTACAAACATGAAAGGATTGATTAACAAAATGCTTTATAATAGCTAAAATGTTCATTTAACCAGAAGGTGTGCTTCGATGGAGGCCAAGATCAACACGTTTTCACACAAACTTTAAGAATCCAAAATGAAGGCTCAAATTGAAAAAATTAATTAAACATTATCAACCTCTATTTCATCACGCCTAAGATACCCTCAAAGGCTAACAAACAATCTTATAATCATGTCGGGATTATAGTGATTCTAAATTTTTTATTTCACTATAAAATGAAAAATATTTTGATAAATTAAATTGCAAAATTTACCAAACTATCACAAGGATAAGGTCTTGTGTGATTCACAAAGATTTCAATGTATGATTGCAATGGGAACAAGAAAAACTATTTGCAGACATTAGGAAATGAAGTAGACATGATTTTTCCCAAAATCAACATAGATCAACTTAAATTTGATTAAATTCATCAGTAGGGGAAAGTTTGTGGAACAATTTCAGACCTTGTTAATGGTTGTATGCTTACATCCACCTTGACATGATCAAATTTAACACAAAAGAACTAAACAAGTTTCTCAAAAAGATGGGCTCTGTCAAACTCTTCTCTTTAGAATTAAATCCTGACCTCTAACACTCTAACCATTTGCATGAAAAATTCATGCAATTTATAACATTTAATCTACAAAAGATTTTTCCCCAAAAACAAGAAAACATTTAAAGCACCATTACTTGTTACGGTTTTGATCATGATTCCTAGAATCAGATTTGGAAAAAAGTTGTTAGGTGCTCAGGGGGCAAATCTCTTCATTATTTTTGGCATTCAACTCTTCCATCTGGTAGATCACTCTTCATCTCATGCACCAACTACTTCCACCTCTAATCGCCAAATATGGTTTTTACGTGCTAAGGAAAGAAAAAAATGGAAGATTAGATTACACCTGATAGTTAGATCACATCATAATGGTAAAAGACATTTTTAGATCCTCACTACCAAACCAATATATCAAATTAATTCTCCTCTTTTTTTGGCGTGTAGGAGACATCAAGAAATCATGTAGACTCGTATCTCCAAGAGCTTTAGAGTAAAAATAGTGGAAAAATCATATACTGAGTGCACAATTGTCATTGATTTCTCTTTTGAATTTGGACCATCGACATGGGAGATCTGACTCTGAAATGTTCATAGGGGTTCCTTTTGACCTTTTACAATTTTTTGAAAAAATCTGAAGTTTCTCATTTTTCTCCACGCCTCCGTTGTTGAATTTCAAATAAATTTTTGACTATCCTTTGTCGGGCTTGCGGGTCATTTTGATGATTTTAACCTTTTTGAGAATAAGAGGCACAAAATCCAAGTTGCCTCCCATGGCCTGCTTCCCGCCTTTTGACTTTTCAAACTGCCATGCATCTCAATGGCACATCTTGAGATGGTCCCCAAAGGTAGAGACCCTGAATGAGCATGGGCTCACCACATGTCCTAGCCTGGCAGAATTTGTTAAAATTTGAAGGTTGAGCAGAAGGCGCCATGTGTTCAGGGTCTGAGGCAGTCTCCTTTAGCCATTGAAAATTCCAAGCAAAAGGCAAAGTGAGCGGAAGCTTCCAAGTGTCCTCCTAGCACTTATTCAAATCAAAACTTAGGGGTCGGTCCCCAAACATGCGCGGTCCCTCCACATGTCCCAGGCCTCTCTAAATTGTTTGAAAAATTCTAAGTATGTGAAGACCCCCTATCATAATTGTTAAGGTGGGACCACGAGGCGGATCTCGGATGAGCACAAGCCCACCACATGTCCATGTTCCACCAAAACTATACTAGATTTATGAAAAAATTGTGTAAGTCCAAGAAAAGCAGCAAAGTCCTCCATGTGTCCCCCGACGCAACTCTACGGCCAAATTAAAAGGTGAACCTTTAAACAAGCATCATTTCTCGACGTGGAAAATTTTTGGGTCGAGGTGAGCCACAAAATTTTTAGAGTGGCAGAGTCGAGCCACATCGAACAAAAAAGGGCCATGCTTCCTTGCTTCTTCAAAGCAAAACTTAGGGGCTAGTCACCAAACATGAAAAGTCCCTCCACATGTCCCAGACCTCTCTAAATTGTTTGAAAAATTCTAAGTATGGGAAGACCCAGTGGAAGCCTCCACCTATCTCCCTGTTTCAATTGTTAAGGTGGAACCTTGAGGAAGATCCTCGAATGAGTGCCAGCCCACCACGTGTCCCTATCCCACCAAAAACTATACTAGCTTTATGAAAAAATTGTATAAGTCCAGCAAAGCAAACAGAGTCCTCCACGTGTCCCCCGACGCAACTCTATGACCAAACCAAAAGGTGAACCTTCAAACAAGTGTCATTCCTCCATGTGGAAAATTTTTGGGTCGATGCAAGCCACAATATTTTTAGAGTTCCCCATCAAGCCAAATCTAACCAAAAGGGCCATGCTTACACTCACGTAGAGATGCAAATTTGACTAGGACAACACACACGTCAAACTGTAAAAATGTAGAAAAACAACTATTTAAGCCCGGAGATGAAATTTTCTTCAAGGGAAAAGGATTTGGAAATATTATAAGGTTCAACCATGATCTCCTGAGCTGCATATATTCATGTTTCCTCATGTATTTGGGACAAAAATGACAAAGACAACAATTTTTGATGGTGGAAATGGAAAGAAAATGAACAGCTCAAGTTTTACACCCAATTCACAGACTCCTTCAGATGGACAAGGAAACGAAAAACCAATTTTGGATCTGTAAGTGACCCTCGACCTAGGAAGGGATTGATCACAGAAACCAAATGGAAAAAGAGTCTTTTTAAGCACAACACGGGGAGATAAAAATGTGACAGAGGCCACAAACTGAGGGATTTTAATGGAAAATGGGGTGAGAATAATTTGAGCACCAACATTGGATCCGACTTCGGTGATGTACACTCCTTGTGAATACCACAAAAACTAAATAACATATCAAGTTGTAAAAATATCCATTGGGAAAAGGAGTCAACTTGTGGAGCAGAAAACCAGAACCATCTCCTAAAAAAAAACTAAGAAACCAACAAAACCAGGTCACCAAGGACCAAAACGAGAAAAAACACAAAAGATAGGAAATAACCAGTGAACTATACACTATATAAATGATGCATATCTTGATTATGGGGAATCAATCTAGGAAATGTTTCAAATGCCTTCCATTAATAGGAAATTCCAGCAATTCTCCATCCAAGTCTTTCAAGAAGAAGGTATGTTCACCAATTCAAATGTCAATGGAATAAGGGCCCATCCATAATGCATCAAATTTACCATGCTTGCCCTTATCATCATGCATGCTATCTCATAACAGCACAAGATATCCAACATTGAAAGCACTCAGAGTGACTTTCTTGTCAAATATTTTCTTCAATTTTTCTTTAAACTTTAGACGCCTTTGGTGGGATGCCCTTCTTTCTTCATCAAGTTCAAAAATTTGGTTAATATGGGAATCATATGGACTAGCTTCTTGATCTTCCAGTTGTTGAATGAACTGATATGAGGATAATTGCATATGCAGGGGTAGGAGGGCTTGAGTTCCATACACCAATTCAAATGGAACTTTTCCAATAGCTCTTTTAACATTAATTCGATCATCCCAAACAACAAACTTCAACTTCTCACCTCATTTCCTTTTGTTCGGCTCCAAGGTTCTTCTAATAATCTTCAATAAGTTTTATTATTAGAATTATCTTGTCCATTTCCTTCGGGATTGTAATTAGAAGCATATGCCAAAATGATCCCATACTCTTTGCACATTGCCACCAAAAGTTTTCTTTGAAGCTCATGGCATTGTAAGCAACAATTTTAAGCGGCACTCCAAACTTGTAGATGATATTGTTTCGCACGAGCAATTTAGTTCCAAAATAGAGTTAATTCTATCCTTTCATTCTCTTGAGAAACAGATAAGGGTGAGGGCTAGGAGGAATACTGTTGAGTGTTGGGAAGATGTGCACATACCGAAGAAAGATCAGATCGATTGTGAAGAGCTCCTTTTTGTGCGGGAAGGACTACTGTAAATAAGAATGCAAGACCACCAGATTTTAGTTAGACAATAAGTGAGGAACCGCCTTGGGCCCAGGAAATATTAGACTTACTTTTGAAGGTGGTTAGTTCCTTTTAATACAAATTGATGCAAATGATAATAAATAAGCTATTGTGAACTCAATATTTAGGTATCTCGTTACTAAAAGCAATAGAGCCTAAACTATCAATAATAGAATGTCATGTTGTTTGTTTGGTCACTTTGGTTATTGACATGTTTAGATCAAGTTACGAGGATAGACCAGCTGGACATGAGATTGTTTTGAGATGAATACATAAAAGGTTGGTTTTAGTGTAAGTCACGGTGGATGATGCCGATCACTAGATAACCGATCATGGTTACAAAACCTAGCACGGTGGGGAATAACCGATATCGATAGGGGTAGTGATTTAGGGATTTTTTAAATGGAGGTTGGTGTAAGGTGGTTAGGAGGTTTGGAAGATTGGTAGATGGTTGAGGGGAGTAGTAGGGTGATAGAGAAGACTCGAGAGAGTGGGAGAGTTGTCTTTGGGGCAATATAGAGATGGATGAAAGAAGGATGGGTGCAGTTGTTACCGGGTAGTAGATCCAAGAGTGAGCTTATAATCCCTATGAATTAAAAATTCACAAAGTAGTGTCTAGAAGCCTACAAGGTGGTAAAAGAGACTACTTACTAGTTTCTGATGTGGATGCAGGTCCAAAGAATCCGAGTGGCGAAGGAAAGGCCTAGTTGGGATGATCCAACAATCAGAGGTGATCTGATGAAGCTATCCTCTGACTCTCCCAAGGTTTGGATGAGTGTGACAATGCTCTAGTTGCTCAATCCCAGTTTTTGGGCTCGATGCTCCTCTTTGCAAACTCTTCTCTCCTTCACTTGTCTCTCTCTTCCAAATGAATTCGGGCCTTACAAATGAATTTGGATCCTTTCGTTTTGGTTGGGGGAGGTCATTTATAGGGAACCGATGGTAGTTACGTAACCGACGCCAGTCGAGTAGGGACCGATGTCGGTTAGGTCAAAGTTGGCTATTTTTAGTAAAATATTCAATCTTCCCTCCTTTCTCCCGAGGGATCGGTTGTGGGCTTGGTCAAGTCATTATTAGGTTCGTTTTGATGCGCGTGAGGGGTGATGAGTCAGGGGTGTGGGTCTAGACCAAGTCATAGGTCTTAATTAGGTTAGTTTAGGGTTAGGTCTAGGTCATGGTGAGGTGGCGAGGTGAGGTGGCAGGGTTAGAGATGTGGATTTATTAATTATAAGGTAATTAATAAATAATTAAGTGTGTAAGGTTTAGGTGGTGAGGTAGGGTTAGGTTGCGAGACGAGATGTGGGGCACAGGGCGTCATAAGACCCAAATTTGGTGTCTACATTTGCCCCTTGTTGTCGTGTAGCTTGTCTTGTAAAGCTGCACTTACAATAATAAGAAGTGGTTACCCGATTAAGGGTATATGTAATCCCCTCAAATCTATCACAAATTGAGGCGACGTGAAATCAGGGATAGGGTTGATAAAGGGTGAATGATGATGAGATGATGGTAAGATGGTGGGGTAAGTTCAAGGAAGTAGACACACGTTGAAATGCAGTAGTGCGACCAGGGTACACGATTTGAAGAGCAAACAAGCAATTCATAGGCAAAGGTCGATAGTTTATCCAAACAAGGTTGATATAATCCTGGTATCCAAGGCATAGGAAGTAGCTCCAAGGTATATAATGGGTAAGGTACCAGAACGTTTAGGCATGTTGGTAGTACCAAATGGTTGGTTTGGTTGAGATAAACGTCACGGTCTCGGTCTAGGAAAAGCTGGTCGGCTGATCAATTCAAGTATCCTAGTCATGCTAAAACACGAATAGGTGAGCTCGATTGAACAAACAGCTACATGATGGGTGGATAGAATCATAATTTGTGGGTCTTGGTCGAGGTACTTAATTGTTGTGGTCTTGGGTTAGCCAATTGGTTGGGTGCGCGTGGGTCAGGCCGATTAGTTGGTTACGGCCTTGGGTCATGCCGATTGGTTGGTTACGGCCTTGGGTCAGGCCGTTTGGTTGGTTACGGCCTTGGGTTGGGCCAATTGGTTGGTTGCAGCCTTGGGTCAGGCCGATTGGTTGGTTGCGGCCTTGGGTCAGGCCGATTGGTTGGTTGCGACCTTGGGTCGGGACGATTGGGTTGGTTACGGCCTTGGGTCAGGCCGATTGATTGATTACAGTCTTGGGTCAAGCTGATTGGTTGGTTGCACCTTTGGTCGGGCCGGTTGGTTTGTTGTGGCCTTGGGGTAGGCCGATTGATTTGTTGCGGCCTTTGGTCAGGCCAATTGGTTGGTTGCTGAGCCTTGGGTCGGGATGATTGGTTGGTTGCGGACCTTGGGTTGAAGCCGATTGGTTGGGTGCAGCCTTAGTCGGGCCGATGGGTTGGCTGACCTTGGGTTGGGCCGATTGATTGTACTGACCTTGGGTTGGGCTGATTGGTTGGTTGCGACCTTGGGTCATGCCGATTGATTGGTTGTGGCCTTATGTCGGGCCGATTGGTTGGTTGAATGTTTGGATTGATAAAGGACAAAGGTGAGTGTTATCAATATAAATACGTGAAAATATTTATATTTTAAAGGAAAACACAACACATGATAGGTTATGGTAGGGGATGGTCGAGCTAACCTTGGGAGACCCCATGTCTCCTAAGTGCTACCTACATAGCCCATTACACAAAGCAAGGAGGGGCCTCAGACTGATGTAGTTCTCCCTTAGGACTAGGGAGAGGTGAATTCAGGTGATTTGGTTGTGGTTAGGCAATTTGTTGGTTGGTAAAAGTTTGATGTTGGTAGAGTAATGTTGTTGGTGTTGGTGTGGGTATAGGTGAAGTGAGGGTTAGCTTACTCAAGCATAGGAAACCATGTCCTAATTAAGGTCAACACACAATCCTAGATTCGGGTAAAAGAGGCAAAAGTGTCCCATAGTTGGAAAGAGCTAAACAAACCACGTATTATTGTAGGATGAGCTTGAATCCCTAGGTACCTTACATAGGTGAGAAGTCGATAGGTGAAAAGAGTTGTATAATCACAATATATCAGATATATGCACGTCCCTTGAGGTTTGTTATTTTGAAGAATGGTGAGGTGAGGTGCATGGTGTAGTAAGAGTGCAGAGAACTTGTTATAAGGTGATTATTCGATGGAAGAGAACCATACCAAAATAGACAAGTTCAAGACTCAAAAGTGCTTTTGAATCGATTTTATTTTTTTGGATATAGACCGATCAATGCAGGAAGTCTATATGGGATATGCATTTTGTTGTTCTGGAGGTCTTCACGAAGCTGATCAAGGCGAGAAGCTTCTGATAGAGGCTGACTTTGTATAGCTGTCCTTCGAGGGAGTAGTCTACTTATAGTAGAAGACGCGATGTTGCACATAGCTGTCCTTCGAGGGAGCAGTCTAGTTATAGTAGCAGATGCGGCTTTGCACATAGTTGTCCTTCGAGGGAGCAATCTAGTTTATAGCTTCGAGGTCTAGATGTCTGTTTGGCATGAAGCATCTAGTTTTGCAGAAGTTTGACTCAAGAATATCCCACAATTGTATAATTGAGAACTTGTTATTTTGATACTTTTAAGTCATGGACCGACTAGAAAGGAGAAGGCCTCTTTAAGAGGAGGTGATGATAAACCACGTGGGTTTGATTTTACTTTGAGATGCATGAAAAAAGGTGTATGAGGTGGTAAATGAGCTCAAGGGATGAGCGTAAGGTAGATAAGAAGTGATGTAACACTAAATTCAATAGTAGAATGGCCGAGATGCAAGACATTAAGGGGTTCAGGATCGGGTTTACCATTAAGCAAAGCTAAGCGATAAGTACACGATCTATAAGTGTGAGTGATAATGTAAGGCCCAATCCAATTAGGAGAAAATTTTCACGTTTGCTCTTTTCTAGTTTGGTTACGTGTTGATTCTCTCGTGAGGAAAAGATCACCAATCTTAAAGGTACGCTCATGAATTTGCTTATCATAAGCATGCTTCATGCGTTGTTGATAAATTTGGAGGTGGTCAAGAGCTGTAAGAAAAGCTCATTTTAGAAAAGATAGGAGGGATAGATTCTAGGTCTATCGACTTCGTGGGTGAAAATGGAAAATTGGACGATGATGGTTGGAAGGGGTGACTTCGTCGTCTTCCTTCCTGGATACAATGGACACGAGGTTTTTTTAGTGTAGGTGGTTCGGGGGTGACAGAGGATGCATCGACACCCCCATACATCAGGTTGGTGCGGAAATTAGGTGGTCTCGTAGGAGATCACCTCCCCGACACAACGGTCGTAGGTAGGATGCGCATCTAAGCTGTCCAAACTCTTGTGGGGTATGGAAGGTGCTAACATTGTATAGGTGGTAATCCCCCAGCGTAAGGCATTGAAAAACACCTACCAAGGGATCCGAGGTTGGGATGTTGTCCGTGGGGAAGGAAGAGGTATTCGTGTCATTGGTTTCATTGGTCGAAGGTGTGGGTGCGGCTAAGGTGGATAGTTGAGGCGTGGTTGAAGTAGATGGTTAGGTTGGATCAATGGGTGTCTTGACTGGTACAAGCACATAATTAGGGCGGTATAACATATTACAGGTTTTGAAGGGGGGCGAGGCTATGATGGTGTATGACTTCCCCTCATAATCAAATTTTATACATCTATGTAAGGTGGAGAGGAACGAATCCCATAGCCCGGATCAAGGGCAGCCTAACAACATGTTGTATTGGAATTCTCCTCAAGGACATAAAAGAGTTCGGGTAAGGTACGTGGCCCTACACAAATGTTAAGGATCATGGTGCCTAGGGTAGAAGTAAAAGCATCGTTGAATGAATGCAACATGGTGGGGTTGGCACACGTGTAGCTAGGAGGGATATTCATCTGTTGGAAGGCTTTGGAAGAGATAATGTTTAGGCTAGTGCCCCGTTGATCATAACACAACGTACCCAGATGTCCTAGACGTAAGCCGAGATGAAAAGAGCGGGGTTAGGATCTTCTGCACCAAAGATGATAATTTCTTATTTGGAAACGGGCTGACAAGCCGTGCAATGGCTTTTTGTATAGGGATAGAGGTGGTTGTGGAGGTAGGTTGTTTGGTGAGAGAAGCAACATGGTTGGGTGTGAAGATGGAGGCGACGGGAAAGGTTTCGTTAGGTAGGACCTCTATCCCTTGAAGGATCTCAATTAGATCTTGTCGATGCGATTCAAATGTTTGAATGAGATCATAGAGTGTCATTTTTACGGGAGATTGGTGAATTTTTTTGATCATAGTGCAATGGGAAACTCCATCGGGACGCTGAGGTCCATGAATAACCACTTTAGGTGGTTGTGTGATCGGGATGGCCGAAGGAGAAAGAGAGACCACCGGTGTGCTCTCTTTAGCTTTTCCATTGTTTTTCTAACCTCGAGTAGCAATGCTAATCATGTTCATCTCATGAATGCGAGATGAGGAAGATGACAAGGATAAGTCATTATTATCGAGAGGTGGGGTCGCAATGATGATAGATTTTGGCGAGGGCGGGACAGTGATAAAGGAGATTTTGGTAAGTTGTCCTTCTGAGATTTTCTATCCGAGATAGGAAACTAGCGAAGGATGGCTTTCAAAGCTTTGCATCCTTCTACATTGTGTCCTGGTGTGTGGTGGTAGGCACAGATTTTAGATTCATCATAACCTATAGGTCGAGGTTTAGATGGATCATAGGGTCTGAGTGGGGGTAGGGAAATGGTCGCATCCCCTACCGAAGCATATCAAGGATCTTGGCGGAAGATCCTTTGAGCGGTCAAATGATGTTGATGAGGCTATTGATTAAGTGGGTAAGATCATTGATTTTTTGGTAATGATTGGGTATGAGTGGTTCGTATGGGTGGTGGTTTAGGTAAGGGATTTTGATGATTGGGTTTAACTAGGCATGGCTTCTTTTGCCACGTGAATTTATGTTTAGTGGTTAGATGATGAGGCTACGAGATGACGTGGTGGTTATGGAAACAACCACGGGAAAGAGGAGCAGCGGCAAACAAGTCCTTCGATGATCGAGTTTGCTTAGGGTTGGTAGGTGTAGACACCTAAAATTGGTTACCCAATTTAGTGTCCCTTCTCATCCGTTTACTTGCCTAGGTAACCTAGGGCACGTTTACATCACCAACTATCCCCTTGGGATAGTTTTCCAATTTGTGATTTAATCACCTACTCTAAATTTAATTCATCCCATCACATCTTACCCATGAGTAATTAAGTATTAAATATTTAATTACGCTTCTTCCCATGCATCTTAATCACTTATCCACCCCAAATTTATTCTACCCATGTATCACATCTATTTTTAATCTTCCCTAAGCGGGATATTTTCCCGTAGTCGGGATGAGTCTTATTTTTCTCGAATCGATCATTTTTAGCCATCTCGGGAGTCTTCTCCGCGATCGGCGCCGACCCATATGGTGGCGCCGATTTTCTAAGCGCGCCGATTATAAAAGCAAGTCGAACTCGGTTCTAGGCGGAAAAATCGAGGCAAGAAAGAGATCGGAGCAAGAGCGAACAAGCGAAAAAAGGAGCACTTGCACACGAACAGAGAGAGAGAGATACAGTTCTGAGAGATCTTCAGCATCAAGTGTATCAAATTAGGGCAGATCCTGTCCGAATCAATCCCTGAGAGGAGCACCGTTACTCTGTCCCTGTCATATCAGCATCGCACCACCATCTATCATCTGGTGACTCTGTTCCAGTGTCTCGCCAACTTCGGCTCATCCAGCAGACCACATTCGTCTTCTAATTCCCGAATCTTATCGCTGCGATCCACGGTGATCGATCGACGCCTCGATCGACGCCGATTGACCCGATCGGCCCGATCGGTCTCAATCGACGCCGACCAGTATCAATCGACGCCGATTTTAAAAAGCGACGCCGATTTTCTCTGCAGATAGGTAAAAGGATACAGGTAACACAAATCCAGCTTTTATTTCATAGTTCCCTGTTTTCTGTACTGTCTGTCTGCTGTTTAGATTCTGTCTTATTACTGCAATCAGAAAATCTAGTCTTTATTTACATCTTTTATCATGTATGCTTCCTTTCTTTATTGAAAGCGTGGACTGACATCCGCCGAGGAAGCTTATCGCTTCTCGGACCCGCTTCTCGGGCAGTCCACTAAAATATCTTTTAACGTGGTCTTTTTCTGTCAAGCATCGGTGTTTTACAGGTTATTCGGATCTATTGTGCGAATTGCTTGTGTGCGCCCGTCTTATCTACATTGGCTTCCTCATCCATCTACATCTTCATCAGGTATCAATTTCATTGGAGTTTTTCCGGGTTTTTGTGTTTAGTTTGGTACATTAACTTGGACAGGTAACAAGCACGAAATTCTTGATCTACATTCTGGCACGCCCGGTGGGACCGAACCAAAGTCCCTTATTGGTAAGTTCATCTCTTTTCTAGTTTTGAACTTTGTTCCTTTTCTTCACTGATTTCTATCAGTCCTATTTGAGCATTTCTGTTCATCATTTCAATCTTGCTTTTTAGGCGAAATCTTTATCTTGAAAATTTCTTATTTCCTTTAAATAGAAATTTTTTGTTTCGCCATTATCTGGATGTATCTTTCCGGATCTTGTTTGTTGTTTGCTTGATCCTTTCTTGCGGAGCACTTTGCTTGTTCGTGGGATTGTTCGAGGGGAAGAGCTCAACAACGCGCTTTTTGAAGTCCACACACCTTGGAGAGCTAAATCTACAGGTATTCCTCTTTTTCGGTGTTTTCTCCTTTTTAGGTTTTCTTTGTTGGTTGTTTATCACATCCAAACACTTCAGTTTTTGGTGCTTAAAAAGAACCTAATCGCATTTGGGAAAGAACTTGTTTGAATTGTCTTCATCGAAATCAAACATTTCGTTTTAAGTGCTTAAAAAGAACCCTTTCTTTTTCATTGCTGCATGCTTTGTCATCTAGTGTTAATTAGGTTGGAAAATTGATCAAAATCGGTAGTGACACTATTTGATTTTTATTTTTCACCCTTGCACACAAAGCCAAAATCACTAGGTATAAAGCATCTAAACAAAACTCCTTCCCTGGCCTCGCCTACTTGGAAGTGATATCCAAGAGGAAGAGCCTACGCGGTACTCGGGCCGCGCTATAAATTCACGAAAGATTTTGGTATATATTGGCAAAGCACCCGACTCCCTTATCGCAGCGGTGTGTGAAGTGCGGGGGTAGGCCCCTATATCAAGCCACGTACCGGTCTTTTACTGAAGTGCCTTCGGGACTCCTCACCAAACATTACCCAAACCATCCCTAGTTTGGCTATCTGAGTAGTTCCTGTTCTAAAAAGCCTTCCCTAACATTTTCATTTCTTAAAAGCATCAAAATTTAAAGGAGATAATCACTTGTGCTGCTTGAACTATTTGTGCATTAGTTAAGACAATCTTCTTTCTTGCTTGTTTATGGCGGCTATCACCGTTCACAATCTAGGAAAATGGCCCAACGGGTTCCTTCTTCCTCGAAATCACCACCAGCGTGGATGTTTGGCACCCCTCAATCTTCCTCGGGACCCTTTGTTAGTGGGTTCCCCCTCGTAGTCGTATAATCCTTTCCATCAAGCCAAAACAATCCCATCACGTCAGGCTTCTCCTAGTCCATCGAAATATCTTCGACTCGAGTCTATTCCTCGCGGGGATCACGAATTTGAGGCTCTCCTTGATCGCAATCCGGTAGCCCTCATGGACTATCTAGTACCAAGTCGATCAAATATCGACCAAGACCCACCAATCCGACAAGTGTACAATTATCCTCGCGGATCATCCCGAGGGCCTCTTTAGAGCGGTTTGCACCATCTCTCTTGCCTCGAGCCACGGAGAAGGGTGAGCCCCTATGCCTCCCTTTTCTCTTCCACCTACCATGTCGACTAATTCTCAATTAGTCTTACCTATCCCTAACACTGCAGCTACCTCGACTATTCCACAACCCATTTCTGAGAGGTCTTCTGCCCTTGCTATAGTAAATTCATCTGCACATCCGCACATTGCCGTCAATTCGTCTATGCCCTCTATCGTTTCTCAAGGTCAATACCTCTTCATGAGCCCGACCCCCTCCGAATAGGCGGTTGGCTCCTACTTCTCGTCCTCTAGGGGGTCTTTCTTCCAATATTCCAGCTACTGTGACATTCGCCCATCCTCTAGTATCGGCACCCTTGATACCTAATTCAGCAATAGAAGGCCCCTTTCAGGTCTTGTTCCCCAACATGACCAATCCAACCAACACTCATATTCCTCGATCTATCCGATCGATCAACCAACATAGGAGTCCACCAATCACAGGCTCCATCCGTCACCCAACCTTTATTTGCTCAACCACTTATTATCTCGCAGCTGCTATCGCAGTGCCTCACAGTGAAATACCCCACCCGGTGTCACCCAGAACACCTGGTTATTCCTCTTATCATCCTATCCAACAACAGATGAATCCCCCATCGACACCTCAACAACACCCACTACTTGCTTCTCATATAGGACAAACCAATGTACCTCCTCCCCAATCGGATGTGGTTCAATTTCTCTTCAAGAAAATTGCAGACTTGGAAGCCTCCACAAAAGGAGCCCGCCCTTCATACTCCTTTGAAGAAGTATGCAATGAACCCATTCATCCTTCGGTGGCTTTTAAGCCTTATCCTCCCCAATGGGAACTTCCCAAATTCTCAAAATTTCATAGTCGGGAAGACCCCCAACAACATCTGCGAGCATTCAAACATGCTTGCTACCTCATTGTCCAAGATCAGGAGCTCATGCTCCGTACCTCCTATGTCTCTAGCGGGTCCGCTTTGGTGGTACTGATAATATTCCTCAACATTCATTATTTTCTTTCTCTCAATTGGCCCAAATGTTTGTTGAGAACTTCTCAATAAATATTGCCCATAAGATCTCAATCACGAGATCTTTCTGACATTCGCTTGATTTGATGAGTCTATTGCGAGACTTTGTCGCTCGTTGGAGAGGATAATCAACCAATTGTCCTTCTCTCTTCCTCAATCACTGATGAGATCGAGCTGTTCACCCGATCTTGCGCTAGTCACATTTCTTCCACGTTAAGAATCCAAACTTTCCACACCTTGAAGAAGCCTTCACTGATAGCACATGAGCTCGAATCTCGTGCCATTGAGCAAGAAAACTAAAACTTCGCTCCAAATCTAAACCCGATTTCTCTCGGTTCACCAAACCAAATTCTTTTCCTCCTAAAGATAAGAATCAAGGGTCCACCAATGCTATCGTATTAAAAACATCGAGAACCGATAGTACTCTAATCAACCACCACGAAGAGACCCTTCATACGCTCGAAAAGGGGCTTCATCATCTCGATCCTTCGCTCCATTGGGGGAATCATATGCCTCCATTTAGGAAAAATGTTGGAAGTTCGCATGATCGAACTTCCACCCATTAGAGATATTGATGAAAGTCGAGAACGTCCTTTGTGAGTACGGAGAAAGCGATTTTTGCCACTATCATAGAACCGAGGGTCATGACATCGAGCGATGTCGGACTTTCAAAATCTTGTCAAAAATTCATTGATAAAGCGAGCTTATTACGGATAACCCAAATGCTCCCCCAAATCAAGCGCTTTGGGCGTTTTCAAACAACCCTTCCCCAATCATGCCCCAAATCATAATTCTTGAGAATCTCAAAAACCAAACACCCACACTATCGACTTCATTTCTCTTGAAGAATCGCATTACGAAACCACATCATCTACAAACGCAGCAATCGAATCAGAACCCTCTTCCACTTCACCAATCACTGGAATTCCTCCATCCTCAGATAACCCATCTTTGGATATTCCTACATTGCTAAACACGGAGTCATCTCTCTCGCTCCTTTGTCGATCTCCCATCCATACCGAGGCAGTGTCTTCCTCATCTGTCTCATCATCGGACATCCTTTGATGCTCGAGGCAATTACATCCCTTCGAGTTTCCACTTCAGACACATCTACTTCTGCTGCTCCCATTCCGGCTACAACTATGCCCTTGATAAACATCCCTATAATCGTGCCGACTTCGGCGAAAGTGTCCTCAACTTTGACTCTTCCTATCTCTTTTCCTATAGTAGTTCCACCCATGATCACTACACCAAAAGTGGTCCCTTCGCAAGGAACTTCTTCATCACTTACTTCTTCCATTACTGATGTTACTTCACCTATTCAGGGAAAATCAAAAGAAGTAGCATCAACATCTATACGCTCGGTTCCCGAACCTAAACCGAGACAACCAAAATCTAACATCATACCATCAGTGTCTCCCCATTTGCTTCCTCCGGAAAGGTTACAATCACCTTATGACGTTGAAGTTGTCACCATCCCTGAAAAGGGGAAGCCCATATTTCGGACCATCAAAACTCTCGGTGTTCTTCCACAAAAATCTCTCTCCACGCCTCATAAGCGATTAGATTTGCCCATTTGAGAAGGCATCTTCTTCTACACACCTATCAAAGTCATCATCTTCTTCTTCATCAACATCCCTAAAAGTAGACTTACCTACCAAAAAGATGCCACTTCTTCTATCAAAATCCTCATCTTTGTTACCAAAAATCAAGTCACCCTATCTTCCTCCAATTTCACCTACTTTGGGGGCTTCTTCCTCTTCTAAACCGACATCATCTAAGTCATCAGTAAATTCAACCAAACAACCCCCTTTGTCTCCAAAGACCACAAAATTTATCACATCTCCATCACCTTCAAAGTCTATTTTAGGGGCTCCTCCTCCACCAAAGACAATCATGTCTCATTTACTCCCATCCCAAGCACCCAAGACTGCTCCTCCGAATGTCCAAACAAATAAGAGGATCCCTAATAAAACTGTTAAACCTAACATGCAAGTTCTTTTACCCCGGCAGTCGGTTAAGGTAAAAGAACCATCTCCATTATCTCTATCCTCATCTTCGTCTACCGGATTCTACACCGAAATCCTTCATCAACTTATCCAATCTTCAGCCATAACCCTTCCTCGATTAAGCCTTATAACCCCGAAAGGAGTCAAACCTACGGTTTAACTCGATCGATTTGTGCTTACCACCGTACTCGGTCATGACAACTTTGAAGGATGTAAAGCTCTTCAAGCCGTTGTCAAGAACCTTACGGAAGAAAGTGACCTCTTGTTGGAGGAGGAACAAGTACCTCCTGTTACCCTAGCCTCATCCAGAACCTCAACCATCCATTCGGACCTCTAGTGGTTCCACTCCACTTGATCTCCCTCCTTCCAAATTGACACAATCCATATCGCCACTAGAACCCAACATTATCATAACCCATCTTCATCTCCAACATCTAGACCACGGGTTGTCATTTGCAGCCCACGAAGGCGTGTCTCCTTCCTCATCACCCCACGACCCAAGGTCTCCATTCGTCTTTGCACCTCGGACTCAAGTTCCGTATCAGTTGAGGAGAGTGTCATGAAGCAACTCACCCAAGCTCGGTCAAAATGTCTCTTTTTGACCTCATCCAATCCTCTCCACAACATCGCTGGGCTCTAATCGATGTCTGCGTCGCATCGCAGTAAATTCCGATGAGCCCCAGCCCTTCGAGTGGGTTGTTGGATTGAATGGTCCATCGACCGCCATTTCTTTTGAGGATTCAGAAATTCCTCATCTTTCTTCAGAGGATTTGGAGGCTCCTCTCTTCATCACGATCCAAGTCAATGCTTGCCTTAAAACGTGTTATGATCGATAGTGGAGCTGCTCTCAACGTCATCTCTTCCCACACATTCGAACAACTTAAGTTACCTAAGAATGTGGTGTCACCTCCGCCTTTCGCCCTTCGATCATTTAACGATCAGCTAGCAGTCACTCTAGGAACTGTGGTCTTACCCATCCGAGTAGGTAAAAAGCTGCTCCATGAACTCTTCTATATTGTCGAAGGAAAATTCCACTATAACATGATCCTTGGACGCTCCTGGGTTCGCGCAATGCATTGTGTCCCATCCACCCTCCATCGATGCCTAAAATATCAATATGAGGGCAAAATCTACACCCATCCAGGAGATCCTTTTCCTTCTGCGCAATGCGACATGACCCTGAGTGCCCCTTTAAAAGAAAATGCATCTTCTCGGATGGGGCTTCATCTTCTTCCATACCTGCAACCAAACTACCAGATTTGCGAAATCTGGAAGAGACATTGCAGCGTTTCTCACTAGGAGAGCTTCCTCTCTTTTCTTTCGATGCCCATCTCAAACCTAATGAGTATGGTAGACCCGACAAGCAACCTGAATATCAATCAGGTCTCGGTCGCATCGTTACCATTGGTTTGCCCAATCAACAGACCAATTTCATCTACGGTGGTCTTGATACACCTCATTATTGTCCGGATTCTCCTCCTAGAGCCAAACCTTACCTAACAGGGTTTGATTATCTACAGAATCCCACGTTTGCAAAAACTTATCTATATCGATGCGCGTGGAAAGGTTTTGGCCTTGGAAAATATGAACAAGGTATACATGACCTCAAATCCATTCCTACTCTCATGCCACACCAAAAGTTTGGTTTGGGATTTAAACCCATTTCAAAAGCCACTGTCACTATTCTTGATGAGCCTCTTCCTACTGAAGAACCATCTTCCCCCACCAAATCCGAAGCATCACTTGATGTGGACGATGACATTTCCATCCCACCTAACTTTTTTTTTTGATCAATACCATTTCCTTGGGACCTTTAGTCTATGAGACTAACAATCGGTGCCTTACATACCATTAATCTTCCCTGAGATAGTTGGAGACGACTCTCCTACTATCAACACTATCCTTTGTGCGGATGGCGACTCTGTCCTCACCTGTCAGGGCGGAGGATTCATATCTTCCCAAAACCATTCCTTCGACACGTCTGCCCTTCTCAGCGAAGCCACTATTGACCTTAATATAGGGACTCTGAAGACCCTCGCATCATTAAGGTCGGCGATCCCTTAATCCACAGAATTGGGGACTTTACTACTTTTCTTTCCAAACATCGTCAAGCCTTTGCTTGGTCATACGAGATATGCGAGGGGACTCGATCCGATATTGTGGTCCACAATATCGTTACCCTTCCCAACATCAAACCGGTTAAGCAAAAATTGCGTAAAATGCACCTAGAGTAGCCCTTCTTGTTAAAGAAGAATTACAACGCTTGCTCTCGGCTAACTTCATCGACCCATCGATTATCCATGATGGGTGTCGATGTAGTACCCGATAACTAAGGCTCTTGGGAAGATTGAATTTGTACCGACTTAGGGATCTTAATCGGCACTGTCGAAGGATGATTTTCCTCTTCCTAATATCGACCAACTCGTAGATTTAACTGCGGGTCATGAAATGCTTTCTCTTATGGATGGTTTCTCTGGATATAATCAAATCCTCATCGCACCAGAAGACCAGCATAAGACTTCCTTCATAACTCCTTGGGGGACCTTTTGCTATCGTGTCATGCCCTTCGGTCTTAAGAACGCCGGAGCAACTTATCAACGAGCAATGACCTACATCTTCCATGATCTTTTACACAAAACTGTAGAGGATTACGTTGACGATCTCTCGCAAATCAAACGTCGTCAGGAGCATCTTTTCATCCTTGCACCTCTCTTTGAGAGGCTTATCCGCTTTTGTCTTCGTCTAAATCCATCTAAATGCGTGTTTGGCGTCCTCACTGGTAAACTTTTAGGGTTTATCATTTCCATCAGGGGTATTGAAGTGGACCCCGCAAAAATAAAAGCCATCCTTGAGATGCCTCCCCGTCAACTTAAAAGACAACCATGAGTCTCGAGGGCGTCTTGATCGGTCGTCGTTTTATCTCCCAATTGTCGGACCGTTGTCAACCTTTTCACCATCTTCTCCGTAAGAATGTTCATTTCAAATGGGATGAGCATTGCCAAAAGGCCTTTGATGATCTCAAAGCTTATCTTCTTTCTCGCCGTGCTTACACCTCCACGCGAGGAGCCTTTCTATCTTTATATCTGTGGTGACCATGCTCTGGGAGCCATGATTTCGCATCGGGACACTTGTGGTAAAAACAAGCATCATTACATCGTCGCACCCTCCATGAGTATGAGACACGTTACTCCGGGGCTGAAAAACTATGTTGCGCTCTCTTCTTTGCAACTTCTAAGCTTCGTCATTATCTTCTTAATCACAAAACTTACATCGTCACAAATGTCAATCCCCTCAAGACAATTCATGCAAAGCCTTATCACATGATGATCGCATCACTCGTTGGCTTATGCTCATGACGAATTTGATCGAGTTTATCCATGGCTATCAAGGGTCAGGTTATTGCAGATCAACTAGCTAGTGCTCCTCTTCAGGACACTCAAGACCCCCTTGCTCAATTCCCCGATGAATTTATTCAACAAATCGATTTTGGTCTATCTCCATTTAAAGTAAAGCTCTTCTTTGATGGATCCAAATGCCAGCAAGGGGGAGGTGCGGGTTTCGTGATGATTCCTCCTTGGGGTACGCCTATCCCAGTCGCACACAAATTGAACTTTGAGTGCACCAATAATATGGCTGAGTACGAAGCTCTTGTCTTAGGACTTCAAAATGCCATTAATCTCGGCGCTCGTCGTATTGACATCTTTGGTGATTCTGAACTCATCGTTAATCAGGTCACGGGTGTCTATCAATGCAAGAATGATATCCTTCAAAAATATCGCGACATTGTTCTTGCCCAACTCCAATCTTTCGATAAGTTCACCATCCAATCCATTCCTCGTACTGCAAATCGATTCGCGGATACCATGGCCTCATTAGCATCCCTTATCCCGCCTTTTACTGAAGACTCGCGTCTTTATGTGGTAGGCATGCAGCGATTAGATCAACCATCTTATCTTCAATGACTAACCCGATCAATCTTTGTCATAACCCATACTCAGGATGAGTGGTATCAACAGATAGTTGATTATCTATCTCATTCGGTGCTTCCTCCAGATCTGACTTCCAATGGTAGAAGGTCTTTTGTCCAACGCGCTAATCGCTATTCTATCCTAGGCGGGATTCTTTACAAACGCGGCTTTGATGGTATTTTGCTTCGATGCCTCAAAACCCATGAATCATCTAAAGCTATTCAGGAGGTCCATGACGGTATCTGTGGTGGACATTTTAGTGGTTTAGCTGTGGCTAAGCGCATCTTACGTTTGGGATATTATTGGCCTTCTCTTAATCAAGATTGTTGTGAATACACTAAGAAATGCGTCAAGTGTCAGCAACATTCCAATCTCACGCACGTCCCTAGTCAGGCTTTGCAACCTGCGGCGGATTTGTGGCCTTTTTCACAATGGGGCCTTGATCTTATTGGTCTCATCAATCCCCGTTCTTCACAGCGTCATCATTCTATCATTACTGCCACTGAGTACTTTACTAAGTGGGTAGAAGCTATCCCTCTTTCTTCAACAAAGGCTAAACCCATAGTTGATTTTGTCTATCAACACATCATTTGTCGCTTTGGCGTTCCACACAAGCTCATCACAGATAATGGTAAATCCTTCAAGAACGTCGATTTGCAAAATCTCTGCAATGCTTTCAAAATCAAGCTCAGTTTTTCTTCTCCATACTATCCTCAAGCTAATGGTCAGGCCGAAGCTTCCAATAAAACTTTGCGTAATATCCTCGCAAAGGTAACTAGTCGAGCTGGTAGGGATTGGCATCTACATATCCCTTTCGCTCTCTGGGCTTATCGGACTAGCATTCGTACTCCTACTGGTGCTACTCCCTTCTCTCTCGTCTATGGGTCTGAGGCCGTCCTTCCTTTGGAGGTCCAAATCCCATCTCTCCGTGTTTCTCTCAGAGAATTTGTCTCTGATGAGGATTATCGTCAAAATCGTCTAGCTCAACTTGAATTATTAGATGAGCGGCGTCTCAACGCTCTTGAGCATCATCAAGTCTATCTCGAGCGTGTCAAGCGTGCTTATAACAAGCATGTGCAACACCGTGACTTCAAAATTGGTGACCTTGTTCTTAAGGAAAATCAAAATGTCACTACACTCGAAAGGAGTCAACGTGGTAAGTTTGCTCCCAACTGGATGGGTCCCTACATTATCACTCATAAATATGGGTCTGGGGCTTATCGTTTGTCTTCCATGGATGGTATCCCTGAAGCAGAACCTCTTAATGCCTTGCATTTACGGCCCTTCTATTGTTAAAATCTCTCTTACACAAATCTAGTCGCAACTCAGATCTTCCATCTGTCCTAATAACCAGTCATCTACTTTCGTGGTGATTTGAAATTGTGTGGTTCTCCGCCTATTGCCTCGTTTACCTTAAATATGAGTATCGCGGCTCTACTCATTGCGTTTCTTTTGGATATGTTCCTCCTCATGGTAGGAATACCTTAATCACCACTTCATCTGTCCCAAGTACTTATCTTAATCGGATCTGCTCGGGGCATGAGTACATGTTCTTCCATGTTCTCCTCCCCTTCATCTGATCTATCTAGGTCTAAACTCAGCTTCTTCCAAAGAGTTTCAAAAAAAAAAAAAAAAAAAAAAAAAAAAAAAGATCTTTAAAAAGATGGTGATCCCTCGAAGGACAGCTATCCATACATTGTCAAGTGAATCAAAAAGCAAATAGACCATACCCTCGAAGGATGGCTATCATACAAATTTCAAAATACAGACCGCTCCCTTGAAGGGCTGTTTCTCAAAGAAATATTCAAGGCTTCTTGTAATCAATCAGCCTTCCAGTCAGTTTATACACTTGTTAGCATCACTGAAAGACTTCCCGCATCGATCAGTCTTTCCATATCAAGCAAACTTCCCACATTGATCAGTTTGCTTTTCTGTCCAAATCATGAAGCTGAGATTTTAGACCTTTTGTCGATCATATGGAGAATCCTATTTTCCTATCATGGACATGTATTCTGTCCCTTGTAGGTTAAACAAGATACTTACTTTCTTTTCTTTCCATTTCTATCCTAGATCTGGTTTGCGACTAGTTAGTGTCAGGTTTATTTTAATCTTATATAGGGCCTTGTATGCTTGGTCTTTCGGTTTCTTATCTGGATCTTCTCTATGGTCGGTTGGAAGTCCGACTTATCATTTCCCTTCTTTTCCGAGTGTCTTCTCTTCTAAGTCACGGTTATTTCTGCTTTCATCTTTTGCTCTTACAATAAGCATTCTCCATTTCTTTGTCTTGCATCCTGTTGAATTGACATTTCACATGTTAATTCAATCAAAATCTATCTTCTATCAACATTCCTCTTATCTATCAAAACATCTATCTTTATTCATTTCTCATTAAAATTACATCCATCTATACATCAAACGCATCTATCTATCTATCCATCAAAATATTTAAAAGCTATGTCCATCCAAGATACCTCCCATCATCTATCAAAATTAAATCAATCTATCTAACCACATCCATCTATCATTTATCCATCTATATCTATCACATCTATTCTCCACATTTCAATCATCTCACATCCATCTATCATCTATCATCATCTATCAATCTATCTCATCACATCCATCTATCATCTATCAATCTATATCTATCCAATCACATCTATTCTATCCACATTTCAATCTATCTAATCACATCTATTTCTATCATCTATCAGTCTATATCTATCCAATCACATCTATCTATATCCATCTATCCATGTATATCAAAACCAAAAAGTATAAGTACAATTGTATGCCAAATCATATGATGAATCTATATATATACATGTGTGTTTATACAAAAATGAGTGGCTTTCCATCAAGCCATCTATACAATGCCTTCCAATCGAGGCTACATCACTATACAAATGCAAAAGTCTATCAAAACTCTATATAGTAAAATCCGAAGCATGGAGGACACTATCTCCTCCACCCTCCTCTCCACCTGGCTGTCTCTCCTGACCGCCACCGATCGAGCTCGATGCACCTGCTGCTGGAGGTCTCGGCCCACCTCGATCTCTCCCAGTGCTCCCTCCGCCTGAGGCTCCGCTCGCTGTAGCCGTCCCTGCTCTCCTCCTCGCCCCATACCGAGGCACATCTGGGGCATGCTGCGCTAGGGCATCCTCATAATATCTCACCTCAGCAAGGAGAGACTGGTACGTGCTAAGGCTCACGGTGCCGGTGCTCATGCTGAAATTTCTTTGGTGATCTTTGGTGCTCTTTGGTGGCGCCCCTCTAGGTCGTGCCTGTGTGCCGGGACTACGATGTGGCACCTGTCTCCCCATACTTGGCCCTGAGGGCCTCCCTATGCCGAAAATAGCGGTCCCGCTGCTGGATCACTGTATCTCGCTCCTGCCGAGCGGTGTCTCTCTCCGCAATCAGGGAATCCCTCTCCTCTGTCAAGGCCCTAATCTCCTCTAGAGCTACCTGATGTGTCTGTATCAGTGTGGCATGCTCTCCCTCTAATCTGTCCAGTATAGCAGCTATGTCCTCCTCCCCAGCATCTATCGAGGGCGGGAGATGTCGTGGAAGCTCTGTGTCATACCATGCTGCGTAGCCCTCATCCACCCCCGCGTCATCATCACTATCTATGGAGGGTGGAGCCTCTCTCAGTGGGTCTGCCGGGATCAAAATCGGCAGCTCTGTCTCTCTGCCATCCCGCCTATATGGTGTGTATGTGGCCGGTACTGTCTGTACTAGACCAAACTGCCTCAGTATCCGCATGAATGGGACTCGCTCCCACATATCTGGTCTGCGACCTCTGACCACCCGACTCCGTCTCAATGCTACCAAGTGGGCATCCTGACCAACCCATATCGGAAATGCCCGATATGGCCTCCAGATAACCTGATCTGGTGTAAGCGTCTGGCGCTCAGTACCACTCGGTGATCTGCACTATCTCCTGCGGCCATGTCAGCCCGCCATCTCCGAAATCCATAATCCACACCCCCCACTGCTGCTGGCATCCATGGAAGCCCGGATGGCCTAATCACTGCTATGTGCTCATACGCCCAGCAATGGAGCACAAAGCTGACATCGATCCCTGTCCTCCGACCAGTAGTGTACATCCATAGCTCATAATAAATCTGAGCTATCAGGGCATCAGCGAAAGCAAAAATCTGTCTATACTGCAAGATGTCGCACACGCAGCCTAGCAGTAGCAATGGGAATCTCCCACCTCCTGAGTCTGGCAGAGCAAAATAAGATATGGCCATCTGAATCAGGGCTATCCGCCTGCTCCGAGGGCTATCATGTCTGTATTGTGAGGATATCCTCACTGCCCCAGATACTATCTCCGCATCATCTGCTCTCTGTCTGTCATGCTGACCGCACTTTTGGGGCCCTCTGCTGCTGCTCTCGGGGTGTGATCTCAATCGGGTCCCCCGTAATCGGTAATCGGAGGATCCTGTATACATCCTCATGGGTGATAGTCATCTCACCCGTCCTAAACCAAAATGTGCACGTGTGGCTGTCCCACCGTCGCACCAATGCTCGCATAAGCTCCACATCCCGTGGCACTCGTCTATAATATCTAAAGCCCCCGAGCCCAGCCAGCTCTAAATGCTGCCAGTCTGCATCTGTCACATCAGGCAGGATCGTCTCTAATAGCTCCGGGATGGCATCCCTCATGTGAAGGGTCTCTCGTGCCTGCATCCACGACATCAAAAGCATAATTAGTCTCTTATTTTCATAAATCACATCTTCCCAAATCATACAAATCAATGAACTTCCATCAGTCGGCGTCGATTTGATAAAATCGGCGTCGTTCATTTTAGTCGGCGCCGATTATTACCAATCGACGCCGATCCAAACAAGTCGACGCCGATTATACCAATCGGCGGCCGATGGCTGGCGTGAAAGCAGACCACGGCCTCATATCCATCCAAATAAAAATCAAACAAAAAAAAAAAAAAAAATAATAATAATATAACGAAGGGGTTCAAGAATGGTCACTTACCCCAGGTCGTGTCCTCCTGCGCTTCTGTCCGCTCCCAGAGGCTTCCATTGCGTTCAAATCTATCTCTGTCGGAATCAATCGTCACGTTGAAAATTAATCGTTCACGTTTTCCGTTCGCATATTTATATGCGTCTGGATTGGTCGGCGCCGATTTTTTGGGTCGACGCCGCTTTTACTAGTCGTCGCCGATTCGTTTGGTCGCCGCCGATTTTTCTTGTCTGTTTGCCATAGTGTTGATACTTGGCTTTCTCATCTATCTGATCATTGTTGTGTGCTAAATCTTGTCTTTTGGCACATCTTTTAGATGTCATTGTCTATTTCGAGTTTGTTCCCTTTGCGTGGAGCACTCGCTTTTTGTTTAGCCGCTTAGAGTTACGCGGGTCTGTAGGCACTAACGTCGTCTGATTCATAGACCGTCTAGTTGTCCCTACCAATGTGTCTCTCTTTCGATGCTGACTATTTTGCAGTTCTCCTTACACTCATGGGTCTGTAGGCACTAACGTCGTCTCATGAGGAGACCGGCTAGTTTTCCCTACCAATGTGAGTTCCTTAGGTTGCTGCCCTTGTGTTTATTTTTATGCGTCCTCAATGATCAGTTCTACTCCAGCTATCCAACTGGGGCATCCTGCATTTTTTTATCTACCTCTTTCAAACTCGGGATCGTCTGTTCTATCATCCATCCCATCCCTAGTTTGAGGGGGATCACATCACCACAAATTCTTCTCTTCTTCCATCTCCATGTTTTTGTCTCATAACCTTGCTTATCGCAAGTTACTTGACAAAAAGGGGCAAAATGTAGACACCTAAAATTGGTTACCCAATTTAGTGTCCCTTCTCATCCGTTTACTTGCCTAGGTAACCTAGGGCACGTTTACATCACCAACTATCCCCTTGGGATAGTTTTCCAATTTGTGATTTAATCACCTACTCTAAATTTAATTCATCCCATCACATCTTACCCATGAGTAATTAAGTATTAAATATTTAATTACGCTTCTTCCCATGCATCTTAATCACTTATCCACCCCAAATTTATTCTACCCATGTATCACATCTATTTTTAATCTTCCCTAAGCGGGATATTTTCCCGTAGTCGGGATGAGTCTTATTTTTCTCGAATCGATCATTTTTAGCCATCTCGGGAGTCTTCTCCGCGATCGGCGCCGACCCATATGGTCGGCGCCGATTTTCTAGGAGCGGCGCCGATTATAAAAGCAAGTCCAGAACTCAGTTCTAGGCGGAAAAAATCGAACCGAAAGAGATCGGAGCAAGAGCGAAAAAGCGAACAAGCGAAAAAAGGAGCACTTGCACACGAGCGAGAGCGAGAGAGATACGATCGAGAGATCTTGACATCAAGTGTATCAAATTAGGGCAGATCCTGTCCGAATCAATCCCTGAGAGGAGCACCGTTACTCTGTCCCTGTCATATCAGCATCGCACCACCATCTATCATCTGGTGACTCTGTTCCAGTGTCTCGCCAACTTCGGCTCATCCAGCAGACCACATTCGTCTTCTAATTCCCGAATCTTATCGCACAGTCCCTGACTGATCGATCTGCCTCCAGTCGACGCCGATTCAACCCAGTCGACGCCGATCAGTCTCAATCGACGCCGACCAGTATCAATCGACGCCGATTTTAAAAAGCGACGCCGATTTTCTCTGCAGATAGGTAAAAGGATACAGGTAACACAAATCCAGCTTTTATTTCATAGTTCCCTGTTTTCTGTACTGTCTGTCTGCTGTTTAGATTCTGTCTTATTACTGCAATCAGAAAATCTAGTCTTTATTTACATCTTTTATCATGTATGCTTCCTTTCTTTATTGGCGTGGGTGACATCCATGAGGAAGCTTATCGCTTCTCGGACCGCTTCTCGGGCAGTCCACTAAAATATCTTTTAACGTGGTCTTTTTCTGTCAAGCATCGGTGTTTTACAGGATATTGATCTATTGTGCGAATTGCTTGTGTGCGCCCGTCTTATCTACATTGGCTTCCTCATCCATCTACATCTTCATCAGGTATCAATTTCATTGGAGTTTTTCAGGGTTTTTGTGTTTAGTTTGGTACATTAACTTGGACAGGTAACAAGCACGAAATTCTTGATCTATGAGGTAGATAAGATACTTGGGGCGACGGTGTTGAGATGCCTATGGATTTTTGTATGGGTGTAGAAGGTGCTGGTTGTGTTAAAGAAAATGTGGGAGGCATGGTGTATTGAGGCAAGGTGGAGGGGTGAGGCCCCAATATAGAAGGTAGGTGTGATGGCGAGGGTTGAAGCCGTACCTCACTTGTACTTGTGTGATCGGGGATGAGGGTTTTAGTTATGGCAGAGGCATAGATTAGACTTGAGGAGATTGGGTCTATCTCCTAGGTGGATTGATGACTTTATTTTTGGATAAGTCTAACCGTTTAGGTGGGTGCATCAGGCTGAGTATTGGTGAAGTCCCAAGCATAGGAAAGGTTGGGTTAGGTTGATAGAGGTGGATGAGGTATTCGCTAGAGATGAGGGGGTGAGAACATAGGAATTTTGAGATTTTGTAAAACTTCGGGTATATGGTAGAGGTGTTTGGATTAGTCATTTACATTTGAGTAGAGTAGGGTGTTCTCAAATGTTCCCATAAGAGTCATTTATCTTCTAGGGATGACAATCTTCACGTATGGACGGGAATTTTGGCATGGAAGAGAAGTGGGATATGATTCAGGTCCTTTGGGGGTGTGATACGAGGGGGGTGAATGAGGCCGTATCAATGGGTGTTAAGGGGTCAACGAGTTCTTTGGAAAGATTTAGGCGATGAAGAACCGATAGGGAGGAGGGCATGTTCTAGAGGATCTGTCATGATTAAGGAATTTGGTGATGTAGGCTCAAGGGGTTTCTCTTCTAAGGATGACAGAAAAAGTGGTGATCCTTCTTCTTTTGCAGCAAGAGTGGTAGAAGGAGATGATTGGGAAATAGATAATATGGATAATGACCCGATCACAGTCTTGCAGGGATGTGGTGTAAGAAGGCTCTTCTGTGAGAAGAGAACTCTAGGCGGTTGATTCCTTCATGGGTAAAGGAATAGCAGGGCTATCCTCTTGTCCTGATGAAGGATAAGGGGGCAAGGACTCCTACGTCGGTGAAGAGGCTCGATTCAGAATTTCCTCGATGGAAGCCCTTGGTTGGGAGTTGAAAACCACATGGATCTCATGCACACTATTCTCCTTGGCTAAGGTTTCTTGGTTTGTGTTCTTGGTAGAGGAATGGTTTGGAAATGTTTTGTTGAAGATTTTTAAATTTTGATTAGTAGGGGCATTAGGATTATTGAGGGTTATATCCCCGCATCAACCATTTCTGCACTATGTTTTTCACCATCTTGCAGTTTTCGTGGTTGTGTCCCTTCATACGATGGAAGTTACGTAAGTCATTTTCTTTATACCAAGAAGGCATAGCATAGGCGAATCAAACCTCGGAGTGAGGTTTAACAGAGGCAAGGTGATAGCTCCTACTTTAAGCAATTTGTCCAAGATCACATCATAAGTTTCTCCCAAGGAGTGTATTTGATGGGCTCGGCTTTATACTTATAGGTAGATTTTTTGGGTATAAGACGGTGCTTGAGATTTGACCGTTACCACATGTACAGCTCCTTTTGATTTTGAAGCGGACGATGCGTGAGAGTTAGTGGTGTTGGGTTTGTTAGTGGAGTCCTAGGTTCGGAAATTTGAGTTTTGTTGTGTAAATTCAATTTCTCCTCCTCTAAGGCCCAAATCTCTAGTTTTCGAGCCATAGTAAAGGCCTCATCAAAGGTGCGAAAGTTTGAATTTGGAGGGAGGGAGAAATGTGTTTAGTGCAGGCCCACGTAAAGAGTTCGATGAGCTCGGCTTGAGGTAAGGCATAAGTAAGTTGGTTGATGAGGCCCCGCCATCGTCCAATGAAATCTACAATAGATTCATCTTCAAATTGTTGGATGGCATAGAGATCGGTAATGGATACTTTCTTGGCAATATTGATGGAGAAATGATCCAAGAAAGATTAGGCTAACTGGTTAAAGGAGAAGATTGAGTGCTAGGCTAAAGCACTGTACCACTCCAAGGCAAGTCTTGATAAGGACATGGGGAAGGTACGGAGTAGTAAGGCATCGTCATGAGTAATCAGATAACAAGCATGTCTAAACGATCGCAAGTGTTGTTGAGGGTCCTCCTTACTATTAAAGTGAGTAAATTTCGGTAATTCCCATTGAGGAGGATATGTATGAAGGGGGAAAAAAGAATGAATAGGCTCCCGAAAAAATTTCTCGTATGTCAGGGAGTTATGGCTTCTTGAAACAAAAGCCTCAAGATTTTGCATCTTGTCCATCATTTGTTTGATTAAATCATTGGTTGGGTTAGATGATGGTGTTGTCATCGTAAACGGAGGAGGATTGGGCCAAGAGCCGCTACTAGACAATGGTGGGGCTAAATGTTGATAAGGTATCGATGATGAATGTGTTGGGGTGGCGAATAAGGGTGTCCTATATAAGATGTTGAGGCCACCGGATGCGTTTGCGGAAATGAAAAGGTGGGCGGAGCCTGAGAGGGAAAGCTCATGTGGATAGGTGGTAGAGAACAAGTTATGAAAGAGGTAATTTGTGAGAGGGATGAGGTAGGGGCAGTGGACGGTAGTGATATGTGGGGCCCCAGATTAACCAAAGGAAATCCAATTAGTGCAGTATGGACCATCGAATACACTGAGCTAGGAGACGGGGCTAAGGATGAAGACGGTGAGGCGGAGTTATTAGGTGGGGAAGGAGCTAAGTGGGCAGCTATACTAATAGGTATACCTAAGAGGAGGCATTTGTCGGGTGTATGGTCGGGGTATGAGACAAATAATATCAGTTGCCAAGATTAGCATCCAAAAATTTAGCAAAATCCAGATCTCTACGACAGAGATCTTGGGAAAAGCATTAGTGTCTGTAGGATTCCCCATAGGATGCGAAGGGGGTGACTCAGGAAAAGACATGGAACAGGCATGTGAAACCATGGCTGCCGCTTGTTTCTAGGTGATAACAACCATGGACAAGAGGATACAACGGAGAATTAGTCAATCAGGAATAGAAAATGTAACAAAATGTTGGAATTGGTAGGTTTTTAGTTTGTCAGAATCAAAACACAAGAACCGATATCGGTCTGAACCGAGGTGTCGGTCGGCCGATCAGAATCGGCGTCGATCGAGATAACCGATGTTGATAAAGAGGACCGGTGCGGTCCTTTGTGAAGGCAAAGAGAGAATGTAAGAGGTTGTTGGTTTGGGGATAACAAGGCTTAGTATACCCACCAAACTGTCTGAAGTGATCACTAAGACAGGGTATAATAGAGAAACAAAACTGAAAGAAAAACAGAAAACAAGCAAGATGCACAAGCAAATCAAGAGACTAACCCTAGGATTAGTTTTAATCACTTTTGGGCTTATGCCTTAGATGCAAGATGATGTCAATCCTAAACAAAATACCTAAGGGAGATGTCAAGTTTGTTTTGGCTTGTAAGGCTACCTCAATCGGGTGGAGGAATACCGCAGAAAGGGGGATGTTTGAGATGTTGTGTAGATTATGATGTGATTTGGTATGTGTTGTGCAATGAGAGTAAGATTAATTTATCATCAATACCGTAGATATCACCCCCACGTGTATGACCTATTACTTTATCTATGTTCACTAGAATTAAAAACAGCAAGCAAGAATGTCATGAAGATGAAGCAAAGAAAGAGAAGAGGTCAAGAAGATGACTTTCACTAATGCAAAGAGGCGAAAGAAAGACAAGTTCTTTTACCAAAATGAAAAAATATTTTGTGAATATTTAGAAGAAAGAAATAGCAAGTGTGCTCCCTATATGAAAACAAGCAAGAAAGAAAGAAACCCAAGAAGGGTCCCACAGGGTGTGTAAAGCAAAAATGTTTCGCATTGAGAATTTAGTTCCGAATAGAGTTAATTCTATCCTTTAATTCTCTTGAGAAACATATAAGGGTGATGGCTAGGAGGCATACCTATTGAGTGTTGGGAAGATGTGCATGTACTGTAGAGAGATCATATCGATTGTGAAGAGATCCTTTTTGTCTAGGAAGGACTACCAAGTAAATAAGAATGCAAGACTACCGGATTTTGGTTAGACAATAAGTGAGAGAAGCGCCTTGGGCCTGGAAATATTAGACTTCCTTTCGAAGGTGGTGGTTCCTTTTAATACAAATTGATGCAAATGATAATAAAGAATCTATTGCGAACTCACGATTTAGGTATCTCGTTACTAAAAGCAATAGAGCCTAAACTATCAATAATAGAATGTCATCTTTGTTTATCCGGTCACTAGTTATTGACATGTTCGAGATCAAGTTACAAGGATAGACCGGAGCTAGACATGAGATTGTTTTGAGATGAATAGGTGAAATGTTGGTTTTGGTGTAAGTCACGGTGGATCGATGCCGGTCACTGGATAACCAATCGTGGTTACAAAACCCGATACTAGTGGGGAATAATTGATATCGGTAGGGGTAGTGATTTAGGTATTTTTAAATGGAGGTTGGTGTAAGGTGGTTAGGAGGTTTGGAAGATTGGTATATGGTTGAGGTGAGTAGTAGGGTGATAGAGAAGACTCGAGAGAGTGGGAGAGCTATCTTTGGGGCAATATAGAGATGGATAACCGAAGGTTGGGTGTAGGTTGTTCTGCAGGGTAGTAGATCCAGGAGTGAGCTTATAATCCCTATGAATTAAAAATTCACAAAGTAGTGTCTAAAAGCCTATAAGGTGGTAAAAGAGACTACTTACTAGTTTCGATGTGGATGCAGTCCAAAGAATCCAAAGTGGCGAAGGAAAGGCCTAGTTGGGATGATCCAACAATCAAAGGTGATCGATGAAGCTATCCTCTCGACTCTCCCAAGGTTTGGATGAGTGTGTGACAATGCTCTAGTTGCTCAATCCCGAGTTTTGGGCTCGATGCTCCTCTTTGCAAACTCTTCTCTCCTTCACTTGTCTCTCTCTTCCAAATGAATTCGGGCCTTACAAATGAATTTGGATCCTTTCGTTTTGGTTGGGGGAGGTCATTTATAGGGAACCGATGGTAGTTACGTAACCGACGCTTGATCAGTAGGGACCGATGTCGGTTAGGTCAAAGTTGGCTATTTTTAGTAAAATATTCAACCTTCCCTCCTTTTCTCCGAGGGATCGGTTGTGGGCTTGGTCAAGTCATTATTAGGTTCATTTTGATGTGGGTGAGGGCTGATGAGTCATGGGTGTGGGTCGGACCAAGTCATAGGTCTTAATTAGGTTAGTTTAGGGTTAGGGCCGAGTCATGGTGAGGTGGCGAGGTGAGGTGGCGGGGTTGGAGATGTGGATTTATTAATTATAAGGTAATTAATAAATAATTAAGTGTGTAAGGTCTAGGTGGTGAGGTAGGGTTAGGTTGCGAGACGAGATGCACGGCACAAGGCATCGTAAGACCCAAATTTGGTGTCTATAGATATGGTTCAACATGAATTCCATGACAATTTGGTGTGTTGTTCTCTTGGTGTGGATTTCTTCCACCCACTTAGTAAAGTAATCAGTGCCTACAAGAATCCACTTATGGCCAACACTTGAAGGGTCTAAAATCTCACCAATGAAATCCATTCCCCATTGTTTGAATGGGCTTCAATTGATACAGGTTGTAAAGGCAGGGAACCTGAAGCTTTCAGTCTTCTAGAAAAACATTGGCAACTCTAAAATTTTCTAACCAATAGAGTTGTATCCTTGAAGATAGTTTGCCACCAATAACCTACCCTTAAGATCTTGTGTGTTGTGATTCTTCCAGAAAAATGCCCCTCAAACTCCTCCATGGAGATCAACAATTATCTTGGGGGATTTATCTTTAGTAACACACCTTAAGAGAACTCCCTCAGGGTTCTTCTAAGCTAACCCAAAATAAGTTATGACATATTTATGGGAAGCCAACTTAAGAGCTCTTTTCTAATTTTTACTTAAATACTCAGGGCAGTATAGATGTCTAAGATAAAAAATTATATCTTTGTACCATTCAAAACTCATCAACTTTTCAAAGACATCCACCCTTCCTTCTTCTACTTCATTCACCTCAATAGTTTGCAAGTTGTTGTCAACCATAATCTTAGCTAAGCCTAAACCTCTTACCAAATTTGTGGTTTGGATATCCATGTCATATTCCTGCAACTTTTTCACCCATATGCATCTTTTGCTTGCGACCTCCATCTCTAATAATATGTCTTTCGCCATAGTGTGGGGAGCATAAGCAACAAACTTAGAGCTCAAAATGTGAGGTTTGAAAACCTTTGTTGCTTTTACTAAGGAAAATGCTTGCTTCTCCACAATGGTGTATTTTAACTCAGCTCCTTGAAATGCCTTACTAAAAAAGGAAATTGGCCTCTTAGCCCCTTCATCATCCTTCTGCAATAGGAAAGATGCAATAGTGTTCTCTAAAGCAGAAGAAAAAAAAATAGTTGAATTCTTATAACTGGAGCTGCTAAAATAGGGCATGCTTTAATGCTTCTTTGATCCCATTGAAAGCTTGAATGGAAGCCTCCTCCCATTTAATAACTTGGTCCTTCTTTAGCATGCAAGTAATTGGAATGGCCAAATCAACAAAGTTGATATGAATCTTCTAATAAAGTTTATTTGTCTAAAGAAGGAATTTCCCTTCTTGGTTCTTGGAATTTGAACCTTGCTAATGGCCTCTACCCTTTTCTGGATCTATCATTACCCCCTCTTTTTATATAATGTGACCAAGAAATTTTACCTTCTACACTTGTAAATGCCACTTCTTTACATTGAGTGAAATGCCATACTCTCTACAACTTATCAGCATATTTTCCAAGTGCTGCAAGTGATCACTTCTCTTCTAGAAAACACAGTCACATCATCTTAGTAAACAACAATAAAATCATTAATGTAACCGAAAAAGCAACATCCATTATTCTTTGAAAGGTTTCTCCAACATTCATCAAACCAAAGGGCATTCTAACATAGACATAAGTTCCCCAAGGAGTGGTAAAGGTTGTCTTAATTCTTTCTAATTCCTTCACAACAACTTGATTATAGCCAGAGAAACCATCCAAGGTAGAAAGAAGCTCAGAACCAGTCACTAATTACAACATGTTTTCCATGTTTGGTAAAGGATAATTATCCTTCATTGATGCTCTGTTTAGATTTCTAAAATCCACACACAACCTGATATCACCATTCTTTTTCTAATTGGCACTAAGTTTGCAACCCAAGAAGAATACCTTGTGGGATGAATAATCCCTCCATCCCTCAGTTTCTTAAGTTCTTCTTGCATTTTAAGAGAAATGAGTGGATTGATCAGCCTTTGTTTCTACCTGAATGACTTTGCATTAGGTTTGAAAGGAATTTCATGGTGAAATAGATCCTCTCTATAAGCCTTCATTTCATAATAAGACCAAGCTAGGCAATCTTGATATTTTTCAGCAATCGAATATAGGACTACTTCTCTCCTTGCTTTGAGATTGCTTCCTAACCATATTTTCCTTGGTTTCTCCTTTTACCAAGGTCATTCTCCTCAACATCCCTTGAGGCTGCTATGTGTTTATTAATAATGTAATCAACACTATCAAAGTTTGACTCAAGAGCCACCAAGCCTCTAGGAATGGTATTAATTTTTAAGTAGATGATCCCTTTTCCAAAAATATTTCTTTAGCCTCTACTACATGTACCATTGGCTCTCAATCAATACATTGATTAGAAAACTCCCCTTTGTTCTAAAAAATCTTTTGACTAAGCATCATCATAAAAAATTTGCCAATGTATAATGTTGTTAGGGACAAATGGCCTCATTAACACTTCAACATCATATTCACAATATGGGGACATTGCATAATTATCAAACTGAGATCCCAATACTCTAAGTTTTTATACCATAACATTGAGCTTCCTATCATGATGCACAATATTAAATGAATCAAACATCTCAATAAGAGCAAAACTACATGCTTGTATTGTTTCATTCATTGATTTTTGGTAGCATAAATTCTTCTAACTTACTTGACAATTAGTTCTAAATTCCTTTGACAATGATGTCCTTAACACCATATTTCCAAGAAATTCTCATATCTAATAATAGTGCTTCATATTCAGCAATGTTATTACTGCACTCAAAGTTGAGTTTGAAAGAAAAAACATACTCTTCCTGGCCTGGAGAAATTAGAACAACACCAACACCATTTCCAAACTTGGAACAAGCTCCGTCAAACAATAAAGTCCAAGGAGAGCCTACTTGTTCAAGACACTTACATTCTTCAATTTTGTGCTCTTTACCATCAGCAAATCCAACGAAGTTATTAGCATCAACACTGGTGTACAACACCATAAATTACATTATTGGGATCTTCAATGAGGTGTAACATCTTCTTTTCTCCATACAACCTGATAAGGCTTCCTTCAATTGGGATGATGGATTAGGACATATCCATTTGAACATTCCCACCAACAATGCAGGTGCATTTTCTAGACAACATCATACCCCACTTTAGCAATCCATAACAACATCAAGTTTAGTTCTTACCCGGATAAGTTGTTGTACCCCAAACATTTCACACATTAGTATGAAATCCATGGTAGTCATTCCCATAAGATGTTGTTACTTTGATATCTAGTTCATTCATGACTTCCAGAGGCATAACATTACATGATGCTCATGAATCAAACATACAGTTGTGTAACAATCTATCCTTAATGATCGAGACTAGTGAAGAATGGATCTATATTTATCGATACTCCACCAAGGATGTTCCCAAATAAACCTTAGGTGGTTCACCTAGTTCTTCCAATGATGGTGGTGTTTCTAGCTCTTCAATGATTGGAGGAGTCTCCACAATGTTTACATTTCGCATGGGGTAGTATTCTCCTCTTTCATCCCCAAATACTCAAACGACCTTTTTCATGCTTAGGAATCCTAGGAAACTCAACAATTGGAAAAGAAATATTGATCTAACTCAAGACTTGGGAAATATCATAAGTAACATACTTGGAAAGGAAGTATTGGAAGGGAGATTGACAAACTCACTAGCTGGCATGGGATTTTTTACAATTTGGGCATGAGGAGAAGTATGAATTTTGTTTGGGACAACAAGGCATTTGGTAGATGCATCTTTCTTAGGAGCCTCTTTAGGAATATTTGAAACTAATGGAATTTTTGGCTTGGCCTGAAGTCTTGCCCCTTGACAACTTTGCTTCTTGTGTTATACTCCTCTTGGGAAACAACATTATTCATCAACAAATACCTATCCTTCTCATATGGGATTCCTCCATCATACTTATTTATCATTAAATATATTAAGTACTCAAAGTCATTATTAGGTATTTCAAAAGTTTGTACAATATCAATTTATAAAGAATGAGAGGAAGGAAAAAGAGGTACCCAATGGATGCAATCCCAAAAATATGTAGCAATTCGAGCACTTATCACTTTATTTGAAGTTGCTCCTTGTTTTGAGCTCGTGGAGCAACCCATCATGAAAACATCATCATCATTATCATCATCAACTTCTTCTTCTATTTTCTAATCTACTTCACATGGAGCATGGGAAATGAAACATCCGCACACCAATCAATTACATTTAATTCTTCAATAATAACAACAACTCTGGCAGCTAAAGGATCAAGACACCATTCTATTTTCCTAGCATGGGGCTGTTTATTTCCAAATCCAATAGGTCCATTGCCTCTGTCATCAGATCTTTGCTCATTTCTATGATGATTTGTAAATTTGTTTTGGCTTTGTTTCTTGGCTTGACCTTGTGAACTCGCCTAGTTCCTTTCTCTACCCGGGCTAATTTGTATGAGATTTCTTTGACAACCCCTAAAAAAGTTTTTAAAACTTCCTCCAAATTAGTATCCTTACTTCTTGAAGTTTTCTAGGTTAACTAGTTTCACACCTTCCCTATTAGGAGGTTTTCAGATTGCTTTAATGTTGTTCTCACCAATTTGCAGAGCCATGGTGAAGGACTGCCTCAAATTGGTAGGGTTTTTTTCCCTCAAGTAGTAAGCAACTTTCTTATCAAATGCATTTGAATACTTTATCATACATGATTCATCACATGGCCTCAAATTAATAGGCAATCTCCTCAAGGTCTTATTAAACCTCATGTTGAAATCATGCACCGATTCATTAGGATTCTTCTTTATATTTTCAAACTCGAAAAAAGAAATCTAGGGTATGTTTTATCACCATATTGTAATCTAAATGCATTATTCATCTCCATCCAAGAATCAATGGAATCATCTGGAAAAGACTTATACCAATCCTTGCATCCTCTTCCAAAGTATGGATAAACAATTTTATATATACATCTTCAAATTCAATCTCAAAGTCTTCCGTCACGTTGATAAAAAGATTTAAATGTTGATCACTAGTTATAGCATTATTTCCCTGGAAATTTGATAATCTATTTCTTACATCTTGGGGACTACTTTTGGATAACTAGCCATCCCTTTAAAATTTATAGGATCAAACATATTCACAACAAAAGGAGGCCTAGGTGGTGGATGGGCCATGTTGTTTTGAGGAGGTGGCCTTGGAGGAGAATCAAACTGATATGGGACAAGGGGTCTTTGAGACACAGGAGTATAAATTTCAAAATGGATATCCCCTAAAGGCTTTGTTTCTTGAAAACCCTATCAATTTTGGAAAACACAAGGGTAGAATAAGAAGCAAACCTTTCAAATTCAAATGAAGGCCCCTCTCCAGATGGAGAATTTAATTCCATAAAGAGACTACCTAATTCAAAAGCACTTGAATGGAAATATTCAATGATAGGTTGATCACTTTCATCAATGGAGATCTCTTTTCTTGACTTCTGATCTCCAACAACTCTCTAGGATCTTCTTCCTTCTGACTTTGTTTTTCCTAGCTCTAGGAATAATGTCCTAGCAAGATCCTTAGCGCAGAAAGATCTTCTTCCTTCCAGCTTTGAAAATATTAGTATTAAATCTCACTTTGACAGAGGTTTAGACACTGATATTTATCAAGAATCAGATCAACATGCAGTCGCCATTAAGGATTTCCACCTTAGTTGTGCAAATTCACTAAAATATATGATATGTCAAATGTCTTTCAACAGTAGCAACTGGAAATGGAATGATCTAACCTTCCTTTACCTAGATTTATAAATGAAACTTAGTGCAATAACTAAAGAAACTAAAAAAATTTCACACAACACTTGTAACTTTGAACACCTCTTACAGGTCTAAACACAATCTGATGATGTTGAAACAATGCACTAGCACTTAGAGCATATAAGAAATGTTTACCAGGGTCTGAATATAAACTGCAGTCACAATGTCCCCAGCAACGATGCCACTAGTGTTGGTATCCAAATTGATTCTCCCTTAGAAGCTGAGCAGCATCATAGGTTTAACAGGAAGCTTAGAGACAAGAAGATCATGTTATAAGTCATTTTATATCCGGGAAGAAATGCAGCTTGCTCTATCATCACTCGAGATGTGGAGAAATGGATAACACTCTTAAGAGTATTTGATCTATCCTCACTACTTTATGGTTGTTCCTTTCAACAAGGTGAGAGGACTCTTTTATATCTTTATTTGTGGAGGAGATGGAGATGTCCTTCCTTGTTAAGTTAATAAGAAGACCTTGAAAAAAATATGATCAATATAACAAAACCAAACTCTCACGAGTTGTCACCCTAGATAATGGAGATACTTTCTAAGCAAGGTTTAGATACTAAAGAAAATGAAAACCTGATTGCTTCTGCATGTTTTGGTAATAGAAATTATGCCTCTGTACACACACAGGACAAACAAAGGTAGTATGGGTAAGATTGGTTGTTTTTAAATGAATTTTTGGTGGGAGGTGAGGCATAATGAACTTGACTCACCAGATATTTGAGAGGTTTTACAAAAATGGAAGGTTTTATCAACAAAATACTTCAGAAGAGGTAAAATGTTCCTTCAACTAGAAGGTTTTGCTTCAATGGAGGCCAAGATAAACACGTTTTCACATAAACTTTAAGAATCCAAAATGAAGGCCCTCAAATTGAATAACTTAATTAAACATTATCAACCTTTGTTTCATCACAACTAGATACCCTCAAAGGCTAACAAACAATCTTATAATCATACTAGGAGTATAGTGATTCTAAATTTATTTATTTCACTATCAAATGAAATCTCTTCTAATAAATGAAATTGCAAATGATACCAAACTATCACAAGGATAAGATCTTGTGTGATTCATAAATATTTCAATGTAAGATTGCAATGGGAACAATAAAAACTATTTACAGACTTTAGGAAATGAAGCAAACATGATTTTGCCCAAAATCAACACAGATTAACTCAAATTTGATTAAAATTATCAGCAAGGAAAATTTTCTAGAACAATCTCAAAGCTTGTCAATGGTTTTATGCTTATAACCACCTTGACATGATCAAATTTAACACAAAATAACTAAACAAGTTTCTGAGATGGTTTCTTAGAAAGATGGGCTCTGTCAAACTCTTCTCTTAAGAATTAAATCTTGACCTCTAATACTCTAACTATTTGCACAAAAAATTCATGCAATTTATAACATTTAATCTACAACAGAGTTTTCCCCAAAAATAAGAAAACATTAAAGCACCATTACTTGCTATGATTTTGATTATGATTCTAGAATCAGATTTGGAAAAACATTGTCAGGTGCTCAGGGGGAAAATCTCTTCAATTTTTTCCAGCATTCAAATCTTCCATCTGGTAGATCACTCTTCATCTTATGTGTCAACTACTTCTGCCTCTAATTTGTCAAATTTGGTTTTATGCATGCCAAGGAAGGAAAACATGGAAGATCAAATTGCACCCAATAGTCAGATCACATCGTAATGGTAAAAGACATTTTCAGATCCTCGCCACTAAACCAAGATATCAAATTAATTCTCCTCTTTGTTTGGTGTGTAGGAGACATCAAGAAATCATGAAGACTCGCATCTCCAAGAGCTTTGGAGTAAAATTGGTGGAAAAATAAGATACAGATGCACAATCGCCGTTGATTTCTCTTTTGAATTTGGACTATCCACGTGGGAGATCCGAGTTCAAAATGGGCCCAGGGGTTTCTTTTTACCTTTAAATTTTTTTTGAAAAAATGTAAAATTTCTCATTTTGCTCCGCCCCTCTGCCGTTCACTTTCAAATCAAATTTTGACTATCCTATGTTGGGCTTGCGGGTCATTTTGATGATTTTAACCTTTTTAACAATAAGAGGCATAAAATCCAAGTTGCCTCCGATGGCCCACTTCCCCGACTTTTGATTTCTCTTTTGAATTTGGATGGTCCCCAAAGGTAGTCCACGTGGGAGATCCAAAAGTTCAAAATGGGCACCAGGGTTTCTTTTTACCATAAGGTTTAATTTTTTTGAAAAAATGTAAAATTTCTCATTTTGCTCGCCCCTCCACCGTTGACTTTCAGAATCAAATTTTGACTATCTTCTCTGTTAAGGTGGGCTTGAATGGGACATTTTGATGATTTTAACATTTTTAACAATAAGAGGCACAAAATCCAAGTTACCTCCGATGGCCCACTTCCTCGACTTTTTATTTTTCATATCGCCACTGTCTCAAAATGACGCATCTTGAGATGGTCCCCAAAGGTAGAGACCCTGAATGAGTGCGGGCTCACCACGTGTCCTAGCCCGACAAAATTTGTTAAAATTTGAAGGTTGAGTGGAAGGCACCATGTGTCCAGGGTCTAAGGCAGTCTCCTTTAGCCATTGAAAATTCAAAGCAAAAGGAAAAGTGAGCAGAAGCTTCCAAGTGTCCTCGACGCTTCTTCAAAAAAAGAAAAACTTGAAAGAAAAGCCGGTCCCCAAACATCGATCTTTAAGTCCCTCCACGTGTCCCAACCAAATGGAAAACAAAGCCTCTTGAAATTGTTTGAAAAAGTATAAGTACCGAGGGGGAAGACTAATTTGGGCACCAACATGATGGAAGCCTCCACTTGTCTTCCTATCGCAATTGTTAATGTGGGATCCATGAAATGGGATTGATTTCGATTGGGACAATGTTATGATCCTTGAATGAGTGCAAGGCCACCACGTGTGTATGTGAGTGTCCCACCAAAAACTATCATTGTTTGTATGAAAAAATTGTCTAAGTCCAGGAAAATTGAATATAGTGAGTGGAGTCCTCCACGTGTGGCATCGAGAGGTTTAAGACATGTAACTCTTACAATTGAACTCAAAAGGTGAACCTTCAAACTAGTGTTGTTCCTCAATGTGTGGACAAGATTTGGGTTGAGGCAGATTTTGTATTGAAAAAAAATAATTTAGCGTGCCCTACCTGGATCTAGCCGCATCCATCCAAAAAGGGCCATGCTTCCACTGAGGTAGAGATGTAAATTTGACCAGGAGAACACACCCGTCAAACCGTAAAAATGCAAGAAACCAATTATTTGAGCCTAGAGATGAAATTTTCTTCAAGGGCAAAAGAATTTAGAAATATTACAAGGTTCAAACATAGATAAGCGGGATAGAGGCGCGATTTCTTTGAAGGAATTTTACCGTTGTGAGCTTAAAAGACATTCAACAATCTTTAATGGTCATGTAACCTTCCATCGCTAGATCCAACAAGGAGTGATTTCATGATTTATATTCCTCATGTATTTGGGCGATGAAAAAATGACAAGGACAACAATTGTGAGAGATGATTGATCACTGGGAAAATGGATATGGGAAATAACAAAAGGAACAACGAGCCGCATGGGGTATTTACAAAATTAGTATTTACGCCCTAGATTCACAAACTCCTTAGTCAAGATGGATTGGGTCAAGGTGAAATTGAGTTGTGAAAACTAATTTTGGATCTTTAAGTGACTATATGTCCTCGCTATATTAAAATTTTAACCCGATAGGAATTGACGTCTTGTTATTTGAGGGTAAAATGAGCTTGATCACACTAAGGAAACCAAATGGAAAACAAAGTCTTTTCAAGCACAACATGGGGAGATAAAATGATTTTTAGTGTGGTTTCCATTTTCTTAGAGGCCACAACTGTTGCTTTGAGGGATTTTAATGGCAAATGGGGTGAGACTGGCAATGGTGATCATGTGCAAAAGCAAGATCAAGACAGAAGATCCGAGTTGATACAACACAATACATCGCATTATGGGGGAATACATAATAATGTTCCAATTTGAGCACCAACATGATGGATTTGAATTGAGTATACAACTAAGATATTCCATCTTATTTGGAAAAAGAGAAGTTTCATAAATTAAAGAAGACATAATCAAGAGTATATTTTGATAGAATAATTAACTTTGATTTTTGTCATACTTTCTTACATTAAGGAGATCCATGAAATGGGATTGATTTCACTTTGTTCCATTTGATTTCATAAACCTATTTAAAACCATGGAAGGAGAATGTTATGATAAATGTTTCCAGAGGAGCGTGTGGAGACATTTATGTATGGTTTCCTGAGTGGATTCAAACCCATGAATATAGGAGATTGGGAAATACATAATCTTAAATCTAGATCAATAAAAAAATTAGTCTTACATAGAGAAACATGAATTTTGTCTTGTCTATTGTAACTTTCTAGACATTAAGCTAAATCTATCTAATTTAATAGCATATGTTATAGTGTAGATCATAGCTCAATGGATTGCAAAGTTGTAAATTAGTCAAGGTTTTTAATTTTGAAAACCTTTTAGCCCTTCTTCACTAGAAAAAAAAGTTATTGGGAGTGAATATAATGGATATAATGGAGCGTATGTTATTTTCAAACACATTTCTACATGTCTAGTATCATAGAAGCACAAGGTTTTGTATCATTTTCATTAGTCTTATTAGTAGTACTATAAGGAATATCCGGTGAAGGCAAAGGGAAAAACACATGACAATCTTTATAAAAGTTATTATCTTTTCACTTTTCCTCGAATATTTTTTTTTGATAATAGGTGAAACAGGGTTGAGGGGCGCGCTACCCCATACAATTTAAAGCTCCAATAAGATGAGATAAGACAATACAAAACATTCAAAAAGAGACAAATATAACAAAAATTACATTCGAGCTCCTCCATGAGCATATAGACCAGATTAAATCACAACAAAGAAGACTAATAACATAAACAATAAAACCACACACTAATTAACAAAAAATTTAAAAGTAAGATAGTATAATAACAACCACCCCAACAAACTTCACTTTTTGGCCTTTTCTAGACCATCGAGCACTTTCGCCCATTCCTTTGACAGAGACTCAATGTTGACCCCAAATGATGCCAGGTCACATCTAGCAACATCCCATTTTCTTTTCATCGAATTTCCCTACTCATCCACGAGCCTGTAAGCATTGGCCAACTGACCAAGGGTTTGGAGATGTTGTAGAGTGGATTTCACAGTGACAACACTCCATTCCATATAGCTATGTAAAATAGATCTGATGTGATCCATCTCATTCGAAAGGTTCCTGCAGTTGGCTTTCATAATTTCAAGCTCTCCCCATTACTAATTTTCACAACATCTTCTACCTGCATTTTCATTTTGTGCTAGTCATTAAAGAGGAACTAAACATAACTCTTAGTAAGCCTCATATCACCCTTCAGCTCTTCAATATCCATGCCCATCTTGGCTAGATGATTATCCCCTTTCTCCGGACCTACTTTTCCCAAAACTTCCATCTGCTGCTCCAATTGGACATTCACATGCCCGATTTTCCAGCATGCTTGATTCACCTTTTGTTTTAATAGACCCACTAGGAACATGCTTCGATTTTAGCTCTCTAAGATTTTGAAAAGCATCAATTTCCATGACATCCTTGTCATCCCCCAACGAATCTCCTTCCTCAGACTCCGTATCTTCACTAGAATCCTCCTCCTCCATGTCCGAGTCTTCTTCCTCGGCATGCGCCTCAAGAGCTTTAGTGAGGGTATCCAAATTTATTAATATCAAGAGTAACTGTTTTAACTAGGCAAAGAATAATGTATCACTTTTTGTTTTTAAAGTCAAAATTGTTAAGTCACTGCATTATAGGTTTTCACTTAGACAAGTCATTTCCAATTACATTGGAACCATCCATTAAAATTCATCCATAAAAAGTCAAAGAAATTTAAATAGTGACATATTTATACCACAAAATTAAATATCGAATCCTTGATCAATACGTTAGACATTTGAATATAATAAAAATAAAATAAATTAGCACTTGATAAACATGTGAGAAAGAAAACTGATTAGAAGTATGTGACGGGAATTGAAAGCACGTAACGAGTACGGTTTACCAGCCGTCGCATTTCCCACGTCCTCATATGAGATAGATAACATTATCTCCATAATAAACGGGTCAACAAGAAACCATTCAAAAACACGGAAACATAGATGCAATATAAACAGATGTAATATACGGCTCCAGGAAAATTATCCGAAATTTCTCTAACCCATATTCAAAAGGTGACATAAAAACGGATCCACAAGTTCTTGATAGAAATTCAAAGGACGTAATAACTCCTTAGTCAACAACAACAAAAAAGAAAGAACTGGTTTGAGTTTTCTTTAGAACCAACGGTCAAAGTTCCTACGTGCTGTACTTCGATGATAAACTTGGTCAACATTAAACCACTGTTCCACCGCTGTTCATGCCTATAAAACTATTCGTCTCCAATTTGAAAACAAACGCATTTGATATTGTAAGTTTAGAACAGAAGGAGAAGCGGGATCAGTGAAGATTAAACGCATTTGACATTGAAGTTTAGCAGAGAAGGAGCAGCGGGATCTGTGAAGATGAAGATCATACTGCTTGTTATTTCATGCCTGCTTATTTTCACCATTCATTTGGAGGCAAGGACACCAACTTCGGGTGAGAAAGGATTATTCATTATAGAGATTATTCTCTCTTTTTGATTGTATAGTGGCCTGATTTTGTGCTCGAGATTCACAGTAGAAAATTGGATATTGAAAAGAGTTTGAAATTATTTTAAAATCTCAACTTTGAGTCCCATAAACTCTTTAGTAATTAAAATCTTACATTTCATTTCATTTCAGGCGTTAGATTGATTTGGGTGTTTTATATTTTTGCAGATTATCCGTTCATGACAGCTGACGCTGCGTTGGCGTCCGGAAGATCATACGATTACATTATCGTTGGAGGAGGAACAGCCGGTTGTCCCCTTGCTGCAACTCTGTCCCAACACTTTTCTGTTTTGGTATTGGAGAGAGGAGGCTCTCCTTACGGAAATCCCGACATCGAGAACCGAGACCGTTTTGGAAAGCCGTTGCAAGAAGCAAATAATTACACATCCATAGCTCAGGGATTTGTGACGGAAGACGGTTTACTGTTGCACAGAGCAAGAGTTTTGGGCGGCGCAACTGCCATCAACGCTGGTTTCTACAGCAGAGCCAGTTTGGAATACATTCGGAACATGGGATGGGATGAAAAACTCGTCAACAGTTCGTACGAGTGGGTGGAGAAACAGAATGCCTTCAGACCCAACAAACTTTCTGGTTGGGCATCAGCTTTCAAAAATGCCCTTCTTCAAGCTCAATTTCTTCCTTACAATGGATATACTGTTGATCATGTGGAGGGTACCAAGATTAGTGCCTCCACGTTTGATAACAACGGGAAGAGACACACAGCCGCAGATCTTCTCCAGAAAGCCAACCCTAAAAACATTGTTGTTCTTCTCAACGCTACAGCCAGCAGAATCCTCTTCAATTCCACAGGAGGTAATTTGAATTTCTTTCTCAATAATTGAAATAAACACCCAAAATCATAGTTATCAGGATTTTCTCATTTTTAAGTTTTTTCCATTCTATTATATAGAACTTAGGTATTTTCAGTGGTAAAATATTAAAATATAGGATCTAAAAAATTTATGTTATTTATTATTATTTTATATCATAAATGTCTAAATTATGAACATTTCCAAGATTTTCCACAGTAAGACTTAGTATTTATTATATATATACTATCCGTACTAAAGATGCTACCTTACCCAGAATCAATATCACTGATAATTATATTATTGCAGGTAAACTGAAGGCTTCTGGAGTAGAATTCCTGAGCACTGTTAATGGCCAATCCTATAAAGTACTACTAAATCAGTTTTCAGGCCGCAGCGAAGTAATTTTGTCGGCAGGAAGCCTGGGAAGCCCTCAACTTCTTCTCCTAAGTGGAATTGGCCCTTCTGAACATTTGAAAGAGTTCAATATTCCTGTCCTCTTAAATTTAACATCCGTGGGAAAAGATGTGCAAGATAATCCCGGTACAACCATGAGTGTGGAATCCCCCATACCGCTTCGAATCTCAAGCCCGCAAGTAGTAGCCATTCTTAACAATTCCCAAATCTATGTCTTTTCTGGCAGCTCTGTTGATCAAGTTCCCATTAATGGCACATCAAATTCTACAAGAACCCGATATTCCGGATCATTTTTTGAAAAAGTGGCGTTTCCCCTATCCAGAGGACAGCTCCGTCTGCGCACCAAAGATCCTCGAGACAATCCTTCAGTTCGATACAACTATTTGTCTCACCCTCTAGATCTTCAGCTGTGCGTGCAGGCTGTGAGGGTGATGTCCAAGCTTAGCGAGACAGCTTCTATTCAACAATTTACATTTCAGAATAGTTCAAGCAGCCCTAGGGGGTTTAGATTCATTGGGACAGCAATGCCTGACAGCGATTCGGACGATAAAACGGTAGAGAAGTTCTGTCATGAAGGACTTGCTACCCATTGGCACTACCATGGAGGGTGTAACGTTGGTTCTGTAATTGACAAAAGCCATAGAGTGAACGGGGTTAATGGATTAAGGGTTGTGGATTGTTCGACGTATATAGATATTCCTGGAACAAATCCGCAAGCAACAACTATGATGCTCGGAAGGTATTTATTTTAACCCTACTCCAATTTTTTTAATAGTCAATATGAATATCTTGATTTTGGAGAAAGAATAATAAATTGGAAAGTCTATCCATCAGGTATTTGCAATTTGTATGTTCCTTCATGAACTTAAGCAGAGATGCCATTAACTTATGTAATCTAGTGTCTAATTGGACTATTGTCCAAAAAAATAAAATCAACAAATTACTTATTTACTATTTTTAAGTTAAAATTTATCATTAATTGATTGATCTGTCAACCTCACTAATATTTAGACTGAAAGTCTGAATCATTATAATAGACCACCTTAAATTAAAAGTTAGGGACTAAAGAATATCTGCTATAGAAAAAACGAGGAGATTTATATTTTTATGAATGGCTTAGCTATTATAATACATTAGCATCATTAGTTATAGAACCCTTTGATAATTTGATTTATAAATTTTATTATTCTAGCTATTATTAACTTTGATCATAAATTTGAATGTATTCAGTATACTGGAATAAAGATTCTGCAGGAGCGATTATAGTAAAATATGGAAAATCGTCCCTGAAGAACTCATTGCATCGCGTGGCTGTTTGGTCACAAATCTAGTGTAGAAGCTGATTGATTTTCTTGTAATTTATATCTTAACTGCAAATTTTTTTATATTGTTGTGAGACACACCCATTATGATATACTTTAAAAATCCATTCCACCAATCCAAATTAAGGGCATAATCTCTCCTTTTTGTAAATAACTTGTGAATGAGGATATTATCATGTCTATAGCTCTATGTCATAAGCTCTAGATTTTTATGGGATTTTCATGAAATATTTCATCATGTAAGGTGGTGGAAGAATTTCCTTCTAGATTTTTAATGGGATTTTCCATGAAAATATTTCATCATGACACAATAAGACGATGATTTTAGAATTTGTTTCATTTATTGAAACCTCACTCAAACGGTCAATTTTTTTATATATAAGTCTTAACGACCATAAACGTAGCTATTTTGGAATGATAATGAGGCGACGTAGATGATTGATAGTTATTTCAAAAATCTTATGATGTTTAATATCATCGACGTCATAGATTTCTTTGATGGAGCACCTACGTTGAGGTGATCTGGTCTTAAGGAGATTTCAGACTTGTTATCTTTTGATTACTTAGATTTTCGCAAGATTTCTTGTTACATTCAATTTAATGTGAAAACGAAAGGGATGAACCTGGTCAACTCGGGGAGAGAACCCAATCCTCTGTTAAGCACAACCTCGATGCGACAAATCACTCTAGATGTAGCATCCATTGTAAGTAGTAACATTCATTGACATTCCCGTTCCTTCATAAATATCTTCCTTGCATTTATGTATGTCGTGCCAATTGTTATTGGATATTGGAGGAAAATAAACGACTCTATTTATTAATTTGGTATTAATTGTATTTGATGTTTATACTCTCATTCTAAATATTATATATGTTATTAATTTGTATTGTCAATCAACTAATGAAAAAGTAATTAAAAAAAATGGTGAAGAGTCCATTAATTAATTGATCGATATTTAATCTTGAAAATATATGTGATGCATAGATTCTTCCAAACGTCACTCGTATCTTACTATTCAACTATGAGAAAACTACAACTAATTAACTATCTAATTTATAATATATTATATATTACAAAGATTTAAATCCATACAATATATAATTTATTAAGATAATAATTTTATAAAGCCAAATTATCAAGTTTCTCTTCACTAAAAATAAAGTATATATATTATTCATAACTAATTTTCACTTTATGTATGATTTAGTTATAATGAACCTAAATGTATTTGGATTGATTATCCAATACAATATTCTTTCTCAATCTTCAAAATACGAGTATTTTAATATATTTTATTTGATTAACTAAAGTGGATGCTTTCGGTGTCAATAAAATTTTATTAAAAACTAATTTCTTTATGAAGACTCCATATTTTATGCTTTATTTTTCTTTAGTAAAATAAATTAGCAAAACCATCTAGAATAAATGGCCACATTAGTCTATTTTTATTTACCTTGGAAATGTAAATCTCTCTCTCTCTCTCTCTCTCTCTCTCTCTCTATATGTGTGTGTGTATATATATATATATCGTGTGTAGAAATATTTCATCTCACACAACATACTTATATGAATATATACCACAAGCAATATAAAACAACCCATCGAGAGAGTTTGCTTACACTAATCTAGTTTTTGGCTTTCTTGTAGCCACGACATGAATTTTTCCTAAAAGTGAAAAGAAGGTGACTTTTTTCATTTTCGACTATTGTGTATTATTGATGTTTGGTAATAATCATTAATAAGTCTTTAGCATATTTTACTAATTTTCGCCTATATATGTTACGTATTGCTATCCATTGAGTTGGTCTTGATTTATTGATCTCTTGATTGAATTTATCTTGTCCCTGATAGCTTCGAACAAATACTCACCACAATTGGGAAATCCTTGCATGATTTCTTTGATATATCATATGTTGGGTGTTCTCGTATTCTATGTTATTAAAAACACCATGAGAATAATCATATGACGTAGGAGAATCCCAAAATAAAGGAAATATGCACAAGTTTTACATAAGTGTGGCTGCATTTAAGGTGGGAGGCTCAAAAGAGTGAAGAGATGATTTTCGTGTGTACACAAAAGCTTAGAGTAATAAATAGAGAGGGGAACAAAAATAATGCATGAAGGGTTGAAGAGGTGGAGTAGAATGATGTGCGTAGAAGTTTGTGCACGTGATGATAGTGCAAAAGAGTGTGCAGAGGTGCTGTGGCGCATAATGGATGATTGGATGTGTGTGAGTATGAAGGATTTTTTACACAATAAACAAAGTTGTGAAGGACATGCAGAAAGATGAGAGAAGGGATCACATGATGGTGTGGATTACTAAATCAATCCATGGAAGTTTCAGAAGACCAGGAAGATAAAAGAGCTCTAGAAAAGAGGTTAAGGTGTAGCCTCAGACCATGGATGTGTGCAATATTTGTGAAGTAACCTAGCAACGAGAAAGAAAGCTAGAAGTGTATGGACGAGTAGGAGGTCGAAAGAAAGTGACAAAAGTGCTCAGAACGCGGGGAGATCAAGGTAGATAACAAACTTAACGGTATTAGGATCCCATCAACCAGGTTAAATGGCACAACAAGGATATCCAAATGACGTGCAGAAGTAGCTCAGAGCATTTTTATTAGCTGAAGACCTATTTTTAATTAAGGGAACCACCTAAAGCATTTAGGGATACTAATCAGGACAGATAAGTAGGAAGGTGCGGCAAGAAAGGTGGCAAAAGTTCACCATCAAGAGGATGAAGTGGGCAGAAATGTTATTGACTTAATGGAATAAGGATAAATTTTTGAGAGACAAGGTTGTTGAACAAGGATATAATGCACAAGGCCCATTCTAGAATAGGATATATTAAAAGAACCAAAAAACAAAAATACCAATTAGAGAGTTTATAATACCACATTAGAAGTATTTATGTAAAATTAAGGCCTCATGAAATCAATAGAAAGATACAACTTATTTTGCGATTTTCCGAAAAGGAAGAGCTAATTTCACCATCAAGAGGATAGAGTGGAGTCTTCGGGAATCACCCCTGTGATTACAACTTTGATCCAAGGAAATAAGGATCGAAAATTTTTGAGAAGTAACATACATCGTATGTACCTATAATGCGATACCGAGGCACCATGCAGGTGGGAGTCTAGGTGTTTAATGAAAAAAACCTAAAAGGCCTAAATACCACATTAGAGAGTTTATAATACCACATTAGAGAGAAACTCTTTGTATGTAGATTTCATTAATGCCTCATGAAATCAATAGAAAGATACAACTTATTGTGTAGTCTGTTGTGTGACTCTATAGTGGGAAACTCCCCGCATCAAGTATAATCATAGGAGGATACTTCCATGAGTAAAGGAAGTGGAAATTCTAGAAGAACAATGAACATGATGTATCTAAAAATAACATATATGATCTTCACTTTGAGAAAGGTGGGTAGGGGATGCAAGAAACAATCCTGAGCGTAGTGGCCAAAAGGAGGTCAAGATCTTTTGTATGAAGCCATGATGTCGTTATGGAAAAGGGACGTGTATGATGTAGTATTCGGAAAAATATTGGAGGAGATATCAGAGGAACTCAAGGGTGTAAATATTATATAGGAATGTGTTGAAGAAGACCACTAATAAAGAAGTGGTCTTATGGTGTAGAATTCCTACAATAAGAAAAAGAATCATCGAGGATTCAACAAAGAATATTGGTTTTCATGGAGATTACTTTGGTATAAGAGTGCCGAAAGGAAGAAAGGTGCATACTTAAATTCATATCTAGGGTTATGTAAGAACATATTTATAACCCAAAGAAATTATGCACAAAAATACAACACATGGATGAATCTCAAAAATATTTATAACCCAAAGAAATTATTCACAAAATATAGCACATGGATAAATATCATGAGTTGAGAAAAGGGGGAAGAAATAATTCACTTGAATGTATGTGGAAATGTGTAGGAATATTGCATCAAATAAACAAGATGCCATGGAAGTGAAGATAGTTACTTAGGGCTATAAGTTCTCGAATGATTGTGAAAATTTGTTGATATAAGCATAAATATAAGAACAAGGTAAGAAAGAGGAGATTTCATGTAGTTCCCAGCTAAAATAAATAAATAAAATAAAAAATTGGGTGATTGAAAGTTTAATGGTAGGTGAGCAGGTGGAAGAAGGGACGTGGGGGCTAGTTTGTCAAGCGTTGAGTGAAGCAAGTTCGATGCCTTCACAAGGCACTTCACCATCCACCAAGCATATGAAAACATGCCTCAAACCCATATCATTTCACCTCTACCATAAAACCTCCCAACGGTGTAGGAATAAGAGATTTTGATCAATTTTTGACCAAATGAAAGAGCGAGGAAACTTATCATGGATCACTTTGGAAGTGTACATAAGACATGGGTTCCTCACAAGACAATCACATTTTTCACCTATGTAAAAGATCTCTAATTGAATTAGTTTACATTTTCTGCATACTCCCATCATGTGCCAAAATAGGAGTTCTCGAATAGGGTATGGATATCCAACAAAGCATAAAAGATAGAGAATTTTTTTCAAATGTTATAGATGTAAATTCTCTGGTAGTTATGGATGTAAAATGTGGGAGAATACACATGGCATTTGAACTATTTGTCAGAATTCCTAAGTGAAGATAATATCATGGAATGTCCTAATTAATGGATATGAACAAGTGGTTTTGTTGAAACAGCTTTGGAAAATTCCAGAAAATTCATCCTACAAGTGTCCAAATTGATCGATGTTTAGTTTGGTCATCATCCTCCTTGGTTGTGCTAAAATAGATGTCATGGGACAAGGATTGCACACAATTATTTTTCTTGATGAATGTAATCAACTCGGTGGGTTGAAATATTAGTGTGATTGTGTAACATGTAGCTTTTCCCAAACTATGGGACTTTACAATCAGGAAATCTCTTCGGATGAAGTTTGGTTCCTAGTCCTCTATTATGATGCACACATTCAAATTGTAGAGGATCTACTCTAAAATATACTCTAACTTGCTAAGGAGATAGGGTTAAGAAGATTACAAGAAATTAAACCTAAACTAATAGAGGTGATACACCAAAAGGAATGTTGAACACCTACTTTTCATTAAACAAAAAACATTAAAAAATGTAACACAACCACCATGCACAGATAACCAGGATTGCAATGAGAGATCACATGAAACAATGAACACAAGAGAGGGTTGAAATTCATCCAAAACTTATAATATTGCTCCACAATTTGATACAGTGCATTCCAATGTCCCGAGAGGTACAAACTTTCATTATATCTTGAATGAGAGGTTTTAACTCCACAAATTCACTTGAAGGCAAGGAAAGAAGGGAGGGTGCAGAGTAAAATAATCCAACATTAGAAAAATACTCCTCCTTACAATATATATGAAGAATGATAGAGAATAAAGAGAGAGGAATTTGAAATCCTACATCCAACCACCTTAAAATGCATTGAATTGACCTGTAATAATGATGTGTTCCACCGCAAAACCCATGCCTCCATGTACTTTTTCTTGTTGGGAAAGAATGAAAGCCTATACCTTCATTATTTTGGTAGGTGAGAAGTCTGACTCCTCTAAAATGGTGGACTATATTCTTTATTTTCAATAACTCGAGTTATGTAGAGGAGACTATAAGCTTTCCAAAATGTCCTTTCTTGTGAAAATTTGAGCTCCCAGTCAAAAGTTATGGCCATCTTAAGGTCGGGGGATCATTTTGTAAAAATGTGAGTTTTATATTCCTTTTTGAGTCCGAAATCGTGTAACCTCCAAAATCCTAAAATTTAGACTTTCAGACATTTTGGTTTTGGAAGTCGGGCTACTAATCATCTGCTTGGGTGTGCAAAAACTCCAAAACTTTGAAACCTGAAACTCTAAAATTTGGGACTTCAGAATTTTGGAACTTTTACCTTTAGACCCATGACATTATTCATCCTTCAAATTGCGTATAGAGTTCTAAAACTATGAAACCGAAAAATGCCACCATGTTGACTTTGAAACCAAGTTTGACTTTTCATAATCCAAACCCTTTTGAGATTTCAGACATTTTTGGTCACTTTTCTTATTTTGTCACCGAAGACTCTAAAACTCGAATTCTGCATCTCCAAAATTCTGACACCTGAAAGTCCGAATTTCTGACTTTAGATTTGGACATTTATATTTTTAGAATTTTTTTCAATTTTTCCTTCCTTGTCTCGAAATGCCGAAAATGTGCAGTTTGAAAACTTCAATCCTTTCTCCATTCTTCCACTTGAGCTCTAATCTCCTTCGATGTTCCCTTGGCCATTCATTTTTGACCTTTCATTTCCATTGTAAAGCGTGCTTGTAACCTAATTTTTAAAATTGAAATGTGAGATCGCATGAATGAACCAAAATCTCCATTTCCTCTTGTGCAAGGTCATGTTTGTTCAAAAAAAAATCCCGAGGGGAAAAATTGGATAACAATTTTCATGAAATGACATGAGTAAATTTCAAGAAAATGCTAATAGTAGGTTTAAAATAAAACTTCACAATCTTAATCATCCTCTTATAACCTGATGTCAAATGGGAGCTTAGAGAAGGGTATAGACACCATTAATGATGTAGTTTGCAAAAGATGGATGCATACCTTAGAAATTATTTCCCCCCTCTAGACGCCTATCCCAAAAGAAGAACATTGAAAGCATTTTTATGTCTTGTTTTGGTTGTAAGTGTGTTGACTACAAGGCATTGATAGCGATAGAACCTACTCCTTTCCACTTGGATGCCTTGATTTGTTCCATTCTGTGCCAAATGGGTGTTGTGAATTAGTAAATTATGGAGAGAAGATCGTTGTTATGTGTTTTAGCTACAAATATGCTCACAGAGCTATATGATAAATGTGGGAGTGTATAGGAGGTCAATATTTTTTGATAAAATGCCTGAAAGAAATGTCATCGATGGACTCAGGAGATTTTAGGATATGGGCATTCCATACACGGATAAGGTTAGAGGAACATTGTTAGATGTTGTAGTTTCTCGTGCTCTGCTAGACCATTATGCAAAGCATGGAAGATTATGTGAAGCCCATGATTTGTTTGAAAAATTCAAAGGAGAAAGGATCCCATCAAATGTAATGTTGCGATTTTACTTTAAAAAGGCATGGTCTCCTTACCTTCGTATTTTATAATTTTCATATTTTGGTTCTTCATTTGTAATATAATAGAAATAGTAAACTAGTGGATAATTATACATTTGGATATTTAACCAAACTAGATAGTTTAAAACAAAAAAACTCCACCTTGTGATTTGTGTAACCAAGTTGCACCTCAACCATCAACCAAGATTGCTCCCACAACCTCATATGTTGTTAACCTAGGGTGTCATAATTGGGAACTCGTGTCCACCAATATTAGTGAGAGTTAGCTGATGTCATCAAATAAAACAACCATTTTTGTCTACCACACAAAGTTAGAAAAACACAATTTTCAGAGACTCACAAAATAACCTTTCGAACCCTAGAAAAGAGATGTCATCTTCTTCCCATGTTCCTTGTTATTTTGGGAGTCGTATTAAACCTTAAATCAAACCTGATCGACTATTAGTGCTCTCTTTGCTACCCTTCTAGGAGCCGATTACCTCATTTTGTGCTTTTAGGAAGTTGTTAAAACTAAAAAGTTTGGTTTCATTTTGTCTCATCATCTAAATCCTGAGCAACAAAATGCTTATCTTCCTTCGCAAACCTCTAGTATTTTTACTAGAAAATAGCTTGTAACTTTAGTTTGGGAAAAAAATCTTCTAGATAGTTTGGGAAAGGCATTTTGAAGTCCTTGGTTGGTTGTTTGACTAGGTGAAACTGGCTCAGCTATGACAGGTGTCTCTGAAAAAATCGTCACCATTTATAACCTATTTTCCAGTTCTCAGTTCCGTTAAATCTGGTGAATTATCCATATATATGAGAACATGTAGGAAATTTTCCATTACACATTCATCTATCGAAGGTCAGTTTTGGATGAGGTTTTCTTAGCCCTTGAGCTAAAATTGTTGTTGTTGCAACTAGCCCAATTACGACCGATGGCTTTGGAAAACTCTCTGCCAATTATAAATCATTCGCTAGTTCTAAGTTTGTCAGTTCCTTTGAATTCTTGGTATATAGTAGGACACGTATAAATTTATCCGTTGTGTATTAGCTCATCAAAAGACAATTTTTTAACGTGGTTTCTTAGTGTATGGATGCGTAAACACAACACCATGATTGTTTGCAACTTGATAAATTGAATTTGTCAATGTGATTGCATAACATGGATATTTTCCCAAAGTGTGAAAATTTACAATCGCAAAAGATCTTGGGATGAAGTTTGGTTCTTATTCTCCTATTCTGATACACACACTCAAATTGTAGAGGATCTATCCTAAAATATACTCTAACTTTCCAAGGAGATAGGGTTGAAAAGATTGCAAGAAATTAAACCTAAGCTGATGGAGGTGATGCACCAAGACCAATGCTAAATAACTTGCCTTGCATGGGGATAAAATTGAGCAAGATTGAAGAGGATGAGCATCAACATGATTAGTTTCTTGTCAGAAATTTATTCACCGTTAAACACAAAACACCAAAACATGTAACACTAAGACCTTAATTGCATAGTTAACCAAATTTGTAATGCGAGATCAGAAAGATGCAATGAACACAAGAGATGGTCAAAATTCATCCAAAGACATATATTATTTCTCCATAGAATTGATATAGTGTATTACAATGGCCAAGAGGCAAAAATTACATTTACATTCTAATGGGAGGTTTTAACTCCACAAGAGCACTTACAGAAAAGAGAAGAAGGGAGGGTGCAAAGAAAGATTATCCAACCTTTGAAATGAGCCCTCCTTACAAATATATAGGAAGAATGAGAGAAAGGAGAGAGAAGGATTCAAAATATTACTTCAACCACCCTAAAATGCATTAAAATCACCTACAAAATGATGGGTGCCACTGCAAAACCCATACCTCCATGTAATTTTCCTTGTTGGGGAAGAAAGGAAGCCCATACCTTCATCATTTGGGTAGGTGAGAAATATGGAAACATTCCTCTAAAATGGTGGATTGTATTTCCCCATTTTGGAATACTTAGTCTCACTAAAATTAAAAAAATCAATTGCTTTTGTGTAGAGGACATTGAGAGCTTTCCAAAAAGTCCTATTTTGTGAAAATCTGAGCTCCCAGTCACAATTTATGGGCATCTTAAGATGAGGGTGCTAAAGCGTAAAAATTCCCGTGGTTGATTATGCATTTCTAGACTTTAACCCAAAATCGAAGCTTCCAAAATCTAAAATTTCAAACTTTCAGAATTTAGATCTTGAGGCATTTCCAATTTTGAGGTTGACATTACTGTTCATTTGACTAGGTCGATGAAACCTCCAAAATGCCTTTGAAACCTCAAAGTCTGAAATTTAGACTTCAAGTGGTGACTTACATGCACCTTTGGGGCTTCAATGTTCCAAAATGCTAAACCCCAAAGTCTGAAATTCAGACTTCAGGTTTCAAACCTTTCTCTTTTTATGGGTTTGGGATTTTTGGGTTTTTGCGGTTTTGGTTTTTTAGGGTTTGGGGTTTGGGTTTCAAAGTTTGGGATTTTGGGTTTCGTGTTTTTTTTGTTCTTTTTCTGGAACATTAAACATCCAAAATCTTGAAATCTTGAATTCCAAATTTCAAAATTTTGGTCTTAGACTTCTTTTTTTCCCCCGTATGGCATTGTTCATCGCTCAACCTCGTTTTAACTCCGAACTCCCGAATGTCCAAAGTCTAAATTTCGGACTTCAAAATTTGATGTCCTTTGGAGCTTTTGAATCCTCCGATTTGGAATTTTTACCCACTAAATCCAAATGCCTCCATGTCATTGCAACTTGCTTGGTTTAAGGCCAAAATGCGAGCTCCCATGGCGAAACGATGCCACCATTTTATCTGTGGAGTCATGTTTGTTGGATTTTTCCTGAGGGGAAAAATGGGATAACAATTTGGTGACTCATGGTATCACCTGCATAGTAGGTGGAAGATTAGTTACCTTCAAGTATCCATTGGGCATAGAGTCATAAATGATATCCATATACCGACATTGTACTTAAAACTTTCTCTCGACTACTTACTGCAACCTGCGATCCCGAACCTTATCTCGATGTGTGCACTCTAAATTTTAGAAAGAAATATTACAATTAAAATTTGTGAGAGTAGAAAATTGTTAAAACCTGGGGATTTCACCTGTTCCTAAAATGGACTATCCCAGAACCTTGATTTTAGTTTCTCTGCATTCATTTTCCTTTGAAATTAGCAATTATTCCACACAAGTATGAACTTCTTTCCTGTTACAACATTCATCGGGAGGCACATTGAACTATATAGTGATATAACCTAGGAGCAATAAAACCTGTGTCAAAGGCATTTAGGGAAATTGAAACCTAACTACAACAAGACAATGTACATAGGAACTTAGAGGAATTAAAATTCTAGGCTAATATTTACAAGGGTGAAACCTTTCCTTTTCAGTAGCAATGTTTGAGATAGATCCCGTTCACCGGAATCGGAGTTCCTCTCCATCTAAAGTAGACAATTGGAAGGCATTGCTACTTTTACATCTAGTGACCATGTAGGGGCCACTCCAAATGGCATCAAACTTGGAATGCCTACCTATTTTTGCACAATCTGCATCCCATTTTAGAACTAGGTCCCCCTCTGGGAAGGTTCTTTCTTTTGATTTCTTATTAAATTATATTTTAACTAAGGCCTAATCTTTCTCCATTGTCTACACTGCATATTCCCTAATTTCTTCCAATTCCATCAGCTCTACATACCTAGCCTTCATTGGTTCAAATTCTGACAACTCCAACTGCCTCATGAACTCCAATGCGGGTAGCTCCAATGATATAGGTAGCACTGCTTCCTTTCCGTAGACCAACTTGTAGGGAGAGCTACCTATTGACCTCTTTGGTGTTATCTTGTCATCCCACAAGGCTGATTTGAGCTTGGTATGCCATGTTCTTTGATTTTCATCTAGATTCCTTCGATGATCTTCAACAAGTTCTTGTTCATGGAATCTTCTTGTCTATTACCCTGGGGATAATAATTAGAAGAGGTGCTCAAATAGATTCCATTCCTAACAGCCCATTCTGTAATCTTGGAACCTAAGCACACCAATGCACTATTTGATATGATAGTGGTTGATACACCAAACCTTGTCACTATCCCTTTATAGAAGTCTAGTATGTTAGACTCATTTTCTTTGTTGAGTGCTACTTGCCTTGCCCACTTGGTGAAATAGTTTGTTGCTATTAGAATAAACATGTGATCATGGCTCAAATTTGGATTTATGACCTCTATGAAGTCCAATCCCCATTACATGAATGGATGGTCAATGAAAATTTGATGAAATGGAAGTATTGCTAGTCTTTCCTTGCCTATGAAGAATGCACATTTTTACACTTCTTGATCCATGTGTAGTAGTCACTGAACAATGTGGACCAATAATAACCCGCCTTCATTATCCTTGGAGATGTTACCCGCAAAGTAACATGACCTCCGACCTCTCCTTTGTGAAATTTCTTTAACATATTTTCAACTTGACCTATCCCAATGTACCTCAATAGAACTCCATTGATGTCCTTCTTGAACAAGATACCATCACACACACATATGGAATGGATTGAAGTCTAAAGTTTCTTCTCTTAGCTTTTCTCATTTTTGGAGGGAATAGTCCTGTTTGTAGGAAGTGTATCATCTCTTGAGTCCAAAAAGTAATATGTACATCATCATTTGCTTGCTCTTGACTATCATGTAGTACTAAGACAACTTATTTTCCATCACCTATTTCATCTTGTTGACTTAAGGCTATTTGTTCACACAATCCTTTTCGATAGACCAACTTAGTGAATTTAATTTCAATATCATATTCCATGTCACGAGTGATCCATCTTTCATGTTTTTTATTTAAATCCTTGTTCAAAAATAAGTCCTTGACTCTCGCATGGGAAACTAATGATTGGATCTTGTTGTTTGAGGATCTTGTTGTTTGAGACAAGGTGCTTGAAGTTCTTTAAACAAACTTTGATAAGCAACCAGTTGTTCGAGGACATGCTTCTTGGTGAGATTGTATCTGGACCACTGAAGGGATAGAGCATGAAATCCTTGGAGAATTCAGTCGGGATTAATGAGAGTTGGGGCTTGAGATATAGCCTCTTTGATAGCCTCAAAACTCACTTTACCTTCCGCATTCCACTTGAACACCATACTCTTCTTCAACATCAATGTTATTGGTTTGAAAAGGGAGGAAAAATTTGGTACAACATGCGAACAAAGTTGATCCTTCCTAAGAAGCTCTGAAGAGCCTTCTTATGGATTGGCAAGGACAATGCTCAAATTGCTTCAACTATTTCTAGGTGAATTCTCAATCCTTCCTTTAAAACAATATGGCTTAGGAGCTTGCCTTCCTAAGTAAGGAATATGCATTTTTTGGGATTCAATGATACCCTAAATCTCCTACACCTCTTGAAAGACCTGTCTTAGATGAAAGAGGTGATATGTTGCATTTTTAGAGAACATAGTGATATCGTCAAGATACACTAACACTATTTTGTTGATTAACCCCTTGAATGCCATATCCATTTCCTTTTGGAAAGTGGCTCCAATATTTGATAGTCCAAACAACATCTTATTATAGGCATAGGTGCCCCACTTAGTGGTGAAATCCATTTTAAACTAATCATCTTCTTTCACGATTATCTGGTTTTACACCAAGTAGCCATCCAAGAGAGAGATTATTTATGAGTTGGCAACCACTTATAGGATTTTTTCCATTAAAGGGAGTGGCTAGTGGTATTTTAGAGATGCCCTGTTTGGGTCTTGAAAGTCTATGCACAACTAAATTTCTTCATTCTTCTTCCTAATCAGCACCAAGTTTGCGACCCAACTAGAGTGCTTGATTATAAATATAATGCTTTCCTCTAATAGCATGTTTAACTCTTTCTTCATAAAAGGTTCAATGTGTTGGTTGATTGGTCTTTGATTTTTCCTAATGGGTTTAGCAGCTCGGTCCAATTCAATTGTATATTGTGCAAGATTTGGATTGAATCCTCACAAGTCTTTATAGTTTCAAGCAAACACATCAGTAACTCTTGGAAAATTTGTGTGACCTCAGATCTTTCCTACTCGGTGGCCACTTTGTGAATTTAGAGTGTTTTCTTTCCCCTACTAAAATTGATTCGAATCCTCTCCTTTAACCTACATGTTGGCTTTCTCTTTATGAAATTGATCATTTGGGTTGAAGATCGACTCCAACGTAACCAATCCTTTGAGAATTTTATTGGTCTACAGCTACACTACTTGATCCCTGTACTGCTGCTCCAATCTCTCCTGGTTCTTAGATGAGAATTCAACCTCTTCATATAAGAAATTAATGATCTGTTGATCATTTTTGAACACCTACCAGCTTGTGCTATTATTTGGAGCTTCGGCCTTACAATCACATGGATATGTGGCTATGTTTTATCTCTTTTGATACTACCAATTACATTAATTGTTTTCCAAATGGATGTGAGTCTATCCACAGCTTCATTCTTCTTCTTGGGTATGGACTCAATGTTGAATGCTTCAAAGTCCTCAATTAGGTCCCATACCCTATTTTTGTAGCTCTTGAGTAGGTCATTCTTTGTAGCATGTTGACCTTTAACTTGATCAATGATTAGCTTGCTATCCCGAACACCGAAAGCTCTTTATGCCTCTTTTCTTGACTAAATGAATTCCATGAATCAAAGCCTCATATTCAGTTGTGTTTTTTGAATAGGAAAACTAGAAATGAAAAGCTAAATAATACTTGCTATTCTATGGTGAATTCAACAGACATCCCCTCCAACACCTTGTTTACTTCTTGAACCATCAAAAAATAGTTTCCATACTTCATTGTCATCCTTATTTTCTGGCTTAGTGATATTAGGAATGGGTGAATTTTCTTCATGTACACAATATACACCCAATTATGATTCTTCCATTTCTTTGTAAGGATCAAAAACATGTCTTTTGTTTTCCCATTCATCCAGAGTCAAATCTGGAATACCCTCAACCTTAGTACCTGTTTCTAGATCATTTGAACACTCTTCTTGATCGAAGGCTGAGCAATTTACGTTGATTGGGCTTGGCATATGAAGCTCAATGTGGAAATTTGTAATTGGATCTAACCTGATTATGGTTTTAGCTCCATACCTCATCTTGAAAAGTATGTGCGATCATTATACGAGATAAGCACCCGTAAATTTTGGCCATGAAATCATTTGACAAACATAAGGGAAAAAGTGGTAGAAAGTCAATCACAAAAACATCCTACAAGATAGTGACATTGGGACGTGTATGCAGTGTTAGGATTAACCCTTTTATGACCCCAACTATTCCAACTATTGTCCCATCCAGCTGCACAACACTCTTAGGAATGACTCATAATTTAGACCCAATTTTTCTCCTATTTTCTTACGCATTACGAGATACTTTCCCCGAATTGATCATGCATTTGTGCACCAAGTGGTTCCCAACAATGAATAGCACATAGAATGGGGGAGGCTTGAATTATTGCTTGGTTGACCCCTAACTCGCTGTTGACCTTTGAATTAGTGAGAACTTTCTCCTATCTTTGGTTTGATCCATTCGAGGTAGACCAATTGGCCATTGCATCTTACAACAAATATCATTGTCTTGGGATTGCAAGTGACTCCCACATGGAAATGATCATGTGTATTTTCTTCATCTAATCTATGATGTTGAAAGGGGATGGATTATCTTTTTGTTTCCCCTTACTTAGCACAACCTTTTTGGATCCTGAATAGGCACATGTGCTGCTACAATAGGTGCCTTAGGTTGATTTGATATATTTGGAGTTGCATTTGATCTACTAACTCCTTTTTGTGTAGGAGTGGGTTGAGAAGAAACTGGATTAGATGAATTCCTGTCCTCTATGTTCCTCTTCTTTGATTGTGTATTGGCAGCCACACCCTGGAAAGGAGGTTGATTAACTCCATAGAATTATTCTATTTTCTAATTGACCAACATGGTTTCCGTTGGAGGTACCTCTTAATGGGTTTCTTGTTGCCGAATTCCTTCCTCACTTGGTTATTGGGACACACCAATTGTTTGGCCTCATAATATTGACTAAGTACAAGAAGGCACATGGGCATAAGAGGCCTATTTGAAGAAGGCTACATGGGTTGAAAGTGTACAAGATAGGGTTCTAGCAGGGTTTAGCACAACACACGACACACGGGGCATAAGAAAAGACATGTTTTGAGACTTATCCATAACCAGTGTTCTAGGAAGCACATGAGAAAAGCATAACCCATCTAGCATGTGGAGTGGATAAGGTGTCAGCTTAGCAGCTATATGGTCAAGAATGGAATATTCCATACATGTGATGGAAGGATCTAGAAAGACATCATTGCAAAGAGTGGAGAGATCGGATCAAAGGAAGCATGCTCCATTGGAGGACCACATGGACACTTGGCAACCGATATGTTATCTTAGGAAGGCATGGTGGTGGAGACTAAAGCTATATATAGAGATGCTTGGGTAGAAGAAAAGATGAAGAGACACACACCAAGAGTGGCATCATATAGTGTTGGATAGGTGAAGCTCTGCAGGAATAATGAAGGATACTTTGTGTTTGAATTAGGGGAACCTGTAGGAATGATGATATAATTAGAGGGATGGGTCTATTACCAGTTTTGTAATGTGGAAAGAATAGCTTAGGGTCCTGATGCATGACTCTTATCTGCATTGTTATATTGGTCTATTATGGCCTTAATGAATGTAATGTGGTTATTGAACTTGTTAACATGAATATAAGGTTTGGCTCTAAAGAATATATGTTATTCATGAGCATAAACCGTAGTGCATTTCCTTGTGTTATGGATCAATTATGTATTCAATTTGGTACTTCTCTTTTGTTATCTATTGGATGCATTGGTATGATAAACCATCCTAATATCTTAGATTGAATGCACGCAGTTATTTTCTTTCCTAAATCTAAATCTTTCATTAAGGATGTATTCTCACAAGAATCATACAAAGGAGGGGCTCGACACTCGCGTGTGCTTTGATTGAGCACCCAACGCCCACTGGGTGATAGGCCGACATGTATGGGATTAGAATGTTGTTCTAGGGATATGAAAATGAATACATCTTGGTTCCGTTGCTGGTACTTCTTTTCAAAGTTACTATGAGAAATGATATAAAGTTTGGTTTCTGTGATGTGTGATGATAGAGCACTTGACCTTAGAAAGTGTTGAAGAAATGTTTAAAAGCACAGAGGATGAGTTTTCTCAAAGGTTTAGTACCAGACCTGAGTTTTATGCACGTAGATGGGTAGAAGAACATCTATATCATGAGTTGTATGAGACCTTTTGTTTTTTTCAACTAGAACTATATGAATGAAATTCAACATATGCATCCAGATCAGTGGTACTATAGATTGTGCATATGTATCCAAGATGATTCTTGGAGGCTAAAAGATGTAGATCGACTTGGATGCATGTTGTTGATCACTGGTGGAAAGGAGTCCTAACCAACTATACTCTAGAATATGCCATTTATATGTATTCTCTCCCAAAATTTGTTGAGGTTGAGTTTCGAGGGATCACAGAGGATATTTTTACATGCTAACCCTTTAGCTATGAAGATCTTGGTCATTACCCTAAGTTTAAAAGCATACCCTATGGCTAGCTAAGCCTCTTTGAGTGTTGTGTGAGGAAGCTAGGGTGGAGGAATATGACATACATTACGACCGAAAGGGAAAGATAAGAGAGATAACTCGAGTATAGTGAAGCTCGTGAAAATGAGATGGCTAGACAATGTGAGGTTGCAGAGTGTAATGGATCTATGGAGGAAAACATTGTGGGAAGGAGTTGAGGTTCACATAGAGGATGTGGAGCCACGAGAAATCTGTCTGCTACCACATCTTGGAAAGCATGAGAGAGAATCCCCTTAAAATTCTATTGAGATTTCATCACATGGAGAAAGGAGAGCCATCAACGTTCATTTGAATCCTCCTAGTGACCAACCCCTAGTGCTTGGTTTCCCAGATCAAGGAAGAAGTATTTTTAATTCAGTTAGTATCAGTGGAAGTAACCAATCCATGCCTAGGAGATTTAATTTCTTGTTTGGGACATCCATGGTTACACAAACCATTATTTGGAGGAACTTTTAGATAAGGTGCAAATACACAAGGTTGGGTATCACATCCGGAAGTAGCACGGGACAAAAAAATAGCGAAGTGGGACAAAATCACAAACCATCAGCATGTTGTTTAGTGGGACTTTGGGAACACTAGGCGCAACCACTTCAGGCCATTTTCTAGCTACGGGAGGTGTATCTAGTGATATAGGATTTGGAGGACCTGGTGCACCTAGTAGATCTGGAGGATCTAGTAGGTCAGGAGGAACACGACCTAGTGGATCTAGTGGATTTATTGGAGGAGGAAACACTGGAGGGAACCTAGGCTCTAGATCAGGAGGACAAGGGCTATAACCACCTCCACAAGTATTCTTTGAGATGTCTTTGCACTTACTAAACTACATGGGTATTGAGGATGCTACAGAGCATGTCCAAAAGTGTGAATTACTATGACACGTGAAAGTGATACCTACCCTAGAGAGAAAAGCAAGTTAGTTTGCAATGAAGTTGTAAGGGTGCGCATATAAATGGTATCAGAAGTATGACCCCCATCAAACAATGGTAGAATACACTGCATTAAATAATTCCTTCGAGCACGATTCCATATCCCTGAATTTGAGCATAAAAGCGTCAACACTCTAAAGGAGATCAAGTAAGGAATGGGAGAGAGTGTGTGGGAGAATAATGTGTGGTTTAAGACTCTCTTGTCAAAACTATCCTATCGCATTCACCCTTCTCAACATGGTCAATGGTTTTTTGGAGGATTGGTAACACTGTTTAGAAGGGCACTGTCACACAAGACTTTCATGCAGACTCACATGATGCCTTGGAAGCTACCCTCGCTATTGGTCTTTGGTTTAGAAAATATGAAGTGGAAGGGCATGCAAAGGATAATTTCCCTTGGAAGTTGGTACGTGCCATGGTGATAGACTGTGAAATTTTCCATGGGGATCATGATGCAAATAGGTGTCCTCTACTACAAAAATAATTCACAAGAATTTTTCTTGCTATTGCAAGATCTGTACCTCTACAACCCATGATACCAAGGATTGCAGATTGATTAACTAGATTCATGATGTTATTGATCTTGGTGTGCACCAGAATAGCATTGCAAGTAGTTCCAAGGATGATGATCACTACTATAAAGGGCACGCAGATGGAGGAACGCAATGATGAGGATTTCACATAGGATCTTGTGGTCATAATAACCATGGTGGAGGAAGAAGTGTTTTCCCTCGAGGAACCTGTTATAACTGTGGGTCTACATAACATTCTAAGCATGAGTGTCTTGATCTATTGTAATTCTCATGGTGTGGAAAAAAACATAAGTATGAGGAGTGTCTTGAGTTATTAAACACATGAGAAAACAACACCGGAAAGATAAAGGTGCTAGGATGGTGAGTATAAAGAAGGCCGACCCTCAGTGGATGCCAAGAGTGGCGCAGAGTCGGATTAGAACTCCGTACAAGTGACAATGTGAGTGGAGGCTGCACATGTAATGGAGAAGCCAAGACATAAACTTGTTATTAAAGAAGAAGTGGTACATGGGAAATATCCAAACCCTATTGATTTGAAGGAAGTGTATCAAGAGACTATGAATGTGATTTAGAGTTTGCAAGGAAAAATCCAATGCCTAAAGAAGTAGTCAAAGAAGTTGGAGCAAAGGAATAATGCTGAGGCTCCATAGGATGACCTAGATGAAGTGAAGGAAGTATGTAGGATGTTAAGGCAAGAGAATATTATTTGATTTCTAGGAGAATGGCTATGGGAGAAGGTACCATGTGCTAGAGAAGAGCGTGAAAGGAAAGTTTTGCATGTAAACCTTCCTCCTCATAGCCTTGAATATGATAAAGAGATTACATTGAATGTAGTTGTTGATGGGTGGCTTCTAAGCAATATCCTCATTGACACAAGAGTGAAGATTAATGTTCTCACCTTAGATGCATGGAATCAAATGGGAAGGCCCACATTATATCCATCTTCGAATTTTTTGTATATGGCGAACAAGATAAAGGCAATGCCCATTAGAGTCTTGAAAGATGTGGTTATCACTATTCAAGGGGCCAAGTTCACTAGGGACTTTGAATTCTTAGTGCTTGTCAAGGCGTATAATTTCCCAAAGATTACTTGGGCACCCTTGGTGTTATAAGAACAATCCCGACTTGCATTTTAACAAGGGGTATATCAGTTTTGAGAACAAGGAAGAAAGGGTGATTATCCCTTTAACAAATGGGAAATCAACACCCTATATTGAGCCCTTAGGAGAGGAAGTCCTCAACAAAATCTATGTGTGCTCCATCAGATATCCTGAGATAATTCATCCTACCGAAGGGGTTATCTGATTTGAAGATGCTTAGTCGGTGATTGATACAACTAGCATAACATGTGACAATTGGGTGCATAAGAATAATGAATTGATTGGGTGATAGTTGAGAGGATAGTGAAGGTTGATAAAGGCACGCTTTGTTAAGTGCATGGGAAGAAAGAAGCTACCAAGCTACTCTAGAGGAGCAAGCTCTGATGACTTCTTACAAGAAATGGAGGCTTAGTGGAAAATTGAGGGTGAAAGGAGAATTATGCTCTGGTTATAACTTTCTCAAGATTGCAGGGCATTTGTGGGAAAATCATCATGAGAGTCTCCTAGAATAGTGAGAGGTAAGAGTCGTAAATTGTGTAAGGCTCTCCGAAGCAACACACCCACTATCATCCAAGACTATCATGGCAAGGATCCCACCTCATTCCATATCCAAGCTTCGTGAAGGCCTGGATGGAGGGCACATAAGCTTTACCACCTTTTTTATGGGTGCATAAGTTATATTCCACCTTAAAGGGTTATGCACATGCATGGTATATCCACTCAGAGACACATCATTAGATAGGGAATTGGTAGTAGGTGAAGCAACTGATCTTATTCAAGATTTTGAGAATCAGTACCAAGGCATCAATAGATAAGGAATTGCAAGTTGTTAAGCACCTTATAATGGGAGATAGTGCTATGGCAAAAGATAGGCTACAAAAGTTGGTAGGTGAGCCTTGTTTGGAGACCCATCTCAATGAATAAGAATAAAAATAAATATAGCTCGAGCGTGCATGCATTGAAAAGGAAAAAGGAAAAATGGCCTATGTAGTAGATGGTGAAGAGATGGAAATTTTGGATGTTAACCATTCGAAAGGTACACACAAAGTCATAGATAATGCTGATGAGTGAGAACGTGCCTACCATGAGCCCTTGAAAAAAAAGAAGGTTAACATTGGGATAGAGACAGAACCTAAGGAAGCTATCATTAGGGACTATTGGTCGTAAAATAAGTTTTAAAGGTTATTTATCGGTTGTGTGAGTTCCTGGATTTGTTCCCTCACAAGTACCATGAACTCAAAGGTTTTCACCATTCCTTGTGGAAATGAGGATCAAGTTAAAGGAAGGTATGCACTCGATTTGAAAGAGGCCTTATCGGATGAATTTGAATTTGTGCGTACGGGTCAAGGAGGAAATAGACAAGATGATAACATCCGGTATCATTGAGGCTATGGAGGAATCAAAATGGATAAGCCCAATGGTCATTAGTATCAAGAAGGATGGAAGAATAAGGATCTGTGTTGACTACAGGGACCTAAATGTAGTATGTGTCATCGATCCTTTCCCAACCCCCTTTATTGAAGAGATTCTGGAGGGAGTAAATGGACGTGAAGTCTACTCTTTCATGAATGGGTTTGTAGGGTATAAAAAAAGTCAGGATTGCAAAGGAAGACTAGAGAAAGATAACTTTCGCCATTGAATGGGGAAGCTTTTCCTACATGGTTATGCCTTTTAGATTGAAGAATGCACCTATTGTGTTCTCGTACATCATGGTACAAGCATTTCAGGACTTCATCCATAAATTTCTTCAAGTTTACCTGGATGACTGGACTCTATATGGGTTGGTAAAAGACCATTGTGACAATTTGAGGCTGATGTTTGAGAGATGTCGGAAGTTGAGGATATCCCTCAACATTAATAAATGTGTATTTTATACTCCATTTGAAACCCTATTGGGACATATTATATGTAAGGAAGGCCTACTAGTGGATCCCGACAAGGTTGCAGTTATTGTGGAATTGAGGGAGCCTACTAGTCAAAGTGTAGTGTGCAGATTCCTTGGGCATACAAGGTACTACGATAAATTCATAATAGGGTATTCCAAGATCGCCGCACCCTTGGAGGGATTACTAAAGCACAAGAGTGTCTTTCATTGGGGAGAGGCGCAACAAAAGGTGTTTGACACTTTGAAGGATAGACTTGTCACTTTGCCCCCATACTACATTTTCCTTCTTGGTATAAGCCTTTCCATGTACATGTTGATGCCTTAGAAATAGCCATGGGAGTAGTACTAGCACAACCTAGTGAGGGGATTGTTGATCACCCCTTGTGTTTTGCAAGAAGGAAGTTGACACCAGCAGTAAAAATATTATACCGCTAGTTAGCGCAAGGCTAATCTATGACCGCATAAGTTCAAATAGTACCTATTGGTAACACCATTTATATTCTATACGGATGACATGGCATTGAAATACTTGGTCAAAAATCCTGTTTTGTAAGGTCGCATATGTTGTTGGGTCCTATTATTCCAAGAGTTTGATTTCATGGTGGTTATAAAACTAGGAAAAAGTAATTTAGGACCTAACCACTTATCAAGGATTGACTCAGGGGAGGATGCATAAAGAATTGAGGATACCATGCCAGATGCACAAATGTTTAGGTTACAACGTGTGCCCTTGGACTTGGAAGATATTGTTGTATTCTTGAAAACTAGTGTGGCATCGGATGAGATGAAGAATTTGGAGAGAAAACAAATTATAATATGTGCCACACCCTACATGTTGATTAGTGGGGATCTGTATAAGTTAGGATGTGATGAGGTTTTACATTGATGTGTATTGTAACATGAGCATGTGGCAATTATGGATGAAGCACATGGTGGGATTGCAGGAGGACACTATGCAGGAAATGCTACCGCATAGAATATTCTAATGGTAGGACTTTGGTGGGAAACCATCTACTAGGATTGTATTGAGGTTTGGAAGGCCTATGACCATTTCCAGTACCTTGGAAAACTTGGAAAGAGAGATGAAATTCCCTTGTGACCAATAGTCAGCACTAAACCATTTGAAAAATGGGAAATTGACTTTGTAGGGCCAAATTTTCCAGCCACGTGAAGGAATGGTTTGTGGTATATTATTTCTTACACTTGATTACACTGATAAGATGGGAAGAGGTAGTGCCTATGAAGGATTTCATGGTAATGGAAACTACTAGATTTTTATGGGAGAGCATAATTACTAGGTACATTTCTCATTTAAGTTTAACAAGTGATAGAGGTACACATTTCGAATGAAATGGTCAGGATTCTATTACAAGAATTTATGGTCGCCATCACAAGAATACCCTTTATCAACCTCAAGTGAATGGAACTGCTAAGGCATTTAACAAAATACTAAGTTGTGTGTCGACCAAAATATGTGACATCGAAGAAAAGATTGGGATGACAAAGTATTAGCCGAAGAGGTTGAACAAGGCCACACCATTTTAATTGGTGTTTGGTGCAAAAGCTATTTTATTGGTTGAATTTATGTTACCATCGTTGCGTATAACACATGTAGGAGGGTTGGATGATGAAAAAGCATTGGAAGAGAGGATTTATAAGTTGATGCAGTTAGATGAAAGGTGATCACTTGTTAGATGGATTTAGAAGATAGAAAAGGCAAGACAAAAGGCATGACATGATTGTCATATAAAAAAAAGTAGTTTGAGGTTGGGAAGATGGTGTTGTTATATGATTCCAAGTTTTTGTGCCATCCTGGGAAGTTGAAATTCCATTGGCTAGGACCTTACATCATCTCATACATCCTTGATTCAAGTGCTTTCTAGTTACAAGCGCTAGATGGGACAAGATTACTAGGTCATTTCAATGGGAGTAGGCTAAATCCCTACTATAAATAAGTCTTCTTGGTGTTTATAAATAATACAGTATTTTCAGTTAGCTTAGGATTTCCCTTTATGATTTTTTTCTTTTGTTTCCCTTTCTCGTTGCTTGATCCTTTCTTTTTATTCCATTTTATACCTTGTGTGCTGGTAAACACATTATTTTCTAAAGTTGTGTATGTGTAGAGGACCGCACATTTGTTTTAATGTGGGGTGGAGTATTGCAAAGTAAAGTATAAGCCAATAGTAAAAGTTGAGTGGCCTAGTAGAAGAAATCACGTAAGATTGACAAAGATTATGGGGAAACAATGGATAATGAATTGTGGTGTAAAGAAGGATGTAATAAAGAAAACCTATGAATAATGAAGAGTGTAGGAATAACATGAGGTAGGCAAGGGAAAAATCAGGTTAAGGAAAGAAGAAGTGTGCCTTTGTACTTTGTAGACACGTGTGTAAGAGTCTTTAGTCGATTCGATGTGTTAATGCCAGGAAGGTTGTAGAAGATTTTTCATGCAGGATTGGGTGTGTGGGTAAGGGTGCTTAAGGTCACCTAGTCTAAAAATATGCATTTAATGCTTAGCATGCCCAAGGGTGGTATAACATTTATTGTTGTAGAGGAGCAAAAACTATAAGTAGGAATTCAGGCATGTTATTATTTACCTTGCTTTTACGAAGTGAAATAGCTCTTACAAACTAGGGAATCCAAAGAAATTTGTGCGAAGGAAGAAGAATCATAAAGATCTAAGTGTGTGACTAGGGTTGATCTATGAACCAAAGTGGAAGAAGTACATGGTTATGGGAAGAGTTATTTTCGGAATATGTTGTCTTGTGGAAGTTGTTCTGTTAGCGAGAAAATTTTTCAGGTGGAAAAACTTGTGGATTTCTTGCCAATGCTCTGGGAATCTAAGTCCCTCTACTTAACTAGTGCAGCTGTCGTATGTGCATGTGCAAGAAAGTGTGGATTTTTGTGGTGGTATTTCAACCGGGGATCCAACAAGGGCACTCCACTGACCCTGTGGCAAAGCTAGCAATCTCTTTCTAGGGAAGTGGTCATCTGTAGAGTGGGAAAGGGAAGTGAGAAAAGAGGTAGGAGAACTAATGATTTAGGTAGAGAATCGATTCCTTCACGCACTAGTTAGAAACTTCAGCACATGCATTCATGAGAAGAAACAACCCCGCAAAAAATAGCAACAAGACCAAATAGAATTTGTTGACCACAAAGTATCAAAAAACCCCTTAGTCAAAGAAATCTAGAAACTCGTTCTTCTTGTATTTATTGCTCAAACCAAGGTTGTGCATAGTGGAGAAATAGAGGAAATTTGAGAATGGAGGAAAGTAGAAGAAAATGGTTATCTCCTTTGCTTTCTCTAGGTATAATGCACTCTTGAGTCTACAAGATCAATCGCCAACCCTTTGAAATGGGAATGACATTATAATTTATAGAATGAGAGGTGACTTATCATCTTCGTCATGACCTTCCATATGCCTCGAATATAACTTAAGAATGTTCATATTCCACTTTAAATATTTAATTCCCTTTTATAATAGCAAGGTGACTTTATTTACATTATGTTTCTAAAGTCACTTTTAAGTGACTTAAAGGCATATCAAAAAGTGTAAACCCCATCGAAGAATTAGAAAATTTGAAAGTGAGAGAAAGTTGGGGGAAGAGGAGAGGGAAAGAGAGAGAGAAGAAGAAGAGGATATGTCACCCGATGAAGTCCGTTGGTCCTCGTTCATGGATATATCCGATGAGGCAAAGTTTTGAATGTCCCACCGTGTCAAAATTATTATTTGAGTGTGGCTTACTATTTTTAGTAAATGTCCGGATGGGGGACTAACTTTTTTTTAGTAAGTGGCCATTTTCACCGTGTTCTACTCCGAATAATCATTCTAGCTTTTTGGAGATCTTCAAAGTGTATATTGCTCTTTCCATAGCCACTTTTGATGAAGACTAACCAAAAATAGCAAGCATGTGTAGGAAAACTAACTATTTTTAGAAAGGATGTTTCTATTACTCAATTTCCAATGGAACATAATTTTTTGGACTCTTCTTGTTGTTATAATCACACCCTTCGAATTTCACATAGTTTTGCACACTAGAATGCCTGGAAATAAATTTTGAAATTTTGACCTGACAAAGTGGCTTCAAGCATGAAGCTGCCATGTCGGCCATTAATGGAGCTCAAAATTTGTAGGTCTGGTTTTTGTCTCTATTTGAAATGAAAACAACTTCATTGTGGTAGGTTTTATATTTGGATCTCGTATGCGTAATTTTTATCTCGTTTCCATTGCTTTGGAATGACCTGGAAATCCAACAAATGTGAGCCGCAGTGTATAAGAGAGGGTTTTGTTGGAGAAAATGATTATGGGCACCATCTGACCTCTTGTTTGTTACATCTTGATCACCTTGAAAATAGATGAAATCTGAAAAATATGGCATCACGATCTGACTTGTATCTTGTGAGATATGAAGATTTTTCGATTGATTGACTTCATGGTTGTTTAGAAAAAAACCTTCATTTTCTCCCCATTCTTCGTCATTTCACTCCATTTTTCTCTGAGACCTGCATATTTCTATGTATTCATGGTTTGGAGAGTTTATGTGGCCATGGTGGAGCTGGTTTAGAGAAACAATGGTGGACGGGTGTCTGGATAATCATGCATGGAGCCATGGCAAGGTGAGGAGTTGTGGAGGAGAAATGAGAGGAAGAAAACGACTAAGTGCTGGATTTAAAATTTAAAAACATGCACATGGAGGGGTTGGGTACATTTTTATGTCCCTGATGTCCCTAACCTTAGGGACATGAGGGACATCAATTTCCATGGTGGTCAAGGTGATGCCATGTGTCCTCGATCCGACGGTAGGGGATTTTCTTGAAAAATGCACCTGGGGGCTGAAAGTCGGTCACATGGGTGTCTAAATGACTCCCATAGGATATGGGTGCATTTTTACATGTATGATGTCCCCCACCTTAGGTACATAAGGGACATCAATTTCACATGGCTCTAGAGGTGACACGTGGCACCCGATCCAACAACAGGGAATGGATGCTCCAAAAATGCACTGGGGCTTTAACCCATTCATGTGGGTGTACAAATGACTCTGCATAGGGGATGGGACCATTTTTCAAGGTATTATGTCCCCCACCTTGGGTGCCTAAGGGACATCAAATTCCACGGTGGTCCTGGAGCTAACACGTTGTGGTGAATCCAACGGTACATAATGGATGCTCCAAAAATGTACTTAGGGATGAACTATCGAGTCTAGAGGTCACATGAGGGTCCAAGAGGTCATATGAGGGATGAGAGAACTTAAAAGGGGCTAGGAACACTTTTCCAACCTTGATGTCCTTGACATTGGAGGACATGAGGGACACAAAATTCTACCAAGCTTCTTGTGCTAACACGTGTCCTCCCAAAAATTTGGCTAAGTCCTGAACTTGTAATAGTGATAACTTGAGCTCCCAATGGAATTTTTTGGAAATTTTTATATTATCCTAACTATAAATGTCCTTCTGAATCCACTTGTTTGGGTATCATGTCTTTATTATTTTATTTGAGCCTTGAAAATCTGATTTTTGATTTTGTACTCCACTTGTACCTGAGAAAAACTACCTGTAGACCTAATGCACCAAAGTGTTGTGAAAAATATTATTTCATCATCATGTAGGTCTTGGAATCCTCTTTCTAGAGATTTTTTTTTCTCCTAACTCCATCTAGAGCTCCCGGAATCTTCTTCGAAGCCCCACTGTTGTAGGCATGTGTACCGCCTAGGCTTGTGAACCCTACTTTTACTCAAACTACTACAAGTCTTGCAAAATTCCCCAAAACTTCAAAAATCATTTCTATTATGTTTTAAGGTCTTCATTTCATCTTCATCTTTAATTTTTCCCTTTCGTTCCGCTCTAGGGAGTTGAATCCAGTCCTAGGAAGGCTAGCGATAGCCCTTCCCTCTACTGCCAGAAGATAGTGTCTTTTTAGAACTCCCTAAAATCACCTAGGTGGAATGAATAAAAGTTCCTAAATCACCTAGGGGACAAAATTTACATCAAGTAGGGGTGATCGAGATGTGATTTGACCTAGGGTGCCTAGGAATGATAAAACATGAAATTTTTTCCATAGGGGTATAATTGTCGTGCTTGGAAACTTCCAATTTCCCTATTGCACATTTTCATGACAACAACTGGCTCTAGCTTGGGGACATGACATGGACTAAGCACAATGAAGACATGACATGGGAATCAGAATCTTAATTTTAGACCATATAATTTGTTGACTAGTGTTGTATCCATTGGGTGTTGAAAGTCATGTACAACTTCTAGAAAGAAATATTAGAAGGAAACACACACACATAAAAAAACGAAGGAAAGGAAACACACGACACATAATAGGAAGGGAAACACACACAATAGAAAGGGAAACACACCTATCAATCACCTATGGTACAAGGTGGGGGACAACCCACTTTCACTGAAATACTTTTCATTTCTCAAAAGTTACCCCTGAAGAGGTAACACTGAATGATGATGTTCTACGAAGCCATTGATGGGTTCCAAAGTAGCCTCCCTTCCTCAACTACTTATGAAAGGTGCTTTCACAATTGTCCTTTTACTTTGTAGGAGTGAGTCCATATGAGCTTCTTGATGCTTGAGTCCTTGCTTGGAAATTCTCGCCTTTATGCTCTTTGAAATTGGTTTCATCATGCCAGTTTCCTTCCATGTTTATCCATATAGCCAATTCTCCATCGAGCATCTCATCACTGCCCAATGCGATTTTCATTCCAATTCCTTTGATATCCCGAGGTTATTTCCGTGTCTATGCTGATTGACCTTTGATTCATCCTTTTCCTTCACTCCACACTACGAGGTTCTTGAGTGCGATGGAAGGATTAGATGTGAACTCATACTTGTCTTGTATGTCCATGACACTAATGAAGAGATCAAGAATCAGCTTGGGATCTTCTACAACTTCTACTGCATCTAAGATTTCTTACACAGAGTAATGTTTCATCATTTCTTGTAGTTCCTCTTTGTACACCTTTGAAGAATCTTTATCTTGTAACTCAAAGAAACTATCTGGAGGGATTACCTCATCATCTCGAGAATTACTGCACTCTACCGATCCTTCATCAAAAAGAGCTTCATCTTTAGAGGTCTCAAAACTCCTTTCTTCAATTTCTTTGTCATGGGAAGAGTCTTCATCTTCAAATGGGAAAGAAAATATCTCCATTTTGGTATTGCATCCATCAATCATTAGCTCAAGAGCGGCATCATATGTTTCATCTTGCCTTATCTCAATATGGCCAACCTTCACATTAGTTAAGGCTTCCAAATCAGCTTCATGCTTGTCTTGCAAATTTGTGGCTTGCATCAGGAGCTTGAGACTGAGCTCAAGATCTTCAGTTTCTTCTATGGCTCTAAGCATTTCTTGTACAAACATTTCTTTCAAACCTTTCACGGGCTCATCACAAGCTGATTTTGTCTCTCCATAGATGGCCTGACTGAGATCATCCTCATCCCCAAATGGGAATGAGAATAACTCCTCATCTTGTAAAATCATATAAACTTATTTTTCTTCTTGAAAATCATCAAGAACAATCTCCTCTTCCTTGTGGTCCTCTTGTAACTCAAATCTCCTCAATACTTCTTCAAAATCCAAATCTCTTAGGGAAGGCATGGATGGCCCTATCAAGATGGTGATATCCGCTTCCTCCTCAGTTGCCACAAAGTGATTCATCTACCTGCTACCTTGATACAAGATGTTAGCTTCTGGGCTTTCGGAATTTCATACCGTGTACCTCATTTTCTTCTTGGAAAGCAATTTCTCCATGTCACCCTTCACTGGTATGAATGTTGATGACCAATTCATCTGAATTTTCCCTCACAAGTCTCGACAGAAACTTCTACTCAACAACATTCTAAATGAGGCTGGGACATCGGCTACCAAAATCATCACTAAAATTTTCTTGTCCAGAAATTTGGTGAGAGACACTTGTGCATCTTTGACCTTCCCTACAAGTGGGACCTTTTTGACTCCGAAGAGTAACAAGAGCCACTATGTAGAGTCATTGTAAGTTTAAGAGCCTTAGTGACCTTCAAAGGAATCATGTTATCTGAGGCACCAAAATCTATTATGCAATTGTTCAGTACATATTCTCCAACAAGAAGGGAGATGTAGAAAGGTTCAACTTTATCGGCGATGCACTCGAGAGAAGGAGGTGTATGTGAGTTTGGTAGCATGCCTTTAGAACTAGAAGTTACAACATTGGGTGTTAGAATACCACTCCTGATGTATCAAATGAACCTCTTGAATTGTTTAGGATGAGTCCGTAAATATTTAGTTTTAGTAATTTGCACTTTGGATTTGTTTGCATATTCTATGAAGTCAAAGGGAGAAGATGCGGACAAGGGGAGTGAAGGGAATGATTTTGGGGTCTAGATAGGCTTGGGAGTAGGATTGATGTTTTAAGAATGGAGGGTATTTTAAAAGGTACACTAGGAGATTTCAAGCTATTAGATTTTGCAGAGCATATTTGGAATTAGAAATGGAAGAGACATTGGAAGACTTACTTGGGATTTTGGGAGTCTTCTTACTTGCATGGGATCGGGATCCAAAGAATGCGTAATTCATGGAAGATGGAAGTGGGGATCCTTGATGATTATTTTATTTTTGGAGTCATTATAGGAGGATCATCAACCTTCTTTTCTTTTGCAGCAAAGTGGAGGGAGATGCTCTTTTCTCAAACTGAGAATGAGTGAATACCGTGCATGAGAAATTGGTGCATCTTATTCATCTTCTTCATAACCTCCAAAATACTCACAAAATCTGATTTGTGCATCATTCTCAAACTCATCACTTTCTAGGAAACCACCACCTTCACTTTCTTGTCAAAGCCCTTCTTCATCTTCTTGAAATCTGCAATTTATGTTCATAGTGGGGCCTCAAGGCGAGCCTTTGGGTGCTTCCCAATCTGATTTTTATTGCTTCTTTGGGAAGAAACATGTTCAAATATTCCCTCTTCAAAGATGCTATCTCATTCACTAACTTTTGCAATCATGGATTTTTTCTCTCATCTTCTAGAAGTTGGGCCTTGCCCTTTGATGGATTCTTGAACTTTCGAGAGAGGATGTGATCATCATCCAATTCAATGGCCCTCATTTTTGTTTCTACAATGTTCCTTGGTTCAAAAATTCGTAGGAGAAAGCCTACCTCCAGGTGATTTAGAATTTATGAAGAATCTTTTGATATTGTTCTAAGAGGGCAAATCTTCTTCCAAAGTATCCTACGAAGCAACCATTCAAACGAGCCATGAAGTCTCTCATCGTTTCACTTTCTCCTTTCCTCTTTTGAGCCAATTGCACAAAGTGGTATTGAAAATATCTAGTGGATTTAAATCTTTCCTGAAGGAATCCTTTATTTCATCCCAACCGGTGATGGATCGGGAATGTAGGAGGTAGAACCATTAGTATCAAGAAACCCCTTAGTAAAATAAATCTATAAACTCCTTCTTCTTGTATTAATTGCTCATAAAAAGTTGACCAAATAGAATTTATTGACCAAATCAATAAAGCATGAAGATGTTTCAGTAGACCAAATAAAATTTATCGAAAAAAAATCATACGAAACATCTTCATGCTGGACACCAAGAATTCCACATGATGTCGTGAAAGAAGAAATGTGTTCTTCAGGATGTTGTATGTTGTCACCTTTGAACTTGGGAAATTTCTTGTGGGAACCCATTGGTAGATCATGAAGAGGAGGTTCAAGAGCAAGCGGGCCTGTATTCCTTCCCCATGGAACAATGGGTCGAGGTATTTGTTCTTCATCTTCCATTGTTGTTTCGATTCTATTTCAGCTCTTGCTTCTGCAAATTCTTCTTCAAATTATTCTTCTTCCATGAACTTGATGTTCAATGGTGGTTGAAAAATGGGAGAATTTGAAGGAGTTTGGATAGGATTACCAGGTGAACTTCTCGAAGTGCGGATGGAGAGGAGGCTTGAGAGAAGAAGTATGGATTATCTCTAATTCATTCTCGTTGATTTTTCAAAGCTTCAAAATTGGAATCAACAACACCTCTTGACTTGCTCAACCTGGTGTATCTTCTTTCAACTAGCTTTTGAAAACTTCTATAGTTGGAACATGAAAGGGCACTGTGGAATGTGAAAAGTCATGTGCAAAAATCAGCAGTGTATCTTTCGGAAACAAACTTTCATGAACTTTTTTTTTTTTCAATATTTTTTTTCAATATTTTGAGACCTTGCGGTCATATTTTGGGTGCAGATGCTGCTAAATCTACCCCATAGTGGGTGCTAAAACTGTTGGAGAGAAAATTTGTTAGGTGGAAAACTTTGGGATTTCCTACCAACACTTTGGGAATCTAAGTCCCTTTGCTTAATTGGTGCAAATTCCGCCGTATGTGCATGCATGAGAAAGTGTGGATTTTTTTGTGGTCTTTCGATCGGGGATGCAATAGGGGAACTCCATGACCCTACAAGGCAAAGCTAGAAATCTCTTGCTAGGGAAGTCTTTGTCTATAGAGCAGGAAAGGGGAGTGAGAAAAGAGGTAGGAGAACTAATGCTGCAGGTAGAAAATTAGATTCCTTCACGCACTAGTTAGAAACTTCAACACATGCATTCATGAGAAGAAACAACCCTGTAAATAAGCAACAAGACCAAATAGAATTTATTGACCACAAAGTATCAAGAAACCCCTTAGTAAAAGAAATCTAGAAACTCCTTCTTCTTGTATTGATTGCTCAAACCAAAGTTGTACATAGTGGAGAAATAGAGGAAATTTGAGAATGGAGGAAAGTAGAAGAAAATGGCTATCTCCTTTGCTTTCTCTAGGTACAATGCACTCTTGAGTCTACAAGATCAATCGCCAACCCTTTGCAATGACATTACAATTTATAGAATGAGAGGTGACTTATCGTCTTCCTCATGACCTTCCATATGCCTGAATATAACTTAATACTGTTCATATTCCAATTTAAATATTTAATTCCCTTTTTAATAAAGAAGGTGACTTAATTTACATTATGTTTCTAAAGTCACTTTTAAGTGACTTAAAGGCATATCAAAAGTGTAAACCCCAACGAAGAATTAGAACATTTGAAAGTGAGAGAAAGTTAGGGTAAGAGGAGAGGGAAAGAGAGAGAGAAGAAGAAGAGGAGATGTCACCCGATGAAGTCCGTTGGTCCCCGTTCATTGAAATCTCTGATGCGGTGAAGTTCGAATGTCCTATCATTGTGCTTGAACTGCGTTTCTTTTAGTGTGTCTTACTATTTTTAGTAAATTCCTATATGGGGAGTTACTACTTTTAGTAAGTGGTCATTTTCACTATTTTCTACTCTAGATAATCATTCGGCATTTTGGAGATCTTCGAGTGTAAACTACTCTTTCCGTAGCCACTTTTGATAAAGCCTTACAAAAATAGAAAACATGTGTAGGAAAACTTCCTATTTTTAGAAAGTGTGTTTCTAGTACTCGAATTGGGACGGAACATACTATTTTGGAATCTTCTTGTCATTACAATCACACCCTTCTAATTTCAAATAGTTTTTCCCGCTTTAGAATGCCCGGAAATAAATTTTGAAATTTTGACTGGGTAGTGGCTTTCTGCACGAAGCTGCCATGAAAGGTCATTAATGGAGCTCAAAATTTTCAAGTTTTATTTTTGTCTCCATTTAAAATGAAAACAAATTAATTGTGATAGGTTTTTATTCGGAGCTCATGTACAAGTTTTTTATCTTGATTCCATTGTCGGAATGACGAGAAATCCAACGAATGTGAGCCGATGTACAAAGAGAGGGTTTTATTGGAGAAAATAATTCGGACACTATCGACCTCTTGTTTTTTTTGCATCTTGATCACCTTGAAAAATTAGGAAATCTGAAAAATATGACATCATGATCCAACTTGTATCTTGTGAGATATGAAGATTTTTGATCGAGTGACTTCATGGTTGTTTGGCAAAAACCTTCATTTTCTCCCCATTCTTCATCATTTCACTCCATTTTTCTCGATATCTACATATTTTTGTGTATTCATGGTTTTGAGATTTTATGTGGCCATGGAGGAGCTAGTTCGAGAAAAAATGGTGGACCAAGTGTCTAGACAATCATGCACTGAGCCATGCCAAGGTAAGGAGTTGTGGAGGAGAAATGATATGAAGAAGCCTGACTAAGTGCTAGATTTAAAATTTGAAATCATGCACATGGAGTGGCTGGGAAAATTTTTATGTCCCTGATTTCCTTGACCTTAGGGACGTGATAGACATCAATTTCCACGGTGGTCAAGGTGATGCCATGTTTCCTCGATCCGACGGCAGTGATTTACTTGAAAAATTCACCTCGGGGCGACATCTCGCTCACGTGGGTTTCTAATGACTCCCCATAGGGGCTGGGTGCATTTTTACATGTATGATGTCCCCACCTCAGTGTACATAAGGGAAATCAGTTTCACAATTGTCTTGGAGGTGAAACGTGGAGCCCGATCCAATAGTAGGTAATGGATGCTCCAAAAATGCACTGGGATCGAAACTCGATCACATGGGTGTCCAAATGACTCTCCATGAGGTGGGCACATTTTTATAGGTATGATGTTCCCACATTATGTGTATAAGGGACATCGATCGCTACAAGTCTTGCAAAAATTCCCCAAAACTTCAAAAATAATTTCTATTATGTTTTAAGATCTTCATTTCATCTCCTTATTGAAATTTTCCCTTCCGTTCTACTCTAGGGAGTTGAATCCAGTCCTAGGAAGGCTAGCGATAGCCCTTCCCTAGATTGCCAAAAGATAGTGTCTTTTTAGAACTCCCTAAAATCACCTAGGTGGAATGAATAGAATTTCCTAAATCACCCAGGGGACCAAATTTACATCAAATAGGGTGTGATCAGACTAATGATTTGACCTGGGGTGCCTAGGAATGATAAAACATGAAAATTTCTCCATAGGGGTATAGTTGTTGTGCTTGGAAACTTCCAATTTCCCTATTACACATTTTCACGACAACATGTTCCTAGTTAGGTTTTGGTAGCTAGGGCATGGAAGGAAGATTATTCATGGAGTGGAGCCTTAGAGTTAAGCAAAGTAGTAGATCAGAGAAATAAGGAGAGATGTAGGTTTTATCCCGACAAGAAAACATGACACAAAAGAAACAAAAGGGAAAGGGAAATGGAAAACAAACCATTGCCACCATGAGATCCAATGAAGAATTGTATGCAAAAATGTCATACCTAGATGAAATTCTTATTGGGGAAGGATTTGGTGTCACATTTGAGACAAATGGCCATGAGTGATTACAACCATCGCATGAGCACTAATGAGAAAGAAATGGCGTTGGAACTGGTTCATCCAACTAATAAGAGGACACTAGATGGAATGCCAATATATAATGATAAAGTAAAGGTAAAGTTAGAGAAGGTAGGGCTGTTATAACTATATGAGTTGCCTTATTTTGGAAATCCCGAGAGGCTATATAGTGGTTGATGTCACTGCATACATGAAGACCACTTCTATTTTATAGGTGATAAGATGCACATAACCCCTCAGATTATATCAAATTTCACTAGCCTAAATTGTGAAAGAGACTCCATAGATGATGACTTGAATGATAAGGAGGCCATTAAGGAAACCATGGAGGATTATGAATATAAAAAGGGTTCATGGTACTTTGACATCACAGAAATCCCCATGACCCTATTATGAGGATGGCCACGCACTTGGTCACCAAGCTCAATGATCAAGAAAGATGGATGCTAGTAAAAAAGACATGGTTGAACGCATGTCAAAATATCTTATAAGGGACCATCTATAACTTGTTCACCTTTATTGTGGATGAGATCATAAGCAACGCATGAAGGAGTAAAGATACTATTCAAAAACATTCTCCCCACCATCATCTTCTCGAATATTAGAGTGCTTGATGGGCCAAATAAGTTCATTCGGGAGTATCCAGAAGACAATCCCTCACCCGTGAAAAGGTTCGAGAAATATACTTGTGAAATCATGATGGTTGCTCACAAGGTGCACCTAGAAAAGTAGTACAAGCAAATGTGGGAAGCATTCGGGGTAGAGTGGATAATTCTTGAGAAGTTTCTATGCTCATGGATGGAGAGGTAGAATTTGAGTATATCAATATTTCTACATTGGTAGGTTTACATTGATAGATGGGACTAAGAGTCCATGGTGTAAGCTACCTTTTTCCTTCACCGCGTAATACTTCTAAGCAGGGGTCAGCTGGTTCAAGGATTCTAAAAGGCTAAGGTTCGAAATTAGTGAGGTAGACCAAGACCACCACAAATTATGTTGGAATATCATATACCCTAAGAAGCACACATACATGGAGAAGTATGTCTCCCATGAGGTATAGATGATGAAGCTGATAACTTGCCAATCTCTCGGAATGGTTGCAGTAAGGGTATATCTACACATAAGGCCTAAGTTTAAGATAGGTGCCTATCTTGAGAGTGATGTATCCATTCTAGAAGACCACACAGGGAGAGGATAAATTCCATGACAAAGAAAAGGAAAGAAAAGAGGAATAGGAGAAGAAGGCACCAAGTGTGTAAACCACACAATTTGTGGGCGCGTTGGAAGAAATATCTAAGCCTAGCACTTATGTGTGTAGGAAGAAGTCCCCGGTCAAGGAAAAGACCCTGAAAAAAGAGGTACTAGAGCATGAAGGACTCTTCACACATGAATAATCACCAAGGAAGATGTCACCTATTAAGGAGAAAGAGAAGGAAGAATCTTCTATATTGGAATCACCAATTATGAAGAAGCAAAAGGTGATAGAAAGGTAGACTTAGAGGAAATAGGGAGCCTAGAGGCCTACATTGGTGACAAGGATGATAAAGAGCCCAAGGGAGGTCAAGACCATCAAATATATAATGTACTAGTATGAGGAGGAAGATGAAGAGGAGGAAACAAATGATCATGGAAAGGGGGTGAGCGAAGAGGTAAGCACTAAAATCATGGAACCCCAAGCTCACCAAGGAATGGGTGGAAAACATTACAGAAAGAGAAGTGGTAGGCATCATTAAGGATTTGGTGGAGCAAGAGTTGGAGTAGATTAGATGAGATTTTGAAGGAAATAGAAGAAGAAAGTGTTAGAAAATAATATGGCAGCATGGGTGGGAATCCTAATTTGGAAGTAAGCTTCCCAAAGGTTGTGTAAATAGGTGGAAAGGGTGTAGTGGTAGCATAATGGAAATGAATGTGATACATCAATGATCTAAGAAAGGTGTTACATGCATGCTTCCAAAGCACCATACCAATAGAACAACTCCTAGATATGACTTCATTTGATGAAGAAGGTGCATATCCATGAACCAGAAAGATGTTATCTTGGGCATTCAAGTCCCATGTGGATGAACTTGAGTTAAAGTAAGTTAGGGAGTGGTGATGAAGGTGCCAAAGAAAAAGATGATTAAATCCCTTGGTGAATTCTCAACAATTTTAGATGAGTAGGTCTACAACATGCTCAAAAAAGTTTTAGTTGAGATTGAGGCTAGACTGTTTAGAAGAAATGATAGAGTGAGATTCCTGGAGGAGGAATTGGAGAAGAAAAAGGAGGAGCTCATTGAGAAGAACAAAGACTTGAAGAAAGAAGAGATTATCAGTGTGCAATTAAGGTGTGAATTGAAGGAAGAGAAGGAAAATGTGTGCAAAGTCTTTAAGAAGGTGGAGATGATTATGGATGCCATTGTCTTAAAGCATCCCGACCTAGCACCACCCAAGAAAAAATATGAATCAGACCTTATAGTGTCTGGAGGATTTGACTCACATCCTCATGATGGAAAGGTGACCACTTGCCTTAGAGACCACAGAAGAAGCATTGGTGCACCAAGAGAGAGAAGAGAATATGATTTTTATCAAGATCATTTCTCAATATACCAAACTCCTTGTAGAGGTAAAGGCCACTACGTAAGTTGTTGAAGTTGCATATGACAATTGCACTGATAGAGATAGAGTGGTAAGCATCCTGGTCGCTACACATGAAGTGAAGCTCAAGGAGTTTCAAGAGAAGAGGAAGGGGAATAGAGAAGAAAGGGATAAAATACTAGTTGAGGTAGAGAATAATTTAGAAGCTATAAGACCTTGGGAGGATCGATCAAAATACGGCTAAAATAATTATACCAAAAGATCACCCTTAGGATGGACGCACTTGATGACTTGGGAAAACAATTGGAGAGAATTTTGATAAAATGAGTGCCAAAGGGGATGAAATAATTTTTGAGGAGGTGAGCGCCTAGTCAGAGACCTCTTTCAACAAGCACAGAGTAAGGTTGACATTTGGGAAAAGCTAGAGACAAAAATAGTGAAAGATTTCACTCTCCTCCTCCAAAAATAAGCATTGTTCTATTTCATTTTACCCATGCTTTCATTCTTTCTCCCAATTATTCATTCCTTCATTCTTTGTCCCATTATTTAAATCCCACCATTCTTTATTCATTAAAGAGAAGTGTTTTGAGGACAGAGAATAGGTGTAGTGTGGGGTGATGTTGGGCCTCAGAATATTGAATAAGTACAAAAAGGCATGCAGCACGTAGGGACCTATTGAAGAAGAAGTGTGTGTGGTTGAAGGTTCACGTAAGGTAGGGTTCTAGCAGGGTTTAGTAGAACACATGGCATGAGTTTGTAAGACAAGATAAGTTTTGGGACTAAGCCATATTGGGATTTCCAAGAAGCACATGAGAAAAGCGTGACCCGTCTAGCATGTGGAGTGGATAAGGTGCTAGCCTGATAGCTATATGGTCAAGAATGGAATATTCCATACATGCGATGGAAGGATCTAGAAAGACATCATTACAAAGAGTGGAGAGCTCAAATCAAAGGAAGCATGCTCCATTGGAGGACCACATGGACACTTGGCAAACCGATTTTTTAATCTAGGAAGGCATGGTGGTGGAGACTAAAGCTATATATATATATATATATATATATATATATGGGTATAAGAAAAAAGACACAAAGACACACACACAAGAGTGACATAATATAGTGTTGGATTAACAAAGCTTTGTAGGAATAATGAAGGATCCTTTGGGTTGGGATTAGGAGAACTATAGGAGTGATGGAATATTTAGAGGGATGGGTCTGTAACCAGTTTTGTAATATGGAAAGCATAGCTTAGGGTCCTGATGCATCACTCCGATATGCATTGCTATATTGGTCTGTTATGGACTTAATAAAGGTAATGTGGTTGTTGAATTTTTGAACATGAATATAAGGTTATGTTTTAAAGAATATATGTTGTTAATGAGCATTAACCCTAGTGCATTTCCTTGTGTTATGGATAAGTTATGTATTTAGTTTAGTACTCTCTTTTGTTATGTAATGGATGCATTGATATGATAACCCATCCTAAGATCTTAGAATAAATGCATGATTCTTTTCTTTCCTTCATCTAAACATGTCATTAAGGATGTATTCTCAAAAGAATCATATAAAGGTGGGGATCGATGCCCGTGCATGCCTCAGGTGAGTGCCCAATGCCCACTGGGTGATAGGACAACACACATGGGATTAGAATATTGTTCCAGGGATATAAATAAGACTACACCAATGGTCTCGCACCATCAAGGACTAGTTTAGAGCATTGTTAAAACATGTTGATTGACTATGAGGTATATTATAGGGTAAGAACACTTCTACTCATGTCCCATGTTGGTTTGATTCAGAACCAAAACTATTGATGTTGAAACTGCATTTAGATCATATGGTCGGAATGGCCTAAAAGCTTGAGGTTTTCCTTGTTTCAAATTTTGATTCATATCCATAGTTGCTAGTCTATTTTTTGCTGATATGGGGCTGAATTGATACTAATCTTAAGGTAGATACTATATATAACCTAATATTTCCATCTCTTGAGAGTTATTAGCTCATTCCCAGGTTCTATAGTTATTTCATAACCTCCGGTCATTCCTTGGAGTTACTAAAGAGGTAGAAACCTCACTATTGATTTGACTTATATGGGCTGAAATGGGATTCATCTCAGGTATTTGACTAGTTATAGGAGTTCTTTTGTATGGATATAGAGGAATTTGGTTGCCTTGGTTAAAGATTACAAGCTTGAATCAAACAAGTCTCTGCCCTTTAATAGTTATACGTTGTAGGCCCATGAAAATTTGGTTCCTCCCATTTATTTTATAATCACGTATATATATGAATTCATAGCCTTCAAGAAGTAAAGGAAACCTCCTTCGATAGTTGGTCTAACAACTATTGGAATCCTATCCCATGTCCATTAGAAATAGAAGTTGAAATCTATCATATTCTCATTTAGAGCCCTTTTCATTGTTGTCAGTTATTATAATAAAGACAAATTGTCTTCCCTCTCTCTGAATTGGTTTTAAAGATCCAAACAAAACTGACTCCAATTCCAAATACACCTATGTTATCATGCTCCTAAACCATTATAAGGCCTTACCTTTGAAAGATGAAGTTAATAATTTTATCATAACATCCATTTCATTGATTTCTTGAACTGCACATACATTGAAGATGTCATGGATGTGGTCGATAGGGTTTTATGGTTTTCTCTCATGAAATATGGAATGTTCTTTAGTGCTACAACTAGAATTTGATTTTGAGCATTTAGGGCAAGTGGACTATTTCTTGTGAAGTTCACAAAGGGATTAGGAGGCCCCTGAGGTGGTTGTTGTAGATGTGCCATTATGATTGGCCTTAAAACCCTAGTTTATTGGAGAAAAGGTCTTCCAGGTGGAGGTGTAGAAAAACTCCTATTAGGTGGAGATGGTGAACTTTTTTGTCTTCTTCCTCTACTTCATCTTCTTGGTGATAATTATAGGTAGACAAATAGTCCCTCTTCTCTAGTATTAGACCTAGTTCAAATTCTTCTCATGTACTTGGGTAAATTATGTTGCTACACCATTGAATTCTATCCCTTTAGAGTCACTGATGTGTTAGGTAATGAGCCTCTAAATTCTTTCCAATTCATACACCAAACTTGACAAAATTAGAATAAAAATTTGAAGGAATATATATTTGATATTCTAGAGGTTGAAAAATGTTTGGAAATGTCAGTCTCCAAAACACGTAGAAAATGTAAAATATTTTGAATGTCCAAAACCTTAGAATCAAAAGTTTAGAGAACCCCAAAATGAAACCTGAAATTACAAAATCTTGAGATGTTTGAAAATGAAACTCAAAATTTAAAAAACTTCAAAATTTTGAAAATCAAAATTTCAAATCAATAAAAATACCCTTTTGAAGACAAGCCTCCGATCTATCTACTAGTGAAATTTGGACTTGTTTTGAGTAATTTAATCCTTGAAAATTTATTTCAAAGTTCATCCTAAGAGGTGAAAAGTCTAAAATGTGAAATCCACATTTTTCTAAGTCCAAATTTCTTGAAAACACCTTCAAAGCTCATGGAATGACTTCTTAGTCCCACTAGGAATGTCAAAACTATTGATGCGTAATCACAACAACCACTTATTGTTTGAATTTCAATAGATTAAAATATCAATGTGATTGCATAACATGGAGGTTTTCCCAAAGTGTGGGACTTTTCAATGGGAAATATCTCCAGATGAAGGCTGATTTCTATTCCCCTATTCTAATACACACATCAAATTGTATAACATCTATCCTAAAATCTACTCTAACTTACCAAATAGAAAGGGTTGAAAAGATTGCAAGAAATTAAACCTAAGTTGATGAAGTTTGATGAACCAAGAGGAATGTTGAACACCTACTTTTCCATTAAAAACAAAACATTAAAAATGTAACACAACCACTATGCACAGATAACCTGTGGATTGCAATGAGAGATTAGATGAAATCAATAAACACAAGAGAGGGTTAAAATTCATCCACATAATTCTATTTTGCTCCATAATTTGATACAAGTGCATTAAAATGGCCCGAGAGACACAAAATTGCATTATAGATCTTGAATGAGAGGTTTGAACTCCACAAATTCACTTGCAGACAAGGGAAGAAGGGAGGGTAAAGTAAAATTATCCAACATAGAAAAATGACCCTCCTTACAATATATATGAAGAATGAGAGAATAAAGAGAGGAATTCTAAATAATGCTCAAACCACACTAAAAAGGATTGAATTCACCTACAACAATGATGGTTCCACTATAAAACCCATGCCTCCATGTACATTTCCTTATTGGGAAAGAAAGAAATAGCCCATACCTTTATTATTTTGGTAGGTGAGAAGTCTAATATCCCCTAAAATGCAAGACTATTTTCTTCATTTTGAATAATTGATTTGTGTAGAGGAGACTGTAAGCTTTTTAAAATGTCTTTTTTTGTGCAAATACGAGCTCCTGGTCAAAAGTTATGGCCATCTAAAGGTCAGGGGATCGTTTGCAAAAAATGTGAGTTCTTAATCTTCCTTTTTGGAGTCCAAAATGCATGCAACCTCCCAAATCCCAAAATTTAGACTTTTAGACATTTTTGTTTTGAAAGTTAGGCCATTGTTCATCTACTTGGGTGAGTGAAAATCCAAAACTCTAAAACCCAAAAGTTTAAAATTTTAGAATTTTAGAATTTTGGAACTTTTGACTTTCGCACCCATGACACTGTTCATCCTTCAAATTGCCTTGAGAGTTTCAAAACTCTGAAACCCGAAAAATTCGGCTATCATTGACCCTAAAATCAAGTTTGAGTTTTGGATCTGAACCCTTTTGGGTTTTGGAATTTTGGGATTTCAAACATTTTTGGTCACTTTTCCTATTTTTCACTAAAGACTCCAAACTCTAAATTCTACATATCCGAAACCGAAAGTACAAATTTTGGACTTTCGGGATTTTAGAAATTTTTATTTTTCAATTTATTTTTCAAATTTTTCCCCCATTGTCTCCAAAATGCCGAAAATGAAAAGTCTGAAAACTTCGAGCCTTTCTCCATTCTTCCACTTGAGCTTTTATCTCCTTTGATGTTGATTCGTAAAATGGGTTAAACAATTTTACACAATGGATACTGAAGTTCTCAATTCCTTTTAAAAACATAGAATTGGAAGTAGATTCTCAACTTTCCTTTAGTATTGAATAGAAAATTGGATTCTTTTACTATTCTAGGAATGTAAAAAAATTCTCACTTAGAAACCTCTGATGAATTCATTCCTTCTTAACTCTTTCATGTGTCATTTTTGAAAAATCTTCACAAGTTTTTTAACTGATGCATTCAAATCCATTTGCAACTGCATTTAACTAAACAATGAACAAACTGAAAATGAAAGACACAAAAGTTGATAATGGAGTTCATCCCATTTGGGACTACATCTCCAAGTTTAGAATAATGAACCATTTCCATTAAAAACCAATGTAAAACTTTCTTTTACAATTTACATTAGTATGGATATTTAAAACTGAAATAGTACTTCACTGAGTGTGGAATTCATTGATCTCAAGATCAAGTTTCTGTTCCCAAAAACTCCAAGTACCTGCAACTTTCTCCACCTTGTGGGTATTCAAAAAAATCCCTGATCTGGGTATGCAAATCAACTGTAAACTACATAGAAACCCATTAGAGTAATAATTCAAATCTATAGAGGCCCTGGATCATTCCTGTAAACTGTAATTTTACTTCCATAGCTACTTAGCTTCATACAACAAAAGATTACAGATGTACATATAGGATAAACTGATCAATATATCTCTCTAACTATGTTGCAATAATAATTAAATTATGTAAATACAACATAAAATAGATGAACCTGCAAATAGTACTGAAACTAAACTTTAAGAACCTCTGAAACCATTCAGAGAAGCATCTCCACAAGTTTGTAGCACTGTTCATCATCTCTCTGCTCCTTCCTTGAGTTCTCCATAAAACCCTCACATTTTGCTTCCAAAAATAGGTCAAACAAACTCAAAATGGGAAAAGAATCACATCACTGGAATCTTCTTTGAATTCCTGAAAAATTCCAGAAGACATCAAGTCTCCATTCGGCCTCCAAGACCCTCAAATATGGCCTTGAATCAAAACTGCCGAAGACAGTCAAATAATAATACACTTGTGTGTATTCTTCTTCTTCCTTTTTTTAACCTCACAAAAATATATATATATATACACACACTTAAGTGTATATTTAGTAAATTTAATCCCATTTAAATCTCCCAATAATCCTCCCAAAGCCCATGATTTTCTCTTATCCATATGAGTGGATTTTAGCATAAAAAATGGAGGAATAATCCCATGTATAATGGGATATTACCAATTTTAGACCTTATCAAAGCCTTCAAATCCTCCATTTAATGTACATACCAAGTCCACATAATGCTAACCACCCTCCTCCATCTCTCTGGATATTTTCTTGGTTGTAAAATTGGCTTGCCTTGGAAAAATGTGCCAAAACTTGGGAGAGGAGATTTGGTCAAAAATTGAGAAATTTAAGGTGCTTAATTAGGATTAATTAAATAGATATCTTAGGATTAATTTATGAATTAATAAAATATGTTAACTAAGGGTATATTTTAGTTGGAATATTTTTAGATGTTCACCTACATAATATCACTAGTTAGCATAAATAATTGAAAATTTGAAGATTTAAAATAATTACGGTGGTCAAGAATCAACTTCGAAATGCATAACTTTTGCATACGAACTCAGATTTGGTCCGTTCAAAATGCGTCAGAAATATTGTGATGAGCTCTATACCATGGAACTGATTTTGAAACATTACAAGACCATAAATTTTGCCTTTTCGCCAATTGCCACGTGTCACCTTGCCATTGGTCCACTTGTTGACATGTTGACTAGGGTTGACCCGTTTACGACCTTAACTTTGACCGGTGATAGAATTTGCATACAAACTCTGATTCTAAAGTTTAGCATACCATCGGAAAGGTCTCAAGAATCCCTTCAACATGGTCTAGGTTTAGGGAAGTTTAGGGAATATCTGCATAGTGAAAAATCCTCCTGGATCACTCCTCCCCAGTAAGACCATTTTGACCTCAAAATGGAAATTCACTCTGTTGAAATGTACACACACGTTCTCTACATAATACAAACACAAAACCTAGTTTATAGCATGGTAATTTTTCCAAAATATTGCAATATTCAAATGCCAATAATAGTAACATAACCCAATGGCCTAAACTGCAACTGATATGACACTACAACTGCCATATTTCTGTACATCCTGATCCTGCACTAATCCAACATATACAGAGAAAAACTCATATCAAGGTGTTATGAAGTCAATTCTATCAACTGATGTAAAAATCCATTTCACAAAACACCAATTCTATCAGCAAAATAAGACGAGATATAAAAAATTCCCTGCAAGAAATCAACCATCTCACTGAAATTGTATACTAACTGCAAAGAGTAAATACCAACTCTGTATATCCCCATCTTCCAAAAATGACTTGTTACCCAAAAATAGTCACTGAGCTGATGGATTCTCTTAACCTCTGCACTGCATAATGGTTAAGGTGTTCTCCTTGTTTTATCAATATCTGCCAAGGAAAAACAAGGTGTTGTAACCATGATGTTAAAATCATATGTGTCAATAATGCATTATAGGCCTTTATAAATCACTGCAACAAAATGTATACTTGTATGAACCAACGTGTCCATGTTGTGGGTCTTTGAAAAGTATGTACAATCATTTCCCAATATAGACTTAAATGTATAATCAAGTATCAAGTAGAAGTTATATTGCCTAATATAATTGCATCCACATTTTCCACCTTATAAATGACAACACTTAAACTGAGCTGCAAGACATGTTGATCATGCCCAAAAGTAATCATGTGTACCCTTGTTGTCAAAGTCCACAAATGAAGTTCACAAATGAATTTTTCCATAACCATAACTATGAGAGTAATCTGAGTATGATGACCTATCCCTCAAACTTTCTCTATAGGTCACTTCAATGAACTGGATAATCTCCAAGTTAAAATATGAGTTAAATCCATTACCACATTTGATGAGGAACTCAAAAACTTAGTAGGAGATATATAAATAGAGCTTACAATACCATTAACTGTGAGAAGAAAACTAAGTGTGTTAAACCTGCCTCTAAGTTTTCCCACTGTAGGTAGCTCAAAATTGTATTCAACAATCTATTAGTGATTCCTTTCAACATTACTATGGAATCAAAAGTATAGTCAACTGTATATATATGAAAGGATAATCTAAGGGAAAAATAGATGACAAATCCATCCTATAATCAACATTCACTATTTTATCCCTGCAACTGATTATCAAAACCCTTTCACTACATTTGTCAAACCCTAATATCAACTTAGAGATTTTCACCAATAAAATAAGAGTCTCTTTACAACTTACAACCTTGTAAGTAACTATAAGAAAATATCATAAATATGAGGAGTATACCAAGAATTTTAAACCTATCTCTCAAGTGTCCTCACTGATGACTACTCTCTGTCTCATATCCCCTACTTATCCATCTGAGTTAGTTTTCCAAAATATCTAAAAATAGAAAACTACAAAATAGGAGATAGCAAATATCCATCCACAACACTAAACATGTCAATTTCTTCCTGGATCCCATACTCTCGAAAATTCCCTGATTAAGTGTCTGAATGAAAACTGAGCATACTATTCATATCATAGTAATGCCTATTAAAACTATTCATTAAACCATTTTAGCAACATATGTACTTTTGCATGGTTTCAATAACATGAATAGGAAGTTATATCATCACCCTTTATTCAACTGACTTAGTGATAAAAACCTCTTTTAAAGTTCTGAACAATCTCAACAAGGTATATTCCCTTCTAGATTAGCCACACAAAGGTCATCCCATCTAGTTATTTTAAACCAATACATTGTGTTCAAAAAGCCATTAAAAATCTAGAAGAGTCGGAATAGTTTTACCTTCCTTTGAGAAACTATGAAATCTATGAAACTCTATCTCAAGAAAGAGTTAGATGACCCATTATTGTTGAATTTTTTAAACCAATTCATTAACCATTATCAATACAAGGGACTTCTTCCTCTTGTTTGGTTATACAACTGAACCAGAAATTCCAAAAAGGTTTATAAATAATTCCCTATCAAGGTATATTATTTTAGTGCAACACACACGAAGGAATCAAATCCATAACCCATGTCACATAGCTATACTGAAAAAAAAATTATTACCTTCTTTAAGAACTATGAAGTATGCATACTGATTTGAGAAAGGTTGGCACTTTTTAGAGCTTCTAAACAACTCATCCTGCTTGCTTCTGCAATACTTACAAGCTGTGAAGACAAATTGATCTAAACAACCAATATAAATCTCAATGTCTTAAAAATGTACAACTTAGTAAATCCAAATAACCTTATTGCCATTTCCATGTCTCATAATGGAATATGGTCTTTTCACTTATAACTGGTAAGGAAATAGAATTTCCATAGTATGATTAGTTATCCAAAAATATCTTACCAAGTGTCATTATGCTCGTTCCTCAACTGGATTGATCTTACAGGACTAGTGTTACAAACTCTTAGCTGTTAGAAGCTTGTCTTCCTTCAGTGGATTGGAACATCTTCCAAGAATCCTTTGCACTAGTTCCCTACACAAATAATCAAACCAAAAGAACACATAATAATATCTGATATAAAACTCCAAAAGAAGTAGATCAACAACTAAAGAAAATCCCTGAAAATGAACTTTTCTCTAATACCAAAATTGATCCGTAAACCGGGTTAAACAGTTTTACACAATGGATATTGAAGTTCTCAATTCCTTTTAAAAACATAGAATTGGAAGCGGATTCTCAACTTTCCTTTAGTATTGAATAGAAAATTGGATTCTTTTTATTGTTCTAGGAATGTAAAAAAATTCTCACTTAGAAACCTCTGATGAATTCATTCCTGCTTAACTCTTTCATGTGTCATTTTTGAAAATATTCACAAGTTTGTTAACTGATGCATTCAAATCCATTTGCAACTGCATTTAACTGAACAATGAACAAACTGAAAATGAAAGACATAGAAGTTGATAATGGAGTTCATCCCATTTGGGACTACATCTCTGGGTTTGGAATAACGAACCATTTCCATTAAAAACCAATGTAAAAATTTCTTTTACAATTTACATCAGTATGGATATTTAAAACTGAAATAGTACTTCACTGAGTGTGGGATTCATTGATCTCAAGATCAAGTTTCATTCCCAAAAACTCCAAGTACCTGCAACTTTCTCCACCTTGTGGGTATTCAAAACTCCCCGATGGGTATGAAAATCAACTGTAAACTGCATAGAAACCCATTAGAGTAATAATTCAAATCTGTAGAGGCCCTGGATCATTCCTATAAACTACAATTTTACTTCCATATCTACTTAGCTTCATACAATAGAAGATTACATAATGTACATACAGGATAAACTGATCAATATATCTCTCTAACTATGTTGCAATAATAATTAAATTATGTAAATACAACATAAAATAGATGAACCTACAAATAGTATTGAAATTGAACTTTAAGAACCTCTAAAACCATTTAGAGAAGCGTCTCCACAAGTTCGTAGCACCAGTTCATCATCTCTCTGCTCCTTCCCTTGAGTTCTCCATAAAAACCCTCACATTTTGCTTCCAAAAATAGGTCAAACAAACTCAAAACGGGAAAATAATCACATCACTGGAATCTAATCTGAATTCTTGACAAAATTCTAGAAGACATCAAGTCTCCATTTGGCCTCCAAGACCCTCAAATATGGCCTTGAATCAAAATTTCCAAAGACAGTCAAATAATAATACACTTGTGTGTATTCTTCTCCTATATATATAGACATAGACACACACACACACACACACACACACACACACACACACACACACACACACACACACACACACACACACACACACACACACACACACACACACACACTTAAGTGTATATTTAGTAAATTTAATCCCATTTAAATCTCCCAATAATCCTCCCAAATCCCATGATTTTCTCTTATCCATATGAGTGGATTTTAGCATAAAAAATGGAGGAATAATCCCACGTATAATGGGATATTACCAATTTTAGACCTTATCAAAGCCTTCAAATCCTCCATTTAATGTGCATACCAAGTCCACATAATGCTAACCACCCTCCTCCTTCTCTCGTGGAGATTTTCTTGGCTGGAAAAATGGCTTTCCTTGAAAAATGTGCCAAAACTTGGGAGAGAAGATTTGGTCAAAATTGAGAAATTTAAGGTGCTTAATTAGGATTAATCAAACGGATATCTTAGGATTAATTTATGAATTAATAAAATATGTTAACTAAGGGTATCTTGTAGTTGGAATATTGGCTAGATGTTCCACCTACATAATATCACTAGTTAGCATAAATAATTCAAAAATTTGAAGATTTAAAATAATTATGACGGTCAAGAATCAACTTCCGAAATGCATAACTTTTGCATACGAACTCAGATTTGGTCCATTCAAAATGCATTGGAAAGCTTGTGATGATCTCTATACCATGGAACTAATTTTGAAATATTACAAGACCATAAATTTTTCCTTGTCGCCAACTTCCACGTGTCACCTTGTCATTGGTTCACTTGTTGACCTGTTGACCAGGGTTGACCCATTTATGACCTTAACTTTGACCAACGATAGAATTTGTATACAAAATCGATTTCAAGTTCAAGATATCTTTGTTAGAAATGTCTCAAGAATCCATTCATCATGGTCTAGGTTTAGGTTATTTTATGGAAGATATGCATAATGAAAATCTTCCGGATCATATGTTCCCTTGGTCATTCATTTATCGACCTTGCATTTTCATTGTCAAGCCTTCATGTAGCCTGATTTTCAAAATTGAAATGTGATATCGTATGAATGAACCAACCTCTCCATTTTCTCCTATGCAAGGTCATGTTTGATCAAAAAATTTACCCGAGGGAAAAAATTGGATAACATTTTGATGAAATGACATGAGTAACTTTCAAGAAAATGTTATTGGTAGGTTTAAAAACAAAAATCTACAACATTAATCCACATATTCTTAGTTGATGTCAAATGGGAGCTTAGAGAAGGGTATAAGCATCATTAATGATGTAGTTTGTAAAATATGGACACATGTGTTAGAAATTTTTTCCCCCCTCTAGACGCCTATGCCAAAAAGAGCTTTGAAAGCATTTTTATGTCTTTTTTTGTTTAAGTGTGTTGAATACAAGGTATTGATAAGGATAGAACCTACTCCTTTCCACTTAGATAACTTGATTTTTCCATCCCGTGTAAAATGTGTGATGTGAATTAGTGCATTATGGAGAGCATATCATTATTACGTGTTTTAGCTACAAATATGATCGTAGAGCTATATTGTAAATATGGGAGTGTATAGAAGGTCAAAAAAATGGTTTGATAAAATTCTTGAAAGAAATTTAATCGATGGACTCGGGGATTTTAGGATATGGGAATTCCATAAAGGGATAAATTTAGAGCAACATTATTAGATGTTGCGAGTTGCTCATGCTCTATTACACCATTATGCAAAGTGTGGAAGATTATGTTAAGCCCGTGATTTGTTTGATGAAATGCAAAGGAAATGGGGTCCCATCAAATATGATGTTACAATTCTTCTTAAAGAACGTCTGGTGTCCTTACCTTTGTCTTTTATAATTTTAATATTTTGGTTCTTCCTTTGAATATAATAGAAATAGTAAACTAGTGACTAATTGTTCATTTGGATGTTTAACCAAACTAGATAGTTTAAAACAACAAAACTCCACCTTGTGAGTTGCGTAAAAAAGTTGAAACTCGACCATCAACCACATGATTGTTCCTACAACCTCATATGTTTTTAACCAAGTGTTCATATTTGGGAACTCCTATCTGCGGTATTGGTGAGAGTAAGATGATGCCATCAAATAAAACAACCATTTTTTTCTACCACACAAAGTTAGAAAACAATAATTTATGAGACTCACAAATTAACCTTCCGAACCCCAAAAAAGAGATGTAATATTCTTCCATGTTCCTTTTATTTGGGGATTTGTATTAAACCTTAGATCAACCTTGATCAACTATTGGTGCCTCTTAACTGCCCTTCTAGGAGCCTCGATTACCTCATTTTGCACTTTTAGAAGTTTTAAAATTGAAAAGTTAGTTTTGTTTCATGTCATGGTTTGAATCCTAAGAAAAAAAATTCTTATCCGCCTTCACAAAACCTATAGTATTTTTACTATAAAATATCTTGTAACCTTTATTTTGGGGAAAAACACTCTTCTAGATAGTTTGGAAAAGGCATTTTGAAGGCCTTAGGTGGTTTTTTGACTAGTTAAACTTGGCTCAACTACGACTAGTGTCTTCAGAGAAATCATCGCCATTTATAACTTATTTTCTAGTTCTCATTTCATTGAATCTAGTGAATTATCCATGTATATGAGAACATGTCGGAAATTTCCTATTGCACATTCATATATCAAAGGTCATTTTTAGATGAGGTTTTCTTATCCCTCGAGCTAAAATTGTTTTTTGTTGCAACTAGCCTAATTATGACGATTAGCTCTAAAAAACTAGCCACCAATTGTAAACCATTCGCTATTTCTGAATTATGTCAGTTCCTTTGAATTCTTGGTATATATTAGGACACATATAAATTTACGCATTGTGTATTAGTTCATCAAAAGATAATTTTTAAACGTGGTTTCTTAGCCTATTGATGTTTAAGTAGAACATCCCCGATTGTTTGCAAGTCGATAAATTAAAACTGTTACAATGTGATTACATAACATGGAGCTTTTCCCAAAGTGTGGGAATTTACAATTGAGAAATCTCTCAGGATGAAGGTTGATTCCTATTCTCCTATTCTGATATGCACACTAAAATTATAGAGGATCTATCCTAAAATATACTCTAACTTACTAAGGAGACATGGTTTAAAAGATTGCAAGAAATAAAACCTAAGCTAATTGAGGTGATGCACCAAGAGGAATGTTGATAATTACCTTGCATGGGGTTAAAATTGAAAATATTGAAGAGGATGAGAATAAACATAGATTAGTTTCTTGTTAGAAATTTATTCATTTTAAACACGAAACACCAAAACATCTAACACAACCTTAATTGCACTGCTAACCAAAGTTGTAATGAGATATAAAGATGAAATGGACACAAGAGAGGGTAAAAATTAATCCACATACTTATATTATTTCTCCATAGAATTGATATATTGCATTATAATGGCCAAGAGGTAAAAATTACATTTACATTTTTAATAGGAGATATTTGAAATCTAAAAGATCACTTACATGCAAAAGAAGAAGGGAGGGTGCAAAGCAAGATTATCCAACCTTTTGAAATGAGCCCCTCCTTATAATATATAGGAAGAATGAGCGAAGGGAGAGAGAATGATATGAAAATATTCTTCAACCACCCTAAAATGCATTAAAATCACCTAAATAAATGATGGGTGCCACTGCAAAACCCATACCTCCATATAATTTTCCTTGTTGGGGAAGAAAGGAAGCCCATATCTTCATCATTTGGGTAGATGAGAAACCTGGAAACATTCCTCTAAAATGGTGGAATGTTTTTCCCATTTTGGAATAATTTGTCTCACTAAATTAAGAAAACTATTTGCTTTTGTTTAGAGGACACTAAGAGATTTCCAAAAAGTCCTATTTTATGCAAATACGAGCTCCTAGTCAAAAGTTATGGATATCTCAAGATGAGGGTGCCATACTGTAATAAATGTCAATGGTTGATTATGCATTTTTGACTCCGACCCCACATCGCACCCTCCAAAATCTGAAATTTCAAAATTTTATAATTCTTAGCTTCAGAAATTTCCACTTTGGAGGTTGAAATAATATTCATTCGACTGGGTCCATGAAACCTCTGAAATGACAAAACATCAAAGTCTAAAATTTAGACTTCAAGTTTTAGACTTCAAGTGATCACTTGCATGCATTGGGGCTTCCATGTTATGAAATGTCGAAACCCCAAAGTTTAAAATTTGGACTTCAATTTCAAACCTTTCTCTTTTTGGGGTTCAAGATTTTTGGTGTTTCGAGGTTTTGGGTTTCTGGGTTTTGGGGGTTCGGGTTTAAGGGATTTTAGGTTTGTGGTTTTGGTTTTAGGGTTTTGGGGTTTCGTGTTTCAGGTTTTGTTTTCTTTCCTAACATATGAAACCTCTAAAATCCTGAAAGCCCAAAGTTTAAATTTCAGACTTTGGGTTTCAGACTTATTTTTCTCCTCACATGGCACTGCTTGTTCACTCTCTAAAATGTGTTTCCAACTCGAACTCCCATATGTCCGAAGTCAAAATTTCCTCAATTCAGAAACATTTTCCCCACCAAATCCAAATTCTTCAACATCACTATAAGTTTCTTGGCTCGATCCTGAAATGTGAGCTCCCATGGTCAAAACGATCCCACCATTTTATCTGTGCAGAGTCATGTTTGTCAATTTTTCCGAGGGGAAAATCGGATAACATAGCCTCAAGCCAAAATGAGATGTTCTTGTAACTAGTAGAAAATTGTAAAGTAAGGTCACAAGATCCTATCCAGAGAAACCATCATGAAATTTTTTTGAAACATATAAGTGATTATATGAAATGCTTCGTTAGGATTGTGGTGTGGGATGTGACTTCTAGAGAAAAATAATGTTTCTCTCTCTTCCCTATCTCTTTCTCTCTCATTAGTTATTTATGTATCTAAGTCTCTCCTTTTGAATGTAAATTATTATCATTACTATATAAGTAAGAAACCAAAAATGTTAAATATATAGATTTAAGTGGATGTCATGCCAATGATTTATCATTGATTTCATGCTCACATGGTTTTGCAAGATGCAAGTAAGATGGCGAAACGACACGGTTGTAATCCATTGTGTGTGATTGTAATTTATGTATGAAATATATATATATATATATATATATATATATATATATATTATATATATTTTTACCGTGAAGAATTATTATTGAAATTTACTATATGAATGAGATGCTAGTTTTAGGTGTGCTTTGGGAAATGTACATTTAACTATAGGCATTATTTTCATTCATATGCACATATGGTAAAAATAGAGTTGGATATATATGTTAAGTGATATATTGTAGAGGATATTTCAATATTTCGGGAAGTATTGAAAGGTTTATTAGTGAATTTTTGTAACATTTTAAAGATTCTAGTGTTTAAAGAAATGTTCAACTAAACATGGGTGTTATTTTGATCCCATCTTTTGTGTTGTAAAATTTGGATATATGTGTTAAATTGAATTCAATTTAATATCTTATAGTGCAATTCCAGTGTGGAATTGATGATGAAATAATTAGTCTGTTTTGTTTCTTACCTTAAAAATGTAATAAAGAGATCTAAAAAATCAGTCCACCCTAGTATAAACTTTGTGTATAACTACCCTTCATGTGTGATTCTTTTAGCATAGAAAATTAAAACCTTAAGATGAACATAAAATCTTTACACTTATGACACCTTCTAGTTAAGAAAATAAGATCATGTGTTTGAGTTTATTTTCATAGTATGTATGCTTAGTGATGTCATTATGAACCTAACAATGAGGAATGATATGGTCAATATTTATCTTTAGTATGTGGTCCCCTCCTAGGATTTGTAATCATGTGTGTGTAGTAAGGAGAATGTGTTCTCTTAAGGTAGTACTCCTTGGGAAACCAACATTAAACATATTATAAAATATTTGTGGGACCGACACATGTGTCGAGTGGAAAAGATCTCCCACTAACCTTGGAAGTCACATTTAAGATTTGGGATCATAAATAAACTTGATACCCAATCTCATTTATTGTTTGGGTTCTATGATACAATATTAAGAGTTAATTGTGAAACTTAACAAATTTTTAATTTATGATTAGTTTGTGGGAATGTAACCATAATATGGTGTGCTAGGAGAAAAGTGAATTTTAGATCGTTCATATAATGTGTTTAAACCATTTATGGTGAGGAACTAAATCCATGATGTGTAATCCTTAATGTGAACCATAATCCTTTAAAAGAATGACTATTCCCCCCCATATTTCACACTTCTCCTATTGCGTAATAAATGTATGTTGTGGAATCAGGTAATCACGTACTTAAGGAATTTCCATTAGAGGAGAGCTAGTAGTCCCATGAGCATGAAAATATCCTTATTAACAAATGGGTTACTCAAAAAATTTCAAAACACTTTTTAAATCAAATTAAGTGAAATCATGTTAAGATGAATGTAAATAATTCAAGCGGGTCCTCTATTTTAGATACCTACACATGAGAATACTAAGTGTGAATCCCCTTTAACCTCTCTCAAACAAGAGTGTCAACTTGACAAGAAGTATCAAATGTACCTAGAGTTAAGAGATTAATTTGGAGATAAGGGTGTTGAATCACTCTAGTTGTGAACTTAGTAAGGTGTGTAAAATTATAATTGAATGCCTCCTAGTAACACATATCTAATAATTTATAGTCCAAGAATCTAACCTTGGTTGAGTGTGAATCATACTCCTTAGGGCCTTGATGACTGATCAATTAAATGAAGAAGATAGGATACACAATTAGTTGTAATTTTGAAAACATGAATCCAATAACCTTCATAATAAAATACTAATATGAAAAGAATGTGAAGTCTATTCAGTCTTGAAATAATAAACCACACTTATTTTATGTAAACCTTCCTTATGGAAACTAAGATAAATTAAAACCAACAAACATGCAACTTAAAATACAAATCCTTAGAACAAACATGGTGCCTTATGTGGGAGTATATGTTCCTATCAACAATCAGGCCATATATTTCTATTGTGATAGGGGAAGCAAAAAAATTAGAGGGAGTAATTACAAGTGAAATGTTAAGTAAAGTTAGGATAACATAGTATAGTTTTAAGAAGAATGAAGGACGCATGATAAGTTATTTTCAACAATTAAGGCCAATAACAAAAGATAGAGGTAATGAAATTGTAAACTAAGAAACCGCATGATAAGTTATTTTCAACAATTAATGCCAATAACAAAAGATAGAGGTAATGAAATTGTAAACTAGGAAAGTGTGGTGTCATGGATGGTAGCCTTGTGTGTATGTAAATATCCTTGTGTGTAACTAAATACCCTATTAACAAATGAGCAAATTAAACAAGTAATTGAATAATGTAGATGATCCTTATTTAATGAGTTACAATGTAAGTTAAATGTTAAACAATATAAAAAGAAATCTAGCAATAGGAAAAGGAATGTATGATTCACATATTATGAATCTTTTAGAACTTAAGTTAAATATTGAATCATCATTATAATAATTGTGAAATTCTAAAAGTATCATTTCCAGGAAGACCCTATATATAATATTATACTTTTGTTGAATCGTTATGTTGTGCCTTGTCATTTGGAAAAAAAGTGGCCTTGATGTGCATCACATGGTTTCATGTCATCTATGTGGGTTAATGTTTGTGCAAACATATCATGTGTTGTGTGTTGTCCTAAGTGATCCCTTGTGTTTTCATGTATCAAGCAATGTAAGTCAAAAACATTATTCGGTATTTTTATTGTTGTAATTGTGTGTGTAAAGTGTGGGCATTACATTTGGTATCAAAGCATAGCTTCATACTCTTGAATCTCTAGGACAGATTAGAGTTGTGATGATTTTTACATGGTGGTGGTGAAGATGGGAAGAGTAATGTGATATATGTTGTGATGTGATCAATATTGTAATTGTGATATTATGAATGCACATGTTATGCATGTAACTTAGTGTGTATTTTTTATCATGTTGATGTGCTTGTGGTGAGATTATTTGTTTTCCTTTTCATGGATTCAATGAGTTCACATGAGATGTGTTTCCTTGGTGTTTTGAAAATAATGTTACTATGGATTGTAGAGTGTTGAAGTGTCTTGTTATTTTGTGATATGTAGGTGTGATTATGTGTTGCATGAAAAATTGGTGTATAGTGAATTGGATTGTATCATGATGTTGCCACCATGTTGTGATGAATCGTGTGTGTCACCATGTTGTATTATAATTGACTATATGTTGTAATGTTAGTCATTGTGTTCATCTTACATATAATTTTTATAATATGTGATGGTTTATCTCGTAAGTTAAGAGCTAATGGTGATCATATGACCTCTATATTATACAATACTTACACTTTGGGTGCACTATGTGGAAACATGATGTATCATAAACCATGAAAGAAATGATTATGTTTTACCTGTATATATACCATGTGTAAGATGTTATGGTTAATGTGTATGAATCACCATTGTGTTAGTAATGTAGCTATGTGTTATGTTGTGAACCTTACACTAGATGACCTAAGGGGAGTAATTGTTAAAAGTGTATGTGTGGAGAGAGGAGGCGTGGAGCAGGTTTTCATAATCTTGAGTCGATTATGAGTTAGGAAGTGGAGTCTCATATAGAATGAAAAACCACTTCTATATGTTTAGTATACTTTGATATTTCTTAGTATATTGTGGATGCACACCACCTTAGGCTCAACTTATGCAAAATAACATACCCTGCTCTTTCCTATTAGGTTATCCATCGAACAAACCTATGTGATTTTGACTATGTTTAGCCTTATGGGAGTATGGAGGGATGATTCGAGAAAAGATTATAATAGTTGTATTATTTGACATGTTATTTTGAGAGTGAGGCATGATGTCCGAGTTCCAACAACTCAATGATTACCCCTTTGGTGGCCATATAAGGCCGCATAGTGATTGTGATGTGATAACTCTCTATACGTATTTTATTCATAAACCGATCATTATCTTTTTTTCTTTTCGTAACCAAAGTAGTTTTCTTGATTTATGTGTTCTTATATTTTGGGCATTTATTTGGTTGTTGCACTAACATGCAGATTTTTTCTCTAACTATGGTTATTTATCCATTTGGTTTGCTTAGTTTAAATCTTCTTTTCAAGTTTAATTTTTTTATATAGCCTAGCCTAGGGCTTGGGATTTTTTCCACTTGGCATTTGAAATAGAATTTTATTCTTGTTCTAATGTCGTAATGTGTTGAAATAGGGTCATGGGATTCACCATGAAGTTATTAGACCTATGGACCCACTTCGTTGTATGGGGGTACGCCCCATGAAGTTATAGATGACTAGTGGGTTGTTGAACCGTGATTTATTATGTCACTTGGGTTAGAGGTTTATGGACTCTATGTGCTTAGGGCCATAGGGTGACTGACCTCTTTGGTGGAGGTATAAGAGAAATTTCTTGCTTTATCTTTGTATATTCTACATGAGGGAGTGATAAGAGATTTGAGGGAGGGATAAGATATTTTGTGTGTGGATAGAGCATTTGTAGGTTTCAAGGTGGACTCTTAACCCACTTTGGAGGTATAAGGGGGTCCCCCATATTTCTTTTCTCCTTTGGCTCTAGAATTGAGCCTATGTGTTTGTTTGAAGTTGTAGATTTTTCTACTCTTGTTGTTATGTGTTACAACAATTACTTGTGTGTGTGTTGTAATTGTTGAAGCCTTTTTGTTTTTGCTATGGGTTGTGAACATGCTATATTGTTTCTTGGTTGGTTTCTACTATGGATCTTGTCTTGGCCAAGGTGTGGGTACAATCATGGTTTTGAGTTTTGTGAAACCTTTGTGTGTGTGTTTTTGGGTAGTGTTTAACCTTTTTCTTAGATTTTTCTTGAAGCATTGATGAAATAGATAGGGTAACTAGGCGTAGGAGGAATAATTGTTCAAATGTTGGTTGATGGGTTGTTATGCGCGTATGACTCCTGAATCCATAGCTGATCGTGAGAGATTCCTTTTGGCTAAGAGGAACTATCATTAATGAAAATAAGACCACCAGAAAAGATTAAACAATATGGGCAGTGAACTGCCTAGCGTGAGCTAGATCTGGGAAGTATGACACTTCCTAGATGGCTGTCAGCCCACTATTTTAAACAATTCAAATTTTGTAAACAAAGTAAATCCTATTGTTATTTTGAAATGATTTATGTATCTCACTTAAAAACACAATAAGAAATAGATCTAATCTAATGTGCTAAGCTAGAATAGAATCTAAAGGTCAAATAATTGGTTTTGGGACTCTACTGTGTCCGATAAAAGACTCTGTAGGTGGTGGATGAGGGTGAGATAAAATTAGGTGGGTAGGTCTCTATTTAGGGCTATGTGGGAAAACACAGAGACCGGTGTCACTGGGGTGGATGACAGTTAGGTATAACCTATGCCATTTATGTGAGATCTGGAAATGTCAGAATGGGATTTAGTCTCCTTTGTGATTGCACAAAGGGCTTTGGTTGGTCGGGAAAGGTATTGGGTAACTAGAGTAGGATTTTTCGAGGTTTCAATGGTCTATGGAGGTTAAAATATGGAGGAGGTCAATAAGGAGCAAGATAAACAATGGATGATGAAATGGAATAACCAGGAAAGTATGATGTTGTAGTTACTTGGATTCCATTCCTGAAGGCTTGTGTGTGAGGGATGGAGGTGCTTGATGATGGGATTAAAGGGTCATAAGTGATCACCAACTAAAGAAAAGATTCTACATGGGCTGCATGTACACTCCTCTTTGCTTGGTTAGATCAGATCATGGCCGGGGTGGGTCTGCAGGAGAAGATGCTCAATCTCCTTCCTTGGATGCAAGTTTTCACTTTGGAATTTTTTCTCTCGAAGATGTGTTATCTCTCGAGATGTGGTCTTACTTGTCAAATTTCTTTCTTAGAACTTCCAAATTTAAGTTCCAAGTTCCAACCTTGAGAATAAGTTTGTTTTGGGTTGTGGGGTAATCTGATGGCGGTGAAGCCTAACTAATTCTCAAGGTGGGATTTCCTTGGTTTACTAAACTAGGAAGATCCTCCTGATTTCCTTAGATCTCTTGTCATTCTCCTACGGATTAGACTGGGAGCTTCTTGTGAGCATGTAGGAATGTGGTTAGAGGGAATGTAGGCATTGATTTTTAGGGTTTGGGTAAGTCTTAGTTAGTTATGGGAACTTTCTAAGAATAGGTCTTAGGTTGAGGTAGCTTGGTGAGGTGTCTAAGTGAACTATATGTGTAGATATTATTTAAATAAGATATTTAAATAATAAATATAGTGAGGATAATGCATTAATTTAATTAAATTAATTAAATTAATATTAGTGGGGTGAAGGGGGTCATGGCTAGGTAAATGTAATAAAGGGTGCTTATATGTCGAGGGACAAAAGGGGAGTGTGACCTAATTTTAGTGTCTACAGGGTAGTCCATGTTGTTATAGTCTGCTTATGCTATGAATAATTTTATGTCATGGGAATGTGTGTGAAAAGTACTACGTTGTGTGGACCATGTATGTTCCTTCCATGGTTTGGTTGAGTTTTGTGATGTGATACAATCGTGGAAGTATGTAGAAAGTTGTCTCGTGGGTTGTTAGTGTTGTGTTGAGTTTTGTGTGACATCTTGAGGCCACCATTACTGTTGGGCACCCATGAACATATGATAACTGGAATCTTAAACAATGAAATACTAAGAGTTTGAGATTAAGAAATACTTTAAAGGAAAAGACTAAATAATTAATAAAGTAAAAGATAACTACCAACCTTCACAAAACATTAAATTTTAATATATTATCAGATTTAGTTTGTTTCCTTGTGGTCATGTTGTACCAATAAGTTGTTTTTTTAAACAAAATTTGTCATTATTGACTTCCTTTCATGTGTATCCTTTGAGCTTCAGTGTTGTGTCACATTTAGGATGATTCTCTTATAAGGGGAGGGAAATGTAGTGCCTAGCTAAAATAAATAAATAAAATAAAAAATTGGTTGATGTGAAATTTTGATGGTGGAAAGGAAATGACAGTGGGTGAGCAAGTGGAAGAAGGGATGTGGACAACTTTTTAAGCATTGACTACAATAGGCTTTGAAGCCTTCATAAGGCACTTCATTGTCCACCAAGCATAGGAAAACATGCCTGCAACCCATATCATTTCACCTCTGCCAAAAAACATCCCAGTCTTGTAGGAATAGGAGATTTTGATCAGTATTTGACCAAATGAAAGAATGAGGTAGCTTCTCATGGATGAATTCAGTAGTGTACAAAAGACATGGGTTCTTCATGAGATAGTCATACTATTTCACTTATGAAATAATAAGATCTTTGACTAGATCAATTTACATTTTCTTCATACTCTGACTATGCCAAAATACGAGTTTAAAACAAAGTATGGACATCTATAAACATAAAAGATAGATGAATTTTTTAAGATGTTGTAATTGTAAATGCTCTAGTAGACATGGATGAAAAATTCATGATCATACACATGGCATGTGAATTGTTTATCAAAATTCCTCAAGTGAAGGTAGTCTCATGGAGTTGTTGGATATGCACAAGTGGTTTTGTTGAAATAGAATTAGAAACTTCAAGAAATTATTCCTACAAGTTTCCAAACTGATGTGTTTACTTTGGCCAAAATCCTTATGCCTTAGGACAATAGATGCCTTGGGACAATGACAACACAAAATGGTTTTGATGAAATGGCATGAGAAAATTTCAAGCAAATGATATTGATAGGTTTAAAACTAAACTCCATAACCTTAATCAGCATCTAGTCAACCACTTTCAAATTAGAGCCCAGAAGCAGGGTATACTTGCCATCAATGATGCATTTTGCAAAAGATGGATGTATTCCTTAGAAATTTCTCCCTCCATCTAGATGCCTATACCAAAAGAAAATATTTGAAAGCATTGTTATGTCTTGTTTTGGTTGTAATTTTATTGAATACAAGGTATCGATGGGGATAGAACCCACTCCTTTACTACTTTGATGCCTTGATTTCTTCCAGCCCATGCCAAATAGGAATTGTGAATTTGTGTATTATGGAGAGAAGATCATTGATAGATATTTTAGCTACAAATATGTTGACATTGTTTTATGCTAAATTTGTGAGTGTATAGAAGGTTAAAAAAAGTTTGATAAAATTCCTTAAAGAAATGTGAACAATGGAATGAGGGGATATCAAGATATGGGCATTCCATAAATGGATAAGGTTAGAGGAAATTGTTAGATGTTACAACTACTTATGCTCTGTTAGAGCATTATGAAAAGTGTGGAAGATTATGCGAACCCCATGATTTGTTTGATGAAATCCAAAGGAAGTGGGGTCCCATCAAATGCGATGTTGTGATGATTCTTAAAGAAGGCATAGTCTCTTTACCTTCATCTTTTATAATTTTCATATTTTGGTTCTTCATTTGCAATATAATAGAAATAGCAAACTAGTGGCTAATTATACATTTGGATATTTAACCAAAATAGATATTTTAAAATAAAAAACTTCACATTTTGATTTACATAACCAAGTTGCACCTCAACCATCAATCGGGATTTCTCCCATAACCTCATACGTTGTTAACCTAGGGTTTATATTTGGGAACTCCTATGTGCCTAGTATTGGTGAGAGTTAGCTTATGTTGTCAAATAAAACAACCATTTTTGTTTACCACGCAAAGTTAGAAAAACAAAATTTTTAGAGACTCACAAAATAACCTTACGAACCCCGAGAAAGAGAAGTCATCTTCCGCCTACATTCCTTGTTATGTGGGGAGTCATATTAAACCTTAGATCAACCCCAATCAAATATTGGTGCTCTCTTTGCCACCCTTCTAGGATCCCGATTACCTCATTTTGTGCTTTTAGGAAGTTGTTAAAACTAAAAAACTTGGTTTCGTTTCAACTCTCCATTTGAATCTTGAGAAACAAAATTCTTATCCGCCTTCGCAAACCTCTACTATTTTTACTAGAAAATCACTTATAACCTTTAGTTTTGGGAAAAACAATGTTGATAGTTTGGAAAAGTCATTTTTAGGTCTTGGGAGTCATTGTTTGAGTAGTTCAAACTGGCTCAACTATGATCGGTGGCTCCGGAAAAATTGTCGTTGTTTGTAACCCATTTTTTTAGTTCTCAGTTCCTTTGACTCTAGTGAATTCTCCATATATATGAGAGCATGTAGGAAATTTTTTATTGCAACATTGATCTATCGAAGGTTAGTTTGGGATGAGGTTTTCTTATCCCTCGAGCTAAAATTGGTTGTTGTTGCAACTAGCCCAATTATGACTAATGGCAAAAACTAGCTTCCAATTGTAAATCATTCACCAATTATGAATTTTGTTAGTTCCTATGAATTCTTGGTATATAAGAGGACATGTAGAAATTTACCTATTGTGTATTTTCTCATTAGAAGATAGTTTTGAATGTGGTTTCTTATCCTCCAAGCCAAAATGAGACATTTTTGCAACTAGTAGAAAAATTTAAAATAAGGTCACATGACCCTAGCCAAGACACTAAACCATCGCGAATTGTTTTGAAACATATAAGTAACTATATGAAACGGTTCTGTGAGGATTGTGGTGTGGGATATGACATTTTGGAAAAATAGTGTTTCTCTCTCTTCCCTATCTCTTTCTCTCTCCTTAGTTAAGAAATGAAGTGAAATGAAATGAAATGAATGTATGTCTCTAACCCTCTCCTTTCGAATGAAAATTATTATCATTACTATGTAAATGGAAAACTAAAAATATTCATTATGATATATTTAGTGGATGCCATGCCAACGATTTATCATTGATTTCATACTCACATGGTTTTGCAGGATGCAAGTAAGATGGAAAAATGGCGCGATTGTAATCCATTGTGTGTTATTGTAATTTATGTATGTTAATGATATATATATATATATATATGTATGTATGTATATATGTATATATATATATATATGTATGTATGTATGTATATATATATATATATATATATATACATATATACATATATACATATATTACATATATACATATGTACATATATACATACTTATATATTGTATGTATGTAAATTGAAGACTTATTATTGAAATTTGGTAATATGAATGAGATACTAGTTTTAGGGTGCTTTGAGAAATGTGCATTTAACTATAGGTGTTCTTTTGATTCAGATGTACATATGGTAAAAAGGGGGTTGGATATATATGTTAAGTAATATTATAGAAGATAGTTCAACATTTTGTGAAGTATTGAAAGGTTTATTAGTGAATTTTTGTAACATTTTTAAGATGTTAGTGTTTAAGGGAAATGTTCATCTAAACATGGGTGTTATTTTGATCCCAAATTTTATATTGTAAAAGTTAGATATATGTGTTAAATGAAATTGAATTTAATAGCTTATAGTTTAATTCTAGTGTGCAATCGATGATTAAATAATTTGTGTGTTGTGTTTCTTACCTTTAAAAATGTAATAAAGAGATCTAAATAAAATAGTCCACCCTAGTATAAACTTCATGTATAACTACCCTTCATGTGTGATTATTTATAGAATAGAAAACTAAAACCTTAGGAGGAACTTAAAATGTTTACACTCTATAAAACCTTCAAGTTAAGTAAATAAGAGCTCAAGTTTGAGTTTATTATTATAGCATGTATGCTTAGAGATGTCATTGTGAACCCTAATAGTTAGGAATGACATGTTCAAACTTTATGTTGAGTATGTGGTACCCTCCTAGATTGGTAATCATGTGTGTAGTAAGGAGAATGTGTTATCTTATGGTTAAACTCCTTGGGAAACCAACATTAAACATAGTGTAAAAATCTTTGGGACCGACACATGTGTCTAGTGGCAAAGATTTCCCACTAACTTGAAAGTCACCTTGAAGAGTTAGGATCACAAATGAAATCGATAACCAATTTGATTTATCATTTGGGTGCTACGATAAAATATTAAGAGTTTCTTGTGAAACTTAAACTTTTTAATTTATGATTATTTTGTGAGAATGTAACCATAATAAGGTGTGCTAGGAGAAAAGAGAATTTTAGATCACTCACATAATGTGTCTAAACCATTCTGTGGTGACGAACTAAATACATGACATGTAATCCTTAGTTTGAACTGTAATCCTTTAAATGAAGGAGTATTCCCCATCCCCTTATTTCACACTTCTCCTATTGTGTGTTAAATGAATGTTTTGGAATCAGGTAATCACTTTTTTGAGGCATTTCCCTAGGATGAGAGCTAGTAGTCCCATGAGCATGTAAATATTCTTATTAAAAAGTGTTACTTAAAAAATTTCAAAACAACGCTTTTAAATCAAATTAAGTGAAATCATTTTAAGATGAATGTAAATGATTCAAGCAAGTCCTATATTTTAGATACCTACACATGAGAATACTAAGTGTGAATCCCCTTTAACCCCTCTCAAACAAGAGTGTTAGCTTGAAAAGAAGTATCAAATGTACCTAGAGTTACAAGATGATTTTGGAGATAAGGGTGTTCAATCACTCTAGTTATGACCTTAGTAAGGTGTGTAAAATTTATAATTGAATGCCTCTTAGTAAACATGTATCTAATACTTAATTTTATAGGAATACAAATTTGGTTGAGTGAATCATACTCCTTAGGACCTTGATGAATGAGCATTTAAATGAAGAAGATATGATACATGGTTAGTTGTAACTATTTAAAACATAAATGAGTAACCTTAGTAATTAAATGATAATATGAAAAGAATGTGAAGTCTATTCACTCTTGAACTAATAAAACTCATTAGTTTTATGTGAACCTTCCTCATGGCAATTGAGTTAAATTTCAAAACTAAAGAAATATACAACTTAAAATACAAACCCTTAGAACAAACACTAGTGGCTCATGTGGGAGTATATGTTCCTATCAAGAATCAGGCCATATCTTTATATTGTAATAGGGAAACAAGAAAAATTAGAGGGAGTAACTACAAGTGAAATGTTAAGTAAAGTAAGGATAACATAGTATAGTTTTAAGAAGAATGAAGGACCACATGATAAGTGATTTTCAACAATTAAGGCCAATAATGAAAGATAGAGGTAATGAAATTGTAAAATAGAAATTTTGGTATGATGGAGTGTAGCCTTGTGTGTATGTAAATAGCCTATGTGTAACTAAATACCCTATTAACAAGTGAGTGAATCAAACAAGTAATTGAATAATGTAGATGGTTTTTATTCAATGAGTTACACCATAACTTAAATATTAAACAATATAAAAGGAAATCTAGCAACAGGAAAAGGAATGTATGATTCACATATTATGAGCTTTTCTAGAACTTAAGTTAAATATTGAATCATCATTACAAAAAATGTGAAATTATAAATGTATCCTATCATGGGAAGATCCTATTTATAAGATTATAATATTTTTGAATCGTTATGTTGTGCCTTGTCATCCAAATAAAAAAAAGTGGCCTTAATGTGCATCACGTGGTTTCATGTCATTTATGTGGGTTAATTTTTGTGCAAACATATCATGTGTTTTTTGTTTCCTAAGTGAACCCTTTTGTTGTAATTATCAAGTGATGTAAGTCAAAAAAACATTATTTTGGTATTTTTACTGTTGTAATTATGTGTGTAAAGTGTTGTGTTACATTACACAACCAATGATTGATGAATGAGCTAAAGAAGAAACTTTGATAGAATATGATGAGTGTGAAGATCATGAATTGTGCAAAAAAATGAGAAATACTACAGAGGAAATAAATTAAGGAGAGGAAGAAGTTTCCATAAAGCTAAATAAATTTAATTTATCCAAGGAAGAGGTTACAGAAGTGTGCAATGTGAAAAGTGCAAAAGAAAGAAATTGTGAACACGGAAGGGAACATAAGCATTATGGGAAGATGTGGATGTTTCCTTAAAGTTATATAGAAATGAATGGAGTATTACGATGGAAAGGATATGAAATGTGGCCTAGAATATTTTTCCATTTAACAAGCGAAGAAGGTATGGTGAGCAACCATCATAGAAAATGTGCGAAGAAGAATAAAAAACTTTATTAAGAGAGATAAGTCCCAAGAGAGAAGGATAAGGTCATAGAGTAGCCATGAAGAAGTGGAGACATTTGAGAAAATAGAACATTACATAGGAAAATGGAGTGTGGTCTAAGAGAGGCCACGAAAATGAGAAGTGAATGAGAAGCCCGTGAGAAGACCTTGGGATAGAAGATGAAGATGGCATGAGTAAAATGTGTAAGAATAAAAGTGCAACAAAGAAGATGTAAAAGAAAGAATGCCTAGAGAACATAAGGGTGAAGGAAGATAAGGAGGCCAATGAGATGGTCTAAAATGGGACCAAACCAACATGAGCATGGAGAGATGAATACAAGGAGAAAATGAAGTAAAGAAAAGATAGTGTAGTAGATTGTAGTAAATGGAAGGGGAACATGAAGAAAAATGTAGACAAAAATAGTAAAAATGGAAAATATGTGAAAAGAAGAGGTCTCTAAAAAAATAAGAAACATAAGGATGTGCAAAAATAGAACATGCAACGGAATTATAAAAAGAAATAGGGTGCAAAAGAAAGGAGAGTAGAAGGAAAAAAATACAATGAAAAATACTATAGAGAAGGATGCTCAAAGATGAAGTAGGAAAGAGGGAATCAAATCCCCAAAGGATTTAGGAGGAGGTAGATGGAAATGAATGAGTAAAGAACCACAATCCAAAAGACTTATAGGTGAAGTTTTAGGAGAAGGAAAAGAAAACAAAGAACATAACAAGCTGAAGGTTTTAAAGAATAAAGGGAAAGGATAATTTTGGAGGGGGTGTTCTAGTGACAGTGAGATTTAGCTCACCAAAGTGCACATGATATTGTGGAGAGGTCATAAAAAGGTGACAAAGGATTAGAAGACACACTAGAAAAGTGGGAAGAATGAAAACAATCTTGTTGGATGAAGAAATCAAAACTATCTATTCCACTAGGCCAAAGGTTGGTTCTACCACTTGTAAGTATACTTGAGGTAGAATTCCAATTGTAAGTACCTCGGTGTGTTTGATGCAAGATCATCCCAAGATAAAATAAATCCTGCATAAGTTTTGGCCATTTGTGGGTGTACACAAGGATGAGGAACATAAGCATGAAGAAATGATTGAAATGTGTACACAAAGTATTAACATAATAAAAGGAGAAGGGAAGAAAAATAATGCATATATGTTGTAGGAGATACAAAGTAAAATTAGGCATGATGAAGTTATTAGAGAAGAAAAGGGAAGAAAAGGTACATAAGAGGATAATGGACGGTAGTGTACATAGGTATTTTGGAATAGAGTGGATGATATGAGGTGTGTAAGGAGTGAGGAGTTTTATAACAAGGAATGAATCTATGATGAATGCAATGGAAGATAAAAAATGGATCAAGTGATGTTATGGATTGTAGGATTAGTGCACAAAATTTTGAAAAGACCCAGAAGATGATAGAGAATGAGAAAAGAGGCTAATGAGTATCCCGAGACTATGGATGTGCACGAGATTTTTGAGTTGTTTTAGAAAAGGTAAAGAAATCTAGGAGTGCATGGGAGAGTAGAAGGTTGATAGAGAGTGATAAAATAGGTGAGAGTAGTTTGATCAAGGAATATAATAGTGACTTAAAGGTCAGAGGATCTGAAAAACTAGGTTGATGTGGCATGAAAAAGATGTTTGGATGGTGAAGAAGTAACTCAGAGAATTTGAGCTAAAGACAAACATTTAGTTTGAGCAGGATATATAGTAGAATCTACAAGAATCCAAATTGGAGAGAGAAGCTGGAAAATATGTCTTGTTATACAAGATATAACAAATACTATTTTGATAACTTGATTTGAGTTGAGGAAATAAACACTTTTTATTCAGAAATATGTAGAACAAAGGAACTTAGTTTTATGTGGATGAAAAAAATAGTGTTTTCTGGGTTACAAAACCTATACAATAAAGGAAAACTACCATAGAAATAAATTCCACTAAACAAAGGAGCAAGAAAATTACATTTTTTAAGAACATGGAAAATTTTATATCCACGGGATATAAAATGATGCTTAGAAGGAAGAATACTTTGCAGAAGGAGAAACAATAAGTCCAGGGGTGGTAAAAATGTAAAGTAGTGTGAGAGGTTGCTCGTGGGTTAATGTGGAAATAAATCACAACCCCACAATTCATTCAAGAAGATACAAAAATATGCGGAATACCATATAAAAAAGTTCATAGATAAAGTAGAAACATCATGAAGACACATGTCATAAAAAGCTCTAACAAGGCAAGGAAAAATTCATGGAAAACATGATAAAGACAACTGAACATCAAAATTTTCATGAAACACGACAAGGTTGTGCCTAATTCAAGCCAATCACTCAACCAGCTCAAAAATCACGGTTTAATGATATATGGGAACCATCAACATGTAATATTAATTTGATGGCTTACATCTAGAGCGATGGTGTCCATACTTGGCCCATGAAATCAATGGTGCCCATGTCTACCTATATGCATTGAATGGTGATCGATCCTTGGTGGGTGTATCTCTCCATTACCGATGTCTCTTCTCTCCTCATCTTTTCCTTTCCTATCTCTATATAATGCAACTCATTTTCATTATAAAACAGCATGTTTACATTTTGTAAAGATACCAATCTTAAATTTTGACCAAACTTTAAGTCGTAGAATTCTGAGCTTTTTGTAATGCATCCAATGTCTTCTGAGTGATTGTAATAGACCATGCATCCTTAAAAGAACTAATGAATGTTGAATGTGGCTTATATCTTCCATTTTACTTATACTATTATCTTTTTCCGTATCTATTTGTTCCATTTTATGATGTGTGGACTATATTTGCATGGATTTCATTTCCTTATGTCATATATGTAGGATTTCATGTTGATGAAGTTATAAAGTTGTAGTTTGGTCCATATCTATCCTTTCAGCCTTTTGTGAGCCTTCCTTATTTCCCTGGAACTAATGAAATAGAGGCCCCTTTTCTTTAGTTCTATCACCACTCGTTTAACTTAATTTTCCTTTCATGCATCCCTTTTCTCTAGTTCCATCACCACTCATTTAACTTAATTTTCCTTTCATGCATCCTTTTTGTCCTATACTTTAGTAGTGTTACCTAGTTTAGGAGTAGTTTAAAATTAGTAAGTTAGGTAGAGGAAATTTGACCTTCTCTGTAGGTTGACCTCATTTAGTCAAGTCCCATATTGAGAGATCATCCCATGTTTAATTGAGGTGTTGAATCTCTAGATTTAATAATGGGTGAAATTACAAGTGATAATAGTTTTTGGCATGTCTGATGGGACCATTTGAGGCCCTTATATCTCAGTTTTGGTCTTTGTCCATAATATTGGTTTATATCTTAGTCAATTTCATCCTTTATATGCATATTTCTACATATTAGGAAACTCTAAAGCTTGAATCCACTATTTTTGAGTAGTCCATTTCCTATTTCTCTGATAAGGACACAAACAACACAAAGTGTAATAAGAGAATAATTTTTTGAGTAAGTGGGAATTTCACCAAGAAGAAGATGGAGAGAAAGGTCAGCTCAAATATCTCTTTTTCCTCCTAGAGGATGTCTTTCCACTCCTTCCCATGCTATACCCTTCTCTTTCTCTTCCAAAATTATAAGATTCACTCCCTTCATGGTCGTTCAAAGAAATAAACCTTCTCTCACTTTTAATGGGCTAACCTTTTGTATTTGAATGGCCAACATTATATCACAGTAGTCTCCCTAAATAGCATCCCATTATTTACAAGAGAAAATAAAACTACCCCAATTGAGCACATCATGTAAGAAGAAACTACACACATGCGATGAGTCAAGGTCACCCTAGGAGAATATTATAAGATAGAGGAAAGTTGACGACCGTGAATTTGATATGAAAAATTCTAGGAGGAACGATGAGAGGAAACCAAATGAATCCCATGGGGGCATCATTCGAATATCATACCCTTGGCAAGTAATACAAGTAGATTTTAAGTTATCTATGAAGTAACAAAGAGCCTTAATGAAGTCTAATGAGGCCACACATGTGTCAAATCCTTTAGAAATGAGAGAAAGCTTGATCATAGTGTGACTAATGTAAACTGAAATGAAAATATGTTGATCATTTGTGTGGAGAAAGAGCTCACAAGGGATCATAGAGGATATCATGAAACAAATGCAAGATTGAGCATCTATGGAAATTTAGTATAAATGGAGAGTTCTCACATTGATAGAGGATGCATTCCTCTAAGCCATGTAATGTGGGACTTTTCTCCAAAGAGTGAGGAAAGGGAATGTTCATGTCAAATAATGGTGTCATGAGATGCTCAAAATAGTGATGAAACACACACATGAGTTATAGAAATGGGACTTAGCTAGGAAGTTGGGAAAGCTCTTCAAGTGGATCACTCCCATCATGACTAGGTTATGTAGTAAACTAAGATTGATGGAAGTCCTTAGAAAAAGAGCCATAAGAACTAGGTTTGATTACGAAGACTTATGATTTATTTCTCTTAGCTTCTATGTCATCATCCCTACAAGTTTTATTTTCATAGGGGATGATGGTTTCTATAGCAAGAAAAATAGTTTCAGCGCCATTGGCCAAGTAGATTATTTTTCATAGGGATCGATGGTGTTATGAGAAGGAAATTTTTTATTTTGGGGAGGCAAACTTTTGTTACAGACTTGGATATATAACATTGTGAGTTTGAGGCTTGAATGATGGGGGAGGGTTGGGGGTAGGGGGTATTTATTCTATACATAAGTAATGACATGTGTAACATCATTCATAGTAACCGTGCTCGTCGGGATGATAGTTCATTTCAATTACATTGGTCATAGTATGTTCTTTTTCTTGGAATTTTCACTAGCATTATGGTTAGGCATTGGATTAGAGAAGATCCGTAGCTTCTCTTTAGCTTGGTTGATGGCTTCATGGCAATATTTTTGTTGATCCATATCATGGGATTTGACCATTTCATCAAATGCTTTTGAGTGATGGTATCATGGTCAAATTGGGAACCTATGGAAAAGTTGATGGCATGTGTTCATAGTGCATGAAATTTTTCCTAATAGTGACCCCAATTACAACTCCACCAAAAAAATTACTTTCACCATGCCATTCAGGAAAAGGTCGAGAAAGATCTAAGATCATAATAAACAAATTAGGTAAGCGACGTTTCAACTCTTCCTTGCTTAATGGTTGATGATAACTAGGATGAGTTTTGCTTTTAGTTTGTTGATCAATGTTAAATATTTTCATAATGAAATAAGAAATAAGGAGGAATACTCTACAAAAGGAGAAAAATAAGTCCATGGGTGGTAAAAATGTAAAGTAGTGCGAGAGGTTGTTCACGGGTAAATGTGGAAAGAAATCATAACTCTGTAATTCATTCAAGATGTGAAAATATGCGAATACCATATAAAAAAGTTCATAGATCAAGTAGAAACATCATGAAGCCACATGTCATAAAAAGCTAACAATGCAAGGAAAATTCATGGAAGACATGATAAAGACAACAGAACATCAAAATTTTCATGAAACACGACAAGGTCGTGCCTAATTCAAGCCAATCACTCAACCAACTCAAAATCACGGTTTAATGATATATGGGAACCATCAACATGTAATAGTAATTTTATGGCTTACATCTAGAGCGATGGTGTCCATACTTGGCCCATGAAATCAATGGTGCCCATGTCTGCCTATATGCATTGAATGGTGATCGATCCTTGGCGGGTGTATCTATCCATTACCGGTGTCTCTTTTATCCTCATCTTTTCCTTTCCTATCTCTATATAATGCAACTCATTTTCATTATTAAACAAAATCTTTACATTTTGTAAAGATACCAATCTTAAATTTTGACCGAACTTTAAGTCACGTAATTATGAGCTTTTGTAATGCATCCAATGCCTTTTGAGTGACTATAATAGACTATGCATCCTTATAAGCAATAATATATGTTGAATGTGGCTCATATCTTCCATTTTACTTATACTATTATCTTTTTCTGTATTTATTTGTTCCATTTTATGATGTGTGGACTATATTTGCATGGATTCCATTTCCTTATGTCATATATGTAGGATTTCATGTTGATGAAGTTATAAAGTTGTATTTTGGTCCATATCTATCCTTTCGGTGTTTTCATGAGCCTTCCTTATTTCCCTGGAACTAATTAAATAGAGACCCCTTTTCTTTAGTTCTATCACCACTGCTTAACTTAATTTTCCTTTCATGCATCCCTTTTCTCTAGTTCTATCACCACTCGCTTAACTTCATTTTCCTTTCATGCATACCTTTTCTCCTATACTTCAGTGAGTGTTACCTAGTTTAGGAGTAGTTTAAAATTAGTAAGTTAGGTAGAGGAAATTTGACCTTCTCTCGTAGGTTGACCTCATTTATTCAAGTCCCATATTGAGAGATCATCCCATGTTTAATTGAGGTGTTGAATCTCTAGATTCAATAACGGGTGAAATTACAATTGACAATAGTTTTTGGCACGTCCAATGGGACCATTTGAGGCCCTTATATCTCAGTTTTGGTCTTTGTCTATAATATTGGTTTATATCTTAGTAGATTTCATCCTTTATATGCATATTTCTACATATTAGGAAACTCTAAAGATTAAATCCACTATTTTTGAGTAGTCCATTTCATATTTCTATGAGAAGGATACAAACAACACAAAGCATAATAAGAGGATAATTTTTTGAGTAAGTGGGAATTTCACCAAGAAGAAGATGGAGAGAAAGGTTAGCTCAAATATCTCTTTTCCTCCTAGTGGATGTCTTTCCACTCCTTCTCATGCTATACACTTCTCTTTCTTTCAAAATTATAATATCCACTCCCTTCATGGCCGTTCAAAGAAATCAACCTTCTCTCACTTTTAATGAGCTAACCCCTTGTATTTGAATGCCCAACATTATATCCCAGCAGTATCCCTAAATAGCATCCCATTATTTACAAGAGAAAATTAAACCACCCCAATTGAGCACATCATGTAAGAAGAAACTACACACATGTGATGAGTCCAAGGTCACCCTAGGAGAATATTATAAGATAGAGGAAAGTTGACGACTGTGAATTTGATAACAATTCTAGGAGGAATGATGAGAGGTAACCAGATGAATCCCATGGGGGCATCGGTCAAATATGATACCATTGGAAAGTAATACGAGTAGATTTTAAGTTCTCTATGAAGTAACAAAGAGCCTTAATGAAGTCTAATGAGGCCACACATGTGTCAAATCCTTTAGAAATGAGAGAAAGCTTGATCATAGTGTGACTAATCTAAACTAAAATGAAAATATGTTGATCATTTGTGTGGAGAAAGAGCTCACAAGGGATCATAGAGGATATCGTGAAACAAATGCAAGAGTGAGCATCTATGGAAATGTCAAGTATAAATGGAGAGTTCCTCACATTGATAGAGGATGCATTCCTCTAAGCCATGTAATGTGGGAATTTTCTCCAAAGAGTGAGGAAAGGGAATGTTCATGTCAAATAATGGTGTCATGAGATGCTCAAAATAGTGATGAAACACACACATGAGTTATAGAAATGGGACTTAGCTAGGAAGTCGGGAAAGCTCTTCAAGTGGATCACTCCCATCATGACTAAGTTATGCAAAGAGACTAAGATTGATGGAAGTCCTTAGAAAAAGAGCCATAAGAACTAGGTTTGATTACAAAGACTTATGATTTATTTCTCAGCTTCTATGTCATCGTCCCTACCAGTTTTATTTTCATAGGGGATGATGTTTTCTATAGCAAGAAAAATAGTTTCAGGCGCCATTGGCCAAGTAGATTATTTTTCATAGGGCTCGATGGTGTTATGAGAAGGAAATTTATTATTTTGGGGAGGCAAAATTTTGTTACAGACTTGGATATATAAGTGTGTGAGTTTGAGGCTTGAATGAGGGGGGGGGTATTTATTCTCTACATAAGTAATGACATGTGTAACATCATTCATGGTAACCATGCTCTCAGGATGATAGTTCATTTTAATTACATTGGTCATAGTATGTTCTTTTTCTTGAAATTTTCACTAGCATTATGGTTAGGCATTGGATTAGAGAAGATTTGTAGCTTCTCCTTAGCTTGGTTGATGGCTTCATGGTGATATTTTTGTTTATCCATATCATGGGATTTGACCATTTCATTCAAATGCTTTTGAGTGATGGTATCATGGTCAAATTGGGAACCTAGGAAAATTTGATAGCAGTTGTTCATAGTGTATGAATGTTTTCCTAAGAGTGACCCCAGTTACAACTCCACCAAAAAAATTTACTTTCACCATGCCATTGAGGAAAAGGTCGAGAAAGATCTAAGATCATGATAAACGAATTAGGTAAGTGACGTTTCAACTCTTCCTTGCTTAATGGTCGATGATAACTAGGATGGGTTTTGCTATTGGTTTGTTGATCAATGTTAAATATTGTCATAATGAAATAAGAAATAAGAGGAAGAGTATTAGAGACTCCATCATCCATGACATTCTTGTTCTTAAAATGTTGAAGGATTTGGACTTATTTATTAATTTGTGTCTTAGGACGAACTTTCTCAAACTCCCTCATGAGATAATATTTTCTTTATATTTCTCAAAAGCTTCTTATAGAGAGGTGGGAGAGAAATACCTAACCTTGTATTGAAGGCAAGGTTTAAGAGATTGTAAGAAAATTTGGAAGAGGCTATCATTAGGCATATTATGTTCTTCTCATGTGGATATGGTATTGCAACACTTAGTGAAAGATTGTCATAATTCCTTTTAAGATTTTTGGTAGTTAAGGAAATCATTGATATTGTTCCCAGGTTGATCATGATATTGAAATTAATTTACCAAGGTTGTGACCAAGAACTCTAGCTCAACTATGGAATTATGAGGTAAGGTATAATACTAATCTAAAGCATCTACAAAGTAAGGGTCTTAGCCAAAGGATTGGTGGAAGCATATGAATTAGTTATGACCCATTCCTTGTAAAGGTTACCAAAGGCCATGAATTGAAGGGTGGGATCAATGGACCCGTCATAGGAGATAGAAGGAGCAATGCCACCAATATCCATGCTAGAAATGTAAGGTACTAGATGATTGTGTTGGGATTCTGTTAAGTCTTAGTTTTGGATAGGAGTAAGGTGATGGGCACCCCATTAGGCCCATTTGGAAAAGGAGGGGGCATGGTGTCCCAACATATCATTGTAGGGAAACTATCTAGTTGAGTCATATTATCTTGTATTTGGAGGAATTGAGCTATAGTAGAGGATTATTTTTGGCTCATCCTATCAATAATTTAGAGATTAAGACTTGTAGGTTCATTTTTGGATTTATTCTTACATGAACCTACTTTGGGATCTTTCCCATTTTCTACCCTATTGTCAAGTTGTTCGGTTACAAATTCAAGGAAACATTTGTGAAAATTTTTGTTGTATTCATCCTTAAATTGTGGAAATTACGTGAGAAATTTATGAATATTAGGAAGATGATCAAAAGTATTGTCATTTTTATTTTCATCTTCATCCCCAAATAGGTTGTTTGCAGCATGTGGGTGATTTCTATCTAGGTACTCCTTCGACAAAATAGTCCGTGCATAATGGGAATTCAACTTTATGATGATAGGTGTCGGAAATGTCTACAAAAAAAGTTGGAAGACCCGATGCCCATATACTATATGACAGAGTGATGATATGGATAAGATAATGTTTTGAAGTGGGGATTATCAACATAATCAGTCAATTATAGGAAATTTTACATAGGAGGATATGGCGTAGAGATTAAAATTTGGAAAATATTAAAGGGATCAACCATGCATGAATGTCTATACAATTGCCAAAGGTGTCTAGAAACCAATATGCTGAAATAGATAGGGTCACCCCCGGGCGATGACATCTCGTGTAGAAAATTTTGAAGGTTTTCTAGATTTTTTGTGGTTTGGAATGAGATCAATATCGGATATGGACGCTTTTAATGAGTTTTTCTCAATCAGGAGGTCTATAGGATTCATGTGTGGTTCACCATAAATCTATGGTGGGCCAAGAATGTCTCAATGGATTGTACTCTTAAGTGTTCCATTCTACAATGGTATTGAGGAAACGAATAGGAGACACACATGAAGTGAGACACAATAGGTTTATTTAAAGGGGATATGGTTAGTGCTAAGGTCACATATTTAGAGGGAAGTAATACCTACACTAAAGAAACCTAGATTTTCTAAGGACCGTAATCAAGATAGGGAATAGTACCCTTCTAGGATATCCTTAGATGAGGGAAAGATATAGATCGATGGGGGATAAGCCAAGCATACATAATCTATACTAATGAAATATGACTAGAATATATAAGAAGGTAAGATAATGATGTGATCATATAAGAGAAATATGATAACTACCATTGATGTCCATATAATGCTAAGATAACATAGAGAAATGGGGAATGGAAATGAAATAATCTATGCAAAATGAAAAAGAGAGTTAGAGAACTTACATGTGGGGTTGTCATTGATGCATATATCTCTCCATAAAAGAAACACAATGAGAGAGAATAACTATTGGGTGAAGAAGGCGGACATTGTTCCTATCTTAGAATCAATATATATGACCTAGTAGTGTAAGAAATCCAACCAATAAGAGTGTCCAATACAATGGAATTCAAGTTCAAGATAAACCAAGAGAAAAGAGAGAAGATGTAAAGTTGTGTAAAACATAAGATAAAATGGATAGATCTTGTGATTACGGATTCCTCCTTATGAATGTCAAAGTTATATATATATATATATATATAAGTTATATATATGTGTGTGTGTGTGTGTGTGTGTGTGTGTGTGTGTGACCATTTCCCCACGAGCTATAATATCACCAAGGAAATATAAATGTCATGTAAAGTAAAAAGAGGTTTCATGGATCAAGCATAAGGGTGAACAATGTGCCAAACATTGAAATGCAAGTAAGGTGTTAGGAGTGCAAAGTGTATATGTGACATAAAAGAACTGAAGAGGATATTTAAAGAAGCTAAGGAAAGGACCAAACATCGATACACTCTCTCTGTATAGTCTCTATCCCATAATGACCATGTGAATGGTCATATCCCATTCCTAACATGCCCTTAAGGCACCCACTCTAGAAATAGATGTATCAATGACCTTTATCTATACAAAGGAAATTGTTAGTAACATGTATGAAGATGAAAAGTAAAAAGATAAGTGTATACAAGTGTCATTTGTGTCCAGACTACAAAGAAATTAACAAGTATAATATTAGAGATAAGTTTGGTATTCCTTTCATTTAATATTTTTTAGATGAGTTGCATGGTGTAGTTTATTTTATAAAACTCGATCTCCATTATGGGTATACCAAATTAGAGTAAAATAAGAAGATATTTATAGGACAACCTTAAGAACTCATCAAGGGCATTATGAATTTCTATTGATGCCTTTTGGTCTTACTAATGGACCATCCACATTTTAGAGTTTTTTGAATTTATTATTTCGACCATTCCTACATAATTTTTCTTTGGTATTATTTGATGATATCCTAATCTACAAAAAATCATGGGAGAATCATTTATATAATGTTAATACAGTCTTAAAATCCCTAGAGAAACATCAACTATATGTAGATCCTTGAAGTTTTTTTTAGGTACAAGAAGTGGAATACTAAGGCCATATCATCTCTCCGAATGTTTTAAAGTGAACCTCGTAGGATCAAGGCCATGGTGGAAATGGAAGTTCTAAGAGACCTAAAACATTTATGATTTTTCTTAGGGATTATAGGTTAATAACACCTATGGTAGTATAGAAGCACCACTCACAACATTATTTAAGAAAGAATCCTCTCATTAGAATTAGGAAGCCTTTAGGGAATTTGAAATATTGAAGGAGGTCATGTGCACCACCCCAATATTTGCAATCACAAATTTCTGCAATACCTTCATAGTTGAATGTGATGTTTTACAAAATGGGATATGGGATATACTTATGCGAGAAGGACATCCCATAATATTTGAGAGCTTCCAACTAAAATTAAATAATTTATTGAAGCAAACCTATGATAAGGAAATGATGGAAATGTTTTAGCAATTAAAAAATGGAGGCCATACTAGATGGGTAGACACTTCAAGGTAAAAATTTTATCATGATAATTTGAAATACTTCTTAGAGAAACAACTATCTTTAGAAGAGAAACTAAAATATGACACAAATATGTTAGGCTATGAATTTGGGATTATTTATAAGAAAGAAATGTAAAATGTGGTTGATGATGCACTATATAGGAGGTAGGAGTCCACAAAAGTATTGTTATGTGTTATATTTATACTAAAGGAAGATTGGGTAGGTCAAGAAAGGGAGTAATGGAAGGAATAACTAGATATTACAATTCTAATTCAGAAATCCCTAGAAGGATCCAACCATATCTAAAAAATTTATATGGAAGGGTGATAAATGTTGGTACAAGGATAGGTTTTATTTGTGTAATAACTCTACATTTAACAAAATATTCTTTTTTTGTTTTATTCTTCTCCACTAGGTGGCCATTTTGGATCTAAAAAAATCATCATAGAGTTAAGAAAGATTTATTTTGGGAGGGGTTAAAAGGAGATGTTGAAGAATTTGTGGTAGAATGTTTTGAGTTCCAACATAATAAGGGTGAGACCATTAAGACACTGGGTCTCTTACAACCCTAGTCTATTCCTAGCAAGAGAAGGAAGAGGTATTTATTGATTTCATCACAATATTACCTAAATTAGAAGTTAATAGCATAATCACATTCCTAGTGGATAAAATTACCAAGCATTCTCATTTTTGTGTCTTCTCTCATATTTTCATAGATAATATTATTTCCCTATCTTTATGGACATTGTTCAAAATATCCATGTCACACCTAATAGTATAGTAAGTGATTGTGATCCAACAGTTATAAGATTTTTTGGACTTATTTTTATTTTGTTTGTGTACCCAATTGGCCTAGAGTTCATCTTATCACCCCAATAATATGGGGAAATTGAGGTGGTAAATAAATTTTTGGTGGGGTATCTTGATATTTTACTTAAAATAAATAAGAACATTGGGTGAAATGGTTACAACTATCAAAATGGTGGTATAATAAATTATTTCACACTTTATCCAAACTTTCCCATTTCTGGAACTATATTAGTACCATCCTCCATCACTCATCTATAGCTTGAAGGTCAAACCAAAGGTGATAGAAATCAAATATCACATTCGACACCATCATGAGGTACTCTATAGACTTAGAGATAATTTAGCAATGGCATAAAAGTACATGAAGCAATAGGCTGATTAACACCATAGTGATCAACACTTTTAAGTAGGAGACTTTGTTTTTGTATGGTTTTACCCATATAAGGATTTGTCTTTAAAACAACAAAATACATATAATAAGCTTGCACCTAAATACTATGGTCATTATTGAGTTTTACATAAAATTGGTATTGTGTCATATAAACTAGAGATTCATCAAGGAACTAAAATATATCCAATATTTCATGTTTCTTAACTAAAAAATTCATTGGGTAGCATGTATTTAAACCCATTAAGTTCTCCCCGAACTAGATGAGGAGGTAAGGACCATATTGGAACCTAAAGGTAACCTTCACAAACTCACCAAAAGAATGTGAATCTGTCATTATCATTACGAGTAGTTGATCAAGTGGAAGAATATGAATAGTGAGGATGTAACTTAGGAAGATGAAGAATTTCTATAGCAACATCCAGATTTTCAAACATCCCTCGTAATCTGGCTTCAAGGGGAAGGGCATGATACACCCTTTTTCCTATAGGTTATATTCGATATTTAGTTGACTTGTGGCTTAAATAATATCTTCTCTTTTCATAAGTCATTTATTTATGATTTCATATTTTTAATAGATCGGCCTTGGTTTTGGCCAATGTAAAGGAATAATATATATAGGTGGTAGTAAGGAGTAGTTAATCATATATGAACACTTGAGTCTTATAGTATGATTTCAAGGTTTCCCCTTTAAAGTGGAATATTTATTCTACTTGAATTTTGTGATTATTTATCTTAATTTTGGTATTATTTGGTGTAACTTCTACTATTGTTGATACTAAGATCTATGTAAGTAATTTCATAACATAATTCCTTTATTTCTTACACAAGTTTTTATATGTATATGTATTTTTGTTAGATTTTTGACTCATCATTGATTGTTTTTTACCATAATTTCCCTTTGTTGTGATGGAATTGTACTTGAACTTGACACACTCATATATATATATATATATATATATATATATATATATATATATATATATATATATATATATATATATGACTTATTTTTGGCTCAACATCCCTTTGTATCTATTTGTTTTTAAGATATATTTCCTTTTATTTCATTTTTTCACTTTGAATGGCTAGGAATATTTAATGTTTATGTGAGTACTATATGAATGTTATGAAAGTATGTATTGTGTTAAGTAAAATGAAGTAGGAGACACACATTGTCATCATAAGTCTTAAAACACCAATCTCTCGAATGATAGAAAGAATATCATTTCATTGGTAGTATATGATATTGATGATATAAAGAAAATATATTTTACTTTTTATAACCCCAAATAACCATTTAAATATAAGGGCTCATCTTAGAGGGTTAAGATGGATATAAGATATGTGCATGAGTGATATCTGATTGAGAAAATATAAAGCGAAATTAAGAGTTTTAATAATGAATCATTGGAAAATTGTAGCTTATTCTTTAGTAATATTTATCTTAGTGACTTCAAAATAACTTACATTTTATAGAATCAAGATACACTTAGATCTATGTATGGCCTAGTAATTGAAAATATATAGATTTTAGGGATGGTTATCTCTTTTAACATGACTGAAAATAACCCATCTTGTGAATTTTTCAAGAATTCAAATGGATTCCAATGTATCCACCACAAAATCCATTGTGGGAATTGAAGAGAATATTCACTTATTATTTCTCATCTACAAATAAGAGAAAAAATCCATCAAAGATATTTCAATATAGGATCTCTTCATTAATAATGTACTTAGTGAATATAACTTGAAGTATCTTCCTTTTATATGAGCTAGATCCTTGTAGATATAATCGATATGTTATGTAATTTATTAGGTCACTATACTATGGGGATGAAGTGACTATAGGCTATTCAAGGTAGTAAATGCATTCTTCAAGGAAATATAGGTTAACCACCTCACCACCATTGAAGGGATTTTCATATGACTAATTAAGAAATATTTACCCCTTTACCAACTTCCTCTTTACATATTTAAGATCAAATTCCTATATGATATTTATGAAATAACCACCCTTTTAGAAAACGCTGATTTTGTAAAAATAAATTGCAATAACTTTGACTTGACAATGGTTATCATTTCTTGATTAAGCATATAATTTATTAATAATTTGGTTGTAACAATTTAATTAAAATAAATTCCCTCTCAAAGTGGTTATATCTAGTCTCATAGTCAAAGAGGACACAACTAATAAAGTAAATGAAACATTCATGGAATTTTTCATCCTCTTGTGATAGCATACACACAAGGGATATAAAAGTATCCATAGAATATATGATCTAGGAGCAGTTGAATTTGAGTAGCATGAGAGTGGGTCGAGAAAAAGGAAAATTTTTTATGGACTTGAAAGAATCATGAAATCCCTTTATCTAGGTGTTACAACATGTCTTCTTGAGGATATAAATAAAGGGGTGTATAATTGTTGGTTGTTGAATTTGATCTTTGAGAATAAGAAAATGTCAATGGACAACAGTCCCTCCTCTTTATGGGAGAGGTTCCCTTATTGAACACACAACAAATAATCAAATCTACTTATTTAAAAATTTAAGGACTATCAATATTTCAATGAGGATTTTGATTCTTCGATGTCTTCATCTCATAGATTTTCAATACAGAGAAAGAGGAAACAAAAGAAACAAAATTAAGAAAATAAAGAGAAGAGAACTTTCAGACACATAGATTGTAGAATGGTATCTTACTTATGCTCGGTAAAGTGACAAGATTTAAACTATGCATATATAAACACAAGACATACATGCAATAGACATAAAGTTCTAAGCACAACATCAACTGGGAGACACAAAGTTTCTTGTCTAGATACACATAACTTCTCATGAATCAAATTGAGAATAGAAAATATAATGTACATGAAAAGATGAAACTTCTTCTCGTATTGATTAGCAATTTAGTGCGTATACATGCAAGACATCAAAATTGTATCCTTTCAAATGACGTGAAAATTTCTTTAAATAGCCTTAGGAACAGTTACAAAAGAGCCTTTTCGGTTTCCCTTCTTTTAATCCAAATATTACTATCTAATTAAGTACTAAAACATCAATTTTCTTTTGCTTACATATCATATGGCTAGAGAGAAAAGAGCCACCTTAATTAGATACTTTAAATAAAACAGGAAACTAAGAACTAGGTGTTGGGATGTTTAAAGAAGTGCTTGTAATACCATTTTTTTATCACGTGGTTTCTTAATCTTTTCAATGCCTCTACTATGTCCATGCCCCGAGGAATTGTTGTATTCGTAGTTACATGAGTCCAACTGCCTAGACACTTCTCCATATCTTTTCCAAGAAATCCTTATTAACTTCTTGATGTGTGCCAATATTCTATCTTATCCTTACATATGGTGTCCTTCTTGAATAGGTATTCTCTAAAAATATCTTAACCGAGATATGATTTTTCGAACCGAGAATTTATCTCCTGAATTCTTCTTGAAAATTTGGCAGTGAATATCATGAAAGGTGGATGTGACACAAGCTTTAAAATATTATCCCTTTTGCAACATGTTCCTGAGTTCTCCAATGGATTCTTTGAGAAACCTTATTTTCTAGTCAATTCTAAAAACCCATTGCTAAGACCAATTTAATTTTGCATCATCAAATACTTTACTTGCTAAGAGGATTTACACATTTGTATCACTCATTAATTGAAGATCTTGGATACATTCACTCCACAACTTCAACTCCCTATCTAAACCACTAATGTCATGGTAAAATTTAACTAAATTTTAGAAATTATGTCGTATGCTTTATATACTTCCTCAACGAAATTTAAACCTGTGATTATCATGAAATCAACTAAGGTTTCCATTGCCTTTCCATAAGTAGTATGCTTATAAATGTCTTTAATAGCATGAAATTCATCATTAGAAAGAATGGTAGGTGGTGGAATTCAGGCTAAGGGATTTGGATCAAGTACCTTATCCTCTGCCAATAAGGGTCTGATGGAATTTAACAAAATTTGATTTTGCTCCTCCAACTATTCATGCGATTGCTTTCCTTTTTTAACCCTTTCAATTAATTGAGACATTGTCTCTTTTAGGTTGTGCACTTCACTCTTAGGTGTTGATTCTCCAAGGGGAATTATTGTTAATTCTAAATCACCTATCAATAGGTCCTTTTCATCTTTTTCAAGCTTGGGCTTAGAAATATCCACAAATTGCTGGCCTTGAGAATCTGATACTAACCTGGATGTGACTTTATCTTTTTAGTAGGTGGGGGAGGAGTGGTACCTAGAGGAGGTGGCAAAGGCATCGAACTTTGGAGAAACAATATTAGACTTCATTTTTCCTTTTCTTTCTCTCCATCAATGGTTGCACCCAATACAAAGAAGAACTGGAAGTGGAGGGGACGAAGGGCCCAAGTTTAGGTGAGTTCATTACACTCAAATTTTTTACAAAAACCACTTATAACACATATGTCTCAGTTTGAATTGGTGGCCACTTCCTTGAAAAAGACTTAATTAACTCGATGTTTCTAAAACACTCACAGATTTTGAGACTTGGCTCTTCAATTGATCATTTTTTCACTGCTTTCTTCGGGATTGTATTTCTCTTGTTTTTCTTGCTCTTTTTCCTCACTATCATCATCACATAGGTCTAAAATTGTTTCAATATCAAGAACTATTTCCAATTGATTTGGATAAGATAGCTTCTCACTCTTTCCGAATGAATTCCTCCATCTTCTCATCCTTCATGGCCTTTCCTTTCTTTATGTACACTAGAGTTAAAGGTTCAGGTGCAGAGGGAACAAATTTCTCATGTGATTCACGGGTCATTATAGGCATTTATTTTTGAGGGGTGGAGGTTTCTTGAGAAGAAGACTTGGACTTTCCTACTCTAAACATTTTCATTTTCCTATCAAACCAGAGTCTAGTCCTTACCAATACAAGGTTTATGAGTTCCTTCAAATCATCTCTCTCTTTGACAAACCAATCAATAGTTTCAATAGGAGTGTGTCTGATGGATCTTTCATATTCAAGGGATTTCAATTCTTCATCATCATGCATAATTCCATCAGTAACCTTGTACACATCAAATTTTTTAATTTTTTGCAGGGACAATCTACCATAGTATCTTCTTCGGGCTTCATAATCATCAGAACAATCATCCTAGTAGTCTTCAATATTAGCTAGATGATAGAATCCCATTCTGAAATTGGTGGTAATAAAGACCTTGATATCAAAGTAGGTCCTTGGTTTGAAGTAGTGAAGAGTGAAGGGAGGAATTTTCCGTAAACAATTTGGGAATCTAAACCAGTCGTGCAAGTGTAATTACCTAATGCGATTGGGAATTGGATGCCTGCAATCTCTTTTCCCTATAAATTCTTTGGGGCTTATCCAACTACTTGCAGATTTCAATCAAGGCCAACTTGTCACTACAATACATTGGGAGTTTTAAAGGTGTTCCCTCAAATCCATCCAACTGTATATAAGATAATTTCTTGAATTGAGTGTAATAACTACCATAGACATCAATCATTTTTTTGTTTCATCTAAGAATCTCTCGATTAATGACACGATCTAGTAATCTAACAATAAACATGGTGAATGGATCGTTCTCCTTTTAAAGTGATGGTTACTAATATTCAAATTTAACTATGGAAAAGACTCATAAATAGGAGCATATTTATTGTCTTCAATAGGGGAGAAACACAACCATTCTCTGTATGTAGCAATAGAATACATCAAGTAAGAAATTATATGAAAAGTCTTGGTTCTTTAGATATTTGCAAGTTGATTAGTGAGGCCATCACAGATTATCTCTACCGAATTCAATATTTATTTTCCCTTGCATATAATATTGATGTAAGGGCACATCCAATAATGAAACTCATTGGTAGAGGGCATCCCAATTATTCTAGCAAGGAGAGTGATGAAAATGATAACTCTTCCTTAAAATAAATCCTATACATAGTCTTTGGTAGCCTTGAAGCTCCTTTCTTTGGATTCTTAAACCAAGACTTAGCCACTTTGCTCTTATATTGTTCATTGTCCTGATCAAAAAGAAACTGAGCTTGGTCCTTGGTGAGGGTGTTTGAATTTTCAGTTGTAGGAATCCTTAGGGAAGTACTAATATAACTAGCATCCAATCGAGCCATTACATGTCCATGGGGATCAATGATCTCCTTTTCTATGGGTTGAAAAATTAACATAAGGCTAGCATGGTATCAACATATTTAACTGAAATTAGAAAACCCCCTGCATGATAAATTATGCTCTCCTTAATTAGTTGAGAAATGGGAGTAGGGTTTTGGTAGTCAATTTAGGCCCGAAATCATCCAAGTTGAGGTGTTGAGCTTCACTATCTCCTATGTTTTGTATGGTTGTCTCCAAGGAAGATAAATGCTCATGCCCTTTGTAGTTGATCTTCATTATATGGCAGGAGTAATGAACTTCTTTATTTCTCTAAATATTTCTTTCGATAGTTCACAGCTTCTATTGCACCTGCAAATTTGAAAAAGACCGAAATAGGGACTTGGCTATGACTACAAATAGTGGATAACAAGAGAATGGAATTAAAGACAACAAAAATACAAAGGGTGTGATAAAAATGATTGATTACCTTGGCTATTTATACAAAAAAATTGAGTAGGTCGATGGGAGGAATTGAATGCGATAATTAATACATTGTGCCGACCTAAAATAGTGGAAAGTTGGAAAGGAAAAGAAAATGAACACATCTGGCCTATGGGACAATGGGACACTTGGGACGTGACGAGATGAAACACCCATAGTGAATGAAAAGTTATAAAAATAGACTTGCAGGGAAATGAAGGTCAGGGAGAACTAGGACATGTGGGACGCAATGGGCCGAAATGTCCGCAATACACTAGAACTAGGAAAATTAGAAGAAACATGCATAGACGGTCCTTGGGACATTGGGATATGATTTCTCCAAAAATATGAAGTACCCATAAATGAAGGAAAAGAAATGCAATGTGGAGAAAATGGGGAGTCGGTGAATAAGGAGCCCGATAGAGCTTGGGACACAAGGGACATTAAAACCTAAAATATCCGCACAACAAAGGAAAAGTCTTAAAAACTCAAAATTCAGAAAAATGACTAACTGTTTGAAAATGAATCTTCCTTGAGGGACCCTTACAATGACATTATGATAGACATGCTACCCAATTTTTTTGAAAACTAAGGCAGAAATACATCATTTCTTGGAAGGTGACAACAATTGGCTCTTTCTGGGGATGAACTATCTTGGATAAAAGAGAACAAGGTAGGAAAAAAAATCTAGAATACCTAGGAAAATACCAAGAAAAAACCATTGGTAAAATAGAGTTAAGGATGAAACAATATAGAAACACACACACACACACACACACACACACACACACACAAAATAAACACAAAAAAAACCAAAAACAAGAACTATACAAAACTTTACAAAGGACTTCCTAGTTACCTAGGACTAAAAATAATTTAGATATTGCCCACTATATGGAAGTGGAAGAGATTTTCCATCCATATAGGTCAAACAAAACGAGCATTCTTCACCAAAATGTCTAATTTTGAAACAACCCAGCCAAAGAGAATTGAACTTATCATGACTTCCTCGAGTTTCTCGCCTCTTGTCCCAAAGTAGGACAATTTCACCAACCTGGAAGTCCTGGGTCTAGATTTCTTGCCAAATAGTTGTTTCACCTTTTTAGTGTGGAGTAATAATATCCACCACTTGCAACCTATTTTCATCCAATTTCTATAGATACATGATTCTCTTTTCCAAAGCACTTGTGAAATTTGATTCTTCGATGGCCTTCATCAACAACAAGGCTCGTAGTTCTACAATCATTAGTAGTTGAGCTTCAATTTCATACACCACATGGAAGGGAGAAATCCCAATTTCTCTTTTGGTGTGATTCTATCTGCCCAAAGAGCATCATAAAGCTTCTTGTGCCAATTTCTTTGAGATTCATTCACAATTTTCTAAATAATAGTTACCAAATTTTTGTTTGTTGATTCTGCCTGTCCATTTCCTTAGGGATAGTAATCAAAAGAATGTGTAAGGGAAATTCCATACCCATAGCAGAAATCCATCAACTCGTAAGAAGAGAAGTTGGGAGCATTATTAGTGACAATTTTGTTTGGTACTCTGAATCTGATCAGGATGTTTTCTTTGATAAAATTGCATACCACTTTAGAAGTAGTACTTTTCACCAGAATAGCTTCCACCCACTTTGTGAAGTAGTTGGTAGCAGTCAAAACATGAGTATGCCCAACACTAGAATGGGGGTTGAGAGTGCCTATAAAGTCAAGTCCCAATTGTTGAAAGGGTTCTTCTATTACTACTTGTTTAAGTGGTAAGGTAGCTAACATGGGCCTCCCCACAAAAGTATGACAAGATTCACATTTACCTACCCATTTAGTTGCATCTCGAATAAGGTTGACCAAAGAATAACCTACAAAAATTATTTTATGAGCAGTCACAAAAGATCAAAAATTCACTCCACAAGCTTGATCATGGAATTCTCTAACTTATTTTGTTGTTCTCTATCCACACATCTGAGAAATATTCCGTTAAATCCTCTTTTGAATAGGGAATTATCCCCAAAGTACATACGTGTAGATCTCAACTTTATGGTTCTCTTCCCTTTGGTACTTAAATGGGGTGAACATTCTCCATATGTCATAAAAAGAGAAATTTCAGCAAACCATTCATCAGTCAAACTGAGAAAAATAATAGTGGTCATATATATGTCTTCCTTGGGTAGATCACCTTTAGCACCATTAGCGATCAAATCACAGAGTCCCTTACCTCAGAATAACTTAGTTGGCCTAATGTCCATATCATACTCCTGTACTTTTTCCACCCAATTTCCTCTTTTAGTCCTAAACTCTTATTGTGTGAGAATTGATTTAATAGTTATATCAGGCACAAAGATAATTGAATGAGAATTGAGGATATAGAAATGGAATTTCTTGACCTCCTTAACTACAAAAAAATGTATTTCTCCATTTGAGTATATTTGAATTCATGAGATTTCAAAACATAACTCATGAAAGTAATGTGTATTTCACAACCCTTATGATTCTTCTGTGTCAGAATGATAGCCAAAGTATTCTCGATGGCATAGCAATAGATTAAGAAATCTTTCTCAAAATTAGGACAAGAAAGTATTAGAGTCTTGGTGATTGCTTTCTTGATATTTTCAAAATATTCTTTCCCTTGCGATGTCCAACAAAAGGATTTCTTTCCTTTCATCATCTGGGCTACACTCAGAGTTAACTCTGTAAAATCAGGATAAATATCCTTAGAAAGTTTATTTTTCCAAAGAAAAAGTGCACACCAATTTTATTCATGGGGAGAGAAATTTTCTAAATAGCCTGGACTCTCTCTAGATCTATCTTGGTTCCTTATTTTGAAACTATATGCCCAAGAAACTTGCCTTCACTGACACAAATAATATACTTCTTTAGGTTCAGAGATATCTCGTGTTCCTTGCACTTCTTGAGAACAATTTCAAGATGTTGAAAATAGTCTTCCCTTTTTTAGAAAAAATAGTCAAATCATCAAGATATACAAAAATAAAATTTCCTTTCAAGGCACCAAAGGCCAAATCCATTTCACTTTGGAAAATGGAACCAACATTAATTAGACTAAATGACACCCTCTTATAAGAAAAAGTACCCTATGGAATTGTGAAGGTTGTTTTATGTTGATCTGGAATATCAACTTCAATTTGATTGTACCTTGATAAAGCATCCAACATAGATAGCATTCCAGAGCCGGTGACATCTTGCAATATTTTATCCATCACGAGAATTGGGTAATTATCTTTAAGGGAAGCTTGATTCAAATTTTGGAAATCCATGAAAATTCAAATCTCACCACACTTTTTTCTTACTAGCACAATGTTGGCCACCCAAGCTAAGTGATGAATAGAAAAAAAAATATATTTGTCTTTAAAAGATTCTGAATTTCCTTATAAATGGTATTTACAATCTTGGGATTATATTGCCTTCTTTTTTTTCCAGAAAGGCTTGATTCCAAGTTTCAACAAAATGTAATTTTGCACTTATCTTGATTTAAAATATTTCAAATCATCATACAAATAGGAAAGTACATCTACATATCTTCCTAATAATTTTATCATTATATTCCTTTCCTCCTGGGTGCAACATTTGGCAATTTGACAAGCTTGGGTTCCTCTATCCTCCCAATATTAACCTTTTCATACTCTATTGATTGATGAACCCCATGTGATATATTTGACTTGATATATCTATCATACTTGTCAAAAAAATATTCCAGGCTTACTAGTCCCTAGGTATCTTATTACCTTTTAACCTAATACAACCATCCTTATCAAATTCTTCTTCTATTCCTTCCTCAGTCATAGAAGATGATACGGATTCATGAGGACTAGCCTCACTTCCTTTAAAATACAGATGAATGAAATTCTCCTGAAGTTTCAAGAAAGCAAGAAAATTTTGATCATCATTAAATACTTGCTAACTATACACATTATCTGACACACTTGGCCTATGTACCATCTCAATCTAGAACTTTTCTTGTGTGAATGCAGGATGAGGGACCATGACGATGGAAAAGTGACAAGTGAGCATGGGAATCTACAAGCAACTCTTCCTCGCACCCGACCTCCCGAGGTCATGCCAAGACAACTGGTGGGGATGGAATATGTATGGGATGTAGAAAAACTAATTAGGAAATCTAATGTCTTCAATACGCACTAGTGGAATTTGCAAATCTAAGGAAAACAAGGCCCTACTAACATAAATTGGTGTGATAGATCGATTGGCAAGGATGACTACTCGAAGGCTCCAATCAATATGGAGCTCTGGCGTGATTCGATCTATGGGTTGTGGAATGTGTGGAAAATGACCGGGATAGTTTCATGAACGTCTCCAGATAAGGTCATACGGTGGATGGTAAATATAGTTGACTCTATGGACGATTCTCTGGCCTAGTCCAGAACTCTCTAGCTTTGTTAGCTGTTGTATCTAGTAAGGATAACTGTTCGATGATGATAGGTGGAAGTGGAGTGGATCTGAATACTAGTGTGCATAGGCTAGTGTCTATGTCTGATTGACTTACGGATTCATTGGGTTGCGGGATTTGTGGATCGCAACCGTAGACTCTTGGTTGTTGCGGTCCTGCTATGGTCATGCATAGAATTAGTTCCTAATCCCTAACACCCAGTAATCATATGCTTTCTCAGCCTCTATATTCAAAACTAGCTGTGTGATCTTCTCAGAGTGCCTCACAGGTGTTCTTGCAACTTGAATTCTTAGGCTAGTATCTATGTCTGTGAGAGTGTCTCCTGCGCCGGCTATGGGACCACGGGATCACAACCGAACGTTTGCTCTCTTTCGAGCCCTTCTACAATCATATGGATGTTACCTAGGGTAATCTATAGTTTGGTTGATTTGACCAAAATGTGTGTGCTTGGTCATCCTCTATGTTTAACCCGCTCAACTGGGAATTGATTTGTTGCAAGCTTACCGTTGTTGAAGACTTGGATCCTAAGATTTTGATCTATATTAGTTATTGCTATGATGAGATTGGGCTGGGGCATGATTGGCTTGAATACGTAATCCCTGGGCTCCCTAGGTCCCGTGATTGTCATACAAAAGTAACAATGTAAAACGAACTATAGCAAAATAAAATTTAACTACGTTGAATATATCTATAGCATATATGATTTCTCTATTTTTGTATTTTCTCGATTTAACTATTTGAATGAATATAAAAGAGTAATCAAGTTAACATACCTAGAATTTGACAATTAATCTAATGATGAAATTAAAACAAACAAGATAACCGAGTGTAGCTATTTGTCTGTGTAATTTGTGAATCTATTCTAAACAATGAAATAATTGACTTAATCTATTTGCAAGGCTCTCGATCCTACCTCAGAAGTGAGGAGTGAATCATAGTTTCTCAGAAACTATCAATCCCCACAGCTTCCCTGGAAATATCGAGAGTAGAATTGACTGAAACAAAGTGATTGGCTACTTTATTTGATATGCTACTAACTAGAACTTTGAAAGCTAGAACCTGGATTCTGCAGAATAGTGGCAAATCTGATGGTGTGTGTGATCTTGTCCCCTCAGTATGATCTCCTCGTTACTTCGTGTCCACATGGATCCGAAAATTGTGTAATGCTAGCATCAGCGTAAGTAGATATTGGGACAAAGGTAGCTCAAGATACAGACTGAATACAATGCGAGTGGGAGAGGAATAGCGCAAGAGTACAGAGCTTGGCTTATGCAATTCCTAGTGGGATTTATTGTGAGTCATGCAACATGAAACGTCCAGAACCTGAAACTATCCTATTTGAAGAACAAAACCTACAACTTTAATGGCTTCCTATTGGTAAACAGACTATCCTATTCCAATGGATTGGATAAAATAACAGCAGTATTTGCACAAGATGGATATGTGGCTTACTAACAGTAAAATAATGCTAACTAAGCATGCAATGAAAGAAACTAAGCATTCTAAGCAAAATGAAAACTAAATCTATTGCAAAGAGAAATCAGAGGAAAATTTGAGGGGCCATTTTCTTGAGCACAAGCCAACTATTTATAGCATTTGCATTTACCCAAGGTAAAAACCAAATAGAACACTTAAACTATAAACAATGGCAAAACACTATTCTAGGGAACCAGAATCATAAATGAAAGCTTTTGGCGGTGAAAGAAAGCTGGTAAAACATTGAAATTACGTGAGTCGTGTTAAAAGAGATTTCGGAAAACAGTAAAGGACCACCACCCGAGTAGGCGGCGATTCATGAGGACCGCCGCCCTGTTGTGGTGGCGATCACGAGACCGCCTGCCTGTAGGGCGGTAGTTTCGTCACTGAAGAGAAAAAGGCTAAGAAAAGAGGGGAAAAGGGAAAAACAAAGCATGCGGGGGCTAAGCGGGGCATGCGGGATGTTAACACACACTTGGAGATCTTTTCCGGATCCCGAACACCTTGTGAGGAGACCTGTATCATCATTGGGGCACATGTCATGTTATTTTGGCAGTACAGTACCTTACAATTTTGGGTACGTACATATTGCCCCCTCGGAGAAGCGTTTTAGCCATGAAGAGGCGTAAAACGGTGGGTCCGAGTATGGCGGTCCCGAAATGGGAAGTTAAAAGTTATACCTGATACGTCCGTGTGTTGAAATGACGCCGTCCAAAATTCCCGCTACCTGCAAAACAAAAAGAGAACTCAAGTGCAGATAGACACAATAGTTTGGAAAATAAATGCTAAAACAATAGGAAATGAGAATGTACCATTTGTGCGGGGATAAGAACTTACCTCCGTCGGTGCTCTAAACCTGTGAAAAAGGCATTTAAAATGAATTAGGTGCTATATGTATGAAAGTGGGCCCATTTTCCTATTCATTTGCGTGAGTTGATTCGATTGATTTTGAGCTCTGGAACCCACGGTGACGAGTTTCTTACGTGAGTAGAGTCAAAATGTCCATGACGGGATAGTGATCATGCCTCCACGAGTGGAACATCGACCGTGAGATCATAGGTTAGTTTTCTTCAATTTATCCCTTTTACCATATTTGTTTTGAAATGCTAAAATCTTTGTCATGGGAGGGTAATTTTTGAAAATGTTAGTGTTAAAAGGTTCATCTAGGGGGGCGCCTACTGGGTAGGCCTTGTTTTAGTTAGAATGGTCTTGTTTTGTCATTTTTTGGGCTTTTTAGGTTTAAAAACCTGCGTGGGTTTTCGGGCCATGACCGCCGCCCTGCTAGGGCAGCGGTTACATGACCGCCGCCCTTAAGGCGGTGGTTACAAAACCACCTCCCTGCTCAGGGTGGCGGTTTTGCACAGAATGTAAAAAGATCATCTATTTGAAATTGCTTTTGCATTTTTAGCATTTCTACGTGCTTTCATGATTTTTCCAATATTATTCGGATGCTAACTTGCTCTTTTTGTGTGTTTTTGGGTGTATGCAGGTGAGAGAGGAGTATATCCGGTGGAGCCGAGAGAGGGAGTGTGACTGGCTCCCAGGAGTATTGGATGCCCTTTCACAGGATGAGGAGGACACTCTTTAGAGGGCCGGGATACTACGCATCTCACGCGTGCCCCACGTTGCTCCTTCCAGTCACATTCTTTGTGACTTGTTCTCATATTGGGATGCTGATCGAAACACCTTGCGATTGCTGGGGTCCGCGGTGAGTGGACTATTACTTTGGAGGATGTCTATCGTATTTTGGGGGTCCAAATTATTGGGAGACATCTCACCCTTGAGACAAGCAGGTTCACGGGCCCAGATAGCACAGTGGGCCACATACATGGGAGATGCAGTCATCTCCACGGGGTCGAAGAAGGGGGTTAGAGTTCGATCCATTCCTAGTTTTCCCATCCCCTTACTTCGCCAGGCTATCATGGGGATCCTTGCCTCGAGACTGATCGGGGACAAGGGAGGAGATACATTGTTATATTGTTGGTCCCCCATTATTGCACAGATAGAGGGACATGGCTAGATATATGCCTAGGGAGCAGACATACTTGGGACCACCTACCATGATTTATATAGGGTAGTCCATTTACAGGGGCAGTCCTTGAGCCACCTAACCCTAGTCATGAGTTGGGTCTATGAGCACTTCATCCCCTACGGCAGAGGTGTAGAGGTGGCAGATCCCCCAGAGCTGTGAGGGTAACCAGATGGATAGATATGTCGGTGCTCGAGAACATCATTAGCCGATTGCTTCTCTCGACTCACGCCAACATGGAGGCCACACCATATCAGACTATGGCAGGTATATGGGGCGAGGAGGCTCTTACTTTGATTTCCTGCTCCACGACAGGGCAACTTATTGATAGAGTGGGGCGAGTGGAGATGCACCCCTTTGGCCGAGTTCCTTAGCAGTTTGGCCTACCATACGTGGGTATGCTTCCCCTAGTAGCGCCAGTATACAAATTAGTCTAAGAGGCCAGAGGGGGGCCTAGAGGCTGGGGTTGGACAGTGGTTACTCCTGGCATTCCTATTGCAGCCAGGAGGATAGTACGTGCCAGAGGGAGAGCCGGTGCACCTCAGGCACCCTTGCTTCAGATTTCGTGGGTCCTACCCATAGCAGCGATGACCCCATTGAGGTAGACTCCAAGTCTGAGGAGTTTACAGGGGGAGAGACAGAGGGGGAGACCAAGGAGGACAGTGATCCTGAGTGGCATGACACTTAGGATATCATGCAGTAGAGAGAGGGCTGAGCAGAGTGTAGAGAGAGTGACTCTGGTTTCAGAGGAGCCACTCTCCCAGGGCCATGGTGGGGAGGATGAGTCCGTTGCGGGGCACTACATTGCTCTAGTCATAGGAGCAGCCCCTCAGTCAGCGGTGGCATCCATGGTAGGTGCTGATCCTATAGATCCATCCTGGAGGCCTGGTGATCCGAGTAAGTTACCCTCTCTCCTTTTAATGTTTGTTTTTAGTTAGGATCTCCTTAGTTGCTATCTCTCCTTTTTTTTTATCTTGTATTTCTAATTTCTTGTTTGGTTTCTAATTTGTTTTCTCCTTTGTTTGCAGAGACTACCGATGAGTGGCGGGACTTGATTCGCAGGGTATGTACTGATACCCTGATGATCCCCATGGAGAGGACCCACGCAGAGCTGTCCGTAGATGCTGGGGAGCCCTCAGCAGCTGGTAGGCACACTGACGTCTTTGCCCCAGTCTGGCATGTGGCCAGGATGGTATCGACTCTCCGCACGGAGCTAGCAGGGTATAGGATGGCTGAGCACTTGATGAGGAGCCATTCTCATGGTGAGACTACGGCTGCCCCTCGGGATCCTGAGCCCTCCGTGCACTCAGAGTGCTGGCGTAGCTGGAGTCCTAGGCATGGGCGTGCACCTTCAGAGGGGTCTCGTAGGGATTGAGAAGCCGATTGGCTCTCCTAGATTTTGTATGATACATTCTTTTGTATATCCTGGGCTCTTTGAGCGTTTTGACCATGCTTAGTGCATGATGGCATTGTATAGAAACGTTGATCATTTATATATATATATATATATTTTTGGATCAAACCTTTGGCATTTATGGCTTTGCTTCTTTTCTAGTTTCCTCATGTAGATTATGATGTTTATACTTGTATGCTCTTTTAAAATGTATGCAATGGAGAACAAATGATGCAAGTGTTTATTTTCCTTTTGTATTTCATGATGCTGATATATGATAATGTAGATATAATGTGATTTTGAGTCTTAGTTTCTGTAAGCAATTTTGGATACTTCATATTTGTTTTGGCAAAGTGATGAAGATAAACTGATATGATGAGCAGATAAACCTGCCCCTACCCCCAACTCCACGCAACTAGTAAGATCTGAGGGCTCATCACTGAGAGTTGGGAAGGGCACAAGTTATGAGATGTGTTGAAATGATATTGATGAAAGATGACAAAGCTTTGCTTTGAACCAAATTAGGATACCACAAGCCAACTCCACTCGAGTGACTTCATAGTTTTGGATGTAACTTGCTTTGCGGGTTATTCAAACTTAGATCCTTAGATGGCCACATGGTAGACAAAATCTAGGTTTTTAGGATTTTAAACTTTTTGGAATCTTGGACATCCGATTCATTTTTTTCGACGCAATGACTTGAGATTTAAATTGTTTGTTTATGACTTTTTGCATTTTTTTGTCAAGAGGACCCCTTACACTTTGCCCTATACTACCAGTAAGAAGCATGGGTTTATCACCGTGGGCAAAGCATAGGTGAGTAAGGGCATTTCCATCCTTTCCTAACCCTACGTTACTAGTAAGAGACACAAGATCATCACCAAAGGTTGGTGAGGCAAGGAAATGTGTAAAATTAAAATTTTCTATTTTGATACATATTTGACTTGTTTTCTTGAGTAAAATGTCAGTATGTGCTTATTTCCAAAGAGATATATGGGATAGATGTGACACCATGAAGCTTCTGGAACAGACCATAGGCAAGACACCTATCCTAAGAAGAAACCAAAAGTGAGAATAAACCTGTAGATCTTGGCATGGTTACTGTTAAGACTTTGTCATATCTAGCTTTATTTGATAAAATGATTCCGAGATAGTTTGATGATATCATGAAAATGGAGAAGTATGATTAGAGTGTTTATGCCAACAACATCATGAGTTTGTAATGAATTGCTTTGAGAACAAAATTCCTTGATCACAATTTGTGTACGAAACAAGCGGACAAAATGATCTTAAACTATATGAAGATGCAATGTAGATGTAATTATAAATAGTGCTAGTTGCTTACGCGTAGAACCGCTTGAGGTGTAGGGAATTGACCGTTTCACCAAATTCCTCACCTTCCAGTGTACATAAGAGGTATGCACCATTTCCATAGTCCTTCATGACTCGGTATGGGCCCAACCATTTAGGCCGGAACTTCCTTCCTTCGCCAATATTTTTGTCGATCAGGTGTCTAGCCTTAGAACTAGATCACCTTCATATATGTCACGTTCATAGACTTTCTTGTTATACTGCTGGCACATCCGGTCAGCATAGGCTCTGTGCCGTTGTTCAGCATCCAACCTAGCTTCATCTAGGCTTTCTAGTTGGGAGAGACGTGCTTCTCTGTAAGCGTCTTCATCTAGAATCCCTTGTAAGGAAATATGGAGACTGGGTATTTCAACCTCAAGCGGGAGAACTACCTCTGCCCGAATACTAGTGAGAAAGGAGTTGCTCCCATTGGTGTTCTTATTGAGGTTCGGTGGGCCCATAAGGCCGGATATAACTTCAAGTGCCAATCTCATTTGTTTTCTTTCACCGTTTTAAGGAGAATGGCTTTTAGTGTTTTATTTGTCACTTCAGCCTATCCGTTGGCTTGCGAGTAATACAAGGAAGCGTATGATGGCTTATTTTAAATTTATTGCACAATTTTGTAAACTTCGTCATTCTTAAAAGAAGTTCCATTATCTGAGATAATGATTTGCAGGATACCATACCTGCAAATGATTTGGTTCAAAATGAACTTGGTGATTACAGAACCCAGTACAGTAGTAAGAGGCATAGCCTCTACCCACTTGGTAAAATATTCGGTGGCTGTGATTATAAAATTATGGCCGTCTATAGACGAGGGAGAGAATTTCCCTATTAAGTCTAGGCCCCATGTAGAAAAGGGCCATGGAGTCGTGATTGGTTGTAGAGTTTGTGCCGGCATGTGGATCTCATGGGAGAACTCTTGGCACTTATGACACCTGCGTACAAACTCTACTGCATCGTGTTCTAGAGTGGGCCAGAAATAGCCCATTCGATGTATTTTACGAGTGGTGGCATGGCCACCGAAGTGGCCTCCACACATTCCATTGTGAGATTCATGGAGAATTTTCTTGGATTCTTCTGTGTCGACACATCTTAGAAGCATTCCATCGAACGCTTTCCGATAGAGCACTTGCTCTATAATGACATATTTTTCTATGATAATGCGTAGCCACCTTCTATGTTGTGGTGTAGTCCCTTCTGGATACGTGTGGTCCATGATATAATTAATGATATCAGTGTACCAGGGACACTCAGAGATAGGAGGTCTAGCTTCAATGTAGTATACGCATTCATCTGGAAAATCTAGATCTACTAGATCACCTCCATCTAATGGGTTATCAGCTAACCAATCCACGATGATTTGTCCCTTAACGGATTTCTGATTTACAAATGTTAATTTGAATTCTCCCATTAAGGTTATAAAATGTCCAGCCTTCTTAGACAAGGACCCTTGTGTGAGAAAAGTTCGTAAATGGTCTGTTTTTACCATGACCCTTGTTTCTTGATTTAGCATATAATGTCTTAAGCGTTTGGTTGCAAAGACTATGGCGAGGCATTCTCGTTCTACTTGTGTATAACGTGTTTCATAGTCGAGAAACGTTTGGCTAATGAAATAAATCACACGTTCTCTCTTGTCATCGTCTTCTTGAGCTAGCATACAGGCTAGCGAGACATTGGTAGCTCACGAGTATAAAATTAACAGCGATCTAGCTTAGGTGGCATTAGCGTAGGTGGTGACAACAAGAAACACTTAACTGCATCAAAAGCTTCATTGCAATCTTTAGTCCAATTAATACTGTAATCTTTCTTGAGTAAATTGTTGATTGGATGAATGGTGAAACTTAAATCCGGGATGAATCTCCAGATTGCACCAAGATTTCTGAGAATTGACCTGATTCCAGATTCATCTGAAGGTGGGACCATTTCGAGGACAGCCTGAATTTTGGTTGCGTCAACATCTATCCCTCATGACGATATGATGTAACCTAGGAGCTTCCCTCCTATTACACCAAAGACGCATTTTTCTATATTTAGCGTGACTCCGTATTCTATCAGACATGAAATAATGATGCAAAGTACTTCCGGATGGTCACAACGCTTCTTGGCCTTAGCCAACAAGTCATCTACGTAGCATTCCACGATCTTATGAATTAGATCGTGAAATATATGTTTCATAGCTCGCTCGTATGTAGCACCAGCATTCTTGAGACTGAATGGCATAACAACGTAGCAAAGAGGTTCCCAAGGAGTTATAAACGTGGTTTTAGCTTGATCTTGTTAAGATATTCTGATTTGATTGTATCATGAGAATCCATCCATGAGAGACAAAATTTCAAATCCAGTTGTCGCATCAACTATGATGTCAATGGATGGTAATGGGAAGTCATCTTTAGGACATGCTTTGTTAATGTCTCGGAAGTCTATGCAGATGCGTATCTTTCCATTTTTTTTGAGAACGGGAATGATATTAGATACCCATTGAGAGTAATCGACTGGTTTGATGAATCCTACTTGGAGGAGTTTTATTACCTCCTCTTTTACCATGAGAGCTACCTTAGGTTTCATGGGTCTTGATTTTTGTTTAATTGGTTTTGCATCTGATTTAGTGATGAGGTTGTGCACCGCAATGTGGGATGCAACGCCTGTCATTTCCTTATAATTAAATGTAAAAGCCTTCTGATGTTCCTTGAGGATTCGAGTGTGTATTTCTACTTCTTCTGGAGTTAACGAGGATCCTAACTTCAATATCCTTGGTTCATCTTCCGTTCCGATGTTAACATCAATTGTTTCTTCGATTAAAGAGGCATTACCTTCTTCAAACTCAGGTGGGGCTGGAGGTAAGTCCAAATCGTCTCCATTTTCTACTGTGTTTATGCTAGGCTCTATTTGCGAGGGAAGCTTCATCATGGGATTTCCGAAGTAGGAAGACGAATGTGGGATTAAGGACAAATCTATCATATGATAGGAGAGATGTAATGCCGCATAGGTGTTTAAGTAATTCAGAGTGGCCATATCACTATCAATGTGGTCTAGGATAGTAGATTTGTTTTCATTTTCGTTTAAAAGAGAATTTGTCATTGTTTTTATCAATGGTTCATCACGAAGGGATACTATGAAATGGGTGTCCTCTAACTTACTGTTTGGAGTAAAACGTGATGCTGAAGTTGCTATCGAATCAGTGAGAAGATTTTTCTCTCACGGGATTGCTTCAATTGATATGAAGTCAAACTCCTTGCTTATATTCAACACAGCTGTTTTGTAAAGCTGTAAGTGCTCGGCTTTGGTTTCATATATCTCAGAGACTTGGTTTGCTACCAATTGTGAGTCTCCTAAGACTCTGATGTTATCAACACCAATTCTCTTAGCTAAGATGAGGCCAAGGAGGAGGGCTTCGTACTCAGCGCCATTGTTTGTACATTCAAAATTTAGTTTAAAGGCAAATGGTAGGACTTTCCCTTCAGGGGAAGTAAAGATTACACCTGCCCCCACTCCGTAACGACATCTAGCCCCATCAAAATGGAGAGTCCAATATTTAGGTGGGAGTATAGATGTTGGGATATTTGTTATGTTAACATCTTCTACTTCTACCATGCAGAGATCTACCGCTGGGAGAGAACCGACACCCAGGGAATATCCCATGCCTACAGAATCAAATGGTAAGAACATTGGTAGATCTTGTTCTATTAATTCAACAATTTTTGCAGTAGTTCCTAATGATACTATTTCTACAGTGTTAGCCTCATCTTTGGGGGTTGGGGTTGCCTTGGCTAGGCTCATAGTTTCAAGATCTGTCGTAGGTACCAACTTTTCTTTTGGTTTTGCGTCGGTAGGTTTATTAAGTTGGTTTGTTGGGAGTTCAAACTCGAGTGCACACCTGGTCTTTTCTTTAAGTCAGCTAGGTGTACATCAAATGGTTTTGGATCACCTTTGGCCACAAATATCTTTCCTAAGTGTAAAAACCTTACTTCTTGAAATAGCGTAGAAGGGATTTCCTTCATGCGGTGTATCCAGTGTTCGGCCGAGGATCATATTATAGTTAGTTTCCGATCTATAATATAAAACTCAGTCAAGATGGTTTTGGGTCCTAAGGTGACCGGTAATATTATAGTTCCAACCGAGGTGGCTTTAAGACTATCATAGCCCCTTAGTGTGTTTCGAGTTGTGGAACAATTGGTTTCTCCATACCCTAGCTTTTGAAGGAAAGAGAAGGGGACTATGTTAACTGCCGCCCCATCATCTATCATTACATGCTTTACATAGTTGTTATAAACCCATACTTGCAAATGTAAGGCTAGATCACCTCGACAAGTGATCTCAGCATCTGTCGGCATTTTGTTTATCTCGAATATGAATTCGACATCCCTATCCGCCTGCCCTGGAGGATGAACATCAAAGTCTATATGATTTACCTGTGTTTCAGGAGGTGGAGTGATGTTAATTAAATGGCCCAAACCTAATGCCTCTAAAAGAGTAGCCCTGTGAGCAGGGGAATTTTTTAATAAATCCAAAAAGGAGATGTGCGAGAAGGTTTTTGTTAGGTCGTTAATTAAATCATAGGCACCCACAGGTTTTGTTATGATTTGTTGGATGTCATCCGTCTCCGGCAGGTGGCTTGGACTTGGCTGAGAGAAATACTCTCGTGTCCTTGTTACAGCTTTGATGGGTAGTTCGGCGTCTAACTCCACTAAACCGACTACCTTAGGCCGTGGCTGACTTCCTAGTTGTGGCGCAACTAATGGATTTAACGAGGTTGAGGCTTCATGATCATTGTTTCCTATTATTACACTCTTGTTTGTCCCAGTTAGATTTAGCCTATTGTTATCGTGATTTGGGAGCGGATCATTGAAGATTTTGAGGGGTGCATTTTGAGGAGAAACTACCCCTGAAAAGGTATTTGATGCTGGTGACGTAGGATCTGCCAAGAACATATCCATGAAAAGTTGTCTTTGTTCATCTAGCAAGCGTTGCATGAATTTATTGTAGTCACGGCATGTTCTAGTGTCATGGCCCCGTATTTTGTGGAAACCACAATACGAATTAGGATTGTAATTCCTAGTTTGTTGGTTTGGTGCATATTGTGGCCCAAAATTTTGATCAAACCGTTGTCTATTAGGATTAAAATTTTGCGTTTGATGTCTTTGGTTTGAATTCTGGTTTTGGTATCTAGTTGAATTTTGGCTCGGACCCTTTGTGGGATTTTTCCATTGTTGTTGTTGTTGTTGTGGATGGTTAAAATCCACTATATTGATTGTCGGGGTAAAGTTGTTTCGTTGGTTGTTTATTTTTGATGGAGTATTGACAATATTTACCTTCTTAGGCTAGTCGGTTACTCCATCTGTTGTTATACCCGATTTTTATTAAGGATTTTAGGTCCTTGATTGACGTTCGTGGTAGTAGGATAAGTTGTAGTGTTCTGGTTGGAGGTGACTAACCTCCCATTTGCTCCATATGTTTTGCGACCACTATCAATTACCGCTTGATCTATTCGAAGAGCACTCTCAAGTACTTCATCGTAAGTTCTTAATGGGAACTTCTGGACTTCTTCCTTCACTTCTCTGCTAAGAGAATGAAGGAATAAATCACATAGTTCCATTTGATCCATGTTTGGAGCACTTGCCGAAGAATAAAGAACTGTACGCCACCTTTGGATGAAATGGGTGATGATTCGGTGTGTTCTTGCTTGATGTGTAAGAATTCCCTGATTCTTGTCCTTAATAATTTGTTCATGTCAAAGGCCTTGATGAATTCTAACACGAGCTGCTTGAATGAATGGATGGAAGCCTCGGGTATTCTATAATACCAATCGAGAGTGATGCCTTCCAAGGTTTTTGGAAATATCTTAGCAACAACCCCATCCCATGGGAGTAGTTCTCGAATGGCTGTAGCGTAAGCTTTGATATGTGCATTTGGATCTCCCTCACCTTTGTATTTGGGCAAGTCGGGAAGAGGTCTTGGAAGCATGACGCTTCGTATGGTGAAATCTAAGGGTTCTTTCAAATATTCTGAATAAGTCCCTATCGCATAGGTTTCGACCATTGATGGTGCTTGCTGAGGGAGCGGAGGTGGAATGGGTTGTTGATATGGCGTAGCGTATACGTTGGTAGGGGCATAAGGAAACACCTGTGTTTGACCAAACATGCCAGGAGAGGAGAACATATCCCCTTGTGGTGACTTGGAGTACATGTTTAAGTATGACGGGGTGTTGTCTAGGAATGAATTGTTTTGTATTAGACCGGGAGAAATAGAGTTAGAGATGGTGGGTATAGTTGGCGTTTGCTATGAATATTGAGGATTCATGCCTAACCTGCGTGCTCCTGTGAGGAGGTCTACTTGGCTAGGAGGATTAGAATTTCTTGTTTGTATGAATTGAGAATGGTGATTTGCTTGAGCAAGTTCTAACCCTCTCACTTTTTCTACTAATGTTGAAATGACTTCATTTGGTGAAGTCACGGTGTTTTGCCGTAGTGGTGTTTGTTGTATATCATGGTGTTGTATAGGCATGTGATATCCCACTATGAACTGATCGCTGCCCTACCAAGTTTCCCGAGGGTATTTCTTATATGTAGTGGCATGGAGGTATTTTCTTGAAAAGAGACCTCGGGTTGTGTTTGTAAACCTCCTATAGGTGGGTACATACTTCGAGAACGTTGGTCATTCTTGGCATAATGTACCGAATGTTCATTGTCTAAACCTCAGTATGAGTCTGATTGTCTAGTAATTTTTGGTCTAAGAAGCACCTGAGGAGATGAGCCAGATTCTACGGTGAACGTCATGTTATTCAAGCCTGAAGGCTCTGTTTGTTGTGTTTGAGCGAGCTGATCTAACTCCTTAGTTTGAAAAGATGAGTTATATCTGATCCTTGGAGTTTGTGTTGACAACTAGTTGGTTGAGTAGTTATCACCCCATACTGAGAGTGAGGGTGATGATTGTCTATTTTGTTGGGCGTAGTATGCCTCAAGGCCCAAGAGGGGCCTGCCATATGCATCGAATCCCGACATATTCGGGGGGTATATGAATACCCGCAGAATAATGGGAAGGAGTGAAGGTGATGGTGAAAGCTAATGAGGTAGAAAAGATGAAAAGTATACTAATTTGGAAGAACACGTAATAATATGACTCCGAACTAGAAAGTAGGAAGTTCACGTCGGGTTCACCAATTTTGTACGATGGAAAAGTGACAAGCAAGCGTGGGAATCTACAAGTAACTCTTCCTCGCACCCGACCTCCTAAGGTCGTGCCGAGACAGCTGGTGGGGATGGAATATGTATGGGATGCAGACAAACTAGTTAGGCAATCTAATGTCTTCAATACGCACTAGTGGAATTTGCGAATCTAAGGCAAAGAAGGCCCTCCTAACCTGAACTGGTGTGATAGATCGATTGGCAAGGATGACTGCTCGAAGGCTCCAATCAATATCGAGCTCTGGCATGATTCAATCTATGGGTTGTGGAATACGTGGAAAATGACCTGGGATAGTTTCATTGTACGTCTCCGGATAAGGTCATACGGTGGATGGTAAATATAGTTGACTCTATGGATGATTCTCTAGCCTAGTCCAGAACTCTCTAGCTTTGTTAGCTATTATATCTAGTAAGGATAACTATTCGATGATGATAGGTGGAAGTGGAGTGGATCTGAATACTAGTGTGCGTAGGCCAGTGTCTATGTCTGATTGACTTACAGATTCATTGGGTTGTGGGATTTGTGGATCGCAACCGTAGACTCTTGGTTGTTGTGGTCCTGCTATGGTCATGCATAGAATTAGTTCCCAATCCCTAAAACCCAATAATCGTATGCTTTCTCAGCCTCTATATTCAAAACTAATAGCTGTATGATCTTCTCAGAGTGCCTCACAGGTGTTCTTGCAACCTGAATTCTTAGGCTAGTATCTATGTCTGTGAGAGTGTCTCCTACGCCTGGCTGTGGGACCAAGGGATCACAACCGAACATTTGCTCTCTTTTGAGCCCTTCTACAGTCATATGGATGTTACCTAGGGTAATCTGTAGTTTGGTTGATTCGACCAAAATGTGTGCACTTGGTCGTCCTCTATGTTTAACCTACTCAACTAGGAATTGATTTGTTGCAAGCTTACCGTTGTTCGGAAGACTTGGATCCTAAGATTTTGATCTATATCAGTTATTACTGTGATGAGATTGGGCTGGGGCACGATTGGCTCGAATACGTATTCCCTGGGCTCCCTAGGTCCCGTGATTGTCATACAAAAGTAACAATGTAAAACGAACTGTAGCAAAATAAAATTTAACTACGTTGAATATATCTATAGCATATATGATTTCTCTATTTTTTTGTATTTTCTGACGAACTATTTGAATGAATCTAAAAGAGTAACTGTTAACATATCTAGAATTTGACAATTAATTTAATGACGAAATTAAAACAAACAAGATAACCGAGTGTAGCTATTTGTCTGTGTAATTTGTGAATCTATTCTAAACAATGAAATAATTGACTTAATCTATTTGCAAGGCTCTCGATCCTACCTCAGAAGTGAGGAGTGAATCATAGTTTCTCAGAAACTATCAATCCCCATAGCTTCCCTGGCAATATCGAGAGTAGAATTGACTGAAACAAAGTGATTGGCTACTTTATTTGATATGCTACTAACTATAACTTTGAAAGCTAGAACTTGGATTCTGTAGAAAAGTGGTGAATCCGATGGTGTGTGTGATCTTGTCCCCTCAGTGTGATCTCCTTGTTCCTTCATGTCCACGTGGATCTAGAAAAGTGTGTAATGCTAGCATCAACAGAAGTAGATATTGGGATAAAGGCAGCTCAAGATACAGATTGAATATAATGCGAGTAGGAGAGGGATAGCGCAAGAGTACAGAGCTTGGCTTATGCAATTCCTAGTGGGATTTATTGCGAGTCATGCAACATGAAACGTCCAGAACCTGAAACTATCCTATTTGAAGAACAAAACCTGCAACTTTAATGGCTTCCTATTGGTAAATAGACTATCCTATTCCAATGGATTGGATAAAATAACAACAGTACTTGCACAAGATGGATATGTGGCTTACTAACAGTAAAACAATGCTAACTAAGCATGCAATGAAAGAAACTAAGCATTCTAAGCAAAATGAAAACTAAATCTATTGCAAAGAGAAATCAGAGGAAAATTTGAGGGGCCATTTGCTTGAGCACAAGCCAACTATTTATAGCATTTGCATTTACCCAAGGTAAAAACCAAATAGAACTCTTAAACTATAAACAATGGCAAAACACTATTCCAGGGAACCAGAATCATAAATGCAAGCTTATGGCGGTGAAAGAAAGCTGGTAAAATGTTGAAATTACGTGATTCATGTTAAAAGATCTTTCTGGAAAACACATAAAGGACCACCGCCCTGTTCAGGGTGGCGGTCACGAGACCGCCACCCAGGCAGGGCGGCGGTTTCATCACTGAAGAGAAAAAGGCCAAGAAAAGAGGGGAAAAGGGAAAAACAAAGCATGCGGGGGATAAGTGGGGCATGTGGGATGTTAACGCACACTTGGAGATCTTTTTCGGATCCCAAACACCTTGCGAGGAGACCTATATCATCATTGGGGCACATGTCACGTTATTTTGGCAGTACAGTACCTTACAATTTTGGGTACGATGTATAGGGACCATCAAGGATCCCGAGATGGTCAAAGCGTTAGCTCTAGTATTCTTTTCTCTCGGCACAACCTTAATAGAAAAGGAATATAATAATTTGATTGAATCCCACACTAGATTTCTATAGTGCTTTAATCTCTTGTTCTTAACCTAAAAAATCACTTTGACTTTCTTGAAAATGAGCTTTGCATCTCCTCATGCACAAATATTCTTAATTCCCATTTCTCTTTCCATTTCTAGTCCCAAAAGAAGAGCTTCATATTCTGTTGTATTATTTGTGTTTTCAAATTGAAGCTTGTAGGAGAAAGGGTAAGACTTATTTTTAGGGGAGAACATGACCATAACTACTCCGTAACCAACTAACGAACAAGTACCATCAAATTCAAGAATCAAGACACCATTAGGATCATCAATCACACCTCTAGGAGCCTTTATCTCATCTTTTGACATGACCATGTAATTACCATGACCAATGTCTTTGTAGAGAATTTGTGCTCTAGGGTCATGTGTTTTTATACACAATGTACTCGATTTTTCTTTCACCTAACAATATCTTTATTTTTACATTAACTAGGATGAGAGCATGTGACCAATCCATCTAGATTTCTCCTCCAACTTATTTACAAAAGTTTTTTCTTAGCAACATACCATAAGATGGGGGAATATCTGCTACTAAAATAGTATCTTTGACTCTTTTCTCTGGGAAAGCAACAAAGGATACTTGTGCATCTTCTATCCTTCTTATCAATGACACCTCTTTACGTTCTATAGAATAGCATGAACTGAAGGTATGTGTCAAAGTTAAACCAAAATCATGGGAAAATTTAGCAAGCATCACATTGTGTGATGATCCTGAATCAATAGCACAATTACTGAGTCTATGGCCAACTATAAGGAACATGATATATAAAGGTTCAATGTTTTCGATTCATGAGAAGGTACTTGTGGAAATAATATTCTCCCGAGGTGAATACGTGGGAGTAGGTAAAAGGTTTGTAGAATTGGTAGGTGTAGGATTGGGTTTGTATTTTGAAAAATTTGACAACCTGACCAAAGGCGTTAGAATGTGTCCGATAGAACTTAGCCTCGAAATTTGGATCTTTGTTTTTCGAATGTGATCAATTGTGTCAAAGGATCCGGAGGTAGATGTGGTATATATGCTAAAGAATGGGAGCACTTAGGCCTATTTTATTTGACATTTAGGGATACCTTGGTTACAGGTGTTGAAGCTACATTGGTCTTACGTGTAGATAAGGAAGTAGAGGGAACGTTAGCATTGCTTACCTTCTGGGTGGAAGTGGTAGGGATAGGAGCTCCTCTTTTCACAACAACTAGGATGGTAACAAGAACTTCCTTTGATATTTTTGTAGGTTTGACCACTTCTTTTTTCTTGTTCATTTGTTCTCTAGTCATGACAACATATGATTTGCTATTCATATCTACCACTACCTCATCATAATCATCCTCATCATCATCAACTCCTTTAGTGGTGATGAAGTTAACCTAGGAATAATTTTATTCCCTTTAGGACTTCATGTTTTCATTCTTGTGTTCCTCATATTCTTTAGTTTCATATTCATCCTCTGGTTCATGAACTTCACATGCTGCATTCACTAGAACTTTGAGAGGTGGCCCTTCAATTGTGAGTTTTGGATGGATAGGAGGCAGATGATTTTGAGGTTGAAAATTCTTCCTCGAATATCCTTGTAAGGAGTATTCTGAGCCAATTGATTTTTGATAGCTATGAGATCATTTTCCATCTTTTGCACTAGCTGATCCAAATTGGTTCCTGAAGGAGAAGTCTTAGATTTAAGAGGTTCTTTTTTTAATTTTCTCGGAAATTATTAAATCATCCTCAACACTTATGGCTAAGTGTTGATCAACATCTAAGGTAGCAATATTTTCTTCTTAATGCATAGCTTACTTTTGGTAATTGGGCATTCAGGAAAAATCATTTATGAATTTGGTCCACAGGATGGGTGGCTACTAGAATCTTATTAACTAATTTGTTAAAATTAGAAACAAACTCTCGCATAGGCTCATATGGTTGTTTCTTTATCTAAGAAATTTGAGCAAGGAGATTGTCTATATATTCAATAGGTTTGAATCAATCTTCAAATTGGGTTCTCATGGTATTCCAATCAGAGATAGCTCCAACAAGGAGATGATAGAACCAATCAAGTAGCATTGTCTCGTAGTATCTCCAAAAATCCTAATATAAACATCATCATGCTCCACTCAAAGTAGTCCACATGCCATGATAAATACAACAATGTGTTCATCTAGGTGCACTTTCCCATCACCTCTGAATTTAGGAAAATCTTCCTATTCCCTTTTGGGAGATCATGCAATGGTTGAGCAAGGGCCAGAGGTCCAACCCATTGTCCCTAAGGTAGAGGTGCTTCCATTCATGGAAAAATGGTTTGCAAAGGGACTGTGACTCCAACCAACATTAAAGATCACATATTAGGGCTTGATTGCATTTGAAAATAAACTTTTTTTGCAATTCCATCCTTAATAGGAGGATTACTTGTGGATCTTATTCTCCTTCTCTCTAGAGTTAAAGTGAAGCCTTGTTGTTCCATCAACTGAAAATCTGGGTATTCAACACCTTACACTTTTTGACCTTGTGTATATCTTCTATCCGTCAGTGTGTCATTGTTGCTAGTCTGATTGAAGTTGTTTTGGTGGGATGCACAACACATGCCCCACGGTAGGTGCCTAAAACTGTTGGTTAAATTTGGTCTTTGAGAACAAGCACAATTAGGGGAAAATAGTCCCTCCTCTTTATGGGATAGGTTCCCATATTGAACACACAAAAATATGTAAATCTCCTTATTTACAAATGTACAAACTATAAATAGTTCAATTAGGATTTTGATGCTTCAGATGTATTCATCTCATATATTTTCAATATAGAGAAAGATGAAACAAAAGAAACAAAATTTAGAAAATAAAGAGAAGAGAACTTTCAAACACATGCATTGTTGAATGGTATCATACTTATGCTCGATAAAGTGACAAGATTTAAATTATGCATATATAAACACATGACATACATGTAATATACATAAATTTGTAAGCACAACTTTAACTAGGGACACAAAGTTCATGTTCAGATACACATAGCTTCTCATGAATCAGATTGAGAATAGAAAATATAGCGCAAGAGAAAATATGAAACTTCTTCTTTATTGATTAGAAATTTAGTGCTTTTACATCCAAGATATCAAAATCTGATCCTTTCGAATGACAAGAAAATCTCCTTAAATAACCTTAGGAATGGTTACAAAAGATCCTTTTCAGTTTCCCTTCTTTTAATCCAAAGATTAATATCTAATTAAGTAATAAAATGTCAATTTTTCATTTACTTACACATGGCAAAAGAGAAAATAGCCACCTTAATTAGAAACTTTAAATAAAATAAAAAACAAATAACTAGGAGCTAGGACGTTCTCGAAGTGCTTGTAACATCCTTTGTCTTGAGAACTTGATTTCTAAATATTTTTAATGCCTCTGCTATGTCCATGACCTAGGGAATTGTTGTATTCATAGTTACATGAGTCCAATTATCTAGACACTTCTCCATCTCTTTTCCAAATTCTAAATTTTCCAAGAACTCCTTATTAGCTTTTGTGATAGCTTCTTGAAGTTTGCAAATTTATTTCATCTTATCCTTAGATATGGTGTCCTTCTTGAACAAGTCTTATCTAACAAATGCCTTGAACTAAGATATGATTTCTGAACCAAGAATTTATATCCTGAATTCTTCTTAAAAATATGGTAGTGAATATCATGAAAGGAAGATGTGACACAAGCTTTAAAAGATTCTCGCTTTTGCAAAATTTTCCTAACCTCTCTAATGACTTCTTCAAGAACCTTTATTTTCCATTCAATGCTCTCAACCCATAGCTTATAAAAATTCAATTTTGCATCATCAAATACTTTTCTTTCCAAGAGGATTTGCACTTCTATATCACTCATTAATTGAAGGTCTTGGATACATTCACACCCAAACTTCAACTCCCCATCGAAACACCTGAGTATCGTGGTAAACATTAACTAAATTTTAGCAATTTTGTTATATGATTTATATGCTTCCTCAATGAAATTTATACCTGTGATTATCATGTCATCAACTAAGGCTTCCATCACCTGTTGATAAGTGAGATTATTATGAATATCTTTAATAGCCTCGAACTTCATAGATGAAATTTCAAGTTGTTTAATTAAGGCTAATGGAGTTGGATCAAGTATCTTATCCTCTGCTAATAAGGACCTCGATGAAACTTGATAAAATTTGAGTTTTATCCTCCAATTGTTCATGCATTTGGTTTCCTTTTTCAACCATTTTAGTTAATCTAAACACTATCTTCTTTAGGTTGTGCACTTCTCTCTTAGGTGTTGATTATCCAAGGGGAATTCTTGTTAATTCCAAATCACCTATCAATAGGTCATTTTCATCTTTTCCAAACTTGGGCTTATAAATCTCCACAAATGCTGGCCTTGAGAGTCTCGATACTAACCCAGATGTGACTTTAGTATTTTTTTCAGGTAGGGGAGGAGTGGTACCTAGAGAGAGTTGCTATTCTGCATCAAACTTAGGAACAACAATATTAGAAATGGATTTCCTTTTCTTGTTCTCCATCAATGGTTTCACCCAAGTAAAAGAAGAACTGGAAGTGGAGGGGATGATGGGACCACTTAAAGGTGTGCTCATTGCACTCAAAGTTTGTAGTCTCGGTTTGGGCGGTGGGAACTTTCTTAATATTGACCTCCTTAGTAGATGTTTCTAAAACACTCATAGATTCTAAGAATTGGCTCTTCAATTGATCTTCTTTTTCACTTCTTTCATTGAGATTTTTTTCTCTTGTTTTCCTTTCTCTTTTTCCTCATTGTCATCATCACAGAGGTCTACAACTATTTCAATATCAAGCATTGTTTCCAATTTCTTTGGAGAAGATAACTTCTCACTCTTCTGAATGAATTCGTCCATATTCCCATCGTTCTTGGCCTTTCCTTTATTTATGTACACCATAGATGAAGGTTCAGTTAGAGAGGGAACATATTTCTCATGTGCTTCAGGAGTCATTATAGGAATTTTTTTAGTGGTGGAGGTTTCTTGAGAAGAAGACTTAGACTTGCCTACTCTAAATGTTTTCATTTTCATACCAAACTAGAGTCTAGTCCTTACCAATACAGGGTTTATGAGTTCCTTCAAATCATATCTCTCTTTGAAAAACCAATCAATGGTTTTAATACGATTATGTCTGATGGATATTTCATATTCAAGGGATTGTAGTTCTTCATCATCATCTAGAAGTCCTTCACGAACCTTGTACACATAAAAATATTTAATTTTTCGTAGGTATAGTCTACCACAGTCTCTTCTTCTGGCTTCATAATCATTAGAACAATCAACCAAATAGTCTTTAATATCAGCAAGATGATAAAATCCCATTTTGAAATTGGTGGCAATAAATCCCTTGATATCAAACTACGTCCTTGGTTTGAAGTAGTGAAGAGTGAAGGGAGCAATTTTCCTGTCAACATTTTGGGCATCTAAAGTAATATTGAACGTATAGTTACCCAATGTGATCGGGAAATAGGTCCTTGCAATATTTTTGTCAATGCAAGTTCTATGGAGTTTATCCAACTGCCTATATATTTCAACCAAGGCCATCTTGTCACTACAATACATTGGGAGTTTTAAAGGTGTTCCCTCAAATCCAACCAACCGTATGTAAGATAATTTCTTGAATTGAGTGTAATAACTACCATAGACATCAATCAATTGTTTTTCTTCATCCGAGAATCTTCGTGCAAAGTGTCATCCTCTAGAAATATGATAATATACATGGTGAATGCATCGTTCACCCTTCTGAAGTGATGGTTACTAATATTTAAAGTCAACTATGGATGATACTCATAAATAGGAGCATCTTTCTTGTCTTCAACAGGGAGAAACCAAACCATTCTCTATATGCAACAATAGAATACATCAAGTAAGAAGTCATATGAAAATTATTGGTTCTTTGGAAATTTGAAATTTGATTAGTGAGGCTATCACAGATTATCTCTTCCCAATTCAAGCTTTGTTTTCCTTCACATATAATATTGATGTAAGGGCACATCCAATAATGAAACTCATTGGTAGAGGGCATCCCCATTATTTTGGAAAGGAGAGTAATGACATATGATAACTCTTCCTTAAAATTAATCCTATACATAGTCTTTGGCAGCCTTGAATCTCCTTTCTTTGGATTCTTAAACCAAGACTTAGCCACTGCTCTTATATTGTTCATTGTCCTAATCAAAAAGTAACTTAGTCTGGTCTTTGGTGAGGGTGTTTGAATTTTTAGCTGCATGAATCTTGAGGGTAGTACTAATATAACTAGCACCTAATTAAGCTAGCTAGTATTTTCGTGGGGATCAATGATCTCCTTTGTCTTTGGGTTGAAGCATGAACCACAAGCTAGCACGATATCAACACATTGAACCAAAATTGGAAAACCCCCTACATGAGAAATTTCACTATCCTTAATTAGTTGATCAATAGGAATAGGGTTTTGGAAGTTAATTTGTGCCCTGAATCGATCCAAGTCAAGGTGTTGAGATTTGTTATCTCCTATGTTGGGCTTCGCTATCTTGAAGGCATATAGATGCTCATGCCCTTTATAGTTCATCTTCATTGTATTATAGGAGTAATGAACTGAAAAGGAATTGGCTACGACTTCAAATATTGGAGAGTGAGAGAATAGAAAGGAAGATAACAACGAATGTAAAGGGGATGATAAAAATGATTGATTACCTTGGATATTAATACAAAATCCATTTGAGTAGGTTGGTGGGAGGAATTGAATGTGAAAATTAATGCACTACTCCGACCTAAGATAGTTGAAAGCGGAAAAGGAGAGAAAATGTGCAACTTGTCCATGTAACAATGGGACACTCATGACATGACAAGAGGAAATGCCCATTTGTGAATGAAAAGTGAAGAAAATGGACTTGTAGGGAAATGGAGGTCAGGGACAACTCTAGATATGAGGGACTCGATGGAAAATTTTGTAATACACTAGAAATGGGAAAATTAGAAGAAATGTGCACAAAGAGTCCTTAGGACATTGGGACGTGATTTCTTTGAAAATCCGAAGTACCCACAAGAGAAGGAAAAGCAATGCAATGCGGAGAAAACAAGCATTTGACAAACATAGAATTCGATGGAACTTGGGATGTGAGGGAAATTTAAAACCAAAATATTCGCACAATAAAGGAAAAGTCTTAACAACTCTAAATTCAAAAAAAGACTAACTGTTTGAAAATGACTCTTCCTTTAGGGACCCTTATGAGGAAATTCTAATAGACATGTTACCCAATTTTTTTAAATGACGTAGAAATACATCATTTCTGGAAAGGTGAAAAAAATAACATAAGTGATCCCATAGATAAAACGCTATCCTTCCCTAAGCTTCTCAAGAGAGGATGTAATGGAAAAATCATTAGTAGGTAGATTCATCTCAAGAATAAAAAATGTTTTAGAACAATACTATCACTCGAAATACACATTTATTAGGATTAAACACGAAATAATAATTCACCACATGATAGATAATTCAATACATACAACTTTAAGCTGATCACCCCTCTGTATTTATTTTTCTAGTAATTCATCCACATAGGTTTCAAAAATTTCATGGATGATATCTTGAAATATGTAAGTCATTTCTCTTTTATAAGTATCCCTAATGTTTTTTAAGCCAAGGGGAATGACAATGTAAGTGAGTGTTTCCCAAGGAATAGTGAAGGTTGTTTTGGTTTGGTCATCTCTAGAAATATTTATCTAGTTGTAGGCCAAGAAGACATCATTGAGGGATAACATCTTGTACCAATCTATGCATCGACAATAACATATATGGATGGTAATAGGAAATAACCTTTCGGGAAATCCTTATTGATATCTTTGAATTCAATTCAGATTCTAATCTTTCCATTATTTTTATGGATTGGTACTATATTAAACATCCACATGGAGTATTCTAATGGCTTGATAAAATCTACATGTAAGAGCTTCATCACCTCTTCATTAACCATAAAGTGACTTTAGGTTTCATTTTTCTTTGATTTTATTTAATGGGTTTGGAATTCGGTTTGGTCACGGGTTAGAGAAAACTACATTATGGTTAACCATGTGGTCATGTTTATATAGGTGAAGGTGAAGGCCTGATTGGTTCTTAATGATTTGAGCGTGCTCCCCTACTTCCTCTACATAGATTAAACAACCAAACTTAAGAATCTTAATATCCATATCAATTCCAATGTTTACATCAATTGTGTCATTTATGAGAGAATAATTTTCTTCCCTAAATTGTATAGTAGGGAGAAGTTCAAGAGTCTCATCCTCCACCTAAAATATTTGAAATTATTATGTGAAGGATTCAAGATGAAAATTTTCCCCAACATATGATGAAAATAGAGAGTAAGGGAAATTCCTCTCTTGTGATGAGTAGGAGGAAGGTTTTTATACATATGCAAGAAACTAGGATTTCTTCATTTCTTTAGCATAAGCTATATTGAAAATATCATTTTTGTTAAATACACATAAGGAAGAATCATTGCATTTAGAATTATTCACAATAATGGATTAGGTATCATTAAAACAACAAAGTCAAGTCCTAGTAAATCTATTTGTGGAAAAATCTAAATGATGAAGAATCTATGGAATCGGTTTGTTGCTTTCTCTCCCTTGAATAACTATAATGGAGATAAATTTACAATCCTTTCTTATCTCACTTATGGATTCCTTATAGAGTTAGATATGTTCTATTCTAGCTTCATATACTTCAAAACCTTGATTGGAAATTGGTTTCAAGTCCCCTAACACTATAAGGTTTTGAATTTCCATTCTCTTGGCCATAATGAGACCTACATATAGGGATTCATATTCAAATTCGTTATTACTACATTTAAAGTCTAGTTTGAGCCAAATGGCATGATATTAAATTTAGGAGAAGTTAATGTCACCCCTATACCTATGCCAAATTGATACTTTTTTCCCTCATAATGGAGCATCTATTGATGTACATGAAATATAGAGTTTTTTGTCCCTTAAAAATATTATTCACGTACCTTAGTAACCTATATCATACATATATCCAAAATATTATTAGCAAGAAGAGAGGTTAGTCCTAGAATACTACCCACCCCTTTTGGGTCAAAAAGAAGGGAGATTGGTTAGTCGTTTTCTAATATTTTCATAATCTTTATCGTAGCCCTCGTGGATACTATTTCTATAGTGGAAACTATCATTTTTGTAATTTTTGTGGCTTCATTTTATTTAAGTTTATGTATTTCACTTTTGGGACCCACTTCGTAGATATGGTAAGTTCCTTTTATGGAAACCATTTGTTTAGTTGGTTTTCTCGTGAGCTCAAATTTGACATGGATCCCCATATTATTCTAAATATGTATCAAATGTATATTGAATGGAAACGGATCTACCCGAGTAATGGTGAATTTTTCTCAACGTAAAAACTTGACATCTTGGAATAAGGTAAAGGGGATGACCTTCATCCTATGTATATAGGGATCACTAATATCATGATATAGTTTGTTTCCTTATATACGATATAAAATTAAGTGAATATGGTCTTTGGGAAAATGGAAATAGAAAGGACTATGGTTTTTATTGAGGTTTATTTGAGGTTATCATATCCTCTTTATCTATTTGTAGTGGAGGTGTAGTTAATTTTTCCATATCCTAATTATTGCTGGAAGTAAAAGGGGACTAATTTCATAGTAAAATGTATGATCTTACCTTTGTAATATTTCAATGGCAGAAGGCATGTTACTAATGTAAAACTCATATCTAAAATTACAATCATTCTACGCTAGTGGGAGAATTTAAAATTCAATGTGGTTGATATAGGCAACATGTGGGGTCATTACATGGAGTAAATAACCAAACCCTTTTCCTTAATAAGAGCATAGTTAAGAAATAAAATGTGAGAAAAGGTATTAGTTAGATCCATAATCAAGTAATGTAATCCTATTGGCTTAAGGGATAGATGAGTATCATCTTGTGAAAAAGATTAAGTGATAAGGGGTTATCAAATATACTCAATTATTTTAGTTGTTGCATTATTTTAGGCCTAGCCTCTAATTAAACTAAACCTAAAATCTTTGTATTATTTTGTTGACTTAGATTGGGGCTAACCTTGGGTTTTTAGAGGTGGAGGATTTTTTTCATTTGTTTTGATGGTTTTATCTTTATTTGTATTATTAGGGTCATGTTTTCCGTTTATGGGACACTTGGAAAGGGGTACCAAAAGGAGTATATCTCTTTCCGCACTATCGTATGCCTCAATATGAGAATTTAAATATCCTTATATTGGGGAAATTTTGCAAATGGACAACGGATCATAACACTTGGAATCTTGAATTCAAGATGTTCCTTTAGATATTCTACATACGTTTTCTTTTCACAAGACTTTATCATGGTTGTTTCCAAATTATCTAGAGGAGGATGGGTTTTAGAGGCCATACCCATTTCACCTAGTCCTCACACACATTTATGGAGGGTAAATATACTTAACAATCTATCAAATTTATCCAAATAATTCATGCAGCTCATTGGTGGGGGCTATGCCTACTAACCTAGAGGTTCTAGAATCACTTTTTGCCAAATCCCTCATGTATGTTCATGAGGGATAGGATATTCCATCCATACCATGTGTATTACAATGATTATATGTATTTTCCAGGAATTGTGATGATGGACTAGGAAATTTATACATGTTTGGTGGGGTAGATTTGGAATATATATTGGCATAAGGCTATAAAGTGTTAGAGAATAGATTTGTTTATCGGTTATAACTATTCACATTGTTAGGCATGGATTATGGAAAGAAATTGTTAATTGGACAATGGGTAGTGTATGTATACCAGGAATGGGAACCCATTCCTAGAAATTCAACCCTTATAAAGAGGTATTGAACTATTTATTAAGTCACTTGTGTATTGTTCTAAGATAATCGATACTATGATCACAACATGTTATCTGTTCATTGTTAGGTTATATGTAGGATGTTAAAGAATCAAAGTGCATGCTAATTTTTGCATGACCAAAGACATGCAGATAAATCCTCGCTTCTTCTATAAATATCATGTTTTTTGTGTTGTAAGGATCTACGAAAGAGCCTTGGTAGGTTGATGGCTTATCAATTTCTTCAATACTCGCATTGGAAGAGAATGTTGGTGCTTAAAATAAAGAAACATGTGGTGATTGTGAATTATATGAGTACTAATCTGCGTAACGAGATAAGGAAGGCAACACTTGAAACCCAAAATGGGTCTATTAAACCCTTAAAACGACATATTAATAGGGAGAGAAAACATAACAAGAAAACTAAATGGAAGGAAACGAGAAATAAGTATTCCTCCACGCAATGCTCACAAAATTTGTACATAGGAAAAATGAAACATTAATCCCTATGCACTTAAAATTTTAGAGTCGTGACGGGATAACAAAAATGTGCAAGATGAAATTGTAGTGGTGAAATATAGGAAGTGATGGGATAATAGGTAATGAGAAATGCGGTAAATATGGGTATGACTAATGATTGAGAAATTCTCAATTCTATCAACTTAAAATCATGAATCCTTATCATCAAGGGTAGTGATCTATCTCTCCCTACATCTATGCATGGGATGTTATGTTTAAGGATAATCAATGTATGCAAATCTCTATCTATGTCGGTTAGGTAAAAATTCTTTGACCATGTTGATGGACCTTTGTGAAGTGTATTTTTGAATCTAAATAGTCCACTCTAGATAGGGGCATGTAAACACAAATTTAAATATATAATTAAATACCTACATATTTAAATTTCTAATAATGTTCTCTTGATCATCTCATAATAGTTTATCTATAGATAATTACTCATTCAAGGCATCTAATTGGATGATGATATATTAGGAAATGGAGTAGAGTGGAAGATTAACACACATATTTCTAAATATATGTCTCCATAATATCGATCAATTTATGGTATGCCAAAAATAGGTTCAAAGATTATCTTACAAGGTTAATCTAGAGTGAGAATAGGTATGCATAGAAAATAACTCATGATGAAGAAAAAAAAACCAAGGGAGTGTAAAAGGAGAGTCGGAGGCTAAGTACATATAACATGAATTGAACGGTAATTTTTTTCTTTTGAATTTTGATTTCTAAATTACTTTAACTTCTACAATGAATAATGAATAAGTAATTGTAAAATAACCTTACACAAACAAGAATGATGACAAATTACATTTTTTATTTATTGAAATTCTCTTTCAATTTATATTCAACAAAACTCATGAAATTGCTTTTATATTTCTTTTTAATTATGTTTTTAGATATTTAAAACTTGAATGAATGAAATTAAATTGATTAATTAACTATTTTTTTATATTTCCATATCATTCAAAAAATACTAGAAAGGAAAAATCGTGAATAGATGAATACTTAAACTAAATAAACTTAATTCTTCTTCTAATTGATATAAAATAAACCTAGAATAATCAGATGTAGTTACTCTAGTGTCTCAAAGATTATAATCAACTATTATAAATAGATAAGTTCTTGACAATAGATATTTGACATTAATAATTAAATAACAATAAAACTTCCTATGAAATAATTCTTACCTCAAGAATTTTGGGAAGGGAAACTTCTTAGAAGTTATTTCCTTTCTTATGGAAAGAATTTCATTGGCAAGGTAGCTTCTAGTTAAGATTTAAAGTTTGATAGGTTGCAAAAGATTTGTAGATTTCTTCTATTCTATCTTTTATTCTTTCAAAAGAAAATAATAGGGATGGGATGGAAAGTAATGATATATAATAAAATATTTCATAAGAAATAAAATAAAATTAATCCAAACATAATCTATGTGTACAAATATTGACAATATTTTCTTATCTAAATAATAATATAACACGTTTTTCCAAAGTATTACCAATGATTGTATAAAAATTAGAATACTTCCCCAACTTGGTTACTAAAATTGTGTGGTAGCTTATCCAAATGTTTTTTGAAGTTATTTCTTTATATCCCCAAGTTGAAACCCCTTCTAATGTGCATAGTCCAAATGATCTAGGTGAGAAAAGAAGTAATTTGAAAAAGTTAAGAAAAGTAAGTTGACTAGTCTAGTGTTTCAATGGCTATTGGAATGTAAAAAACACATAAACAAATACAAAGAACATGATTTCTTGTGCAATAAAATTTCAAATTTTTAGGACCATAAAACCTCCAACAACTTGAAACAACCATCCCCTAAAACAAATGAATGAGTATGATTTTTTATTTTTTTACAAGAAAGAGTTAGAATACATATGTCATATTGGAAACAAAGAATCAACAAATGGAGAATAACTCAACTAGATATTATTAGCACGAAAGGAGGATAAAAACAACACGATTTCAAAAAAACTAGTGTTATAAAAATTTATCTACTAATCTCAAATAAAAATGGTTTGTAATCAAAACACGTGTTCAAAACCATACCTTTTGTATTGCTTTCCACACTGCGATAGAACCATTGTTATTGTTATAGTGCTTATGCAACAAATGGTATTTGTTTAGGGGTTGGTGCCCAACCACCTGTAATGAACAATGGTGGTTATGCTATAATGAGTATGGTGGATGGGATTTGAATTTTTAAAATGAATTATAGAGGTTTGGATAGGTTTATGTGGATATGTAAGATAAAGTAGAGGGTATATGAAATTTATCTTGTACTTTTAACTCTAGATCATCATCAGAGACTTATTTCATTACTTTTCACTATGTAATTTTGGTGCACGTGTGTAATGAATAATTTCTTTGGGTGTGGTAGAATTTGTTTGAATTCTTTCCATGGTAGTGGGAATCACTTGGGCATACACGATGTTGGGTCCTCATAGAAGCCAATAGTAGGCTCCTCCCTTGCTCATATATTTTCCTTATTATTTCTCTCTCATCCTCCCCTTCCATATTTGATTGATTTAGTTCTATCTAAATTCCAATTCCTCTACATTCCTACTCTAACCACCATAAACTAATGGAACAAAATATACTTAGTTTCCCATCGGTAGTGTCTTGATACCAAAATCTTCAAAGTGCATCTTGATGGTAGGATGTAGGGAGTAGATATATGCACCTCTATGATAATCCATAAACTAACACTCCACTTCTTTTGTCCATGAATATGTTGATACAATGAATTAAATAAAGTAGCTTCCTATGACTCCTTGACACCAAACATCAAAAACTCACATCCATAACTCATCAGTATTATTAAGTGTCATGAGATTATATTCTATCTAAGGGTAATTTATTGCAAGATTCCTTTGTTTTTCCAACTACAATGATGTAATCTAGGCATATAAGTGATGAGGGAACTCACAAGTTGAGATTGAGTAAAGAGTTTCATAAAAATTCTCTTTCTCCCATTTCCTTAGATGTTTCCCTCTATAATTTGGTTGATTATGCACATAGTCCTCTTCTTGTTGATCCAACCATTCTTCTACAAAATCAAGCGTAATTCTCTATAACATTTTATAGTTCATCACTAAGAAAGGTAAAAAAAAATGGAACCATTTTTTTTTTATTTTAGAAATATGTAAAATGAGAACACAATATTCTATCACACTTTGCATACATTGGCATATCACACAAAATGTATCTTTTGAAATCACCCAAAACAGATTCATTGATATAGAGTTGTTTCCGGTTCTTGAAATGGAAAGTGAAGGAGAATATTTAAAACATAAACATGCTAGTATTCATGAATAAAAATAAAGTATAATAACATGCCAAAATTAATAATCCATTATCACATGAAAAGGAGATGAATGAATTATACTATATATCCATCCATTCATTCAAGAGATAATAAGGGGCCATTAACAACTTACAATCCTTGAATCCTAAACCCAACATCGCTTTGTTCACAATATCAACTTTTCCATATAATGAAACTGTTTGATGGGAGATATATTATCTACTTATACATATTTTTCATTTTGAATCATACATATTTTCCCACTGACAGTAGATAGGAAAACAATTACTAAGGTAGTTTGAGGATGCCATAAAAGATAGAAGACATGGGAAACCACTAATGCATGGTTCATGTATTGTATTCCCTCATTTAAAGGGAAGTATTATAATCTTCATGCTAGGAATTCTGCTAACATATCAAAATATTAAAAAACATCACTTTCGACCGACATCTCTTTCGCCACAAGTTAGTGTATTTATTCTACTTATCTTTTTGTCCTCTTTTTAGTTTTTTGTATCTACTAATTTGGTTGATTGCATTATCGCACTTGGAACTTCATCTCTACCTTCTCATGATAATTCTTATACATTTATGCACTCTAATTTTTGTTTTCATAGCTTTTTGAATATCATCTTGAATGCTGAATTTTTTTGGTGCACATACTAAAAAAATTATTGCACATGCTTAGCACAAATCTTAGCCTTATTTAAAATGATATAACTCACAATTAAATTATGCAGTCAAAAATTATATTTCTCCCATTACCACATCAAATATTTTTGAAAATTTCACAATGTGAGTTTTCATTTTTGATATGACCCACTGAGCTACTCTCACATCATATTTCACAATAATATCCAAGTGGGTAAATAATTTTCTATAGTATGATAAATTTGGTTCAAGGTTTTGTAATTGATATCCAATTTCAAAAAAATATTATATTTAAATCATCCTTTCATCATTACATATATACTTGTCCTCTTAACTTACTCTCATTGTAATCTACTAAAAACTCTAAACCATCATTTCTTCTCTCACTCACTCTCCTATGTACGTGAGTTTTTCTTTACTTAAATTTGTTATTCCAACATTATATTCAAATGGTTAGAGCTTAGTAGATGATAGGAATTTTGAATAAAAATGCCAAAAAGTGTGTTGTGGACATTTTGAATTCAAAGACACCATCTTAATTGTAGATGATTGTTTCAAGTCTCTCTCACCCAATTACCATCATATATGATCTCTTGATCATCTCACATCCGTTCATGTTATAACAATTAGATATCCTCCATACAATCACCTTAGGTGAACATGAGCTAAATGACATAATGATATATAAAATAAATCATACTAGAAAAATAAGCATAGAGTAGAACAAGTATATAAGTAAACAATTATAGAGGAAAATAAAAGTACAAGTATAAAAGCATGCCAAGTAAATCAATAAATAAGCAATGTCACATATGTTAGTCATATCAAGGGAAAAGAGACATACAAGAAACAAAAGAGTGTCACACAAAAATATACAAGGGACAAGGGTTACATCAATTATGCATACACTTCATAAAAAGGGAATTCTATAATATTTCATCCAAATATACTATACATTGTTACATTCTATATATAACATGTTATCATTTGAGAAATTTTAACAAGGGAATTTAAGGGCATCATTTCTACACACACACACAAGAAATACACAGGATATGAGATGTAGTGCAGGGATCGATAGTATGTTCACTCTTCAGGTGACCACCAAGATCATTGTGCCTCCACATTGTGTTCCCTGCATCGTCGATCCATCTTATTAGTATTATTTTGATCAATAAATTAGATAATTCAGGTACTCATGGTACATATGGAACCATTCCTTTCTTTGTCTCATTTTCCACTTCCTTACCTTTGTTGATCCAACACATCTCACAACACAAGTTTTTCAAATCAACATTTTTGGGTATTGTTAGAACCATGGGCCTTATTCCTTAAATCCTTCCATTTTTTGATCATCCTCTTCTCCTAACTCACCACATGCAAATAATAAAACTCATAGCATGCAAATAATTTTTCCCCAAGTGTAAAAGCAATACATTTATCAGTTCAACACCATTCATAGTAATTTTGTGATTAGTTATCCAAGAGAATGCACTTACCTCTAGTTACAAAATTTAGTCCACCAGCTTATAATCAAATCAAATAAGAATAGCGAATAAATAGGAAGAATTGGAAAATCAGAAGATCCCATAGTTTCTAGCCATAAAATAGGATTTTATCCTAACTCGCTTGCCGTATACTATAGTTCATCCCATTTTTTTAAAAAAAAATTTGCATTGAAACTATCTATTCCACCCTTTTTTCAATGATAAAAGAAAATAAGAACATTATTGGAAATAAATTTAACTATAGATTGCTCGATCCTCCTTGATATCCCTTTTTCACCAACCATTTCCTCTTATCCTTTGCCTCCTAAATTATTTGCACCAAAGCTTCCTACCTTCAATGGCCATGATAACCCTCATGAGCACCTTTGATCCTTTCACATTGTATGTATTGATTATGCTAATGATCTTACACTCTTGGATAAATATACCAAATGATTATTTTTCCAATGCAATAGCTTGTGCAAATCGTATATCCTCTTGGTAGGCCTGTAATGATTTAAGAACCTTCACAATCATATATAAGAAAGTTAATCACACCTCATTTGGTAACCTAACACTTTAATAAATTCAAATTTTAGGGGAAAACCAACACTCTAAATCAAATAAAGGGATTTAACATGTCGTGTTAGGTGTCAATAAGTTATTCATGACTAAAAATAACTACTCCAATATGCAAAACAACTCAGACCTAACTAAATCTCCATGACTAGCTTTTAGCCCTTAAGGCCAAAATTGGTAAGGGCAACTTTGGAGATCTGTAACTCAAAATTTTTAAATTGCACTGTTTGAAAACTTTTGAGACTTCATAGTAGAATAATGTAGTGCACGGTTATAAGTATGCTACACATAATATATTAAAAATTTTCTTCACACAATTTAGAATGTTTATAAAAATAACCCATGCAAAGATGTACCACTTCATGATAAACCCTATCTCACCTCAAGGCCCAAAGAAATTATCCCTCATGAAAAAACCCAACTAAGTGCATCATCCTCTACTCCATAGGGATCATCTAGCAAGGGGAAAAGGATGAGGGGATTGTTTCACTAAAAAACGAAGGGTGAGTCCATGAAATCACTTCATCAATCTCCAACTTACCTTGACATGAATGAAAGCTTTGTAAAAAATCACCCAAAACCCCATGGTTTCCCTCGTGAGATTATTCTACCCTCTCCCTACTTGCACCTTGAGTCACTTTTACCAATTTCCCTCAATTTTCTTCTTTGATTCTATGTCGAGAAAGTCATGGAACCATGGGAATGGATCCAATGGTGTGGATAAGATGTCGGTGATTTCTAGTGCCTGTAATGGGGCCAATATTTTTTCATTTTGATCTTAATCAATTGCCTTGATGCGGGGAGATGAGGCGTAAATATCTCCTTGTTAAAAATTCTTCAACTTGTTCTTCCTAAACCTTAGCTTTCTTGTGAGACTCTATGGGAGGTGAAAATTCAAGGCCCTTGGTTTCTACGTGGCCACTTAAATCCTTCGGATCACCATGCAAAGCTAAAATAAAAGGGCTATTAATCCCAAATGTGGGTTAGGGAAAAATATTTAAGGCTTTATAAGTCAAAAGAGTAATATGTTTAAATGTGGAAATGTTTTCTTAACATTGTTTTGTTTTTTTCCATAATTGAAATTTAAAATATTGCTTCTCAGCCTCCACCTCTCCTTCTTGGTAGAGAGAATTATCCAGCATGGTGTGCTTGCATAAAATGTTACCTTATTCACGAATTCCTTTATCCATTTATTTATTAGTTATGTTGACATTTCTTAATTAATTAATGATGGTTAATTAATTAATTAAAATATTATTATAACTAACAAAGTGACGTTAATTGACATCTAAGATGAAGTATGAATCTAGTTCATTAACGAAGTGTTGTTAATTAATCCATATGAAGGGGAATGTTTGATAATTAGTGCTTCTTATTTGTCTATAACAAATTCATTATGCATATGGCACAAGGCTCCGGGACATGAAGTTTCTAACTATAAATCCAATCGACGCCACATGAAGAAGCTTGAAGTTGAGGTCAAACTTGTGACCAAGCTAAAAATGCTACACATCCTTCCACTTTATCTCCCTTATTTTTATCTCATCATGGGTATTGCATGCACACCAACACCAACTGTTAGGTTATGCATAACAAGCCTCTGTCGAGTTTTGTGACCATTCCAAACATCATCGAAAACCTAAAATACTAAAAAGTGAAACATGTGCATGGCTTGCCACTGAGAAAAAAATTTCCTCAATGGGCTTTACATTATTAGGTCAAGAAATTTCTAATACTCCCATGCTAGCACGTTTAGAATGCTATTGTATTTTCCTATTAATGCATATTCCCTTTACGATATGCTAGCATATGCATATACATGCTAACACATTTTTGGACTATGCTAGTGTACACACTTATTAATATATTTCATCGTGACTAGATTCTTATAAATTCATATCTTATTCGACTCTTTAACTCATTTATGCTAACCATGGAAATTGTGGCATTTCCATATAAAAGATTCAAACTAAATAATATATAAGGGAAACTATAATGTGTAATATATCAACAACTCACTCTTATAACATAATATTAATATATCTCTCTCACACTATATTATTTTCACATCTAATATAAATCACTCATGTTACTTCACTTATAACATATCTAACATACTAATTAATGCGAGAATTAATTCCTAACATTTTTGACTTAATGTGAGCATTGGGCAACGAGAACCAAACATAAGAATGTATGCCAATACATACTATTAGGTATGGATATTTCTATATGGACCTTTCTCTCTAGATATTTCAACACATGATCACCTACACACTATAATATATCCCTCTTTCACTACCATTGAACTTATCATCGATTGATAATCTTCCAATGAAGCATGGAAGTTGGAGAGTCTTTACAATAATTGGCCATCCTATATAATGTTTTTTTACAAATATGCACCTTTCATGCCATATCACAACATTTTCAAGATCTACATTTAGAGTTTCATGCTCAAACATTCCAAGTGAACATATATATTCTTTTCTTCTTATTTTCACACCTGGTAATAGAAAGGAAACACACAAGTGAAAAAAATGCCACCATAGAAGAATGAATCCCCATCATTGGTGATTGAAGAGAGGTGTTACTTGCCCTTCTTCCTCTATTACCTCCATCCTCTAATTTACACATTAATAACTTAGATATATTTGGAAATGAATCTAAAAATATTTCCACATTTGTTCATATTGCAAACAATAGAAACAACATATTAATACTACTATCTTGAGACACTTTTGAAAATTACCCATGCCACTATTTCAACTTTACTAACTAATCCCACTCAAATAATTTATAATGGAACAATATATTAACAAATATTTAACTCTCACTTAAAATCCCCATGCTTGTAAACCATTTCTCTCCTTGGTATTATTGCATCTTTAATTCCCATTTAAAATCCCCACACTTGTAAAAAAATTTCCACTTGGTATTAATGTATCTCATTCGCTTGAATGTAAGTCCTAATAAAACTAGATATAACCAATTAGGTTATTAAGAAATTTGAAAAATATACCCACTAATAATGAACCTATAACTTTTAGTCTTTGAAATTAAAAACACACCTTCATAAATGCATGTCTTTGTGAGTCATTGACATGTTTTTTGTCAAGCAGAGAATAGTGGGAAATATGGGGGTTTGCTAGTTGAGATCGACATATAATGATTATACGTGGAATCTGATTTTTCCATAATGTAAGGAACACCATGGAAATCAAAAGCTAGTTATGTTGATATAGTTTTGAATTTTCAGATTTTCAAATACACTTTGTATTTTTAAATACATCTAAAAGAGTACGTAATGGTTGTAAAAAATCTACCAAATTTGAATGAGATGAGTTGAGAGAATAACATAGTGGATTAATAATCTTTCCAACATTATTTATTTATCTTCTACATGAGTTGTCACAAATATGAATCTACAAATATATTGTTAGAATTAATGTTGTTTAGTAATGTTGGGCCATTTGTAGGTTTTTGAATCCCTCTTTTTTCCTCTCTCCACAACTACATTGATGACATAAATTTTATTTTATTTTAGAAATTAAATTTTAAACTAGCTACTAAGACACATGCCACATGGCACATTTACAGCCCTCCTCTTTGTTTTTGGGCTCCCCAGACATCAAAGCTCTTGAATTATATGCAACTAATTATTCCATTAGGTCTGGATGACCACCAAGTAAAGATTAGGTGTCTCAGGAGGAGACATGTTGTGGTATTCTGCCAACCTTCCTATGTTTTTCCACCGATGGATCTCAACCCTATGGAATTAATCATGATGAAGAATTTTTTTGGTCCAGTCTCTTGATCAAGTCAGTTTGCAGAGACCTCGATGCACCATTGGAGGAAACGTGGATAGATTCCACCACTCATTTGGGAGATGGACTCTGGCAGACGTGAGAGCCCTAGAATGAGGCACATTTAATATTAGTGTCGGGTCTAGGTATTGTGTTTGGTTATAAATAGAAGATAAGTGGAGGAATATATATATATATATATATATATATATATATATGTATATATATATATACATTATACATATACACACACACACATATACATATATTTATGTATACAAAGCAACCAATATATATATAAGTAATATTGAGAGCCACGGCTCGAAGAATATATAAAAAGGAATATAGCAAAGATGATATATATTTAGTAGCATAAAATACAAAGAGGGAAGGTATAAAGTAACGATAATAGGTGCAACAACATAAATAATTTTTTAAGAAAAAAGAGAAAAGGACAAGACATAAGAAAGAAATAAAATAAGAGATTGAGAAACAACTCTAAGATTCTATGGATTTTTTGAATTAATATAAATATATATATTGTGTGTCTATGTGTGTGTGTGTGTGTTTTATATTTTCTTGATTGTGTCCTCCCATGTGTTGGTTGCAGTTGGCACCATATTTTGCTAATAGTTTAGTATCAAATTAATGGTTGTTTGAGCTATTGAGATTTCATGTTTTAGTTTTAGTTATAATGAATTATAGAAATAAATCATGGAAACAACCCCCAATGTTTGATGGCAAGAACCATGATATCTAGTGTATTAAGATGAATAGTTTTTTCTCCTCTCAAGAGCTATGGGAACTAGTTGAGGGAGGACATGTAGATGTATCTTTTCAAAAATGGATATAAGGTGAGGTTTGATAATGGATAATGCAATATAAATGATAGAAGTTAATTAAACAAGCTTATTGTACTAGGTAATATGAAACAAAATATAATGTTTCCCTTGAGGATGCAAAGTGTAGGCGCAACAATGTTAAAACAAATATTCATTGATCAATCTACTCTTTGGCATCTCAGGTATGGACATTTGAGTTATGGTGGATTGAATGTTCTTTATAAAAAGAAAATGGTTAAAGGGTTGCCTCTTATTGAACAACCAAATAAAGTATGTGAAGGTTGCATATTGGGGAAGCAACATAGAAATTATTTTCCCTTAGGTAAATCATGGAGATAAATCTCACTTCTTGATCTGATACATTCATATTTATGTGGTCTTGTGAAGACTCCCTCCTTGTCTAAAAATGTGTATTTCCTTACTTTCATAGATGACTTCAACAAAAGGACATGGATTTATTTTTGAAAAATAAATCAGAGACATTTGAGGTATTCAAGCAATTTAAGGTCATGGTTGAGAAGCACAATGACCATTATATAAATACATTGAGAACAGATGGAGGGGGAGAGTATATATCAAATGATTTTTTAAAACTTCTATAAGGAGCACGAGATCAATAAACAATTCACAACAAGGTGAACACCTCATAAAAATGTGTAGCAAAGAGAGGAAGAATCAAACCATTCAAGAACAAGCAAGAAGCATGCTCAAAGAAAGATGATTATCTGATGAATAGTGGGTTGAAGCAGTTGGAACAATTGTATATATTTTGAATATGTCCTATAAAGAGAGTGAGGAAAAAAATATATCAAGAAGCATGGAGTGGAAGAAAGTCAAATGTTGAATACTTGATTTATTTTGGGTGTGTAGCATATTTACATTTGCCCTAGAAAATTATATAAATGTGGGATAATAGTGTAGAGAAGTGAGTTTTCATTTGGTATAGTGAGAAATAAAAATCTTATAGATTGTATAATCTAGTTACAAAGGAGCTTACAATCATCTAGGATGTTCAATTCATTGAGGATGCATCTTGGAGAGATGCACAAGAAAAGAAAAATGCACCCATCATTGACGTTGAACCAACAAATGACATAGTAAGAAACAAACCAATTTGGACACCCATTTCAAAAATGGGTGAGTATTCAAATGGAAGTAACCAACAAAGGATGCAAGTAACAGAAAATGAATCATCTTCATCATCATCTGAATCATTCCAACACCAACTTCGAATGAGGATTGTTTAAGAGATTTATGAACAATCAAGGTATTAAGAAAATTAAGATGTAATGATTAATTTTGCGTTATTTTAAAAAGATGGTCCTATATATTTTGAGGAACCAATTAAGGATCATAAATGGTGTGAGGAAATAGATGAATTTAAATAATCCATGGAGAAGGAGTTTGAGATGACTAATTTAGTATTTTTGAAGTATTTTCTTGGCATTGAAGTCAAGCAAATGGAGCAAGGATTTTTTTGTCTCAAGAAAAGTATGCAAAATAAATCTTGCAAAGATTCATAAGTTTGGACAATAAACCAACATGTAATCCAACTTAATTTAGCTGGAAATTAATCAAAGATGATTGCAACAAAAATGCGGGTCCTAAAAGTTACAAAAGCATGCTAGGAAGCTTGATGTATTTAACTACAAATAGACCAAATATAATTTATGAAGTTAGTTTTATTTGTATATTCATAGAGACACCATAGGAGACATACTAACAATTAGAAAAGTGTATTTTAAGGTATGTGAATGGAAAAAATAATAATTGAATTCTATATGCTACTAATAATGATGAGAAAGTTAGTTGGATATACGATGATGTGACTAGGTAGGTAGCCTTGATGATAGAAATAGAACATCTGGATATGTGTTCAATATTGGGTTAGGATCCATTTCATGGGCTTCGAAGAAACAATTATTTTATTCATTGTCTAGAAATGAAGCTGAGTATATTGTAACAAATTCATCGCTTATCGATGATATGGTTAAGGAGAATGCTCTCAAATTTGAATGAAGAGTAATAAGAAGGTTTTGTTATTTTTGTGACAATATTTCTTCCATTAAATGATCAAATAATCCAATTGTCCATGGCAAAAGAAATTACATAGCAATTAGATATCACTTCATTTGCGAGTTAGTTGAAAAATTTGAAATCGAGCTCAAGATTTAAAAGTCAGAGTAGTAACTAGATGAATTTTTTCACCAAACCCATGTTAAAAGAAAGGTTTGAGCATTTAAGATCAAGTCTGGGTATCGTAGATGAAAAAGAATTTAAAATCAATCCTTGAAAGGATTTTTTTGGCTCAATATTAAGGGGGAGTGTAAAAATTAATGGTGTTTTGTAATCTTAAGCCATTTGCAATTTTTTGAAATACTTGTTTTTTCCTCTCTTCCTAACTATAATGATGATGTGGCCATTGAATTTTAAACCAGCCGCTAAGCCACATGTCACGTTGCACATTTTCAATCCTCCTATTTGTTTTTAGGCTCCTCGGATGTCAAGGCTCCAGAATTAGCCGTAGCTAATTATTCCATTGGGTTTGGGTGGCCACCAAGTGAAGATCAATGGCCCTAGGTGGGGAAACATGGCAGAATTCTACAAATATTCCTATGTTTTTCCCTGGTAGATCTCAACCCCACGGAATTAAATGTGGTGCATAATATTTTGGTTCGATCTCTTAGTCGAGGCGGGTAGTAGAGATCTTGACTATCGATTACATTAAACGTGACAAGATTCCACCACTCATTTGGGATATGGAATCGACAGATGTGAGATCCCTAGAATGAGGCACATTTAATATTAGTGTCAAATTCAGGTGTTGTGTTTCATTATAAATCGACAACGAGATTAGGAAGTGTTTATATATATATGCCATAGCCAATATATATATAGAAAGAATATTACGAGCCACAACTTAAAGAATATAGAAAAATGAATATAACCGAGAGGAGAGATATGTAGTAGCATAAAATACAAATAAGGAAGATATAAAGAAAGGATAATACGTGCAAAAAAAGAATTTTTGTTTGTAACAAAAATAAACAAAGAACAAGACATAAGAAGAGAAATAAAAGAAAATATAGAGAAACAAAGATTGTAAGGAGTTTTAAAACTAATATAATATATATTTTTGTGTGTGTGTGTGTTTTATAAAGTTCTAGTTGTGTATTCCCTTGTGTTGGTTATTCATTGGCACCCTATTTTACCAATAAATATATGTAGATGGATGATAGAACTCATTCACAGAGGAAACCAATACAAATGATGGCATGTTCCGTTATCCGAGACTTGACATAAAATACGTGGGTAGAAGAATATGAGTACTCGGGTAGAGAAAATAATGATGCTAAGTTTTTCATTTATAGAGATATGATAATGTCTTCTTCACATGAGAACCTCACGACCATTGGTGCAAAATAAAATTTTGAATTGGCATAGTCATGATCTATGGTGGAAAAATATATTATATGTCACAAAATCGCTATTGTATATGGATATGCAGATATATGAGTGTATTAATGATAGATGATGTGGACATGTAATACACATAGTTATAAAAAAGCTAGTATAAATACTATCAAATTTATCACATGATTCATACACGGGCATTAGCATAATAAAAATTCCATCTCAAGAAAATCATAGCTCCATGATAGGCACAAGACATTTCTCTAATACTAAATAATAGATTTGGCTTAAAATTTCACTCAATCTAAAAAAATTCTTATTTTTTCCATCCATTCACACACACACACACACACACACACACACACACACACACACACACACACACACATATCCTCTTAACACATGAGTAATTATAATCTCATGAAATGTCTCAACCATCCTTTATTCTCTCACTAATTTTCCTATGTAAGTGATATTTTCTAACAACTCACTCTAATAACATAATATGAATATAAATCACACTACATTGTTTTCAGGTAAGATATAATCACTCATGTTATTTCACTTATAAAAAATATCTAACCCTCTAATTAATGTGAGGACTAATTCCTTACACGATAAACACTCAACAAAGATTTATTTGTTGCCAATATTTACATAAATGCATAAAAATATTTGACATTTACTCTTTTGACTTTCCCTTTAGAGTTATAAACAATTATTCCACATCTACAACAATGTTGTAAGGAATAATAGTATTATATTTTGATTTGTGTCTGTTGCATTTAATGTTTCATGCATTCTACCACTCTTGTATTCATATTCCATGTTGCTTCCATTAGGTACATATAGGGTTCTCTTGGTACTCACCTCTTCACCTTGTCTAGTCTTTCTCCTCTTTTGAGTGATAAAAAAAGACCTTGTCTATTTCTTGGGTGATGATAAAACAACCCTTCTCATATCATGTCTCTTTTTAACCGTCTTCATATCCATAGTGGATTTCATAAAATGTATCCTAATACTACGTTAGCAAATGATTATAAACGGATGCCCTTTCAATGTGTCAATTTAAAAAATTTGGATCCAATCTTGATCCAATGTGAATGTTGTAACTAAGGTGCAAGGCATGAGTGTAGAAGAAACATTTGATGTTCAGGTATCGATCAATAGTAGGATTTAATAATTTCTTATTTATGGTTGGGAAGAGGGAGTTAAGAATGCAAAATTTGTGAAATTAATTGCATTTACGGTAAATGTACAAGATAAGCATGTGGAAAAATTAACATTGGCTACTTTATATTTTTCTTAGGGGTGTTAGTTGAGGCCCGTGTTGAAGAAATTAGGTAGGAAATTGAGCCATAATTATAATCACGACCGAGGTGTGTGTGTGTATATGTCCATATATATATATATATATATATATATATATATAGGGTTTGTTAGGATAAATTTTATTATCCTAAATATTAATTATGCATAGTTTAATAATTATTTAATTTCATTAATTAAATAATAAATGGTTATATTGTTATATGGTTAATCAACCATATTTGTCTCCCAGATACACTTTGTTATATTGTTTTCAACAATATACTTGTTTTTATGTAATTGTTGCCTAGGGTGATTTGGAAGCTTGTTTATTCTGGTTTTTGGTTGCACCTGTGCAACTCATTCTTCTGGATGTATATGGCTGTGCAATATCTATAAATATTGCAGCCTATTCAATGTAATTTTTTAGTTGATTGAGATTAATAAAATTACACAGGCTTCCGTCCTGTTTCTCAATCTACATTTGGTACCAGAGCGAAATTCTGGCCCTGTGAAGGAGTGGAAAAAGAATGCAGCAGAAATAGAGAAGATTGGAGAAGAGTATGCAGCAATAGAGAGCCTGTGCAGCCTCCCCAACCTCATCTCATCTCTTTCCACATCCCCGATTTGCTCTGTGTGTTTGGAACGCAAATTTTTTTGCACTGGTGCACTCAGCACCAGGAAAAAATTGCTCCAGGTATTGAAAATAAAAAAATTATAATTTCCCAATAAGGGTTTTGTCTCTAAATTAGAGAATCATTTAGTATCTACTGTATTTGGAGGTTGTTTTGCTTGTTTTGGAGGTCTATTGAGCTATTCATCAAGCCCCAGCCGAGTCTTGTCTTGCACAGATCAAACTGAACATCATGTGCTTGAGGATCGAGTTGTGATCAATACACAGAGCAAAGAATAATAAAAAAAAGAGGAGGCACCCACGCTGGACCTGCACAAAAAAATATACAGTGGAAGGAGATAAAAACGTTTTTTTTAACAAATGCGCCCATGCGCGGCCTGCACAAGATAAAAATTTTTTTGAGCAAAAGAGGCGCCATTCTCCCTCGCCCGCGCCTTTCTCTGTCTCCAGCGACCTGTTGGTGATCAAAAACAATAAAAAACGTGGCCAAGCATGTAAAAAAAGTGCCCAAGCTCATATCGTGCCTCTGCATGCGTATGCGAAGAAGGAGAAAATGCGGCCAATCAGCGCCCAGGGAAGGAAGAACAAAGAAAACGTGGCCCAAGCAAACAACAAGCAAACAACATTAAAAATGCGGCTCAGGCATTAAAAAAACACGGCCAGGCAATCAAAAATGTATAGACAATTAAAAACGTATAGTAATAAAAACAAGTGGCAAAGGGAAAAAACGCGGCCCACGAAGGAAAAACAGCGCCCAAATGCAAAAAACGCGGCCTGTACATGCAAATCAGTGCGTGGGAAGATAAAAACGCGGCCTGAGCAAGGAAATAAAGCTTCAGATACGTTTTTTAGGCAAATACAACCCTAAAAATGCCTCTTCACCAGCATGCGCCATGTGGAGGCTCACCAAGTCACATTTTTTAAAGGTAAGTCAAGTTTATTTATCATTAAATACAATTTGCTTCCTTTCATAGCCCAAGCACCCTAAGTGGGCAAGTTGGCTAGTGCATGCGCCTTGGGAGTGAGAGGTTTGAGGGTCAAATCCCACCAAAAACACTCAAAATCTCTCCTTTTGCATCTGGCGGATTTTTTGGCAGAACTGCTAAATTTAGCAGACTTTTTTGAATATAGTTACAACTAACTAAATCTAGCGGAGAAATCCCTAATTTAGGGTAAAAAAAAAAATTTCTCCCATCTGGTCTGTTTTCTCATTCCAGACATTTTTGCAAAAGGAGACCCATCTAAAAATTGCATTTTCAGCTATTTTTTTGCAATTTTTAGCATTTTGGGTCGTACTGGGCTCAGGAGGTCACCAGGACCCCGAAACTGAATTTTTTACCTGTTATTCAAATTGTACTGCATATTGTACTAATTTGCAGGTTGCCATAGTCAACTGAAAAACTTTGTAACTGCTCAGAAACTGGCAGAATTGTAATAAAAAATAGTAAAATTGGTTCTGTAACACTCACGAGATCCTAGATCTCATTCGCAGCGTTCGGTATATACAGTGCCTCTGGGAAGCGCTTACGGGTAAAGCCGTCGTGACTACTACTGCACTTAACGCCTAATATAGCTGCAACAACGTCATCTGGGCATCGTCCCTATAAATCGATGGGGAGTAATAAGGTCACAATGCACACACTATGAACCATCCCATCCGTCTGTGAACGATTGCAAGACATAAATCCGGACTGAGAAATTATCCGAGTATATAGCGAAGTTACGCGCGCGTATGAGGATATTTCTTTGAGCCGGTGTCAATAATCGCATAGACCCCATCAGTACTGTCTTGGTACCATGTATCGAATTCTTTCACGACGTTAACGCCTCTTTCACGTCACTTGGGTATATAGAAAGGGCGAGCTTCTTCCACGTACCGACGGGTATATCGGAAGGGCGCGTATATAGAAAGGTTCAGTATATCGGACTGACGGTATATAGATTGGGAGACCTAATACCTAGAGTGATAAGAGCCAAACCCTGTCAGTGATCTCTGCAAAATGGGCACCAATGCCCCCAAATTTTTTCTTCCGAATTCACAATTGCTCAGAGGAAGCAACTATGCTACTTGGAAGACAAAAATAAAAACACAACTTGAGTTTGAAGAAATTTGGCCTGTTGTGACTGGTACTCTAACCAGATCACCAACGGATGCAACACAACAATGACAATTTGATAGAGCATATCAGAAAGCAAAACTCATCATCTTGTTTGGAGTGTCCGACGATGTGCAAGCCCACATTCGAGATGCCACATCAGTAAAAGAAGCGTGGGATAAGCTAAGCACAATATATGAGGCCAAGAATAAGAATGTCATACTCAATTTGCGAGTCGATTACATACATTGAAATTCAAACGAGAATGAGAAAATTGAAGCCTTCCTAAGAAGAGTTACATAGTTGAGGGCTTCACTTCTAGCCCTAGGAGAAGAAGTCAAAGATGAATCTCTCGTTCCCATTGTTCTGAGAGCTCTCCCTTCTTCTTACCGCATTTTTGTCACAACTCTAAACTTGTCAGATACGACAATTAGTTTTGACAAGCTAGTAAACCTACTGCAACAAGAGGAAGCAATGCACAACAAGGATGATGAAGAGGAGTAGGCACTGTCTTCACATCAAAAATGGAAAGGAAAAGGTAAAGGAAAACCTAAATCCTATCAGAAGTCCCCACATCAGAATCAGTATCATGGGGACAATCAACAGAAGAAGCGATGTCCAATTTGCAAAAGAGGACATGACTTGCAAGAATGTTGGTTTAACACATATAAGAAAGGTTCATCAAGCAATTCTGGACCACAACAACAACAAACTTACAAGGGACATTCAAACAACTATCACGGGTAGAAAAAGGGGAACTGGAAAAGAAGACCCCACCAGCAAGGTAATATTGCTGAGCAACAAGAACAGTCAGACAATGAAGACTTCTTGTTCACTGCTCGATCAAGTGAACCATCCACGTCATCTAGTGACGTTTGGTATGTTGATTTGGGAGCCACTCGACACATGACCGGCCACAGAGACTGGTTTATTTCAATGAGGGACACGCCATCGAAAAATCATGTTTCGTTGGGAGATGATTCTTCATATACAGTTCAGGGGATTGGAAACATTTCTCTACCCCTTGGTTCACGCAAATGCAAACTATCAGATGTTCTATATGTCCCTGGGTTGACAAAGAACCTTCTTTCGGTCAGTCAACTCCTAGATCACAACCTGAAAATTGACTTTGATAGTCAATCCGGCAAGAAAATGTGTTTGATTCGAGATAAATCCAGAGGCTCGAAAATAATTGCAAAAGCCTCAAATGTGGGACGAATGTTTCAACTTGATTTCATTCACAAAAATGATCAAGCACTTGTGGCTAAAAACTCCACCTCAGCTCAGTTGTGGCATCGGAGATTTGGTCATGTAAGTTTCAAATATCTCGAAACACTTCACGATGTAATATGGTACATGGGCTACCATCTCTTCAGAAGGATACAGACAAGTGTCCTCACTGCTTAGCAGGAAAACAACACAGAGTTTCATTCCAAACGAGTACTTTTCGAGCTCATGGTAAACTTGACCTGGTTCATACCGATCTGTGTGGTCCAATGCAGCCAAGTCATTCAGGGTTCCAGTATTTCATGCTCTGTGTTGACGACTATTCACGGAAAATGTGGATTTTTTGTCTTCACAAGAAAAGTGAAGCCTTTGAAACATTCAAAAAGTTCAAAGTGGCAGTTGAGAAAGAAACTGGTCATCACATCAGAACTCTCTGCTCAGATCGAGGGGGAATTCACCAGTGATGAGTTCAGAGACTATCTACAAACTCACGGGATTCGTTGACAAATGCCTCCTCCACACACACCGCAGCAAAATGGTGTTGTCGAGAGAAGAAATCGTACTATCATGGAAATGGTGCGATGCATGATCGATGATTCTGAACTTGCAAAGACATTTTGGGTAGAAGAAAAAAAAACAAGTGTATTTGTTAAACAGAGTGCCCATAACTGCTCTTGATGGAATTACACCACAAGAAGCATGGTCAAAAAGGAAACCATCCATTACACACCTCAGAGTATTTGGGTGCAAAGCCAGCATGCACATACCCAAACAGAACAGAAAGAAATTGGACATGAAGTCACAAAATCTCATCTTCATTGGACGGTGAAGAGACTCTTGGGTACAGATTGATGGATCCTAAGACCAGAAAAGTCTACACAAGCAGAGATGTTGAGTTTTTCGAGAAGAAGGAAGCAGAGACTCCTCCTCCGGACTCGCAAGATGTAGATTTTTCACCAATTGTAAAAATTGAAGCTAATGTTCCCTCAGAATATGAAAGTGATGATGGGGATGATGGTGTTGATCGAGATAGAACCACAACCCATGGGAACATGTCAATGTACGCCTAAATGGTGTACAAGCATATTACAAGATGCAAGACTGGATGCTCCACCTGGATACATCCACCCCCTGGACCACGGACTCACAAAGAAAGCAAGAGAAGAAGTTAACTTTTCTTTGATGAGTAGAGTCATTGAATCGATGAGCCCTCTACACCCAAGAAGCCCTACATACCAAAAGCTTGGAAAGATGCCATGGATTCTGAATATCAATTAGTGATGAAGAATAACACTTGGCAGCTTGTTGATCTTCCACCAGGGAAGAAACCCATTGGATGCGAGATGGATATTCAAAACTAAGTACAAAGCGAGATGGGACAAAGTGGACAAGTGCAAAGCAAGACTTGAAAGCAAAGGGGTATGCACAGAAAGAAGGCATTGACTATGAGGAGATTTGCTCCCACAAACTAAGATCAAAACGATCGGGATGATCTTTGCTCTCCTGCTCACTTTGATGGAAAGTTCACCAAATGGACGTAAAAAGTGCCTTCCGAATGGAGATTTACAAGAAGAAGTCTACATGACTCAACCCGAGGGATATGTTGTACCGGTCAAGAAGAAAAGCTATGCAGATTCGGGAAATCTCGTATGGCCTCAAACAGCACCCGGGCATGGTACATCAAGATTGATGAGCATCTCGCATAACATGGATTCATCAGAATCCATACGATCCCAATCTCTACCTCAAAAGCAAGGGGGAGATGGTGATTGTTGTAGTTTATGTCGATGATCTAGTCATCATTGGCAGTTTAGTGAAGATGATTGATGAAACAAAGAAAGATCTTAAGCGATCATTCGACATGACAGATCTCGGGCTTATGCACTACTATCTTGGATTGGAAGTATGGCAGAAAGAGAATCATATCTTTGTTTCTCAAATGAAATATACCAAGACAATGCTCGAGAAGTTTAGGATGATGGATTGCACACCAATTGCTACACCAATGGAGAACAGATTACAGTTATCTCGTTCAGATCCATCTCCTGAGGTAAGTGCCACTCTCTATCGGTAAGCTGATTGGGAGTCTCATTTACCTGACCTACACTAGACCAGATATCAGCTTTGCAGTGAGCTATCTATCCAGGTTCATGTAAGAACCCAAAGTTTGTCATTGGAAAGCAGCAAAGTGCATTTTAAGATATCTCAAAGGATCAGTGGATCTTGGTCTAGAATACAAGAAGAATTAAAACTTCTTCTTGATGGATATTCGGATTCGATCATGCAGTAACATTGATAGAAAATCCACTCTCGGATTTGTATTCTTTATGGGATCTGGACCAATATCATGGGGAAGTAAGAAACAACACTTTGTTTCTCGCTCTTCCATAGAAGCCGAATATCGTTCTGCAGGAGAAGCTGTCTGTGAAGCGATTTGGCTACGTCGCATATTTTGGAAGACTTAGGAATACCACAGATAAACCGACCACCATGTATGTTGACAATGAAGGTGTTCTCAAACTTGTTCGCAATCCAGTTTTTCACGAGAGAACAAAGCACATTGAAGTTCAGGTTCATTTCATACGTGAACATGTGTTGAAGCACAACATCCAGCTTCAGTTTTGTCCAACGGCTGAACAACGAGCAGATATTTTCACAAAGTCACTTGCACGTGACAAGTTCGAGTTGTTCAGAGCATTTCTCTCCTCATCTCTTCAGACAATGCACAATTAAGGGGGGGAATGTTAGGATAAATTTTATTATCCTAAATATTAATTATGCATAGTTTAATAATTATTTAATTTCATTAATTAAATAATAAATGGTTATATTGTTATATGGTTAATCAACCATATTTGTCTGTATACACATTGTTATATTGTTTTCAACAATATATTTGTTTTTATGTAATTGTTGCTTCCCGGGTGATTTGGAAGCTTGTTTATTCTGGTTTTTGGTTGCACCTGTGCAACTCATTTTCCCGGTTGTATTTGGCTGTGCAATATCTATAAATATTGCAGCCTATTCACTGTAATTTTTTAGTTGATTGAGATTAATAAAATTACACAGGCTTCCGTCCTTGTTTCTCAATCTACAAGGTTCATCATGGTAATATGATAAGCGAATAGGGAACTTATAGTATTTATTATTATAATAGGGACAATCGAAGAAAGAAGCATCTACCATGGAGAAGAAACTACATGTGTCGATTAACTTATTAGGGGAAATATGAGAATCTAGATGAACTTGACTACATTCATCCCTTTTCTTCATAAATTCATATTCATTATCAAGGGAAGATATAGGTCACTCGTATGATAGTAAGCACTCTAATCCCGATCCCTATATGGTTAAATTTTCCTATAATTAATTTTCCTTATAACCCTACCCCTAAAATCATTTAACCTAAATTCATTGTTTTACAAGATAAATGCGTATCTTTTTCAATATCTATCCTCAATATATTCAATGTTCTATCTTTTTATCCTAATGATCCTTTAGATATGATGTATTAGGGATATATATATTTTTCCTCTATAAGACATTTACTTAAAGGGTAAGTAGATATGTTATTTTCTCTACCAATATTTTAGGTATAAATCCATGCATTTTAAAGGGTGAGATGAGAACTCTACCCATGATAATTTTTATACAAAACTGCCGATAAGATCCCATTTTGTAAAACTTTAGCCTAATTGGTTCTAAGAGTGTATGCATATGCCTATTATGAACACAAGAAAACACAGGAGGATAACAATGAATAAAATTATATGAAATAAAATCCTAAACATATAAATATAATTTTAAGAGAAATATTTATGTAGAAGTATTTAGGATTGGGAAACCAAAATAGGGATGATTAGGAACTTGACCATAACACATATAACATCTCCTAGTTAAGACAACATGTAGGAGATATTGTGTTTATGTTTCACCTTGTTCACTTGTTATGACAAATCTAAACAACTAATTTTGACTAACGAATGGATATTTCTCTTCAATTATCAAACCCAAAATAGGCAACCTAAAGTGGGTTAAATATGTATTGGAATCAAAATAAAAAATTGTGTTCACTAAATACATGTAAATACTAAATCTGGATCCTAAAATTCATAATATCAACAATGTTTATGTACTCTTTAGAGGACTAGATCTAATGCTTCATAGTCTATAGTTGTAATGTTTCCTCTATGGTAGAATACAATAATATACTTCAATAAATTTATTTATTGTAGATAGTTTTTATGGGGATATTTTAATAGTTTTCAAAATCTACCCCAAAAATTTATGAAATGTTTTTTTCTTTTTGTAAAGAGACAACCATGTCATCTATGCAATTGGTGATAAAAATATGGTAATGAGTAACTCACATAGGGAATACTTCAATTTTATGTAACTTTTTAGTTAATATATTTTTTAAAAATAATTTACCTTTTAGCATAAATTGATAATAATAGTTATTCTAGAGTTAGTAATCGAGAGATATAGTAAAACAAAATTAAAGTGTCGAGAACAAAATTCATTTAGTAAAAATATTCAAAAGACAAAAATATTTAAAAGTATAGTTTTCAATAATTATTCATATATCATTGAAATCTATTTCATTGAATCCTAAAGACAAGGAAATGCCAAAAATATACTAATCTTAAAATGCATACAAGTTTATATATGAGAAAATTTCATTATAATGATAAGAAAACCATATACTTTTCCATGTTTCTTTTATAACATAATTCCTACCATATATATACCACTATACAAATGAAACAACACCATTCATAAGAATCCATTATTTCAACTATGTATTTTCCTCTCTCTCATATTTAAGATATCCTAGATATGTTCTTCTCAAGTTAGCAACATGATATTATTAATTAAGGTGCATTTTCAAGCTTGCGCATTCATTAAAATAGTCATCAATGTACAACATGTGCTCCTAATTATACATATATAATTATACTTTTAACAAGACAAAGAACAAAATACTCCTAGGAGACCTACTCTATTTATCTTATCATTTTTTGTTCCACTTTTAATACTTGTGGGGATTTCCCATCTTTGTACAACACACCATTGACACTTTTAATATCTCACTCACATAATGAATAGAGAGGAAGATAAATAATAAAAATCATTGAATTCTTTGAAGAATAGGAGTATAATAATGAAATGCTTATAGTAAGTTCATTACCCTTATTTTGTCATGTCTTGTAATATTAAGCGAGAAACCTTTCTTTGAACCTTACAAAGACTAAACATATTTTTTTATAAAATATGTTTAAAACATAAGGTGGTAGATTTCATGCCATGTTGTTGGATATTTAAATTTGAATAATAAGAGTGACCCATGAAACAAACAACCCACCTTGTATAAAACAAGTTGATTTCATTTGATATTGGTTACATGGGAAGTAACAATAATTTATAAAACTTATATGAGCAGATATGTGCAAGTAAAAGCATGAAACATGATTTAAAAAATACAAGATAGCACTATGCATATATAAAATGTTTGTGAAAATTGTAAATCCCTGTTATAAGGTATAATTGTAGGGGATCCACTAGAAATAGTGGGAATGCTAGGTGAAATTCAATTCTCAATAAAGATAAGTTATATTTTTATTGGGTTTTTTACCAAAAGGTTTTCCCAAATACATGTTGTGTTTTTTGTTCATTTAGAATGTGTTATGGGATATTTTCATTAAAATTTAATGTACTCTCTAAATTTTTATTCTATGTTAAACTCATTATAATTTGTTTTGCAATCATAGACTAAAATCCTTGGAAAATTCATGGTGGATATCTAATATGTGTTTATTATATATGTGTGAATTTCATAACATGGTATCAGAGCCAAATGTTTTTGGTTTTGTAGGATAAATATGTTTTATAGGTGAATATTATCTATAAGATTAGTCATGAAAAATTTCAAGACCCATGAAACATTAAGTATTGTTATAAAGTCTTTTTTCAGCTCTACAGGTGCAAAAATTAAATCCCCTATGAAATAAGTTAAAATTTAAAGTTTTGCATGAATTAAATATTAAGTAAGAGATTATTAAAATTTTACGTATCTTCTACAACCTTTTTGTGATGTAAATTTGATCCATGGCCTTCCTCTTTTGTATAGTCATGTAATGATATTTTTGCTTGTTGCACAAAATCTTCTTTTCTCGGTGGCTCTCTTATTTGTTGCGTGGTGTTTTTGTGTGTTACACCAATTTTTTCTTCACTCTGTGGCATTTTTGTGTTGTAAATTTTTATCACCTTATTACGTGGCTTGTAGCCATGTTACGTAAAAGTTTTGCTATTTTGTAGTGTTAGTGAAATAATTTGTCACAAGGACAAATTAGCTGATTTTCACCAATGATTGGAACTATGCCCTTCCTGATTATGAAAGGGGAGGATCCCTTTATTGAATGTAGATAAAATGAATCCTATATAACCTTATTTTGTCTTTCCTCATGATATTATAAGAAAGGGGAGGATCCCTTTATAGAATGCACACAAAACTATGTTCTTTTAGAGGTTCTTTCCTCATGAGATTCTTGAGACTTCTTGATTTGATGAATAGAGCCCTATTTTTCATGAAAACTCCTTAGAACTATTGATCCAGTAAAATTATACTTTGGGATTCTATGAATCACAAAACTATGATGTTCTACTTTCAACTTTGGAAAATGACAGAATTTCTTGAAATTAGAGCTTCGTGACTCGATTATCTAGTGCTATAGAAAGGAAATTATTAGAGAAGGAAATAATTTACACTTCAACACCAATAATTTTATCCTAGAAACCTCCAAGGAGGAAACTAGTCGGGAAGGGAAATTGATCTTTCTTCCCACTTTTATTGGTTTAACATAGACAATTATAGATTACAATAAGTATGAAAAGAAGCAACAATGTAAACCTTCTCTCCAATTACTTGCTTGCTCTATTTCTACACCTTGCTCCTACAATTCCATTCCAAAGACCAAGATCTTTCTCACTACTCTCATTAAAATCTACTTCTCGATCTCTCTGGATCTTTGAATGTCTATTCTCTTGCTCCTTTCATGTATTTATAGGCCTTCCCATGTCCTCCCATGCATTGGAGGATGTGAAAGGGCATGGAAGGGAAGAGACATGACTGGGTGCTTCAAGAACGCGTCCACTTGCTTTCCATTCTTCTTTTCTGTTTGAAAGTTTTAGGACCACCGCCCTATGTAGATCGGTAGTCTCAGGACCGCCGCCCTAAATGGGTGGTGGTTTTAGGACCACCACCCTGTAGGGTGGCAGTTATGAAACCACCACTTTGCAAAGAGTGGAGGTTCTATCCAAAACCTTGTTTACCTCATTTTTTTCACTTTTCTTGTTTCTCCTTCTTAGTGTTGATGGAATTGATGAAGTGGTGTGTTTTTCTTTATCCCTATGGATCATACCTCCCCTACTTAGGATGCTTTTTTCCCATAAAATATTAGTGGGGGAGTGGTAGAGGAATCAACTCCCTCTCATGCTCATTTGAGTACCACTAGGTTTTCCTTAGTGTCTTCTCTCATCCAACCTGCCAAGACTACTACGGATATCGGTTTTTTATTCTAGTTCTAAATCCTCCTCGAGGTCACCTCGAGTACAATCCTCTTTAAAAGGTAACTTTTTATCTTTCCTTATTTTTCATGCATAAATGGTGATAGTGGATGCGAGCTCTTGCAACTTATTATCTCATGTATCTCGAATGAAGTATGGCATAAAGGTTTCTTCTCTAACCTGATCAATTATGGAAAAGGTCCCATAATGTAGTGGTTTAGTCCTTTCTTGTCTTTATCTCTCAAGATGGATTAGCCTGAATCCTCTCCAAGTAGTATGCTCTTCGTTATAGTCACAATTGTTCCTTGTATCATCTCTTCTTTTTGCTGCCCCACGGCCAGGTCAGTGAATTTCAAGGTAGATATGGTGTTTGTATAGAAGAAGTTTGTTTTGCTCCTTGAATGAGTGGTTCCTATGGTGGCTTCTTCTGTAAAAAATCGACAAGTGTTATCAAATTATCCATCCTTTGGTCAGAAATATCTTCTCTCATCCATTTTGTTTTTCTTCCAATGAAAGAAACAAAACTGATGATTTTCCTGAATAATTCTTGGTGCTTGGTTGGCACTTACCATAGCTTTCTTTGATTTTCTTTAGTGTGCCCGGATGTTAAAAATGACTCCATCCTTGACCCATCTAAACCGGTTCTCCCTCCTTGTGAACACAACATCCCTGATATACAAGTAAGGAATTCTAAACACAACATCAAATGCATCAAGTGGAATAATATCACCCTCTAATAAATCTATGTATTGGTATTTATCCCAAACTAAACTCTACACTTCCTTGTAACTTGTATTTCTACACCCTTCTTCACCCATCCCGAAGTGGGTATGGATGTGGATGCATAAGTCTCTAGACCAAGATTTTCTACAACTACCATCGAAATCAAATTTGACTAAGAAACCAAAATCTACTAAAGCATTTACCTTAGTCTTCTTGATTTGGATTCTCGATTTGAAATAGCTTACTCATCTCTTCTTCTTAGTGCTACCTCATACATGTTAGTGGAAATACATCCTAACCTTTTGTCTACATCTAAATCATCCTCAATATCCACTCTCTCTCTATCTTCACAATGGCCATGGATTTCTTGGAATCCTTGGTTCGGTGCTTTGGATGCAATTCCGGATATAAATTAAACATGTGGCGTTAGTATGTCCATTTACATCACAATTCTTAAAGAAATTCTAGGATCTTTACAAGTATGCAAAGGAGTAGTCACATTTTACCTTTCTATTTACCTCGCTACTTATCTTCCCTTGTTATTTGTCCTCTTGTTATGTTGAATGGTCTCCCTTTAGCTCTATTTCTCCTTGCTTCTTCTCATCATCAATGTAGTATACTTATACACAAACTTCATTGAGATCCTTGGGATTCATGGAGATTACCTTCCTCTGAAGGTTAGTGTGAAGTCCTTCCAAATACTTGGTCTGAATGTCATCATCCTCCATGTCCATATTAAGCAACATGGCTTGTCTCCGAAATTCCGTAGTGTAGTTTGTATGCTTTGACCACTACCATGTCTAAAGTACTACCACTTAATCATCATGTTAGTATTATGGTGAATAGGATAGAAGTTAGCTCTAATAAATTCTTTAAAACCTTTCCAAGTACTAGCAATAGGATGTTTCTTCTTCTCACAAGTGGCTAGATGGGTTTCCCACCAAACCAGAGCATGACCTTCCATTTTGAGATGTTCAAAGGTGACCCTTTGTGCCTCAGTGACATTATGCACACTAAAGTAGAATTTCAACTATTTTAGCCATTTATCCAATAATTATGCATCTACTTTTCCTTCAAAATTATTTATTTCCATCTTTTGTTTCAAATTTAAAAGGTGTATGTGCAGATTTTACCTTCTCGCTTATAATTGGTGTCTCTTCACGCTCTTCCCATTCTTCCTCTTCTTCAATCTTTCCGATAACAAATTTTTGTCTAGTGCTCAAACCACCAAGTCAATGGAATCTTTCTTAACCAAAGTCATCTTTTGCAGATCTGAAAGCTATTCTTGTTTTCTATACAATCTATTCATCATGGTCTCTAGCATCTTGACTCTATGGATCAAGTTCTCTTCCTCCATTTGAGATTGAATTTTCTATTTCCACTTCTTCGTAGAAATATCTAGATCGCAAGGTAAAAATTATTCACCTTTGGACCTTGTCACTATTATAAAAAATCAAAATAAATATTCAAATATCAAATTCCTAGATCTATAATCATCTCTGATACCAAAATGATCCATAAACTTCTACTTTGGGACTCTACGAATCACACAACTATGCTTCTCTACTTTCAACTTTTGAAAATGACAAAATTGCTTGAAAATTAGAGCTTCATGACTGATTATCTAGTGCTAAAGAAAGGAAATTGAAAAGAAGGAAATAATTCAAACCTCAACACCAATAATTTTATCTAGAAATCTCCAAGGAGGAAAACCAATCGGGAAGGGAAACTGCTCTTTCTTCCCACTTTTATTGTTCTAACATAGACAATTACGGATTACAATAAGTATGAGAAGAAGTAACAGTGTAAACCTTCTCTCCAGTTACTTTCTTACTCTATTTCTACACCTTGCTCCTACAATTCCATACCAGCACTGAAGATCTTGCTCACTGCTCTCATTAAAATCTACTTCTCGATCTCTTTGGATCTTTGAATTCTATTCTCTTGCAAATTTCATGTATTTAAAGGCCTTCCCATGTCCTCCTTACACTGGAGGATGTGAAATGGCATGGAACAGAAGAGACATGGCTAGTGCTTAAGAACACATCCACTCACTTTCCATTCTTCTTTTCTATTCAAAGTTTCAAGATTTCCGCCCTGTGTAGACCCGGTGGTCTCGGGATCATCACTTTGGCCGGGTGGCGTTTACGAACACCACCCGAATGGTGGTGGTTCATAAATCACCACTCTGCACAGAGTGGAGATTCTTATCTAGAACCTCCATTTACCTCATTTTATTTCACTTTTCTTGTTTCTTCTTCTTGGTGCTGATGGAACTGAAGAAGTGGTGTGTTTTTATGGATCCATATGGATCAACTATGGATCACTATTGTAGTTATTTCATTGATGTCCTCTAAATTACAAACATTTAAAGAGATTGGTGAGAGAGAAAAAATATTAATTGTTGGGTATTAAAGATTATACAACTCCATTAAATCATATTCTACACCATCCATGAACAAATTAAATATTAATTTTCTCATTTTTCCAATAGTCATCCTAATATCATCTCACTTTATTGTCTTAAAATCATCTAATTAGTTAACCTAATAATGTTTGATTTGGGGAACATGGGGAAAGTCGAGAGATTTATGTTTTAGAATTCCTTCGAATGTTAAAATTAACCATGAAAGTGTATGTTTAGAGATTCAAGGAAAAAAATAAGCTTCGATATTTGAGGCATCCATGACATTCATGCATGAGTAAATTCCAAGAGAAATGGGGAAAGACACACTTTACTTCTTATGGTTCTTGAGTTTGATACCAACATGAAAACATCTCCTACATAATTCAAACATCAGTATCTTATCGTTGACATATCTCGGGATCTTGCAGAGAGAGATGTCAAATCCTACAACTCTTATATAAGAGAAATTTTAAAATTTAGAAAAATAGGACCAATACATTTTAATCAATGTTGCATCTGGGAACACAATCTTAACTTTGGGTTCCCTTAAAACAATCGGATGATAAACATTGTGAATGCATCATTCACCCTAGTAAAGAGATGATTAATTTCTTTAATAGTAAGTTAAGGGTACCTTTCATAAGTTAGGGCCTTCTTTGAAATGTTTTGAGAAATATTCGTGCCGATGAATAGTCTTGTGCTCATGATAGCATGCAATAGATATAACATCATTGTGAAATTATTTGTAACCTGTAATTAAAGCAATTGAAGGTAAATGTTATCACTTATTATTTGTCCCCACTCAATAGTATGATTCCTCTTAATAACAATGAGGATGAATTTTTCCATCCAATCCTATAATTGCTTATTAGTTTCTTCACCCATTACCCTGCTTAGAAAAATGATTTCATACAAGTAACCATTATGAAACTCAATCCATGAAAACATTTTTAGCATAAGTGAGGGTTTCATTCCTTGTCTAAACTGTGATTCTGCAAGGACCTAGAGGTAGGATTTAAAGTTTGAACACTCACTAGATGCAAACTCATTTGTGATTATGACCATGTTATTTCATGTTTGAATGTATATACATTGTGCAATGCCCTTTGGGGTGAGTATTACATGTATGGAATTATAATTTTCCCTTACAATCCTTAATTATGGATCATAGTTTTGAGAACATGGTAACACCAATTATGTACTATGAAATGAAAAATGATTACCTCCCAAATTATATAATCCTCTTCTGAAAATCCTCTCTTCAACCATTTCTCTTGGTCCTTTGAGAATCCAACTCTTTAGGTCATTTAGGTCCATGTGAGTGACATTAATGTCACCCACACCTAGATACTTTGTGGATAGGGTTGAAATAGGTTCCATACAAGATAATTTGAAATTCATTATTACAAAAATCATCAATATGAATGAAAATGAAACAAACAAATTTTTGCACTAGAAACCAAAACTTCTTATTTTTTCCAGGAAGGGTTTAAGAGCTATTATTTTAGAGAATTATATTTTTGTTCCAATTATATCTTATGAATCTTATAGAATAATTATAGTACCTCCAATGATGATGATTTGATATTTTAATAAAGTGTATCCTTTTAGTATGTTGTTTTTTCAAAAAATGCTTTATGGGAAAATTACTTGTTTTTCCTCGTTTGTAGTTTTCCAATGTTTCTAGATGTTTTGAATGGCTAGAGATTTTTGTTTTAGGAGTATTTATATTTATAGTAAGTGATTATGCATATCACTTTATATTTTAATAATATGTAATTACTAGTGTCCATTTGCAATGAAAACAACCCCATCATATTTGTCTCTGGACTAGGGACCCATGCTCCATTTTTTATAATGATCCCTCCATTGGAACACTTGCAAAATTAAAAAGCAAATTTTTGGAGGAGGGTTTAATATTTTTTGTTATTAAAAATTTAGGGAATCATCATGTTTGTAGAAATATTCTTCTCAAAGTTTCATGGGAGGATTATCTTCTATGAAAATCTCACCTGAATCGGTTTTGTGGTTAAATAATTATGAAGAAATGTTTGTTTACATGGTCATGGCTTATTCAAAAAAAAAAAAATTTTGCCATCGTGTCTAGTAAATTTTCATGTATTTAGAGGTAGTAGAATGGCTGAAATAGAGAAGGGGTTGACCTGTGCAAGTAAAACCACTTGAAATAAGCTAAGTAATGTTTTATGTCATCCAAGTAATTAACGTTTGAACTCCATTGAATGACAACTAAGTATGGTAAAAAGATATGGTTTAATGAGATGCTCATGGGTAAAATTTTATGTCCCTTCTATCCCATGAAAAATGTACCAAAGGTACAAATTTGTTCTTTTATCAAAATCATGCAAAGTTTCAAGATGAGGTGCAATGTGAGGGATGTTGAAAAAGTTGTTAGAGCACCGAGGGCTGAAAAGTGGTCGCACGATGAACCTCGAGAATGGGGTTTATCTTGGGAACACATTTTCCCCTTTGTAACCTTGGAAAAATGGATAAGAGGGAAAAAAACTCCCTTTGATCGTGATGGTGATAGATGGTGAGATTTGCTGCATTGTGCAGATGAGGGGTTTAGAGATAAGTACTTTGTCAAGAAGAGGAGGGTCACATAAGGGACCAGAGAGGGGGCTTGCTCTTGGTATATTTTTTTCTTCTTTGTCCCATTGGTAAATTGAAAAGAGAGATACAAAGGTGCATATTGAGCATGAATTTTACATGTGACGATAATTTTTGGCTAAATATGGGATCAACACACTTTGCATAAGAGGGGACTTGAAAAATTATCTATTAGAGCTTGAAAGGTATTTCAAGATGATATTTTATAATATTTATAATACAAGATATTTTATAAGATCAATGGCATATGTTATAAAACTTGTTTCTCCCTTAACATAAATAAAACTCCTTTTTCTTTGGGATAGCTGGGTGTTCCTACAAATATTGAATTGTTTCAAGAAATTCTTAGGTCTTATAGAAAATATGATTCTTCCACCATGTAGATAATTTCCAAACATTTATATTTCTAATTTTTTCATTCTAACTCCTTATAGGGATCCAAAATCATTTACTGAGGTTCAGTTCAATTTTTACTACTCCTTACACATAAAAACCCCGCTCTTGCACAATATGTACCTAAACCACCAAAATGTCCCTAAATATTCCTAAATCACTTCCAAAAATTTTGGCTCTCCAATACCACTTTCTATAGGGATTATGATATTTTGGAACCTTCCTAAAAGATGCATAACTACGTTAAACTAGCCAAATTTGGTATTTTTAGGCATTCTCGAGAACTAGTCTTCAAGTACACTTTGTTGAATGTAATGTTTTACATTATGAAAACACTTAAAACACTTGGCCATGCTTGTTAAACATATTAGGAGGAAAAAAAAGGATGGGATAATCATGACATGGAATAAAAAGAGACATGGAAATGGGTTTAGGAGGATTTGAAGCATTTTTTCTTTTTGGCTTAGTTGTCATGTTTCAAGTTTTGAAATTTTGGGCTTATAAAAATGCATGACAATATCTAGATCTTACTCAGGTAAATTTGATCACAAGGGAAAATAGAGGACTGAAAATTTCTCTTAGGTGAGTAGAGTAGTTACTTATCTATTGGGCAATAAAGTCTTTATTACAAGAAAAAAATATGAATGGACCAACACACAAACACACAACAAAAATAAAACACACAAAATAGAAAGGAAAACAAATACAATAGATAGAGAAATATAGTACAAAGGATGGGTTAACCAACTTCACTGTTTATAGAATTTCCAATGTTACCTTTCGCGAGGAAACTGTAGACACCAAAATTCTTCACTTCCTATCCTAGGTTCATTTACAATCATAGATGACCCATTTTCAACATTCCATGACAATAAAATCATCCATTGGCCTCTTTAATTAATTTAATATAATCACCCTTCCCACATCCCTAAATTCTAAATTAATTAGTTAATTAAATAAACTAAATAAACAACCTCACACCTCGCCATGCTAACTTGGACACCTCACTAGCTAAAATCAACTACTTAACTAGTTTAAAACATTCCAATAACATACCTAAACCACCCCTAACGTATCCCTAACCACCTCTCCCCACATAACTAACCATAGCTAAGACAAATTTCTAAAAATATATCACCCTCATCCTAAGTAATTTACTTTAGCTTGAAGTCCCTCCCCAGACTATTGTCCTAACCACTTCGAAATCCTCAAGATATTGTTTGAAATAGAAGGAAAATAACTTGTTTTGTACACCTAACTAATATTTCCTACAATTCCCTAAAATTTTCCCAATCGCCAACGATCTATATAAGTGTGTTTTTTTCCTTCCTTTATTGTGGGGATATTTTGGTGTTTTACAAGAAAAGTTTGATGTTTCTCAGCATTCAAAACTCATTCATCTTCAATAAAGCTCCATCACTACCACGCTACTCAAAAAATTATCAAATTGATCATCATATCATCTATTTTAATCGTTGAATCATCCTCACTCATGTGTCTATCAACCAAATCAACCCGATTACAAAAGGTAATCATTCCATTTTTTCCATATTAGTCACTAATAATAGGTAACATTATTCATCTCCTACTTATCATGTCATATGTGCTCTGAAAATTCACTTAAGATCATAGTTTAAATTGAATTTGTCTCCGTTTCATGTAAACTATGAAAATTTATAACAATCCCCAGCAATTTTCCCAATCATTGGTGATTCCTATGTAATAGTTTGCTCTTGCATATTTTTCATAATCTGCCTAATATTTCTTGCTTTTTTTTTATTGTTTTCTAACTTCTTGCCTAACATGGTGATTTAATATTCCTTTAGAAGATAATAATTACCCTACTACTGACATTGGTGCTTTTCCTGTTATTCATCATCCTCTTTACTAGGAGTAGTAGGAAATGCTTCATGATTTAGAGCTTTCTATAATTAATTCCACGCCCTTTGATCATCTAGAATCTATTTTTGAATCAACTTATTATATCCATGAGGCAATTGAAGCATTTTGGGACACATATTATGAGGCTCAAAGACTCCATGAAGACCTTGCACAATATGAGCACAACTATGAGGCTGGTTTAGACCTATCAAAAGACTACCACACTACATCTAAACTTGAGACTCATAGTCACATTAGCATCTCTAATATTGATACCACACTTTCCCATCTCTACGAAATGTAGGAGGAAGTGTCTTATTTCCTTGTTAAATATTTCATTTCTATATCCGAGTTTGATTTCACCCGAGGATAAAGGCCTAGTTGACTTTATAGGGTCTAATTTATTTGAGAACTTGAATACAGATAAAAATATGATCTCTAGATCTAGGTTAGTATTATATTATTATGTATATGTACACCTAAATAAGTGACACCAGATAGTCATACTTTCACTTCATCAAGTTGTGTCACAACTTTATTATCACTAAATAAGCTTAATTGTCTCTGAGCAGGTTGGTATTGATCAAGGGAAGTCTTTGGGATTCTTGGGACTAGATTTTTCAGACAACCTACCCATTTATTTTACTAACATTATCTTGTTTAGATGTTTTGATTTGTAGGCTTTCTTACAGGGAAAGGATCCTTCTTTACTTCCTTCACGGTGCGCAATATCACACAATCCACATTGCGGGTATCCCATAAAACCCACCGGCATACTGAGGTTGATTTTGGTAATTACACCCTTAAAACATCAAGAAAACCAAAGGTAAAAATCATGCTCAACATTATGGAATCCCGGTGGGACCCTTGTCCCTTTTTATTGCTTTATTTTATCATTATAATTATTACCATTTTCACTAACTACAATCATCCATTATTGGCTTAATTTCCTATAATTAGCCCAATGTTAGTGATTCCCTGTGTTGTTTTCTAATCATCTCTTAATCATTTTATTATTTCTTGTTTTCATTTTTCTACTCCTGCTAATCTTTTTATAGATTTCTTTTCCTGAGAGTTTTACTTTCTGGAATTTCTTAACACAAGCTCTAGAAAAATTTATAAAATTTGAAATAAAAATGAAATAAAATAGGAGCACTCTCAGGGTAAGTTCTAAAAACCATATTTTTACTTTTCATTTTGTATTCTTGTTCACTGGTCCTCATCGAAGTCAATATTTCATTTTGAGGTTTTAAAATGAACTCTTTCATAATTCTTGATCATCTAGTTCTAATTACCTAATTAAATTAATTTAATTTTACTTCTCCTCCCTCACTTACAACCTAAATCACTTCAAAATAAAAAACACAATCAAACAACTCCCACCTAGGTGAAACTGATTGGGATTTCATCAACCAACAGGGAAGATGACTCGGTGTTCTGGATGAGTATAATCTCTTGTATGTCGGTATATATTGGCTCAACACCTGACTCCCTTATCACAACGGGACTATGAAGTGAGGGGGTAGGCCCCAACACCGGTGCCCATTACCAAGCAGTATATAGAGTTGGGTCTCACGTACCTTTGGGTATATCGAGGACACCGCCCTTAACATACCTAAAACTATCTATAGCTTACCATTTCCTAGGACCCTTGTTAACCATCTTACACATTTCACTTTTTCTATAATTAATCAAGATTAATACAAAACAACATTTTCTGTTTTTGCTTATTGTTTGTAAATCAACCCATCTAGTTAATTTTTATTTCCTAGGTGTTTGTGTGTTTTCTTATCATGGTATTTACTAGACAACAATTCGCACGATGATACTCTAAAAACATGTCTACTCCACCCCCTACATTCCAAAAACATGCCCCATTTTACACCACAACACTTTCAACACCAATACAACAACAAATCCCTTATTATCAAACGGACACATCCAATCCCTTCTCTGACACCCAAAAAAATGGAATGAATCAAGATTCAACTATAACAATGAAATAGAAAAATAATCTTTCCATTCTCCACAACACTACCATGGTCAAATTCCTCATACACCGAAATCAGAACATCCATTCTCTCCTAGAGCATGTAAACCTCCTTTCTACAATAGGGAGACCCTATTTTTGAAGAAATGTTAGAATCAAATCCCATTTCTCTCAATGCTTATTTGGCAGTGAGAAATGTTAAAATGTAACCATTCACACCCCAATCTATTCCATACACTCACAACCCTTTCATCTGTCATTGAAAAAATCATTGGTTAAAACCAATACCATGTTTTCCAACAATTATATCATTACTTCAAATCAACTGAAACACCAAACAATAGTCAACACCAGATCTCCACCATCTCTACTAACCCCTTTGAAACATTGAATGAACAATATTTCACTAGTTAACCCAAAACACCCAAAGTCTCCTCAGCTCCCATTTATGACCTTCACATGATCTCATCACAAAACACATTTTCTCAGCAACCCACATCTTCATCGAGTCCTTATATAGGATCCACATCTCCTCTAAGTAGTACCACTACTTCCTCGTCCACTCCTCTAGCCTCCTCACAGGTATAAACACCTCCATTGGGTTTTATCACCCCTTCTATAGTTATTTCTTCCCAATAGGTTAGTGCTCCTATCTAAGAACATCACTATGTCCATTCCCACAACCATGCCATTGGTCAATACTAGTGCCATTTCTAGTACACATCCTATTTTGCAATACATACCACAACTTTGATAACCATTGATTTCCATGCCACAATCAACACATTGAAAAACATTCCACAATACAATATCCCAGAATAAAAAATTCCACAACATGCACCATCCTCTACCGCCTCTAATATGTATTCCTAGGAAACACCATTTATTCACAGTAATTCATGTATATGACAATGCCATTGCAATATTAGTGTATTAAAACTTCACATCCTATAGCTTCATAAAAAATCATATCATCTTATCAAAACATCCCTTATCATCATAACATCCCTCAACAAAATGTTCCCTATCAACATAATGTATCACAACAAAACATTCCTCAATATGGAGTCCCTCAACAAAACACACCTCAAAAAAACATTCCATAATACCATATCCCTCAACATAACAAATCATATCAGCACAATGCTTCGTATCAACAAAACACTCTCTACCAAAAAACATCCCTCGAAAAACCAAGCACACTCATCCTATTTCCAACATAGCTCATCCTCACAGAACAAACACAATCAGATTCCCTCCAAGACACCCTTTTAAGCCACATATCTAGTCTTGAAGTTGCTTCATCCTCATCTAAGAATACACTCTCTTATGATAAAATTTGCAACAATCCCATTCACCCATCAATACCATTCAAACATGTATCCACCTCACTGGGAACTTCCTAAACTTATCAAATTTTACAGCAAAGAAGATCCCAATAACACATATGTGCCTTTCGTTAAGCATGCTATTTAATAGCTCATGATCAAGATTTGATGTTGAGGACCTTCCCCATGTCCCTCTCTAGTCCCACCTTAGACTGGTACAACAACATTCTATAACACTCCCTATTTTCCTTCGCACAACTTGCACAAATTTTCCTAGACCACTTTTCTATCAACATAGCCCATAAAGTCACCATCAATGACCTGTATGCCATTAGAAAATTTGAAGATGAGTCCATCACGATTTATTCACCGATTGATGGATGTCACCAATAAAATGTCATTTACATTACTGAAAATACAGTTAATCGAGGTGTTTTATCATGCAGCACTAAATACATCTCATCCACATTACAAATCCAATCATTTAAAAGTTTTGATGAAGCTTTTACCATGGCCTATAAACTAGAATTATGAGCTCTAGAAGATGGATGAGTAAAAATTTGAACCAAGAAACCAAAAGATGAATTCCCACCTAAATCACCATCCAACAATGACAAGTCAAAAACATCTTCCAACGCCATCATAGTCAGATCTACTCCCAAGGAAAAACCTTCCATCGAAGCGTCCCCTCATCAACAATGTAACTACACAATTATAGGAGAGACATATAGTGTAATTTTTGACAAATTACTTGCTTCCAACATGATATCTCTCCCTCCCATTCGACCTATTGACATATCAGTATCCAAGCCCATTTGGTACTAGGATGATGACTATTGTAAGTACCATAGGGTCAATGGTCATGACATCAAAAGATGTTGTACATTCCGCAATGTGCTCCAAGATCTAATCGACAAAGGTGACCTTCATTTGGACAATCCAAACACACCTCTAAATCAAAACCTCGACATATTTAAGAAACCTTTTCAAACCATCCTTCATCTTCCAACCAACCACAAATGAATGTTGTCCATATCATTAATGTAATAAAAATTGAGCCTATTCCTTAGTCCACCCTCACACCTAATGAAACAAAATCACATAATCAACACCAGTAACCGATGAGCCTAAAATTATAACTACAAATCCTCCTTCTATTGAAACCATCACTCAAACCCTTCCTACATCCTTGGAAATTAATGAATCAACACCCACTGAATCAACACCGGTGCCCAACAAACTCAAAGTTGTTGAACCACCACTTGTTACTAAAACCATCCCTATGCTCTCATCACACACCACCACCAAACCTATACCCACATCCTCTAGTACAACTATACCTACACATGTATCTGGCATGGAAAATATAGCTATGATTCCTCTTGAAATGTTCTTAGCACAACTTCCTCCACTTTAGCCAACCATAGGCAGTAGTCTTCCCCAATCCACCAAAAAAAATGATGAGAATCCCGTAGACCATTTAGACTACATTAATCACATCATCTAAACTCCTCTTCCTTCACTAGCATCAACTTCATCAAATACACCTAGTTCATCTAAAACCTCAAAGGGCCTAATAAACAAGGTGTTATTAGGTCTTTAAAAGTCGTTATTATGATGAAACATATAATTTCCATGGTCCTCCAACTTTTTGTCCACCTCCTCCTATGAGGGAGTCCCCACTTTTGGAGACCTCTTGTCATGTCAAGACCAAGGCCTATGAGACCTTCCAAACAAGACACTATTTAAGGATTTGAGGTCCTTATCATGTGCCTCCAGATAAAAATTCCCACATGGTACTCATTCTATCATACCGGTTAATCACCCTATTATTACAAGGAAAAAACCATCTACCAAGCTCCCACAGTGAGTCCATACTCTACATCTATCATTCCAGCAAAGGGCATCCACATCAGATCCTTGCCCTCCATATCTGACACAATCACGCTATTCTCCGCAACGATTACCCACACATGATCCTCATTCTCGATCTTCTATTGTAAAAACTAGAAATCCTCCATAGCCAACAAATAAACAACCTATTGCTAAACAACTTGTCTCAACTCCTCCCATGAAGGATTAAATCTCAACCTTATTACCATCCATGTTCGGGCCTAAAGGGCATTATGCCACCATCTTGGATGACTTATTACAAAATTCACTCATCACATTACCACCCCCAAGCCATCAGACCATCATGGATGGAAACCTTCCTGGTATGACTTTAATGCCTTTTTTGATTACCATAGAACATGAGGCCACTCCATAGAAGATTACAGATCCTTTCATCTAAAATTTCATAAGATTGATAGTTCACTCTTCCTTCCCTCTCAGTCAATTACAAAGTCAATATAAACATCAAACATCACCATAAGATTCCATCCTTGAAACATAAATTCACCAAGTCAATGTCATGCACATCACCACTCGCTTGTAGGAATATGAAAAGGATCATCTAAGTCTAAGAAAGATAGGGATTCCGTCATCATACCTTAACCTCCTGAGCTATGGAATCTACATAATAAGCCTAAGATTTCAATTTCCTTAGGTCCTGAAGATTCCAATAAAAAAATCATCAAAATCAAAAATTTCTATACAAACAACAACACCACCTTCCACTACAATTCAAAAAGTGGTCATCAAAAAACTGCATCAATCTCCTATCTGGATGTCACTTTATGATCTTGTCCAAACATTACCTAGTCATAAATAGGCCATGATAAAAGCCCTTAAATCTATCATTATACCAACTAATGACCTCAATCCCATTTACAAAATTTATAGGGGATCTTAAATCATCTACCTCCATATCATTTGAACCATCTAAAATTCCTTCTCTTAGACCCAAAGACCATGACTTTCCACTCTTCATCACTTCTCAGATCAATGATATCTCTATCAAAAGTGTCATGTTTGACAATGAAACCTCCATCAATATCATATCATCACACTTTTTAACCAACTCAATTTTCCCAACACTGTTGTTTCACAAACACCAGTTATTTTACGATCATTTAACGACACCATCACACCCATATTAGGCATTTTATACTCCCACTCAAAGTAGGCATCAAAACCTTACCATAACTCTTCTACATTATCAAAAGGAGAATTCCAATACAATATGTTGTTAGGATGCCCTTGATACATACCATGCATTGTGTCCCTTCTACCTTCCACCAATGTCTCAAGTATAACATGAAGGATGAACCTATAATTGTTCCCACTAATCCAAATCCATTTGTTGACTGCTATATGATGTATCATCCAAACAACATCCTTATGCCAAAATCTACACCTGAATCATCTCACCAAGCACCTACCATTACATCTATCCCTCTTCTAGATTACTAGAAGATTCTTCTCTTTGTGAATCTATAAAGCATCTTATGATTGGGGAATATACTGTCTCTCATGCTCAATTATATTCCTTCACCCAAAACATATGGTCACCCCGACAAGTAACCCATGTTTGACCCAAATTTAGGAGATGTGATTTCCTATGGTCCAACTTATCTCAAAAAAAGTCTCATTTATGGGGATTTGATAATCCTCCATCCCATGTCATAAATACACACCATGCTATACCATTCACATCAAACTTTGAATCTCTCAATAATCCGAATTTCACCCGCATGTATCTTCATCACTGCACGTGGAGAGGTTTTGGCCTCAAACAATACAAACAAAGAACCCACAATCAACCCATTATACATTCCCTTAAATATCATGAGAGGAGTGGACTAGGCTATAAAATACTCACCTCTTACATGTGGGAAGCCACTATGTCCAAATTTGCTACATCCCTAACTATTTTTGAACCAAAACTAGTACCATACATGAACCCTGAAAATCCCATGGACACAAGTGACATTGTACCCATCCCACCTAATTTTTTTAATCAATGCCATATCTTTAGGACCACTCACTTATCAATCTGGTCACTCCACCAAATCACTACCACTTGTTTGGCCAGATATGGTTGATGAAGATTCACCCATTATAGATATCCTTCAATGTTAGGATGACCAAGATATTCTTTCTCATATGGGAGCTGAGGATCATTTTCTTCAAAAATCCCTACCCTTTGATATGTAAAATATTCTTAGTGATTCAATAGTCAATGTTAACTTAGGAACCCATAGGATCCCCATGTTGTTAAGGTTGATTGTTATTTGATTCCACAAGAATCTAAGGATTTCACAACATTTCTAAAAAGATATTATCAAGATTTTGCATGGTCATATAGTTATATACCCGGGATTGACCCTAACATTATCATACACAACATAGTCACATACCCCAATCCTAAGATAGTTAAACAAAAACTTCACAAAATGCATCCTTGTATAGCTCTCCTTGTTAAGGAATAGTTGTAATGCCTTTTATCTACTAACTTTATCATACCCATTGATTATCCACAATGGGTTTCCAACATCATTCTTGTAACCAAAGCCTTAGGAAAATACGCATCTACAAAATTTTAGGGATCTCAATCTTTTTGTGCAAAGGATGACTTCCCTCTTCCAAACATATATCAGCTTGTCGACCTAACAGGTGGCCATGAAATGATTTCCCTCATGGATGTGTTTTTCTAGTTTTAACCAAATTCTCATCACTACCGAGGACCAACATAAGACTGCATTCATCACCCCTTATGGAACCTTTTATTATTGTGTCATGCCTTTTGGTCTTAAGAATGGAGGGGCCACTTACCAAAGAGCCATGAAATACATTTTCCATGATCTCATCCACAAAATCATCGAATACTACATTGATGATCTCTTAGGAAAATCCAAATCACAAAAATACCACCTTGAAATCCTTAAATATATCTTCTCTCATCTCATCCATTTCTATCTTCGTCTTAATCCCAAAAATGTGTTTTTAGTGTCCTCACTAGAAATATTTTGGGGTTCATCATATCCATCTGAGGTATTAAGGTTGATCTAGTGAAAGTTAGAGAAATTCTTGAAATACCTCCTCCATTCAATCTTAAGCAACTACACAACCTTCAAGGTAAATTGCAATCCATTTGACATTTCATATCACAACTCTTTGATCGTTTCCAACCATTTCACCATCTTCTTCACAAAGATATAGATTTTATTGGGATTATGATTGCCATAAATCCTTTGATGAAATCAAATGATACCTATTGTCAACTTTATGTGCTTACTCCATCATGTGAAGGGGATCCATTTTTCCTTTACATATCCACTTCCACTTCTAGCATGCTCACCCACCGTGATAATCAAGGTCATGAACAAGTTGTATATTACATTAGTCTATACACTCCATGAATATGAAACATGCTACACTAAAGTAGAAAAGCTATGTTGTGCATTATATTTTTCCACCTCTAAACTTTGACATTACCTCCTTAATCATAAGACATACATCGTCACCAGTTTTAATCTACTCAAATCCATGCATGCTAAACCTTATCAAAATGATCGTATAACTTGATGGCTTATGCTCATGACTGAATTTGATCTGAAATCATATCTCAGAAATCTATCAAAGGTAATCAAAAACCTCATGAATTTTTTCATGATGAATCCATCAACAATATCAAAAGTCTCGATAACGGTGAATTTTATTTCATCCCTATTAAATGAACCTATTCTTTGATGATGTTAAGTGCTAAGAAGGAGGTGGAGCAAGAGTTGTCATTATACCACCCTGGAACATTTCGCTTCCGACTATAATATAAACTTAACTTTAAGTTTACTAATAACATGGCAAGAATACAAAGCCTTAATCATGGTTCTGAATACTACCATAATCTTAGGTGTCCACATCCTAGAAATCTATGGAGATTCACAACTTGTCATCAGTCAAGTCAAGGAGAATATCAATGTAAAAATGAGATCCTTCAAAAATATAAAGTTGTCATCAACTTTCTCCTTATGGTGCATTTGATCATTACACCATCAAGCCATCCCATGATCTTCCAATAGATTTTATAGACACCATGGCATCCCTCGGGTCCCTTGTCCCTTTGAAGTAGAAAAATTAAAATATAACACTAAAATGTCCATTGTAATTCAACGTTTAGATCATCCTTCACATCAAAATGAGCTTCCTTCCATCAATACCATTAACAAAAATCCATCAAACCTATGGTACATAGATATATGAATATCTCTCCAAATGTAAAATCCCATCAGATCTATCACAATCTACTAAGCGATCATTTCTTCAACGTGCCACTTACTTTGTTATCATAAGAGGTATTCTTTACAAACACAAGTTTCAAAAGTATATTATTACGTTGTCTTAAAACACATGAAACAAGTAAAGAAATGAAGAGGTCCACAATGGAATTTATGGAGGACACATCAATGGTAATGTCATCGCTAAACGTTTCATACAACTAGGGTATTACTAGCCTATTATCACTAAAAATATTTGTGCATATGTAAAAAGTGTGTCAAATGTCAACTCCATTCAGATCTTATTCACGTCCCTAGTCAAGCATTAACTTCCTGCCAGGACTTATGGCATTTCTCTCAATGGGGGTTAGACCTCATTGGTGCAATCAATCCAAAATCATCTCAACAACATCATTCCATAATCACAACAACTGAATACTTCACTAAGTGGGTTGAAGTTATTCCTTTGACCTCAACAAAATCTAACCTATCATCAACTTCATATATCAACATATTATATGTCATTTTGACATCCTACACAATCTTATCATATATAATGGGAAATCCTTTAAAAATAAGGAAGTTAAACAGATATGTGACACATTTAACATCAAACTTAGTTTTTCATCACCATACTATCCTCAAGAAAATGGACAGGCCGAGGCCTCTAACAAAACACTTAACAAAATTCTCATGAAAACATAAATGATGCAAGTAGGAACTAACATCTCCTAGATCTTGTTTACTCTCTGGGCTTATCGAACAAGCATCCACACACCTATGGGCACTATGCCCTACTCACTTGTCTATGGCTCTAAAGCCATTGTGCCTCTTGAAATTCAAATTCCATCACTTCACGTATCTCTCAAAGATTTTATCCCAGATGACGAATATTGCCAAGACCACTTAACACAACTAGAATTGTTAGATGAGAAATGTCTAGCAGCCCTTGAACATCATCAAGTTTATCAACAATGTATTAGCAGAGCATATAATAAGCATGTCAAAGAGCATGATTTTAAAATTGGTGATCTTGTACTTAAAGAAAATCAAAATGTTACTACATTAGAATGAAGTAAACATGGGAAGTTTTCCCCCAATTAGATTGGTCCCTATGTTATCACACACAAGTATGGGTCAGGGGCATATCATCTCACTTCTCTTGATGGGGAACCTAAGGTGGAACCCTTAAATTCTTTGCACTTGCGGCCTTTCTACTACTAAATGATTGATAATCATGACACTCATTTTAATCAAATCCTATCCTTCTATCATTAAATAATAACTTCTTTCACACAAGTTCCTCAAAATCACTACACCTATTTATCAGTATTATAACCTAGGGCATGTGGGTGTAGGTTAGATATACATCTATCCCCTCCTAAAAAATTTGTTTATCAAGGTTTTTTTCCTCGGCTTAACAAAATCAAATAAACTCATTGGGTGCTTAAATAGACTGATCCCTTGAAGGAAAACTATTTATAAAATATAAATTATCAAAAAGTAGACTACTCTCTCAAAGATAGCTACCTATCAAAATCATGGACCAATCCCATGAAGGATGGCCATTCAAAGTAACAAAAAAAGTCAAAAAGTAAGAAAAACGTAGACCATACCCTCGAAGGATGGCTACTCATATATAAGGCTTCTTACTTTGATCAGCATTTAAAAAATGCAACAAAATCAAGAGCATCCAAGAAAGCTTCCCACATCAATCATCTTTCCCATCATAAGAAAACTTCGCATTGATCAGTTTGCTTCAAAAAAAAATTTACAAAAGTTGGGGCATCAATTCTCTATAAACCCATTAAAGAGGAGAATATTTCCCTCCCCCATAATGATATACACCCGCAAGGCCTCATTCATCCATTATCATAGAAAAATACCTTTCACCCAAGTCCATTATGATTTGCATGAACTATCCATTGATGGTCTTATTTAACATCTTGAAAGGATACTAGTGCAAAGTATTATCTTAAACCCATTATGTATGCATATCAGATTTATAGTAGGGAAATATTTCCACTTTTACTTCATTTAATTGTATTCCTTGATTTAAACTTGTCACATTTTCAAAACACATTTAATCAAAACATTCTAAATCCATTTATCAACATAAATGCATGACAAAACACAATACCATAAGCAATATCATCATCATCATAATCATCATCACATATAAAATGTCCTATATACAAATGTCTACATAATCAAAATAACATCATGGGCTTCTATGAGCCTACAAAAAACCAATAAAATCTTAAAACCATCATCATCATATACATATATATCAAAGTCTCATAATAATCACATCATATAAAGAAAATGGGCTTTTATGAGCCTATGACATCATATACAATCATGTAGTAAAATCAACACCTCCTAGTATTGTACTACCACCACCCTCTCCTCTAGGAGTAGGTGTGCCTCCAAGTCCTCCATCACCACCCTTTGGCCTCCGAGGTGGCTGCCTCACACTCATTGTGCTCACATTAGGTGTCACCCCTTCTAGCGTTGGCCATTTCACAGCCAAGTAGTCCATATACAAAAATGCATATAAGTATTTCTTGATGACCATGTCAACGTAATAGTCTCTCTCCACACACACAATATCATAATGCATTGTTGAAACCATGCCAGGAGGAGGTGCTACATATGTTCCCCTCTATCTACCATGTAAATCCATTGATGATAACTCTACGCTAGAAATAGAAGGCCTCATGATCCCCAAGGCCTTCGTCAATGTATCCCTCTATACCTTGTACTTGTCTCTATCAAGAGACAAGTACAAGATGAACCTGTAAGCCATCACATTCAGCTATCAGACCATCCCACTCTACGATGAGACAATATCAAACTCCTGCTAGATCATCACACTCTCTCCAAGCGGTATCCCTCTTCGTCTCTACTTTGGCCTTCTTGGTTGTCACTACTGCAACAACTACAAGAATAGTATCATCACCCTCACCTCTCTCCTCCTCAGCCTCATGTGCTCCTCCTATCCCCTGAGAATGCAATCACCTAACTACTTGTGCAATAATCTCTACTTCCCTCACCTCTCAAAACTCCTCAACAATCGAGCCCACCATGTAGAAGAATTTGGGGTCACCCCCGCATCATGTTTCCATCCTCATCTAGACCCATGGCACATGAATACTCATCAATAACTAAGGCCTCACTACAACATCCTGTGGGGTCTCGGTGTCCCCATCCTCTCATCTATCCAAAACTGGAGTCTATAGGTATACTCTGAAAAAGACCAAACTAAAAGACTAAAATGTAACAACTCATCCTCCTAGTCTTGACCACGAATCTAGATATCATATTTAAGAAAAAATAAATCCTGAGGGAACTCATGCCAATCATAAAATCCACATATGGCCTCTAGATCACATCACCCACCTAAATTCCTGATATCAAGTCCCTATAATAAATAGGCCCCTTGGCCTTCCTAGCCCAACCAAGACTCTAACTCCACCTCATGAAACCTGGGTGCCCCACATTAATAATTCTAGGAAACCCCAATGGATGAGAAATAAAAATATGCTTGGTTTCCTAACACTGTAGTAAAAATATGACATCAATCCTGTAATGCTTGTGGGCATTCAAATCCCACAACTCTCTTAAATTCTCGAGCCAGTAAAGTAGGGCCCCACTCAAAAACTGTATGGTGCTCCATCATCTCTCAGTAACTACATTGTCATCATCAAAGGGAGCCTACCACCCTAAATCTGGCAAGCAAAAGCATGAAATACCCAACATCATCATGGTCATCTTTTTATAACCTCCTCTCCCAACATCATATACTTCCTGGTAATCAAAATGTCCTGATGAGTATATAATATCCTAGAATCTCCCCATACTGATCACCGCATAGTGTCACCCCTCTCCTCCTTTGAAATACAATAGATATCCTGTCCCCTAACCAGTAGTCTCATGATATGATGAACATCCTCCAAGGTAATAGTTATCTCCCTTTAGAAGCCAAAAAGTGTTGGTGGAAGGTTTCCACTGCTCTAAAAATCCAGTATCAAATTGTGGCACCTGTGAATCCACCTATAAAACCTCATACCACCAAATCCCACTACCTCTAAATGCTCCCATTCATCATTAGTTAAATCCTCTCTAACCTCATCTAGCATCAAAGGAATATGATCTCAGATGGTCAACTTTGCATCCACTTGTAAAATACAAACACACAAAATAAACGTCAATACCTTCACATTGAAGTTGAAAAATGAAAAATTGAAATAAAAAATCATCTTACAAACATAAACATCAACGTTTAACATATGTCAGCCATAAAAAAAAATCCTAAATAAAAAACTTTCATAAAAATTCTCAACTTCCATTTAAAAATACAAACTATTTTTTGAACGGATGAATCACCGATGATTCACCTCAATCGCTAGCAATTGGATGAATCATCGATGATTCCTGCTAAACAAAACTTAGGGCTTCAGCATGCCCTAATATGGCCTTAACTTACCAAAATCACATTAAAAATTCACAAAAATTAAAACAAAATGGGTTAAATTCTTACCTCGGCTAACACTGGCTTCCGCTTCGACTCAACGATGCCATCTCCATGCTCCTTCGTCACAAAAACATGTTTTTCACACTCTGACGATAAATTCACTTTCACTACACAATAGAAAATGTGATAAAAAAAATGAATTTGGGTTATTTAAACCCCTTTTACACGCAATGCAATCAATGATGATTTACCTATTTTTGGCCTTTTTGTCTACATTGCCTAAAACCATATCTCTTTTCACCCTGTTACACCAATGTGTGATGTCTTCAAAATTATAGCCTTCAAAAACCTTTTCCCAAACCAAACATAGTAAAAAAATTGGGATTTACCATTCTTCCATGGGAGATGAGGCCTTTGGCCCCCATCACTTAGTTTTCCCACTAAACAACTTTACTTGGTAAGAGTCATACATCCACAGGCATCGAGCCCTTTGGCCACTCTATCAATTAGTTCACCAAGACGCTACTTTGAACCCCTCTCGATTGTTGTAAGCCTTTTAAAACCAAACACATTGTTGTTCACTACATTGCATTACATAAGTAGAATCACCCATGATGACAAAACATTTCTCATAGTTTTTGTCTAATGATTTTCTTAAAATTTCCATAAAATTGGGGTAAATGTAGACACCAAAATTCTACACTCCCTATCCTAGGTTCATTTATAATCATATATGACCCATTTGCGACATTTTGTGACATTAAAATCATCCATTGGCCCCTTTAATTAATCTAATATACTCACCCTCCCCACATTCCTAAAGTATAAATTAATTAATTAAATAAATAAATTAAATAAACAACCTTGCACCTCACCCTCACACCTCACCATGCTAACTTGGACACCTCACTAGCTACAATCAACTAATTAACTAGTTTACTAACCTTTCCAAAAATATAACTAGACCACCCCTAACTTATCCCTAACCACCTCTCCCCACATAACTAACCATAACTAAGACAAATTTCTAAAAACATATCTCACCCTCATCCTAACCAATTTAGTTTAGATCAAAGTCCCTCCCCATCTCTTATCCTAACCACTTCAAAATCCTTCAAGATCTAGTTTCAAATAGAAGGAAAATTAGTCATTTTGGATAGCTAAATAAGATTTCCCAAAATCGTCAGCAATTTCCCCGATCACTAGCGATCTATATAAGTGTGTTTTTGCCTTCATTTGGGGGGGAGTTTTTGGTGTTTTACAGGAAAACTTTGATCTTTCTCAAGTGTTCCAGAAGTTTTCATTCTTCAACCAAGATCCATCACCATCACGCTGCTCTAAAATTATCAAATTGATCATCATATAGTCCATTCTCATCATTGAATAATCCTCGATCATTGTCAACCCAATAAACAATCTTCACAAGGTAATCTTTCCAATTTTTCCATATTAATTACTAATAATAGGTAACATTGTTCATCTCTTTCTTCATCATCATGTCATATGTGCTCTGAAAAATCACTTTATATCATACTTTAAATTGAATTTATCTCTATTTCCTATAAACTTTGAAAAATTAGAGAAATCGCTAGCAATTTTCCCAATCACCGGTGATTCTTGTGTAATAGTTTACTGTTGTATATTTGTCATAATCTACCTAATATTTCTTTCTTTATTTCTTTTTTTTTCTAACTTCTTTCCCAACATGGTTATTTTAGATGGCTTTAAGAGGTAATAAATATTGTGTTGCTTTGACATTGGTGTTTTTCCTATTATCTGTCATCCTCTTTCTGGGAGTAGTATGATTTGCTTTCACAATTTTGAACTTTATGTAATTTAGTATGTGCCCTTTGACCATCTAGAATCTATTTTCACATTAACCAAATGTATCCGTGAGCTAATTGAAGAATTTTGGGACGTGTATTACGAGGCTCGAAGGCTCCATAAAGACCTTGCTTAGTATGATAACAACTATGAGGCTGGTTTAGACCTATCGAAGACTACCACACTACATCTGAATTTGACACTCATAGTCACATTAACATCTCTGATATTGATACCACACTTTCCCATCTCTACGAAAATTAGGAGGAAGTGTCTAGTTTCTTTGCTAAATATTTCATTTTTATACCTAAGTCTAATTTCATTGAGGATGAAGGCTTAGTTGACTTTGTAGGGTCTAATTTATTTAATAACTTCAATACCAATCAATAATTTGATCTCTGGCTCTAGGTACTACCATTATCTTATTATGTTTATGTACACGTAAATAAGTGACACAAGATAGTCATAATTTTAGATCATCAAGTTGTGTCAAAAATTTATTATCAATAAAATATCTTAACTATCTCTGAGAAGGTTGATATCCATCAAGGGAAGTATTTAGGCTCCTTGGGGTGGCCTTTTCGCAGACAACCTACCCATTTATTTTACTAACATTATCTTGTTTAGATGCTTTGATTTGTAGGATTTCTTACAAGGTAATGATCCTTTTTACTTCCTTCATGGTGTGCAATATCACACAATCCACATTCGGGTATCCCTAAAAACCTGCCATACTGAGGTTGAGTTTAGTTGTTACCCCTTGAAACATCAATAAAACTAAAGATAAAAATTGTGCTCGATAGAAAGTCCAATGGGTTTCCATCCAAATAGATTGGTAATAAATATTTTCCCCACGAAGTTTTAAAATTTGAATGGACCAATCCAGAGAGAATTAAAATTTTCATGAATCCCTTTCGGTTCTCTTCTCTTGTTTTATAATAGAACATGGTCTTTGATTTAGAATCTTATATCCTTTGTCTTTTGATTGAAGATATTTTTTAACCTGCATTGATGCCTTCTTAGTGTGTCCACTTCTACTAATTTATCTTTTTTTAATTTCTCCAAGTAGAAGGTCAACATATCAAGATCTTCTAAATACTCTCCTTCTTCTACTTCCTTCACAAGTTGTAATGTAGTTAGCTCTTTAGAAATGGGGATATTATCCTCAATCTTGTAAAGCACTTAGAAAGGAGAAGTCTTGATATATTTTTGGTGTGATTTGGTAAGCCCATAGGGCATCATATAACTTCTTATGTTAATTCATTTGATTTTCATCCACTAGTTTGTAAATAATTGTGACAATATTCTTGGCCATTTTCTTCTTTGGTAGAATTAGAGGAGTGAGAAAAAGAAATTTTATGATTTTAATAGAAATCCATTAACACACTCGAGGAGAAATAAGTGGCATTATCAATTGCAATCTTAATAGGTATTATGAATCTGATAATGATATTTTATTTTAAGAAATTTCATACAATGTAAGAATTTACATGCTTCATATGGATGGCCTTTACCCACATCTTGAAGTAATCTATGGTAGTGAGGACATATAGGTGCCCCATACTAGAGTGAGGATATAGCACACTAATGAAACTAAGATCTCATTGTTAAAATGGTTCTTAAATCATCACGGGTTAGAGTAGTAGAGTAGATATCCTATGCGTTCTAAAATTTTCTGATATGTGTCACACTTCATTACCCATTTGAATGCATCAAAAATATAGTAGGACATTCAGAACCACCTATCAATATATTGTGTGATGTGACCATTGTAGAGAAGTGGCCTCTGTATGATTGATTGTGATATGCCCTCAAGATTTTTTTTTGTTTTTCTTCTATACACCTCAAGAATGTGTCATTTATTCCTTTCTTGTATAAAACATTCACCCAGATGACTTATTTTTATTCTCTAAGGCATAAGGTTATCCTTTTATTTATATCAAGGCTAGGAGGGAAATATAGATAGATTAAGAAGTAAGCTATATCACCATAACATGGATTATTTGTGCTTACAAAAATCACAAAGGGGAGGTATTAGATCCATCAGTTGTACCAATTTAAATAATCATCCCACTCATCATGAGTAATAAGCTCAAAAAATCAATTCCCTTGCACTATTTTGGAAGTATTGATCTCTAGATTGTACTCCTACACTTTTGAGATCCAATTTCCTCTTTACTCTCCTAGGTCTTGTTGCATCAGATTGACTTAACTATTAGACTTGGGACCATGAACATAGCACAATAAATTAGAAGTTAGAATCTTAAATTGTTTCGGTGCTCTTACTACCACTTAGGCATGCTGTCTTGTTCACATTAGTTAAGTTTATGTCCTATCAAAGGGGCACTCATGAAGGTGGTGGGAGATTACAATTTTTCTCCATTATCTTATATTAGAACATCAAAAATAGTGTGCTAAGAGGGATAACGATAAATAATGAATTCATTAATGAATTCGAGCCATACCGGAGTAGGTTCTTGGACAATTAAAGATTTGATGGACTCAAAATCCTCTTTTCCTTTTTTTCTTCATTTGAAGGAATCCCTTTGCTTCATCATATTTACAATATCCTTCATTAACTCCATAAAATACGGTACGAATCTCATCGGGAAGTTGACCTTACAAAAATGAATGCACTCCTAGCTTACTAGTAGGCATGGATAGATGCAACCATCTTTGGATCAATTTTGGTGTCCTCTTTACTCACAAGGTGACCGAGGAGTTTTCCTTTACTAACCCCAAATATTAACTTATTTGGGTTCAAGGATATATGATGCCTTTTGAAATGAATCAATATGTGTTCAACTTGTTATAGATGTTCACCTATTTTCTTGGAGTACACAACTAGATCATCAAGGTACACTACAATGCATTTCCCCTTCAAGTCTTTGAATCCCAAGTCCATGGCTTCCTGAAATGTTGTACCTAAATTGATTGCATCAAATGCCATGTGATAATAGTCAAAGGTTCCCCATGGGGTAGTGAAGGAGGTCTTGAGTTGCTTATGCTCCTCTACTCTCTCTCTAATTTCCAACTTTTCATATAGGATAATCTTATATATCCAAAAAAGGTGTCAACACTTTTGATAAATGAGTTAATGTAATTATGTTCCTATGATTAATTAGTCTTATCATTATTTGCATTTTTGTTTTCTTATATTTGAATTTGGACCTACTCCGGTTAGCGTATATGGATTATGTATGCCTAATCACAATAGTAACCCTCTCTCTCTCTTCTCTCCCTATTTCCTTATCCTTCACCTCTCTTCATTGAAAATGCCTCCTTGTACATTGTACAAAAATTTTCCATAGTTTTAGTGGATTATTCCTATGTGGTCCCCGACCCAACAACCACCAAAAACTTTAGGATAGTTTACATTCAATACATGAAGCCTCCCCATACACATGAAGGAGGGGCTTAACCTTGTGACCATTGGCGGAAACCATAAATTTTCCCACATGAAAAGTATTTCACCAAGATGATGATAGTATAATACACCTTTCAAATGCTCCATTTTTAATTACAAACCATAAAAAAATCTTTTAACTCCCAAAAATAGTGTTGCAAATCAATCACCAATTAATATGCAATTCCAATCTCAATAAAAACAACAAACTACTCACAATTATAAATTCATTACATCAATTCCAAACACCAAATCCAATAAGAATAGTTACATTGAAAAATCCAACAATTAGACAAATCCCAATCCCGAAGGAACATTCAAGAAAATGAATGTTATTTTTGAAAAATATTTTTACAAAAAGACAATACGGGTTACTAGGTTGTGAAAAATAAATAAAAATTAAAAATATGGTTCTTTGACATCATGGAGGTGGCTCTAATACCATATCAGAGAGATGAAAATATCAACATGAGAATATCTCCAAATACATCATTACCATACCTTCAAAAATTGCACAAAAAAAAAAATTAAAATGCAAAAGGATAATAGTATCTATATTATTCAAGTTCTTAACATATGAAAAAACCATACATTTCTCTCTAAGAGCCAAAGTTCATGACAATGAGTGTGCCTAATAAATAGGAAGTGGAATTGGTTGCACACAATAACAATTTTTTACATGAAAATAATAATATGATGGACAAAATATTCATTCCATCAAGTAACAAAACACAATTACTCCTTAATCAAGGTTAAATCTAAGAGTGGGTGTGTATATGATTAGATATAATATTGTTAGGAATATTCGAAACAACTAGAAAATGTGAATACACATTCTAATAAGAGGCTCAAGTCCAAAGGAAGTGGTAAGAAATAGGGTTGTGTTGTATGGATGAGGAATTGTGCATGTTGGGGTTGATCCCCAATGTAAGGCCATGAAGGAGAGTGTTGGGTCGGACCATCTTCCCATCCCTCAAACATTCTTCGTAATACAACCATTCTTGTATATCTAACATTTCTTTACAATTTTTTTAAATATATATGATTCATAAATATAAACTTCTATTTTTTTATAAAACATATGCAAATATACATGCATACATACATACATACATGCACACATTCATGCATACATACATACATATATACATACATACATACATACATACATACATACATGCATACATGTAAATATATGCATACATACACACACACATACACACACACACACATACATCCATATATACGTATGTGCATACACACACACACATTTATAAACATATAAAGGCATATAGACTTTAGAACTTTTTATTGCAATAATAGAGTTCTATATTTACACACACATACATGCACACACCCACACACACAGACACACACACATTTATACAGATATAAAGGCATATAAAATTTACAACTTTTCATTGAGATAATAGAGTTCTATATTTCATTGATATCAAATGAGATTAATAATAAATCACACTTCACTAATTAAGGTTCAATGTTTTGAAAGATCATAAAATAATGAATAAAATTGGAAGATTCATAACTAAAATACTAGTTCCATTGAAAACTAATAGAATAATTTAAAAGTTCAACCTTTTATTTAACTATAAAAAATAAATTCCAAACCCAATGTTTTATTTCTTTAAAAGGATAAACTAAAAACAATGGTTACATATATTCATCATGTTCAAGTATTTACTTTTCAAATAAAAATGAATAAGGGGATTTGATAATGCAATCATATAACAATATTATCAATTCATATAGAAAATCTACACATTTTTGAAATATGACTTCTAATAAATAATTATAGAAATTGAACTTTAACCTTCACTTGAAATATTCAGTTTATAAGAAAATATAATATTCATGTTTTTCTACAACTTATTACACCATAGTTTTCGAAAATATTAACAATGGACAATACTTTCCCTTATTTACATTAAAATGAACAAAAACAACTCTTAAAATGCAAGAATAAAAGACTCTCACAAATTAGGAAAACATGTCAAATTTTTCATTGCATCAACCATTCTTCACAATAGATCAATTTCCCAAAACTTTCACTCTCAAGCTCCAACTCTAACTAAGGATGCATCCATGCCAGAAGAGGATATCTTCGTTGAACTGCCAACCAAATGACATCATTACATGCCACATCTAGAAAAGGAGAGCATGCTATCATCCCTCCAATCCCATAGGAGAGAGGGGAAGACATCCTAAAAATTAGAACATAAATGTTATGGAAAATAGAAAAACTAAACTTCTAACCAATAAACCAAAAAGCATTTATCAATCAACTCAAAACAAACAAGAAGCTCTGTGCTCCTATCAACATGGGGAAGAGAGGAAAATAAATATCATTTAAATCATATCCAAAAAAGTATAAAAAAGGTATCCACTCTATTCCAAGAATCCTATATAGCATACAAAGATCCATATCATTCTAAAATACCTTATTTCTCCTTTCCTCCTCCTTTCCAAGGCATCTCGAACCATTGAGGTTTCTTTAGCAAGGATCTAAGATGGTTTCCAAACCATATGGAAAAAAATCCCACTTCACACCATATGAAGAGAGTAAAATAGAAACCAAACAAGGATTTCCCATCAAGCCTTGTGGGAAATAAGAGGATTATTACCCCTTCCCCCACATTTCAAAAAAAAAAAAAAAAAAGCCAAAGGGGATGATTTGAGAAAAATATAAGAAAACAACATATTTTTAAAAGGAAGGATACATTTCAACACCAAAAACTCAACAAGAAATACAAAAATTTATTTCTAAAAGAATTATAAAATTCCAAATGGTGTGAGGAATACCTTATAAGTTCAATATGAATCGAAGCTTCCAAGCCCAAGAACAAATCCTCTAAACCAAAATCCAAGCTCTCCACAATCAAATATTCTTCTATCCAAAAGAACTAAAACTAAAAATAACCAAGAAGAACCCCACAACCCTACGCATTGGAGGATAATATAAGAGAAGAGTCTCCATACCAATACCCAATAGTATGGCGAATTGTGTCACCTCTCCTCCTAAGTATCCATGTCAAGAAAGTACCCCCAACATGCACTTATAAAACAATAATTTAAATATAAAATTAAAAAGAAAGCAAGTCAAATTTCTATCAAACAAAATATTAAAACTCATATATAAAGATTGTTGAAAAGGGGATCAATAGGGGGAAAATAAGCTTAATGAGCCTTGAAAAGATCTCAGCCACCCATAATTATGGTACTTGTGGCTTTTTTCAAGGAAAAAGTAGTCTCATTACTTGCATTATAATCCTCCAATTAGATACTTCTTCCCTAAAATCACAATTTTTGGGAAATGGTGGCCTTTAAGAGGGGTTTTGCATCCACCTAATCTATGATTAGGTGATCCAAATCATAAATAATGACTAATACAACAAATTAAGATAACCCATGCATGTGGGAAGTGACTAGTAGTAGCGTTCTAACTAAAAAACAATTAACTATTAAATAAAAATGGTTAATTCAAATAAAACCAAGTGCGATAAAATTGAGATAAAAATGATAAATTAAATCAATAAACACATGCGATGGGGTAATTTTTCCATTTCAATCATTATCTATTAAAATCAAAATGGGTTAAATTTGTCTTGTATGACCTATTGTGCCACATGGAGGTGCATCGCCTAAAACCCACACTCTCCTATACCATGAGCTTATTGTTTACACAATTAATTTTAAACATCATATATATTTGATAAAAAATGATAAATAAATATAGAATCTACATATTAAGCAATGAATTCATGCACTAACCGGCCAAATAGTTACAAAACACTAATAACATATTTTAAATATTAATCAAATATGGGCCAAATAGTTACATGAAATCATCCATCGATCAAGATAAAGAGGATATTAAGTTCCCAAAGGTACCACATCCTCCCACGTAGTTGTTTTTGTGTCATAAAGGTCCCACCGAACACCAACCTGGTCCAACATCGAGTGTATCTTGGAATATGAGAATATTAATCAAGAAAATAATAACTACCAAATAATGTTCTTCAAAGTATCATCAACCAAAATTCTCTACAAGTTACAACCTTAATTGGAATCCTAACGTAAATTTTACCCCTAAGGAAAATAGTAAGGGGTGAGTAAAGGGGACATAAATTTTCTATTTGTAGAAATATTGACAAGTTGAATGAATATGATGTGTGTAAAGCTGCTCATGGTGTCGTAAACATCAACGATAAAAAGTAAATGTTTAATTTATGTAAAGTTCCACTACACAAGTATGTACTCTACCCGTGAAAACTTAATAACTACTCACATGACCATCAAACCCACAATTGAATTTTTAATTTCCTGTAGGGGCCAATGAAGGGTCGCATAACATAAAACATATCAAAATTGGCGGTGACTAGATTTAGAAATAATATTTACAAGGGTGCATATAATACATATGCATCCTCCATGAAATTAATTAATTAAATTAATTATTTTTTTATCGTATACATTCTAGAGCTTGAGAATTTTGTCATATACCTTATTTCAAACCCAATAATTTTGATTCAAAAAACCAAGAAAATTTAGTATAATTTTTTTATGTAAAAATTTAGTAAAGTTAAACTATATTAGTCCAAAATTTGCACTACCATAATTTGATGATACCCTGTCATTTATTGAACACATTTATCTATTTGTTAACTCAACATGGCATACGAAACATATTTATAATATCACAAACACTATTGTTAAAACCATAAGAAAAAACTTGAATGAGCTAGGTGGAATAGATATATAAAAGGTTTCCTATACTAGCAAGTTTCCTAGGGAAATAAAAAATTTTCCTTATGACAACATGCTAAAAACTTCTCTTATCACATTTTCCAAGAGGACAAAAATAGACATTCCCTTTAAATGTGAAGGAATATTCAACATATTTTCTTGATAGCCTTAACACATGTTGTTATAAACTTGTTTAAAAATCAAGGTTACAAAACATCCACTAAGTCCAAAGTGATGGTATTTCCCTCGACACTAATGGTATAAGCCTATTTTATAGTAAGAAAATCAATTTTACAATCTCATTGCATTGTAAAAATAAAGGGATCTGTTGGTCAATAATACATCAATAATAAACACAACTCATATTCCAATCTCTAAAGACACATTTCCTCACTAGAAATACAACAATTGCAAGGATGCCATCATAAAAAATAGTGCTTGAGTGAGGTATCTTTTCCCCTTAATTTATTGGGTATTTTCACCTCACACATGGTGATTCATCTCATTTAGGTGAGTCATAGGTCCATTATATGACATATGAGGGTTTTCGTACTTTGTCATATTTGGCATTGTTATTTGGGATTTGCATGTTATTGTAGCATTGTAACTACTCACTCCATCATAGAAGTATGAAATTTCTAGGCATGGGAGTTACATATAAATCCTCATATTTACTCTTCTTTTCAATCTATGAGAATGAGTAGACCCTTTCTATTTCCATTGGATCTTCTCTCATTTCCATTGGAGTGCAATAACCTTGATGTGCATGCATCCCATTGACCCTCATGGTTCACTCTCATATAGTATCAAAATGATTGTTTCAATAAACATGTTACTCATATTGGTTCATTACTAATTACTCCTAGTTTCATGGTTGATTAGCTCTTTATGTAATTTTTTAATCTATTATTGTTTTATGCATTCTGATACTAATCTATGCTAGTATCATTTTTTTGGAGTTTGTTGGGTTTTGGTGGTTACCTTGGTGTTTGTGTAGATAGGTTTTTACACGTAGATCTGGATATCCATAGTAAATATGGTGGAAAACATTGTTTTGGAGGTATTTATGTTCTTTGGTCTTGGTATTTAGTTTTTTCCTCTTAACTTTATCTCGAGTTTCTTGATTCCTTCCAAAACCCCTCCTAACTTTCTCACTGCGATCCATGATATCTCCCTTGCTATATCATGACCAGACCGTGCTCCTTCCCCTCAAAGCTCCTCGTGAGCATCTGCTAGATCAACTAAACAACCTCTGGCTTGTCCCTATCTTCTAACAAAAATTGGACCTTACCTGAGCCCCCATTATCTCCCTTGTCAAACTATGTATTCTCTACCCCAAGCTCGCTCGACCCAATCTCCTTTACATTGCCTCTTCCTAACTCGATTTCCCACGCTTTGACTAGACCATTTCTCATGAAATTCCTATCTTCCTAACTCGGTTGCTTGTAATTATCTATGTTCTGGGTTTCTCGCCATGTAACTTTCCTTCTTGGCACTGCATCCATGTACTGTTTCATCCCTAATCCAAGTGATTTGGCCATGGCTTGGCTTCCATGTCTCTGCAGAACGTGTGAGCTCAATATGCTGGTCTTACTCGCCTTGAAATGAAATTCCCTACCTTCTTTGCTCCCATGCGTTTGAAAATTCTTGACTTCCTCGAGCCTTCCGCTCGTGCCGCTTGTCACCGTTTTGACTACTTTTAATTTTAAAATATCTTCGCTTCATTACAATTAAAATTTTAGCTATTAAATAAACTTTGGTTTATAGTTTAAAACGTATTTTATAAATTTAAAACCTAGAATTTATATTAAATTTATTAATAAGAAAAGGTTCTTTTTGTTTACTTATGTAAACTATTCTTTATAAGTGGTCAATTTAATATTATAACCTTATTATTTTTAATTATTTAGATTAATTTAAGTAATCGGGAAAAATATTAAATTTAGTATTATTAGGTGTTTTATCTATCATGCTATCGATAAGGTACTAGAAATAATTAGATGCCCCTTTTTACATTTCAAGAGGTTTTTTCAAGTTTGGGAGTCACATTGTACAATTTCAAATTATTAGTTTTGTTTACAAGTTAGTGAGAGCATAAACTAAAACCTTGTAGAAACGGAGCTCCAAATCGAAGTGAGACACGTCTTCTTATAGGAAACTTACTATTTCACTTCTTGTTTTCATCCTTTATTTGTGATTATTTGTGACATTTTTTGCGAACAATTGAAAATTATTGTGGTATCCAGACTCGCACATTTTCACGCTAATTGGAATTTGAGTGGTCAAGTATTTCACATTGATAGAATGAATCTAATTATAGCCAACACACTAAACTCTAAATTTCCACAAATAGGGGTAAAAACATTGTTCTTGGGTGTGGTTATATCTCTTTTTCCTCAATTTTCTTTTCCCTCCTCATTATAGATGCTCGTTGGTTATGTTCCTTTGCTCACATTGTTTAACTTCTTGAATGGATATCCCATATGATACTCAAACTACTATGGGTAAATGGTTATATCACATCACTATGGGAGTGGAGGCGAGCTCCGATAATGAACTTTAGAAATTCATATGGCTCAACTAATATGATGAATCCTTAGGTATCCTTTGTTTGTTTATTTCTCCGACTTATTTGTCAAGATTAAGTCTACTGAAACACTTGATGAAGCATGGTAAAATTAATATGATATATTTGGAAAACAAGATGACATCACAACCCATGAGTTGGGAAATGAACTCCTAAGATTAACTACTAGTAACTTTGATAACCTACGGACATTCTTCTCCAAAATTTTATACACGATACTATTGTTAAATATTGAATGTGTATTCACTAAAAAGGATGACCAAATGATCTTATCCATTCTCTATAAGCTAGGCCCTGAGTACACTTTATTTGTTTCTACCTTTCACGCCATGAAAGAATCTTTAAGGACTTCTTGGAAGATGCACTCATTTGAAAAAATTTCATCCCAACTCATTCAAGAACAAGATAAGTTGATTAAAATGGGGGAAATAAAGTCCAAGTCACATGCCCTAGTAGTAAGTAATGGAAAAGGAAAGGATAAGAAACATGATAAGAAAACAAATAAAAAGGACCGACCTAGGAAATAAGCTATGTCCTCCCAAGAAAAACCCAACATGAACAATTCTTCCTTTGAAGAAAAGCCAAATAAGGAAAAACGTAAGTGTTCATATTGTAAGAAGTCAAGACATGAATAAAATCAATCATGATAAAACAAATTGATCACCCTAACTCATTTCACTTGACAAATAGAATATATGTTTTCCTAATTCTATAAAGAAAAATGCTCTCTAAAACTTGAATCTTCTAAGGTAAAGGAATACAAATATTAGAAGAAGAAAGGAAAAGACCTTAAGCAAGAGTTGTTTTGTCATTGACGTGGGTTATAATATCCATTGTCTTACACCATATGGGCTCTTCACATGTTGCGTTTTTCAACATTGAACCGTGTGGTATATCCGAAATCATTTTGGATGATGACACTTATTTAGTAGATGGTCTTGGATCAATCGAAGTAGATGGTGGAAAAGTTAACAATTTTCTAAGTGTTCATGATACCTATACCAATATCCTATTAGTTTACCAAATAAATCATATTAGTGAGGGAATGCGAGTGGAATTTATCCCTAACTTAGTGATCATTAGAGAGATTCATATTGTGACTACAATGGCTGAAGGAAAGGCAAATAACTAGTCTCATTTGTACACTTTTATCCACTTTATCTATTAATACTCACCCACTTCATTGATTACACATGTAAATGAGGTTAGTAAACTATGAAATGAGCATTTTATCCATTTAAACTATCGTTACCTTGAAAAATTAAGCCAAAACAAGATGGTCAATGGGTTATCATGGGTCAAATTTTTAAATGTTAATTGTGAGGGTTGTGTCATTGGGAAGCACCTGAAGAAGGATTTGTCAAGGAAAATACCGGAGAGATTTTCATTACTTAGATCTTGTTCATAGTGGCATTTATTGCCCCTTTTTATCTCCTTCATTCACTAGGGAACTTTATATATTACCTTTCTAGATCAATTTTCACGTTACATGTGGGTTTAATTTTTCAAATATAAAGATGAAGTTTTTGACCACTTTCGACACTATAAGGGTATTTTTTAGAAACAATAAAAAATAACTATCAAGGTTCTTTGAACTTACAATCAAGATGAGTATGTGAGAAATAGGATTGATGGTTACTACACCTTCAAAGGGATTAGTATTTTGTGTATAGTTGCTTACATCCCTTCACAAAATGGAGTTAGAGAAAGGAAAAATAGAACACTTAAGGAGATGACAACTTGCATGGTTCATTCTAAATCCCTTCCTCCATAGTATTGGACTGAAGTCGTGACTTGTGGTTGTTACATTCACAACCGCAATCAAAAAAAAGTAAAATGAATGTGACCCTTTAAATATTGGTATGGATGTAAACATGGTGTTGGAAAATGTCATGTATTGAGATAAATTGCTAGGGATCAAATACATAAAAATATATGCAAGGCCTTTGACCCACGATATAATCCTTGTATATTTGTTTGGTATCCCAAAGTTTTGAATTGTTATATAATTTTTAACCCCACTACTCATCATATTTATATCGAGAAAAGTGTTAAGTTTCATTAGTCATCTTCTACTTCCACTTCATCGAATAAGATCATTCTACCCCTCTATGAATTTAATAATAACTCTTCGATGATGATCGTGTTGATCCTCCCACTCTTTATTTTCATGTTTCTAGCACTTTTCCCACTTTGGAATTAATCGACTATAGTAGCAGTGATGATGAGGACTATTTCCAATCTCGTTCTAGTGAAAAATTGATAGATTTTGATCCTAACTCTCCTCCTAGTTCTTAATGGGATAGGAAGGCATTGTAGAGTGTTGTATAATGGATAGGGAATCCATTAGAAAATAGATAAAAATCATTAAAGTTCACGAGACCTCATTCCCTCTTTTCCTCCACTTCTGATCCTCACTAGTTTCAAGAGGATACTAGTTTTCGTAAGTTGGATTTTTCCATGGATGAGAATTATTCCTCTCTCTTGAAGAGATTTAAAGGTATCTCACCATTATTCTTAAGGGATTAAAAATGGTTTAGTTTATGTGAGTATATAGAACCATTTGTATAGTTTCTATGGTAATGTTAGAAAGTATAAAGCATGAATCATAGCTAAGGGTTTCTTCTAGGTTTATGGGGTTGTCTCATTGTGAAGATGAATTCTATTTGAATAACCCTAGCCATAGTTGCGGCTAACATATGGTAAGTTCATCAAATGGGCATAAGAATGTCTTCCTTTATATAGCTCTAGAGAAATACAGTTATATAGAACAACGTCCAAGTTATGTCTAAGATTCCTCCCTAATCTACAGACTTAAGAAATATATATAATGCCTTAAACAAGCCAAATGAGCTTAGTATACCAAGATATACTCCTTTCCTCTTAAATCATTGTTCACTAGGTTTCACTCTAACTCAAATGTTTACATTTTGTAACAAGATAATTTCATTCTTATCCTCATTATATATGTTAATGAATTGTTGATTATTGGTATCTCTTCCTCAATCATTGATTTTGTGAAGATTTCCTAAAACAAAAAGTTCTCGATGACTAATGTGGGTTATCTTTACTACTTTCTTGGGATACAAATTACCCATTCTTACCAGGGAATCATGATTTCTCAAACCAAGTATGCCCTCAATTTTGTAGCCAAGTTTAACATGTAATATTGCAAGCCATCTCCCACTCCTTCCTTTTTGAATTCAAGCTAATAAGTGATTCATCCACTCCCATATTATATGGTACCCTTTATCATTAGTTACTTGGGAGCTTGATATACCTAAATCATATAATGTCGGTCCTTTTATTTCATTGTTCACATCATAAAAATATTTATATAGGATCCTTATGAGATGTATTAGAAAGAAACTATGCAAATCCTTCATTATGTTCATGACACTCATACCAATGGAATTCATTACTTACAAGGGACATATTGATTTAGTTTGATTCACATATTTGATATGGTTTGGAAATCTTGGTTACAAGAAGTCTACCTCTTAATATAGGTTTTCTCTTGGTTTGGGTCCTGTTAGTTGGTCAAGTAAGAAGTAGAATGTGACTGTTATGTCTTCTATAAAGGATGAATAAAGGGGAGAAGTAAAAATGCCACATAAGTTATTTAGTTATAGGGGATTTTGAAAATGTTTGGCATTCACATTTAGTGGCTCAACCCTTGATAAATCTAATAATTAGATATTTCCTTATGATTTATAATACTAACATCTAGATTAAAGGTTAGTACATTCCCATTAACCATTTCATCCGGATGTCAATAAATTGAGATGATATTAATTTACTATGAATATTCTTTTAAAATGCATATTCACAATAAAGAAAAAATAATGTGAAACCAACATCACAAAAATATTATTAAATTTTTTTCTTAAAAAATATAATTCACACATTATGATGAATAAAAATTAATTCTTGGATGAATATAATTTACATTGGTGGTATATTTTACTATTACAATGCCCTTTATATTAATTAAAATAAAATAGATTTACAAGAGCAGGGCCGACTAGAAAACTCACAGTCCCCCAAAAATGCCACATATGCACAAAAAAAGGTTGAAAGGGAAAATATAGGGCATGAGAGCTATAAAATAATATAGAGAACTAGGAATAAGCCTTCACTTTGGGAGAAGGAGGAGGATCATCCTGAGGAGGTATGAGAAATCCTCTTGATGGCTTGGTTGATGGAGGATCAACTTGTCAACCATCCTGATCTAGAATTTGCATCTGTAAAGGCACAATAATTCCCCAAATAGGAAGTGGAGAGACAAAAATTTCTAAACTCTAGGCGTGTGAAAGTCCCGCCATAGCGAGCTCCATGGCTTTCCTCCGAGGAGAGGTGGAATGGTGGGAACAAGAGTGATTTTTTGATGCAATCTTGGTGGAGTAGGCCACCAAGGTGTGGATGGACAAGGTGGTAGTAACAAATGGTTTGGAGGGACCTGAATCATCATCAGACATGTACACTCCCCTAATGTGCGATAAATTTCTATAAGTGAGAAAAATATTCCATTGAAACTTCTTCTACTTAAGCTTGAATCTCATTATATACCTTGGTATAAATGTAAGAGCATGCTTGGGAAACCATTTTCATTACTAGTTGTAATAATTATGTGATAGATTTTTTAAAAATACCTCCAAAAACTTTATTGAAACTTTGATCTATAAATAGTTTAATTTTCAGTTTTCCTTATGTTTATAATCATTATAAAAAAACTATGTTAAAGGAAAGTTTTTAAACTATGATGGTGAATCATTTACCAATTAAATTTTTATGCCAAAAGGTCTTTCCCAGTTGGATGTGGGATGGGAATATCTAACAATTTTATTCAATCCAAACATCCATATTTGTAGGTAATGCATTGAAAATCCAATGGTTGTTTTTTAGGGTGGAAACATGTTTTCGTAGTGATCAATATGGAGATATTACATAGATTGTGCTTTGCGAGGGGACATTCATGACTATCAATTACGTTAGGGAGGATATTGACTTAAGAAAACATATAGAATACCCAAATGAGAAATTTCCATGTTAAGGAAGTCATATAAATTCTGAGTGGAGGGTTAGTAAAGAATTTGGGCATTCAGATCTAAGAAAGGAGAAAATGTTTTGTGTCCTAAGGTGGAAGAATAGTTTTCGTGGGAAGGAACTAGTTTCGTGTGCAAGAACCAACTTACTTTTATTTGTTATTTTTTTTAGAAGGGTTAGGAATTTGGTTTTGACATTAAAAAAAGAAATCATATGTCTTACTAATATGTAATCTATGTTGGTTTTTAATTAGATTAGGTAAAAACTAGATTTTAAAGGGATAAAAAACCCTATGCAATTGAAAGATAAGCATCAAAGCAAATAATAGAAACAACATGGAACAAGGCCCCAAAGGACAAAGGTAAAATAACTAGACAAGCCAAGAGGAACCAAACACAAGAAAAACCCAAAAGAAGAAAAGGCCCCCAAAGCCGACCCCTCAAAACCACTTAACCAACAAACCAAGGGGCAGGCCTAACAACTAGGATCTAAGGCTCATATTGAGAGGAAAATTTCAAATTTTCCCTTTCTTCTTGTTGTGCACAACCATCCATCCATCCCCCTATTAGGATCCAAATTCTCATCTAGGTGGGCATGTAAACATATTTTAAGAGCCTCCTTGAATGAGGGTTATAAGACTATGAAGATCTGAGCAACTATTACACCCCAAATTTCTATAACCTATTGTGAATTAATAGATGGTTTAGGGGGAGAGGAGACCATCTCACCCTTTTGCACATCATGATTATCCATAAGACTAACTAAATCATTATCACAATACCTTTCATCAAGAGTATAAACCACTAAATTATCTCATTTAAAATCATTCCACCATGAGACTTGTTCCTTAGGATGTTTATTAATTATTGTGAAATCAAAAGCTAGTTGTCCTCGAGTAAAATAAGTTCTACATCTAGAATGAAATCCTTCAAAATAAAATAATTTTGTCTATATTTTATCCCTAACTTTAAGTTCCATGGTGGTTGGGAAGTCCTTCGACATATCCATATCCACCAAGATCTGGGAAAATGTGGTATGGTCATATGATTTAGTCTTAGGATCTACCATTAAGAAATTACCCAAAGCATTACCCATATCCCTGAGGAAACCAAAACTCCAAAAGTGAAGAGGTAGATAGGGAAGCCTAACCCACATAGGTTTGATGTTGAATGTTTCAGAGGAAGGATTGAACTATGGGAACCAAGGCTTCATCATAAGAAGATGTGACTAGTATTTCCATATTTTCCCTAAAATAAAATCCCTAGCCAAGGAAATTTCACAAACTACAATAAAATTCCCGAGTAGAGGGGTAGATATTAACTTTACCTATAATGAGAGGGCTCCATTGATAAGCGATCCATTTGTTTAAAGTTTGTAGTTCAAGTAAAGACCATTGAATTTGTAAATCAAACCCTTGTTCTAATAAAAATCCACTAATTTCAAAAGCTCCTCCCCAAAGGTGACTATAGGCATCCTTTAAGCATATGCCATGGATTTAGGTGGGGGCAGCTCCTAAGATATGGCTATATTAAGGAATACCTTTACAAAAAGAAACCCCTATTTGGAACGACCTTTGAACCAGATAGACTTCTCCCATGCCCAAATTACCTCCAACACCATTCGCCTGACCACCTCCCAAAGCTACAAGAGAAAAACCCCAAAATCCCAAGGCCTTGTCATCCATATAGACCTCACCCTTAGTGCTACCGCCATTCACCCCAAGGTCAAACTCTTTCCTCACGATAGTCTCAATGCCACCCACATCCCACTTAACACATGGTTCTTCAACAAAACTCACCACTGGAAGACCCCCACCCATATCCCCCATCCTTTGATGCTCACATGTCATTGTCATGGTCTCTACAAAGTTGCCATCACACCAAATTTTAGGGTTAGGGCTCAAAATTTTTGTTTTTAGCCAAAAAATCATATGTAATATATGTTGGTAAGCATCATTAATGATTCTTACTTTGTTTTTTAATTTATGGAAATATTTTACAAAATTTAAAATTAATATGAGATCATGTTGTTATATCCATATTGTAATATATTTTAAATTTATTTAACCCCATCTCTAAGTATCCTAGTATCCAACAATTTGTATCGAGCTGGTCCTCTTGAATCGATATTAATAAATTCAAGGCAAACCTAAAGACACAAACATGGTTCATTAGCAAAATCAGTGTTGAAAAAGAATTATGAGATTGCTCAAGCCATTATAAATGAGTTAAAGACATAAATCAAGATCATGGAAGCTAATCATGGCCAAGAACTTAATGAGATGGATTCATTTGTTGAGAATGTGTTAGAATCTCTAAGATAGAAATAGAAAGATTTCCTCAACCATGAAGAATAATTAAAGACCCTAAAGAATGAGATAGAATAGGCCACAAGTAAACTAATGACATATCAAAGAAGTGAGGAAAGTAAAAGAAATCTTGAGAACTTACTAAGAAAAAAAGACATCCAAATGATAAATCAAGTCTGGTTCTTAAAAGTGAAGAAACTCATTGTGAATTAGAGCATGATTCTAGTCATGAATCATGTCAAGCTTCTATAAAATCAAAGGTTGAAGAATGTGACAATCTAAGTGCTGAATTGAAGACCTTAAGGGAATAACTAGAATAAGAAAGGAAAAAGGAATTGAAAGTTGAATCAATCCATGTATCATGCCAAGGAAATTCTAAAGATAATAAGGATATCAAAGAACACATTAAGATCATTAGGTAGCCAAATGCAAGGAGACTATCAAGTAAGTTTCATGCAATTTGATTTTCATGCCATTTTTTGGACATAGAGCTAGGGAATCCATGAGTAAGATAGAGAAATAACACTCATAGATAGTTTGTAGGAATGAATATGAATATAATATAACATGTTTCAATTGAAAAGAAAAAGCTCACATAGTCAAGTACTACTAGAAGAACCATTAAAAAGTTTGGGAAGAATAAGACTCAAGAGGAAATAAATAGGTTGTATGTTTCAACTGTCACGTAAAAGGGAAATTTTCAAGGAATTTTCATGAATCCCCTAGCTATATCTACAAGATGAATTCATTCAAAAGGAAAGGAAAATGGGTATTCAAATTGAAGGAAAACTCTGAGGATAAAACCAAGTCAGCCATGGTTGAGAGAGACACTAGAAAGAAGAAATTAAAATGGATATACAAGGTCAAGGAAACAAACTCATCGGTTAAAAGAGAAAAGAATGATAAGAAGATAACATGGGAAGATGTTGAAGAGACAATAAAATCAATGAAAGTCATAGGAGAATTTAGTATAAACAAGACATCAGTATGTTATGAAAAATCTAAGAAGAAGGAAGACAATTCTAGTGTAAATAAAGAAGAAATTCTTTCTCAAGCGAACAATAACAATTCTAGTGTAACTAAAAGCAAACAATAAAAAAACCATATAGACATGTTAATAATATTATTCGAATCTTGGGAGTGAGACAATAAAACATAATACAAAAACTTAAACCATGTTGTATATGTTCATAATAGCACCTTCTGGTCAACAGAGTGTAGATATATTAGCACCTTTTCAAAACCTTGCAAGAGGGGATAGAAAATACCATTAGAATATATGTAGATGGGGAAGAACTTACCCTTATAACATTATGTGCATATTCACCATAATAACCTCCTTATAAATAAGGAACATAGAAGGATTCCCATTGTTAACGTTGTAAAATGATGTACATATTTGTAACAGTGTTTTAATTGTAAATAAAATAGATATAATTTAAAACATATCAATTCCACCATTGTACTTCCCATAAAAATGAACATACACGTTATAATGTGGTTAAATTGTAGTAAAAAAGAGTTGGACCCACCCAAACCCAAATGATTTTGATTCTTTTTATTTTGGCTTGGCAAGATTATAGTAAAGCCTCGCCTATAATTCTAGGCAATATACAAATCATACACATTGTAGGGTCTTATACGAAGGAACTATTAATTTTAAACAATCCACTTACATGAAGAAAATACAAATTATTCAACTTTAGAAAAGTACAGAGATATAACATACTGGGGTTTATTATGAACAACTAATCAACAATAATCAATGTTTACAAAGGATAACCAACTTCATTGTGACATATTCTCAATTTCACCTGATGGTATTCTTTAGTAGGGAATATAAAAACAAAACAAAAATGTGCAAAAAATATGTAAAACATCACACCAGAATGCCAATTGAACAAAAACCCATCTAAATGGAGAGCTCATGGTAAACACAAAATCAAAATGGAAAAATTATAAAACTTGCTTACATAATATTCATTTCTTCACATCTTGATATTGTTCAAAGAAATTACTTTTCCATATGCCTTCTCAAACTGATAGCTTTACAATAAGGTATGGACATCCATCAAACAATAATAGAAAGTGTATATTTCTCACACATACAAAATATATACACATGCTAAACACATGCGAATGACTTATAGAAAATGTAAACAAAGGCGCTCAGCAGTTACTTGATAATCAATTTTTAATTGGAATGTCTATGCAAAATTCAAAACATTCAGATTTAAATTTCTTATGTCAACATCTATGTAATCTTGAAGAAGAAAACATGCTATTCGAGGTCTCCAAGCCCTAGCAAGTTTTACCCAATGCTGAATCTGGAGATAAGTTGATGAGAGAAAACAAATACTTAGTTTCTTATAGCATTCCCTATTTCTGTAATAAATATGAAACACCATGAGAAATAACCAAATTTATATTTGATCATAATATTTTCATCGAGATGATGAGAGAAAAATGTGTTTGGTGTTACGAATGTTTTTAGTCTATTCTATATAAAACTACTTCAAGCAATCCTTGTCTTCTTTGCTCCTAAAATTTTCATGTCTACATGGCTTATACACCACATCTTACCTCTTTCTCATGCCTGTAAATTCCCATTTTTTTAATAAGATTTTTTACATAAGATAACTATGTTTTATATTTTAACTACATATATATATATATATATATATATATATATATATATATCAAAACATACCACCACATGTTAGTCAGAATCACAGAGAGCACAACACCTAAAAACTTGTAAGCACAGTGTACAAAAAATTTCTTTGAGAAACAATTGTTGACCGAGATATTGGTGCACAGGAAACCTGCCACATGCTATTGAAACTATTGTTGACCGTATGTAGCCAAACATTTTTCACCCTATCTATTGGCAAAAACAATGAAATTAGAAAAAACACAGTAGGAACTACAACAATAAGCCATTACAAGTGAAGATAACATCCACATCCTTAGCGAACAATTCTACACACCATACTATAACCCCACCCCCTTGGCTAACGAGCAACCACCAATGTAAACCACTCCCCCCCTTCACATGTACGTAGCTAAAACTGTACAGAGCACACACAAAAATGTATATGGTTTTCCAACTCTTTTTAATTTCTAAACTAACAAAAAACTACCCCACTAAAGCATCATCTTACCTAAACATGTTTAGTTCATTCAAAGCAATACCTAAAATATGAGGGTTTGTATTTGTTTACTCTACCTTTACTACATCACTACACCTCTATGTATGATTCCAACATTTACCACAACCACCTATGTTTTCTACTAAACCCCACCCACAAAAAACCTTCCTCAATAAATCACAAAAGAAAAGCGTTGTAAAGCACCTCTCATACCAACATACGCCAGCGTAAATTACCATCCTCAAGTCATACACTATGCCACTTACCCTTCTTTACGTGACTACTCATACCTAACCCTTCCCATTTCCTTTATGGACACGAAAATCTCTCAACCTTCATTATTAAATGCCATTTTAGTCCCATCCATCTCAATTACAAGCTTCATGAAATAAATACGACTCATCAAACCAACTTACATATACTCAAAGCACAACCAAACTTAAATAACTGGACAACCCATTCCCATATTCCTTTTTAAAATAAAATTAACCCAATAAACATGATAAAAAACCTCAATCACCTCTTGTATAAAAAAATGTTGTACACATAAAATAAGTAACCCTCCTCATTGATAAATAATGCATGCCCCACTGTACAAACTGTCCTTATTCAGGCCTATAACTATAAATAGCCATTCACCTACTCACTTTCATAAGTGAATATAAAAAATTATGCTCTTAAAGCAACAAGAATGTACCTGTAAAACCTAGAAAGAACATATGGATATGAATACGTCTCTAAAATAGGAAATTGTAAAAATGTAGTTGTATTTCATTGGTTGTTTTGTGTAGACACCTAAATTTGTTCATTTGGCATTTGATAATACATTCCACCCACAACCACCATCATCTTGCCCATTGCATTTTATGTAACTTTACAAAATTACAAGCATTAAATTGATACCTTGCATTACAGTCCAATTCTTACGGCACATTAACAATGTAACCTTGCTCCTCTAAGAGTGACCACTAGTGTTATAGTTTGCAAAGATACATGATTTTGTCTTTTGAAAACATAGTTATGCATTTTCCTTTTCCTCGGGGCTATTTGGGAATCATTATGGCAATTGGATTTGTTTTGCTTTCTCTTTTCTCTTCCATATTGAATTATCTATGAAGATATTTTTGTTTAAAACACACATTCCCTCTTTTTGTTTATGTATCAAATATTTTTAGATGTTCATTCATGCAAAGTACCTTAATTTTAATATCTATTTTACTATCATTTATAAAGAAAAAGTTTGATATTAAGAATTTTTTTATAAAATATCATAATATCTCAATCATGCCATAGAGTTTTCCAACCCATTTTTAAATTGATACTATCAAGTAAATACCTTTTTTACAATTATATATATTTAAAGTACCATACTACTAATTTATATGGTGATATCTTCATAAAAATCAACTTCTAAATATCAATATCTTTTCAAAGTTTTAACTTATAAGTTAACTTTGATTTACTTTTAATATTAATTACCTCAAAAAAATTAAATATTTATGAAGTTTACTTTTAATATCCATTTTAATCTTGATTTTCTCTTAAATATTTACATAATTTTAAATTACAATAGATATATTTAATATTTTTGTTGTGATCAAATGAAGACTTTGAATATAAATAAACATTAACCGCTTCTTGATATGATTAATGAAGAGACTAATTTATTTTAATCGATAAAAAAAAGATAATTAAAATATTTATATTTTAAAAAATTAGTAGAAAATAAGTTTCAAATTTAAATGTGCTCATAACAAAAACATATTTTGTTAATAATAATAAATAATAACTTTTCTATAATTTATATTTGAATGTAGAAAATATATATTAATTGCAAATTGTACATGATTTGATCAAAACTAACCTCGATTGTAATCCACAAATTAAATCTAAGGATTATAAAGACATGCGTGTTTAATGAATTTGAATTTCATTGAAACAAGTCTCATTGTTGACAATAGATTTACATTAGACAAACCCAACCAAATCTAAGTTTGGAACACCATGATGAAAAGAAAATTAGGCCATGATTAGAACAACCTTTTTCATAGAAAAAGTTTCATGAAAATGTGAGGTCGGGACTACAAAAACTACAATTTGTTTTACATTTTGGGTGAATTTACACTACACACTTAATATTTTTTTATGTTTTAGCAACCACTTTTTCATGGGAACGACATCATTTTTCCCCATGCATAGAAAAGACCATAGTACATTATTAATAGGTTCTTGTTTTTTTGCCATCTGTTATGGAGCTTGTAACCTCTTAAAACCTTTAAATAAAGTAATAATCACGACTTAAATATAGTCCATGTAAAACATGAAAAAATTAAAAATAAATATAATAAAATTATTTTTAAATCTATATATATATATATATATATATATATATAGTTTGATTTGAAATTATTTTTGTATGTATATTTTATATATTATGATATAAAATATATATGACTATAAACATTATATTGGAATTAGATTTGAGTAAAATTATTATTTTTAATTATTCATTTATTTGGTGTTTTTGATTTAGTGTTTCGTCCACATGCTCTTTGATGCCACAAATGAAGAATCACTACATGCAAAGCAATATAAATTATAAAATAAAATGAAAACTCTCATAAAAAATAAACATCTCACAAAGTAAAAAGTTTTTAATGTTATTTTTGCATCTATATTTGTGTCTTGGAAAATTAATTTTCGATGTGGAGAAATCAATAAGAATTTATAAGTGGTGCGTTTGTAACTATGTGTTTTTTTTTAAAGAATTATTTTTTTCGATAGACCTTTCATTCCTATAAGTGTGGATAAATTATAGTGAGATGGGTGTGCAATTAGTTCAAATTTTGTGAGTTATTTTTGTGAGCATCATTGGATACTAATTTTATTGGTTTTCCTTTTGCAAAAATTAATGCATCTCTTTGTGTCAAGAAAATCGTAGTATATAGATATGTTTTAGGTTGGCGCTATCTTTTATCGTGTTTACTTTTGGTCTAAAAGTTTTTGTATATTTCCAAATAAAACCATCCTATTTTGTTCCATTCTTTCTTTTTTCCCCGCACATGGAATCACTAAATTTTTTACTTCTACCTTAGTATTTCATTTTTCAGTTGGTGCCTGTACATTTTACACTGATGGATACGATGTTAACTTGATGTGCCAAAATTAACATGAACTTGACAAGGTCATAACTTGATCTCCGGGTGTCCATTTGAGTCCATTTTTTTTTCAAACCACATGTTTCAATGAGAAAAACACACTAATCAACCCATCCTACTAGTTGGAGCAAGCTTTAACAAATTTTCGGGCCCTAAATCTGCCATTTTGAGGCTAAAAATTAGGATTTAACTTGTAGTTCGCCCTAAATTTTTTTCCTATTTTTGGGCATTAGTTAGTTTTAGTCTATTAGTTGCATTATGAGTTAGAAAGTTGGAAATTCCTCTAATTTAGGAATGTAGAAGTTGATGTGGAAATTTTTTTCCCATACGAATAAGCATGTGAACTAAGTAAGAATAATAGGTTTTAGTAAACTAATAAAAATAGTAATTTCCACCAGCTAGAGTAGATTTAGTCAAAGTTAGTTAGAGTTTTCTTGGAAACTTGAGTTGGGAGTTGTTTTCCTATTTAGGAAACATTGTAATTCATTATTTAATAATGAAGAAGAAGATCTATTTTCTTTTGGAGTTCAAATTATTTGCACTATATCAAGTTTGTTTAGAATTTGGCTACATTATCTAGTATCAGAGAAGGTTCGAGTCTTTAAAAAAAATGGCAGGAAGAGGAAGAGGAGGAAGTATTGCTCAGATGAATAGAAATATACAACATGTGCTGAGGAAAGTTTTTTTGCTTGCTACAATGATAACCCATATGAGGAAATCAAGGTGGAGATGACACAAAGAAGAAGTTTGTGAAGAGGAGGAAATGCAAGCACCACCATTAGCTTTTAAAGAAAGGATGCTTCGAGAATTAGAAGGAAAGAATGATGGGATAAAATTGATGTTTCAGATTATGGTGGTAGTCTAAAACCAGAGGAGCTGATAGATTGGTTGACTAGCATGGGGAAATATTTTGAGTGGAAGGCTATGTCAGGAAGAAAAGAAGGTAAAATTTACATGCGTGAAATTGAAATGTAGTGCTATGTTATGGTGGGATCACCTATAGAAAGAGCGGTCAAGAAGGGGAAAGAAATAATTAGGACATGGAGTAAGATGGAGAAGAAGTTGAAAGATAAATTTCTCCTTGTGGATTATGGACAAACCCTTTACAGGAGGTTTTAGAATTTTAGACAGAACTTACAAATAGTGTAAGAATGCATAGATGAGTTCTACAAGTTGTTCATTCGTGTAGAGCATTAAGAAACTAAGGAACAAATGGCTGCAAGGTATGTAAATGGATTAAAATTTTCTATTCAAGATGAGATAAGTAGGCATAGGATTAAGAGAATGGAGGATGCCCATCAATTATCCTTAAAGGCCAAGGAAAAAAATCATCAAATTTTTAGAGATCACTTGGAATGAATAGGGGGACCTCATCTTCCTTTCAGGGATGAACTGGGTTCAGCCAAGGTAGGGGAGAATCATCTCGTGCATTAGAAAAGAAATAAGATACGAGACAAGATTTCCATAATCATCAAAAGGGGTAAAGGATTTTCTAGGGGCAGCAGCATATATGCTAGCGATAGAGGATGGGAGGCTCCACGAAGACCATTTTTTTGTTATAGATGTGGTGAAGAGGGGCATTGGGATTTTGAATGCCCGCATTCTTATACACATGATAAGAGGAAAGGAGATGCTCCAAGAATAAATCTTGTTGAAGTTAAACAAGTAGAAGATGAATAAGACCTAGAAATTTGACCGGATGTTGGAGAAAATATGATGATTAAGAGGATGATGATTGCTCCAAGAAAGGATATCAAGGGGATGCATGGCTACGTACAAATATTTTTAGAACAAGATGCACTTCAAGAGGAAAGGTATGTAATGTTATTATTGATGGTGGTAGTTGTGAGAACATGCTTTAAATGAGATGGTGAGAAATCGGGTCTACATTGTGAGAATAATCCTAACCCTTACCATATTGCAAGGTTTAAGAAGGGTAATGAATTTATTGTTGATAAGACATGTTTAATAAGTTTTTCTATTGGGAACAGTTATAAGGATGATATTTGGTGTGATGTTATTCCCATGGATGGATGTCATATGTTGCTAGAAGACCATGGAAATTTCATAGAAAAGTTATTCATGATAGGGGAAAGAATGCTTATACTTTTTGGAAGGATGGCACAAAAATAGTCTTGATACCTCTTAAGGAAGAGGGGAAGGCTAAAAATATGCTTTCTGCAAAGGAAATTGTGAAGGAGGCAAAGGCAACCAGTTTTTGTTATGCACTAGTATGCAAATAAGGATGAACTCGCAAGTGTAAAAAAAATAGTCTTAGTAGAAGAATTTCTTATGCTATTTCTGATGAGCTACCAGACGGATTACCACCCAAAAGAGATATTTAACACCATATTGATTTGATTATAGGGTCTTCAATCCCAAATCAAGCGGCTTATAGGATGAGCCTAAAATTGCATGCAAAGTGTAATAGGCAAGTGGAAGAACTCATTAGAAGGGGGTCTTAATGAAGAGCATGATTTTGTGTGCAACCCTAAGCTTTATTAACACCAAAGAAGGATGGAACATGGAGAATGTGCATGGATAGCATAGAAATCAATAAAATTATAATCAAGTATAGGTTACCAATACCTCAGCTTGATGATATGATGGATGTGCTTCATGGATCTAGGTATTTCACCATGATTGATCTTCGAATTGGTTACCATCAAATTCAGATCAAAGAAGGAGATGAGTGGAAAACAAAATTACATAGGAAATGGATTATATGGTGGTTGGTGATGCCATTTGGGTTATCGATGCACCAAGTACTTTTATGAGACTAATGAACACCGTGTTGGAGGAGTATAATGGTAAGTTTATTGTGGTGTATTTTGATGATATCTTGATCTCTAGTAAAACTAAGGAAAAACATTAGGGTGATATTTGAAGTGTTAAGGAAAGAGAAAATCTATGCAAATATGAAGAAGTGCACATTTATGCAAGAGAGTTTGGTATTCTTGGGCTTTATTATTTTAACAAATGGGGTACAAATGGACTCTGAAAAGATAAAGGAAATTATTGAATGGCCTACTCCATGGAGTATAACAGAGGTAACAAGATTTCATGGTCTAGCAACATTTTGCAGAAAGTTTACTAAAAATTTTAGCACTATCGTAGCTCTATAAAAGATTACATAACAGGAAGGGAGTTTTGTGGACAAAGGTAATTGAGGATAGTTTTAATTCTTGAAGAAGAAGGTGACAGATGCACCCATTTTGGCACTACCATATTTTGATAAAGTGTTTGAGGTTGATTGTGACACCTCACATGTGGGTATTGGTGTTGTTCTAAGTCAAGGTGGAAATCTAGTAGCTTTCTTTAGTGAGAAACTAAATGAGGTAAGAAATAACTACTCTACTTATGATGTGGAATTTTATGCAATTGTACAAGCATTAAAGAATTGGAGGCATTACTTAGTGCCTAAGGAGTTTGTGTTATTTACAGACCATATATCCCTAAAGTATGTGAATACACAAAAGAAGTTGAATAGTAGGCATGGAAATTGGGTATCATTTTTGTAGGGTTATAATTTTTCTCTAAAACATAAATCAAGAAAATAGAATCAAGTTGCAAATGCATTGAGTAGGCATGTGACTTTGTTTACCACTATGGAAAATGAGGTGGTGGGTTTTGAAGTAATAAAGGGTTTGTATTCTTTTGATTATAATTTCAAGGATATTGTTGAAAGATTGATTCATCCATCGTCAAACCATGTAGGAGATGTCTTGGATGAGTAGATTTTATATGATGGTTATCTATTGAAGGGATTCCAACTATGTATTCTAGTTGAGTCTATGAGAGAGAATGTAGTGAAAGAGTCCCATAGCGGAGGATTGGATGGGAATTTTGGTAAAGATAAGACAATAGACTTGGTAGTAGATAAATGCTATTGGCCAAAGATGAAAAGATATGTTGTAAGAAATGTGGAGAGGTGTTGAATTTGTCAATTCTAGAAAGGCCATGCACAAAATATAGGGTTGTATATGTCATTTCCTATTCTAAAGGGTTGTGGACAAATCTGATATGGATTTTGTTTTGGGATTACTAAAAACACAATGAGGTAATGACTCAATTTTTGTGGTTGTTTATAGGTTTTCTAAGATGGTTCATTTTATTGTCTGCAAGAAAACAAGTGATGTGATAGGAATATCATATTTTTTTAGAGAAGTTGTTCGTTTGCATGGTATTCCAAAAACCATTACTTCAAATAGGGAAATAAGGTTCTTAAGTCACTTCTAGAAGACTTTATGGAAGAAATTGGGAACTCAATTACAATTCAACAATGCCTATCATCTGTAGACTGATGGGAAAATAGAGGTTGTAAATTGGAGTTTGAGAAACCTCTTAAGGTGCATCGTTGGGGAAAATACAAAACAATGGAACTTTGCATTACCATAACCTGAGTTTGCATATAACAGTTCCATAAATATATCCACATGAAAGTCTTCATTTTCAATTTTATATTGGAGTAATCCAAATGGGGTGTTAGATTTAGTACAACTACCGAGTTGATGGAATATTTGATGATGATGATACTGAAGCATTTTCCAAATATATACAATAATTGCATGAAGAAATGTTAAAGAAACTGCAAAATAGTAATGATAATTATAAGGAAATAAAATATGTGCACAGATGAAGAAATGTATTTATAGTTGGTGATTTGGTTATGGTATATCTATGGAAGGAAAGGTTTCAAAAGGAACTTATAACAAGATGAAGTACAAGAATATTGGTCCTTGCTAAATCGTGAAAAAAATAAATGATAATGCTTATGAGGTAGAATTGCCAAGGAATTTTGATATTTCTCTAGTGTTTAATGTTTCAGATTTGTATTATTTTCATGGGGATAGTGTAGAAGGGGATGTTATTGATGAAGTAGTAGATTGGAGGCAATAGGTTATGGTGAAGAAGAAAGAAGAAGTGGATGAGATTCTAGATAAGAAAACAATGGACACACGACATGAGAAATACAAAAAATATTTGGTCCATTAGAAAGGACTGGAACAAGAGGACAATACTTGGGTCATAGAGTGGGAGATTAAGAAGTTGGATGGAGATAAATGGAAGGATTTTGAATAAGACTACTTCTAGGAGCTGTGATTTTTTCAAGTAGGGGAGAATGATGTGCCAAAATTAGCAGGAACTTGACTAGGTCATAACTTGAGCTCTGAGTGTCCATTTTTTTTAAACCATGTGTTGTAAATGAGATGAATGCACACCAGTAAAGCCACCCTATTAATTGGAGAAAGTTTTGGCACATTTTTGGGTCCTAAATCAGCCATCTTGAGGCCAAAATTAGGATTTAAGTTGAGTTTGGTTATTTCCTATTTTTGGGCATTAGTTAATTTTAGTCTATTAGTTGCATTATGAGTTAGAAAGTTGGAAATATCTCTAATTTAGGAATTTAGAAGATGTGGAAATTTCTATGTGTGTACGAATAAGCATGCAAACTTACTCAAAATAGCAAGTTCTTATAAACTGCTAAAAATAGTAATTTCCACCACCTAGAGTAGATTTAGTCAAAGTTAGAGTTTGCTTGGCAACTTGAGTTGGGAGTTGTTTTACTATTTAGGAAACATTGTAATTTATTATTCAATAATAAAGAAGGAGATATATTTTCTTTTGGATTTCATATTATTTGTAGTATATCAAGTTTGTTTAGAATTTGGCTACATTATAACTGAAGGAGGGGTTTTGAAGATCATTGAAGGATCCCTGAGCTATGTAAAACTGACACTACAAATATTGAACTTTTATTCCCTTCGATGAGATCTACAATTAAACATTGAGAGGAACTTTCTAATGAAGATCATATTTAGACTACGCTCCTTCCTCAAAATCTTCCAAAGTATAGTGGTTGATAAAACTTTTCAAGAAGGTTATATCATTTGCCTCCACAAATATATTTGTAGAATGATAAATAATGAACTATAAGTGTCATCTCTTTCTTTCTTGTAGATATATAATATAATGTTCATAAGCTTTATGCCTGATGGCATTTTCCCCTTTTTTCTTTCTAGAACTGTTCTTATAAGTGACATGGAAAGTTTTGTTTCTAGCCAACCAAAGCTATGCTCGCTTGGACACATTCTTGCCCATGATTTATGAGGAAAAGAGGACCTCAAAGAAAAATGGACATTTTATGCAATCAGTTGTCTCTAAAACACCTCCTTTCTAGAAATATGTTGCATCGAGTTTGTGTTAAGTCTCCCATTGAAATTTCATCATTAAGTACATTGTTAAGGGTATGGACGATAGAAGGCAGAGCTCTTGCTAAAACGAGCATTCAATAATATCACAATACAAAGGGAAGTGGAACCCTTTTATTGTTCGATTTTGTAGACAACAAAGGGGGTAGATATAGATCACTTGTTTCAACAAGGCTACTGATAAGTTTTATGCCCTCATTAAAAATGGAAACCTTTACAATATATCAAATGGTAGAATCACAAACACAAATCAGGCCTACGATCATTGAATAGCCCCCATGAATTTTTCTTGCATGTGTCCTTTATTGTTACTCCAATAATTAATTTGAAAAAAGAAGTTCCACTCCATCACTTCCATTTCAAAGAGAAAAATATATACCAGCCACCCCTTTTAGTTTAATGGTGGATTTTATTGGTATTGTTATGGCCATCTACCTTTTATCCACTATTTTTTGTAACGATAAGTACGTGGCTATGAAGATATCATTGTAGATGCATGAAATCTCAAGTTGCGTATTTACATCATGTTGTAGGATCACCAATTTGAAGATGTTATAGGTAGGTGTCAAAAATACTTTCTCTACCATATTATCCTATCTTGACAATAAAATCTACCTAAGTTTCCTCTTTCAATGACACTTCAATCAAAATAATTTCCTCTACTATATGTTTTGTCAACCCTCCCTTTTTGGAGACATCAAAGCACTCTATGAATGGATAGTTTCACCCCAATAATTTATTCCTTGTTCATCCGTAATAACAAGGTTGGGTGGCCTTCCACAAATAATGGCTATTGTAGCCACATTGTCGAATACTAGAGATAGGTAATTTTTAACACAATGAATGGGTGTCGATCGATGCTAAAGTCTCAAACATTATCATGGATAATTTATTTTACATTGATTTTCCTCAAATTATTGATGACAGACAATGTAAAAAAGGTTTCAAGAGAGAAAAGTGGTAAATGGTTTTGCAAAAATGCAACATTCATGTTGACAAATGTGATTACATGTGTGCTCTTAGATTTGATTTGAAGGATGCTACATGAGAGATTAAAGGAGTTAGTACCTTTGATTTAACTTCTGAAATGATTATGAGAATCACCATTGAAGACTTACATTTCTTCTCTATTGATGATGAGGCTAAATAGGGGATTTTTCACCACGTTATTAGAAATGTGTTTCTTTTCACTCTTTTAATAAAGAAAGAATATTACAAAGGAAAACCCACTTGAATAGTAAAAACTCCATATTTCAGTCCCCCACTAATTTTTGCTTGGACATAGATGGCTAATTTTATTCTACTCCCATTTAGCTTTTAGTTTATGTTATCCACCTTTTGGACCTTTTTTTAGAAAAAAATATCCTGCCATGTCCTCACCATAAAGGTGTGCATTGTTAAAAACATGTTAGTTAAAAGGAACTTCAATTGACTCCTTCCATGTGCATTGAACCTCATTTTGTATCCCCTCGTATATATGCATACATAATACTAATTCACATTACTTTTATACATTTTTTCTCGTATACATACGTTAAGCATGTTTTTTATTTCTATGGTGGTTGTATTTAAACAAAATATATATATTTTTATTTTCTCTTCACATGAAAATTATTCACATTGCTTTTCACAATTTCTCTCAAATATATACATTTAATATGTCTATAATTGCCAAGGTTGTTGTTGTCTTTACAAGAGTCGTATAATGTTGTTGTTTTTTTAAAGAAAGAACTTTGTTTTTTTTCCCATTTAATATTTTAAATAAATGTACTTACTACATGTCTTTCACTTCTCTCTACAGATTGTTCCTTTTGAGGGTTTGATGTGTGCTACATGTCACCTCCTAAAGTGAGAGCTCGTAGACTAGATTATTACTCTAAATGATCAACAACGCTACAAATATCAAGCTCACAAGTTGTCATGAAAGGCTCACATGTGGCATCCTTCCCAACAAAAAGAACTTGAAACTAGTAGATCAAATCTAGTCATTCCCATTTCATCCTCTGTGTGAGCCTCTATCAATAACCCTTACTATACTCCTGTTTATGCCAACACCCTATCTTGTCCCTATAAATGTCTTGTTATGTCGTCCCATCTAGCCGAGGCCAAATTACGGTTTTGAATCACCCTAGGCAGTACTCGGAGAGTACGCCCCCCTCCCAACCCCCTCAAGGTCCAGGAACACACTGTGCATTGTTTTTAAACAATTATAATATAACTTTTAACATATTCAATTAAAGCTATACTTTTAACTTATAACGAGGTAGATTAGCTTGAGCCCGTCGATTTTATAAGGATCATCCCACTCCCCGGGGTGATTGCTTACAACCAGTCCCTCACCAATCCATAAATTAATCAAATCTTCTAGATACATATCTTCAAAGTTCATCTTCCTTAAAAGCCCCTATGTAAAGATAACACAGTTGGAGAGTAGGATCATACCCGCCCAGCGCATCGTAGCTCAAGATTCATCCGCAAACTATTGTAAATCTTTTCTTGCACATCCTGATTGAGATTGTCTACATTTTGAATCCTCTATAGCGTAACTTCCCATTCTATATGATCTGTAACCCCTGGCATTCTCATGGATATCACCTTAATGGTAAGTAGAAGCCAATCACACTTGTTGCAAACCTACATAGTCATTTCCTTCATGTTTACAAATGAAACCTGGTGATGGTTACATCAATATATATGAAATATTTAAATTGAGTGGGCCATCCCATTGGACTAGGACAATCGCATGGGTACCGGTTCAAACTCGTAGTGGTAAAGCCGACCTACAAGTGAAATTTGAAATTTTTTAAAATAATTTAGTTTCCCCTCCCTATTTGGTGCCCTAGGCAACTACCTAAGTTTCCTAGGGCATGAAATGCCCCCTGCATCCCACTCATGTAACCATGTTTTTGAAAACAATAGGAGCACTTCACATTCTTCATTCTAGTTCCCTATAAAAATAGTTTCACATGCCCTCTCTCTTACCTTGTCCATATGTTTTCAACAAAGCTCACATGTGTAACCAAACACTTTCAATTTGTTTGATTTTATACAAAAAAAATTCCTTGTACTCCCATCATAAAATGGAGGTGAAATGTAATTTTAAAGTGGATGTAATTTCAAAGACACACACTTTCTCCGCATGTTTGGAAAATTACCTTGGAATGATTTGGAAAATGACTAGAGTGTAAATGTGTAATAGGTGTTCCATTGAAAAAATTGGTCACCGTTTCTCCAAATGGACTAACATGGACCTAGGATATCAACCTCTTGTTCTACAATCCTTGAAACAAGTTTAAGGAAATGTTTATTGCATGAGTCTCCCATTCTACAAGTTTGTGGTGCACGTGGAAAATAAAATACACAAGCCACACTATCAGCTTTCCACAAAATATTTCATCTATTGTAAAATACCTTTTGTGTCATCTTAGTGAGCTAGACATCTTGATCATATAAAGAAAAGGACCAAACCAAAAAAAGTATGATTTCTATGTAAGTAGGCTCATGTGTGGAAATGATGATAGTACAAAATTGCTAATGATCCATACTACAAAGATGTTCTCATTGACTACAATGTCGTTTCCAATCTTGCATGCAGAACATACTAATGTCACCTTTATCTTGAAATCTACCATTGAAATTGACATCCCCCTCCAACGGAGTGGAACCTGAAATTAATGGACTTGATGCATTTACATCCCCCTCTATAAATAGTGTTAGCCCTCCATCATCCTTTCTCATGATATTCTATAATTCAAGTTCTAAAAGGAAGAAATTCAATGGCTCTGCAAGGTTATGTGGAAGGATCACCCTTTTCTTTTTCATGGCGAGAAAAAGGTCTTTCTCCCATTAATGAATACAACAAGAAAGTCTTGTTCATGACGGCGTTTTCCAACTTTGTTCCCTAGAGTATTAAAACTATGTTCAAACAACCATGCATGAAAGAGGTTTAACTTCATCTAAAGTCGTAATGCATTTGATTGAAATCTTTGATGATTGCTTTGGTAGTCACCCATGCTTTAGATACTTCTTTCTTAACCTAATCATGCACCATCGAAGCCAAGCTACACAATTTCGTATTCATAAAACATGGTATAAATCAATTAAATACCATTATCTATACGGTTCTTTGTCAATGCCTTGTAGATCCAACATTGATATCCTTCTTCACAATCGGATATGCTTTGTAACTCTCTTCGAGGAACATGTGCCTTTTGGTGAAAAGTAGGAGTGAAGTTTTAGACATGATGAACACTTGGCACCCCCACATTATTCTTTACTTTAAGTGTTTCTAACAAAATGGACAGACCTCCACAATGTTATGCAGGATGATCTCTTTTGATCCTTAAGATGCCCAAAATGGAGGAATCAAAACATTGTTTCCAACCCTCATCGTGTTTCAACATTTGCATAAAAATTATCAATATTTCGTGAAGGGGTATTAGAAAACACCTTAGGTATTTAAGACTATTGGTATAGGAGAGTCTTGTTTCCTTTCCTTTTCCCCAATTATGAGCATTTCTTTTTTTTGTTTCCAGGTATGAATGGAAACATCACGAGTCATCATATGTGCATGGATTCTTGTGGCATTTGGGTAGCAGTTCTTTCCGACATCAAGAAAATTGATAGAGTGATATGGATGGCATCAATAAAATTAAAGGCTACTTTGATCAATTTGTTTTTGTATGGAATCCCTTGACCGCATCTAAGAATTCATTCGACGATCCATCCAAGATGATGCGTGCTTGTTGACCACAACAAAACTATTGGGTGTTAATCTAGTTGTGGATTTGGAAGAGTTATTGAATCATGTCCAAAGACATACCAAGTGCTCTAATCAAACATTCTTGCAAAATAAAGGATCTGACTTGTACTTTTGATACAAAGTACCTAGGAATTTACGTGGAGAATCAACCCTTGCCCTCAAAAAATCACAGAAGCCCTAATACACATGGTGTGCAAGAAATGATGATAGACTAAACATCCATAACCCCACAATCTTCTTATCCATTTGGAGAAAATAGTGTCACCTTCCAACCTATACTTTCCTAACATATGGTCCTTAAATATGTCATAAATTATGCTTTAAAGGAAGAGCAACGCTTTGAATCATACCATCAGATTCTCTCAAGGATTTCTTCAAGCTCAAATCGAGAACAACTCGCTGACACCAAGGTTACATTCACAAAATGTTTGCGAGATAGTCCACTTGACCATGAAATGAATGAGAAGAAACATGTGACATGTTGCTGAAATTTCTCCTTGTTCTTTGAAGCCTTTTGATCATTCGTCTCCTTAAATGTTAGTAAAAAAATATTTGTCATGTCTCGAAATAGTATCTCTGCATAACATAACATCAAACCTCTTCGATGGCTACTTGCAATGCCCAAAAAATATGGAATTTGTTAGATTTATTAAAGCTACAAGATCTTGTTCTTACAGCAACCTACATACGTGTGGGAAATTGAAGCTTCGAGCAACAAAATCCATTGTGTATGTGTCCCCTAAATTTTATCAAATACCCAATGTCACTTCCTCCTCTTTTGGGATTTTTTGCTAGAGAGAACTCCTATTTTATAAATATTTTCGCAACATTTCTTCTGACATTGGAAGCACAATACCGAGCTCATCTCTAATTAGGAATCTATAATATACAATTATCAACATTGGCATGTAAAACGTGTAGATCCAACATATGATTCATCTTTATCGGAGGAATCAACAAATGATTTTGAAATCTTGGGACCTTATCCTATGCTTAGAGTAGATTGGGAGATCTTATCGAAACTCCATCCCATAAATCACAGGCCCATTCTGGACACCCTTAACATGCTAGGTAATAGATATTTTGACATGTACACAATTGGCTCTAAAAGGAGTTTTAGAGTTTTTGAAAGAAAATGGTCCGTCTTTTATTGGTGTTTGATTAGACAACTACATATATCCCTTTCAAGAAACCAAACTCCTCATTTTCCAAAATGCCTTCCTCACTAGACTAAAAAGAAGCTTTTGATACAATTCATTATCATGCGGTATAAGTAGAAAAATGACCCCTCCACTAAGAATGATAATTCAAGGTACTATAGGAATAGGTAAATTGCACTTCATTAATACTATTCTTTATTGATTAACTTAAATATGAAAATTAATGGTTATATTCTAAGTTAATCTAAATAGGTACAAAAATGTAATAAATGGTATAAACTGAAATATTGATTCTAAATATTTTCTTTTGTCATTTAAATGAAATGAAATAATGTAAATTGGAGTGATAGGTTACTAACCCTAATATAACATACCTTATTGTATGTTGGACTCTAACAGGTTGATGTGCCGACATGGAAAGATGTGAACGTGCTACATGGAAAGATGTGCTACCGTGCGGAAGAAATTATGGCAATAGAAGATCCGACTAGATTTTGGCACTTATGGGCACTTTGGTCTATAGTCTAAGCCCTCTAGTCTACAAAAAATCTCAGAATCTGAAATTGACAGTGTCCATAGATCTTTGCAAAATATTAGTCTTTGTCACGTAGTTGTTCCAATGGCTTCACATATGTCGATTTGAACCTGTGATGAAGATCTACCTCTAAAACCCCATACAAAGCATCAAATCCCTAAAAAAATAAAGATTCATATGAAGGGATCAAAATGACCTTAGCTACCACAATGGTCAACTTAAAACTAAGCATTGCACAACATTCCAAACCCAATGTAGTTCTGTGTGTTTGTGTGTGCACTTGTATTCCTAGGGTGCTCTAGCATCAATGACACAAAAGTAGGGGAAATAACTAGATGTAAAGATCAAATGTTGGATGGAATGGAATGAATACCACCCTTTCCCCCAATGCTTGTGTGATGCAGATGTAAATGATGCCCAAATGTAGTCCTTTGCCTTAGTAGATAGCTACCTCTTTATAGAAGATAGCCCGCCCATAGGATAGTAAGTATGTTATGTGTATATAGGGATCTCCTACTCAAATTTTGACACTAATGACCTGAGATGCAAACTAATACCTAGGGGAATGAGAGGGAAAATTATAAATACCAACCACGAAATTTTAAATTAGGTGCAAGTGCTGCCAAGACTAGGGTGCCTAAAATAAAGACTAGGGCACCCATGGGCACCCCAGTTCTACCGTAGGTGCTATAGTCAAAGACTAGAGATGAAAAAATGACCTAAATAGACGATACTAGAGATTCCCGAGAGACGGACAAAACTATACAAATAATAAACGATTGTGCAAGACAAATGACGATGAAGACCAACTAATTGACGATAGGACTAGGGGATGGGTCATTAGTGAATACTTTTCTTATGCAAGATCCAAATATAAAACAACATACTTAGCGGTATAATGTAATAATAATTGCATGATTTTGTGACTACAAATATGTTATGTCTTCTTAATGTCTTAGCCCATCATTGTCCCCTATTGCTACTTGCAGCAATTAGAGTTGATCCATTCAACATTTTAGCATCAACTATTCATGTTTTTATGAGAATACTAGTGAAAAATATCAAAGCACTAAAAGGACATATATTATCTTCCCTTCAAGAAACCCTCAAGCATGTTCTATACATTCTCATTGATGAAATGAATTTCATAGGTCCAAAAATCCTTGCCAAAATTGACTTTCGACTACATGAAGCTTTTCCCCACTACAAGTCCTCATTTGGAAATAGATCCATCATTCTCATCGGTGACCTTGCCCAGTTTCCCCTGTCATAGATGTTCCTCTATATGCTAGCCACTCACATGCAACAAACCTTTGGAATAGCTTCGACACTTCTATTATGCTCCACACATTTTTCTGACAACAAGGTTCAGCTGAGGATCAAATCTCTTTTCACTTCCTTATTTTAAATATTAGAGAAGGGATCCCCCTACTCAATGACTAGAAAACACTTGTACTGTGTACAAATGTATGAATGATAGATTAAGAGCTTCTTCCATTCCTTTAGCTCCACACTTGTTTGGTAAAAATGAATTTGTCGACCAACACAACCTCAATCTCTTAATGTTCTAGTTACATGATCAACTACAAAAATAACCAAGAAAAGAAGTGTAGAAGATCCAAACGACGAACAACTAAAGCACAATGTGTTGCTATGTAAACATCAAAAAGTTATGCTCACAACCAAAATATGGGTTGAAGCAGGACTAGTTAATGGTTCCATAAGAACTATTGTCGACATTGCCTACACTACTTCTTCTCCTCATGATCTTCCTCTTTTTGTTGTCGTACAATTTGACAAATATATTGACCCCCTTGGAATCCACATTATCCTACTCATGTTCATGTACCCCCTATCTCTTGAGGCAATCACCAACAATGTTCCTCTCAAAATGGCCTTAGCTCTTACAATCCACAAGCCCCAAGGCCTCACTTTGCCTAGGGCAACTATGGATATAGGTATATTTGAAAACCCTGACCTTACTATAACTGCAATGTCTAGAGTCCCTTCCCTTAATGACCTTCGCATATCATCTCCATTTTCATTTAAACCTTACTCCAAGATGTCCCACTCCCCACTTCTCAACAAAAGAAAAAAAAAGAGGAATCATGTTTGGCAGGTCTCCATCTCTTCCGCCCTTCCTAACAAGAAATTCTTTCCACCTTACCCCTTCCGTATACAAATGACTTTATCTCCTGCAATGCTGATATCACAATGTTCAGTTTGTGTTCTCCCATACACATTTTATATAACATTTACTTTTTTCTAATTTGATATTATACGTTCTTTTCTAATTCTGTTATTCTCATTCAACATTTACAGCAAATCAAAACAAATAATTGACCGCATTCTCAAATGCGTTGGAGGACAACATAGGCTTTAAATAACATATTCTTACCAGATTATAAGTCTTAACATTACAAGAAGTGTGATACCCTTTTTTCGTGTCATAGTAAAAAGATTTTTACGCGGACCATATATAATGTCTTATTAAATTGTCACATAAAATGAGGCAATGGAAAATTTTGCAAGGAAACATATTATATAGATATTGTCGTTTTATTTAAAATTATGCATTAGAAAAAGAGCCTAGGAGTTCAAAGTTAAGGAGATTTTCGGAAATCAAGTATCAAGATAAGTATTTACATTATTTTAATCTCTTTTGCATTATTTGGAATTTAATATTTTCAACACTTTACTGTTGTAGGTAATATAGATTTCTCAAAAGACATATTGATGCTTTAATTTATTGTAGCTTCATGGGTATGTTGGTCATTAATAAAGGAAATGTTGGTAATATAGGCTAATTTAGTGGAAAATGACTGTTAAACTAAAGGATGAGCTTAGGATCTTGTTCCTTTTGTAATTTCCAATTATTGACCGTCAAAACACTTTACAAGGTTGTAGAACTATTGAAATCAGACCTCAAGCTAGGAAATTATAGTTGAGACAAAATCATAACATTGTTAACGTGATATATTATCATTAATCAAAGCAAATATGTTATTTGTTAAGTTGTATTGAGGATTTACATTTTTAAGTTATTTGGAAGTAATAGATTAATAAGTTGACTTATTTTCTTTGATTATAAATCTAGTTTAAATCAAGGAAAAAGTACAAATACAAGGAAACATATATTATATTATCAAGCGGACGGTTGTTAGAAATACTCATGTGATTAATAATGACATGTTTGGTATCTAATCAAATTACTATTTTTAATTGACCAGATTAATAATATTGATTGAATTGCGTGTCAATGACGTACTAATGTCTTCCATTCATATATAATATAAAATTAGAAATCATTTTGAATTATAATTATCATAATACTTATCTTAATTTGTATTTTAACAATTATTTACAAGACAATAACAAATAATAAATTGTATTTACATATTTAATCAAAATATTATTATAAGTAATAGAAATAAGACTAATATAATACAATCATATTTTATAAATATTATTGATTTTAAGTTTATATCATTTCAAAAGAAGTGGTAAAATATTTATAAGTTCAATTTTAATACGACTTTGATTTTCAATTTTTTGAATTTTTTTAATAATTAAAATGTATCCTCAAACTATTTAAGGTAATTTATATTTAGTTCATTTCCTAAATGTTCCTAGAATTTGTTGAGTTAGGTATATTTTCTAAAAGGATATGGTGTACACATTGTTTGTTATGGTGAAACATCTATAAGATATGCCATAATATTCTAGGTGAATTTTTCAAGAGAGATAGTTTATCTAGTGATAACCTATTTTAGAAAAGCTGATATTCAATATTTTCTAAAAAATATTTATTATTTTTAATGTCATTTTACATTAATTAAATAGTATCTTTTCTATTGACATCAATAAATGTGTTTATCTCTCCTTTTTTCACTATGTGTCGATGTTGGTTAAATTAAATAGAGACATAATTAGATCTATAGTATTTTATTGAATATTATATTTGAAAGAATTTTTATGTTAAAAATTCGAATTTAATTATAATAAATAAAATCCATCAAGTTAGTAAAAATGTATAAAGGAGTTCAATTGATATAATATATCTTAATTGTGACATAATGGGAATAAACCCAAAAACTTGTGGAATTGTTTTTCATCTCTACAATACAACCAAACAAAGAAAACACGCGTTAGTGATTATACAAGAAATGGAATAATAGAATTCAAACAAACAAACAAAAGACACATACATGAATAGTAATTACATAAATAAATCCTAGTCATTTTGCAACATGAAATGAGAAAAACATCAATACTTTATTGGTTTAATTAGATAAGATAAATACACATAGGAAAAAATAATCTTATTACATAGCTCAAATTGGAGGTTCATTGATGTTAGGAGCATCTAAGGTTAAGATAAATACTATACATTTTTGGCTAAATGTTGGTGTACATAGAAGATGGAGAGCATGTGAGAAGGAAGAGGAAGCACATCAAAACAAGGGAAAGTTTACACGAGATTGTGTGATTTCCTTTGCATAATAGAAATGTGTGAAGACACTATGCACATGGACTACATAGTAGTAGTGGGTGCATAACATTACATGGTAGATTTGCATAGTGTTAGAAAGAGTAAAACAATTGCTAATAATAATGCACAAGGTTACATGTAGGATTTTAGAAATTAAGTAGAGGATTTTGGCTCACCAAGAAGTTTAGAGGTGCACAATGATTGTGGAAAGAGTTGTGTATAACAAAAGAGAGTGTGTGAAGGGAACATGTAGAAAAAAAAAAGGAGTTTTACAATAACATGAATTGCAAAGGGTGCATAGAAGTTTTTAAGGAGGCTCAAAAGTCCGAAAATAAATGACTAAAAGAACATAAAGGTGAAGATAAAAGCATAGAATGTGTGGAAATATTTCTATGGAAAAGGAGAAATTAAGGAGTGTGTGGTAGAGTTAGTTGTCAAAAGGTTGTGAAAAAGTTGTTAGAATTTTCTTATCAAGATGAATAATAGTGACTGAATGGTAAAAATATCCAATAATGAGCTCGCGTTCAAATCTAGATTGGAGCAGGAAGATGTGGAAGTGTCTCGAAAAATCCATCAAGGAGAGAGAAGTAGGAAACCATGAATATTTTAGGAGGTCAAGTTCAACATTTTTAGGTTCTTTCAATGCAAAGTGTGGACAACCAATGATAAGAGTTGAAATTTGTAATTTTGTATAGAAGGCATAATAAATACTACTCTAGGTCACGTCCTCGGGAAACCACCAAGAGTATTTACAATCCCTATTAATGAGTATGCAAGATTGAACAAAGAATAACTACACGTAGATATTATAAATGCCTTTGACATTATTAAAATTTGGAATCTAGTTTCTCCATCCCATTGTGTGAATATGTAGTGGATAAGGAAGGGTGTCCTAGCCCTCCATGCCAAATGGTATCATAGTAGGCTATTTTCACTACAAGAAAGGAGAAAAATAAATGCTAGTAGAACACTAATTTTGAGGCATATAACTATTATTGTCCCTACTATGATAAAGGTACGTAGAGGACAGAAAGGAAGATCCCATAGTATAGTGTTTAAGGAGATCAAGATATTTTACATGAAGGTAAGATTCTAGAGAGAATAAGGGACATGTTAGATGTAACAATCATGTAGATGTTGGAGAAAATTTTGGATGGGCAAAAGGATTTAAAGATCAAAATCGAGAATATAGAGGAGGACAACCACTAAAAATAGGGTCTTGTGTTTTTAAATTCTCGAAAGAAGGAGATAATTTTTCAAAGAGTCAACAACATAGAGAAGAATGCATGAAAAGAGTTCTAGTTTAGTTCTACATAGGTTAAAATGCATACACAAATGCACAACTAAATATTGCATGAGAAGAGTAAAAGAGAAAAGAAAAATAATACACAAGAGTACCACGAGAGAATATATAAAAATGCATGGAGAAATATCACAACTTGAGAAGAAGGTGAAGGGCGCGTAGAGACATAATTCCACATGTTTGGGTAAATTTCTAGGTCCTAAGTACATACTAGCATTCATATGATTCCTAAGTGAGAATACTAGTAATTGATAGCTATCTTTGACCTCTTTTACGTGTTTCTTGTTTTGTATATGGTCTTACAGACCCTACATCCTAGTCGGTATTATATTTATTTATATTTTATGGCTTTGGACACTAGCACTCAGCAAGGATGTCGGCTCCTAGGTGCCCTCATCCCCTCCGAGTGCCCCCTGATCCTATTTTATCTTACTAGATTCTTTTGGATCTCTTTATCGTTTGGGAATCTTATTTTCTTATCGGTCATCCTTCCAATTGTCAATTATGAGATTCAAACATGGGAACAATATGAATACATAGTTATGTGACAGAAATAAAGGGCCAAGCTCTAGCAATTACTATGTATCACCTAAGTTTTCATCCAAAGGCACCAAAAGAACTCAAAGGAATCCATCTAGCATCCATACAAGGGACAAGAGACTACAGTTTCTTCATACATTATATAAGAAGGATAAGTTCACTATTCCATCCACACATGACATACATTGTTACATTCTAGATTTAGCCTGTTATCAAGTGCAAATAATACTAGCGCATCCTATAACACAATCCTCAGACATGCACAAGAAATACACAGATTCCGAGATGTATTGCAACGCTAGGTCATAAGGTTAATTAGTTGAGTGACTGCCATGGTCATTTCGAATCCCCATATTGCATATTTCATTTTTGGAAATGATTTGGTTGTATGGGTTTTATAGGTGAACATATCTTTTGCAAGTTACATGTATCTAGCAATCAAGGTACAACATATGGGTAACCAACAAAAACTATTTGTGACATGTGTGCGATTGTTAGGGAATAAAGGATAAAATATGCGAAGAATCCCTCATAGAAATGTAATAAAAGAGAAAATAATATGCGAGAAAATATTACAGATCTCAAATAAAAGTGTAGAATAAAAATAAAAAAACACAAAGAGATAGTATTTAATGTAGTTACTTCCACCAAGAATCACTTGCTTAGATTTTATTACAAGCCACTACTCTCTCAATAGAATACCCAGATCTGTTTGGAGCTATGATCAACAAACTCTATAGAATTCACACCCAAATTTAGACACATCTGCAATGTTACATTAAACCCTACCATATGCACAAAACCACATAAGTAGACAATTGCTTAAGTAGTTTTACAAAACCATGGGTATCAAAACCATGGGCCAAACCATCCCATAAACCTAGGTAAATCTGCACCTTAATATCTTTACATTATTAAAAAAAATTATGTCGGCCCAAAAAATGAACCACTCACACAATTACAGCGTTGACCGTCATTGTAGGAATGCCTCTTGGCATAATTAGCATACCTATATTGGAAAAAAATTCTCCATGACCTAATTATCTCCCACTTGGAGACTTTTTTTTCCTTTGAGAAAGCTTCTTAAACCTTCACTAGTTTCCATGAAGACCAACCAAAGCTGAACACATCTTAAGTTTTTCCCTTGTGACCACCTTGGTCATCATGTCAGTAGGATTCTTACTAGTATGAATCTTCTCCAGCTTCAACTTCTCTTCCTCCAAAGTTGTCCTAATGAAATAGTACCTAAGTTGTATATGCTTTGTCCTAGAGTGGAAAACAGAGTTCTTAGTTAGGTGTTTAGCACTTTGACTATCACTATGCATATTTCCTTCCTCTTGCTTATGCCCCAACTCCTTAAAAAAATTTGTAACCAAATCATTCCTTTTCTTGCCTCTTTGGCAAAAACATACTTAGCCTTTGTGGTTGACAACACCACCAGCCTCTCGTAGTCTTCAAATCAAACTCACTGTTGTGCCACCTACAATGTAAATATAACTTGTCGTGCTCCTCCTGTTGTCTACATCTCTAGCCATATTTGAATCTACATAACCACGCAAAGTGGTGTCTAATCCACTATAGCACAAAAATGTCCCCATGGTCCCTCTCAAATATTGAAGGATCCACTTTACTACCTGTTAGTAATCTCTACCTAGATCACTCATAAATATACTCACCACTTTCACTACAAGGGTAATATCTCGGCACGGTGCACACCATGTCATACATCAAACTACCAACTGTTGATGAGTAAGGTACCTTGGACATCTGGTTTCTCTCTTTCTATGTCTTGGGACACTGCTCCTTTAATAACTTGAAATGGTTTGCCAAAGAAGTCCCAACTAGTTTAGCATCCTACATATTAAACCTCTCCACTTGACCTTCCTAATGTACTCTTCCGAGATAAAGTAAACATCTGTCACTTAGCTTCTTAGTGAGTACTTCTATTTCCTACATGTTTTTTCCTGCAACCAACATGTCATCCCCATATAGACAAAGGATAATATAACTACCATCCTCAAATTTCTTTGTATACACAAAATGGTCAGAATGACATCTAATATAACCTTGCTCCATCATGAATCTATCAAATTTCTTATACCATTGAGGTGGAGCTTGTTTCAAGCTATACAATCTCTTCTTCAGTTTGCACACCATCTCCTCTTTACCTTTGACCTCATAGCCCTCTGGTTGCTACATATATAGATCCTCCTCCAAATTGCCATGGAGAAATTCAATCTTTACATCAAGTTACTCTAAGTGCAAGTCTTCTGTTGTAAATATTCCAAGAATATTTATAATAGAAGTCATTTTTACTACAGAAGAAAAAATCTCATCGAAATCTATACCTTTTTTCTGTGCAAATCCCTTGACCACCAACCGGGCCTTGTATATTTTCTTTCCTCCTTCTTCCTCTTTGACTTTGTACACCCACTTATTCTATAATGCTCTTTTTCCTTTGGGTAGCTTCACGAAATCCCATGTTTGGTTCTCCATGAGAGTCTGATGCTCCTCATCCATGGCTTGCTCCCACTTCTTCCTAGCATCTACATGCATTTCTTCATCAAATCTCTCTGGATCTCCACTGTTAGTGAGTAATAAATAATAAAGAGAAGGACAAAAACGTTCAAGTTCTCTTCTTACCCTAGAAGACCTCCTAAATATAGGAGTTTTAGGTTCTGTTGAGGATGTTCCCGAACCGATTCATGTGTCACTTTTCCATCCAGATGATCCTCTACTACTACATATTCTTTCTCGATTCTTCCTTGTTTTCCTACAATCGCTACTTATACATGAATTTTTCATTAAAGACCACATCCCTAGATTGAATGATTTTCTTGCTCTTAATACTCCAACATTTATATACAAATTCATCACCACCATAACAAATGAAAACACATTTTTGATATAGCCTCTAGCTTGGTCCTATTATACTTGTCTATATGAAAAACACCTCACATCTAAAGACTCTAAGAAATCGATAATCAACTTTCTTACCATACCAAGCCTCCTTAGGTATGCCTCCATCCAAGGTACTTAAGGGTCCTCTATTTATCAAGTACATAGTTGCACTCAACGCTTCGCCCAAAAATAAAGAGACAATCCTACATGTAACCTCATGCTCCCAACACATTCCATTATTTTTGTATTCATCCTTTCTAACACCCCATTTTCTTTGTAGAGTTCCTAGAACCATAGTTTTCCTTTGGATTCCCATTCTTAGAACACTAATCATAAAATTCATTGTTGCAATACTCCCCTCCATTATCCGACGTCGACATTTTATCTTAAGACCTATTTCACTCTCTACCAAGGCTTTTCATTTAAAAAAAGTGTAAAATATATCGATTTGTTTCTAATACAATAAAACAAAACTTTCCTTGTTACATAATAAATAAAAGTAACATAATAACTTGAACCCCCAAGAGATGATACCCGAGCTAACCCCTACACATAAAAATGCACCAACTCTAACTTACTATATTTCTTTATAGGACCAACCTTGAGAAACCTTACTCAGCTTCTATTTCCCATATATGCAGTCCTCACAAAAATCCAAACTTGTTTCGTATATATGGCAAAATCCTTCTTTATGATCTCCATGCCCTTATGGCTCATATGACCGAGCCTATAGTGCCACAATGTTGTATCTACTACAAAGCCGCTGATTACAAAAAATAGTGCTATAAGTGGTTAAATACAAAGTTCCAACCTTCTTACCTCTTAGCACCACAAGAGCACCCTTGGTAACCTTCTAAGAGTCCTTTGTAAATATCACAAGACAACCATCACTTCCTAACTACCTTGCTGATATTAGTTTTTGTCTTAATGTAGGCACATGTCTAACATCCTTAAATATCCAAGCATTCCCATTCGTATATTAACCCAAATATTTTTTTCCAAATATGGTGCAAGACTCATCAAGAAAAACATGCCAAAAATCTCCTTGAACATAATCAACAAAATAATTTCTATGTGGAGTAGCATGTAAAGAAGCCCTGAATCTAAAACCCAAGATTCAGTAATATTGTGAAAAGAAAGAATAAAAGAATCCTCACATACAATACCCATTTCCACATTACATCATGCTCATTCCAGAAAGTAAAATTTCACGAAAATTGAAGCTCGGGGTCAAAAGTTATGGCCATTTGAAGTTCGGGAGGGTCAAGCAATGAGTTTTCCTTTGTATGTGGCTATTTCGGTGAAATCGGGTCCTTGTGTTCTGGATGTCCCTAAAAAAATCTTCGATCCACCCGCAAACATCCTTCCATGGAATTTTCGGTGAACTCGTCCCACGCATACTTGAATTTCTGAGCCTTCTTTCTAAACTTTTATCGACTCCTCTTGGTGCGGTGATTTCATATTTTGAATTCCCGTTTTTCCCTCTATTGACTTCCACCTTACCCAATTTGCACTATTATCGTGATTTCAGCTTTTTGCTGAACTCATGTCCCAACGTCCTGCACATGCCCAAAGTAAAAATTTACCTAAATTCTTTGATTCTTTCTTCCTACGGTGATTTTAGCTATACGGGTCCCACACGCCGCAGTTGTCTGTGTGCAGCTTTGGAACATTTAGATCCCAATTTTTTTATTCCTTTTCAAATTAGACATTTCGGCTTTGCAAGTCCCACTGTCCCAATGTCTCGAGGACCTCCCGGGAAGAAATATCCTCTTTTTCCGATTTAAATACCTCCGTTGCATTTTAGGCCCAAATTTGGTATGATGAGCCCTAATACGATCTTCCTTGGTTACATCCGTACCTCTTAGACCCAATTTTCATTCAAATATGCATGCAACCTCATTTTTTCAATTTTTACAATTTTTACTAATTCCTTGGATTTTCTTGGACAAGGAGTTAGTGTAGATCAAGAATTTCCGCTTGTCACTGTCCAAGTTAATGGACCAAAATAAACATAAAAACCCCTGAAAAACTCAAACAAAATCGATACGATAGATAAGACCAAACTGCGGAGATGTAGGTGGAAAAGAAAGCTGATGTAGACAAAATGGGCACACACAAGTAATCTTGCAAAGTAGATCCGAGAAACCTGTGAGACACCAATACTTGACAGAAAAAGACAGTGTTAAAAGATATTTGGGTGGACTACCAGAGAAGCAGGTCCAGGAAGTGATAAGCTCCCTTGGCGGATGTCAGTCCACATTTTCAGTTAAAGAAAGACGCATACATGATAAAAGGTGTTAGTAAATGTCTAGGTTTTATGATTAAAAGTGATAGAAATAATGTAAAAAAGCAGACAAAAGCAAATGAAAATAGGAAAGCTGTGAAAACAATCTTTGGATTTGGGTTACATGAGTTCTTTTACCTATTTGTGCCAATCAGCATCGATTGGATGAATCGGCGTCGACATAAAATCAGGCGTCGGGATCGATCGGCGTCAACTAAGGGAAAATTGTAGGAATATTGAGAAATGGACAATGAAAGCTAGATCATCGATGTCCATTGGATCTACAGGAGCTGTAGGGATACTGACAAAGCTCCACCTTCGCTAGATGTAGGAGCAGAGTCACCAAGAGATCGATGGAGGCTCACGATGTTGATGTTGTAGGAGCAGAGTAATGGTACTCCTCTCAGGGATTGATCTAGATGGAATTCACTTTCACTTGATAGAAGATGCTCGGGCTTGATGATCAAAACTCTCTATCGTTCTTTCTGTCTCACCAAAACTAAATTTTGACCCGTATTGTAATCGGTGCCGATCGAGATATAATCAATGCCATTTTGGAAAAGCGGCATCGACCGAAAGTACCATCGACGCCGATCGGGAACAGACTTCCAAAATTGCCAAAGAGGATGTTTTTTGGAAAAATGAAAGTGATCCCTTCGACTCAAATATGGGAAACATCCCACTGCATGGTTTGGGGGTGAGGAGAAATAGCGGGAATAGATGGATAAAATAGATATGGGAAGTTAGGAATTGATATGGGGTAGATAAGCGGTTAAGATACATATAAAAGTATAATTAAATAGTTAATATTATCCATAGATAAAATACAATGGGGTACAAAAAAACTTAGGATAGATGTTTAATTAGATATTTAATTAATACCCTAATGGATAAAGGTTCCCTAGGTTACCCGAGAAGGTAAATGAATGTGTGGGACACTAAATTGGGTAACCAATTTTAGGTGTCTACATTTTGCCCCTTTTTGTTGAGTAACTTGCGATAAGCAAAGTTTTAAGACAAAAACAAGGAGTTGGAAGAAAGTAAGAAGAAGTTATGATGTGATCCCCTCAAACTAGGGATGGGATGAATCCCAGAAGACCAACCGATCATGAGTTAAAAAAAAGGTATATGAGAATGCGGGACACCTCTGCTAGATATCCGGAGTAGATCCGATCATCAATGACGCATAAAAACAATAAAAAGGGAAGCAATCTAAGGACCTCACATTGGTAGGGTAGACTAGATAGTCTTTGTATGAGGCGCGACAGTACTACGGACCCATGAGTGAAAGGAAGGCATGACATAGTAGCAACTGAAACAGTGACACATTGGTAGGGACAATCAAATGAGTGCAAAGAAGATGACGTTAGTGCCTATAGACCTGTTATCTTTAAGCTACCATAAATACGAGGGACCCATGTGTAGGAAATAGACTTGAAATGGGTGATAATACCACAAATATGTGCCAAAAGGCAACACCTAGGTGATAATAATGATCAGATAAACAAGCCAAGCATCAACACTTTGGCAAAAAGATGAGGAGATGGAAGAAAGTGATGTGAAAAGGCAAAATTGCAACCAATCGGCAATGATGGGCCTCAATTGGCATCGATATAGGCCAAGTCAACATTGACTAAACCAATCGGTGCCAACCATAAAAATCGGCGCCGACTGTACCGAGCCCATATAAATAGGAGAAAGGAAAACGTGAACGATTTATTTACTCGCGACGATTGATTTAGAGAGTCAAAAATTGATTTTGAGCAACATGGAAGCCTGGGAGCAACCGAAGCGGAAGAGGACACGACACAGGGTAAGTGGATCTACCCAGAACTCGAGTATATAGTTTTATCATGAAATAAGGTATTAGGATGCGAATTTTTAGAAAAATTTGGATAAATGAGAGGAGAAAGTATTTTGGGCACTCGACCTTTCAATCGGTGTCGATTAGAAAAATCGACGTCGACTAAATTCAATTAGCACCGTTTGGAATTTCAATCAACATCGTCTAAATTAGATCAACGTTGATTGAACTCAATCAACGCCGATTGGAGCATTTAGACTCAAGAAAGTTTTAGAATGTGTTTTTGATGTTCTAATTTGGATAAATGAGAAGCTAACAATGCTCTTGATGTCATGGATGCTGACATAACAGGCATTACATATGTGGGATGCTATTCCCGAGCTTTTGGAGACCATTCTCCCTAATGTGATAAATGTTGATTGGCGTCACCTAGAGCTAGCCAGGCTCAGGGGCTTCCATTACTACCGACGGGTGCCTCGAGATGTAGAGTTGATGCAAGCACTGATACGATGATGGGATAGCAGGACATGCACTTTCTAGTTTAGGATGGGTGAGATGACCATCACCCATGAGGATATATATAGGATCATGAGGCTACCGATCACCGGGGACCTGATTGAGATCACTCCACGAGAGCAAAGCAGAGGGCCCTAGGACGATTGTATGGAGATAGGGCAGACAATTTAGAGATAGTGTCCGGGGTGGTGAGGATAGCCTCACATTATAGACAGGATGATGCCAAGAGCATATGGATAGCACTGATTTAGATGGCGATCTCTTATTTTTCTCTACCAGATTCAGGAGGTGGGAGATTTCCATTGTTGTTACTAGACTGTGTTTGTGACATCCTAGAGTTCAGGTAGGTGTTTGCGTTTGCTAATGCCCTAGTAGCACAGATATATCATGAGTTATGGATGTACACCACAGGTAGGTAGATAGGTATCGATGTTAGCTTTGTGCTCCATTGTTGGGCATATGAGCATATAGTAGTGATCAAGCCATCAGGGCTTCCATGGATGCTAGCAGTAGAGGGGGCCCTTGATTATGGATTCTAGCGATGGCGGGCCGACATGGCCCCGGGAGATACAGGGAGATCTACGGAGTGGTATACTGAGCATTTCAAGATGCTGACACTAGAGCAGGTCATTTGGAGACCATATTGGGTCTACCCGGCATGGGCCGGTCAGGACGCTCACCTGGTGAAGTGAGACAGAGCGAGGTGATTAGAGGCTATAAGCCGAGATATGTGGGAGCGCATCCCATTTATATGGGTACTGAGGTATTTTGGTTTAGTACAGACAGTCCCAACCACCTATATGCCATATAGGCGAGGACAATAGAGAGACCGATCTACCAATTTTGATCCCGGAGATCCATTGAGGGAGGCCCCACCTTCCACAGATAGTGACGAAGACGCAGGAGTAGATGATGGCTATGTGACATGGTACTCTACAGAGCTACCATGACACCTACCAGCATCCATAGATGTAGACGAGGAGGACATAGTTGTAGTGTTGGAGAGGCTAGAGGGAGAGCATGTTACCCTGATGTATGCACACCAAGCTGCCCTCAAAGAGATTAGATCTCTGACGGAGGAGAGGGATGCACTGATATTAGAGAGAGATACAAAGCATGTCACGAGAGGGATATAATGATATAGCAGAGGGATCACTACCATTGGTACAGAGAGGCCCTCAGGGCCAAATATGGTGATATAGGCACCACTTCAGAGTCCGGGTCATAGGGTGTGGCATCAGGAGGGCCACCAATAGCAGCAGCAACAATGCCATTACGAGCACCTGGTATGGTGAGTCTGAGCACCTATCAGGCCCTCCTTGCCGAGGTGAGATACTATGAGGACACCTTGGCACAGCATGCCCCTGATGTGCCTCGTTATGGTGCGAGGAGGAGAGCAGTGACAACCGTAGCTAGTGGTGCATCGGAGGGTGGGAGCACCAGGAGAGATCGAGGTGGCAGCAGGGCCCCAGCAGCAGGTGCTTCTAGCTCGATAGGAGGTGGCCAAGAGAGATAGCCTGGGCTAGAGGAGGGTGGAGGAGATAGTGTCTTCCACCTATCCGACTTTACGATATAGAGATGTTATTTTTGTACCGATATACTGATGTAGCCTCGATTTGAAGGCATTTTTGATGTATGATATAGATGGCTTGATTGAAAGCCATCCATTCTTTTTTGTACAGACACACATGTATATATATATATATATTCATCATTTTTTGTGTTATGTGATTGTACTCATGCATTTAATTTTGATAGATATGGATAGATGTAGTGTAATTGTGATGGACATAAGAATATGCTGATAGAGGATAGATAGATGTGATGTGATTTGATGGACATAGACATATGCTGATAGAGGATAGATAGATGTGATGTGATTTGATGGATATAGACATATGTTGATAGAGGATAGATAGATGTGATGTGATTTGATGTGATTGATAGATTTGATATGTGTAAGATGTTAATTTAATTTTGATGAAAATAGATATAGATAGATGTAGTGTAAGTTGGATGGACATAGACATATGTTGATAGAGGATAGATAGATGTGATGTGATTTTGATGTGATTGATAGATTTGATATGTTTAAGATGTTAATTTTGATGAAATAGATAGGTAGATTTACATGTGTTTGCAATACATGCTTTGCTATGTTTTTAGACAAAGTAGAAAATATGAATATAGATAGATGATAGAGACTTTGGTAGGAAACCGAAAGACGATGCACATAAGGCCATAGATACAGATAAAATGAACCTGACACTAGTCAGTCACAAACCAGATCTAAGAGATAGATGGAACGAGAAGTAAGTATGTATCTCGTCAAAATATATGAAGGACTAGAATATGTGCTCATATTGGAAAAATAGGGTCTCCATATGATCGAAAAAGGTCTTATATCTCAACTTCATGATTTTTGTTTTGATAGAAGAGCAAACTGATCAATGTGGGAAGTTTTTAGACATAGAAAGACTGATCGATACAGAAGTCTTTCAATGATGCTAAAAAGTGAAAAAACTGGCCGAAGAGGAAGTCTATTACTGCAAAGGTTGATTAATGCGAGAAGCCTTGAAAATTCCATGAAATAAATAGCCATCCTTCAAGGGAGCAGTCTGTATTTTGAATTTGATGATAGCCATCCTTCAAGGGAATGGTCTATACTTTTTGATTTATTTGATAAGGCATGGATAGCTGTCCTTCGAGGGATCAGTCTATCTTTTGGAATTTTAGGATAGCATCTCTCTCTCTCTCTCTCTCTCTCTCTCTCTTTAAAGGAAGCTGAGTTTAGACCTAGATAGATTAGATAGAGGGGAAGAAAATGTATACAAACACGTACTCCCTGCCCCAGTAGATTCGATTAAGATAGTCACTTAGGATAGATGAAATAGTGATTAAGGTGTTCCTACCATGAGGAGGAACATATCCATAAGAAAAATTCCATGAGTAGAGCCGCGGTACTCATATTTAAGGTATAGAAAGAAATAATGCGGAGAACCACATAGTTCCAAATCACTACGAAATGCATGACTGGTTGTAGATGGATGAAAGATTTGTTTTGTGACCAAGATTGTGTAAGATAGATTTTAATAGTAGAAGGGCCTTAGATGCAAAGCATTAAGAGGTTCCATTTTAGGTACACCATCCATGGAAGATAGACGATAAGCCCTGGACCCATATTTATGAGTGACTACGTATAGACCCAACCAGTTAGGAGCGAACTTACTATGTTGACTCCTTTCTAGTGTAGTGACATTTTGGTTTTCTTTAAGAACAAGATCACCAAATTTGAAGTCATGGTGTTGCAAGTGCTTGTTATAAGCACGTTTGACATGCTCAAGGTAGAATTGATGATGCTCAAGAGCATTAAGATGCTGCTCATCGAGAAACTCAAGCTGTGCGCTAGATGATTTTGACAATAGTCCTCATGAGAGACAAATTCTCGAGAGAGACACAAAGAGATGGGATCGGACTTCCAAAGGAAGGAAAGCCTCGATCCCATAGACGAGAGAGAAGGGAGTAACACTAGTAGAGTACGAATGCTAGTCCTATAAGCCCGAGAGAGCAAAAGGGATATGTAAATGCCAATCCCTACCATCTCGACTAGTTACCTTTAAGAGGATATTACACAAAGTTTTATTGGAAGCCTCAGCCTGGCTATTAGCTTGGGGATAGTATGGAGAAGAAAAGCTAAGTTTGATATTGAAAGCATCACTGAGGTTCTGCAAATCAACATTTTTGAAATATTTACCATTGTCTATGATGAGTTTGTGTGGGACACCAAAGTGATAAATGATGTGTTGATAGACAAAATCAACAATGGGTTTAGCTTTGGTTGATGAAAGAGGAATAGCTTCCACCCACTTAGTGAAGTATTCTATGGCAGTAATGATAGAATGATGATGTTGTGAAGAGCGGGGATTGATGAGACCGATGAGATCAAGACCCCATTGTGAAAAAGGCCACAAATCCGTTGCAGGTTACAAAGCCTGACTAGGGATATGTGTAAGATTAGAATGTTGTTGACACTTGACACATTTCTTAGTGTATTTGCAATGATTTCAATTCGAGAGAAGGCCAATAATAACCTAAATGTAAGATACGTTTAGCTATAGCCAAGTCTTTGAAATGTCCACCATAGATACCATCATGGACTTCTGGATGGCTTTAGATGATTCGGGGGTTTTGAGGCACCGAAGTAAAATACCATCAAAACCATGTTTGTAGAGGATTCCACCTAGAATAGTATAGCAATTAGCGTGTAGGATAAAAGATCTTCTGCCATTGGAAGTAAGATCTGAAGGAAGTGTTGAATGAGATAGATAATCAAAAATGTGCTAATACCACTCATCTTGAGTGTTGGTTGTGATGGCGTTAATTGAAGTCAACTGCTTGAGATGAGATGGCTGGTCTAAACGTTGCACAACCACAAAAAGTTGTGAGTCTTCGGTAAAAGGTGGAATAAGCGAGGCTAAAGAAGCCATTATATCTTCGAACTGGTTTGTAGTGTGGGAAATATCTTGGATAGTAAATTTTTCAAAATCTTGAAGTTGGAAGAGAACGATATCGCGATATTTTTGAAGGATATCATTTTTGCATTGATAGACACCAGTGACTTGATTAATGATGAGCTCAGAATCACCAAAGATGTCGATATGGCGAGCACCAAGATTAATGGCATTTTGAAGACCTAAAACAAGAGCTTCATATTCGGCCATATTATTGGTACACTCAAAGTTAAGTTTGTGTGCGACAGGGACAGGCACACCCCAAGGAGGAATCATGACAAAACTTGCACCTCCCCCTTGCTGACATTTGAACCCGTCAAAGAAGAGTTTTATTTTAAACAAAGAAAGACTAAAATCAATTTGTTGAATGCACTCATCTGGGAATTGAGCAAGGGGAATTTGAGTGTCCGGAAGAGGAGTATTAGCTAATTGATCTGCAATGACTTGACCCTTGATAGATTTTTGCGAGATGAACTCAAGATCAAACTTTGTCATGAGCATGAGCCAATGAGTGATACGATCATTATGATATGGTTTCGCATGCATTGTCTTGAGTGGATTGACACTGTAACAATGCAAGTTTTTGATTAAGGAGGTAGTGATGAAGCTTAGAAGTTGTGAAGAAGAGAGCACAACACAATTTTTCAGCTTTAGAATAGCATGTTTCATACTCATGAAGAGTGTGACTGATGTAATAGACAACTTGTTCTTTACCGTTAGCATCCCGATGCGAGATCATGGCTCCCAGAGCATGGTCAGTTACAAAAATATAAAGATAGAATGGATCCCCCTCGCGTGGAGGTATAAGCATAGGTGGAGAAAGAAGATAAGATTTGAGATCATCAAAGGCCTTTTAGCAATGCTCATCCCATTCAAAATGAACATTCTTATGGAGGAGATGATGAAAAGGTTGACAACGGTCTGATAGTTGTGAGATAAAACGACATACTGATTGAAGGTGTCCTTGAAGACTGCGAAGCTGTTTTAAGTTGGAAGGGGGAGGCATCTCGAGGATAGCCTTTATATTTGTGGGATCAACTTCAATGCCCCTAATAGAAATAATAAAGCCTAAGATTTTACTAGTGAGAATGCCAAACACGCATTTAGATGGATTTAGGAAAAGAAAAAAATGAATGAGCCTCTTGAAGAGAGGTGCGAGAATGAAAAGATGATCTGACGGCATTCCGATTTAACAAGGAGATCATCAACATAATCTTCCACAGTTTTGTGTAAGAGATCATGGAAGATGTAGGTCATTTCTCGTTGATAGGTTGCTCCTGCGTTCTTAAGACCGAAAGGCATGACACGATAACAAAATTCCCCCGAGGGGTTATAAAGGAAGTCTTATGCTGGTCCCTTGGTGCAATGAGAGTTTGATTATATCCAAAGAACCCATCCATAAGAGAAAGCATCTCGTGCCCAGCGGTTAAATCCACAAGTTGATCGATATTAGGTAGATGGAAATCATCTTTCGGATGAGCGAGATTAAGATCCCGAAGTCGGTATAAATTAAAATTTTCCCAAAGATATCTTTGGTTACTAGTACTACATTTGAAACCCATTGTGGATAGTCAATGGGTTGGATGAAGTTAGCAGAAAGCAAGTCGTTGCAACTCTTCTTTAACAAGAAGGGCTACACGAGGGTGCATTTTACACAATTTTTGTTTAACCGGTTTGATGCCTAGAAGAGTAACGATATTGTGGACCACAATATCAGGATCGAGTCTTAGCATATCTTTGTATGACCAAGCAAAAGCTTGGTGATGGTTGGAAAGAAAGGTGGTGAAGTCTCCTAACTCCTGTGGATTAAGAGATTGGCTGACCTTAATGATGCGAGGGTCTTTAGAAGTCCCTATATTAAGGTTGACAGTGGCTTCATTGAGAAGCGTAGACATATCAAAAGGAATGGTTTTAGGAAGATAGGAATCCTTTTCCCTAGATAGGTGAGGACAGAATCATCATCTACATAGTGGATAGTGTTGATAGTGGGAGAGTCGTCTCCAACTATTTCAGGGAAGACTAATGGTATGGAAGTGGATTCGCCATTAGTTTTATAGGTCAATGGACCTATGGAAATGGTATTGACTAAAAAAATTTAGGTGGGATGCAGATGGTGTTATCCACATCAAGTGATGCTTCGACTTGGCGGGAGAAGATGATTCCTCAATGGAAAGAGGATCAATGAGAATGGTGATGGTGGCTTTTGAGAGAGGTTTAAATCCTAAACCAAATTTTTGATGCGGTTTAAGAGTTGGAATGGACGCAAGGTCATGTATACCTTGTTCATATTTTCCCAAGCCAAAGCCCTTCCATGTGCATTGATATAAATAAGTTTTGCGAATACGGATTTTGTAAACAATCAAACCTGCTTGAATAGGGTTTGGCCGAGGGGGAGAATTCGGGTGATAGTGAGGTGTATCAAGACCACCGTAAATGAAGTTATTCTATTGATTAGGTAGACCAATGGTGACGATGTGACCAAGACCTAGCTGATATTCAGGTTGTTTGTCTGGTCTACCATACTCATTAGGTTTGAGATGGGCATCAAAAGAGAGAAGAGGAAGCTCTCCTAGTGAAAAATGCTACAACGTTTCTTCTAGATTTTGTAAATCTGGTAGTTTTGTTATAGGTATGGAAGAGGATGAAGCCTCATTAGGAGAACAAGCATTCTCCTTTAGAGGGGCAGACCCTGTGGTCATGTCACATTGTGTGGAAGGAAAAGGATCTCCTAGATGAGTATAGATTTTGCCCTCATACTGATATTTTAAGCATTGATGGAGGGTTGATGGGACACAATGCATTGTACAAATCCAGAGCATCGAGGATCATATTGTAGTGGAATTTCCCTTCAACAATGTAAAAAAGCTTGTGAAGTAGTTTCTTACCTACCCGAATGGGTAGGACCACAGTTCCTAAAGTCATCACTAACTGATCGTTAAATGATCGAAGGGCGAAAGGTGGTGGTGACACTACATTCTTTGGTAACTTAAGTTGCTCAAATGTGTGAGAGGAAATTATGTTGAGTGCAGCACCACTATTGATCATAGTGCACTTTAACATAGTATTGTTGATTTGAACTGTGATCAAGAGGGGAGACTCTAAATCCTCAGAAGAAAGGGGAGGAATTTCAGAATCCTCAAAGGAAATGGTAGTTGATGGTCTATTCAACCCAACAACCATCTCAAAAGGCTGGGGCTCATCTAAATTCACCGTGATATGACACATATTATCAATCAGAGCCTGGTGATGTTGTGGAGATGATTGAATGAGGTCAAAAAGAGACATTTTGACCGGAGCATGGGTAAGTTGTTTCATAACACTTTCCTCAACTGACATAGGAATCTGAGCCCGAGGTGAAGCACGAATAGAGACCCGAGGTCTCAAGGCTGATGAGGAAGGAGGAACTCCTTTAGGGGCTATAGAAATGACAACCCATGGCCGAGATGTAGATGATGATAGATTATCATACTATTGTGCTCTAGTGGTAATATGAATTGTGTCGATTTGAGAAGGTGGAAGATCATCCAGTGGAATTAATAGAATTAGAGGTCTGGGTAGACCATTCAGGCTCAGATGTAGTTGAGATGATAGGAGATACTTGTTCCTCCTCCTCTTCCAGCAAAAGATCACTTTCTTCCAAGAGACTGCTAACAATGGATTGAAGGGCTTTACATCCCTCGGTGTCATGTCCTGGGGTGCGGTGGTAAGCACAAATCAAATCAGAGTTAAACCAGGAAGGTTTTACTCCTTTGGGATTATAGGGTTTGATCGGAGGAAGAGATATGGATGAAGATTGGATAAGTTGGCAAAGAATTTCAGTATAGAATCGGTAGACAAAGATGAGGAAAGAGATGACGAAGGTGCCTCTTTTGCCTCAACAGACTGCCGAGGTAAAAGAATCTACATGTCTGGTTTGACAATCTTTTTAGGGATCATTTTTCTTTTCTAGATATCAAGAGAAGTAGCCTTGGGAACTGAGACAGAAGCAAGTGAGGCAAGATTGATTTTGGTGGAGGAGGGGCTCCTAAGATAGATTTTGAAGAAGATGAAGATGTGACAAGTGTTGTGGTCTTCAAAGATGAAGAAGGCTGCTTGGTCGAAACAAATGATGATTTAGATAAGACTGACTTAGATGAGGGAGGAGCTCCCAAAATAGGTCTGATAGGAGGAACAAAGGGTGCCTTGGCTTTTGGTGACGAAGATGATGGTCCTGATAAAAGAGGTGACACCTTTCTAGTGGGTAAATCCACTTTACGAGGCACCGAGTGAAGAAGGTGTTGTAGAAGAAGATGATGGTTTTGATGGTGTTGTAGAAGAAGACACCTTCTCAGTGGATAAATCCAATCTTCTATGAGGCATGGAGAGAGATTTTTGAGGGAAAGCACCAAGAGTCTTAATAGTCTGAAATATTGGTTTTCCTTTTTCAGGGATGGTGACAACTTCAACCGCATAAGGTGATTGTAACCTTTTTGGGGGAAGGAGATGGTGCGGTACTGATGATGCAACGTTAGACTTTAGTTGTCTCGGTTTAAGTTTAGGAACCAAAAGTGTAGGTGCCGGTGCTATTTCTTTAGATTTTTCCTTAATAGGCAAGGCAGCGTCGGTGATGGAAGAAGTGGATGACGAAGAAGTGGTTCCCTGTGAGGGAGATACTTCTGGTATAGTAGTTGTGGGTGTAACTACTATAGGAAAGGAAATGGGAAGAGTCAGAATCAAAGATGCTTCCATTGGTAGAGAAGTTGGTATGACTATAGGTATATTTACCAATGGCATAGTCACGGCGAAAATGGGAGAAACAGAAGTAGATGTATTCGTTGTGGAAACTCGAAGGGATGTAAATGTTTCAGCATCGAAAGAATGTATGATGATGAGATAGATGAGGATGAAACTGTCTCTGGCATGGATGGAAGATCAAACAAAGAGGTAGGGAGAGATGAATCCATCTGTAACAATGGAGAAATATTCAAAGACAAATTGTCTGAAGATGGTAGAATTTCAGAATTTAATAGAGTGGGAGGAAGTTCCGATTCGGTCGACGTGTTCGTAGATGGCTTAGTTTTAGAAGAAGATTCTTCAGTAGAGATGAAGCTGATAGTATGAGTGTTTGGTTTTTGAGACCCTGAAGCATCATTGTTTGGGGAATGATTGGGAAAAGGTTGTTTAAAGACATCAAGTCTACGATTTGGGGAGCATTTGAGTTATCGAGAATGAGCTTGCCTTTATCAATGATTTTTGGACAAGATTTTGAAGGTCGACATCATTCAATGTCATGGCCTTTGGTTCTATGATAATGACAGAAGTCATTTTCCCTATACCAGAATGGTCATTCTTGGCTTTCATCAAAATTTATAATAGGGGGAAGTTTGATCATGTGAACTTCCAACATTTTTTCTAAGATGGACGCATATGATTCCCCCAACGAAGTAAAAGATTGAGATGATGAGGGTCCTTTTCGAGAAGATGAAAAGTCTCTCCGTGGTGTTTGATTAGAAGTGCTATCAACTCGTGATGTTTTTAATACGATGGCATTGGTAGATTCCTAATTCTTGTCTTTATTAGAAGTGGAAGGGTTTGATTTTGTAAACCGAGAAAAATCTAGTTTAGATTTAGAGTGAAGTTTTAACTTCCCTTGTTCAATGGCATGGGACTCAAGTTTGCATGCCATCGTAAAGGATTCTTCAAATGTGTAAAACGTTTGAATCCTTAAAGTGGAAGAAATATGATTAGCGCAAGATCGAGTAAACAACTCGATATGTTGAGATTGAGGGAGGGAGAAAGACAATTGATTTATTATACCTCTCCAACGAGTGACAAAGTCTGCAATAGACTCGTCATCTAATTGAAGAATATTATAAAGATCTGTAATCGAGATCTTATGTGTGATATATATTGAAAATTTTTCAACAAACATCTGAGCTAATTGAGAGAAATAAAACAGGGAGTCTTGGGAATGTTATTATACCAGTCTAAAGCAGGCCTTGCAGAGAAATAGGGAAAGTACAGAGCATAAGCTCTTGATCCTAGACTATAAGGTAGCAAGCGTGTTTGAATGCTTGTAGGTGCTGTTGAGGATCCTCTCGACTATGAAATTTTGAGAACTTAGGAAGTTCCCATTGGGGAGGATAAGGCTTAAAATCCACTGATGGATGAATTGGTTCATTACACACCTCTTCAAAAGAGTATGAAGGACGAGCCCCCTTGGTGGAGGCTTCTAGTTTTGTGATTTTCTTGAAAATAAATTAGACAACGTCAGATTAAGGAGGGGGCATGTTAGTATGTCCCGCATAAGAAGCAAATGGTAGATTTTGTTGAGGCATTAACAGGATAAATGCATTTATTAACAGGATGATAAGAGGAATAACCAGGCATTCTAGGTGACGCCTAGTGAGGTACTTGTTGTGAAGGATCCTGCGTATGAACAAGATATGAGGTGACAAGTGGTTGAGAAAAAGGTGGTTAAAGCAAAGATGAAGCTTTTGATTGGTGGGCTCCTACACTTGTCGACTGAATCGGAATGGATTGAGGAACATGGGTGTTGATTTGATTGGACATGGTGGGGAACAAAGTTTGAATGAGGCTTTTGACTGCTAGATTGGTTATTAAGGGCGCTGATGCCAGAGGATGGGTAAAGGTCACTATCAGTTGGAGCATTGGAAGAAAGACCAACTGGAGGACGAGAAGAAGGAACCAACTGACTCGTAGAAGGGGGTTGATTCATAAAGAGGTACTGACCCTGAGACGCAATGGATGACATAGAAGAATTAACAACAATCTGTGAGAGTGTGGATGCACCCATCATAGCTAAAGAAGAGGGCCTCTCAAAAGTAGGTTGCAGAGTAGCCGAGGTAGCCGCGGCACTAGGGATAGGCAAGACCATTTGGGAACCAGTCGACATGGTTGGTGGCAGAGAAAAAGGAGGCATAGATGTGCCACCCTCTTCCATGGTTCGAGGTGAGAAAAAGTATGCTAACTATTCTATAAAAGCCTGAGATGGCTCATGAGAGTAATCATAGACTTGTTGGATTGGAGGTCTTTAATCAGATATTCAAACAGAATTATGCACTAAATAGTCCATAAGGGCTACCGGATTGCGATTAAGAAGCACTTGAAATTCAGGATCTCCATGAGGAACATACTCTATATCATAAGCAGATGATATCTCTGAAGGACTGGGGGAAGCTGGACGTGATGGGATCGCTTTAGGATGATAAAAAGGATTATATGACCAAGATGGGGAACCAACTAATAGTGGTCCCAAGGAAGACCTGAGGGGTGCCAAAACATCCACATTAGTGGTGATCTCGAGATGAAGAAGGGGCCAGTTGAGCCATTTTTCTAGATTGTAACCGGGTGATGACCGTCATAAACAAGCGAAATATAGAAAAAAGGAGATTGTCCTAACTAATGCACAGACAATTCAAGCAGCGTGGGTGATTATCTCTTTTAATTTTTCATGCTTTTAAGAAAGAAAATATTAGGGAAGGCTTTTAGAATATGAACTACTTAGATAGCCAAACTAAGGATGGTTTGGGGAATGTCTTGGTGAGGAGTCTCAAAGGCACTTCAGTAAAATATCGGTACGTGGCTTGACATAGGGGCCTACCCCCGCACTTCACACACCGCTGCGATAAGGAGTCGGGTGCTTTGCCAATATATACTAGAACTTATGTGAATTTATAGTGTGGCCCGAGTACCACGTAGGCTCTTCCTCTTAGATGTCACTTCCAAGTAGGCGAAGCTAGGGAAGGAATTTTTGTTTAAATGCTTAATACCTAGTGATTTTGGCTTTGTGTGCAAGGGTGAAAAATCAAAATGAAATAGTGTCACTACCAATTTTGATCAATTTTCCAACCTATTTAGAAAACTAGATGAAGAACATACAACAGAAATGACAAAGAAAAAGTTCTTTTTAAGCACTAAAGATGAAGTGTTTAATTTTGATGAAGACAAGTCAAACAGGTTCTTTCTCAAATGCGATTAAATTCTACCAAAATCGAAGTGTTTGAATGTGATAGGAAACAAACAAACAAGTTCTTTTAAGTTCCTAAAGAGGAAAAAAAGCGTAAAAGAGTAATACACTGTAGATTTAGTTCTCCAAGGTATGTGGACTTCAAAAATGCGTTGTTGAGATCTTTCCTTGAACAAACCCCGAACAAGAAAAGTGCTCCGTAAGAAAAGGTTAAGAAAACACACAAACAAATCCAGAAAGATATATCCAAATAATAGTAGAATGAAAATTTTTATTTTAAGGAACTAAAAACTTTCAAGAAAATAACAATTTTGCATAAAGAGATGGATCAAAAATGCAATCTTGAAATCAAGTGAAAGATTTGCTAATCTTTGAAATAGAAATTGGGATTTAGATTTGCAAGAAAGAAGAAACTTTGACTTTACAAATTATAAATGAAAGAAGCAAGACCAAAATGGAGGAAGGAAATGCTTAAGGAGAACTGATGAAAATCAGTGAAGAAACAAAACAAAAGCTCAAAACTGGAAAAGAAATGAACTTACCAATAGGGGACTTTGGTTGGGTCCCACAGGGCATGCCAGAATGTAGATCAAGAATTTCCACACTTGTTACCTATCCAAGTTAATGCACCAAAATAAACACAAAAACCCTTAAAAACTCAAATGAAATCGATACCTGATAGATAAGACCAGATCCGGAGATGTAGGTGGAAAAGAAAGCCGATGTAGAAAAAATGGGTGCACACGAGTAATCCTGCAAAGTAGATCCGAGAAACTTGTGAGACACCGATACTTGACAAAAAAAGCGGTGTTAAAAGATATTTGGGTGGATTTCCCAAGAAGAGGGTCCGAGAAGTGATAAGCTCCCTTAGCGGATGTCAATCCATGTTTTCAATTAATGAAAGACACATACATGATCAAATATGTAAGTAGATGTCTAGTTTTTCTGATTAAAAGTGACAAATAGAATGTAAGCAGCGGACATAAAGCAACATAAAATAGGAAACTGTGAAAACAATGCTAGATTTGGGTTACCTAAGTTCTTTTACCTGTCTGCAGGCCAATCGGCGTTGCTTGGATGAATCGGCGTCGATTAGGAAAATCGGTGTCGGCCAGGATCGATCAGCGTCGCCTAATGGAAAATTACGGGAATATTGAGAAATGGATAATGAAATCTAGATCATCGATGTCCACTGGATCTGTAGGAGCCATAGAGATAGTAACGAAGCTTCACCTACGCTAGATGCAGGAGTAGAGTCACCAAGAGATTGATGGAGGCTCACAATGTTGATGTTGTAGGAGCAGAGTACAGTACTCCTCTCAGGGATTGATCTAGACGGAATTCACTTTCGCTTGATAGAAGATGCTTGGGCTTGATGATCAAAACTCTCTATCATTCTTTTTGTCTCACCAGAACTAAATTCTGGCCCCGTATTTGTAATTGGCACCGACAAGATATAATCGAGTGCTATTTCGGAAAACCGGTGTCGGCCGAAAGTACCAGTCGGCGCCGATCAGGGAACAGACTCCCAAAATTGCCAAAGAGGACGTTTTTGGAAAGATGAAAGTGATCCCTTCGACTCAAATATGGGAAATATCCCATTGCACGGTTTGGGGGGAGGATAAATAGGGGAGTAGATGGATAGAATAGACATGGGAAGTTAGGAATTGATATGGGGTAGATAAGCGGTTAAGATACATGTAAAAAGTATAATTAAATAGTTAATATTTAATTATCCATGGATAAAATACAATGGGGTACAAAAAACTTAGGATAGATGTTTAATTAGATATTTAATTAATACCCTAAAGGATAAAGGTGCCCCAGTTGCGAGAAGGTAAACGAATGTGGGGACACTAAATGGGGTAACCAATTGTAGGTGTCTACGAGTTAGAGAAAAGAGAAGAGGTACCCCAAAAATCCAATTTTTCCCCTCTAACCATTTCAAATTGCTTGAGCCTAAAGGATCATGTGAGTTATCCAATTCACCTTAAGGGGTAAATTTGGGATAACATGTCTAAATCTAAAATGAACATCACCAAATTCTCCTTTCACGCTCTATGCTTCACCATCTATCTTTGTAGCACAAACTTTCAAACCATTTCTGATGATGCACTCTTATTCTCGTGGTTCATTGTTGATTATTGAGGGTATTTTATAAATGAACCTCATGTCATACACATCAATGGGGGCACACTTATCCTACCATCTTTACACATTACATACCATTTCATTTTACACACTCACTACATTTGCATATCTTTGTTGCACTAAATATTGCTAGCTAATTCTACTTATATGTTGTACTTTACTGACTATATTAGGAAGATACTTTTAATGTCGTTATAATTATCATATACACATCTATGTTCACTTGGTCTTTAGTTGTGAATGAAGATTTACTATGCATTTTTACACTTTATAATGATTCTTGGTAAAAGGTAACAGAAAGGAGAGAACATGTTTATGCGTAGGCTGTGTGTGTACAGAACGCTGAAGGTCATTAGGCACATGTGTGCGGTGAAATACCACTTTGGAGGTGATTAGGCGCATGTATAGGCACACATGTGAAGGTGAATGATAACCACATCTCATACATTCAAGGTGTTATTATTTCATTATTTACTACTGCTACTTTCTAGCACACTAATTTTCATTTATACGTACATGCTTTGACATAATTATAATCTTTATAACATACTAACAGTGCTTTATGTGTATCATTTACATTTCAGGACTATATGCCACCATGGTTATCTCCCACATTGCATTGCTTTGACACTGTTTTCCACTATATGTTATTGTTTGTGGGTTATGCCCTTAGTCTTGTATGCTCATTGAATACTTTTGGCTAGTTCATCCTTGATTGTCTTATGATGTTGTGAGTGATGTCCGGGGTATGAAACTTGATTTTTGTAGTCTACTTTATTTTCACACTTACTTGATTACATTGTCTTCTATTCCATGTTTTCTTCTTTTATACTAACACATGTTTCTAGCTAATGTTTTTGCATGTTCCTTGGTTTTAACCATACACATCCCCTCCCCTTACAAGATATATCATAACACAACATATTGTAAAATATTTTCAGTTCCATTCTCGTCCCAAAGTCGCATGTACCCCAAACAAGGGGGTGTACATTGGGTGAAAAAATGACCCTACATATACTTAGAGATACAATTCATTTTGGTATAGTACGAGAATCAACACAGGTAACATTTAAAGCACTAGGTTAGAATACAATTTGGGTCAATAACAAAGCACAAAGACTCGGATAGTGGTGTGTAGACACATATGTCATCCCCTCGGGTGCCTATGTCCGGGGTAGATAAATTAATCTTCTCATATTAGCACAATTCACATAAGTATTCATAGTTGTTTTTACGGTTATAGGTACAATCCTTCAGTCATAGCATAAATGTAATTTCCTATAATCAATTTCATTTGGAACTAATCAGTACAATCTGAAATAATAAGTGAAAATTGGGACAAGAAGAACTAAATTGGGATGTACCATCTCCAATTGTGCTTTTCGGAAGAGTCTTAGAAGAAGAGTAATACTATACCTCTCTCCTTGACATGAGATCGCCCAAAAGCTCATGCTTGGTGTGATATATCCCAAAAATCTCTCTCTTCCGTACATTTTAGGACACTTTTATAACATGTACACTATTTTACATTAGGTACACACTTTCCTTTCACTATTACTTTTCAAAAAAATCATACTTTACAAAAATTTTACATATACTTAACTTTGACTACTCTTTAGCTCTTCTTTTCTAGGTATGTCATTAATGTGCAACAAGAAGCAACTTACAACAATAACCATAATCAAAACAAAATTTACAAAGCAATGGATATGATATACCCCCTACGGTTACTTTCCTTTCCTGGTTTCGTGCTTCACTTTACATCATTCCACACTTCACTTTCCCACTCGATACACATTTCACTACAAGCTCTACATGGTTATTAGGTACAAATATTTATCTACTTTATGTTATAGAGTATTAAATTAACAACATAAAGTGGTGGAAAATGTAGACACAAAATCATGTACTTGGGTATATTTCTAGGTCAAAGAAATCACACTAGCATTTACATGATTCCTAAGCAATAAAACTAGTGGTCGACAATTATCTTTGGTGTCTATTTTTATTTCTTGATTTCTTTTTTGTCTTACAAACCCTATATCCCAGTCAATATTTTACATATTTATCTTTTATGGCCTGAGACAATAGACTGATCTAGGACAGAAGCACTCTAGTACTCTTACCCCAATGGGCACCCCTGTCCCTTTTCTATCTTACTTTCTCCTTTTAGGTCTCTTTAATCTTTTGGGAATACTTCTTACTTATGGTTCAGCCTTTAAGCTATCAATTATGAAATTCAAACAATGGAATCATATAAATACATAGTTATGTGTTCAAAATAAAGGACCAAGTACGCATATACTATCATCACCTAATCTTGCATCATAATGCATCAAAGAACACTAAACCCATCCATCTAGCATCCATTCAAGGGGAAGGGTTCATCAATTCTACATATAGTGATAGGAATGGGAAGATCATTTTATTCCATCCACACATGTTATACATGTTTACATTCTATATATAGCTTGGTATCTAGTGTAACTTTCACTAGGGCATTCTAGGGCACCATTCCTAAACACAACACACACACACAAACACACACACACACACACACACACACACACACACACACACACACACACACACACACACACACATAATAATTACATGGAGTCTAAGATGTATTGCAACACTTTGTTTTAAGTTCACTCTCGGGTGATTGTCGAGGTCATTCTTACTCCCGTATTGTATATTTATTTTTCTTGATATGATTTGGTTTGTGGGCTTGTGCTAATGAACTCTCCATTTTATAGGTTAAATGTACCTCGAAATCATAGTGCAAATAACAGGTGATCAACATGAACTAACGGATACAACCTTACAATAAAAAAACTAGGTTCTAACCATTTATGAAGTCACGGTGCGTAGTAGCGAGTCTCAACACCCCAGTGCTCGGCCCTAGTGTGGTTGCCCCTATCCGAATTATGTGTGAGCTCCTTAATTTACAGAGACTTGTTATGACATTATTTACTTCTTATTCAACACTTTTCCTAGTTTAAATTTGTCCCAGAATGAGCATAAACTAGCTAAGTCTTCTTTCTCCATCTCTTTCTTAGATTTTCTACTTTACATGTGTTATTACTTGTTTCATTTATGTATTATATCATTTTTACATTAGTTACTCTGTAATATTATTTAATAAAAATATATTTTTGTTAAATCACTATGGTAATCCTAGCTTATCATTAATCAAATAAAAGGAACTTATCAATTTATGAGTGAAATTTTACAAAAATATAAAAACATTGTTGAATTCCTCCCATATGCCTTTGATTAGTATACAATCCAAGCAGTTCCTTGCTCATCCAACAAAATCACTAACACCATGGCTTATCTTGCATCACTCGTCCCCTTCTCAGCTGAAGATTCTAATTTTTTTTATTGTGCACAAATTGGATCAAACATCCTATACCAACGAACTCCCTTCTAATCAGATCTCTAGTACACTCAATTCTATGACTATACTTCTCATTCTAAAACCCTCCAATCCATCTAAGAACACTAAAATATTATTCTACAATTTTCTAACCGCTATGTAATTCTAGGAAGTGTACATTGGAGATGTGGGTTTGATGGAATCCTACTTTGAGGTCTCAATTCTCATGAATCCACCAAATATATCCAAAATATCCATGACAAAATATGTGGTTGACACTTTGGCGGTTTTTTTGTTGTCAAACATTTCTTATGGATGGGTTATTATTGGACAACCCTTAATAGATATTTTTCTTAGTATGCCAACAAATGCATCAAATGTCAACAACACTCTAACCTAACTGACATCCCAAGTCAAGCTTTACTACCCACCTAGGATGTATGTCCCTTTTCACAATGGGGACTTGACCTCATTGGCCTCATCAACCCATGTTCATCATAACGAAATCATTCTATCATCACTGATATTAAATAATTCAGAAAATGGGTGGAATCTATTGCCCTCATCTCCATTAAATCTAAAAATATTGTTGGCTTCATCAATCATCACATTGCTTGTCGTTTTGGAATCCCTCACAAAATTATTATCAATAATTGAAAATATTTCAAAAACAAAAAAATTCAAAAACATTTTGATAGCTAAAACATCAAGCTTAGCTTTTCATCTCCTTACTATCCATGAAAAAATGGTCAAGTAAAAGCCTCTAACAAAACACTCAATAAAATCCTCATGAAAACTATTGATCAAGCTGACAAGAATTGACATCTCGAATTATATTTTTCCTCTAGGCGTATCAGATGAACATGTATACTCCTACAATTTATACTCCCTTTTATTTATTTTACAACTCTAAGGTTGTCCACCCTCTTGAAGTCGAATTTCATCCCTCCACATCTCCCTCAAATATCTCATTTCTAATGAGGAGTATAGTAAGGTATGCTTACCACAACTCAAATTGTTATAAGAATGCTTCTTAACAACCCTTAAACATCATCATGTATATCAAGAATGTATCAAAATATCATACAATAAACATGTCAAAGAACATGAATTCAATATTGGTGATCTTTTCCTTAAAGAGAATCAAAATGTCACTACTTTGGAAAGGATTCGACATGGAAAGTTTTCTCCAAAATAGATTGGTCCATATATCATCACTTATAAATATGGGTCTAGAGCTTATATTTTATCCTCCCTTGATGGTAAACCTAAAAAAATATCAAAATGCTCTGCACTTGGAGCCTTTCTATTGTCAACATATATACTTCCATGACATTAGTTACATCAAAATCTCATTCCATCACTAATCTATCACCTACCACTGTAATGATTAATAATTATTTGGTCTCTCATTAATATCATATATTTAAGACCTTAATGATGAGCACCACATCTCTACCCATCACATTTTTAACATGGAAAAGTACCTCCTTAAAAGTAGGAATCTATATTTATAAGTGATCTATAAAAGGTCATTCTATTTATATATATAATCCAGTTGAACAAATGGCATATTACATATACTCTTTACCTTCATAAAGTGCATTAGAAACATACACATATCACTATACTTAAGTCACATCACATCAACAACTAACATCATATCCATACATCTAATTTATCCAAATATCTCAAAATCACATCAAAAACTCATATATAACATCAAATCAAAATCAATCACATCACATGAACCCTAACTATATATATATATATATATATATATATATATATATATATATATATATATATATATATATATATATATATATATATATATCATCAAAAAATTTATACAAAACTCATCAAAAGGGGCTCAATACATTTGAGTCATATATAAAAATCCATCAACTATGTGGTAAACTGAATATTAGATCATTTATCACCACCACCACCCCTATAACAACATTTCAACAACAATCAATGTTCGAAAATCATTGACGATCATATCCCCTTTAACATATTTTATCAATTTTGGTCTCCTAAACCTTTCAACATACACTTTGATACTATTTAGAGCTCATATGGCTTTGCTTTGATTCCCAACTCCTTTTCAAAATTCTTTTTGTTGACCATACACAAATTGTGGATATCTATATCTATATCTAATCCATTAGTCCCATGAAATTGCACATCCCTTCGATATGAATCCCATTGGATCCTCTCCTTGTAATAATCTTCCTGAAGCATACGTATGTAGGATGCCCACATTATCGTCACCCCTTGAGGCTGTATAATGTCCCTTAACAAGTGTTTCAATGACTACTACCATTTCTATATATTCCTCTGGCATGGTTTTTCCATACTACAATCAAGCCCTGGAACACCTTTAAGAAAACCCATTCATATAATCCAAATCTCTTCAATCTAATGACTAGCATAGTTAGCCATTCGATTGAGGAGGAAAAAATCCTTACCATAAAACTAGGGCATCCTCGCATTAGTTTTTTCCTTGCAACCTTTGCCTACATACAACTCAACAAAAGGGGTAAATGTAGGCATCGTTTGTTCACCCTTGGGTGACCGAACTCATTTTAATCACATTATTATTATTTACACAATATTTTTCAACCTAAGTCCATTATTCCTTAGTCTAATTTACCATGGTAAACACCTATTTACCTATGTAGAATCCCATTTACCTTTCCTAACAACCTAAAAAAACCGTAACCTAATCTACCTTAATCATCCTAACCTCTTCTTATTTTGATCCTTAACCTCCCACCATTCCCAAACAAACTAAAAACCTCATATGGAAAGTGGTTACAATTGTTTTCCATCCTCGTTTACTTTTTAACAATCATGAGTAGATCGATGATGATCTACGATGGGTGGTGATCGTTACGGATGTCATAGATCCTATTTAAACACCATCATTCCTCATTTCTCATTTAGATACCAAAGATGTTGGATACACTGATAAATTTCTAAGACTCTTCCTACCTGAAAATGTGGGAAGGATTTCTCATAGCCTTTTACAATTCATTAGGAGTGCCCCACAAGCCTCTAGGAATCCATTCAAGCTTTTTCACCCATGTTATCCAATAATAAGGTATATTTCCCTTATCTCTAAAATTTTAGTCTTGATTTATATTAGTTACATCTCACATACACGCATCCCTACTCTCTTATACAAACATCATATGTTATACTTTCCATTTGGACATTGAACCAATTTATTAGCATATCAGAAAATTTACAAAGGATTACCACCAATCCCTAATCGTCATTGATTTACCCAGTCACCATTGATCAGATCCCAAATCCCTTTAAATTTTATTTATATCTTTATACATATTGAAATCTCATCTTTCTACATCTATTCTATCTCCTTAGTCTTTGTATTTCACTTTAGCATTTCCAACATCCGACGTACATAAAACATAGTCTATTTTACTATCTTTTGTTGAAATAGACTATTTTTCCATTGATTGTTGTTGATCCCAAATTGTCACTTCTCCCTATCTCTTATCCCTATATTTACATATTATTATATTATTTTTCTAAAAAAAATATTTACAATAATTTGTTGTCTTTATATGACTGTTTCAGGTAAGTACATCACATTTCACGCATCTACGATCTCTCGATTGTGTAGTAACCCTTTATTTAAGATATTTTGACGTCATCCATGAAATACGCCTATGTATCCTTTCCCTTGAACCTGAAATTGATGATATTGAGGATCAACTTGAAGTGATACATGAAGAACGAAATGCCATGAAACAGTTCTTTATTGACTACTTTGAAGATCTTGAACTAGTTGCAACTCTATCTTAGACCACCTACTACATGAAGTAGGATCTCTCTGTCCCTCTCAAATTCCAATTATATGGTCATTATCTTATTTCGTATCATATCAATTAACTGTAAACATTATTTTATATTCCCTGAGGAATCCCATTGGTTCTCGAGATTGACTGTTGTCGAAAAACGCATTTAATCATTATCTAATATTCACAATTTTTAGTTATCTTTTCATACATGTCCTATCTCGTGGTGAAAGGAGGAGTCTCTCACATTATTCATGTATCCACTCATCTTGAAATTGTGTTTGTCGATGTAGGTCTCATTAAACACTATTATTTTTAGAGTTTATGGTGTTTCTTCATATTATTGACTAACTAAAATCACAAAGCAAATTATCATATTTCATGTTCATTTCAATGAACTAAACACAAAAAATTTAGAGGACTCAGTCATTTTCATTTTTTATTTTATTTTTTGATTCGGTGAAGACATAGTTTTAATAATGGTTCGATCAATAAATCTAAAAGGGTAAATGCTTTATCACATAATTTACTATATAATCTATCATGAGACAGAACAATCACTTCACATGGATAAAATGGAAATAGTTAAAGAGACATGCAAGCTTAAAATATTTAAGATATTTTTAATATGGAGATGAGATATAATTATGGATATGGTATTTCCATTATTTGAATTATTTATGAAAACAATAATACTTTAAAACAGATTAACAATAACCCAAACACTTAACAACCATTGATGAATCTAATAGTTAGATATTTCCTTGATGATTTATAATACTAACATTTAGATTAAAGGTTAGTAAATTCCCATTAACCATTTCATCTAGATGTAAAGTAACTTGAGGTGAGCTTAATTTACTATGAATATTCTACTATTGGAATGCCATTTATATTAATTAAAATAAAATAGATTTACAAGAGCAGGGGCGATTAGAAAACTCATGGTCCTACAAAAATGCAACCTAGGCACCAAAAAATGTCCAAAGGGAAAATAAAGGGCATGAAAGCTGTAAAATAATATAGAGAACTAGGCATAAGTCACCACTTTGGGAGGAGGAAGAGGATCATTCTGAGGAGGAATGAACGCTCCTCTTGACAACTTGGTAAAAGGAGGATCAACTTGCTAGCCATCCGATCTATAATTTGCATCTATAAAGGCACAATAATTCCCCAACTAGGGGGTCGACACCCTAAAAGTGTCTAAAATCTAGGCATGGGAAATTACCACTTTTTGGATAAGGGCCACATCTCCTCTCCTTCTTCTATCAAAAACTTTTCCTAGATGCTTTGGTTCTTGAATTCTTCCTCTCTTATTCCTTATTTACTGTGTAAAACTCATGAATTTGTATCCATACTATCATCACACCCTAATTTTCACATCTTTCTTATATGTGCCCATCACATTACACACTCCTATAGTATCTTCCTTGCACCAAAATAATTTAGTTTCTTTTAATGAAAATTTGAATTCCTTGAACAATTACTCCTATTTTTTCTATCCTTAATCTCAAGCGCACTATTATTTGTTCTCCTCCTTGAGATATCCATAAATAACTCTCTTCCTTGGTGCACTCTATTCAACATTGACTCTCACATTCTCTTATGTGGAATCCTCTTTTTTTACTTGCATTTAGTGAAACCTTATCCTTCCCGTTTTTTCTTCAATGACACTCCCATTATAGTGCATGCCTTCATCTTCACACTCTTTAACTCCTATTATCATAGTTTCTCCTCTCACCTAACATTTTTGCTTCAAACTTCTACAAGAGGATCCATTCCCACACACTCATGTGTGTAACCAGTATGTCCTTTAATTGCGACATCTTCTTTTATGAAATCTATTACACTTTATAGTAAATATTCTAGGATTCCATTTACATGACCTTCAATCTTCATCTGAGTAATATCCCTAGTCTTCTCTTCTCTTTATCCTTACACATCTATTTACGGGCTTAAAAACCTTCATGTTCTTGTGATATAAAAAAACCATATCCTCCTTGTGGGAATCCTCCTTATTTGGCACAATACTCTAGTTTATTATAACTTGTCTTTGGGTGAATCTCCCTTTAACCCTTGCTCAAATCATGAGCTTTATCGATGCACCATCCTTTGCAAAAAAAATTGATACTCTGACACATTCTTTCTCTTTTATATTGTGTTTATTGGAAGAAAAATATACTTAGAGGTGGGGTGAATAATTCCTTACAAACTTAATTCAATTTTAAATTTCTCACTTAAATCATAAACCAATTAACCATTCATTAATGTGTGCACAACATTAAATAACATGCATTTAATTAACCATGAACTGTTAGGAATATCTATGTAAGTGATTATATTATCTAGGATAATATAATATGTGTTGTAGTAATTAATTACATTATTGTAAATGTAATTATGAGTGGGTGAGTAAATATTGTTATGAGTTGTTGAGTAAACAAATCATTAACAATATTAGTATTGTGAGAAAACAAAATCTCACGTAAAATAGCATGGAGTTGTTTTAGGAGTTATGTGTGGAGATATTTATGGAGATTATATCTCCTTAAATATAGGAACAACATCTCCTATTTAAATGGATGTAATACTTCTTATGAATGTAGCAAGAATAAAGAGTAAGATTTCAAATTTTCTTTATGCAATTATGATATTAATTTTTCATTTGTAACAGAGCGGAGTTTGATACAAGAAATTTCAGTGCTTTCATGATCAAATCCGTCTCAAATAATATATCATAGTTTTCGTTTCCAGATGTGGGTTTTTCTATAATTTTTCGTGAAGAATCACGTGCTGGTCAAGAAACTATAGAAGAAATTTCAGCAGAACCCAATACGCATTTTGGAAGAAATATGGATTTTACTATGCAGCTATCAAATTAAGCACATCAATTCTTCTACTGAAAGTTTTCTCCAATTTTCAATAATGTTGAATTGTTAATACAAGTTCTTGACTTGCTTGGAGGTTAAAAGGTATTAAATATAAAATTTTAAAGTACTTGATTCAATTTTGTATTTTTTTATCGAGTATTATACAAAATAATGGAGAAACTAAATCGATTGAAAAGTTTGAAGGACAAGATTTCCATACATAGCAATACTGAGATGCAATTACATTTAATAGAAAAGGATCATGGGATGTGGTGAAGTCTAATTCAACTCCACCCACCTGGAGGAAATTAATTGGCAAAGTGGAATGCAAAAGATTAGAGAGCATTGGGTACCATTGTGTGGGCTTATCAAAAGCCTATCTACATCATGTGGATTTCACAAAATCTGCAAAATAAATTTGGGAGTATCTTAACAAATTGTTTGGTTCGAAGCTGAAATGGAAAAGGCGCATTGAAGCAACGCTTCAGACGGGTTGAAAATGGAAGAGAACTAAAAATGGCAGATCATATAAGTAAGTTTCGTTTTTGCAAATCAACTAGCTGGAATTAAAGAACATGTAAAAGATGATGATGCTAAAGCTATTCTTCTTAATAGCATGCCTAAGAGTTACTCAAATATTGTATTTACTTTGAGTAAAATTACTATTAGTCTAGAAGGAGTGATTTCTACATTGTTAGAACAAAGCAGTCATGAAGAACATGAAGAAGTACTATATGTAGGAAACAAACCTAGCTCCTCATCTAAGAAGGAAAAACATAAACCAAAGAAGGTTCCTTCACATGGAAAAATAAAATGCTTTTATTGTAATGAGATTCGGCATGTAATACTCAACTGTAAAAAGAGAGCTCAGGATCTTATTGATGACAAGATAGATCGAAAGCCCTTCTAGCTGAAGTAGAAACTGATTGGGAAGTCTACTCAACTGATGAAGAACTTTCATGTCCTAGTGATGAGGATTTCCTATGGTAGAATCTTTTCTTGTTGGAGGAAGGAGGCAATGGAGGAAGAAGGAAAATCAACGTCCTCTCATCATTCACCAATGATGGGGTCACGGAGCAGAGATGTGGTGATATTTTATTTTAGTTATGTGGTGTGTTTATACACAAGGGGGTGAAACTAGTTTCATGTTTTGATTTTAATGTGTTCACATAGACTAACAACAGTTCCTGAGTGTCTATTTGGTGTGGAAGAAGCAAACTGCTTGACTCAGCTTATAGGGGCAAATCATCTACGTACGGTCCTCTGACTATCGTACGGTCCTCTGACTGCCATACTTTGGTGGAAGGTACTTCGTTGGAAGGTGATCAGTCGATGAAGATGTTCATATGACAAGGATGATCATTAGCAGCAAGATCCAGTAGCAATGGCTACTCCGAAAAGTTTGATGTTTCCAGGAGCTCTTACCCCATGTTCACACTAAGGGGGCAAATGTTAGGAATATCTATGTTGTAGTGTGAACATAGAATATTATGTAAGTGATTATATTATCTAGGATAATATAATATGTGTTGTAATAATTAATTACATTATTGTAAATGTAATTATGAGTGGGTGAGTAAATATTGTTATGAGTTGTTGAGTAAACAAATCATTAACAATATTAGTTTTGTGAGAAAACAAAATCTCACGTAAAATAGCATGGAGTTGTTTTAGGAGTTATGTGTGGAGATATTTATGGAGATTATATCTCCTTAAATATAGGAACAACATCTCCTATTTAAATGGATGTAATACTTCCTATGAATGTAGCAAGAATAAAGAGTAAGATTTCAAATTTTCTTTATGCAATTATGATATTAATTTTTCATGAACAAGAGAGAAAACACCATAACACAAGATATAAGTGAGAAAACTTCAAGGGGAAGAAAAACTAAAGAAACTTCTGATTATATAACTCAAATAAAAGTATTTAGTGAAGCACCAACCCCTATTTTAGTAGAGCACTAACCCTTCAAGTAACTCCAACACCTGGTTTAGTGAAGCACCAAATCCACAACAAGCCTACAACCCTTTAATATCATCAAGAATGCACTATTACACATTTAAATAATAACTTTGATGTATTTTTGCTTTCTTAAACTTATTGCGATCACCTATTTAGCTCATACACCTTCAAACCCTTGTTTAAACCCTAACTTCTCCAATTCATTATTTCCTTCACTTTCTCAACTTGTATTTTCTTCAAGCCCTATCACACACTCTTAAAAAAATTCTTAAACCTTTCATAAACTCAATAATATCTCCAAACATTCCTTAGTACCTATAACACACACTCACATAGGTCACATTTTTCCCTCTCAAGCAACTAGTTCAAATTTACACCCAAAGTATCAAAAATATATCCTTCTCTTGATTCAAATACACACCAACTTGGTTTTAATCCTTTTTTAGACCAAGGAAACTTTAAAAAATCCCAATTTAATAATTAAAACATTCACAAAAGACCCATATAGGTCATCCATGCCAAAAATGATCAAACTTGTACCTAGTAGGCTCAAAACTACATCACTAGGATGAGTAAAATCAACTAACACAAAAAAACATGATTAGTAAAACTCTAAAAAAACATCGAACATGTGTAATATATCATAAAAAATAATCCATAATTGTTAATTATCTTAGACATCCATAAAACATGTGTAAACATCATGATCATGCATACTTATCGGGAGGGTAATAAATTGGCAGATGAGTTGGCTAATTATGGCATTAATGTTAACCACACTGTTTGGGATAATAATAGCATCCCTAAGCAGCTTCAAAATAGCATTCATGCGGATTTCTATACGCACGCAATATCTTGAGCTGAGTTATGATTATTGGGTGTGGATCAGCATCAATAATACTCCCACACGTGTTGACTTAAAAAATATGATTATGCAAATCATGTCAAATAATCAAGATAGTGTGAAGTATATGGGGAATTCCAAGTGGAGTTACATTGATTTGAAAATCATGCATGCGGGCTGCACTGCGTCTGCTAAAAGTTGGATACAAGGCTCCACGGAAACTGAAGACAGTAGTAATGTGATTGATGACAGGGAGTGGGCTAACAAAAAGGCCATTATTCTCACATGCGATTTTCTGCAGGCTCAAATCAGCAGACACGCAGCCGTTCGTGGGAAAAGCAACGGCTCTCATTTCCAACATTGTGCAGATTACAACAGTAAAAAGTAGACTGGCTTCAGCACTCACAAGGATTTGGGAATTTGTTGCAAACAGTTAAGCACAGTGAAGATGGGGGGTCCCCCTTGCCAAATTGAGCCTAGTGCGGACCCGAACTGGAAGGATAATATTGAGCTATAGAGCATACTCAACAAGGGTGGCATCACTAACTTCATGGAGAAGGTTCAGGGGCATGATCAAAGCATCTCTATGCATTTTACGAAGGATTGGAAGGAGTGGACTATGGAATATGGGGGACAGAAGATCTTGGTCAATGAGGAACTTATTGTTGAAGCGACCGGCCTTAGCTTGGAGGGCTACCGTTTTTTTAACAAAAGGGTTGACAGAGATGTTGAAGAGAGGAGATTTGTGGAGGGATCTGAGAAGCTGATCTACGTTACAGTGGGCCTACTTGTTAGCTCGATCCCTCCACCTTATGATGAGGTTACTCACATGATGATATGGTTCATTTCCTTGGAAGGAAGGTTTGTCCCTTGTACCTGTTAAGCACCTTATCTTTCTTAACCACTTCCGTAGGAATCACTTGGTTTGTTTCCCCCATTACTTGTTGAACTCTCTTGAGCGCTCCATTTTGGAGTTTCAAAATCATACCTGGGTGGTTCCTTTACACCAGGGGCTTATTTTTCTACCGCACAAATGCTATCTTCTTAAGTATCCTGGTCTCCCATCCTCTCTTAGCTCAGTTCCCCCTCTACCGGGTTCTGCTGCTGCTAGCCCCATTTCTCCATTCTCTGCCCCGCCACCGCTATTGTCACCCCCCGCCGGCCATCAGTGCTTCTTCTTCCATTCCCCTACTATTTCTCCCGCCCCACTTCACCTCCACCTCAGCCCAGATCAAGTTACAGGGCTTCTAGAAAGCTTAACCTTGAGACTCTTGCTGTGGGGAAGGGTCCTCATGAAATTGAAATTTCACATGACCTTTTGAATATTAGCAGTGCCAGTCCCCGGGATGTGCATATGGAAATCTCTTCAAAAAGGCTGGAATCTTAGAGGCTAATATGAAACTGTTGAAGGATGAGGTTAAGAACCTAGAAAAATAGAAAGGTAAGAGGAAGGAGGAGGAGGAGGTGGATATTGATAACATGACATTTATGATATCTACAAGAAGTTGAACTCCTTAGACTCCCATTTAGGGAAGGCTAAAACTCCTCATGATTACAATATGGCCATCTTTAGGGTGATTGAGGAGTTCATTGAGCAACATATCAAAAGTGTCTCCAACCTCAGCAGAGTTCCAAAGCAACACTTTGGGGCAATGATAAGGAAAGAAAAAGACCATTGATCAATAGTGGATAAGACCGACGCGCCCACATGACTACTTTGGGTATGTTCCATTCCTAGAAGAATATCAAGACCAGCATAGACAAAGCTGCCAAAAAGTAGTTGTTGATGCTTTAGTTGTTCTTGTCTATTTTTATGCTATTTTTTGTGGTCTCTACTACTTTTTTGCAGTGTTTTTGCTGTTTTGTCTTGTTTGGGTAGCTATTTTTTGGCTACTTTGGGCTTCATTGTCACATTTGGATTCTGATCCTTTTCTCTTTGGTTTTCATTCCTATTTTGGCTCCTAGGCCATCTTTTGTACTCAAGGGTATAGTCCCTTTCAAAAAACTATTTGCCAATAATACTTTTTTTTTTTTTTAATCTTGGACCAATCAAATAAATCATAACATAAGCCAAAAGGCTCATATCCTTCACCAAATAGCTACTTTCAACACCATGTCTCACCTTTGTTCCTCAAGACCACCAAAAATAAAATAAAATGAAACATGTAACAACTTAATGGAATCCTCAAGACCTATAAATAAAATCCATTCATGTTAGATATCATGAAAAATCAATTTGTTCAAACCACAACTACTTTCCTCTTCTCCAAATCATGTTTTCCAAAAACTAGTTTTGTAAACTCAACTAGTTTGCACCCTTTATGAGACTTCAAATACCTATAAATTACTTAAATAGGAAAAAAATTAGTCCATATTAATTCTATAACTAATATAAAACATCATCTAATCCATCGATGCCTAATCACTTCATTCTTTCGATCGAGCAATCTTGTTGTTAAAACCAGAACAACCTCCTTCCTCACAAAATTACATGATTGATGTATAAAATATAATCATCAAGAGACAAGAAATACACCATTGGAGTGACCTCTGAATCCTTTTTCTATAACATATTATAAATTCATCCAAATTTAAGTGGAATCCCTTTAACCAAGCCAATCTCTATGAATCACTGAAATTGCCCCAAAATTGTATTATCATAAGTCTTCACAAATAGGGCACACTTTTCCATTTAGAGGAATCACCATGAATAAAACCATCATGAATTTCCAGTAGCAATACCATTCTGAAAACAATTTTTATTTATTTTGTAACTCCTTTGGATAACCTTTTCCTAAACTAAACTTCTTCAAAAACATGCCTATTTGAGTGGGGTCCACTCATCACCACATGCTCTATCATACTTTTATGGAAATATATATGATTCCTATACATCATACAATCATCATAATAGAACTAGAGATCAGTTCTAGATACTTATGATCATTATCTCTCATACAAATTTTGAGCTAGGGTTTCAAGCAGATAAAATGTTATTTACCTTCTTAAAATTCGTTCATAAAAACGTGATAATGAAATGACCTAATTATTTTTGTGAAAACTTCTTTAGTTGCATTTTAAAACATCCTTAAAAGACAAAAGGTCCCGGAAAATCACACAATTTAGGGTGAGCATCAGAAGATGCAAATCGAGCTAGAAAACATTCTCTTAGACCCTATTTCACTAAAACATATGTAACATGCAAAATTCACATCATGGAAACCTGATATTTTTCCAACAAGTATCATGACACACCCTAATAAAATCTCAAATCATCACCATTTCATAAATAACTCTTCAAATTTCTATCCCATAGCATTTACATGATTATCCCTTAGGGTTTTACATGGTTTAGGCTAGGGTGAACGGAAATAACATTGTGAATCACAATGAAACCTCTCAGAGAGAAGGTCCAAAAATAACTAGAATAACTTGTATGAAATACTTACATGCATCCATGAGCTCACATGCCTCCAAAACTCAACCTCATGCCTCCAAGCACCTATACCTAGTGTAAACGAGCACTTGAATCTTGGTCTTCAAATTTTACCTTCACCCTAAAACTCATGTGAGTTCATAAAAATCCCCAAAATGATATCCGTGCTTCCACCATGCTCATTAAGCCACCATGAAGCTCCAACCATCATCCATAATCACCTAGACTAGCTAGGTCACCGATTGGGTTTTCTAAATGAATATAATCTCACTAAATTAACTCATAACAACATGTCAAACTCTAAATATCCATGTCACCATCATAATGAGAATCATATGACTTTTATTCATTATCCTCTTTGTCATTAATGTGATTTTACATCAATGACAACACCTAGAACATAACATGTCAATAATCTCCCCCTCATCATTGATGGAAAAACTCCTAAAATTATCCCCCTTTTACATTAATGACAAAGAATACTTGTAATTGCATTTTATTCACCTTTCTCACTTCATAAGGTCTCCGGGTTTTTAGAAAAATAAACCAAAGTCTTTATTCTAGCTCACAAACTAGTAATTTCTCTCAAAACCTGATTTAGTATTCTTTCAAAGCATAAAAATTGTAATCCCCCTAGGCAAGAGCATATACAAGATCCATGTACACCAATAATCATAAAAGTAACATTATTTTATCTCCTTTTTGAGTAAGAACATCATCAAATCACCATACAAGCATTCAAGAACTTGACATTGTACACTAAAACTCTATTTTTCTTCTTTCAAAGCATAAAAAAACTATAGTAGACCTACACATGAAGCATACACCATCTGAACATGCCAACAATGATATAACTGAGATAAAATTATCTCCTTACCTTCTTTTGGACCTATCTCAAATTTTCAAGGCTTAAAGTTTACTTGTCTCTACTCTATTTTTTCTTCATATTACCTTGACGATGACATCCCTTACTAAAACCTTTAGTGTAGTTAGAGCAAACTTTGGATTTCGCTACAACCACACTCACCAAATGTCATAACTTATCATAGATCCCCATGGAACCAAGCTACCCATTTCTAAGCTGGAAACAAAATAACTTAGGCTCTTACCTTGCTTATAAGTCATAGATACACTTCAAATACTTTCTCCTAGTTCAAAATTAATTTCTTAGAATATTATATCTTAAATTACTAAAAGATTAAACAGTGAGAATGATGTAAAAGATGATATTCTAGATGTACTTCATTCGAAACATTAAATCTCACATGCTATTTTGAACATCGAAGTCAAGAATCATTTACCATTGGAAAGTACTTGATTATCATCTTTCCCCCTACCTTATATCCCTTCTAGTCAACTGAATCACCTTCTAGGGAGGAAAAGCATGCTCCCCCTACCTTGGTGATCTAATCCAATCTATTCTATGTGTTTATTATGTATATACCCTACTACAAAACACAATCAAGATTCAATCATGCATTTGTAACCTTTTATAGTCCTTTAATTTGCTCTCAAAACTTCATATTAGGTCAAGAAGACCTTATAGCCATCTTGAACACCTAAGTCACTTGGAAAAAGTCCATTATTGAATCACCCTTTCTCTGAATTCTCACACAATCCTATAGGTTCATATTTTTTATTCATATAACACTGTAGCATCACATGAAACTTTGAACTTACATTTTCCCGTTTTTATTTTTTTGCATTCTTAAGATTAGTACACCCCTATATCATTACATAGAAGACATCAAATCATCAATACATGTGATATTCTAATTTTAACACTTGTAGACATGTATGACATGTCACTTTGTGCAAACTATACATTTAGCACATAGTCATAAAATAACTTAATACCAAGTCACCTTATCACATCTACAAAATCCTTCATAGTTCAAGAAGACACCTAATATAATCCCAAGAATGGCTCCCCCTGACTCATTAGGACCATACAAACCTTTCACACTGATAGGTACACGTTTTTTTTCCTTTTCACATTCTTAACATTGTCAACTAAGACAAAGCACTTGCCTCCAACCTTCTTGTCCACCCTTTTGGATTCCATTGAGAAACCTCATACCCTTTAGATTACCTAGACCAATCTAAGAGATTTTCAACATATATATAGACACTAAATCATGCACTTTAGTTATACTTCTAGTATTGATCACATACTACCATTCATATGATTCATAAGAAAGAAAATTACTAATTGACCACTATTTTGGGCCTCATTACTTTATTTATATTTTTCTTCTTCGTCTCACACACCTTCTTTCGCAGTCTTCCTTTTCATACTTCAATATTTCTAACTTTAGACACCAATGCCCAGCCAAGACTCCAGCACCTAGGAACCATTTTCATCTCTTGGTACCCACAACATCTTTGTACTTTACTCACATCTCTTGGGTCTCTTGTATCCGTTTGGGCATCTTGCTTTTACTAGTTGGCCTTTTAGCGGCTAGTTACAAAATTTGAGAAAAGGCATCATATAAATATAAAGTTATGTGGAAATAATAAAGGAACAAGAACTAAGCATTTAATATCTCCACCTAAGGTTACATCTAAAGGAATTTACAAGAGCATTCAAGCATCCATCTAGCATCCACAAAAGAGTAATGTACAACATTATTCTACATACACTTCATAGGAGGGTAAGATCATTTTTCCATATACATATCTATTTATATTTTCTACATATATTTATTACTCACTATCATGTGCAACACACACAATATCCAACTAGGAAATATTTCTTCCAACACACATAAAACTACATGGGGTCTCAATGTAATGCAACACTTGGTCATAAGTTAACTTTATTGGTAATCGAGGAAAGTATTACCTCCCATTTTGCATCTTAATTTTTAGGATTTGATGTATTTTGGGGGTTATGCATGTGCTTATTTATTATTACAGGTTTCATGAGAATAACATGGAAGTGCAGTGACATACATGTGATCAAAGGAGACAACCAGTGAACATCTTGTGACCTTACAAAATTAGGTTTCATAGCTTTTGTCACTCCAAATGCCCCTAATTTTGGTTCACATAGGTGCTCAGAGATGCCCCTGACCCTATATAGGCACCCTATTCTAAGCATTTTTGTCACTCCTGCATTTTTTTGGTTCATGTACAATGCTCGAGTTCTGTTCTAGAATTTTATCATCTCGTCATACATTCAGGATCATTTCTAATTAGCTAAGTATTTGTATCCCTTCATTTTCAACTAGGGTTTAATATTTTATTAGCTTACTTGCTTGGGTCAAATATGTACTTTATTTCATACTTATTTATCACCGTTGTTACATATTTAGATTTACCATCTATTTATTTCAATATGTTCTTAATCATTTGGTGAACCCCACACTTGATCCCACATTTTCTAGTTTTATTTTCATCATCGTTGCACCCTTCACTTTGGTGATGATCTTCATGACCTCAATGTTCATCTTGGTGAGCATCCTCGGGATCTAGACCTTATTTTATTCACTCGCTTGTGAGGAGGAAACCAATCTTTCAGAGCTTAATGCACCCTCATCGATCCCTTCTTTCATGACTATGACTACTTAACCGCATGCTTCTACTCTTATGCCTACTTCTATCATTCTTGTTTCTATTCCTACTCCCTCCAACCATTTCAATCCACCTCTTTTTTTTCTCATGTGTGGAAAGTCTCTTCCACTAGCAATCAATGGTTATCCTCTCTTTATCAAGATGTTCAAGTTCAAACCCCTTAATTGCAACAAACTACTTCTTATGCATCTCCATCTTTGGATTCTACTTTATTACTTCATACTCATTTTTCACCTTCCATTTCTCGCTAATGCACTTCCTCATAATTTTTCACTCACAAGATCCCCATTTTCAATGGTCATGGTGACCCTCAAGAGCATCTCCAAGGATTTCATGTGGCTTGTCTAGATTTTACGGATGATCATACTCTCTTATCTAAGATTTTTCCTAGAAGTCTTCACAATTATTCAATGCATTAGTTATATGATATACCTATCCCCTCGATAACATATTTGATGCATTTATCCGATCCTTTTCTCACTCAATTATCTATTAATATCATCTTTAAGATATCCTATGTTCAACTTTCTCAACTAAAGAAATGATCTAATGAACATATAGAAAATTATGTCTTGCGCTATAAGAACAACGTATATAATATTTCTAACTTAATCACAGACTACGATCTTCAAGATATATTTTTCCAAAGTCCATTTACACCTCTCCAAGAGAGTGTTATATTTTAGATATCTCCATAAGTCAATCATTTGTGTCATTCTCTTAAGATGCCCAAAAATAAACTCTTATCTATAGGAAATATTAATTATCATGAGAAAGCTTCATCTTGAGATCATTTTCAAATCAAATGACCAGTCAAGAAATTTACAAAATCTCTGAAGCTAAGGCTATTGTCAACACTATCTCTACTCCTGAAAAGCTTTGATGGAAATTGCCAAAGCGTATATTTACTAAGATTATTATGGCTCAACATATTATATTGCCACAACTTGTTGAGAGAAACCTTATTACACTTTCTCCTTCAATCAATATGGACCCATATCATCCTAAATGTGTAATTACAATGAAATTTTCAAATGTAGTTATCATTGATGATTTGGGCATTCTATAGATCAATGTTTTAAACTCTGAACTCTTATCCAATATCTTATTGATAATAATTTAATTGAGCTTCCAGAGCCTATGGCTTCTGTGCCAATCAATGACAATCATAAGCTCAATATTTTAAAAAATCCACTTGCAAAACATGACAAGAAAGTGGCTAAATCTTAACCCAAACATACATATCACACATATCCTCCTCCTACATCGAGGGCTCTTTATTTTTTAGCTGGTCATGTTGATACATCTCCATGGATCAGTGCATTTTTTGATCATGATTATCATGCTATATTATCCTATGATATATTACATATCGGTGCTTCTATCATATCTATTTCTATCAATAGCACTATGGTTGATCCATCATTTCGCATATAGACATTTTCTATTGCACTTCTTATCGCTATTGGCTATCCACTGTCACGAATTTCATATCTAGTTCCTCAATCATACAGATAAGTTGAGATTCCAATCACATTTGGTCCACTTACCATACTTGTGCCTTTCCTTATGGAACCTTAGGTCAAAGGGTGTGACATGCTCTTAGGTCTTCCCTCACTCCATGTAGCTTAGGCTATCATCTCCATGCATCACTTGTGTCTCAAGTTAATTGAAAATAGGTAAGCCATTACTATCAATGGTGTTTAAGCATCCACACCATGGCCATAGACTCCTCTCGAGGTTTCCATTACACTCACTAGATAATCTAGGTTCCCAAGAACTCTCCAATAAAAAGAAAAATCTTCAACTAGCTCACTTGTTCACTCATGGCCTACATGGTCTCATCAATATGTTATTCAATCAAATTAGTCTAGATCCACCACTCGAGAAAACTCCTTCATATATATATACATCAACTCATCGCTTTCCTTTACATAGGTGTTCATCACCTCTGTTCTTTTCTTCAAATAATTCTCTATCACCTCCATGATCTTCTTCACATAGGTACACATCACCTTAATGGTATCCTTCACACAGTGTACATGACCTCCTAGGTCTCATTCAAATGGATCTCATTCACCCATACAACATTTTTCTCACACACCACCGATCTTAGAGAATAATCACGCACCTTTCTCTCTGCAAGAATTGGGTGGATGATCCTCATATTTAAATTTTATTGGATAACATACTCATCACTTTGCACACTCGGGGGACATAATACTTACTCTTCTCTCCCACTCTAGCATTTTAAGATGTCTCATACTCCTCCTATATTGCTTCTTAGTTCATGAGACATTTTTCACACCTTGATACATTTATATCATCATTACCCAATGATGGAATCTTATGTTAGGGTTCACACTAGACTATTGGGAGTTTACAACATTCATGAACCTCACATAGCATCATGCAACATACTTCTACACTTGATATTTCACAACATATATTTCTCTCATATATCCAACACAACACACTTCTCAATGATGTAATCTTGTGTTATGGTTCACACTTGATTGTTGAGGGCTCACTACATTCATGAACCTCACACACTACACATTTCAAACTTGGAACAATCACATCATATATTTCTCACATCACTCATTTGATGCATCACACTAATTGATGATGCACTCTTGTTTTATGGTTCATAGTTGACTATTAAGATCTCACTACAATCATGAACCTCACACACTACACATTTCACACTTGGCGCATTCACATCATATCTTTCTAGTATCACTCATTCAATGCATCACACTACCTAATGATGCACTTTCGTCCCTATGGTTCACACTTGACTATTGAGGTATTACTACATTCATAAACATCACATTGCATCACATGATACACTTATAGAATTGAGACATTCACAACACATATTTATTGCATAAATTCAACACAACACACTTCCGATGATGCACTTTATTTCCATGGTTCATACTCAACTATGCAAGTTATACATATAAAATCAAACTCACCTCACTCACCAACTCTCTATGCTCTACACTTTATCAATTACATATTTCTAGTGCATAATCCAAACCATTTTTCAGATGGCACACTCTTGTTCTATGGTTCATTCTTGACTACTGAGGGGGAATTTATAAATGAACCTCGTATCATGCATACTCATTCACACTCACTCAATAGGAAAGCTGCTCCTATCACACTCACACTACATTCCATTCCATCTCACACATCCACAATATACTACATATCTTGCTTGTAAATTTTTCTTTCTTACTTATTCTCACATGATACATCTTGCTTACTATGTTAGCTAGATGCTTTTTATGCCATTATACTTTCTATACACACATGCATGTTCACTTTCCTTCTAGTTGTGATTGCATACTTTACATAGATCGATACATGCAACATGGATGCTTGGTGTAGTACCTATTACCGGTTGTGTATTAGGCTCTAAGCAGCATCCAATTTCGTACACATCATAAGTGATATTGTCTCAGTTTGTAATACTTATTATTAATACTAGAACACTACGATTATATCATATTATACACATTTTGACATATTTTCTATCTCTCTAACATGCTAACCGGTGTTTTATGTGTAATATTTTCTTACATGATCCCTATGCTACCATGGTTGTTTGTCACTATTTTCTATTTCTTTTCATTGTATGTCATTTTTTCATGCTTTGGCCTTTGTAATTATATGCACACTATATGATTTTGGCCACATCGTCATAGATTATCTTCCAACATTGTGTGTTGTGTCTCATGTTTGAAATCCAATTTTGTGGTCCACTTTTTCTACATTAATTCTTATCTACATTGTATTTTTGTTTGCTAGCTTACATTTTATCTTCTACATGTGTATTTATATTTCTTGAATTAACACTTATTTTCTAACCACTTTGTTTGCATGTGTTTTGGTTTCTACCAAGAAAAATTCCTCCCACTACAAGGCATAAGTTTCAGTTTAGTGCTCGGTCCTCCTTTGGGATGCATTCTCTAAGCGACATTATATGCACCCAAAATGAGGGGCATAATCAAGTGAATTAGCCACCCCATACAATATTTTACCATCACAGTTTAACACAATTCAAGATCGTACAAAACAAACTTCATTCTCGAGATAGGGCTCATAATATGACTTGGGTCCTTAGCATAGCATAGACGCAGAGCCTGGACATAAATAGTAGCGATTGGGCACCTTTGACACTTCCTGGGAATCTATGACCACAGGAAATTATACTATTTTTCTCAATTTGGAACAGTTCATAGAAATTTACACAATGTCTTTTACAGGAGACACAATCCTTCAACAATTGGCATGCATGCATTACACCTTATTTTTTACTTTCACGTTGGATCAAACTTGATTGAAATGGATCGGATTTATACACATCATCTTGAGTGGTTTTTATACTTTGGGAAGTAGTTAAAGGCCTGATAAAAACACTAGACCTTTCTCCCCACACTACTTTTATACTTGGCACAACTGGCATGAGATCACCTAAAAAACTCGCGATCAATGCACTCGGCATGAGATCTCCCAAAATACTCATTCTTCTATAACATCTTCAGAATCCTTTCTATATGTTTTACTCATCATGGATCAGGTGTAAATATTCATTTTTCACATTTTTATATACTTTCTTACATACCTTTTACTTATTTGGATCAAAAAAATTCATATTCACATATTTATCTGCTTGTTAGTTATTCTCTTTTATAGGTCCATCCTTATGGGAAGTAGTAGTCACATCAATCACACATCACCACACATCAATCTACATCAATATTAGGTACAACCTGACATCTACATATAATCTCTCACCCTAGGATCATAATCATCATTTTTACTTTTTCTCTAGCTTTCATGCTTCGTATTTTTATCACTTCATGATTTTCCCTATCTCTCGACACAATTTTCACCATCAATCTACATGGTTATTAAGTATGCATCTCTTATCTACTTTATGTTATTGATCATTCACACAACAACATAAAGTGGGGGAAAATGTAGACATTGAATCAGACACTTTTGGTATATTTGTAGTACTGATCTCATACTACTATTCATATGATTACTAAGCAATAAAAGTAATAATTAACCACTTTCATGGGCCTATTTTATTTCTTTCTATTTTCCTTCTTTGTCTCACTCACCTTTCCTAGTATGTCTTTTCATACTTCATAATTCTTAACTCTAGACACCAACACCCAACCAAGATACAGTGCCTGTGTCCCTCATCCACTCTGGGAAACCCTAACCTATTTGTACATTTCTTGCATATTTTGGGTCTCTTCTAGACATTTGGGCATCTTTATTTCTACTAGTCCACCTTTTAGTGGTTAATTATGAAATTTGAGAAAAGGAATCATATAAATATAAAGTTATGTGGCAATAATAAAGGACCAAACACTAAGCATTTACTATCTCCACCTAAGGTTACATCCAAAGGCATTTACAAGAGCATTCAAACATCCACATAAGGGAAAGGGACTAATTTATTCTACATACACTTCATAGGAGGGGAAGTTCATTTTTCCATGCACACATATATCTACATTTTCTACATCTAGTTATTGCTTTCTATCAAGTGTGATGCACACAAGAGACACCTAGGGCATGATTTCTTCATAAAAACACATATAATTACATGGGGTCCATGAATGTAGTGTAGCGCTTGGTTGTAAATTGACTTTGTCGACAACCGAGGACAATCCGACCTCCCATTTTGAATTTTTTTTTTTTTTTAGAATTGATGTAGTTTGGGGATTTTATGGGTGCTTGTTTCTTATTGAAATTTTTATAAAAATAACAATGAAGTGCAGCGAAATACAAGCAATCAAAGGAGACAACCAAAAACATCTCACAACCTTGTGAAATTGGGTTTCACACCTTCTAAGTAGTCACGAGAACTCAAAATAGGTCTCTAGTGCCCTTGACCCTCCATAGGCACCCTAGTCCTAGGATTTCGACACTCCTACATTTTCTAGGTTTGTGTGTGATGCTCTAATTTCTGTCCCAACATTTTTATAGCTTGTCATAACTTTGTGATCATTTTGAATTAGCTAAGTCTTTATCCCTTCATTTTCAACTAGGTTTTCAATTTTTATTAACTTACTTACTTGGGTCAAATATGTACTTTATTGTATATTTATTTATCATTTTTGTTACATATTTAGATTTAGATTTTATTTATTTCAATATTTTCTTAATCAATATCATAGATAATCTTGGGAAACACTTTATACCTATAAAACAATATTTGTCCCTTGAAAATGATTGTAACGAGTCACATATAGTCTCATTAGCCTCCATGCACATACTTAACTTCCTTGAAAAAATGATGTACCTCATTATTGCACTTTATCATCATCATAAATATGTATTTATAGCTTAGAACCCTTATTTTTGGATTATTTTTGTTACATATAACCTTTATCCCACTTACTCTTCTTTTGAATTGCTCATGCGGGCTACTAGCCTTGTCTAACAAGGGAGTCAAACTTAGATTTGGATCCCATAAATTTCAGAGAAATCAGTAACTATTTTGAATACCCATTATACCATTTCATCACCTCCATAATCTTTTAACCATGGACTTGTAGATGATTTACCCAAATTTCTATTTGATTTCGACATTTACATTTTCTATCAATATTCCTTTGTCAAAAGCGAGAATTGTCATGGATTCAAAAGAACATTGATATTTTATAGGTATAGAACCTATTAAATCTCAAATGTCTCACTTTTAGGATGATTTTTTCCAAAAATTCCTTCAATTCAATTATTTTCTCCCTCAAACACTAATTTTCCTTCATATCACTTGTTTTGAACTCCTTAAAACCAGTCAAGGCAAAAACAACTCAAGATGCACACATTTTGGTTTCAAGGTATGATATATTTCCAAGAACACTGCATCAACATCATTCAAAGTCTTGAGCATCCTTATTTTATCATGAATCAAAGAAAAAACATCTCTTGAAATTTTATTAGCTTGTCTTGGTCATTCCTTATGAGCAACAAGACAACAATATTTCTTAATATTATGATGGTTTGACTAAGTCATCATGATTGATGACTCAAACCTTCTTTATTTGACCTCCATAAATTGTATATGAAATAATTTTAGTAACTCTAAAACCAAAATGTAGACCATAACTAACTCTTGATAGTGGAGCAACTCCGTTTGACTCAAATATAGACCTAGACTTAAAAAAACTCCATGATATGAATAAAAAAAAATTATTCTCAAGGTTACATTTATTTAATCACATGCAGACTTAACTTTCAGTTAGACCTCATGAAGAAGAATTTTTTTCAATATTTAACATGACATAAACTTCCGAATTGACTTATCATAGACTTAAAACTATCTTTATGAGGTAACACAAACCTTTATACTTCTTATCAACTCTAATCACTCACACAAACTAAGAGATGAATCTGCACATAAATGTCATGGATTAATAGACTTCCTTTGATAAAATAGAATGATATGTATAAATAATGAGTCATTACAAGCTAACAATCACAACATAACAAGGTAGATACATACTTGAGAACATAACCATACACACATAGAAACTACAAAACAATAACCTAATCATTTTCACATCTTAAACAACTAAGTAGGACCTAAGATATTCTTATAATATTATACAAAAATACCTTGAAATATTTGAGGAGACATAAACAAACCTAGAAAGTTCCCCCTCTCTTTAATGCATCATTTGAATTAATATTGATTAACTAAAATTAACTAAATCTATGTTAGCTAAACACTAGTTAATCTAATCTAGGAGGACATATAACGCAATAAATAAATATACTATGAAACATGTGAATGTAATGAATGAAGTAAACTAAAAATAAAACCCTAATACCTAATAATGACGTAAGGAAAGAACAAGCGATAAGCGATTTACTATTGCAGAGTGTCGCAGTTTTTTGGAAATTTTGGAGCGAGAGCGAATATGTAGAAATCTTGAAAAGATTAGATCTGGAGGATTTGAGTGGATTGAGAAACCTAAAATAGGCATATGGTTCTTATGTGAACTTTGGTAAGGAATCTGGGTGCACCTTGGTCTATGAAAAAGATCAAAATTGGTCTTTACAGGTGAGAAGGTGATCTAAAACTCTACCTACATGTTGCATTAATTATTCGCACTATGCCGAATGGTCCAAGAATTACAAGAGGAAGAAATGACCTACAATGAAACAAAAGGAAGTATCAAAACCCTAAAAAGGATATAGAATGAATGGGTTGGATCTGACCTCGGCTTCCACAATAGTGGGCTTACTAAACTGAGTGTTACACTACATTTTAGACCCGTATGTAGTTCTTTGTGTGTGTGTGTGCACGTCGTGTCCTAGGTGCTCTTGTTCTAGTTGCACTTTGTAAAATAGCTAGCAATAGATAAATGTGGAAAATTTAATAGTATGTGTGTATGTAATAGAATAGAATCCCCCTATGAATTGTGACGCAGATGTCCTAGCTTGTGCCTTGATGGAGCTATGTGTATGTAAATACAACAGATGGACGCATCTCTACATGGAGTGATAGTATTTTATGGTGTTAGGTCCCTCACTATGGTCTCATAACTTTATATTTATAGGGTTCTCTTGCTCTAATTTCAAAATTAACCCCAAAAAGGCCAACTAAAAGAAATATAAGGATGAAAAATGACTAGAAAAGGCCCAAAAGGTGGAAAGTAAATATCTAGAAGGATTGGGGCACCCTAAAGGTGTGACTAGGGTGCCCGAGTACTAAATCGGGCTCCCTAGTTATGGCTAAAATTATGTGGGATATGCGAAACTGACTGGGCATGTGTGTGCAATAGGTCAAAAATTATGAAATAAAATAAATAATATGGCCAAAGGGAAGGGTGATAATTACTAATTTCTTCTCTCAAGAACCTTATAAATAGTAGTATGAGACCATGATAAATAAATGTCTAAAGTGCATGATTTTATGACTAAATTTCCCCCACTTTATGTTGGTGAGAAGAAAGGTGGATAACATATATGTGTACTTGATGTCCATGAAGAGTGTAGTAGAAGTGTGCCAAAGGACTAGAAAAAGTGTGGAATGATAAAAATAAGGAGGAGCATGGAAAATATATATGAAAATGCGCAAGGAAAAATTAACGAGAGTGAACCTAGTTTGGAATCCATGTGTGTATCTACCACAATGTGTAGTATACAAGTATGGTTAGTTTTGTTCAACAAACATGCACCTATGTCTTGGATATGGAAGAGATGAGTCATTTGTGAAAATAATGGAATCATACCCAAGTTGTGGGACCTTGTACACTTGGGTCGATCTCTAGAGAAGGCTAGTTCCTCTATCTATTTCTATCTTGCTACTACTACTCCTAGTCTGCCGAAAGGGAAAATTAAGCTAATTATTCCAAGGGACCAGGGGATAGGAGGATAACATGAAAGGGAACCTAGACTAAAATGAGATAACACCAAAAATAAGGATGAACACTATATGTTCTTATAAAAATGAAGGGATATGCATGAAAGAAGGCTAGGAGAATGTAGCACAACTTAAAGTATATTTACCAGATCAGTTTCATGGAAACACAACTAAATAAGGAGTTGCATGAGACGTAGAAAGACACAATGAGCACATAATGAAAAATAAAAGTCAAGAATAATGAATGTAAACATGTTAGGATAGAGAATAGTCACAAAATGATGCTTCTATTACTTTGAGAAATGCACAGAGATGTTACAATGGAAAAAAGGTCGAGTATCCACATGCAAGAACTAGATCTAGAGGTCGTAACTCAAAATACGAGAAAAAAATGAAGTCCTTAGAAAAATGTGTAAGGATTGAAAGTATCCAACATTAAAAATGAGCCAGATCTTACATTTATAGATGAATCCATTGAAAAGAAGAGGGAAAATATGAATTTGAAATGCAACCACTAACAAGAAGCATTTAACATATGCAAATCCACCTAAGAATCTATCAAATGCACTTCCCCAAGTCTATTTGGTGTGTTGAAGAAGGAAGGAGGGTGAATAAAATCAAATCAGGTGATTAGAGGAATTAAATCTACTCATTAATGCTCAGAAAGACATTTTCCTATTTCTCACCTATCAAGTCCACCAATTTTTTTAGTTTGAATATCTAGCACTTTGTATCTCATGTCAAAGCAACTATTGATTAATACTAGGCATGCATCGATTGGATCTTTATAGTAAAATATATAGTTATCAGAATTTTGTTAGAGAGTCATCTACGCATGTAAGACACATGGCACGTGTGGATTGGCTATAAGGATGGTTAAGCTGTGTAATTTTTCTTGTCATTTCTACCATGTGTCATTCACTCGATTTATTGCAAGGATTCAACACCCTATCGGCATCCATTGAAAATTTTCTTATGGTACACAAAATCATGTTAGAATTATGTGGCACAAAATGATGAAAAGGTATGCACATGGAATAATGAGGCATGGGAAGAAGACAAAAGGGAGGTGCGCATGATGAAATAAGGAAAATTGTTGAGTGGAGAACACATGGTCAAGGCAAAAAGTATTTAAAAGTAATGTGTGAGGTGCATGCGAGGGCAAGGGATAGTTATTAGGAAGAAGGTGTATGCACAGAGGGTACATGCAACGGAGTAGTGGAACAAAGAGGAAAATAAAAATGGAAAAGGAGAGAAGGGGGAAGCGCATGAGGAATATGAGTCCAAGGGAATGTGCCAAGTGAACTTGAGTGAGCACAACCTTGAGATGAATATATCGAGCCAAAAGTTTTATATAAGTTGTACAAAATAACTAGGAGAGTTATTTAGATAATAGTTTTGGTGATTTTCGAGGCCATCTACTCGCTAGATGAAGGATATCAACATCCTAGAGCATCTATTGGGCATGGAGTCCATTATTTGATCATGAAATTCTAATCTACAGCTTTGAAAAACTACCCCTTTAGGCACTTTAAGGATCATTTCTTGACTCTATTTCAAATCCTGCAAACTGCTGAAAGTGTCGGCATCCTAGAGGAAATATAAGAGCATGTGGAAGAATCACGCGAGGAGAAATAACTATGTACAAACAAATAATGTGTGTGCAACACACTTAGAGGAATTGAAAATACTATAATATATACAAAATGATGTAACAAACTTAATGGAGGGGTTTGAGATAGATCCAAATTACTAGGATTTACAAGTGCGCCTCCATCAAGATGACTTAACTCAAAAGAGTTAGCCTCTTTACATGATCTCGATGATGTACATGTGCCACTTCAAAGTGCATAAAAATTTGAATGGTGCCTTGGTTTAGCTCTGTCAGTATCCCATTTTAAGACCAAGTTCCCAACCTTAAAATATTGATGCCTAACCTTTTCGTAAAACCATTTGTTAGTTTTTGTTGATGTTGTTCTAGCTTGATCATGGAAAAGTTTCTTAATTCTTTAAGATTAACTAGCTCTTCCATTTTGATTTATCTCTAGTCCGTGCCTTCAAATTCTAGTTGTTGGGAAAGTGACAATGTTTTTAACTCTAGCATCAAAGGAAGGGTATCCTTCTTTCGTAGAAAAATTATAAGGTGAAGTTCCTATTGGCTTTTTAAGCTGTGATTTTATCTTCCCGAGCATTCCCAAGACCTTTATTTTCCATTGTCTTTGGTTGATATTCATTGTGCGCTTCATGATTCTGATCAAGTTATTTTTTTTTACTCTATCATACCATTGCCTTGGGGGTAATAGTTAGAAGAATTCTTCGGATAGATGCCCAATTTTAGAGCCTAATCGGTGACTCTAGTCCTAGGGAAGGATTTTTCATTATCGGAGATAATGGTTTGAGAATCCCAAACTTTGTAGCTATACCTTCAAGAACATGAACAATGACTAACTCAGTTGATTCTTTGAGTGCGATAGATTCTATCCATCTGGTGAATTAGTCTACGTAGTTTTCAAAGCACCCACTTGTATCAAACTCTTGAAGGTAGATTGATCATGACTTTGATGGCGAGACCCCTTTACGCAAAAGGTTGATCCACTTTAATTTATCGAAGGGGAAGCACTACAAAGAAAATGCATTCCTTACATTTTGTGACCCACTTGTGTGCATCCACAAATATAGTAGGCCAAAAATAAGCGCCATTATGATTTTCATTATAGTAATTTTACCATAAAAGTGTCCACCGGAGAATCCATCGCAAAATTCTACTAACACTTGCATGTTGTTGATACATCTTAAAAGCACGCCATCAAGATTAATTTTTAAGAGAATTCCATCAATCAAAACATAATGGATAGATTGTAACCTCATATGTCTTCACTTTTACTTGTTTAATCGAGGAGGGTATACGCCCTCGGAATGGAATGTGATCATGTCCTTCATCTAGTCACGTGCATCAGGATTTGTATTTTCTCAATTTCTACATGTGGGAGATCCTCATCTAGAAATAATGAAGTCTTAGGCTCAATCTGTGTATCTTAAACAATCTTCTTATAGAGCGCGCTACCTCTTACCAATTTTTTGGCTTTTATAGTCACATCATATTCCATGATTTTGGTCACCCATCATTTTCATTGATCTCTACTCTCATGATGAAGTCTCTAACAGAAGAGTGGGAGACTAACAACTTAATATGATTTGTGGCGAGAATAATTTTGAATTTATTGAGTGTGTGCATGATGGAAAAGACATTCTTCTCCATGTGATTGTATTTTAATTCATAATCCTTCAGCATCTGGCTGAAGAAAGCCATTGGTTGTTCTAGCCCTTGTTCATTTTCTTGTGTTAGGACAAAAACAATACTTGTCTTAGCTCCATAAGAATAAAGGATGAAATCCTTTGAGTAATCCGGGTTGATGAGTGTTGGCATGCAAGAAATTTCTCACTTTGTTTTGTTGAAGCTCTCTCTTCCTTCGCTATACATCTAAAGGTTATGTCTTTCTTGAGCATCAGGGTGATGAGCCGGACTAGTCCTTCAAAGTTAGGGATAAAACACCTAACCAAATTTATCTTTCCAAGGAAGGACTGTAAGGCCTTCTTATGTGTCAATAGGGAAAGAGCCAGGATGGCTGAAATGCACTTAGGATCAATTGTGATGCCATCCTTTGAAACCACATGGCCCAAGAGCTTTCCCTATGCCACTACAAAATTACACTTCTTGGGTTTAAGAGATACCCCATAATTTCTACACCTCTCAAATACTTTCTCCAGTGCACCATATGATCTATGCTCTGATTTGAGAAGACCATTATTTCATCAAGGTAAACCAAGATGTTTTCATTGATGTAACATTTGAAGGAAATATCCATGTAGCGCTGAAATGTTGTGGCTACATTTTACAAAATAAAGGGAATATTTTGATATGCATATGTTTCCCACTTGGTTGTAAATGCCATTTTGAATTGATCCTCTTCCTTAACTAGGATCTGATTGAAACCTAAATACCCATATAACATTGATAATCTTTGTGCACTAGCCATAGTTTGCAGAATCGATCCATTGAAGGAAAAGGATAATGATCCTTTAGGGATGCCTTGTTAAAATCTATGAAATCAACATAAAATCTGGTTTCATTGTTCTTCTTGCACATTGGAACTAGATTCGTTACCTAAGTATAGTACTTGATGGAAAAAAAAATCTTCAAGGAGTTTGGATAATTACTTTCTCATTAGGGGATCTATCTTTAGATTGATTGGTCACTACTTCTATCTAATGTGCTTGATACCAAGATCAAGATCAATGGAGTGTTGATAAATGCTTGGATCAAAACCTTTGAGGTCTTCATACTCCCATGAAAGTATATCTTTGTATTTTGGATAGAGAGAGATGAAGGCCTTCTTTTTGTGTGTGTAAGTCTTCTTGATAAAAACTCTTTTCACATGCAATAGTGATTGGGGCTTCTTACGCAGCATGGATATACTTTTCTTCACCCTTGAATTCATCATTCGGGATAAACATTTGTTCTAAGGTGACCAACCCTTTAGTTATTTTGTTTTTCTTCAGCCGTACCACTTGGTCCCCATAGCTATCATGAAAGTTAGCTTGCATGCATGATGAGAATTAGGATTCATTCGAATGAACGAGATGATCTACACATCACTATCAAACACTTGCCAGCTGATGTTGTTGTCTAGAATGGATGGTCGATCACCATCTTGATGTCTTCGAGTGTTTCCTTTGAAAAATTACTTAGCAGAGAGAGAACCGTGAACCAAGTGTGGCCATCTGGTCATCTTCCTTATTCATTTTGTGTGGCATCACCTGTAGATTTAGAGCATTAAATATCTCAAGGAGGTCCCAAATTTTTTGTTTATAAGCCTTGAGAAACTTATTCTTTTCATGGCACTTGTTGGTAACCTAGTGAATAACCAATTATGTATCCCTAAATATCTTGCACCTTAATCCCTTTCTTTTCGTAATGAGAAATCCATGCACGAGTGCTTCATACTCTGCCACATTATTACAATAGGTAAACTACAATTTGTGCACGAAGAAAAATTTCTCATCCTTAGGAGAAATGAGAACAACCCTTGCTCCCACAACATTTCTATACGGATCTATCAAAGTATAATTTCCATAAACCAAGTTCAACTTTGTATTTTTTGAGCATGCATGCCAACACAACTTCCTATTCAAGAATACTGTAAGTATCAAGCCCATTTTCATAGGTTTCTAGTTCTTTAGTATATGGGTCAAATTTATGGTGCCTCTCTACCCACTTATCAAGTGCTAGACCATGAATATAAATTGGAAGGGGATGCTCTTTAGGAAATGAAGTTGGCTCTTGGATTAAATAGTTGGCCTGGAGAGGGGATGGGACATATGACTCTACATGATAGGAAAATATTGGCTCATCTTGTATGGTAAGTTGGGTACCATACCATGTCTTGAGTAACATATGAGAGAAATCAGAAGAAAAGTTACCACCCACTTTTGTATTAAATTCTCTTGATAGACATAGGGAAAAAAAAGGAGGTAAGTCAATGATAGATACATCTTTAGTTATGGTGATGCTTGGACATGTATGAAGGGTCAAATCAAGATCCTTGATTATCCCTAGGGTAGTGACAGTTGAACCATCAAGTTGCAGGACTCCGTTTGTTAGGGGGATATACTTGAGACCTAAGACATAAGCTATATTGTTAGGCATAATGAAAGTGCTAGCACCTGAGTCTATCATAAAATTATGCATTAGGTGTTTGAGTATGATCAAGGACATATAAAAGGGTGGATTTCTAATAATATTACTCACCTATTTCTCCTTTGTCTTACAAATATTGATAGAAGTGCACAATTTATGAATGGTTGGATCAACACGCAGAAGTTGGGATAGGGCCTCATGCAATAGGTCGCATTGGGATGGAATGGTCAAGGCATCCCACATTGTGACATTTATGTTTGTCTTCTTCATCTAGTCCACAATGCTGAATGGAAAACCTGATTACTTGTGCATTTGAGGGACAACAACGCGCTTTCTTGACTTTTCAGGCACATAAACAAGGGGATTTATCCAAAGTTGAGGCTTTACCAACCAAAGGAGGGGCACACACCACTTCTAGAGAATATTTGTGTGAGATCTCTTATGTAGGGATTTTTTCACTTTTTCCACTGGATTCCCTAGCTACATCTTTCTACTTTTGTTGTTGGGATTATGACCTGCATGCTAGAATCAAGCATTATCTTCTTGTACCTTTTGTTTTTTATAACTTTGGTGCGCAGTCTTCTTGCATCCCCTGTAGCTTGATTGATTACATAGAAGTCCTCAATGCCAAAGAACATCAAGTTTTCCTCTGAAGGATCTTTGGCCTTCCTTGGTTTTATGCTTCAGGGGAACTTGTTAAAGGTTCACAAGTTGAAGCATTATGGATCATATAGGCTTGTGTGCATGCAACATTAGCACAATGATACTAATTATGAGGCATGTTATAAGGGAAGCACCATTCTGAGTCTTGAGCCAAATTTTCTAAAACTGGAACAAGTGTCTGACTTGCACTAGGTATTGGAAGAGAGGGCATGGGAGGAACAACTTGCAAGGGTAGATGTGCACTAGCATGCCATCTATCATTATGTTAGTTGGGCATGTACCTTTGGTTTCCATATTGATTTTTCCAAGGATGATTTATTTTGCTATACACCTGATTAGGAATTCCTCTATAGGATTCCACCGGTTGTTTCTCTAATGATATGACTTTATTTGAAAAATTTCTAATCAAGGTCTTCAATTCTTCATCTTCTTTTTTACTGGAGATTAGGATGTTGATGTAACAGGTTACACGCTTTTCTCAAGAATGGGAATAAGGGCCAAAGAAAGTTCAGGCACCTATGACATTTTTGGGAATAAGGGCATATGTGGTCTAGGAGCTATCTTTCCCACCTGAATAAGACTATTTTTTCTCTAACTATAAAATTACAAGCGATTGGTAAAGTCCTACCTCCCATGGATTGAATCATGACTAATATATCATTGTTGAGCACCTTTAGATAATACAGAAAATCATGTTGGGCTATAGGTCTTACCACAAGAGGGATTCTATCCCAAGTCTTCTAAAATCTGATATTGAAATCATTCATCTGCTTGTTGGGTGCCCTCCTAGTTGTTGTGAGTTATTCCACGAGAGATAGTTGATCAGACTTATCTTCAAATCAATTGCAAAGAGATGTTCCAAGCTCATCCCAGGTGGTAATAGATCCAAGTCTCAACCCTTAGTACCATTGAAGTGATTTTCCTTTGAAAGATGCCACAAGTAGCCTCATTGCTACATCATCATTTGTGATCGGGTAGAGTGAACATACATTCATTACATCTTGAATATGCTCATAAGGGGTGAATTTATTATCACCAATAAAGTATGAAATAATTTTGAGCATGTCATTTGGCATATCATGTTACATGGCCAAAACCAAGGGAATTCCTCCGGTGAAGTTAGAAAATTTCCTTAGTGGAGGAGGTGGATGATGGGCCATAGAATGGCATGTTGGTTGTTTATTGTGATTAGGATTTTAATGGTTGTGGCATGCTAGAGATGGATATGTGCGTATGGGATTTTGAGAACAAACTCATCTCGAGGGGATAAGCTGGAGGTACTCGAAAGAATCTTCACTGCTACACTTTGTTATATGCACTCTTCTCATGAAATACATTCAGGGATACTAAATAGAGATTTACAAATGTTATGAGTTGCCATATGTGTTGAAATGAGCCTCTAAAGGATAAAATACTAAGTCCACACACCATAACTTAGCAATATGAAATTTAAAATTTCAATTTTTGTCCCACCGGGCATGCTAGAAATTGTTGGTCATCAAACATGTACCCATGTCTTAGATCTAGAAGAACTAAGTCATTTTGAAAACAATGGAACTGTCCCCAAGTTGTGGGACCTTGTGCACTTGGGAAGGATCTCTGGAGAAGGTCCACTCCTCTATTTAATTCTACTGCTACTAATACTCCTAGTGCTGAAATGGAAAACTAAGCTAATGATGCCAAAGGACCAAGGATAGGAGGATAACATGAAAGGAACCTATACTAAAATGTGATAACACCGAGAATAGAGGGACGAACACTATCATTACGAGAAAAATGAAGGAAAATGTGTGAAATAAGGCTAGGCACATGTAAGATAGCTAAAAATGTATTTACCATATTAGTTTTATGGAACACAACTAAATAAGCAGATGATGGAAGTAGAATGTCACAACGAGCATGCATGCAATGCAAAAGAAAAGGCAAGAATAAGGAATGCAAACACGTTAGGAAAAATAATAGTCACAAAATGATGCTTCTATTACTTCCATAAATGCATAGAGTTTTTATAATGGAAAAAGAGGCCAATATCCACATACAAGAGCTAGATCTAGAGGTTTGCATCTCAAAATATAGAAAATATGAACTCCTTAGAAAAATGCTTAAGGATTCAAAGTAGCCAACTTTAAAATTGAGCCTAGCTCTTACATGTATAGATGAATCCATAGAAGAAGAATAGAAGAAGGAGGTAAAATTCGAATTTGAAATGCAACCACGACAAGAAGCATTCAATGCCTGTAAATCCACCTAATAATTTATCAAATGCACTTCCTCATGTTTAATTGGCATTTTAAAGAAGGATGGTGAATTAGATCAAATCAAGTGGTTAGAGTAATTATATCTTCTCATTAATGCTCACAAATATGTTTTCCCATTTCTCACCTACGAGTCCACCAAGAATTTGAATTTGAATATCTATCACTATAGCCCATGTTTGTAGCTTTTGATTGAGACTAGGAACATGCTGATCAAAGCTTTGTAGGAAAAGATACAAGCTGTCAAAAGTTTTCAGATTTTTTTGCACACACAAGACTTGTAGCGCATGTGGATTGGCTAAAAGGACGGATAACTATGTAAATGTTCTTATCATTTTTGCTATATGTCATTCATTTATTTGTTCCAAGGATTCACCATCCTATTAGTGTGCTTTGTTAAGTTTCTTGTGGTACACTCAAGCATGTCAGAATGATGTGACACAGAATGGCGCAGAGGAGGGCACAAAGGTATGCGCATGGAAGAATGAGGTGTAGGAAGAAGACACAAAGGATGTGCATGCAAGGAAATAAGGTGAACTGTTGAGCGGAGAATACATGGTCAAGACACAACTATTACAAAGTAATGTTTGGGGCATGCGTGGGGAGCAATGATAGTTTCTAGGAAGAAGGTGTATGTTCAAGGGTGCGCGCGAGGGAGGAGTGGAACAAAGAGGAAAATAAAAATGGAAAATGAGAGAAGGGGGAAGCACATGAGGAATTTGAGACCAAGGGAATGTGCCAAGTGAACTTGAGCATGCACAAACTTGTGATGTAGAGCTCAGATCCAAAATATGTATAAAAGTTTTCCATATAACTAGGAGAGTTACTTGGATAATAGTTAGTAAAGCATTTCTTATGTCACGAGAATGTTATTATTTTTTTTTCTCTTCTTGTTTTCCCCCATTTTACTTCTTATTTCTCATATGGTAAGACATGTAAGAAAAAACACTCAAGTATTCAAATATGCATATATGTAAGTTTAAAAATTCTATAGAATGGATGTATGTATATGAAAGTATGCAAGCTACACAAATGTAAATGTAAATGTAAATGGAACATGTGCACCTGATCCATTTCAAGAAAAAGTGTAGAAGGATATCCTGTATTTCTGGGTTTTTGGGTGATTCAACACCACTTGATGAAGTAGTGTAGAGAGGTAGACCCATTATAACCTTGAAGATTATAACTACTCGCAGAAATATGTGTAGAGATCTTTGTACTATATTGGGTTTTGGGTGATCTAATGCCACTAGACAAAGTAGTGAGAGAGGTACACCCACTATAACCTCTAATCTGTAATTGCTCTGTAGAAATTATAATGACACCATTTCCTATAAAATTTGTTGTGTATGGAATTCATAGATTGGTCGAACCCACTCGTTGTATGTAACCCATAATGCCAAGGGTAGAAAGTGCCTTGAATTGAACCAAAGTGTAAATAGGTTGTGTTATTATGTAGAAACCCCAAATGATGTCCCCCTCTTTGGGGGCATGCGATGTCACTTGATATGAGACATGTGGCCCTAGAAGAGGGCCATCCACATTTATGCTAAAATTTATTTGTATAAACCATGGCACGCACAAACAAAAATATTAGCCAAAGATAGGTGTAAATACACATGCATGTAGAAAACAATGTATAAGCTACACAAACGAGTGTAAAAGATACCAAGAAAAGTAATGTAACTACATAAGAAGACAAGTGTAATGCAAGACATGCAAGGCCATTATGGCAAAAAAACAAACAAGTGTGCACACCAAACATAGGGCAATGCCCACAAATAATAACAAACAATAGTAGATAATGGCAGATAATGTAACAAACAAGTATGGAAACTAATATTCCTCCATAACAAATATTGCACACGAAGCACCCATTAGCATGTTGCAAAGATATCTAGTATGTCAACTGTGTGTATATATAAGTAATGTAAAGTGCTAAGAACAAAATGAAATAATAACACTGGAAGATACGGGTGTGTGGATGCCCCAATGACTAGTGTAGGAAGGTTAGAAGGAAAGAATCCATTTTTTCACCTGATTCTTAGAGAATTTCTTTGAATGTGATGAAACAGATAAGGGTAACAGGGCTAGGAGGAATAGTTGTTAAAGTTGGTTGAAGGTTGTTGTGCACGTATGACTTATTGATCCACAACTGATCATGAGAGATTCCTTTTGGCTAGGAGGAACTACTTGAAATGAACAAAAAGACCACCAAAAGAGATTAAATAGCATATGACAGTGGACTACCTAGCGTATGCTAGTTTCAAGAAGTGTGATACTCCCTAGAAGGTTGTCAATCCATTGTTTAAAACAATTCAATGTTAACAATAAATGAAATCCTACTATAGTTAAAATGATTTAGGTATCTCATTCGATTACAATAAGAAAATTCATTCATAACGGGCTAAGTTATGATTGAGTATGAAGGGTGAGGTCTCTGTCAGAGTACTGGTACTAGCCAGGGTCTAGTTTTGGGCTATTTTGGGTATTTGGTGGGGAATTTAGGATCTGTTCTTGGTCTGAGGGTAAAACACGAGACCAAAATCATTCTATTACAACCGATGACGGTTTAGGATGGAACAATGATGGTCATGGGTAAGCAAGGCGTCAGATACGGTTGGGTGATGAAGCTTATTAAAATCTTGGTGTAAGGACAAATCTGAGGCTAAATGGAAATGAAGAGGGCAATGGAAAGGTCTATGGAGATATTAGGTATACTCAGAGGTGTTTAATAGTCAGGTATGGGAAATTTAATGGTGTGGGTGAAGGAATGATCAAACTTGCATGAGGGTAAATGGTGGGAGAATGGGAGTGCCAGTAGAAACTGATAATAGAGATAACAGAGCCTACTAAAATGAAAGTAGATGGATGTTGGTCAACAAATACTTACTGTTGTATGAGCTTGATGGCTAGATGGAAATGGCAATTGATCAGATGGATGGAATTTGGTGTGGTGATGGTACTTCCCTGGATGCTTCCGTGAATGCAAATGGCTCTATGATCACTTCTGATGTTGGCTGTGGATGTTTAGATGCGTGTGCGAATGTTGGTTCTACTTGCAATCAGCCCTGGTTTTGTCTCTGTTCTCGAGAATGTACCAACGTTGAAATAAGGTTATATTGGGAATAAATGGTAATCGGCGATAATTCTGAGTTAATTGGCGGTGGTTTAGGGTGACCGGCATTGGTTAGGGTGGGATTTTCTAGGTTTACTAAAATGGGAAGATCCACTTGATTTCTTGGATCTATTCATTTCTCTTCAGGATTAGAACTGAAGTTTTTTTGTAACGAGGTGGGAATGTGGTTAGAGGGAATGTAGGCTTTGATTTTTAGGGTTTAGGTAGGTCTTAGTTAGTTATGGCAACATACTAAGAATAGGTTTGGGGTGAGGTGGCTAGGTGAGGTGTATAGGTGAGGTGGTGGTGTGAGAATTATCTTAATTAGGATATTTAAATAATAAATATCATGAGATCATGGGTTAATTTAATTAAATTAATATTAGTGTGGGGTGAAAGGGGCCATGGTTAGGTGAGTGTGTTCAAGGTGATTATTTGACAAGGGACCAAGGGGAGTGTGACCCAATTTTGGTGTCTACATTTTGCCCCTTTTTGTTGTGTAGCTTGTATTGGTAAGTGACGCTGACAAAAATAAGATGTGGTTGCCCCATGTGTGGGTGAAGGTGATCCCCCTCAAACCAGGAACTGATGAGGTAAAAGATAGAATCGGTGAGTGGTTTGATAAAAGGTGAATGTGATGAAGAGGAAGGTGGAAAATGGGGGTAAAGGGGTAAAGGTCCAATCGGGTAATCCAGGTAATGGGTCAAGGTCAAAGGTAATAATGATAAAACACATGCATGCATATAAAGCTGTAGCATGATACTAGGTTGAAGAGCATACAAACTCTACATTGTCTAAGTTCGATAGGTTTATCCAAACAAGGTTGTGGTGATTTCGGTATCAAAGTATAGGATATGGTTGGGAAACACATCGTAGGTCGAGTGCGGGAATGTTTAGGTATGTTTCGGTACACCAAAGGTTGGGTCAGGATAAATGGTCATGATAAGAGGCAAGGTAAGGTCATTAGGTCAAACAACATGGGTAACAATGTCACAACGTATAGAGAGAACATGAGGTCATAGGTAACTAGAAATTCTCCAGGTCCAAGTAGCTAGGTCATGACATGGGTGGGGCTAAGGTATGGGTAAAAGAATGAGTCCCTAGATGATGAAGAGGTTAGGTGGGAAATGATGAGGTCGGGAGGGTAAATTGAAGTGTCAAGTCGGGGTGGGTGAGGTAAAAATGATTCGAGTCGAGAAAATTAGGGGTAATGGGTAGTAATAAGACTAAGCGGGATAAGCGACAACAATCACAATGGTGATGCCGATCACCATGGGTGACCATAGTAGGCTAGGGCACGGGACCGATGTCGGTGAAAGTAAAACCATCGCGGTCAAGTCGGGAAGGCTATAAAATTTAAAAGTTCTACGTATTGAAAATCATTTGTCATTTACCAAATTGGAGAAAACAACAAGAGAGAAATAACAAGGTGGAAAGTGACTAAACGACATGGAGAGATGAGTTAGTGAGCTGCAGCGTGAGTGATTGTTGGTCGATAGGTGGGTCTACGAGCGTGGTGATTAGATTGGGTGATTGTTTTGATTTGATTGAGCCAGCGGGTGATTGGTGATGGCAGAGGCAGGAGAGGGATTGGGTGGACCTACACAGTGGCCCGAGGTGCCACCACGTAGATGGTAGCGTGATGAGGTAAGAACCCATTCCGATTGTTTTTTTTGTGAGTAGGTGGAGGGTAGGAATCGGGTAGGAGGGAAAATGGGGTTTGGGGGGAAATATTTAAAATTTGAATGGAGGGAGTGTAATGAGAAAAGGGGAACAAGGGAGGGTAGGTTTAGGTAAGTGAGGGGTGGAAATGGGTATTTGGTAGGTATTGGTAGGGGAAATGGGTAGAAAGGAGGAGTGTAGGAGAAAAAGGGTAGTGTGTCGTGGGTTTGGCACCGTGACGGTGATCGATGTCGATTTTCTTTTAGCGACGTTAGTGGGTAAGGACCATTTTCAGTCATAGATGTGAAGATTGATGTCGGTTATTGTTGGACCATGGTTGGTCGATGCTAACCAATGTTGGTAAGCAAGCTAAAGAGGTAAGCTCTCAAGGAGCTAAAATGGACGGGTTATAGACAGATAGGTAGGGGTAGGGAGAGTTAGGTAGGGGTGAAATGTTATGGGTACAATTAGGTGGGTAAATAAGGAAGATCGGTGAGAGGGGAAAAATGAAAATAGGTGAGGGTCCGAGGCATGGGTAGATAGGTAGTGTTGATTTAGGGCATAGATATAGGTGAAAGGTTGAGTTAGTTAGGGTAAGCGGTATAGTAGGGGGTAGTAAGGTTGCATGCAAGTGTGATAAAGGTTTAATATTATGATTGGTTATATGCATTCAGAGGGGACTAGCTACGGATGAGGGATAGGGTACCTCCCTATTCATGGAGATATAGGGGGACATGACATGCGGGAGTGGATCCATGTTGTAGATGTGGGTCTGATTGGTGTCAGATGCTACCGGCATGTATTTTAGGAGGTGATTATGATGGTTTCCCTCATTGATAGATGGGATTGAAACCAATACATTCCATTTGCCGACGGGTGAGATCATGATCACCCTAGAGGATGTTTATAGGATCTATGACTACCTATAGAAGGTACACATGTGTACTTGATATCCTTAAGAGGCATCCAAGGAGCTACTATTACCAGTGTTTGGAGAGGGGATGACATTGTTAGGATTCCATAGTGTTAGTATGAGCTATGAGGTGATGTACTGAACCTACCCCGAGGAGATGAGGCAGGTAGTGATTTTGATGGAGGTAGTCTACTATTTTACACTACTAGATGCAGAGGGTGTGAGATTCCCATGGTCACTAATGGGGGTCCTACACGACATGGTGGAGAGTAAGACTCGGTCTGCGTGGGAGTTTGCGTTCTTAGTACAGCTATACAGGGAGTTGTGGACTTATGGGTGACTATGGCAGTTTAGCTTGTGCTGCACATTCCTATTACATTGTCCGGCCTATGAGCACATTGTGTGTATGCATCCAATTTGTATGCCCTATACGATACATTCGAGCTAGGTTTTTGTTCGGATGGGCTACAGGTGATGGGTGCGGTGATGTGAGAACGTCGAACAACTAGAGTGACACATGATGTAGCCTATTATAGGTGATTATTGGAGGGTTTTTCCGGCATGGAAATCATTTGGAGGCCATATGTAGGCTATCCTTCATATAGGTAGATTGAAAAGATTTGGATGGGTTAAAGATTTCTGAGATGGATAGAGGGGCGGTGGGCCGGGTGCATGAGATGATACCCATAGGCGGGTCGAGATGGCAGTTCGGTTTTCCACGGGATATACCTCCACCCTTCCCACAATATAGGAGAGATGATGTGGAGAGGCCTATGTCTCGCCATAACCTACAATGTCAATTGGGCGGGAGGAGAAGCCTATCGACCGAAAGATAGATGATGTCGGGGTGACAGACAAGTACATACAATGTTGGGCTTCACAACTATGAGCAATACCGCCGAGGCTGGGGTAGCCAAATTTAGCCACCATCACAATTTAGAGAGATTCCCTATAGGGGTAAGTGGCTACCTTGGTGACCCAGTTTGGCATAATACTGAGGGCATCTTATAGGGGATGAAGTACAAGTTGTGACCCTATGAAGGCACAGTGGCTACTTTTTAGGAACAAGGAGTACAGGGACCATCACCCACTGTACACACCGGAGGGAGAGGGAGAGGGTGGATATGGAGATGGAGTGCGGTAACTTCCTATAGGAAAACATGATAGGTTTGTAGGGCCAGTTGGCCATGACGCAGACGGAGTTACGGGTTTGCAAGGCTAGTGGCCACTACACAGGCACATATAGTGGCCCTTTAGGCCCAGTGCAGTGTAGGATTGAGCCGATGGCACCACTACGAGGGGGCGGGGATAGGGTCCTATTATTCATGTAGGAGCAGGATAGGGTTAGAGGTGATGGCACTACCATAGACAATAAGTCTTTGCTAGATTAAGAGACATGATGGGCAAAGTGCGATATTGTCGGGATCATTTGATGGTAGTGGGGATATATGTCTTATCATATGCTTTAAGAAAAATCACAACAGGACTCAAGTGAGAGGAGAAAATCTCATACAAATAGTGTTAAGAGTATAGGGGGCCAACAAACCCGGGGTTGTGTCAAGGTGAGGTGAATAGTGCATGGAGGCCGGCTCCGAGGCGGGACCATCGGGGGCCGGACAAGGTGAGGCGAGAGGAGGTCAGCTAGACGTCGTGCTAGAGGAGAAAAGGAGGAGCAGATGAGATAGGGTTGGATATCAGGTGGGGAGATGATTGAGCTCCATGCACTATTACTTTATTTTGGCATCAAATTTCGACATTATACCGGCTCTGCATGCCGAAGATAGTGAGGATGTACATGAGAGTTTTTGAGATTTTGCTATATACACCGGCTTACGTGTCAAAGCTATTTGTGAGTCATGTATATAGATACACATGTTTAGATGATTGATTTATAGAGATGATGGTGATTATGGCATGATGTGTATATGGTTGTGTTTAACTTGCTATTTTTGATTTGTATATGTGATGGAAACCAAGTAGTGTAGGCATGACAGAGCTAGGTAATAGGCATGGATTGAGTCAGGTTGTTGGTTTAGGCATGGATGGAGTCAGGTTAGGCATGGATGAAGTCAATTTTTAGGAATGGATTGAGTCATGTCAGGCATGGATGGAGTCAGGTTTTAGGCATGGATTGAGTCAGGTTGACTTAGGTATGATGAAGTTTAGGTTGGTTTAGGTATGGTTGAGTTAGGATTGGTTGAGTTTGTAATTCATTAATTTGTGCAATTAATGATGATATGGGTCATGTTGAGATGTTTTGTAGTAAAATGCATGATAATGGTAAAGAAATGGTAGACATAATGAATGTATGAATGATGATGGTAAAGATGTGAAGTAATTGTTGTTTGTTTGGTTTAATTTCCAATTATTGATATAAAAAGGAAACTAACTAGGGTAGAATGTGACTAGGAAAAGGGGAAAGGGAATTTGTTAGGGTAAAGAGTGGTGAGCTAACCTCTAAGGGCCCCATGCCCTCGGACTACTACCTACATAGTCTTGATGAACAAGGACCTCGGGCCAATGTAGTTCTCCCTAAGCTAGGGAAACTATGAAGAGGTATGAGAATGGGTTGGTAGGTTATAAGCATAGTTGAGTCGAGCTATTTTAGGGATGGTAGAATTATGGGAAAAAGGTATGAAGAATTTGAAAGATAAGAGGAGGCAAGATAGCCAGATGATTGGTGAGGATCATAATGGTTGGATCATACCTTAGATAGGCTGGTGAACGTAAGACCCTAAAGAAATTGCATGATTGATTATTCTAAAGGTGAAGAATAGTCACATGATCATCAAATTCCTTAGTTCCATCAGGTCCCTTGAGGCGATACAAAAAGGTACAAATGGTGAGAAGGTGAAAAGTGGTTAGGTCATACGGTATGAGGTAGCATGCCTTTTGGTAAGAGATCCAAGATCACAATGGGCAAGTCCATGATGAATTTTTTTCTATTTGACGTGTATTTGAGATAGATTGATCGATGTGGGAAGTCTATATGGGATGAGGAAATTAACTCCTTGAGGTCTTCACGAAGCTGATCGATGCGAGAAGCTTTGATTCTCTTTTTCTTTTTTGAAGTAGACTTTACGTAGTTGTCCTTCGAGGGAGTAGTCTATTTATAGAAGCAATGTAGAGAGAAAGATGTCCTTTTTGAAGGATTCATATTTTTATTGGAAATTTGACTCAAGGATTTGGATCCCATGTGAGGGCTTTTAAGTCATGGACAAGAATAAGGTGAAGAATCAAATTCTTGTTTAGAAAGCAAGGTGAAACGACCATGGGATCTCATCTGAAAGAAGATGAAAAGTATCCATGAGAATCATGCCATGTGCAGAGCCATGGTACACATATTTAAGAGAGGGTAAAAGAGTGATGGGTACATACATGATTCTTGTTTAATCATTGGGGATGGCGTAGTGAAAGGAGGGAAGTGAATAGTGCTCAAGGGATGAGCATGAAAAGAGGTAGAAGGTGAGGTAGGACTAAAAGTCAATAGTAGAATGGTCGAAGATGCAAGGCATTAAGGGGATCAAGTTCAGTTTTACCATCAAGTGAAGATAAACAATAAACACCTGATCCATAAGCATGAGTCACAATGTATGGTCCAAGCCAATTAGGAGCAATTTTTCCCTGTTTACTTTTTTCTACTTTGGTTACATGTTGATTTTTTTAGGACGAGATCACCAACTTGGAAGGTTCATTCATGGACACGTTTGTCATAGGAAAGTTTGATACATTTTTGGTAAACTTGTAGATGATCAAAAGAATTAAGGCGACGTTTGTATAATAACTCAAGTTGTGCTAAAAGGTCTGTGAAAGTCATCATCATTGAGCATGTGATGGAGATAAATACAAAGTGATGGAATCTATACTTCAAGAGGCGAACAACCTCTCGTACTATATACTAGAGAAAAGGTGCAGCCATAGTGGAAGTTTGAATACTAGTACGGTATGCCCACAAAGTGAAAGGAATGTGCGTATGCCAATTATTCCTAGTATCATTAACCACTTTCATGAGAATTTGTTTAGGGTTTTATTAGTGGATTCAGCTTACTTTGTTGGTTTGTGGATAATATGGCAACGATAAAATTAGTTCAATACCGAAGGCATCGTAAATTTTCCGTAATGTTTTATTTTGAATTGTTTTCCATTATCGGTGATGAGGCGATGTGGAATGCCAAAGATAAAGATAATGTGATGATTGATGAAATCACATATTTTCTCAACTTTTACGGAGATGAGACATATGGCTTCAAACCATTTGGTGTAATATTTGGTAGCGGTGATTATCCATTGATGTTCTTTGGGAAGAATGGGGATTAATTTATCGACAAGATACAAACCCCATTGAGAGAAGGACCAAAGGTCACGGGTGACCTGTAAGGCATGACTAGGTGTATGGTGAAGGTTGGCATGTTGTTGGAATTTTACACAATGTTTAACGTAGTTGTAACAATCATGGTTAAGGGTCAGCCAGTAATAGCCTAGGCAAAGAATACACTTAGTAATAGCAAGGCCACTGAAGTGACCTCCACATATGCCATCATGAACTTCCTTAATGGTATAGGGAATTTCAGAACTCGTAAGGCAACCTTTGTAAGAAAATAGCATCAAAGTTACGTTTATAGAGGATGCCACCCATGATGATGTAAAGAGAGACCCTTTTAAGAAAGGCGCATTGTCCTATTTCACCTAATTCTAGAGCATTTCTTTGAATGCCGCTTGTGAAACAAATAAGGGTAATGGGCTAGGAGGAATACCTGTTGAAATGCTGATTTTAGGTTGTTGCGCGTGTATGAATTCGGATCCACAACTGTTGATCGCGAGATCTTCCTTTTCCTTGGAGGAACTACTGAAATGGAACACAAGACCACCAAATAAAAGTTAAACAATATATACAGTGGACCGCCTAGCATGTGCTAGATTCGGGAAGTGTGGTAATTCCTGACGGCTCTCAATCCATTGTTTAAAGCAAATTAATACAAGAAATAAAGGAAATCCTACCGTAGTTAAAATGATTTAGGTATCTCATTCATCTACAATAATAAAATTCATTCACAACAAAGCTAAGCTATGATTAAATATAAAGGTCAATGTCACTTTGTTAAGGTATCTTGGTATTTCTCGGGGTAAGATTTTGGGTGGTTTTGTGTATTTGGTGGAAGTTTGGGAGCTCTATTCCTAGTTTACGGTAAAAGACACAAAGACCGACGTCGATCTCGATTAACCAGCACCAATTATGGGTAACCGACGTCGGTATGGCAGTGCACAAGAAATTCAATAAAACTTGGTGGGAGATAGATCCGAGGTTAGATGAAGATGGAAGGGCAATGGCGATTCGTATAAACCGAGGTATGCATAGGAATGATTTAGGTATAGGTAGGGAAATTTAAGGATGTGGATAAAAAGATGGTCAAGTTTACATGGAGGTAAATGATGGGGAATTATAAATGAAAGAATAAACTAATAATAGATGGAAAAGGATCTACCGAATGATAAATGAATAGGTGTTGGTTAACAAAACTTACTTTTATATGAGCTTGATGCCTAGTTGGTAATGGTGGGTGATCAAATGAAATGAACTTGGTGTAGTGTTGGCACTTCCTAGATTCTCCCATGAAGACAAATGCCTTCGTGGTTACTTCAAGTGTTGGTTATGGGTGTTACGATGCTTGTACAGATCTTTGGTTGCCTTGCATACAACTTTGGTTTTGCCACTTGTTATCGAAGATCTCTCTCTCTCTCTCTCTCGAAATGTGTAAACCTCAAAATAAGGTTGTTTTGGGATTAAATGGTAACCTGACGGTGGTTTCGGCTTAGCGGTGACGCTTAAGGGTAACCGACATCGGTTAGGGTGGGATTTCCTAGGTTTACTAAACTAGGTAGATCCCCTTGATTTTCTTGGATCTCATTTTTTCCACGGATTAGCATGGAAGCTTCCTTCTAACGGATGGGAATGTGGTTAGAGGGAATGTAGGCATTTATTTTTAGGGTTTGGTTAGGTCTTAGTTAGTTATGGTAACTTACTAAGAATAGGTCTTAGGGTGAGGTGGCTTGATGAGGTGTCTAGGTGAGGTGGATATGTGGGCATTATCCCAATTAGGATATTTAAATAATAAATATGGTGAGGATAATGAATTAATTTAATTAAAATAATTAAATTAATATTATAGTGGGGTGAAAGGGGCCATGGCTAGTTGGATGTGCTCAAGGTATTTATTTATCAAGGGAGTAATGAGAGAGTGACCCAATTTTGGTGTCTACATTTTGCCCCTTTTTATTGCATAGCTTGTATTGGTAAGCGATGTTGACAAAAATAAGATGTGGTTGCCCCATGTGTGTGTGAAGGTGATCCTCAAACTAGGAGCGATAAGGAAAAAGGAAGAAGCGGTGAGTGGTTTGATAGAAGGTGAATGTGAATAAGAGGAAGGTGGGTAACGGGGTAAAAGGAAAAAGGTCTACTCGGGTAATCTAGGTAATGGTGTAGACACTAAAATTAGGTCACACTCCCCTTTGGTACCTTGATAGATAAACACCTTCATCACATTCACTTAACCATGGCCCCATTCACCCCACTACTATTAATTTAATTTAATTAATTCATTATCCTCACCATATTTATTATTTAAATATCTTAATTTAGATAATGCCCACACATCCACCTCACCTAAACACCTCATCAAGCCACCTCACCCTAAGACCTATTCTTAGTAAGTTGTCATAACTAATTAAGTCTTACCCAAACCCTAAAAATCAATGCTGCATTCCCTCTAACCACATTCCCACATACTTACAAGAATCTTCTAGTCTAATCCAGCGGGTTAATGACACGAGATCCTAGAAAATCAAGGGGATCTTCCTAGTTTAGTAAACCTAGGAAATCCCACCCTAACAAGGCCGGTTACCCTTAACCACCAGTTAAGGTTAGCGGAACTTCCGTCGGTCACCTTTTAATCCCTAAAACAACCTTATTTTCAAGGTTGGAAAAATGTTAGTGGATTCTTGAGAGATAAAAATCTTTTGAGAACAATTTTCCATGAGAACACGCATGCAAGGAAGGAGGTCAAGCATTTTCTCTTGCTGCGGACATCCAACATTCATCCAACAACCACCCAAAGATGAGATGTGATCCAACCAGAAAAAGGAATGCACATGCAGCCCATGCAAGAGCTTTCCAACATTTGGTGATCCTTAACAACATTCAATCTCTTACCAGCAATTTCATTCATCACTCACAGGCACCCGAAATAGATTTGAAGTAAGTAGTACAGGTTTACTCCTTTGGTTCATTCATTTAATTTCTTGTATCTTCATCCTTTATTATCCTAGCCACCCATTGACCTCCTTTGATACTCATCCCTCCATATCCCCATTAAAATCTTGAAAAATCCCATCCAAACAACTTAATAGCTCATTTCAACCAGCCTAGTCCTTTGTGTAATCATAAGGGAGATCCAAAGCTCATTCTGTGGCATTCCCATTTTTCATAGTAATTGGCACCAGTTCTCCCCAATCCGGTGTCGGTCACCCTTAATCGGCATCGGTCTCTGTATTTACCAATACAACCCAAAATAGTAACCTACCCACCTATTCTCACATCACCCTTATTCACCTGTGACCTACCTAAGACCTCTGTTAGACTGCAGAGACCCAGAACCAATTACTTGAACTTCGGATCTTATTTTAACCTAGCTTGTTAGATTAGATCTTTCTTATTGTGTTTTAAATGAGATACCTAAATCATTTTAATTACAATATGATTTACTTCATTACCAACATTAAATTATTTTAAACAGTGGACTGAAAACCCTCAGGAAGTATCACACTTCCTAGATCTAAGACACGCTTAAAGCGAGTTCATTGCACATATTGTTTAGCTTTTATTTGGTGGTCTTGTATTCTATTTCATGTAGTTCCTCCCAGCCAAAAGGAAGCTCGCAAATCAGCTGTGGATCAAGGAGTCAACACATGCACAACAACCTATTAACCATCATTTTAATAGGTATTCCTCATATGCCTGTTACCCTATCTATTTCGTCATTTTTAAAGAAAGCGTCTAAGAATCAGGTGAAACATTTTGGCACACTCGGTGGGACCATTCTGGGTTCCTCCCATTTTATTCATTCCTAGGAAAAGTTGTGTGTTTGTTCCTTAAGAAAAGTATACACATTAATTTTCTTCCTTGGTAACCTTCTTTTTCTTTCTATTTGCTCTAAATGAAACCTTTCTTTTGGTGTACTTAAAAAGAACCATTTATTCTTGTTTTGTGCATTTTATTGAAAGAGAATCCTTCTTCCTCTTCATCTATTTATGTCATCAAAATTCATATTTAAATTTGGGATTAAAAATCATTGCATTTTATTTTAATTTACCACATTATCTCACATTAATTAAGGGCAACCTATACGCTGGAAGTCATTATCATCGATGGTTGACAAACGAATCATAGAAAAACATCTCTCTCTCTCTACGAGTCTTGCCAAATTTCACAAATTCAAAACAAAAACATATTCTTAAACAACATCTTTCCTGGGAATGCCTATCAATGATCACACTGATATGAGGATTGGAAGGTACTCCCGACTCACCGCTCGGTGAGTCATACTTCAAAGCAAAGCCTGAACCCACCATAACATACGAAACCTCACCTTTAGATCTCCTTCTTTGTAGGAAGCCATCCTCACCAAAAAATTCTACTCTATAGTTCATGATTCAATCCTTGAATAGCATACATTAAATAAACATAATAGAAAAGGAACTCTTAGGATCACATTTTTCTTAGTGTTTATTCTTGGCTTGCATTTTGAGGTGAGAGGTCACGTTCTTCATTTTTATTGTTTCTCTTTGCATGCTCCTCATCATAGTTGGTGTATTCCGGATTCTTCCGAGTCCTGCTTGGACCACATTCTCATCATTCACGAGAAACTGGGTTTGATTCCACATCAGATTTTAATTCACAACCAATTTTCTTTCATCATTGTTTCAATTTCACAGTGACCAGATCGGTCCAGTTGACCTTCGTCGGTTACCACCGACATTCATTGGTTATACCCAACCAAAGCATCGGTTCTTTGTCATTTTGGTTAACCCACCCAAAAGGACACCTATTCACCTTCTTCAACTATTCAGAGTCTCTGTCACTATCATCATTCCCATTGACCTAGTAAATCTCATCAGTATTTGGCATACCTGTCAGATTTGGCCTTACACCTTGTTTTTGACAAACTGTCCATTTCTCATAGTGACTAGCAGCGATTACCCCTAACTGGCATTGGTTTACCACGACCAAGCATTGGTTGCTTTGTGTCACTTTCTAGCTGACATTCGGTACCTAATCCACTTTTTACCACCTGTTTCACTTGTTCTTGTTGTTTTTTGTGTCATTTACAGAGAAGCAACCCAACCTGATTAGTACTTGTTCACATGGTGCTGACCCAAAGACAAGCAAACACACTCATATTCCATGCTAGTTGTCAACCACTCCCACATATCCCTTTTCCACCTTCTATTTTATCACCCACTATGGATCCTATCCAACAGATCACTATTACTACTAAAGATGAGGAGTTCGCATGACTCTTTAACAAAATGCTATCGCCTTGCAGTTTTACCTTTCCCACTTGTCCACTCGAGATGCCTCGGGTCAGTTGATATATGACATGCCCGCATCTATCCCCTAACTCTTGCTCCCACTCTTGTGTCGCCCCATCGGCTCCATGTTACCCACATCTACCTTGCCCCTAGTCGTCTCAAAGGTAGGTGCTATACCGCTATGGTGGAGTGTCTCGCCACATCCACCATACCTTTGACAACCACTCAAATAACAACCTCATCCAACCCTATTGTCTCGCATATAATTGTGGCTACACAACCACCTCCCATGTCGGTGACCCTACCCCCTTTAAAAACGTGGTCCTTTCTATTCCCCAATCATTAGCCCCCATTACCACTAGGGTCACCATGACCCTTCCACTTCCATATATGTACTATCAGTAGCCTCCTATTTCATCTGTTATTAATGCTAGGTATGTACCCCCTATTTCACTACCTCCTTCTCAATCTACCTACATGGTAGTAACATATACTAGAATGCCACCCTTGTTACATCAATAACACCAACCCTCTTACGCTACAGGAGGAACCCAACCATCACAACCTACCAATTACCTAATCAAATTAATGATGAATAAGATGCAGACATTGGAAGCATCGGTTTTAGCTCCCGCAACACCGTCACCTACGATGAAATTTTCAATGAGCCTATCCACCCATCCATTCCTATTCGACCATACCCCATGCATTGGGAAATTCCTAAATTCTATCATTTCAATAGCAAGGAATACCCATGATAGCATTTGTGGTCATTCAAACATGGGTGCTACCTAATCATCCACGATGGTGCTTTTCTCTTAAGGACCTTTCCCATGTCTCTGATCGCACCTGCATTAGATTAGTATAGTGGGTTTACTAGACACTCTATATTTTCATTTAATCTGGTAGCCCAAGCCTTCTTGGATCACTTCTCCATCAATATTTTCAAGAAGGTTACCATGAATGACCTATACTCAATGCTTCAAAGTATAATAACAAATCTATCACTTTGATTTTTTCACCATGGCGTAGCTTTGATCAATCAACTCACCTTCTAACTACCACAAATAGAACTCATTGATCTCTTCACACGAGCTTGCGCTAGACATATCACCAACCCTACACATTCGATGAAGAATTCACCATGGCATGAAATTTAGAGATTTGGGCCATTCAAGAGAAGAAAAACCAATTACGTAATAAGAATTCAGCATTCAAGTCGAATGATACCTCTTCTTCTTCCAAACCATAGAGAAATTATTCAAAATCTAAGGCCACCTTGCTAATGCGGTGGTACTCAAAGCCGATTCATCTCATCTGTCGTAAAATTAGGCTACCCCCTCATTTTGATCTCTCACCCATCTAGACTTTTCAATTCAAATGAGAACAATGGAAATACACCCCAATTAGGGAGCCTTACTCTTCTTTCTTATAAAATCTTATCAAAGCTGGGGCCATCACCCTTTTGCCTATAAAACCACACACTGGTTTTGACCCTGCTCACCCCATGCCTGCATGGTATAAAGAACATGACTTCTGTAACTATCATCGAGTAAAGGGTCATAGTGGTGACAATTGCCTCACTTTCAAAAACATTGTCCAAGAAATGCTTGAGAAAGGTGAGTTAACTGTGGATAATCCTAATGCACCTGCCAATCAAAACCTACATATTTTTAAGAAACCCTTTCCCAATCAAGCCCCTTCGTCTGATCAAACCAGTGAGACCTCAACTCATGATAGCCATACCCACAAGGTCCATGCTATTTTTAGTGACATACTTGTTGCTTCCTAATTACCCCATATTATTTCCATAGAGGATATTCTACCCCGAAATCCTCCTTTTTCATTAGAACCTACCTCACCTATTCCTCCACCCATAGAGGAACACCTTTCACCTCCTTCCTCACCTGTGGAGGATCTCTTCACTAATATCGAGACCATTTCACCTTTTACTTCTCCACCTAGGGAACCGTCACCCATAGTACTTCTTCATTCTATGGAAGATACTTGTTCATCACCTCCACCCACAGAGGTTCACCCATCATCTTCTCCACCTATAAAGGAGCACCCATTTTCTCCTCCACCTATCAAAGATCTAGTAGAGATACCTTTGCCTTGAGCCAAGAATTCTCCATCAGCCTACCCAAGATCATGCGAGACCTACTTTTGGCTCTCTTACCCACGGAAGCTAAAGCTAATGCATTTCCCATCTCTAAGACACATTTTATAGGAATAGCCATTGCATTCTCATCAACATCACCTATAGATGTGTCATTCTCACGTTTGGCCGATTACCTAGATTATGTGGACAAAGCCTTATTCTGGGGGCATATTATGCTTCTTGTTTCAACACAAATGCATATGTCACTTGCTGATACTTCCAATATCTACCCAAAAATATTGTCATGGTTGAACCGAGCACAACCACATCTATCACTACTTCCATAACCCTCCGCACCACTCAACATACTCCCTTACCCATAACCCAACATACATCTATATCCAAACCCCCACCTTCATCATCTTACTCAACTAAACCTATTACTACCTTAGGGGTCACCCCAACCACCAACCTTACTCATCCACCTATCAAAATATATTTAGCTACATCCTCCTAAGTGAACACCAAACCTACTCCGGAACCCAAATAGAAGAACCAAACCCACATAACTCATACACCAGTTGTGCCAATCATACCTACATCACCTTCACCCTTTCCCTCCATTTTAGGACCTCAACCTCCCAACATGATCAAGAAACTTCCACCCATCAATAAACCAAAAACACAACAGCCCACTCCTTCCTCATAAAACCTCTAACCTACCCAAGCATTCGAAATGACTTAAACACATGCTGCAGCATCTTTACCACCCATACCTCCAATACCCTCAGTAACTTCTTCATTACCCACTACACTTTAGTCTCTGTCTCTCACACCCCTTGCTCGACCCGCATCATCTACCTTCACAACACCTCCATTATCCCCGTGGGTAACTCGCTCTCTTCCCCATCTACTTTTCCCTCTAGATCTCATACACCCATATCACCTTTACTCAAGAAGGGGCAACCCAAAAAAATTTGCTACCCTCGAATAAAGTAGTCAAAGAAACCATACACCCTCCTGCCTATTCATCTACTATACCCCTACCCAAACAAACACAACCAACACCCAAGACCACTCCAACACCCAAGACCACTCCAACACCCAAAACCATGGATCAACCCACTCCTCCTCCTACAAGGATCGTTCCTCAACAATAAGCCGCACCTACACCCAAACCCACTTTTGGTTCCCATTTCGATCCACTAGCGGGGTCCTCTGCCAAAATATTAATCAACCTTCTTGAGACTTATGTTATCATATTACCACTACTGAGACCTTATGACCCTCTCAAACCTAAGCCAAAAGGGTTTGATGACACAAAATGTTTTGCCTACCATCATGTGCCAAGGCTTGATGTGGAGAAGCTGCAAGGATTTGAAAACAATCCTTATCCATTTGTGTCCTCCAGAAGCTAAATTTGACAATGACAACCTTCTCGATGAGGACTCGCTTCTTGGCACCCATTCCCACATTCCTTCCCTAACCGCCGACTCAAAAACCATGACCTCCACCCCATAGATCCTAGAGCCACCTCCAAGATTTGAAATTAACATGGTTCACATCGAGAACTTGCTACACCATTACCTAAATGTCATTACACCTAGCTCACCTCACAAGGATTTTCTCCCCCAGTAGGTTTTTGTCCATCATGTCGTTATACCACTCACCCTACACCTTCTCTATTTTCTAACTCCCCTCAGATCAACATGATCCACGTTACTACTCGTGCTCAAAAGGATAAAGGTAAGGAAAAGGCAACTGATCCACCAATAAGTCCTATACCCAACATACCATCTACACCCACACATAATATTACCATCCATGAACCCACATACCCTATTTCTAATGGGGTCACACATTACACCATGCTCAAACAATTACACCAATCTCCCCTCAAAATGTCCCTATATGACCTCATCCAAACCTCGGGATCCCATCGTCAAGATCTCATGGAGGTTCTTTAATCTATTGAGGTTTTACCCAATGACCCTACACCCGTAGCCTCCATTATCACACCCCATCATGAAGCCTCTCTCACAAAATTTCCACCTTGATCCACACCTCACCCTACTCACCAAGTAACCTCCCTTAGCTTCTCAGAGGAAGAGATTACACCACACCAAATAGATGACCCAGACCTAGCCCTCTTCATCTTTTTCCACATCGATGATATACATGTATGACGTGTAATGATTGATGGGGGCACTAGCATTAACATCATTTCATCCCATGCATTCTCTCAAATGCACATATCCGACAATTATATGCATAAACATCCTGTCATGTTGTGTTCATTCAATGACACTATCACCTCTACACTAGGAACTGTCATTATCCACATTCGTGTGGGCCCCCAAACTATTCCAGAGCTATTCGTTTTGGAGGGGGATTTCAATATAACTGTTGCTTGGTTGACCCTAGATTTGTGTCATGTGTTGTGTTCCTTCCACTTTGCATCGTTGTGTAAAGTTTGAACACGAAGGACACACCTATACCATTCCATCGATCCATCACCTTTTAAAACACACAACATACTCTACCGACCCAATGACATGCTCATACCCATTAATGTGTCTACCTCCTCAACCACTACCGCTGCACCCACACCCCGCTTACCAATATAGTTTCTACCTCAACCGCACATACCTCCTCCATTCCTATCTCTCGCCACAATCTCCCACGGCTAACCCATCGGCCTCTTAATCCATTAGCTCCACCTCCACATCAACCTTCGACACATCATCTATTCTTGCTACCCACATACCAACCACCGATCCCATGGAAGGCATTCTTCAACACCTCACTCTAGCAAAATATCACTTATATAGTGTCAACATATTCCTTACTCCACAAGAGTATGAAATTCTTCACCAACACCTCGTCACATGATCACTACATAGGAGAATTCCTCCTTTATGGTACTCCTCATCTTCATATCAGTCTCACATATGGAGGACTTGATACTACCACTTACACACATGAACCACAGTCACAAATCCACCCATTTTCCGCTAACTTTGTGTCTCTCACCAATCACCATTTCACCCACACCTTCATACACCAATGTGTGTGGAAGGGTTTTGGTTTTGGATTTTACAAACAAGGCCACCATACTATCATCCCATGTACCACCCGAAAACATAACGACCGAAGTGGTATCAGCTTTCCTAAACCACCTACTAAGCAAGCCCACATTGAACCCATCAAGAATGTCAACCCTTCTCCACCTTCTTCACCCGCTCCACCTTCATCGCCACCTTTTCCGACGGAGTCAATGGATCTAGAATCTATCCCTCCTAACTTTTTTTTTCATAAACACCATTTCCTTGGGGCCTTTGACTTATCAACGCGAGGGCGAGGCCCCTTCCTCTCTTCCCTTCCTATACCCTGAAATGATCAATGATGATACACCTTCCATTAACATCATTTAATGTCAGGATGATGAATTTATACTCACCTACCTTGGTGAAAAATATTTGTATATTTATCATTTGTTACCTTCTGAGATGCAAACCATGTTGAATGAATCGACTATCGAGATCAACATCCACACTTAGGATGACCCACACATCCCAAAGATCGGTCAATCTTTAGATGATACTAAAATAGGAAGCCATCACTTCTTTTCTCAAATATCATAGCCATGCATTCACTTGGTCTTATGCGACATGTTTAGTATTGATCCCACCATAGTGGTCCATAATATCATAACCGTTCCCAATGCCAAACCCATAAAAATTTTAGGAAAATGCACCCTCACATTTCCCTTCTTGTCATAGAAGAACTTCAACGTCTTCTATCTATTTCCTTCATATTACCCATGGATTGTCCTCATTAGATCTCTAACATTGTCCATATCACTAAGGCAACAGGGGGACTCCACATTTGCATGTACTTTCGTGACCTCAACCTTGCCTACCCAAAGGATGATTTCCCTTTACCCGGTATTGACCAACTAGTTGACCTTACCGCTAGTCACGAGATGCTATCACTCATGGATGGCTTCTCAAGTTATAACCAAATCTGGTTTACCCAGGAGGATCAACACAAAACTATGTTCATCACCCCTTGGGGGACCTTTCTACTTGAGTCATGCCTTTTGGCCTTAAAAATGTTGGTACCACATATGAGCGGGATATGCCTTACATCTTCCATGATATCGTGCATCATATATTGGAAGATTACATGGATGACCTCCTCACCAAATCTAAATGCTACTCTGAATACCTCACTATCCTCAAAACCATTTTGATCGCCTTATTAAATATTGCGTTCACCTTCAACCAAAGAAGTGCGTCTTCATGGTCCTCTAAGGAAAACTCCTAGGATTTAATGTTTCCTATGTAGTATAGAATTTGACCTGTTAAAGTCAAGGCCATTCTGGAAATGCCTCTACCCACTAACCTTAGACAACTCTGTAGCCTACGAGGTAAGTTGTAGTCTATTCACCATTTCATTTCACAATTATCTGATCAGTGTTAACCATTTCATCATCTGCTCAAGAAGGATATCTCCTTTAAATGGGATGATGACTGCCACAAAGCTTTTGATGCCTTAAAACAATACCTTCTCCAACCACCCGTACTCATTCCACATAAATACGGTCAAACTTTCTACCTATACATCTCAGCTCGAACATTCCTTGGGAGCCATGCTCACTCATCACGATGAACAACATAGGGAGCGGTGGTTTATTACATAATCCATACTCTTTTGGACTATGAAACCCAATACACCCATCTCGAAATTTTTGTTTATCCTTAGTTTTCATTGCCACAAAACTCTGTCATTACCTACTTAACCACAAAACCTATGTCGTGACCAACAACATCGACCCCTTACACTTCATGTATTCTAAACCTTACCACAATCAACGTGCCACACATTGGCTTATGCTTTTAGCTAACCTCGACCTCAAATTCATTCATAAAAATTCATCAAGGGCCAAGCTATCAGCGACCAATTGGCGAAACACCTATTTCGGAATCAACCTTCTAATCTTGACTTTCCGGATGATGATTCAATTGCTAACCTTTCCTTGGATGAACCCGCCTATCAAATGACACTCTTCTTCGATTGTTCCAAGTGTCAGCGTGGGGGTGGGGCTGGTATTATCTTCATTCCACTTGATGGTGAACCCATGTCTTTATCTTTCAAACTAGATTTTTATCGTACAAACAACATTGTCAAATACGAAGTGCTCGTATTAGGTCTCCAAGCCACCTATGTCGTAGATTTCAAATCAATCAATATCTTTAGTGATTCCTAATTGGTCATAAACCAAGTCAATGGTATATAACAATGTCGTAATGAGATACTTCAAAAGTATAAACATCATGTAGACATAAGTTTTACCGCCTTTGACCATTACGCCCTTCAAACTGTCCCAAGCTCAACAAACAAATTTGTAGATACCATGTCCCGCATGGCTTCTCAAATACCCGCTTCGCCTACCAATTCTAAAATCTTTGTCACCATACAACGACTCCAATCACCTTCTTATTTACCTCGCGAAGTTTACTCTATCGGAACCATTGCCCTTGATCCGAGTGATCTTTGGTATAAAAAATACTCTAACAACCTTTCTCTCTCCATCTTACCTCTTGATCTCACCCATAATGGACAATGCGCCTTCCTTAAAAAGGTCTATCATTACATCATTATGGGGCCTTCTCTATTAGCGCAGATTTGATGGCATTCTCTTACGATGCCTCATGAGTTCTGAAATTCCTTATACAATTAAGGAAGTTCATGATGGCATATGTGGAGGTCACTTTAGTGGCCTTGTTGTGGCTAAGAGTATTCTTCACCTTGGCTAGCACTTGGCCGACCCTCAACCTGGATTGTTATGATTATGTCCAACATTGCGTAAAATTCCAACAACACACCAACCTTCATCATACACCAAGTCATGCCTTACAGTTTCTGTGACCTTTGGCCCTTCTCTCAATGGGGTTTGGATCTTGTCATTTAAGAGATTAACCCCCATTCTTCCCAACGACATCAATGGATCATCACTGCTACCAAATACTACACGAGAATGGGTTTAGGACATACCACTCATCTCTATGAAAGCTAAGAAAATATGCGAGTTCATAAATCATCACATCATTTGTCGCTTTAGTGGTTAACATTCTCATGAAAGTGGTTAACAATACTAGGAATGACTGGAATATGCACATTCCTTTTGCTCTATGGGCATCTTGCACTAGTAATTGCACTTCCATTGCAGCCACACCATTTTCTCACGGTCTACTGATGCGAGGTTGTTTACCTCTCGAAGTCCAAATTCCCTCGCTCTGCATTTCTCTCCATGACATGCTCAATGATGATGACTTTCGTCAAGACCATTTAACACAACTTGAGTTATTAGATGAACATCTTCTTAATGCTCTTGATCACCTTCAAGTTTACCAAAAACGTATCAAATGTGCCTACAAAAACGTGTCCATGAACAAACCTTCCAAGTCAATGACCTTGTCCTGAAAGAAAATAAACATGTAACCAAAGCAAAAAAAGTAAACGGGGAAAATTTTCTCCTAATTGGCTTGGACCATACATTGTGACCCATACTTATGGTTTAGGTGCTTATCCTTTATCTTCCCTCAATGGTAAACATGAACCTGAGCCCCTTAATGCCTTACATCTTCGACCGTTCTATTGTTGACTTTTATTCCTACATCACTTTTTCCTCCTTCCATGCTCATCCCTTGAGCACTCTCCACTTCTTACACCTCACCAACGATTGAAAAATAATCATGTGAGTACCTGTCACTTGTTATATTCTTTCGCATATGTGTATCATGTAGCCTTTGCACATAGCATGATTCTCATGGATACATTTTGTCTACCTTTAGATGAGAGCCCATGGTTGTTTCACCCTAATTTTTGAAAAATAACCATTTTCCTCACCTTAGTCTTTTCCATGACTTCAAATCCCCACATGGGACCCAACTCCTTGTGTCAAACTTCTAATAAAATTATGACTCACTCAAAAGGACATCTTCCTCTCTGCGATCGCTGCTATAAATAGACCGCTCCCTCAAAAGACAACTATATAAAGCTCTTTCAAAATAAAATGAGAGAGACTGAAGCTTCCTAGATCGATCATCTTCACAAAAACTTAAGGAGTTCATTTCCTCAACCCATATAGACTTCTTACATCAATCAGTCTATCTCAAACACAAGTCAAAATAGACAATGTTTTAGTCATGGACTTTCCCATTGTGACCTTGGATCTCTTTCCCAAAGAGCATGCCACCTCATATCATATAAAATTACCCACCTTTCACCCCTCTCACCATTTTCACCCCCATTTTCCTACTACCTCAAGGGACCTCTTGGAAACCAAGACATTTGGTGATCATGTGACTAATTTTTGCCTTAGAACACTCAATCATGCAATGTCTTTAGGGTCTTATGTTCATCACCTCCGCCAAGGTATGATCTACTCGGTATGATCCTAACCAATTAGGTGGCTTTATTACCCTTTCTTATCTTTTAACTATCTTTATTTACGTTTTGATTACCTTATACAGGACTTGGTCCTTGATGCTTACCTTTGGGGTAATCTTCTTCTTTTGCCACAATCGACATCGCCTATACCAATTTTCCTATAACCCACCCACACCTAACAGACCTAAACCCAAATCATGCCTAAAACCTACCAACTCATTTTCCTACCTCCTCATATTATTCCCTAGCTCATGGGAGAACTACATTGGCCTGAGGTCCCTTTTCGCTAGGACTATGTAGGCAACACTCCGAGGGCATGGGGCCCTTGGAGGTTAGCTCACCACTCTCTACCCTAACTAATTCATCTTTCATTTTCCTCAAATTACATTCTACCCTACTTAGTTTCCTTTTTATATCTAAAACTTCGAAATTACACCAAACAAATAACAAGTTGCTTAACATTTTATCATCACCATAACATACATTTATGATGACTACCATCATCATCCATATATTATAAAGCATCTTAAAAATAGCCCATATTATCATTCATTATATAAATTAATGAATCACAACTTCAACCAATTTCAACTCAACCATGCCTAAACCAACCTAACTCCACCATGCCTAAACCAACCTAACTCAATCCATGCCTAAACCAACCTGACTCCACCATGCCTAAACAAACCTAACTCCACCATGCCTAAACAAACCTGACTCAATCCATGCCTAAACCAACCTGACTCGATCCATGCCTAAACTGACCTGACTCAACCATGCCTAAGACCTGACTTGATCCATGCCTAAACCAACCTGACTCGATCCATGCCTAAACCAAACCTGACTCGATCCATGCCTACAACCAACCTGACTCCATATCACAAAAAAAATTAAAAGTCTCATAAAACACCGACAAAATCAAGAATCTCATCCATCTCATCATATAAATAAATATGTGTGTCTCAATACAATATACATGGATATCCCATCATGTCTATCTCAAAAAAATCATCGGCACATAGGCCGATACTCGATACAAAATGTCATTAGCACATAGGCTGGTATCATATACAATAAAATAATAAACCAATACAAAATCTCTTCGGTCGTAGGCCAGTATATGCTCAAAATATACAAAAATCTCATACATCCTCACTATCTTCAAAGCACGTAGCCGGTATATATCAAAAAATGACTATAATACATCAACAATCAAGAGCCATATATCAGGTATCTCAGCACACATCCTCCATATCTATGTCACATGTACCCTCTACCTCCTCAACCCCATTCTGGTGACCTACTAACATCTCCCCACCCATCATGGGTGGTGGCTAGGTCTCTGCTAGCGCCTCACCTAGAGCTAGTCTTTGTGAGTGGTGGCTTCTCCATGATCTGGCCTTAGAGATTGATGGCCCCCTATGCTCTCTACAATGTGAGTGTGAGATCTAGTCCTCTCACTCAAGGCCTGTTGTGCCCGGTACTCTCCATAAGATAGAAATTCTATCCCGACTACCATCAGTTGATCTTGGTAGTATCTGGCCTCACCTAGGGCATCCCGTAACCTGGATATAGGCATGGTTTGTGGTAGCTCCATATGCCTCAGCCCCTATCCTACCCTACGGCACCTGGTCCCACTCCTACTTGTGAACTAGGACCCTATCCCAATGCTGTGGTGGTGCCCTCTACCCCTGTGCCTGTATCTAGGCCTGTAAAGCCCCAATCTATGCCTAAGTTGTCACTAACTCGGCCTTGTAACCCCTGTCACATGTGCATGTAAGGTATCCATCGACCATCATCCCCATCTCTTTCTCACTCCCTACCCCACCATTTGGGCCTTAAGACTGGCCACCTGTACATGTAACTCCACTACCTCCACCTTTAAGTTGGCAAGTTGTGTCTGCACCATACCCAACTGGGTAATCAACGTCACCACCCGCTTTGTTATAGGGCATCCCCCTCTGTACTATGATGGTGGCTAGATCGCTACCCCTGGCATGGGTGGTATGGCTCATAAATGAGCCACCCACCATTGTCTATATCTTTCTATGACCCCGACATCATCAATCCGCCGGTCCACTACCTACTCCTCCTACCTTGTGGGCACTGTCGGCTGTGGTAGAGGTAAGGGCCTCTCCACATCATCTCTCCTATACTATGGGAAGGGTGGAGGTATGTCCTGTAGTAGCCCAAAATTCCACCTAACTTTATTAACTGGGATCATCTCATGCTCCCCGATACAATGACCCTGTATCCATCTCAATAGTTGGATCTCAGCTAGCTCATCATGAATATGCCTATATGATGGGAAGTCCACATACGGCATCTAGATGATGTCCACTCCAGAAAACCCCTCTAATAAATGCAAGAAATAGGCCACATCATGTGTGGGCCTAAGCTCCGATCTCCGCTCTCCAATAGTGGGCACACATTGCCTATACCCCACCCACACCAATATTAGTGGAATTGCATCTTCTCAGGGCCTCCCTACTACCCACACATAAACTATGTGCTCATAAGCCTAAAAATGAAGTAAAAAGGTACAACACAGGCTAAACCTACGCAGCCACCCATATGCCAATAAATCCTGTATAGTTGCATAAGGAATGTTGGCACCAAGGCAAAAAGTGCTGGTCTATCATCATGTTGTGTAATACCCCCATCAAAGATCAAGGAAACCACCCACCCTCTACATCTGGCAATGCAAAGCAGCACATTGCCTCCATCAATAGAACTACTAGTCTCATCTGCTCTGGACGAGCTAGGTACATCTCTCCATAGTGAAATCTGGTGTTATGGAAGGTTAGCTCAGCCATCCCCTCTCCAAACACCATCAACATCAGATCCTCAAAGGCCTCAAAGGAGATCGAATAGACCTATGTACCCAGTATGGGTAGCCATAGAATCCTGAACACATCCTCCAAGGTGACAGTGATCTCACCGTCGCCGCGGGTGAAACATGTTGGTAGTAGAATCCCATCTATCAATGAGTGTGACCATTAGACTAGGCTACTAGACTACATCCGATAGCATCGGACCCCACGGGCCCACTTCCTCCGCATGCTATAGCTCCTCAGGGGTCGCTACACTATGAACTGTCATGAGCAGGGGTGGAACCCTGTCTTGCATGCATAACTAATCTCTCCCCTGCATCTAATACAAACAACAAATTAATCTACATTTCTCATACCCATACTCACCCACTATCATTTTCTCGCACCCTATTTTACCTCTACCCATCTCAACCACCCAACCTATGGCACTTTTGGCCCCTTACTCTCCAAAACCTAACCGGTGCTAGTTCTCTCTAATCAACCCGGTCACCCCTAAACCGGCATCGGTCACCTGTTTCGTGACCGATACTAGTTCAATAATACCGACGCGGTTCAACCCGACCGACGCCGGTCACTATCATGGCGAAAACCCGTGACCCCCAAACCCTCCCTTCTCAAAAACTTCCTACCCTGACACTTCTCCCACCTAAAATCACCTACACCTCATTCCTTCCCCTCTTCTCCCACTTATCTCTCTCCCCCTCCTATTCAACCTAATTTATCCTCCCATCTTCCCAATTTTATTTTCCCCCACCCACAATAAAAAAAACCAAAAACCCAATTTGCAAATCACCTAATCTATTTAACAAAATACAACAAGAGTTGGATGCTTACCTCATCATGTTGTCATCATCGTGGTGACACATCTGGCCACTGCACCGGTTTCCCTCCCGATCCCTCTCTGGCCTCTACCATCACAAAATCTCTACTCGCATCTCCAACCAATTGAATCACACCAACCGATCCTATGGACCTACCTCTCTATAACCAATCACCCTTTGCTCAGTTGCCAACTCACCACTCCATTCTATCTGGACACTTTTCCTTTTTTCTCTCCTTTTTGTTTTCTCAATTCGCTAAATGACAAATGAATAATAAAAACATGGATTTTTTGTTCTTATAACAAACCCGACCTAACCAACATTAGTTTTACCTTCACCGGCATCGGTCACGTGCCCTACCTTACCATGATCGGTTCCACTCTATAGGTGTTGGTTACCCTTGACCGGCATTAGTCACCCTCTCTTGCACCTTGCCCTAAATTTTACCCTATTACCCTCCGTCACTCTTTTTTCCACACCCAACCTTTACCCAAACCATTTACCTCACCCCCGACCTCATCATTTACTGCCTAACCTCATCCTCCTTTGGGGACTCATTATTTTACCCATACCTTGGCCTTATCGCACCTTGTGACCTAGATATTTGGACTGGACCATTAATAAGTGACCTTTAACCTCATGTGTTTGCTATACTTTGTAGCACTTTGTTACCTATGTTGATTGACCTAATGACTTTGCCTTGCTTCTTACCATGACCATTTATCTTGACCCTACCTTTTGTGTACCGGAACATACCTAAATGTTCCTACACCTAACCTACCTCATGTTTCCTGACCATATCCTCTACCTTGGATACAATAATCACCTCAACCTTGTTTGGATAAACCTATCGACCTTAGACAATGTATATTTTTCTGCTCTTTAACTTGGTAGCGTGTCTTTGTAGTTTATATATGTGCATGTGTCATTGATCTACTACTTTTGACCCCGACCCATTACCTAGATTTCCCGAGTATACCTTTTCCTTTTTCCCCCACTCCCTATCTTTCCCTTCTCACATTCACCTTTTATCAAACCACTCACCGATTCTTCTTTCTTCCTTGTCGAGTTCTGGTTTGAGGGGGATCACCTTCATTCATATATGGGGCAACCACATCTTATTTTTTTAGCGTCACTTACCAATACAAGCTACGCAACAAAAAGCGGTAAAATGTAGAAACTAAAATTAGGTCACACTCCCCTTTGGTCCCTCGACAAATAAACACCTTCATCACATTCACTTAACCATGGCCCCATTCACCCCACTAATATTAATTAATTTAAATTAATTCATTATCCTCACCATATTTATTATTTAAATATCTTAATTTAGATAATTCCCACAGATCTACCTCACCTAGACACCTCATCAAGCCACCTCACCCTAAGACCTATTCTTAGTAAGTTGCCATAACTAACTAAGTCTTACCCAAACCCTAAAAGTCAATGCCTACATTCCCTTTAACCACATTCCCACATACTTACAAGAAGCTTCTAGTCTAATTTATGGGTTACGACATGAGATCCCAAAAAATCAAGGGGATCTTCCTAGTTTAGTAAACCTAGGAAATTCCATCCTAATCGACGCGCCATTACCCTTAACCACCACCGGTTAAGCCTGCAATCGCTATCGCTCACCTTTTAATCCCCAAAACGACCTTATTTTTGAGGTTGGTAAAAGGTTGGAAGATTCCTAAGAGATAACATATCTTTTGAGAACAAGTTTTTGTGAGAACATGCATGTAAGGAAGGAGGTCAAGCATTTTCTTTTACACAAACATCCAACATTCATCCAAAGCAACCACCCAACACAAATTTGATCCAACCAGGCAAAAAGAAATGCACATGCAGCCCATGCAGGAGATTTCCAATGTTTGGTGATCCTCAACAACATTCAACCTCTTACCAACACCTTCATTCATCACTCACAGGCACCCAAAACTAGATTTCAAGTAAGTAGAATAGTTTACTCCTCTGGTTCATTCATTTAATTATTGTATCTTCATCCTTTGTTCTCCTAGCCACCCATTGACCTCCTTTAATACTCACCCCTCCATATCCCCATTAAAACCTTGCCAAATCCCATCTAAACAACTTAATACCTCATTTTGACCAGCCTAGTCCTTTGTGCAATCATAAGGGAGATCTAAAGCTCATTTTGTGGCATTCCTAGTTTTTCATAATAACCCGCACTTTGGTTCCCCTAATCGGTGTCGATCACCCTTAACCGGCATCGGTCTCTATATTTACCAATACAACCCGAGAGTAGTAACGTAACCAGCTATTCTCGCATCACCCTTAATCACTTGTGACCTACCTACGACCTCCGCTCGGACTTGTAGAGGCCAAGAACTAGTTACTTTACCTTCGGATCTTATTTTAACCTAGCTTATTAGATTAGATCTTTCTTATTGTGTTTTAAATGAGATAATTAAATAATTTTAATTACAATACGATTTATTTCATTACCAACATTAAATTGTTTTAAATAGTGGTGTGACACCATCTAGGAAGTATCACACTTCCCGGATCTAGCACACACTAGGTAGTTCACTACACATATTGTTTACCTTTTATTTGGTGGTCTTGTGTTCCATTTAGTGTAGTTCCTCCCAAGCAAAAGGAAGCTCTCATGATCAGCTATGGATCAAGGAGTCAACACACACACAACAACCTATCAACCATCATTTCAATAGGTATTCCTCCTATAGTTGTTACCCTATAAGTTTCATCATTTTCAAAGAAAGATTTTAAGAATCGGGTGAAACAAATGGGTCGTGGTTAAAGGTAGTAATAATCAAATGCATGCACACGTATATATCTTGTAGCACAGTACCCATTTGAAGAGTAGGAAAACTCTACATTATCTAATTTTGATAGGTTTATCCAAATAAGGTTGAAGTGATTCATCTGTAAGGTATAGGATATGGTTAGGAAACATGATGATGCAAAGTTAGGTGCAATAATGTTTAGGTATGTTCTGTACACCAAGGGTTGGGTTGGGATAAATGGTCATGCCAAGAGGCAAGGTAAGGTCATGAGGTCAATCAACATAGGTAATAAAGTGCCGCAAGGCATAGCAAACACATGATGGCAAAGGTCACTAGCGATGTTCCAGTCCAAGAATCTAAGTCACATCACTATTAGGGCTGCAAGTATGGGTAGAATAACAAGTCCCCAAATGAGGATGAGGTTAGATAGTAAATGATGAGGTCAGGAGGGTGAGGTAAATGGTCGGGAGTAAGCGTTGGGTGAGGGAAAAAGAGTGACATGTAGGGTAATAGGGTGAAATTATGGGCAATGTGGAAGAAAGGGTGACTGATGTCGGTCAAGGGTAATTGATGCCGGTATGGGGTAACCGATCACGGTAAGGTAGGGCACATGACCGATGCCGGTGAAGGTAAAACCGACATCGGTTAGGTCAGGGATGTTATAAAAAGAAAAATTTCATGCTTTCTAGAATTATTTATCCCATGTGAAATAGAGGAAAATGACACGAGAGAGAGGAAAGTTGGAAGGTGTTTGGACGGGCGAAAGCTAATTTATCAAGAAAAACAGTGGGTGATTGGTAGTTGAGAGGTGGGTCCACAAGATTAGATTGGTTGAGTTTTATTGGTTGGAGGTGAGGTGACCGATTGGTGATGGCAAAGGCTGGAGAGGGATCGATGGCCTGCAGTGCGGTGGCTAGACATGCCACCGCTGGTGACGGCAACATTATAAGGTAAGAATCAAACCTATGTTGTGGTTTGTGAGGCACGTTAGGTGAGAGACGTCAAGGTTTCAAAAATTAGGTTTTGGGAGGGGGAAATGAAATTGGAATTTTGTGTGGGTAAATTGGGTAAAATAGGAACGGGGAAAGAGGTACGTGGATGAATAGGGGGTGGGATATGGTTAAGGGAAAGTGTAGGTGAGAATGGGTGGGTAAAAGGGTTCGAGAGGTAGTTTTTGAGAGAGTAGGGTTTTGGGGGTCGTGGTTTTTCTTTGCGATAGTGACCGGTGTTGGTGCTGGGTTAGCTAGCATCGGTAGGGTCAAACTAGTATCGGTCACAAAATAGGTGACAGATGCCAATTTAGGGGTGGCGGGTCGATTAGAGATAAGCGGCACCGAGAGGGTTTTAGAGAAAAAAGGGGTCGAAAGGGTCCTAGGTCAAGTGGGTGAGATAGGGAAGGGTAGAATAGGGTGTGTTGGTGAAAAACCTAGTGTAGACAAGGGTAAAATGTGTATGGGGAAATGATAGGGGGTGAGTGAGGGGGTGAGGAGAGAAAATGTGATAGGAAGGTAGGTTAGGAAGATAGAAAGAGGTGAGACAGTGAGTATAGGTGAGGTGTCGTGGGTGAGTATGGGTATGATGAAGGTAGATTAATTTAAGGTTTGTATTAGATGCGAGGGAAAGATCAGCTACACATGAGAGAAAAGGTGACACCCCCTGCTCTTGAGAGTATGAGGCACAACAACAGTGAGGAGTGGCGGCACATGGAGGAGGTGGGCCTGATTGGGGTCGATGTTATCGACATGTAGTCCAGATCGAGTCTCGATGGTCATTCTCATTGATAGATGGGATTCAATGACCAACACATTCCACCTACCGATGGGTGAGATGACAGTCACCTTGGAGGACGTGTTTAGGATCACGTGGTTACCGTCTTTGGGGATGCGGGTGTACTCAATCACCTCCGAGGCCTTAGAGGAGTTGTTTTAACAATGTTCGAGGAGGGACTAGCAGACATGACATTCCATAGTGCTAGTCTAAGTTACGGAGGGATGTACCTAGCCCATCCAGAGGAGATGAGGCTAGTTGTTTTATTGATGGAGGTAGTGTGTTGTTTCGCACTACCGGATGCAGAGGGTGGGAGGTTTACGTACTCGTTGATGGGGATACTATATTACATGGTAATGGATCAAACTTATCTGTCTTGGGTGCTAGCATTCTGGTGTAGTTATACGAGAGTTATGGGCATATGGGCATCTATGCGAGTTCATATTATGTTTCACCTTTTTATTACACTATTGCGCCTATGAGCATATAAATTATTTTCCGCAAGTGGGTATGCCCGATCAGATGCATTTCCACCAAGATTAGTGTGGGAGGGGTGTAGGTGATGGGTACCGTGATTGGAGAGTGACGATAAGACAGAGCTACGCATGATGTAGCATACTACAGGAAGCTATTGGAGGGATTGTCTAAAGTGGACATCATATGGAGATAATATGTGAGTTATCCCTCATATAGGCGGATGCATGATGAGCTAGATGGCCTTCAGTTGTTGAGATGGATAGTGGGGCACCGTGTCGAGGAGCATGAGATGATCCTAGTTGATAGGGTTAGATGGTAGTTTGGGCTGCTACAGGACATACCTCCACCCTTCCCACAAGTATAGGAGAGATGACATGGAGAGGCCATTACCTCTACCAAAGTGACAATTCCATAGGGTAGGATGAGCAAGTGGTAGCCGGTGGATCAATGATGTCGAGTGATAGAATGATATAGATAGTGGTGGGTGGCTCATTTATGAGTAGTACCACCCAGGTTGGGGCAACCGGATTTAGCCACGATCATGGTGCAGAGAGATGCCCTACAGGGGCAGGTGGCAACCCTGATTACCTAGTTGGGTATGGTGCAGGGGACAGTTAGCTAGTTTAGAGGAGGAGGTGGCCAAGTTACATGCATAGGTGGTTAGATATGGGGATGGTGATGATGGTTAGGTGGCCACCCTACAAGAACATGTGAGAAGGTTATAGGGCTAGTTAGCCACGGTGCAGGCACATATTGGGGCTTTATAGGCCCAGATACAGGCACAGGAGTAGAGGCCGATGGGGCCGCCAAAGACACTAGGATAGGGTCTCAGTTCATAGGTAGGGGTGGGATAGGTTCACACAGGTAGGTAGGTACTGAGGTTAGAGGCGACAAGCCACCATAGACAGTACCCATATCCAGGCTATGGGAGGTGAGAGATGAGGCTTGTTGTTACTAGGACCTGGGGTTGATGGTGGTAGGGATAGATTGTCTATCATAGGCTGAGTACAAGGCATAGCAGGCCTCTAGTGAGAGGACTAGATCACACACCCATAATGTGGAGAGAATAGGGAGCCATCGAGCCCCGAGATATGGTCAAGGTAAGGCCACTAATTCACGGAGGCCAGTTCTAGTTGATTTACCAGCATGGACCCAGCCACCACCTATGATGGGTGGAGAGATGTTAGTAGGTCACTAGACAGGGGCCAAGGAGGTAGAGGGGATAGGCAAGATAGATATGGAGGATGTCCGCCATGATGATGTCTGATATATGGTTCTCGATTTTGATGTATTTTTATTTTTTATATATACCAGCCTATGTGCCGAGAGTTGTTATACTTTTGATCATATACTGGCCTACGTGCTAAAGATGGTGAGGCTATATGAGAGTTTTTATTTTTGAGCATATATTGGCTGCATCTTTGAAGATGGTGAGGTTGTATATGAGAGATTTTGAGAGATGTATATTATTTTGATATCAATGTATATTGGATGGATACACACCTATTTTTATGATGAGATGGATGACATTCTGATGATGTACTTTGATGTTGATAGACTTGTGATGGTTTATGCATAGATGGACTTATGGTAGGTGTGTTAGGCATGGATTGAGTCAGGTTGGTGTTAGGCATGGTTGAGTCAGATTATGGTTTAGGCATGATGGAGTCAAGGTTAGTGTTAGGCATGGTTGAGTTAGGTTGGTGTTAGGCATGGTTGAGTTAGGTCATAGGCATGGTTGAGTCAGGTTGGTGTTAGGCATGGTTGAGTTAGGTCATAGGCATGGTTGAGTCAGGTTTTGGTTTTAATTCATTAATATTTGCAATGAATGATGATATGGGTCATTTTTAAGATGTTTTATAATACGTGCATGATGATGGGAAATGATAGTCATAATAAATTTATGTTTTGATGATGAAAAAATGTGAAGCAATATGTCGTTTGTTTGGTTTAATTTATAATTTTTGATATAAAAAGGAAATAAGGTAGGGTAGAATGTGATTTAGGAAAATGAAACATGAATTGGTTAGGATAGAGAGTGGTCGAGCTAACCTCGAAGGGCCCCACGCCATGAGAGAGTTGCTTACATAGTCACAACGAAAAGGACCTCGAGGCAGTTAATGTAGTTCTCCCATAATCTAGGGAAGAATATGAGGAGATATGATAATGAGATGGTAGGTCATAGGCATGATTTGGGTTTAGGTCTCAGTGTGGGTGAGTTGTAGGTAACTTGGTATGGGTGATTATGTAACACCCTGAACTGTTGTTACTTCCTCCTGAGCATACAAGTGTTGATATGTGATTTCTTTTGTAAAAAGGATGTGTTCCTTTGATTGAGAAGTCATGCTTGATATGGACTGTATCTTCTTTGAAATTGCAGATCTTTGACTGAGTCAGAATATAATTGGACTCTTTTAATTCTTTCATTTTACACCTGAGTTTAATCTGATCTCGGAATGAATTATGGAGTTATCCATCTATAAGACCCAGCCTTGGATCAGTGGCATTGATCCAAGTAATGCTTTAAGTTTATTCGGGATGAACTAAAATTATAGACCTTTCGCAGGTTGCAAGGTCTGAATGCGTTGAATAAACTGTTCCAGAGTCTAACTCAGGTTGATCGTGTTAAATGAATTGGTTCCCGATATCGTAATATTAGGAAGGTCTTGATCGTGGACCAGGTAATAATTCAGATACATTTAATTCACTAGCCTATTGGCGGTGCGGGAGTGAATCTGTCGTGAATGTATGTTGTAGGTTCTTTTCCGAGCATTTGAAATGTTAGACCTAAAGCTGGATTTATTAAGGTTAGTAACCTAAAACTAAACTATGATCTATGGGTTAGATTAGTGTTAATCTAACCTAGGCCTAAGCTATAATCTAAATGTTCTAAGTTAGTAACTTGTGCTATGGAGGTTAGACTAAGTCACATCTTAAATCCTAACCTATGTTACTAACCTAACTAATGAACAAGGAAGAAAGGGGACCTATGGAAGGGTGCGAACCATGGGCGGCGGTTTCTATGGAATTAAATGGATGGATAAGCATGGAGGATAGGTAATTTGATAGAAGTTTTAACAATTTAGCAAGAGCCGACGTGGCAGAGTCGCCAAAGTTAGAAATGGTTTTGAATTTCATTTGTCCATCGCCAACTATGGTGGTAGGTGGCAATGGAGATTGAGCGGGAAATTTGGAGTAAATGTAATTAATGAGCTCGGTCTTGAGCTTGAGTTTCACGAGAAGGCATGCAAAATGGAAAATTAGTAGTTTGTTTGGTTTTCATGCGCTCTGGTTTTCCCCTGTCCGATCACTTTGGTTCTTCACACCGAGTCTTCTTGGAGTTGCATGGAAAATATGAGTGTAACTCGCTCTTTTCTCTGGCAAGGAAAATTTATAAGTCATGGAAATAAAAAAATTTGTTGGTGAATCTAACTTGGAAAAGACGAGAAGGCTCAAGCTCTTTCGGTGGTCTTCTTGATTTTTAAGCAAATAACCTGGCATGTTAGGCCTATCCTTTAAAAATCTTGCTCTCTTTCAAATGATTTCATTAGAACAACTCTTTTCGAGATGATTTTGGGTTCGAGATGGTTTTTATGGTAGCTTTGTGTGATTTTGTTCTGTATCTTCTTATTGGTTTGATTTTTCAATTTAACCCTTGACGGGTGTGCATTGTGTTTCGAATTTGTTGCACTATTTCGTTGTGTTTTGCATTCCGGCTAAAGTTTTTGAAATGCATACAAGAAAGTATACTAAACCTACTCTTTGGGAGCCCATGAATTGTTTCCTTGTTGGGTTCAGCTACGGCTGATTGATACTTGTTGATACTTGTCGGAAAGGATCTTTGTTGGACTTTTGTTTGAATGTTCAGATTTAATTCGACTTCTTTGTAAGTTACGTCGTGGTTATTATAGGTGGTGGTTATTGAATCTTGTTGGGTTTCGCTATGATACTTAAAGTTATTGTGAACGGATAACTTTGCGTGTTTCTGATATTTCAATGCGACCTAGTAGAAGTTGTTTCTCCCCCCTTGTGTTGTGATTATGGGATTCAACTCATTGATAGTTTGCAACATATTTTTTTATATACAAACTAACTCTGTGGAGTCCATGGAATGGTTCGCATATTATGGACTACTGTAGAAGCCATGTATGTGAATACTGGTAGCATGATTCTATCGGAGTCTTAGAGGGTAAGCTGTAATACGACTTTTGTTATCTTGTAATGAATACCTTTGTTTAAGTAATGAATTTTTGGTATGAGACTCGGTTGGTGTACTTTTTATGTTTCCTATCTATGTAAGCTTGAGTGAATAATTGTTGTAGAGGCTCAGTTGGATTCCTTGTTACGAAATCAGTATTTAGCTTCTGTATAAGCCTGATTTTGAATATTTACCATTGTGGGCACGGTTGGAATCCTTAACTAATATATCTTGTATATCGGATTCTCGTAGAAGCTTCATCATGAATACTATTGTTTGGATTGATTGAAATCCTTGATAGGTAACGAGTGTATCTCGCTTCTATATAACCCCGATTATGAACACTTATTGTTTTTCACTCTGTTGGGTTCCTTAAGTATAGATAGATATCTTGTATCTTGACCTCTCGTAAAAGAGGGTCGTGATTACCATATTTTCAACCTCCGAATGAGTTCGAGATGTGAATACGGTATGTTATGTTTCCTTTACGAATAATTGCAGTTAATTGAGGTGTGCATGTTGCGTGGATTTCGTATGAATATCTCTGCATAGTCTTAGGGAAACATCATTTGCTTTAATGTTAACAAGTCTCTTGTTGACCGAGATAAAAAGGGAAGTTCTTTTGATTTCGACCTTGGATCTAAAACCTTATAGTTTTTAGTAGGAATTAGAATGAGTGTATGTTGCTAAGAGGGATTGTTGTCGTGTTTGAGCATGATTACATCTTGTTTCATGGATATCTAGTCTTGAGCTTGGGTGAACTAAGGAGTATCGACTACACCTCGGCTGTGTGATGGCATTAAATATCTTCTTGTTTTTCGCTTTGTGTGGAAGGTCATGTGGAGTCTGTTTGGTTGATATTCATCTTTGTTTTGGCATGAGAGCTCTTTGTCTTTGCTAGTAAGCTACAAGAGTTTTGTTATATTTAATTTTAACAAAATTGTGGTTCTTCTTGTTGCTCGTCGACTTATTCGTATGCATATAAGGTGAATGCTTTACTTTCGAGGAGGAGTGTACAGTCATGAGCTTTTTGAAGGGAAATATGAATGACTTGTTTTCTTTCTCTTCTGTTATGAAAGTATATGTTGATATTTTTATCTAACCGTTGGAACTATTTTTAACATATTGATGGAATCATGATTTGTTATGATATTCATTTTAGTATGTTGAATGTAATGATCTATCTGATGTTTGCTTTGTCCTTGGGATTCAGATGGATAGTTGTTTTGGATACTTTCGTTCTTCTTGATCCCTAATATTTTGATGAAATATTTGAGAAGTATCTAGGACTATTCAGTAACGATAATTTGAGTTACGCGTTTATAGTCATGTTTGTATTACAAAAGCATAGTCTGAAATATGTTTACTTGTTTGGTGAAATGATCTCATTTAAACAGGTTGTTTAATGAAAACAGTTGGTGGATTGCAATTGTTTTAAGAGTTAGTGCTTATCATGCTCAGTTCATCGAACTGACCCATGTTGACAATTTTTGCAGATGGTTGCCATAAGTGGTAAAAGCACGCAGATCTGATAGGATGTTCAGATTGTTTAATTTGGTTTTATGATGAATTTCAGCTTGATTCTCTAAATGTACTATATGAGGAAAGATGTTCTTTTTCCGTTGAGTATTGTATCAAGTATCTGAAAGCATAAAATGTATTTGATTAACGAAGGGAATAAAGAGAGATATTTGTTACTTATGTGTTTGTATTCTTATCTTGATAGTTTGACCTTCTTCGGATCAAATGATCTTGAGAGCTTGTTATTATTGTTTAAATTGGAGACTTTTGTGATTATCAATGTAAGCTTGCAAGAATATGTGAATGAATACTTATGATTGTTTAGCAGTTCTAGTATGTTCTATCTAAAGCTAAATTGAAATTTAGATCACTTTGTCTTTACGGATGCTAGGTAAAAATAAACCTAAGCGGGACACTAAACAAGCTGAATTAAATTATTAATTCCTAGTCTTGATTAAGCCGAGGACAATGTTTAATTGGATTCTTAATCATTATATATCTTGATACTAATAAGTAAGATATAAATTCAGTTCGAGAACTAATATAAACCTAAAAAGGGTTTGGTTAGCAATCTCATGTGAAGGATGGGAGTAATTGTCCAATTTCGTTGATTTAGAATTATGTATATTCTGTGAACTCCTTGATGGGACCTCTAGTCTTAATAACTTCTCTTGTGTATTGGGTTTTATTAAGAAAGGTCATTATAAGGTGAGGAACCCAGGGATTGGGAAAGACTACCCTTAAAGGGAGCGTCTTATGGTATAATTTAACTCAACGTATGTAACACTTTTTAATAAGTAGATCTTTTCGAGGTGGATTTAAAGGTTGACGGCACAAGTCAACTGCAGGGTTGTACCTCCGAGAAGATTAGGATCTCCTCGAAGATACAACAATGCAGGTGACTTATGATGACACCCTTTGCATTGATCGTTAAGATTTACACCTTAAACTCGAACAAGTTACTCTGGGACCGATTAGGAATGTGGTCACGTTATAAGGCTGCCTAGGAGACTCGGGGTATCTTGACACACTGGTTTAACTAGGGTTGACCCAATATGTCATCGGATCCCTAGTCCCGGGAGCATCCATATAACGTTGTCACCTTACTAATCCATTTCCGAGTGAATAACTTGGGATAGGAGGGACCTGATGTAAGTCGGTATAAGACATTCTACATAACATAGGAATGGGGTGAAGGACGTATTCCAGATTGATAAGTATCTTTGTTAAGGAATACGAGACATAAGTAGTATGTTTCAAATCTTTGGCCAAAGTATCGCAAGTGCTAATTGCATTGTCTAAGTCACCTAGTCTAAGGGATGAGATGCCGATGAATAATGGTAACAATTATTGAGATAGGTTCCTTAGACAGAGCATTACGAATCTAGAATAGGGAAGAGAACCGCAAGAGTGGTGTGTTAAATAAAAATGCCAACTCTTATTACACATGAATAGATCGGTAGATTACCGAGTCATGGAATGAATAGATCGGAGGTACTCGAGTCATTACAATTTGCATATGGTTATCTATTATAAGAATGGTTATTCGATTTGTGAGTTCTAAATTATGTATTTAGAACCAGGAAGCATTTATCAAAAAAAAAAATTGACTTGTTCTAATGTATAAAATGAGGATGTTACTGATTTCGATGGTGGTATAAGTAGAAGATTACTTCAAAGGTAAGTGTCGAGGACCAAGTCTTATATAAGGTAATCAATACGTAATAAATAAGGTTAAAAGACAAGAGGGGGAAAAAAATCCACCCGATTAACGAGGATCGAATGAGTATGTCATACCTTAGAGGAGGTGATGAACGTAAGACCCTAGAGACATTGCATGATTGATTATTCTAAAGGTGAAAGGTAGTCACATGATCACCAAATGTCATGGCTTCTAAAAAGGTCCCTTGAGGCGGTATGAAATGGGAATGTGAATGATGAGAGGGGTGAAAGGTGGTTAATTTTTATATGGTATGAGGTAGTGTACTCTTGGGCAAGAGATCCAAGGTAACAATGGGCAAGTCCATGACAAAAAGGATTTCTATGTTGACTGATATTTGAGATAGACTGATCAATGCGGGAAGTCTATATGGGATGAGGAAATTAACTCCTTTAGGTCTTTGTGAAGCTAATCGATGTGGTAATCTTCATATTCTCTCACTTATTCTCTTTTTTGAGAGAGAGAGCTTTACATAGCTGTCCTTCGAGGGAACAGTCTATTTTAGCAGCAATTACAAAGAGGAAGATGTCCTTTTGAGGGAGTCATCTTTTTATTTGAAGTTTGAATCAAGGAGTTAGATCCCATGTGAGGGATTTGAACTCATGGACAAGACCAAGGTGAAGAATAGGATTCTTATTCAAAAATAAGGGTAAAACAACCACGGTATCACATCTAAAGGTAGAAAAAAGTATCCATAAGAATCACGCTATGTTTAGAGCCGTGGTACACATATTTAAGAGAATATTAAAGGTGATGGGTATGCACATGATTCTTATTTAATCATTGGTGAGGTGTAAGAAGTGGATAGCACTCAAGGGACAATCATGGAAAGAGGAAAAAGGTGAGGTAGGACTAAAATTCAACATTAGAATGGTCAAAGATGCAAGGCATTAACGGGCTCGAGTTTGGGTTTACCATTAAGTGAAGATAAATGATGAGCACCGGATCCATAAGTATGGCTCATGATGTATGGTCCAAGCCAATTAGGAGCAAACTTTCCCCATTTACCTTTTTTGCTTTAGTTACATGTTGATTTTCTTTCAGGATGAAATCACCGACATGAAAGGTTCGTTCGGGGACATGTTTATCATAGGCACATTTGATGCGTTTTGGTAAACTTGAAGGTGGTCAAGAGCATTAAGACAATGTTCATCTAATAACTCAAGTTTTGCTAAATGGTCCTTATGAAATTCTTCATCATTTAGCATTTCATGGAGAGAAATGCGGAGTGAGGGGATATGGAATTTGAGAGGTAAAAGAGCCTTTGTACCGTAGACCCGAGAGAAAAGTTGTGGTGGCGGTGAAAGTGTGAATACTAGTGCAGTATGCCCATAGGGAAAAATGATTGTGCGTATGTCAGTCCTTACCAGTATTGTTAACCACTTTCATGAGAATTTTGTTCAAGGTTTTGTTAGTGGATTCAGCTTGGCCATTGGTTTGTGGGTAATAAGGTGACAAGAAACTTATCTGAATGCTGAAGGCATCACAAAGTTTTATTTTTGAATTGTTTTCCATTATCAGTGATGAGGCGATGAGGAAAACCAAAGTGAAAAATGATGTGATGATTGATGAACTCACATATTTTCTCAGATTTCATGGAGATGAGTGGTATGGCCTCAACCCATTCTATGTAGTATTCAGTAGTAGTGATGATCCATTGATGGTGTTTAGCGAATGGGGATTGATCTCTCTGACAAGATCCAAACCCCATTGAGAGAAGGGCCCAAGGTCATGGGTGACCTATAAGGCATTACTAGGTGTATGATGAAGGTTGGCATGTTGTTGGCATTTTACATAGTTCTTGACATAGTTGCAACAATCATGGTTAAGGTTTGGATAGTAATAGCCTAGGTGAAGAATACGCTTAAGCAACAACAAGGCCATCAAGTGACCTCCACATATGCCATCATGAACTTCCTTAATGGTATAAGGAATTTCCAAACTTGTGAGGCATCGTAAGATAATACCATCAAAGCTACACTTATAGAGGAGGCCCCCATGATGACATAATGAGAGACCTTTTTAAGGAAGGTGCATTGTCCATTACGGGTGAGATGGGAGGTAAGATGGAGAGAGAAAGATAGTTGGAGTATTGTTTATACGAAAGGTCACTCAGTGCAGGATGATGGTTCTAATGGAGTAAACGTTATGAGGTAAATAAGAGGGTGATTGGAGTAATTGTATGGTAACAAAGATTTTAGAATTGGCAGGCGAATCGGGTATTTGAGAATCCAAGTAGGCCATGTTATCTATAAATTTGTTGGTTGAAGCGGGGACGGTTTGAAGGGTGTAATGGTCAAAGGTGGTCAAAAGTATGTCTACATGATTTTTATACTTTTAAGTATCTCATTACAACATTGGTATATATCATTGACTTGGTTTATGACCAATTGAGAATAACCAAAGATGTTGATTGATTTGACATCTATGGGGTAGGTGGTTTGGAGACCTAATAGAAGTTCTTCGTATTCAGAAATTTTTTTTGTACAATTAAAATCTAGTTTAAAAGACAAAGGCATGGGTTCACCATCAAGCCAAATGAGGATAATACAGGCCCCACCCCATGCCGACACTTGGAACCATCGAAGAAGAGTGTCATTTGGTAAGCAAGCTCTTCTAGGAAAGGGTAGCAATTGACTCATCTGGAAAGTCAAAATTAGAGGGTTGATCCCTAGAAATAGGTGCATCATCCAATTGGTTGGAAATAGCTTGGCCCTTGATGGAATTTTGATGGATGAATTCGAGGTCAAGGTCGGCCAAAAGCATAATCTAGCGTGTGGCACGCTGATTTTGATAAGGTTTGGCATACATGAAGTGTAAGGGGTCGGTGTTGGTCACAACATAGGTTTTGTGGTTGAGTAGATAATGGCAGAGTTTTGTGGAAATGAAAACTAAGGCTAAACAAAGTTTTTGGGATGGGTGTATTGAGTTTCATATTCCAAAAGATTATGGCTTATGTAATAAACCACCTTCTCCTTGTTTTGTTCATCGCGATGAGCTAGCATGGCCCCAAAGAGTGATCAGTAGTTGAGATGTATAGGTAGAAAGTTTGATCTTATTTAGGTGGAAAGAGTATAGGGGTTGAATAAGGTATTGTTTTAAGGCTTCAAAATCTTTGTGGCATTTTTCATCCCATTTAAAGGAGACATCCTTCTTGAGAAGGTGATGAAATGGTTAACACCGATCAGACAATTGTGAAATGAAATGGTGAATAGACTGCAACTTACCTTGTATGCTACGGAGTTGCCTAAGATTAGTGGGTGGAGGAATCTCAAGAATGGCCTTGACTTTAGCAAGGTCTACTTCTATACCATGTAGGGAAATGATAAATCCCAAGAGTTTTCCTGAGAGGACCGTGAAGACACACTTCTTGGGATGAAGGCAAACACAATATTTAATGTGGCAGTCAAAGATGGTTTTTAGGACGGTGAGGTGATCGGAGTGATGTTTATATTTGGCAAGGAGGTTGTTGATGTAATCTTCCACTATATGATGCATGATGTCATGGAAGATGTAATTCATAGCCCTCTTATATGTGGCACCAAAGTGCTTTTAAGGCCAAAAGGCATTACTCGATAATAGAAGGTCCCATAAGGGGTGATGAATGTGGTTCTGTGTTGATCCTCTAGGGCAAGTAAGATTTGGTTATAACCTGAGAAACCATCCTTGAGTGATAGCATCTCATGACTAGTGGTAAGGTCAACCAGTTGGTCAATACTAGGTAGAGGGAAGTCATCTTTTGGGAAAGATGGGTTGAGGTCATGGAAATCTATGTAAATGTAGATTCCCGGTCACCTTAGTGATAGGGAAAATGTTAGAAATCAATGAGGATAATCAATGGGTAAGATGAAGGAAACCAAAAGAAGGTGCGTGAAGTTATTTAATGAGAAGGGAAATGTGAGGGAGAATTTTCCTCAACTTTTTTTTTTATGGGCTTAGCATCGGGAATCTTTATGATATTGTGGACCACTATGGTGGGGTCAATATCGGGCATGTCAATGTAAGACCAAGTGAAAGTGTGGTTATGGTTTTGATAAAATAGGTGATGGCTTTCTATTCAACAACATCTAAAGACTATCCAATCTTTACATGGTTTGCATCTCAAAGGGTAACGACCGATGAATATATGAGTCTTATACACCAAGGTAGGTGCATATAGAGTCATCATCTTGACATGAACGATGTTAATGAAGGTGTATCATCATCGATCATTTCAGGATACGGGAAGGGAAGAGAGGAAGGAGCCTCACTCTCGCCTTAATAAGTCGAGGCCTTAAGGAAATGGCATTTATGAATTTTTTTAGGAGGGATAGATTCTGGATCCATTGACTCTGTTGGTGAATGTGGCGATGGTGGTGAAGAAGGTGAAGAAGGGATTATATCTTCATTGAGCTCAACATGGACCTTCTTGGTAGGTGGTTTAGCAAATCCGATACCACTACGGTCATTATGCTTGTGGATAGTACATGGAATAATAGTATGGTGGCCTTGTTTGTAAAATACAAAACCAAAACCCTTCCATGCACATTGGTGTAAGAAGGTGTGGGTGAAATGACGATTGGTGAGTGACTGGAAATCAATGTAAAATTGATGGGTTTATGACAGTGGTTCGGGTGTGTAAGTTGTAGTATTAAGTCCCCCATATGTGAGATTGGTCGAAGGTGGGGAGAACCGTAAAGGAGTAGTTCTCCTATTTGGTGATCATAACGAGGGTGTTGGTGAAGACTTCCATACTCTTATGGAGTAAGGAATGTGTTGACACTATATAGGTGATACTCCGCTACATTGAGCCGTTAAAAAATTCCCTACAAGGGATCGGTGGTTGGTATGTGGGTTGCTGGAATAGACGATGTGTTGGAGGTCGACACAGAAGTGGAGCTAATGGACTAGGAGGCTAATGGGTCATTCATGGAGGTTATGGTAGTGGTAGGAATGGAGGAGGCATGTGCGGTTGAGGTAGCGACCAAAGCGGTAATCGGAGGTGTAGAGTGAAGCTGTAGTGGTCATGGAGATCGATGCCTTAATGGGTATAAGCACATCATTAGGTCAAGTAAAGCATGTTGAATGTGTTTAAAAGGTGATGGATTAGCTGGAATAGTATAGGTGTGTCCTTCATGCTCAAAATTTACACAACGATGCAAAGTGGAAGGAACACAACCCATGACACGAATCCACGGTGTGCAAAAAGAACAAAGTTATATTGAAATTCCCCTTCTAAAACGTAAAATAACTCGGAACAATACAAGGGCCCATATAAACATGGAGGATGACAAAGTGCCTAGTATCGAGGTGATAGTGTCATTGAATGAATGCAACATGATAGGATGTTTATACATATAATTTTTAGGTATACACATTTGAACAAATGCATGGGATGAAATAATATTAATGCTTGCACCTCCATCTATCATTACACGTCGTACTTGTATATCATTGATGTGGAAAGAGATGAAGAGAGTTGGGTCCGGGTCATCGGTTTTATGTGGTGCAATCTCTTCCTCTAAGAAGCTAAGGGAGGCTATTTAATGAGTATGCGGAGGTGTGGATAAAGGTGGTAATTTGGTGAGAGAGGTTACATGATGGGGCATGATGATGGATGCAATGGGTGTAGGGTCATTGGGTAAAACCTCAATAGATTGCAAGACCTCCATGAGAGCTTCACAATAGGATTATGAGGTTTGGATGAGCTCATATAAGGACATTTTGAGGGGGATTGGTGTAGTTGTTTAAGCATCACACAGTGTGTGACCCCATTAGAAATAGGATATGTGGGGTTGTGAATAGTGATTTTAGGTGTGAGTGCATATGGTATGTTGGGTATAGGATGGGTTGGTGAGTCAATTGCCTTTTTGTTGCCTTTTTCCTTCTAAGCACAGTAGCAACGTGGATCATGTTGATCCGAGGTGGCGAGGTAGGTGAGGTAGGTGAGCCATGAAAGGTATGATGACACGAAGGAAAAAGCCTAATGATGAGAAGGAGCCTTGTGAGATAAGTGGGCACATTGACATTGAGGTGGAGATTTGGCGAGGTCATTAGTGAAAACCATGTTAATTTCAAATCTCGCATGTGGTTCTAGGAGATGTGGGGGTGGAGGTCATGGTTATTGAGTAGGTAGTGAGGGAAGAGCCATGGGAATGGGTGTTGATGAAATGGGGTCCTCATTGAGAAGGTCATCATTGTCAAATTTTTCTTCAAGAGGACACAACTGGATAAGGACGGTTTTCAAAGCCTTGTAGTTTTCCACATCGTGCCCTAGCACACGATGGTAGGCACAAATTTTGGTGTCATCAAACCCTTTTAGCTTGGGTTTGAGAGGGTCATAAGGTTTGAGTGGCGGTAATGTGATGACATAAGTCTCAAGGAGGTTGGTTAAGATTTTGGCATAGGACCCTGCTAGTGGGTCACAATGGGAAGTGAAAGTAGGTTTGGGCGTAGGTGTGGCTGATTGTTGAGGAACAGTCTTTACAAGAGGGGGAGTGGGTTGAGCTATGGTTTTGGTGTTAGGGTGGTCTTTGGTGTTGGTTGTATTTGATTGGGTAGGGGTATGGTAGATGAACTAGCCGAGAGGGTGTACGGTTGTTTGACTACCTTAGTGGAGGGTAGCGGATCTTTTCTTTGGGTTACACCTTCTTAGGTAAAGGTGATATGGGTGTATGAGATCTAGAGGAATAGTAGATGGGGAAGAGGGTGAGTTACCCATGGGGATAATGAGATGTGATGTAAAGGTAGATGACGTGGGTCGTGTAGGGGATGTGAGGATAGAGACTAAATTATAGTGGGTAGTGAAGAAGTAGCCGATGGTATTGGAGGTATGGATGGTAAAGATGCTGCAGTGTGGGTGTAAGTCGTATCCAGGGCACTTGGGTATGTTAGAGGTTTGTGAGGAGGAATGGGCTGTTGTGTTTTTGGTTTACCGATGGGTGGAGGTTTCTTCACCATGCTAGGAGGTTGAGGTCCTAAGATGGATGGAAAGGGTGAAGTTGATGAAGGTGTGATTGGCATAGCTAGAGTATGAGTCCTATGGGCTTGGTTCTTCTATTTGGATTCTGGAGTAGGTTTGGCGTTGACTTTGCAGGGTGTAGCTAAATCTAGTTTTATAGGTGGATGAATAAGACCGGTGGTTGGGGTGACCCCTAAGGTAGTAATAGGTTTAGTCGAGGAAGATGATGTAGGTCTAGGTTTGGATTTAAGTGTATGTTGGGTTATGGGTAAGGGTGTTTGTTGAGCATTATTGGGTGTCATGTGAGAATTTTTGATAAAGGGGGTTGTGTTTGGTTCAATTGGCTGAAATATTTTGGGTAGATAGTGGAAGTGTCGCAAGTGACATCCGCATTTACGTTGAGACAGAAGTAGAAGACACCCCAAAGTAAACATCTATCCACATAATCTAAGTGATTGGCTAAGTGCAAGAATGACATGTCTATAGGAAAGGTTGATGAGGAACTAATAGTAATTCCCGTAAAATGTGTCTTATAGATGGGGAATTTGTTGGCTTTGGCTTCCATGGGTAAGAGAGTCGAAAGTGGGTCTGTAGGATCTTGGGTAGCTGACGGAGAATGGTCACCTAGGGGTAAAGGTATTTATATCGGGTCTTTGATAGGTGGAGGATATGATGGGTGATCCTCTATGGGTGGAGGAGATGATGGGTGCTCCTTTGTGGGTGTAGAAGAAAAATAAGCATCTTCCATGGGATGGAGAGGTACTGAGGGTGACGACTCTCTAGGTGGAGAAGCCAAAGGTGAAATGGTCTCGATGTTAATGGGAGGATCCTCCATGAGTGATGAAGGAGGTGAAAGGTGTTCCTCTATGGGTTGAGGAATAGGTGAGGTGGGTTCCAATGTAGAAGGTGGACTTTGGGCTAGAATTTCCTCTATGGAAGGAATATGAGGTAATTAGGTAGCATTCACCGTATCTTTGAAAATAGTGTGGATCTCGTGGATATGGCTGTCATGATTTGAGGTCTCTTTGGTTTGATCAGAAGAAGGGGCATGATTAGGAAAGGGTTTCTTGAAGACATGTAAGTTTTGATTAGCAGGTGCATTAGGATTATCCATGGTTAACTCGCCTTTCTCGAGAATTTCTTGGACAATGTTTTTGAAGGTGATGTAATTGCCATCACTATGACCTTTTACTCGATGGTAGTTGCAGAAGTCATGCTCTTTATACCATGTGGGTGTGGGGAGACCAGGTGAAAACAAGTGTGTGGTTTCATGGGAGTAAGGGTGATGGCCTTAGCTTTAATGAGATTTTCTAAGACAGAAGAATAAGGCTCCCCAATTGGGGTGTATTTCCATTGTTCCCGTCTGAATTGAAAATTCTAAATGGGTGAGAGATTAGATGAGGGACTAGCCTAATTTGATGGATGAGTTGGGATGAATTTGAGTACCACTATGTTAGCCATCCCCTTAGCTTTCGAATAATTTTTTGGGGTTTCGATGAAGAAGAGCAGTCATTCGACTTGAATGCCAAGTTCTTATTACGTAGTTGGATTTTCTTCTCTTTGATGGCCTAAGTCTCTAGCTTTCATACCATGGTGAACCCTTCATCGAAGGCTCAAAAAGTATGGATTTGTAGGGTCATCAAGATATGTCTAGCACAAGCCCACATGAAGAGATCGATGAGTTCGGTTTGTAGTAGTTGGAATGTGATTTGATTGATCAGGCTACGCCAACGAGCAACAAAATCTGTGATAGATTCGTCATCATATTGATGCGTAGAGTATAGGTCAGTCATGGTAACCTTCTTAACGATATTAATGGAGAAGTGATCTAAGAAGGCTTGGGCTACCTAGTTGAATGAGAAGATAGAGTGTCTAGGTAACCCACTATACCAATCTAATGTAGGCCTAGTCAGAGACATGGGAAAGGTCCTCAGAAGTAAAGTGTCATTATGGGCGGTCAAATAACACCCATGTTTGAAAGACAAGAAATGTTGTTACTGGGTCTTCTTTTCTATTGAAATGGTTGAATTTAGGCATTTCCCAATGCGTGGGATATGAATGGATAGGAATGGATGGGTGTATAGGCTCATTACAAATCTCATCATACGTGAGAGTGTTACGGGAACAGAAACCAATGCCTCCAATGTATCGCATCTTATCCATCATTAACTTGATTAGGTTGTTGGTAGGTTGTGATGGTTGGGTGCCTCCTGTAGCATAAGAGGGTTAGTGGTGGGCATATAATGAGGGTGACATTCTACTATATGGTGCTCCCATTTAGGTAGATTGAGAAGAATGCGGTGAAATAGGGGTACATACCCATAGTGAATAATAGATGAAACAGGAGGTTACTTATAGCACGTATATGGAGGTGGAAGGGTTGTGGTGACCCTAGTGGTAATGGGGGCTAATGAAAAGGGTTTAGGGGTCACCAACACCGGAGGTGGTAATGTAGCTATGGGTATATGTGAGATAATAGGGGCACATGAGGTTGTATTCTAGGTGGTTAGCGAAGGTATAGTGGATGTGGTGGGTACAATGGAGGTAGCAGATGCAGAAGTCATAGTGGGTATAGGGCCTAACCGTGAAACCACTCTGGGGTAAGGTAGATGCAGGCAACATGGGAGCCGATGGGGTTGATGCAGGAGTGGGAACAAGAGTCGGGGGGATAGATACGGGAATGTTGTATATCAATTGACGCAAGGCATCTCGAGTGGATGAGTGGGAAAGGTAAAAATGCAAGGTGGTGGGATTTTGGTCAAGGATTCATGTGAACTCCTCATCTCCGGTAGTAATAGAGATAGGTTGGGTAGGATCCATGGGTGAGAAAATGGAAGTTGTTGAAGGGCTAGGTGGGAGTGGTTGGCGGGTGTAAAATATGAGGTCATTTGCTTGGCTTCAGGTCAGCACCATGTGAACAGGTACTAACCAGGTTGGACTATTTTCAATAAATGACACATAAATATAGTAGAGAATAGGAGAGATAGGTGGTAGTAGGTGGATTACGTACCAAATGTCAGCTAGAAAATGACACAGGCTAACCGATGCCGGTTAGGTTAAACTGATGCCGGTCACAGGTAACTATGGCCAGTCATTGTGGGAAGTGTAAAGTTGGTCAAAAACAAGGTAAAAGGCCAATAATTTGCCAAATATGCAAGATGCTAATGGGATTTACCAGTAAAGTGAATATGATGATAGTGATAGAGACTTTGAAAAGAAAAGAAGGTGAATAGGTGTCCTTTTGGGTAGGTTGACCAAAAGAACTATAATTGATGCCATTTAGGTAAAAATAATGATGGTCAAAGGGTAAATAATGATGGTCGAGGGTAACCAACGATGGTCGTTGGACCGACAATCGTTACTGTGAAATTAAAAAAATGATGAAGATATGTGGTTGTGAGTTAAAAATTTATTATGGAATTAAACCTAGAATTATGAGAATGATGAGAATATGGTCCAGGAACACTCAGATGAAGCTGGAATACACCAACTGTAATGAGGAGCGTGTAAGGAGAAATAAGAAAATTGAAGAGCATGACCTCTTACCTCAAAATGCAAGCCAAGTAGAAACACTAAGAAAAATATGATCCTAATAGTGAATTTTCTATTATGTTTGTTTAGCTTATGCTATTTAAGGACTAACTCATGAACTTTAGAATAGAGTTTTTGGTGAGGATGTCTTCCTACAAAGAAGGATATCTATAAGGAGAGGTTTCAGGTATGTTATGGTGGGGGTGGGATTTTCTCTAAAGTATGACTTGATAGAAATAGCAAGTTGGGTGCCCACTGTGTCGTGATCGTGTGATCACCTACAACTTCTTCTAGGAAAGATGTTGTTTAAGAATGTGTATATTTTCAATTTTGTGGTGTTTGGATATGACTCGAGAGAGAGATAGAGAGAAAGAAAGTGCTTTCTATGATTTGTTTGTCAACCATCAACTGGGAATGACTTCCAGTATATAGGTTACCCTCAATTAATGTGAGCTAATGCGGAAAAGCAAAATGAAATGCAATGATTTTTAAACCCAAATCGAAATGTAGAATTCAATGCCATAAATAGATGAACAAGAAAAGGTATGCTCTCTCACTAATGTGATAATAATGAAAGGGAAGAAATGTTTGTTTTAAAGCACCAAAATATGATTTCTTTTAGACAATAGAAGAAAAAAAGATTCCATGGAAGAAAATCTTAATGGAAGAACTTTTTAGAAAAGAAACAAACATACAACTTTTTCACCTAGAAATGAAAGAATGCAAAGAACCCTGAATGGGCCCCACCGGGTGTGCCAAAATGTTTCCCCTAATTCTAGATCATTTCTTCAAATGTTGACAAAACAAATAAGGGTATTGGGCTAGGAGGAATACCTGTTGAAATGTTAGTTGTAGGTTGATGCGTGCGTATGAATTATGGATCCACAGCTGATTGTGAGAGCTTCCTTTTTCTTGGAGGAACTACCTGAAATGGAACACAAGACCACCAAATAAAATTTAAAAAATATATGTAGTGGACTACCTAGTGTGTGCTAGATCCGGGAAGTGTGGTACTTCCTATGGCTGTCAATCCATTGTTTAAATCAAATTAATGTGAGAAATAAAGGAAATCCTACTATAGTTAAAATGTTTTAGGTATCTCATTCATCTACAATAAGAAAATTTGTTCACAATAGGCTCAGATATGATTGAATCGAAGGTCAAGGTCACCTTCAAGGTCTTGGTATTGGTCGGGGTAAGATTAAGGTGGTTTTGGGTATTTGGTGGAAGTTTGGGAGCTCTGTTCTTGGTTTCTGGTAAAATACACAGAGACTAACATCGGTCTAGATTAACTGGTGATGGTTATGGGTGACCAAAGTGTCAGTATGGTCGGGGTACAGAAAATTCAATAAAACTTGGCTGGGTGATAGATCGGGGTTCGATAAAGATGGAAGGGAAATGGCCAGATTTTTATGGATCTGAGGTATGCACAGGAATGATTTAGGTCTAGGTAGGGGCAATGTAAGGATGTGGATAAAAATATGGTCAAGTTTTCATGGAGGTAAATGATGGGGGAATAGAAATGAAAGTAGAAACTAATAACAAATGTAAAAGGATCTATTGAATGACAAATGAATAGGTGTTGGTTAACAAAACTTACTATTTGTATGAGCTTGATGCCTAGTTCATAATGGTGGGTGATTAAATGAAATGAACTTGGTGTAGTGCTGGTGCTTCCCCAGATTCTCCCATGAAGACAAATGGCTTCATGGTTGCTTCAAGTGCTGGCTATGGGTGTTCTGATGCTTGTACGGATGTTGATTCTGCTTACATGTAGCTCTGGTTTCATCACATGTTCTCAGAAAATGTCTCTCTCTCTCTCTCATAAATGTTCCAACCTTGAAATAAGTTTTTTTGGGATTAAGTGGTAATCGACGGCAATTCGGGCTTAACCGGTGATGGTTAAGGGTAACCGGTGTCGGTTAGGGTGGGAATTTCTAGGTTTACTAAACTAGGTAGATCCCCTTGATTTTCTGGGATCTCATTTCATTTTTCCATGGATTAGTACGGAAGCTTCCTTAGAACGGGCATGAATGTGGTTAAAGGAATGTAGGCATTGATTTTTAGGGTTTGTGTAGGTCTTAGTTAGTTATGGTAACTTATTAAGAATAGGTCTTAGGGTGAGGTGGCTTGATGAGGTGTCTAGGTGAGGTGGATATGTGGGCATTATCCCAATTAGGATATTTAAATAATAAATATTGTGAGGATAATGAATTAATTTAATTAAATTAATATTATAATGGGGTGAAGGGGGCCATGGCTACATGGATGTGCTCAAGGTATTTATTTATTGAGGGAGCAAGGAGAGTGTGACCCAATTTTGGTGCCTACATGTCCATTACGAGTGAGTTCGGGAGGTAAGATGGAGAGGGAAAGATAGTTTGAGTATTGTTTATACCAAAGGTCATGTGGGTCGGGAAGTGGTTCGATAGAGCAAAATTCATGAGGTAAATAAGAGGGTGATTGGAGTCTCGTATGGTGATAAATATTTTATAGTTGGTGGGTGAAGTGGGTATATGAGAAGCCAAAAAGGCCATGGTATCTATAAATTTTTGGTAGAACGTGGGATGGTTTAAAGGGCGTAATAGATCAAAGGTGGTCAAAAGTATGTCCACATGATGCTTATACTTTCAAGTATCTCATTATGACACTTCGGTATATACCATTGACTTGGTTTATGACCAATTGAGAATCACCAAAGATGTTGATGGACTTGACATCTAAGGCATAAGTATCTTGGAGACCCAATATGAGTGCTTCGTATTCAAAAATATTGTTTTTATAATAAAAATTGAGTTTGAAAGACAAAGGCATGGGCTCACCATCAAGTGGAATGAGGATAATACCAGAACCACCCCCATGTTGACACTTAGACTCATCAAAGAAGAGTGTCATCCGGTAAGCGGGTTCATCTAGGAAAGGGTACCAATAGACTCATCCTGGAAAGTCAAAGTTAGAGGTTTGATCCCTAGAAATAAGTGTATCAGCTAATTTGTTGGCGATAGCTTTTCCCTTGATGGAATTTTGATGTATAAATTCAAGGTCGAGGTTGAGGTCAGCCGTGAAGCATAAGCTAGTGTGCAACCCATTGATTTTGGTAAGGTTTGGCATACATGAAATGTAAGGTGTTAGTATTGGTCACAACATAGGTTTTGTGGTTGAGTAGGTAATGGTGGAGTTTGGTGGCAACAAAAACTAAGGCTAACAAAAATTTTTGGCATGGGTGTATCGGGTTTCGTAGTCTAGAAGAGTATGGCTTATGTAATAAACCGCCTGCTCCCTATTTTGTTCATCGTGATGGCGAGCATGGCCCTTATGGAGTGATCGGTAGCAGAGATGTATAGATAGAAGGGTTGATCGTCTTTAGGTGGAATGAGTACCAATGGTAGGAGAAGGTATTGTTTCAAGGGCTCAAAATCTTTGTGGCAGTCATCATCCTATTTAAAGGAGACATCCTTTTGAGAAGATGATGAAATGGATGACATCAATCGAAAAGTTGTGAAATGAAATGACTAATAGAATGCAATTTACCTTACAGGCTATGGAGTTACCGTAGATTAGTTGGAGGAGGCATTTCAAGAATGGCCTTGACTTTAGCATGGTAAACCTCTATACCATGTAAGGAAATGATAAATCCTAGGAACTTTCCGAGATAAATTTTTGGGGATAATCAATGGGTAAGATGAAGGAAACGGAAAGAAGGTGTTGAAGTTCTTCTTTGACTAGAAGAGCAATGCGAGGGTGCATTTTCCTCAACTTTTGTTTTACGGGTTTGGCATCGGGAATGGTTACGATATTGTGGACCACTATGGTGGGGTCAATACTAGGCATGTCAATGTAAGACCAAGCAAAAGCATGGTTATGATTTTTGAGAAAAGAAGTGATGGCTTCATGTTCAGCAACATCTAAAGATTGGCCGATCTTTAGAATGTGTGGGTCATCCTACATATGGATGTTGATTTCGATATTTGATTCATTCATCATGGTTTGTGTCTAAGATGGTAATGAATGAGGAATATAAGAGTCTTCTACACTAAGATAGGTGAGTATAGATTCATCATCTTGACATTGAACGACATTAATAGAAGGTGTATGATCATCAATCATTTCAATAAACAGGAAGGGAAGAGAAGAGGTAGCCTCGCCCTCACGTTGATAAGACAAAGGTCCCAATGAAATGGTGCTTATGAAAAAAAAGTTAAGAGGAACGGATTTTGGGTCCGTCAACTTTGTTGGTGAAGGTGGTGATAGTTGTGAAGAAGGTAGAGTAGGTGATGAAGGTGGAGAAGGGTTAATGTCCTCAATGAGTTCAATGCACGGGGACTTCTTGGTAGGTAGTTTAGAAAAGCCGACAACACTACGGTTGTTATGTTTGTGGGTCGTACATGTAATAACAGTGTGATGGCCTTGCTCATAAAATCCAAAGCTAAAACCCTTCCATGCACATCGATGCAGGATAGTGTGGACGAAGCAGAAATTGGTGAGTGACCTGGAGGTCAGCAAAAAAGGGGTGGGTTTGTGATGGTGGTTTAGGTATATGAGAGGAGGTATCAAGTCCCCCATAGGTGAGATTTGTGCAAAGGTAGGGAGGGCCATAAAGGAGATGCTCTCCTATGTGATTATCATAGTGAGGGTGTTGGTGAAGGCTTCCATACTCTTTTGGAGTAAGAAATGTGTTCACATTATACGAGGTGATAATCCCCTAGAGTGAAGTGTTGAAAAACTCCTTCTAAGGGATCGGTGGTTGATATGTTGGTAGCTGGGATAGATGATGTGTTAGACGTTGGATCGAAGGTGGAGCTAGCTTATTGGGAGGTGATGGGTTGGTCGTGGATGTTGTGGCAATGGTAGGAATGGAGGATATAGGTGAGGTTGAGGTAGTGGTAGACCTTGGTGAGTGGAGTTGTAGGTGGAGAGGAAGTGGGCATGGAGGTAGATGCCTTAGTGGGTAAAAGCACGTCATTGGGTTAATAAAGCATGTTGTAGGTTTTGAAAGGTGATGGGTCATTCGGAATGGTATAGGTGTGTCCTTCATGCTCAAACTTTACACAATGGTGCAAAGTGGAAGGAAAACAACCCATGACACAAATCCATGGTTTACCAAGCAATAGGTTATATTGAAATTCCCCCTCCAAGAGGAAAAATAACTCTGGAATAGTACAGGGGCCCACGTGAACATGGAGGATGACGGTGCCAAGTGTAGAAGTGATAGTGTCATTAAATGAACACAACGTGACATGATGTTTATGCATGAAATTATCAGTTATATGCATTTGGTCGAATGCATGGGAAGAGATGATGTTAATGCTAGTTCCCCCATCGATCATAACACATCGTACATGTATATTATTAATATGGACAGAGATGGAAAGGGTTGGATTAGGGTCATCAGTTTGGTGTGGTGTGATCTCTTCATCTCGAGAACCTAAGGGTGGCTACTTGGTGAGTAGCTGGAGATGTAGAAGAAGGTGGTAATTTTATGAGAGAGGCTACATGATGAAGTGTAATAATGGAGGCCACGGGTGAAGGGTCATTGGGTAAAACCTTAGTTGGTGAAAAAACCTCCATGAGAGCTTGATGATGGGATTCAGAGGTTTGGATGAGGTCATATAGGGACATTTTGAGGGAGGATTGGTGTAATTGTTTGAGCATCGCGTGATGTGTAACCCCATTAGAAATAGGATATGTGGGGTGCGGATAGTGACTTTAGGTGTGGGTGTAGATGGTATGTTGGGTATAGGGTTAGTTAGTGGGTTGGTTGCCTTTTCCTTGCCTTTGTCCTTCTGAGTGTGGGTAGTAACATGGATCATGTTGATTTGAGGTAGAGAGGTAGGTGAAGTAGGTGAGCCATGAAAGGTGTAATGATAGGAAGGGAAGAAGCCAAGAGGTGGGAAGGAACCTTGTGAAATGAGTTGGGAACACCGACATTTGGGTGGAGTTTTGGCGAGTTATCTGATACAAACCATGTTAATTTCAAATCTCGGGGATGGTTCTAAGAGTTGTGGGGGTGGATATTTTGGTCGCTGAGTAGGAAATGAGGGAAGAACTATGGAAATTGGTGCTGGTGAAATGGGGTCCTCATCAAGAATATCATCATCGTCAAAGTTTTCTTCAAGAATACATAACTGGAAAAGAGTAGCTTTCAAAGCCTTATAGTCCTCTACATCATATCCTGGCACATGATGGTAGGCACAAATTTTGGTTTCGTCAAACCCATTTGTTTTGGGTTTGATTGGGTCATAAGGTCGAAGAGGTGGTAATGTGATGACAAAGGTTTCAAGAATTCTGGTTAAGAATTTGCCATAAGATCCCGCTAGTGGATCACAATGGGAGGTGAATGTGGGTTTGGGTGCAGGTGTGGCTGATTGTATAGGAAGGGTATTTACAATAGGGGGAGTGGGTTGAGCTATGGTCTTAGGTGTTGGTCATGTCTGCTTGGGTAGGGGCATGGTAGATAAACTGGAAATAGATTGTGTGGTCGGTTTCACTACCTTATTGGAAGGAAGTGAATTTTTGCCTTTAGGTTGCACCTTCTTAAGTAAAGGTGATATGGGTGCATGAGATTTAGAGGGAAAATCAGATGGTGGAAGAGGGTAGGTTACCCATGGGGATAACCGAGGTGTTGTGGAGGTAGATGGCGTAGTTTATGTAGGAGGTGTGAGGGAAAGGGAAGGAAGTGTCATGGGTAGTGACAAATTTATTGATGGTATTAGAGGTATGGGTGGTAAAAATGTTACTGGTGTGGGCAGAGGTTGTGTGGGGCACTTGGGTATATTAGAGGTCTGTGAGGGAGAAATGGGCTATTGTGTTCTTGGTTTACCAGTGGGTGGAGGTTTCTTATCCAGGGTCAAGGGGTGAGGTCCTAGGATGGACGGAAGGGGTGAAGGTGATGAGGGTGTGATTGGCAAGGTTAGGGTATGAGATCTAGGGGATTGGTTCTTCTGTTTAGGGGCCAGTTAAGTTTGGTGTTAGTTTTAGAGGATGTAGCTAAATCTAATTTAATGGGTGGATGAGTAAGGCTAGCCATTGGGATGACCCCTAAAGTAGTAATAGGTTTAGGTAAGGAAGATGATGTAGGTGTGGGTTTGGATGTAGATGCATGTTGGGTTATGGGTAGAGGTGTGAGTTGAGCCATGAGTGGTATCATGGGAGAATTTGTGATAGTTTTGGTTGTGTTTGGTTCGATCGGTGAAACACTTTTGGATAGATAGTGGAGGTGTTAGTGAGTGACATCTACATTTGTGTTGAGACAGGAAGTAGAAGACACCCCCAAAGCAAGGCTCTATCAACATAATCTAAGCGATCGGATAATCATGAGAATGGTACTATTGTAGTTGAGGTCGATGTGGATCCAATGGTATTTTCCATAAAATGTTTTTTAGAAACAGGGAAATCACTAGCTTTAGCCTCTCGTGGGTAAGAAAGCCGAAAGTAAGTCAATAGGATCTTCGATGGCTGATGGAGAACGGTCACCTAGAGGTAACGACATTTCCATTGGATATTTGATAGGTGGAGGAGATGAACAAGCATCTCCCCTAGGTCGAGAGGTATCTGCTGGTGATGGTTCTCTAGGTGGAGAAGCCAAAGGTGAAGTGGTGTCGATGTTAATGAAGGATGCTGCACAAGTGAGGGAGGAGATGAAGGGTGTTTCTCTGTGGGTGGAGGAATAGGTGAAGTTGCTTCATTTGTAGGTGGAGGAATTTGGGTCAAGATTACCTCTATAGAAGGAATATGAGGTAATTTGGAAGCAACTGGTGCATCACTAAAAATAGCATGGACCTCGTGAGAATTGCTATCATTAGTTGAGGTCTCCCAGTTTGTTTAGAAGAGGGGGTGTTATTAGGAAATGGTTTCTTCAAGATGCATAGGTTTTGGTTGGTAGTGCGTTTGGATTATCCAAGACTCACTCACCATTCTCGAGCATTTCCTAGACAATGTTCTTGAAACTGATGGAATTGCCATCATTATGACCTTTTAACCAATGATAGTTATAGAAGTCATGATCTTTGCACCACGTAGGTGTGGGGTAAGCAAGATCAAAATTAGTGTTTGGTTTTAAAGAAGGAAGGGTGATGGCCCTAGCTTTAATGAGATTTTCTAAAACAAAAGAATAAGGCTCCCCAATTGGGGTGTATTTCCATTGTTCTTGTCTAAATTGAAAAGTATATACAAGAGAAAGATTAGATGAGGGCTTAGCCTAATTTGATGGATGAGCTGGGTCAACCTTAAGTACCACTGCATTAGCAGTTCCCTTGGATTTTGAATAATTATTCTATGGTTTCAAAGAAGAAGAGGTATCATTTGAATTAAATTCCAAGTTCTTATTGTGTAGTTGGATTTTATTTTCTTTGATGGCCCAAATCTCTAGCTTTCGTGCCATGGTGAATGCCTCATCGAAGGTTCAGAAAGTTTGCACCTATAGGGTTGGCAAGATATGTCTAGCACAAGCCTGAGTGAAGAGTTCTATGAGTTTGGTTTGTGGTAATTGGAATGTGAGTTGATTGATCAAGCTACGCCAACAAGCAAAAAAATATGTGATAGACTCATCATCATATTGATGCATAGAGTAGAGGTTAGTCATGGTAACCTTCTTAACAATGTTGATGGAGAAGTGATCCAAGAAGGCTTGGGCTACCTAATTAAATGAGAAGATAGAATGTCTAGGTAATCCACTATACCAGTCTAATGTGGGCCTGGTCAAAGACATGGGAAAGGTCCTTAGAAGCAAAGCATCATCATGGGTGATCAGATAACACCCATGTTTGAAAGACCATAAATGTTGTTGCAAGTCCTCCTTGCTGTAGAAATAGTTAAATTTAGGCATTTCCCAATGTACATGATATGGACAAATAGGAATGTATGGGTGTATGGGCTCATTATAAATTTCATCGTAGGTGAGAGAGTTGCATGAGCTAGAAACCGATACCTCTAGTGTTTGCATCTTGTCCATCATTAACTTGATGAGGCCATTGGTAGGTGGTGATGGATAGTTAGCTCTGTAGTGTAAGAAGGTTGGTGTTGGGCATATGATGAAGGTGGCATTCTAGTATATGGTGATTCCACATAGGTAGATTGAGAATGAGGGAGTGAGATAGGGGCACATACCTAGAATGAATGGTAGATGAAACAGGAGGCTACTAATAGTACGTATATGGAGGTGGAAGGGTTGAGGTGACTCTAGTAGTGATGGGGGCTAAGGATTGCGGAATAGAAAGGACAATGTTTTGAAAAGGGGTAGGGGTCATCGACACCGGGGGTGGTTGTGTTGTTATGGGTATATGTGAGATAATAGGCACGAATGAGGTTATGTTCTGGGTGGTGGATGAAGGTATAGTGGATGTTGCGGGTGTAATAGATGTGGTAGATGCAGCAGTCATAGCAAGTATAGGGCCTAGCTACCAAACGACTTAGGGAAAGGCATGTGCGGGTAGTAGGAACGAGTGTCCGGGGATAGATATAGGCATGAGCTAGAAGGGGATGACGTAGAAGTAGGAATGAGTGTCGAGGGATAGATATAGGCATGTTGTATATAAAATGACCCAAGGCATCTCGAGTGGATGAATGGGAAAGATAGAACCGTAAGGTGGCGGTGGTTCTCGGTCAAGGAGTCGTGGGAAGCCCTCATCACACCGTGGCGATAGTGATAGGTTAGATAGGATCCATGGGTGATAGAATGGAAGGTGGCAAAGGAATAGGTTGGAGTGGTTAACAACTAGCATGGAATATGAGGGAATTCTCTTAGCTACAAGTCAGCACCATGTGAACAAGTACTAATTTGGTGGGACTGCTTTCTATAAATGACACGAAATACAACAAAAAATAGGAAAAACAAGTAGTGGTAGGTGGATTGGGTAAAAATGTCAACTGGAAAATTGAACAAAGCAGGCTAACCAATTCCAATTAGGGTAAACCAACGTTGGTCACAGTAACTACAATTGGCCACTATGGAAAAAGAACATTTTTCCAAAACAAGGCAAAAGGCTAATAATCTGCCAGGTAGATAAGTTGCAGATGGATTTTATCAGGACAGAGAAGATGATGAGAGTTATAGAGACTTTGAACAACAAAGAATATGAAACAAGTCTCCTTTTGGGTAGGTTAACAAAAATAACAAGAAATGAAATCTGGATGGGTAAAACCGGTGATGGTCGAGGGTAACCAACGATAATCATTGGACCGACACGCCATCTTGAAATTGAAAAAGAGATGAAGAAAAGGTGGTTGTGATTTAAAATCAAGTGTGGAATCAAACCCGAGTTTTGAGAAATGAAGAAAATGGGGTCCAAGCACAATCAAACAAAGTTTAAATACACCAACTATGATGAGGAGCATGCAAGGAGAAATAAAAAGATGAAGAATGTGTCCTCTCACCTTAAAACACAAGCCAAGTAGAAACACTAAGAAAAATATGATCTTAAGAGTGCTCTTTCCGTTGTGTTTTTTCAGCATATGCTATTAAGGATTGACTCATGAACTTTTGGAATAGCATTTTTTGGTTGGGAAGGCATCCTACGAAGAAGGATATCTAAAGGGAGAGATTTCAGGTATGTTATGGTGGGAGCAGGCCGTCCTTTGAGAAATTGACTCAATAGAAGTAACGAGCTAGGTGCCCACTGTGCCGTGATCATGTGATCACCTACAACTTCTTCCGGGTGAGATGTTGTTTAAGAATGTGTGTATTTTTCAATTTTGTGATGTTTGGTAAGACTTAGAGAGAGAGAAAGAGAAAGAAAGTTCTTTTCTATGATTCATTTTTCAACCATCAGTTGGTCATGACTTCCAGCGTATAGGTTTCCCTCATTTAATGTGAGCAAATATAATAAAGAAAAATGAAATTCAGTTGATTTTAAGCCCAAATCGAAATATTGAATTTGATGACACAAAAAGATGAACAGGAGAGAGTATGATCTTTCACTAATGTAGTACAAATGAAAGAGAAGAAGAGTTCTTTTTATAGCACCAAAACATGATTTCTTTGAGATAATAGAAAGAAGAGAAGATTCTAGGGGATAAATTTAATGTGAGAACCTTTGGAAAGGAAAAAAACATACAAATTTTCACCTAGAAATGAAGAAATGCAAGGAACCCCAAATGGGTCCCACTGGGCATGCCAAAATGTTTCACCTGATTCTTAGAGCGTTTCTTTGAATGTGACAAAATAGATAAGGGTAAAAGGGCTAGGAGGAATACATGTTAAAGCTGGTTGAAGGTTGTTGCGTGCATATGACTTCTTGATCCACAATTGATCATGAGAGCTTCCTTTTGGCTAGGAGGAACTACCTAAAATGAACAACAAGACCACCAAAAGAGATTAAATAACATATGACAGTGGACTACCTAGCGTATGCTAGTTCCAGAAGTGTGATACTCCCTAGAAGGTTGTTAATCCACTATTTAAAACAATTCAATGTTAACAATAAATGAAATCCTATTGTAGTTAAAATGATTTAGGTATCTCGATTTGATTATAGTAACAAATTCGATCACAACGGGCTAAGTTATGATTGAATCGAAGGGAAAGGTCTCTGTCGAGTCACTGCATCGCCATGGTCCAGTTTTTGGCTATTTTAGGTATTTGGTGGGGAATTTAGGCTCTATTCTTAGTTTGAGGGTAAAAATAGATACCAACGTTAGTCTAGTACAACCGATGATGGTTCAGGATGGACCGATGAAGGTCATGGGTAAATCGACATCATCAATCGAGTGATAGAAACTTATTAAAATCTTGTTGTAAGGATAGATCTAAGGCTAAATGGAAATGAAGAGGGTAATGGAAACATCTATGGAGATCTTAGGTATACTCAAAGGTGTTTAACAGTCGGGTATGGGAAATTTAATGGTGTGGGTGAAGGAATGATCAAACTTGCATGAGGGTAAATGGTGAGAGAATGGGGTGCGAGTAGAAACCGATAATATAGATAAAAACCTACTAAAATGAAAGTAGATGGATCTTTGGGAAACAAAATACTTACTATTGTATGAGCTTGATGGCTAGATGGCAATGGTATTTGATCAGATGAATGGAATTTTGTGTGGTGATGGTGCTTCCCCGGATACTTCCTCTAATGTAAATGGCTCTGTGATCACTTATGATGCTAGCTGTGGATGTTTGGATGCGTATGTGAATGCTAGTTCTGCTTGCATGTAGCCATGGTTTTGTCTCATGTTCTCTAAATGTGACAACCTCGAAATAAGGTTATTTTGGGGAATAAATGGTAACCAACAATAGTTTTGGGTTGACCGGTGGTGGTTTAGGGTGACCGACATCAGTTAGGGTGGGATTTTCTAGGTTTACTAAAATGGGTAGATCCACTTGATTTCTTGGATATTGTTCATTTCTTTTTGTGGATTAGAACGGAAGTTTATTTTGTAACAGGTGGGAATGTGGTTAGAGGGAATGCGAGCTTTGAGTTCTAGGGTTTAGGTAGGTCTTAGTTAGTTATGGAAATATACTAAGAATAGTGTTGGGGTGAGGTGGCTAGGTGAGGTGGCGGTGTGAGAATTATCCTAATTAGGATATTTAAATAATAAATATCATGAGATCATGGGTTAATTTAATTAAATTAATTAAATTAATATTAGTGTGGTGAAAGGTGCCATGGTTAGGTGAGTGTGTTCAAGGTGATTATTTAACGCGGGACCAAGTAGAGTGTGACCCAATTTTGGTGTCTACATCCATGCCACATGTAAGAGACTTGTATTTGTGATCACAACTAGAATAAGCTTTGAACGCGCATGTGTGGATGATAAAGATAAATGACATATAAGTAATCAAACTAGCATGTGTAATAAAGTGATCATGAACAAGTAAGGATAAGAAAGAATAAAAGCAACCATATATGCGGTATGTTCTGGATGGGTGGAATGGAATGCAAGATGGAATGATAGGATCATGTGCCTTTGAAAGGATGGAAATCTATGAAGTGAGGTTCTTTTTTTCCCCCTCAAAGACTCAAGAATGAACCATAAACAAATGTGTGTCATTGGGAAATGGTCGAGTGGTGTGTATCATGTCTAGCATGCTATGATGAATGTGTATGTGTAATGGTGGTGATGTGTGACATGTGAGAGAGATGTGTGTGGAAATTATAGCCTAAGCATATACCATTAGGAAATGACATGTGGAGTGATGACTTATCCCTAAGCATATATCATTATAAGATAAATAATGGGGAATGGTGATGTAACCTAGGGTGTATACCACTACAAGATGATAGAATAGGTGATGATTTAGCTTAAAGCATATGTCACTAAGCTATTAATGATGCATGATGAAAGGTCAAATCATAAATGTGTGATACGTTTAAGGTCTATTTGATTTTTAAACCCTCGGTGATTAGGTATGGACCAATGAACTAAAGTTCATCATTGGGTAGTGAGTGTAGTGCATAAAGAATATTTTGGTGTCAGTAGCAACCAAAAATATGATGAGTTGAATATGTAAAGATGCTATGTGTAGAATTTAAAGCATCATATGTAGGATGCATAAAGCATAATGTATAAAATGCATGTGTATGAGAATGTAGGGTGGAAAATGATGTAAGGATATATTTTAAAGGTGATGAAGACTAGGATGGTATATAGACTATGTGCATGATATAATATGTATTATGTGTATAAATAATGTGCACATGATAATGGTATATGAAGGATAATAAATAGCATGATGTACCTTGTATAAATGCACAACACAACCTATGGTAAACTAAACGTAGAATGTATGGTATGTAGATGTATACAACTACCATGATGTATGGGGTGGAGGGATGTAAATGATCAAAAATTTTAGAATGTATAACATATAATGTGTGATGAAGTCTAATGTATGATTCCTATGGTGCGGTGTGTGGGGTTTAGTGTAGAAGTAATCCCTCAATAGTCAAGTGTTAACCAAAGCACAAGAGTGTGTCATCGAGTAATGATTAAGTGTAGTATTTATTAAGGTGTATTATGTTGAATGGATTTTTGAGTGGATTTTTAAGTGGTTTACCTATAAGGGTGGTGAGGTGATATAACCCACCACCGATCTTATCATTGATAACGCACGGGCCTAGAAAATTGAGTTTGAATTCACATTTTTGTGGTGCTTCAGCATTAATGTTATTTTGATTTTCTGTCAAGACAAGGTCACCTATGTTAAATTATCGTGGGTGATTTTTTCAATTGTTTTAGTGGGCGATGCAAAATTAATATGCATGAAGATGCTCTAGTGCTTGAACATGGTGTGAGTCTAACATCTATAATTCATGTAGGTGATTTTCATGATATTCATTATCTTTAAGTATCCCTTTAAGAGAAATTTGTAAGGAGGGTATTTCTATCTCGAGGGGAATAATAACCTCGGAACCGTAGACTAATGAAAACAAGTGTGGCATAAGTATGTGTAAAACCACTAGTATGATAAGCCCAGAGGGTGTAGAATATCTGATTATGCCAATCAGAACCACTAGAGTCAACAATATTACATAGGATTTTAACAATAGTTTTGTTAATGGATTCATCTTGGGCATTGCCTTATGGGTAATATGGTGTAGAGAATGATAGTTTGATTTTGAATTTTTAACATCTTTATTTTTGAAGGAAGTACCATTATCATTGATTAGGGTAGAAGGAATCCCAAAATGTGTGATGATATGTGTGGTAAGAAAGTTACAAATATCTTGATCGGTAGTGTTTCATAGAGGAGCCGCTTTGACCCATTTTGTGAAATATTTAGTAGTGGTGATGATAAATTTATGTCCATCTCATCGATTCAGGATTAATCATGCCAATTAGATCAAGTCCCCATAGAGAAAAATTCCAAGTGTTCCCAATGTGTTATAACTCATATGTTGGTGCATTTTGAGCTCCCGAAATAACCAAGTACTTGAGGCATAAAGGTTTGTGGTGGCGGCAGAACAGGTGCAAAGGCACACATGGAAGTAAATTTTGGGGATACATGAAGGCTCATGCCCAGGCAGGATGGATTCAGGACTTATTAATTTTTGGACTATGAGTAAAGTCACATTAGGGGAATAAATGGAAAATTGACTAGATACAGTTATGGATAATGTTAAGCTATGGAGACTTGCAACTCAAGAAAAGCATATTCCAAAGGGCATCATTATGGTTATCATAATAGGATAAGGAGCCTTTTTTAGGGATTATCTAGTACTTGCATAATGAGGGTACTCAATTAGGGAAACACATGATGACATTTTGCATGTTCTTGGGTAGTGGTTAGGTGATCATGAAATATTCCTTCAGGATTTTCTTGTAATGATGAGTGGTTAGAGGATATTCATTACCATTATTTTTCCTTTTTATGGTTTTGCATGACATTCAGATAGAGAAGAGTGTGTATGTGTAGAGGATGGAGTGTGTCTATGTGATATGTGATTATAATCTCTGTAATGAATATATCATCAAGAGCATGTTGAGGCTCGATTTTGTATTATCTCCATCCATGGAATCCTTAATGTATTATTGGCTACTATAATGTGATGAATTAATACAATGGAGTGATTCTAAACATCTATGTTATGGATATCGATCTGTGTATCTTATTTTATGCTTATGGATCCAAATCCTTGTGTTCTTGATAATACTCATGGTTTAGATCTAATTCCTCCTTGTGGTTGTGATGTTCTCATCTATCTTATGGTACATTGATGCTTAGATCTAGTTTCTTTGTTTTCTATCTTTGAATACATTCAGTCATATCTGAGCATTGTTCCTCTCATCATGATAAATTTTTTTACAAAAATCATTTAAAGGAGGGGATCAATGCTTGTAGGTGCCTCAAGTGAGCTCTCAGTTAGACTGGGTGATATGTCAGCATGCATAGGGTTTGAAGAGAAGTTAGAGGCAATAGGAGACTACATTTTGGTTATGTTGTTGGGACCTCTTTTTGAAGTTGTTATGAGAGTGATGTGTAATGATGGATCACTTGACTTTTGATAGTCTTGAATCTTGGCTTTAAAGCATGAAGGATGAATTTTATTAGATATTTAACATCGGACCTAAGTTTGATGCACATAAATGGGTTGAAGAACACATGTATGATGACCCATATGAAACATTTTTTGGTTTTTTTCTGGTGGAGTTATTTGAATGGATATAAACATATGAATCTAGGTCAATTTGGTACTATAGACCTTTTTATGGACCCAAGAAGAGTATCATGGGTTTCATGACGCTGATATGACTTGGCCCCATGTTGTTGATCACTGGTGGAGTAGAGTGATAACTAGTTATACCTTGGAATACATTATTTCTAAATATTATTTACCATATTTTTGAGTTTGAGTTCTTGAGGGAGCCTAGAGGATCGTTATTATGTACTATTTCATTGGCTATCAATATTGTGGTTATTAATTTGAGTTCGGAAGCCTTTCTTATGGTTGGATAAGCACCGCTAGTCAGCAGGAATGGAAGCTAGTGTGGTGAAAGATGGCAGACCCTGCGGTTGAAATAGAAAGAGAGGAAAGATGAATCAAGTACAATAAGGCTTAAGAGAGGGAGTTATAGAGACAATGCGAGGTTGCTAGAGTGATGCATTTATGGAGGCAGACATTGCGGGAAGGATTTGAGGTTCGTGTAGACGGTGTGGAATTTGAGTAGTCTATGCTACCCCATCTTAGCAAGCACGGAGAGAGACCCCTAAGATTATGGTGAGATCTCATCATTTAGATAAGGGAGATCCATAGGTGCACATCTATGCCCACCGGTGACCGAAACCTAGCACTTAGTTTTCCATATCGGGAGATAAGTATTAATGGTTGAGCGAAACCTAGGAGATATAATTTTTAATTTGGTATATCTATGGCAGCACAATTATTTCCTATGTGTGGTGTAATCTTGTTTGGTATAACATTTGGGCAAAGTGGGGGTATGCAAAGCTTGAGTGCCACATCTAGGAGTAGGTTGAATTTATATATTGTCGATGCATAGTTTAGTGTGATAGAGGGATCACAGGGTGTAAGCGTGTTGGGCCCCTTACCTATGATAGAAGGAGGATATGGTGGATTTGGAGGATTTGGAACTATTTGATCTTGTGGTGCTGGAGGTGGTGGAAATATTAGAGGAGGCCAAGGTTCGGTTCTTGTGGATAAGGGCCTCAACAACCTCAAGTAGCTATTTTTAGATGTCTTTGCATTTTCTTGATTAGAAGGGTGTGGAAGACATTGTAGAGCATGTGCAAAAATGCTATTTGGTAGGGCACGTGAAGGGTATCACTATATCATAGTGGAAGGTGAGTCAATTTACAACCACGTTGCAAGGGTGCACACATTGTTGGTATAGGAAGTATGATCCACACTAGCTAGTGGTAGATTACATCGAGTTGTGTGATGCATTTTAACAGAGTTCCACATTCCTAATTTTTAACAAAAGAGCATCAACATGTTGAAGGAGATTCAATAAGGAATGGTAGAGAGTGTACGGGAGTATGACGTACACTTTAAATATCTCTTGTCCAAGTTGTCTTATGATATTCTCCCATCTCTGCATGCTCTGATTTTTAGAGGGCTAATCACTCCGTTCGGGAAGGTAATTTCACATCGACCTTTAGAGATCCACTTGAGGCCGTGGAGGCTTCCTTACTTGCACATGCCTTTAGAATTTTTGATACTAGTGTTATTCCATTTCTTGAATCCTAGATTGCTGCCATGGAAAAGTAGCTGGAGAAATTTTCTGTGAACTCAGCTCATGAGACTTGAAGTGGGCTATGGTACACAAACGAAAAATTAGAGAGACATACAAAGGATAGTTTCCCATAAATATTAGTACGTACCATATTGGTGGCCTATGAGATTTTCATGGAGATCCCTGATATAAGTAGGTGTCCACTATTGTAACGCGTGTGATCCGAGAAGAATGTATCTTGTTATTGCAATATTTTCACCTCTACTACTCATGACACAAAGGATTATAGGTTCATAGACTAGATCCATGATGCCATTGATATTGGTGTGTGCCAGACTAGCATTTTTAGTATTTCCAAGGATGATGGTCATCATTATGAAGGGCGCACAAATGGAGGAAGCCACAGATGAGGCTTTAGAGGTGGATTCAAATGTTTTGGCAACCCCAAAGTTGGGAGAAGTGAATTTCCCCATAGAACCTGTTATAACTATGGGTCTACAGAACATTACAAGCATGAGTGTCCCAATTTTTGTAGTGCTCTTGGTGTGGGAAGAATCACAAGTATGAAGAGTTCCCTAAGATATATGAGCATATGAGCTAGATGCAGCAGAAGGATAAAGGCATGGGGATGGTTAGCATAAAGTGTGATGATCAATAATGGATGCCACGGGTGCCACATGAATCTAAATTAGAACCTATCCCTGGTGATGACACAGGATGAGGCTGCACACACAGGGATATACAAAAGTAGAGAATTCTTGTTATAAGGGAAGAGGTGATACATGGGAAGTATTCAGACTCAGCTCATCAGAAGGAATTATATCAAGAGACCATGGAGGTGATTTGGAGTCTTCAAGGGGAGATTGAATTCTTGAAGGAGAAATCACAGAAGTTGGAGCAGAAGAAAAGCATTGAAGTCCTTGGTGGATATATATGAATTTAGGGAAGTATGTAAGATGTTGTGCCAAGAGAATATCATCCCTCTATCTTGGTAAGTGTGTAAGAGAGACCCCTTTAGCTTTTAATGAGATTCCATCATGTAGAGAGAGAAGAATCATTAGCGCGCATCTAAACCCACCTAGTGACCAAACCCTAGCACTTGGTTTTCTAGATCAAGGAAGGAGTATCATTAACCTAGTTGGTATCAGTGGAAGTGACCTATCTGTGCCCAGGAGATATAATTTTTCATTTCCTACTTCTATGGTTGCATAGATGATTCCAGTATTCGGAGGAATTTTTGGACAAGGAGAAAATACACAAGGCTTGGGTAACACGTCGGGGAGTGGCACGGAACACACATATGGTAGTGGTAAAATCTCACAGACAATTGGCATGCAGTTTAGCAGGATGTTGGGGACCCTAGGAACAACCGCTTTAGGCCCATTACTAGTTGCAGGAGGATCTAGAGGTGGAGCTAGGACTAGAGGCATAGGACCTCGTTGATCTAGTGGATCCAACAGAGGAGGAAACATTGGGGGAAGTCAAGGAACTAGATCAAGAGGAAAAGGTCCCCAACCACTTCCCTAAATATTCTTTAAGATATCTTTACATTTTCCAGATTACAGAGGTATTGAAGATGCTACAGAGCATGTTCAAAAGTGTGAGCTCCTATGGTGCGCAAAGTGGATCATGACACCAAAGTGGAAGGCCAATCAGTTTACAACAACATTGCAAGGGTGTATGCATAGATGGTATAGGAAGTATGACCCTCATCAGATGGTGGTAGATTACACCATGTTGAAAAGTTCCTTCCTAGCACAATTCTACATCCCTGAGTTTGAAGAGAAGAGCATCAACGCCCTTAACGAGATCCAACAAGGAATGGAAGAGAGTGTGCGGGAGTTTGATGCATGGTTCAAGACCCTCCTGTCAAAGTTATCCTATGACATTCACCCTTCACAGCATGATCAATAGTTTTTTAGAGGGTTGATAACACTATTTAGAAGGGCATTATCTCATAAGACTTTCACAAACCCACACAAGGCATTGGAAGATGCCCGTACGCTAAAGTTGTTGGGAGCATTGACACTTTGGTGTTAGCTTTGTTTTCGTAAGCTCAAATCACTTCTATGAATAAGAAGTTGGAAAATTTATCTCGTGAACTTGGATCATGAGACTCACAAAGTGGAATGTGCTATACAAATTATGAAGTAAAGGGGCATATGAAGGATAGTTTCCCCGGAAGACAGTACACATCGTAGCGGTACACTATGAGATTTTCATGGGGACCATCATGTGAGTAGATTTCCCTTGCTATAGCATGAAATTCGAAAGAATGTATCTTGTGACTGTAATATCTACACCTCGTGACCCATGATACTAAATATTGTAGGCTTATTGACTAGATCCATGAGGCCACTAATCTTGGTGTGTGCAAAACAATCCTTGCAAGTGGTTCTAAGCATGATGATAACCGTTATGAGGAGAATGCAGATGGAGGCACGTGTGGAAGGGGATTTTGTGGAGGATTCAATGGTTGTGGTAGCTGCAGAGGAATAAGGTAGCTCCCATGAGGAACCTATTTTAATTATGGATCTACATAACACTAAAAGTGTGAGTATCTAGACTTATTACAATGCTCATGGTGTGGGAAGAAGCAAGAGTATGTGGAGTTCCCTGAGTTGTTTGAACACATGAGCCAACAAAGGCACTGGAAAGAAAAGGGTGTTGCAATGGTAAGAATTAAGAAGGATAACACACAATGGATGCCATGGGTGACATGTGATGTAGGCTTGGAACTTGTTGTGGTAACAACAATAGTAGAGGCCACATACGCAAAGGAAATACCAAGGCAGAAGAACCTGGTTTTAAGGGAAGAAGTGGTACATGGAAAGTACCCGGACTCTAAGCATCAAAATGAGGTATTTCAAGAATCCATGGATGTCATTTAGAATTTACAAGGAGAAATCAAGTGTCTAAAGGATCAATCCAAGAGGGAGGAGAAAAGAAGGAAGTTCGAGGCACCAAAGGAAGACCTGGATGAGGTCAAGGAAGTATGTAAAATTTTTAGACAAGAGAACATTATTCCTTTGCTAGGAGCATGGTTGAGAGAGAAGGTACCATGTGCTAGAGAATAGTGTGAGAGGTAGGTCTTGCATGAAAACCTTCCCCCCCTCACGGCCATGATTATAATAAGGAGATCATGTTAAATGCAATCGTGGATGAATAGATCCTTAGTCATAAACAAATTGACATAGGCATAGAGGTGAATATTCTCACCTTGGATGTATGGCATCGAGATGGGAAGAAATGCATTACATCCATCTTTGAATGTGTTGTATATGAAAAAAACAAAGGTAATGCCCATCGGGTCTAAAAGGATCTAGTGATCACCATTCGGGGCTAATTTTATTGGGGACTTTGAATTCTTGGCGCTTGCTGAGGTAAACAATTTTCTAGCATTAATTTGGCGTCCATGGTGCTATAAGAACAATGTGGATCTTCAGTTCAACAAGGCATACATAAGCTTTGAAAATAAGGAGGAATAGGTCATCATACCCCTGGCTGATGGAAAATCAACATCCTAGACTAAACCCTTGAGAGAAGAATTCCTTGATAGAATATACATGCGCTCAATCAGGGACCCTGAGATAATCCATCACATAGAAGGAGTTATCTAGTTTGAGGATGCCAAGTCTATGAGTGATACCACAAGTATGGTGTGTGAAAATTAAGCAAATGGGACCTATGAGTTAATCAGATGGAATTTGAGAGGATTAGTGACAAAGGTGATATGGGCACGTACGGTTTAGCACCTAAGAGGAGAGAAGCTACCTAAAAAATTCCAGAGGAGCCTTCCCGAGATCTTTTGTAGGAGATGGAAGCTCAGTGGAAGAAGGAGAATGAATGAAGAGGGATGTTAAGTTATTTCCTACTCAAAACTTTTGTGTGTTGGTGGATGACACATCAGGATAACCTCTTGGAATGGCACGAGGTGAGAATTGCCTTCTCCATAAGGTTTTACAGAACAACGCGCCCACGGCTATAAAGGACTACCATGGAAGAGAGACCACTTCCTTCCATATCCAAGCATGTGAGATAGCCTAGATGGGAAGCACAGAAGCATTACCACCTTCATTATGGGTTCAAAATTTGTACTCCACCCTATAAGGTTGTGCACACGTGTAATATATCCACTCAGAGATGTGTTGCCAAACTAGTAATTGGAAATAATTGGCAAAGCGATCTCATTCAAACATTCGAGTATCAGAGTACAAAACCCTTGGTGGATAAGGCATTATAGGTTATCAAGCACCTTACCATTGGGGATAGTGCTATGTAGGAAGACAGAATACAAGAGTTCTTAGAGTGAACCCGGCTCGGAGGTGTTCTTTGAGGAAGAAGAAATAGAAGAAATACAGTTTGAGCGTGTGTGTATAGAGAAAGAAAAGGGGAAGATGGTGTATGTTATTAATGGAGAAGGGGTAGAGAAATTTGATGTTGACCACTTTGTAGGGACATGCAAAGTCATAGATAGTGCTGATGAATGGGCGCATGCCTACCATGAACCTATAAAAACAAAGAAGGTTAACATCGACTCAGAAGAAGAGCCTAAAGGGGCTATCATCGGAGACTATTGTTCGGAGATGGAAGTCTCCAAGATCAAATATATTTTATGTGAGTTTGAGGATTTATTCCCGCACGGGTATCATGAACTCAAAGGCATTCACCATTCCTTGGGGAAAATGAGAATTAAGTTGAAGGAGGGTGCACACCCACCTAAAAAATACCATACCAAATGAATCCTAACCTACACGTGAAGGTCAAGGAAGAAATAGATAAGATGATAGCATCAAGCATCATTGAAGTTGTTGAAGAGTCAGAGTGGATTAGTCCAATGGTGATTAATATAAAAAAGGATGGAAGGATAAGGATATATGTTGATTACAGGGACCTGAATGTAGTGTGTATCATTGATCCTTTCCCAACCCCATTCACTGAAGGAATCTTAGAGGGAGTGGTAGGATGTGAGGTTTGCTCCTTCAAAAGATGGGTTCTCAGTCTATCATTAGGTAAGGACCTCGAAGGAGGACCAGAGGAAGATGAATTTTTCCACCGAGTGGAGAAGTTATACTGTATAGTCATGCCTTTTGGGTTGAAGAATGTGTGATGTGTTGTCCCGCATTGTGGTACAAGCTTTCCAAGACTTCATCCATAAATTTCTTCAAGTCTACCTAGATGATTGGACAGTATATGGGTTAGTGAAGGAACATTGTGACAACTTAATGCTGATGTTTGAAAGATGTCGAGTAGTTGATGATATCTCTCAACATTAATAAATGTTTCTTTTCTACCCTATTTGGAACATTATTGGGGCACATCATATGTAAAGAGGGCCTACTAGTAAATCCCACAAAATTTGTAGTAATTGTGGGATTGAGGGAGCCTACTAGTCAAAGTGGTGTGCATGGATTTCTTGGACACATGGGTTACTATAGGAAGTTCATCAAGGGATACACCATGATCGCCATGCCTTTAAAAGAGTTTCTTAGACATAAAAGTTCCTTTCATTGGGGAGAGGCATAATGAAGGAATTTGACACTTTAAAATATAGGCTTGTCACCGTGCCCATACTATGATTTCCCTCTTGGGATAAGACCTTCCTTGTTAATGTTGATGCCTCAACAACCACCATTGAGGAAGTACTTGCACAACCTAGTGAAGGGATCATTGATCATCCTTTGTGATTTGTAATTAGGAAGTTGACAACAGTGGAATAGAATTATACTACAACTGAGCGTGAAGCATTTTCAATGATCTACGTGCTACAAAATTTTAGAAAAGTATTTTTTTGACAACCCCTTTTATATTTTACACTGACCATATGGCATTGAAATATTTAGTGAAAAATCCCATTCTACAAGGGTGCATATGTCTATGGGTACTATTGTTCCAAGAATTCAAGTTCATGGTTGTTTTCAAGCTAGGAAAAAGTAATTCTAGACCTGATCATTTGTCTAGAATCGATTTAGGGGAGGGCACACAAAGCATTGAGGATACCATGCTAGATGCAAAACTATTTAGGTTGTGGCATGCCCTCAGACTTATAAGATATTGCAGTATTTATCAATATAGGTGTAGTGCCGAAAGGGATGAACACATTGGATAAAAAGTGGTCGGACATATGCTCCGCACCCTACATGTTGATTAGTGGGGATTTATATAAATTAGAACATGATGAGATTTTCCTTTGGTGTGTGATATAACATGAGTTCTTATCCATAATAGAATAGATGCACAGAGGTAGTGCGGTGGGCACTATGTAGGAGACACCACTTGCACGCAAGATATTAATGGCCGATTATAGTGGGAGACCCTATATCGAGACTACAAGGAATATTGAAGGGTGTGTGACCATGGTTAGCACATTGGAAAACTAGGGCAAAGGGATGAAATGCCTTTGCACCCTATTCCCAGCACTGAGCCATTCAAAAAGTGGGCTATAGACTTCATAGGCCCTATTACACTAGCCTCACGTAAGACTAGATCAAAGTATCTAATCACTTGCATAGATTACTTGACAAGGTGGGCGAAGCAACACCTACTAAGGATTTTTTGCAGCAGCTATTACAGAAGGTTCCTATGGGAAAACATTATTACAAGGTATGGATGCACTACGAGTTTGAATAGTGATAGGGGTACACATTTCTTAAATAAGAGAGTTAGGATTATGTTATCGAATTCATGGTGGCCCATCATAAAACTACTCCCTATCACCCTCAAGAAAATGGAACTATTGAGGCATTTAACAAAATACTTAGTCACACATTGACTAAGATTTGTGATGTTGGTAGATAGGATTGGGATGAAAAAGTATCATCCATTCTTTGGGCATATAGGACAACCTACAAGAGGTTAAATAAGGCCACACCATTTTAATTAGTGTTTGGCAGAGGCTATCCTACCAGTTGAATTCATGTTACCTTCTCTACGTATAGCACACGTAGGAGGATTGGTAGATGAACAAGTTTGGAAGAAATAATTGACAAGTTAATGTAATTGGATGAAATATGATCACTCGCCAGGTGGAGCCAAAAGACTGAAAAAGTAAAACAAAATGCATGATCATCACATTAAGAACAAGAAGTTTTAGGTTGGGTAGATGGTCTTATTATATGATTCAAAGTTTTTGTGCCATCCTGGGAAGTTGAAGGTGCATTGGTTGGGTCCCTACATCATCTTGTACATCCTTGATTCAGGTGCATGCTAGTTACAAGCACTAGATGGGATGATATTTCTAGGACACTTCAATGGGAGTAGGTTAAAGCCCTGCTATAAATAATTATTCTTGGTGTTTTTAATGAGGTAGTATTTCCAGTTAGTTTAGGATTTCCTTTAGTGCATTTTCTTTTCTTCTGTTTCCCTTTCTTATTTATGTTTTGTGTTACGCCTTAGGCTCCGGTAACCTTGTTACTTTTTGAATTTTGTGAATGCGTAGAGGACTGTGCATCATTTTAGTTTGGGGTGAAGTAAGGTGGAAGAAATTACAAAGTGTGAAGTGCCAAGAAGGATTACATTGGAAATCCCAGTTGGATGGACCTAGGAAAGGAAGTGCATGGAAGGAAAGGTGAGAAAGGATGGTTGGTGTAAGGGTAAGGTTACATTGTGGATCCACGTACAAGAGAGGAAAAATCACAAAAGCAACACGAGATAGGTGAGATAAAAACTTATGATGAAAGTACCTTTGGAGTTAGTAATACGTGTGTAAGGGTCTCCTATCAAGATGGATTGGTTGCATGCCATAAGGTTAGGGGATTGTTTGCACAAGGTTAGGTGCATGAGTTAGGGTGCTAGAGTTCGAGGTTTTTGAAAAATCCACATTAACTGTTGAAGTACGGTGGTAGGTGAGGTAGCATTTAATGTTAAAAAGTTAAAAAAACAATAAATAGAAGGTCGAGCACTTCATTATGGACATTGTGAATATGAAGAAAGAAGAGATTTTACGAACTAGGGTTTCTAGAGTTGATCCGTGTGAAGAAAAATTGGAAAAATTTAACCATGAGTGACTAGTTTTGATCTACAAACTAGGAGGGAAATAGTTCATGGGTATAGAGAGAGTTGTGGAGAAGCACCGTCTTGTGAAAGGGATATTCTAGCGAGGGTTTGGTAGCTAGGGCATGGGTTAAAAAGGATTTTCTTCACAAGTTCAAGATCTAAGCTTGGAAAGGGGACATAAATAATGTAAAAGAAGTTGAAGTGCAAAGATAACCTACACAATGGCACCCAAGAAACCATTTGTAACACCTAAGAAGGGAAAGGGCAAGGGAAAACAACAAGAAACTACCGTAAGTACCAATGAAGAATGGTATGCAGAAATGCAGTACCCAAATGGGGTTTTTCTTAGAAAGGAATAAGAGTCCCATTTAAGAAAAATGATAGCAAGCAATTATAACCATCACAAAAATGTGACTAAAAAGGAAATGGCGCTAGAATTATTACACGCAACAAACAAGAGGACACCATAAAGGTTATCCATATATAACATTGAAGTAAAAGTAAAGTTGGAGAAAGCGGGATTATTACAACTCTATGAGTTGACATACTTTGGGAACCCCGAGCGCATCTATCGGTGGCTGATGTTGCACGTACATGATGACCACTTTCACTTTTCGGGAAAAATATGTGCATAACTCCTTAGCTAATTTCAAAATTCACAAGTCTCATCTATGAAGGATAAAGTATAGAGGGTGACCTATGCGACAAAGAAGCCATCAAAGAAACCATTGTCGTATATGCATATAAGAAGGGGTCAAGATACTTTGATATTGTGTATATCCAAGACCTGATGATGAGAATGGCCACGTGCCTAGTAACAAAACTTAATGACCAAGAGAGGTGGATGCAAGTGAACATGTCATGGCTCAATGTTTGCAGAAGGATATCAGAGGGAACCATCTACAACTTGTCCACATACATCATGGATGAGATCATCAGGAACGCGCATAGAAGGGTGACAAGATATTTTTTGACAATTTCCTCTTGACTATTGTGTTTTCATAGATCAGAGTGCTAGATGCGGTAGGTAAGTTCGTTTGGGAGTACCTAGAGGAAGACCCCTCACCCTGCAAAGAGATTCAAAAAATACACTTGTGATAGCATGATGGCCATTCACAAGGTGCGTCTTGAGAAGTGGTATACACACTTGAGGAATGCATTTGGGGCATATTGTAGGATCCCCAAACAAGCGCCAATGCTCACAGATTGAGAAGATGAATTCGTAGTAGACTGATACTTACGAATTAGCATATTTAAGTTTGTTGATGAAAGCATGAGCCCATGGTGTAAACTTCCATTTTCCTTCACCGCTCAGTACTTCTAGGTGGGAGTAAATAGGTTCAAGGAATCCAAGAAGCTGAAGTTTGACCTTGGAAATATGGATTGGGACCACAGGGAGATGCATAGGACGTTGGTCTACCCCAATAAGTGTGCATACATGGAAAAGTACATATCGCATGAAGTTTAGATGATAAAACTTCTAACTCTGCCTATTACAAGGAGGTCTGTAGTGCGTGTATACCTTCGCATAAGGCCCAAATTTGAGAAGGGCACTTATCTTTAAAATGAGATATCTATACCTAAAGACCCAATAGGTAGAAAGAAGACCACACCCAAGAAAAAGAGACATAAGAGATTGGGAAAATATCACCAAGTGTCTAGGATACAAAAATATTGGGCACCTCGGGAACAAGTGCTAGAAAAATTACTTACACACGTAGGAAGTGGTCCCGATCGAGAGAGGAGGTGCTAGAACAAGAAAATCCTATCGTAGAGGAGAAGTCACCAGAGGAGGAAGAAGAAAGAGTCGAATCCCCTATACTAGAATCCCAAGTTAGGAAGAAACAGAAGGTGATGGAGGGAGCTAATTCGGAGGACATAGAGAGCTTGGAGAACTACAAGGGTGAGAGAGATGATGATGAAGAAGATGAACTGAGGAGACCAAGAACCACTTGTTTTTAGCATGCATGATTCGGAAGAAGAAGGAAAAGAGGAGAAGAATGACTATCGCTTTGTGCGAAGGAAGGGCATCCAGGAGGAGGAGGGCACCTAGGAAATGGGAGGAAGTGAAGAGGTTAGCATGAAGAATCAGAGGACTCCAAGCCTCACTAAGGATGAAGTAAATAAGGTGGCAAAAAGAGAAGCAACGAAAATCATTGAAGCCTTAGTAGAATAAGAGTTGGAGTGTAACACTGAAATAGTGATGAATGAAGATAAGGAAGAAAGTGTAGGAAAAGATCACTGAAGCGCGGGAGGCCCCAAAGTCTAATGGTAACTATTCCTAAGGGCATGCACATAGGAGGAAAGCACATGGAGATCCAAAGACCAAGAATGAGCTATATTGATGATCCAAACAAGGTGTTGTGCGTGTGCTTCCAAAGCACAATACCAATAGATCAACTCTTGGCAATGAAGTCATTTGATGAAGAAGGTGCATACCCTCAGATGAGGAAAATGATTTCTTGGGAAATTGAGTCCCACATTGATGAGCCAGAGTTCGAGGTAAGCCAAGGGGAAATAATGAAGTTGCTTGAGTCAAAAGGAGACAACCCCTTGGTGAGCACTCGAAGCTTTCGGATGAACAAGTCTGTAATGCATTGAATAAGGTCTTAGTTGAACTGGAAGCTAGGTTATTTGGGAGGAATGACAGGGTAAAATTTCTAGAGGTAGAGCTAGAAAAGAGGGAAGAAGAGCTAGAAGAAAGGACCAAGGATTTAAAACAGGAGGAATTAATTAGTGCGCAACTAAAGCGTGAACTAAGGGAAGAAAAGGAAAGGGTATGTGAGGTATATAAGAAGGTAGAATCCATCATAGATGTCATTATTTTGAAGCATGCACACCTAGCACCACCCACAAAAAAGTATGGATCTTACCTTGAGTGCCTTAAATACTTAACATGCATCCTCACCATGGAAAGGCAACCTCTAGCCTTAGAATCCACAGAAGAAGTAGCATGCGTGCACGGAAAAAGAGGACAAATTGTAAAGTTGTAGAAATCATTGCTGAGTACAACAAGGTTCTTGCTGATGTGAAAATTTCTACCCATACTATTGAGATCGTTTATGATAATTACGTAGACAGAGATAGATTGGTGAGTATCACGGTCGCCACTCATGAGGTAGAGCTCAAGGAATTCTAAGAGAAGAAAAAAGGAAATTCGGTGGAGCGGGAGAGGATCCTAGCCTGAGGTTGAGAATAAGTTAGAATCCATTGAAATCTTATGAGGTTTAATTAAAAATTGGCTGAAGGAGTTGTACCCATAGATTACAAGAAGGATGTATGTGCTTGAGGATGTTGTCAAGGAATTGGAAGGAATGGTTGAATCAATGAGCACTCAAGGATATGGATTGGGTTTTGAGGAGTAAGTGTCCTACTTGGTGACCTCTACCAGAGAGTGCAAAATGAAGTTGATGTGTGGAACAAGTTGGAGGATGACTTTCGAAGAGATTTTCCTATCTTGTTGCAGTAATGACAACACTTCCCCATTCTTTCATTTTCCCCAATTATTCATTCCCTTATTCTTTTTTCAAGATGTTAAGTCTATTGTAAGTCTTCCTTTGAAGAAGTGTTCCTGAAGGCAGAGAATAGGTAAAGTGTGGGGTGATGTTGGGCCCCTAAAATATTGAATAACCGCAAAAGGGTGCATGAGAATGTAAGGCCTAAGTTGAGGGGTGGATGTGTAAGGAGAAGGTGTGCAAGGAAGGGTTCTAGGAGGGTTTTAGGACCCGTGATACGCGTCGGCATAACAATGTCTCAAGACTTAGTTGTTTTTGGCTTATCGAGTAGGACACGAGAAAAGTGTGACCCTATTTTGCATGCAGAGTGGATAAGGTGCCAACTGGTGACAGTTTTCCTAGGAAGGAGAATGCCCTACAATGGAGGCTTCTAGAAGACCATCATGGAAAGGAATGGAGAGCTCGAGGCTTGGAGGAGGATGCTCCTATGGAGGACCACATTAGGACACTTGGCGCATGCAGATCTAAAGCTTAATAAAGGTGAGTTAGTAGTTCAAGAGGCCTATAAATACAAGTTCTCATAGAAGAGAAATGAGGTAGATCAATAGAGAGTGGAGATCTGTAGAAATGCTACAAGGATATGGGTTCGATAAATAAAATATAGGAGAAGGATGCACCAAAGGGCTTGGGATTGTAAATTTTCTTTTGAAAGCTAAGGGATGTAAATCGAGTTATGATGTATGACTTTGGTTTTCCATAGTGTGATGTTCTCTAATGGATCTAATGGATGTAATGAGGTTACCAACTTATTTGAATATGATAATTAATGATTCATGTCCATATATATATCTTCATGGTTCTTTTTCATGTCTTTTATGGAATGCGTATGAATCCTTATGCATTTTCCTTTCTGTTTTGGTTCAGTCCTATAATCTATTAAGTATCTTTCTATCTGGAATGACTGCATTGGTCTAGAAGCCGTTCGAGATCTATGATGATTGTATGTCTAATTTTTTATCACTCTCTTTAAATTCTTATCATAGATGATGTTTCCCACCAAACTCACATAAAGGAGAGACTAAGTTCCCTGCGTGCCTCGGGTGAGCTCCCAAAGACCGATAGGTGATAGGATGGCGTGCACGGGATCCCCTTATTTTTTGTTGGGTGTAAAAATGACTACAAAATTTATCAAAAATACTAATACATGTAGATCTATCTTCAAAATTCTATTTTTCATTTCCTTATTAGTAAATTATTTCTTCTCTAAACTTGTTGCACTTTGTGCTCCTATAGTCTATTCCTCAAACCACTTTTCTCGTAGTTATCTTTAAGGTAACTTACTCTTCCTTGAACAATGCAACCCTATATTTTTTGTCATATGAAATTTCATTACATTTTATATGACAGCCCCATTGAAAATTTTTCCCCTTTTTGTTCAAATTGGTCAAAATATCCTAAAATGTCAAAATTGCAAAAATGTTCATTTTCAAAGATCACCTTCTAAGAATTTTTTGGGAGCCTTGGAGCATTTCACAAGTCCTAGTTATAGTCAAAGAAAATCTATCAAAGTATTTTTGTGATGGTATGACTTAAAAATCATTAGAAGAGATTTTGGATTTTCTTGGGAAATATTTCTTCTTAAGCACTTTTATGGAAAAAAATGCATGCTTAATCAAAGATTTAACTTCAGCAGAGGGTTTTATCATCCTCATGAAGTTTTGGGAGCTCATATCCTAGGAATTATAAATCTTATGGATCCTACTTTGTGATGGAATAAGTGTGATAAAATTATGGGAACAAAGAAAGTAGAAACCCTTCCTACACTAATATAAGGTGGTCTTTTGGCACTTTATTTTTGCATAGAAGACTTTGGTCACCTTGAGTGATTTGGTAACTTAAATAAATATCACATGAGGGTATTTTAAATTCTTTTCATGACCCATAATCTGGTTTAGCTCACACTTTTGAAAAATATTCTTGTAACTCAGCTCATCAAAGACAACGCTCTAAGAAAAGGAGGGTACAAAGACAAGTTTCTTAATAAATCATTTTAAAGAATCCTAAATATGTTGATTAGATTAGTTTTCCTATTTGAATGCAAATTCGTATATTATGTTGAAACATTCATTAAGGTTTAACTCTAGGGTGTGAAACATTCTAGGAAGAAAGACAAGGGTGACAACCATCCTCCGAAGCACTACTTAGGCACACTATCACACTTTTAGTGTGCCTTTGCACCCTTGGTTGAATTTTGAGGCTTAATTTCACCAAAAAGTGTAGTACCTTCGTGATCTGATTGAAATTATACAAGGTAAAAATAGAAGAGAAAGGAAAAAAGTGCATGTGCTGACTTAAGTGCTTATTTTAACTTGAGGGTAGGCCCCATGTTTCCATCCAAGAGAAATTTTAAACCTCATTTACACCCATGGAAAAATTTGGAGGTGCAATTGCACCCCAAAAGGGAACCCTCTTCCTATTGGTGGGAATATTTGACGTGGTGCATGTGAAGACATGAAGAAAATAAGGAAAACACTTCTACATGTGATGTTCGTGCCAATTCCTCTCTCCATCATCATCCCCTAGTTTAATGTTCTCCACTCCTTACACCCAAAGCACAATTTTGAATGAAATTTTACTCCAAAATTTTACTCAATGTGAAAGGAGGCTTCCATTCCCCCATCTTGCACTCCTCCACTCTCCCACTTTCCCATGTGCACCCCCTTATTTCACTTCTACCATATAACTTCACTCGTCCTTTCTCGCATTCCAAAAAACATAAATCAACATCATAAAGTAAGAAAGGAAATATATTAAAGTGTCTTGAAGCTGATTTAACCTCCCCAAACACTAAGAAAAATCTCTTTTGTTCCCTAGGTGTCCAAATCTCGTTTTCCTATGTCTCTTTATTCCTAGCTCCATTTTCCCTCAAATTCGGACCACAGATCCCTCATGATGGAACCTCAAAGGATATGTATTGATCACATAACATGATATAATAATTAAAAAATATTTAGGACTATTTTTTTAGTAATCATTACCTTTATACACCAAAATCTCAAGATTTCAAATAATATTGCACCTAATGCACATGGAGGAAACACACAACACTTAGAGAATAATTTCATGTCATCAAATGCATAATTTTGAGATATGACATGTGTTATAAAGTGGAATAACTCTCACAGTATGAAAAAAATTCTCTTTGAACCCTAAAAACCTTGTAAACTTGCATACCCATGAAATTTTGATTTCACTCATTCTCCAAAACCCCATGAGAGAAACTCCTTAAATTTTTAGAATCCATCTCTCTCCCATAAGATTAAAAAAATTAGCCCAAGATCAGCTGAAATGGATAAGAATTTATCCTAGACTAAAACATAAAATATTTTCCCTCTATTTTCCCTCTTTGCCTTTGATTAAGCTAAATATGAAAATATTTGCCTAATTTTATTTTTATTGTAGTAGTGAATAAATAAAAAATTGAGTATGGAAATTAACCCAAGAAAAATAAGAAATAAGATGTGAAACCATAGTTTTAAAAAGGGTAAGAAGAGCCTTAGCTGATTCGTATTGAAATTTGTATTGTGCCGAAGTCTTGACTGGATGAACAGAGAGGGAGAAATGTTGCCAGAGCCTCGAGAAAAGTGTGTGAGATGATGATCTATCTAGATGGGGTGCCCTGTCGATTCTCTAGACCTATTTATGGGAACCTATGTTTATGTAACTACTCAAAAAACCCCTTTGAGTAATCACAAGGTATTCATTGTTGTTCTCATTTTGTCACTATGAGGTCACACAGTGGTCTCCGAAGTCATTGAAAACTTGGAATGAAGTAATGACCTGTAAAATCCTCAAAGAGACATCAAATCTTTAAAATTGAAGATGCAAAATGAGGGTTCATACTATCATCAGATAACACAATGGTTAACTTATGAGATCTTTTCACTACATCTCATAACCAATCTATTTATATGTGTGTGTGTGTGTGGAATTGTCCCCTACGTGGCTCTTATGAGTGACACACTTGATATCAAGAAAAGTAGGTATATGTAAGGAAATGTAATAGATGTGTGCATGGAATAGAATGAACTTCCATCCTATGAAGTGTATGTAGAATAACCAATCCTTATGTCCCTTTGATGGTGTGAACTAGATGCAATGGAGCCATTACATTCTTGATAGATATAACCTTAGGTGGTGATATCCAATGCTTAGTGCTTGGTCCTTTATTATGATCACAAAAATTTATATTTATATGATTCCCTTGCTTGAATTTCATAATTATCCTTGAAAATTCCAACTACCAAAAAGATAAGATTCTCAAAGCTGCTAGAAAGGACTTGAAAAGTGTGAACATAGTATACGGAGGTCAAGGGCGCCCAAAGGGGACGAGGGCACCTAGCTTCAACAACTTGGTTGGGAAGTAGTGTCCAAGATGATAAATTTTGAGGTATAAAAATAAGAACAAGTAAGTAAGGGTGAAAGACAGTAGAAATAAAGAAAGGTGGCCATAAACATGGGTTAATAAGTACTTTTCTTACTTAGGAATCATATTAATAATAGTATACAATTAGGAATAAATAGTTACCCAAAGTGTGTGATTTTTTTCTATATTTTCCCACATGTTATGTTGTTAAGTGAATGTTTGATAACATAAAGTAGATAAGACGTGTACCGAGAACCATGTAGATTGATGATCGAGTGTGAAGTGATAAAAAAATGTGAAGCATGGATTATGAGGAGGAAAAAGTGTAAAAGTGATGATGAAAATGACCATAGGGTGGAAATGCATGTGTAGATGTCAGGATGGGAATTTTGGTAATGTTGATGTTGTGAAGTGACTACCACCTCCTATAAGGAGAGACATGCAAAAAGAGAAGAATGAAAAAATAGTCAAATACTCATGTATATGATCGAAAATGTGTAAAACGTATGTAAGGAAAATATGTAAAATATGAAAATGAAAAAGGAACATGTGCACTTGATCCATGATGAGTAAACTGGTATAGAAATTATCCTGAAGATGTTGTAGATGAACGTGTTTTTTGGGTGATCTCACATCGATTACGCTAACCCCGAGTTTTTGGGGCGATCTCACATCATGTCATGTAATAAGTGTAAGGAGAAAATTCTTGTGTTATAATCCAAACTTTAACTACTTCCCACAATGTAGAACACAACTACATATGTTGTTTAAAATTTTATCAATTTTCTTGAACAAGAGAGTGAAAAGTGTTGTGTAATGCATGCATGTCGAGTGCTAAGGATTTTGTGCCCTATAAAATCCGTTGTGTGAAGTTCTGTAGAGTGTGATGAACTAACAAATGTTGTGTAACTTCCCCTAATCATAGGCATCCAAGAAGGGTTAGGGGTGCCCGGGCATTGTTTTCTTGATTTGGGCACTTTGGTGTATGTGTTGTGTTAAGGACCCAATTCATATTCTAAGTCCTATATGATACTAATGATTGTGTTGTACTAGTCTTGTGTTGTGCTAAAAAGTGATTTTATGAAGCTACATGGGGAGAATGATTCACCCAAATGATGCCCCCTTTTTGGGGTTCATGTGATGTCACTAAAGGAGTATGTGGCCCAAAAGAGGACCAATAGATATGCTGAAATTTTTCCCTATAAGGGGAAGGGAAGTTTCTTGGTAGAAAGAAAGGTACACAGAAACAAAGTGGCTAGGAGATAAGTGATAGTACAAGCAAATAAAAACATGCATGGAGAAGATGAAATGTAGGATAAGAATACAATGTGTAATCTAAGATGAAAGAAGACAATGTAGACCATGAAAATTAGGTTGTAAACATGGGACACTAATCACTATGTTGTAAGACAATCAAGGACAAAGAATACAAAATAAAACAATGTTCACACAAGTCAAATGACACAGCCCGCAAACAATGGCAAAAATGACAAGAAATGTAACTAACAACCATGGAAGTAAATATACCTACAATACAAATGGTGCACATGAATCACCTATTAGCATGTTAGAAAGATGAAAATTTATGTCAAAGCATGTATTATTTGATAATAAATGTGCTATGAGAAATGAAACAATTGCACCTATAGTGTACAAAAGTGGATTCCACAGGAACCTCTAGGGACCTGTAATAGGTATTGTGTCAAGCATCCATGTTACGTGTAATATATTTGTATAATATATGATGACAACTAGAAATGAAAGTGAACTTGCATGTGTTTATGATAAAGATAATGACATAAAATATATCTATCTAACATGAGTAAAAAAGTATACATGTAAAATCATAAGTAAGCAAGAGTCAATGTGACTAAGATACGTAGTATGATGTGGATGAGGTGGAATGGAATGTAGTGTGAATGATAGGATTCATGTCCCCCTCAAGTGAATGTGTATGCATGATATGAGGTTCATTTATATATTACCCCTCGGTAGCAAAGAATGAACCATAAACAAGAGTGTGTCATTAGGAAATGGTTTGAATTGTGTGAACTACAAAGATGTGATTGTGAAAGTACAAAGAATAGAGTGTAACCGTGTGAGTGATTGATTGAGTGTGGTGTGTTCATTTTATATGGAACCCTAAACAGATTGAGTATGAACCATAGAACTAGAGCGTGTTATAGGGTATTGATCACAACGTGTAGAAGTGAATGCCAAAAATATATGGTGTGAATGTGTAGAGTAGAGGATATGAGAAAGAGGTGTGAATAACGCATGATGTGTGAAGAATGTGATGTATAGTGTGTATTGTAGTGTGCAGTGTGTGAGGTTCATGTGTATAGTATGCCCTCAATATTCAAGTGTGAACCAAAACATGATAGTGCCCCATTGGGAACTAACGATGGAAATGTATCGAGATATGTATGATGAATGTAAAAGACTAGATGAAATATACGTAAGATGGGATGTAACACCCTGAACTGTTGTTACTTCCTCCTGAGCATACAAGTGTTGATATGTGATTTCTTTTGTAAAAAGGATGTGTTCCTTTGAGAAGTCATGCTTGATATGGACTGTATCTTCTTAGAAATTGCAGATCTTTGACTGAGTCAGAATATGATTGGACTCTTTTATTTCTTTCATTTTACACCTGAGTTTAATCTGATCTTGGAATGAATTATGGAGTTATCCATCTATAAGACCTAGCCTTGGATCAGTGGTATTGATCCAAGTGGTGCTTTAAGTTTATTCGTGATGAATTAAAATTATAGACCTTAGGCAGGTTGCAAGGTCTGGATGCATTGAATAAGCTAGTCCGGAGTATAACTCAGGCTGAACATGTTAAATGAACTGGTGCCCGATATCGTAATATACCTGGAAGGTCTTGATCGTGGACCAGGTAATAATTCAGTTACATTTAATTCACTAGCCTATTGGCAGTACAGGAGTGAACCCTGTTCGTGAATGTATGTTGTAGATTCTTTTTCTGAGCATTTGAAATGTTAGATCTAACTAGATTTATTAAGGTTAGTAACCTAAAACTAAACTATAACCTAGGGGTTAGATTAGTGTTAATCTAACCTAGGCCTAGGCTATAAGCTAATGTTCTAAGTTAGTATCTATGTGTTATGAGGTTAGACTAAGTGTTATCCTAAATCCTAACCTAAGTTACTAACCTAACTATTGAACAAGGAGGAAGGGCGGTTTCTATGGCATTAAATACATGGATAAGCATGAAGGACAAGAAATTTGGTAGAAGTTTTTAAACGGATAGCTAGAGCCGACGTGGCAGGTCACCAAAGTTGGAAATGGTCTTCGAACTGGTTTTATCCATCGCCAACTATGGCGGTCGGTGGCAATGGAAATTTAGCGGGAAATTTGGAGTAAATGCCATTTATGAACTCGGTCTTCGAGCTCGGGTTTCACAGGAAGGCATGCAAAATGGAAAGTTAGTAGTTTGTTTGGTTTTTCATGCGCTCCGGTTTTCCCTCTGTCTGATCACTGGTTCTTCACACCAGTCTTCTTGGAGTTGCATGGCAAATATGAGTGTAACTCGCTCTTTCCTCTGGCAAGGAAAATTTATAAGTCATGGTAATAGCAAATTTTTGTTGGTGGATCTAACTTGGAAAAGGAGGAGAAGGTTCGAGCTCTTTCAGTGGTCTGCTTTGAAATTTTAAGCAAATAACCGAGGCATGTTAGGCCCGACCCTTAAAAATCTTGCTCTCTTTCAAATGATTTCATTAGAACAACTCTGTTCAGATGATTTTTGGAATTAGATGGTTTTTATGGTAGCTTGGTGTGATCTTGTTACTGTATCTTCTTGCTGGTTCGATTTTTCAATTTAAACCTTGATGGGTGTATTTTATGTTTCGAACTATTGCAATATTTCATTTTGTTTTGCATTCCGGCTTTAATTTGCGAAATATATGCAAGAAAGTATACTAGACCTGCTCTGTGAGAGCCCATGAATTGTTCTCTTGATGGGTACAGGTTATTGTTGATACTTGTTGTTAATGCTTACTGTTGATGCTTGTTGTTGATACTTGTTGGAAAGGATACTGATGGACTTTTTGTTCAGTTTAATTGGACTTCTTTGTAAGTTCTGTCGAGGTTATTATAGGTGGTGGTTACTGAATCTTGTAGGGGTTCGCTATGATATTTAGGTTATGTTGAATGGAGAACTGACTGTGTTTCAGTATTTATTGCGACCCTGTAGAAGTTGTTTCTCCATCCCTTGTGTTGCAATTACGAGATTTAACTCGATGATAGTTGCATTATATTTATTGTATTCAAAACGACTCTATGGAGTACATTGAATGATTCGTATATTATGGACCACTGTTGAAGCTATATATCTATGAATATTGGTAATTTGATTTTTTCGAGTCTTGAAGGAGTAATGGTAATCGACCTCTGTTATTTTGTAATGAAATTTTGGTACAGACTCTTTGGGTGTATTTTTACATTTCCTTTCTGTGTAAGCTTGAGCGAAAAATATTGAAGAGGCTCAGTTGGATTCCTTGTTACGAAATCAGTATTTAGCTTTTGTATAAGCCTGATTTGGAACGTTACCATTGTTGGCATAGTTGGAATCATTAACTATTATTTATGTTGTTACTGTTGTTTGGATTGAGTTGAATCCTTGATAGGTAACAGTGTATACGCCTCCTAATTAAGCCCGATTTGGTACACTATTGTTTTTGACACTATTGGGTTCCTTGAGTATAGATAGATATCATGTATCTTGGCTCTGTAAAAGTGGGTCGTGAATACCATACTTCAAACTCTGAATGCGTCCAGATGTGAATACGGTATGTTATGTTTCCTTTCTGATTATTCCAGTTAGATGAGGCTGTGAATGTTGCGGGAATTTTGTATGATTATCTCTCGCATAGTTTTAGGAAACATCAATTGCTTAATGCCATGGAGTCTATTATTAACTGCGATAAAATAGAAGTTCTTTGATTTTGACCTTGGGTCTAAAAGCCTTACAGTGTTTAGTAGGGACTAGAATGGGCTGTAGGTTGATGTAAGGGATTGTTGGCGTGTTTACGTCTTCTGTTGCATGGATATCTATTCTTGAGCTTAATTGAACTTAGGAGTTGTCGACTGCACCTCAACAGGCAATGGCAGTGAATACCTTCTTGTTTGTCACTTCGTGTGGGAGGTCATGTAGAGTCTGTTTGTTAGATAGTCATCACTGTTTGGCGTGAGAGCTACTGTACTGTAGTTTGTTATATTTTAAACTTTAACAAAACAGTGGTGCTTTTGGTGGTCTCGTCTGATTTATTCGCATGTGTTTAAGGTGAATGCTTTGCTCTTGGAAAGACGGTACAGTCATGAGCTAGTTCTGGGGGAAATATGTATGATTCGTTTATTTCTCTTCTGTTATAAAGTATAGGTTGATATAATTGTTGATCTAACTTTTGGAATTGTTCTATCATGCTGATGGAATCATGAAAGGTTATTCATTTATTATGTTGAATATATATTAGTCCGTCGATGTTCTTTGTCCTTGGGATTCGGATGGATAGTTGGTTAGATGCATTTGTCTTCTTGGTCTCTAACGTTTTGATGAAATATTTGAAAGGTATCTAAGACTATTTAGTGACTATAATATGAGCTACGCGTTTATAGTCATGTTGTTTTACGAAAGCATAGTCTGAAATGTGTTTACTTGTTTGGTGTTTTGATCTCATTTAAACAGGGTGTTTAATGAAAACAATTGATGGATTGCAATTGTTTTAAGAGTTAGTGCTTATCATGCTCAGTTCATCAAACTGACCCATGTTGACAATTTTTGCAGATGGTTGCCATAAGTGGTAAAAGCACGAGATCGATAGGATGATCAAATTATTAAATTTGATTTTATGTTGAATTACTGACTTGATTTTCTAAATGTACTATATGAGGAAAGATGTTCTTCTTCCGTTGAGTATTGTATCAAGTATGCTTTGAATGCATAAAATGTATTTGTTTAGCTCTGAAAGGAATGGAAATAAATATATGTTACTTATGTGTTTGTATTCTTATTTGATAGTTTGAATTTCTTCGGTTCAAATACCTGGAGGGCATTGTTATCATTGTATAATTTGGAGACTTTTGTGATTGTCAATATAAGCTTGCAAGAATATGAGACTCGAATTCTTATGATTGTTTAGCCAAAGATGTTCTATCCGAACCTAAATTGAAATTTAGATCACTTTGTCTTTCTGAAAGATAGGGTTAAAATAAACCTAAGCAGAATGCTAAACAAGCTGAATTAAATTATTAATCCCTAGTCTTGATTAAGCCAGGACAACATTTAATTGGATTCTTAATCATTATATCTTGATACTTATAAGTACGATATAAATTCAGTAATGAGAACTGAAATAAACCAAAAAGGGGGTTACATTGGCAATCACATGTGAAGATTATGGGTTATTGCCCAAATTTCATGATTTAGAATTATGTATATTCTATGAACTCCTTGATGGAACCTTAGCCTTAATAACTTCTCTGTGTAAAGGGTTTTATTAAGAAAGGTCATTCTAAGGTGAGGAACCCAGGGATTGGGAAAGGCTAACCTTAGGGGAACGTCTTTTAATATAATTTAAACTCAATGTGCATAATGCTTATTAATAAGTAGATCTTTTCGAGGTGGATTTAAAGGTTGACGGCACAAGTCAACTGCAGGGTTGTACCTTCGAGAAGATTAGGATCTTCTCGAAGATACAACAATGCGAGTGACTTATGACGACACCCTTTGCATTGATCATTAAGATTTACACCTTTAACTCGATGGGACCGATTAGGAATGTGGTCACATTATAAGACCGCCTAGGAGACTCGGGGTATCTTGACACCTTTGGTTTAACTAGGGTTGACCCGATATGTCATCTTATCCCTAGTCCTCGGGAGCATCCATATAATGTTATCACCTTACTAATCCATTTCCGAGTGAATAACTTGGGATAAGGAGGACTGACAGAAGTCGGTATAAGACATTCCATATAACATAAGAATGGGGTGAATGACGTATTCTAGATTGACGAGTATGTCGTTAAGGAATACGAGACATAAGCAGTATGTTTCAAATCTTTGGCCAAAGTATCGCAAGCTGCTGATTGCATTGTCCCGAGTCACTGGTCTAAGGGATGAGATCTTGATGAATAATGGTAACAATTATTGATTAGGTTCCTTGGACGAGCATTCTGAATCCCAGAATAGGGAAGAGAACCGCGAGAGTGAAGTGTTAAATGAAAACTCCAACTCTTATTACTCATGAATAGATCGGTAGATTACCGAGTCATGGAATGAATAGATCGGAGGTACTCCGAGTCATTACAGCTGCATATGGTTATCTGTTATAAGAATGGTTATTTGATTTGTGAGTTCTAAATTATGTATTTAGAACCAGGAAGCATTTATCAAAAAAAAATTGACTTGTTCTAATGTATAAAATGAGGATGTTACATGGGAGATATTTGATGATGCGAGAAGAGAGAGAGGGAGGAAGTATGATGCCCCCAAATCGTATGGTGATGAGTGTGTTATTTGATGAATGATGTTTAGTGACAGATGATGAGAGAGTTTATTTTATGTGAAAATAGATGGTGATAAATGTATGCATGTATTAATGAGTATGTAGTATATAGATATAATGGGAAGATGAAATGGGTTATTATTGTAAGAGATCCCTCAACAGTCATGTAAGAACCACAAGAACATGAGTGTTTCATCAGGGAAATAATGATATAATGCATGTATCAAAGGGTTTGAAAGTGATAAGAAAGATGAATCATGAAGCACAAAGCGTTAAGTGTGATAAGACATGTTAGAAACAATTGATAGTGCTAGAAGGGGGGATAAGTGTGATGCCTCCCAAGTGTGTCAATGATGAATATTTATGGAGAGATGTGAGATATTCCTTGTCATTATGAATTAGTGTTGTTTATATCATAATAAGATTTAGGGCACCCACAATGTTAGACCAAAGCAATAGTAGGACCATGTTATGGTAGTAGAAATTTGAAATGTGTCTTAATTATCAGTAGAAGGAGTAGTTTCTTTGACAAGATGAATTAGAAATGGAAGTGGAGCAGGATGGGGAGGAATATTGAATGGTGGTAACTTAGGTGGGATTGATGATGCTACAAAAGACTTGATAGGAGAAGAAGGTGGACTAAATTTTGAAGCGATTACGTATTTTGACTTGGTAATTTCGTAGATGACTTGAGAGGAGGGGGTGCTATATTTATTTTAAGAGGTGGTTTCTTAGGTGGTTCTTGAATCTCCATAGAAGGAACCTTAGAAATTATGGCATGATGCTCATTAGATATAGATGAATCAGTTTTAGGAACCCATTGAGATGTAACAATTAGAGAGGACGATGTAACATGATGTTGTGTAATGAATGAGATAAAACCTTGATGCTCAAGATGTTTTATTATTTATTGTAAAGAATATAAATCATTTTCATTATTTCCATTAATTCGATGATAAGTGTAAAATGGGAAACCTTAAAATTTGACCAGCCGATAAGGAGGCTAACAACGAGTAGTTGGAAAACAAATCAATTGATAACTGAGATTTGTAAGAATGTAATATTTCTTAGCATTATGATCAAATGTGAGAGGCTTTGGTAATGAAAATACTTGAGGCTCACTAATATGAGCACATGTAAAATACATAGGATGAGGATGAGAAGAAGAACTAACATGAGCTTGAGAAGCATCCTTAAGATGTTGGATTTCATATTTTAGAGATGTAATCATGGATTCCATAGCCTGAAATTTATCTTGAAATAAAGAATGTAAATATTAAATTGATTCCAACATGGATTGATTAGATGGAGGATCAATATTACTACAGTCTTCAGATAGATGTTCTAAAATATCACTCACTTGATGTGGTGGTGTATCAATAGAAATATACATGGTATCTAGGGATTTTTTCATAACAACTTGGTAATTAGGATGCATTTGAATTAAATCATAAAAATAAATTTGAATAATTTTAGGATCCATGATAGAGAATATGATATGCTAAAAGAAGGATCCAAAACACGATCACGAGTGCAGTTCACTAAAATGATTAAGATAAATATGGGAATATATGCCTAATCGATTACTATTATAACAATAAATAAATAAACAATTGAGTACATAAATTAATCAATGCAAACTAAGAAATAATATTTGAAACCCTATTTACAAATATGGTAAGAAGATCCTTAGCTTATTCACCATGAAATCTATACTATGTCTAAGTCTCGACCGGATGAATGGAGAGGGAGAAGTGTTGCATAGAGCCTTAAAAACATGTGTGAACTAATGATCAATTTGTACTAGGTTTCTACGAGAACCCTAGACCTATTTCGTGGTGCCTATGTCTGTAGAAATATTCATGAAACCTCCTTTGAGTGGTCACGAGGTATTTGGTGTTGTCTAGATTTGGTCTCTATGAGTTTGCACAACGGTTGCCGAAGTCACTGGAAACCTACAACGAAGTTTTGACCTCCAAAACCCTCAAAGAGACATCAAATCCTAAAATAGAAATATTTTGAATTAGGGTTTGGACTATCTTCAACTATCACAATGGTGAACTTACGGTGAGTGTTGCACTACATCGAAAACCCAATGTAGTTCTATGTTTTTATGCGGAAAATTTCCTAGGTGGTTCTTGTGCGTGTCGCACTTGATAGCAAGAAAAACAACTAGATGTAAATAAATGAATTATATGTGTGTATGGAATAGAATTAACTTCCCTCCTATGAAGTGTGTTGGTGCTCAATCTGATCTCGCCCCATTTACTCTAAAAATTCTTAAATTTGCGGGCTCTATCATATTTTCTATTTCCCCGAATGGATGTGTGAAAGGTTTTATTCATTTGTATGTTGTTGAAGATCCTTGTCCATGGTTGTGGATCACATTTGGGCCTTATATCATTTCTAAATTCTTTTTCCTTAAAGAAAGATTCATTTCTAGGCATGAAATGGTGAAGTTCCCTTGCATCTTACTATTTGATGGGTGTGTTTTCCTATCAAAATTTATCTCTAACGTCTGTAGATACATGTTCATTCTTGATTGGATGCGGGTCGATGGGTATTTTTAAACTTTAAGGCCTACTTAACTCAAAGCTTGTCCACATCAAGGGTCGTTGCTCATTTAAGGATCCACCTTTGGGTCCTATCTTAGCAGTTGCGCCAAGGAGACACGTGGAGGCTTCCGCTGGCTCCTCTCTATACTCAAACTTTTCAAGCAACTTTCTAAGGCCTGAAACATGTGGTGAGCCTGCACTTTTCTAGGGTCTCCAATTTTGGGCACCATATCAAAGTTACACCAAGGAGACACATGGAGGCTTCCACTGGCTCCTCTCTATACTTAAAATTTTCAAGTAACTTTCTAAGGCACGGGACACGCAAAGGGCCCCGAGACTAGTTTGGGAACCGCCCCTGTACTTTACTTTTGAAGAAGAACTAGGAGGACACATGGAGGTTTGTTAGGAAATAAGTGATAAAATATGCAGAATAATCCCTCACAGAATCACAACAGTAGAAAATAATATGCAGAAATTATTATAGATCTCAAATAAAATTGCAGAATAAAATAACACAACATAAAGAGACAGTATTTAACATGGTTCACCCAATTTGGGCTACGTCCACCAAGAATCACTTGCTTAGATTTTATTACAAGCCACCGCTCTCTCAATACAATACCCAGATCCGTTTGGAGCTATGCTCAACAAACTCTATAGAATTCACAATTGAATTCAAAGCACATCTACAATGTTTTTCATTATACCCTACCATATGCATAAAACCATATAAGTAGGCAACTGCTTAAGCAGTTTTACAATACCGTGGGTATCAAAACCATGGGCCAAAACCAGCCCAAAAACCTATGGGTCAAAAATCTCACCCATATGAGAAGAGCACATTTCCGATATGTCGGGTGTGTTTTTTGAGGCAAAATAAAAAATTTACGCCCAATTTTTTTTTTTTGGTGGTTGCGCCCCGAACATCTACTATCGAGGGCTGCACCCCTGAACCCCTAACACCGGGGGCTAACACCCCTGGACCCCCACTCGAGGCTCGACCCAACCCCAAACCCCGACGAGGATACATGAAAAGTGTACAGTACTCTTAGTGTACAGTCTTCAACACTTTCACACATGAAAATAGGCTCCACAACCTAACAATCTCCCACTTGGAGACTAGTTTTCTCTGAGCAAGTTTCTCAACCCTTCACTAATTTCTATGAATACCAACCAAAGTTGAACACAAACTTTGAGCTTTTTCCCTTGTGACCACCTTGGTCATCATGTCTATAGGACTATGATTGATATGAATCTTCTCCAACTTGAACTTCTCTTCCTCAAAAGTTGTCCTAATGAAATGGTACCTTAACTATATATGCTTTGTCCTAGAGTGGAAAGAAAAGTTTTTAGCTAGGTGTATAGCACTCTGACTATCACTATGCAGCTTTCCTTCCTCCTACTTATTCCCCAACTCCTCAAGTAATTGTTGTAACCAAATCATTTCCTTTCTTGCCTCTGTGGCAACAACATACTCAGCCTCCATGGTTGACAAAGCCACCAACTTCTGTAGTCGTGAAATCCAACTTACTGTTGTTCCACCTACAGTGTAAACATAACCTATTGTGCTCCTCCTACTATCTACATCTCCAGCCATATCTGAATCTACATAACCACACAAAGTGGTGTTTGATCCACTGTAGCACAAAACTGTCCCCATGGTCCCTCTCAAATACCAAAGGATCCACTTTCTTGCTGCCAGTGATCTCTACCTGGATCACTCATAAATCTACTCATTACTCCCCTTTGCAAGGGCGATATCAGGCCTAGTGCACACCATGGCATACATAAAACTACCAACCACTGATGAGTAAGGTACCTTGGACATCTGGTTTCTCTCTTGCTCTGTCTTGGGACACTGTTCCTTTGATAACTTGAAGTGGCCTACCAAAGGAGTCCCACCGGTTTAGCATCCTACATATTAAACCTCTCCAAGACCTTCTTAATGTACTCTTCCTGAGATAAAGTCAGCTTCCATTCCTTCCTATCCTAAGATATCCTCATACTAAGGATTTGTTTGGCTGCACCCAAATCCTTCATAGCAAAGGATTCACTTAGTTGCTTCTTGAGTAATTTTATTTCCTGCATGTTTTTACTTGCAACCAACATGTCATCCACATACAGAAAAAAGATAATATAACTGTCATCTTCAAATTTCTTTGTATACATGCAATGGTCATAATGACATCTAATATAACCTTGCTCCATCATGAAGCTATCAAATTTCTTATACCATTGACGTGGAGCTTGTTTCAAGCCATACAAGCTCTTCTTCAGTTTACACACCATCTCCTCTTTACCTTTGACCTCATAGCCCTTTGGTTGCTGCATATATATTTCCTCCTCCAAATCACCATGGAGAAATGTAGTATTTACATTAAGTTTTTCTAAGTACAAGTCTTCTGCTGCAACTATTCCTAGAATAGTTCTAATAGAAGTTATTTTCACTACAGGAGAAAAAATCTCATCAAAATCTATACCTTTTTTTCTGTGTAAACCCCTTGACCACCAACCGGGCCTTGTATCTTTTCTTGCCTCCTTCTTCCTCTTTGACTCTAAACACCCACTTGTTCTGTAATGCTCTTTTGCCTTTGGGTAGCTTCACTAAATCCCATGTCTGGTTCTCCATGAGAGCTTGATGCTCCTCATCCATGGCTTGCTCCCACTTCTTCCTGGCATCTACCTGCATTACTTCATCAAAGATCTCTGGATCTCCACTATCAGTGAGTAATAAATAATAAAGAGAAGGAGAAAAATGTTTAGGTTCTCTTCTTACCCTAGAAGACCTCCTCAATATAGGATTTTGGGGTTCTGAACTAATTCATGTGTCACTTTCCCAAATGGAAGATCCTCTACCACTGCATATTCTTTCTTGGATTCTTCCCTATTTTCCTACAACTATTGCTTATACATGAATTTCTCATTAAATACCACATCCCTAGATCGAATGATTTTCTTGTCCTTAATACTCCAACATTTATATCCAAAGTCATCACCACCATAACTAATGAAAGTACATTTTTCTGATTTAGCCTCTAGCTTGCTCCTATCATCCTTGTCTATATGAATAAAAACCTCACATCCATAGGCTCTAAGAAATGAATAATCAACTTTCTTACCATACCAAGCCTCCTCAGGTATGCCTCCATCCAAGGCACTTGAGGGTCCTCTATTTATCAAGTACATAGATGTGCTCACACATCGCCCAAAAGAAAGAGGATCCTGCATGTAACCTCGTGCTCCTAGCACATTCCATTATTGTTTTGTTCATCCTTTCGATACCCCATTCTGCTTTGTGGAGTTCTTGAAACCATCTTTTACTTGCATGGATTCCATTCTTAGAATAGTAATCATCAAATTCATTGTTGTAATACTCCCCTCCATTATCTGACCTGAGACATTTTAGATTAAGACCTATTTCATTCTCTACCAAGGCTTTCCATTTTAAAAAAGTGTCAAATACATCATATTTGTTTCTAATATAATAAACCCAAACTTTCCTTGTTGCATCATCAATAAAAGTAACATAATAACTTGAACCCCAAGAGATGATACGAGTGGCCCCACACATGAGAATGCACCAGCTCTAACTTAATCTCTTTCTTTGTAGGTCTAACCTTGACCATCCTTACTCACTTCTTTTTCCCATATATGCAGTCCTCACAGAACTCCAAACCTATTTTTATATATCCGGGAAAATCCTTCTTTATGATCTCCATGCCCTTATGGCTCATATGAATGAGCCTATAGTGCCACAATGTTGTATCTACTTCTGAAGCCACAAGATTACAAACATTAGTGATATAAGTGGTTAAATACAAGGTTCCAACCTTCTTACCTCTTGCCACCACAAGAGCACCCTTGGTAACCTTCCAAGAGTCCACTGTAAATATCACAATACAACCATCACTTCCTAACTACCCCTGCCGATATCAAATTTCATCTTAATGTAGGCACATGTTTGACATCCTTCAATAGCCAAGTATTCCCATTTTGCATCTTAACCTAAACATAACCTTTTCCAACTATGCTGCAAGGCTCATCATCACCAAGAAAAACATGCCCAAAATATCCTTGAACATAATCAACAAAATAATACCTATGTGGAGAAGCATGGAAAGAAGCCCTCGAATCTAAAACCCAAGATTCAATAATATTGTGCAAAGAAAGAATCAAAGCATCCTGACATACATTACTCGTTGCCACATTTGCCTCCTTGTTTTCTTCCTGTTGTTTCTTCTTGTCCCAAAGCTCCCAACAATCCTTCTTTGCATGCCCAAACTTTCCATAGTGCTAGCATACTATCTTGCTTTTGGATTTTGACCTTGCCCGATCCTTTGATTTTCCATAGCTTCCTCTATTCTTCTGTCTCCCTCTAGTTTCCACTGTCAAAGCATTCCTTGAAGTAGAAGATTCACCAGATCTTTTTCTTTGCATTTCCTCACTTAGAATCACCCCTACAACATCCTCAAACTTCAACTTTGAGTTATTTGGAACCGAGTTGCTTACCACCATTACCAAGCTATTCCAACTCTCAGGTAAAGAGCACAAAACTAATAAAGCCCTAACTTCTTCATCAAATTCTATTGTAACCAAAGCTAGCATATTTACAACCATATTAAAATCATTTAGATGATCTGCTATTGAACCATTCTCATACATCTTCATATTAAACAACTTTTTCATTAAAAATATCTTATTAGAGGTAGAGGGTTTTCATACAACTTCCCTAATGCATCCATCAATTCTTTTGTAGTCTTTTCCTTTGAAACATTAAATAATACCGAAGATGCAAGACACAGCCGGATTGTTCCAAGTGCCTTCCTATCTAGCAAATCCCATTCTACATCTATCATGCTTGAGGGTTTGTTCACCTTCTTAGACAACAGAGTATAAAGATCCTTCTGATAAAGGTAATCTTCCATCTGCATCTTCCAAAGAATGAAATTCTACCCATTGAATTTATCAACCCTAGATCTTCCATCATCGCCATAGCTCACACTCAAGATAAAACTTTCCCTACAATTCAACACTTGATAAACCAAACCAAGCTCGATACCAATTGTTAGGAAATAAGTGATAAAATATGCATAATAATCCCTCATAGAATCGCAACAATAGAAACTAATATGTAGAAATTATTATAGATCTCAAATAAAATCGCGAATAAAATAACACAACATAAAGAGACAATATTTAACATGGTTCACCCAATTTGGGCTATGTCCACCACGAATCACTTTCTCATAATTTATTAGAAGCCTTTGCTCTCTCAATACAATAACCATATCTGTTTGGAGCTATGCTCAACAAACTCTATAGAATTCACATGATCGAATTCAAAGCACATTTGCAATGTTTTTCATTAAACCCTACAATATGCATAAAACCATATAAGTAGGCAAATACTTAAGCCATTTTGCAATACTGTGTGTATTAAAACCAGCCCAAAACCTACGGGTCAAAAATCTTGCCCATATGAGAAGAGCATGTTTCCGATATGTTGGGTGCATTTTTTCGAGAGGCAAAAAAATTATGCCCAAATTTTTTTTTTGGGGCCGCAACCCCAAACATCTACTATCGGGGTTGCACCCTCAAACCCCTCTCTTGAGGGATGCTACCCCAAACCCCCACTCGAGGCCCGGCCTAATCCTAAACCCTGACGAAGATACATGAAAAGTGTACAAGACTCTTAGTGTACATTCTTCAACACTTTCACACGTGAAAATAGGCTCCACAACCTAACAAGGTTTCTGTTGGGTCTTCCCATACTAAGAATTTTTAATGGCTGATGAAACTTTTTGGACCCTAGCCATGTGGTGCCTTCCGCTGGTCCTTGAAATATTTCAAAAATTTACCGAAATGAGACACGTGGTGAGCTGCGCTTGTTTAAAGTCTACGATTTTGGGCACCATATCGAAATTGTGCCAAAGAGACATGTGGAGGCTTCCACTAGCTCCTTTTATACCGATACTTTTTCAAAGGCAAAAAGGAAATTTTATTGGGCCCATGGAATGTGGAGACCTTATGCTCATTTAAGGTCCCACCTCTAAGATTCATCTTTGAAGTTACGCAAAACAAACACGTGGAAGGCCCGCGCTCCTTAGGGAAGCTTCCTCGTACTTCACCTTTATAGTTGCACCAAGGAAACACGTGGACGTTTTTGATGTTTCCTCTTTTAACTTGGCCAAGTTAGACTCATAGCACGTAGGTATGTGAAATAATCCATGCGAAAAAACTAATTTATGAGAGGCACGAATACAGGAATCCATGCAAGGGCACTCATTTCCCACAGTGTATTCTCGAGGGTGAAAAGGATTGTTTGTCAGATCCAACTATACAGAGCCACCTAAAAATAAATCAAAAGGAATTTCTCACATGGAAGAATAAGAATGATTAGGACTATAAAAAATTATAGCATGACATCCCATTCATTAGTCGAGGGTCTGAGAAATGTGATCAGTTCATGATTTATCCACCTGGTAGCTTTCAGGTGTAAATTTGTTAAACATCACTTTCTGAGACAAATTGGTAACAAACAAAGGTTCCTCGAATATTATTTTCTTGGGGGGAAAGCTTTAATGTAAATGTGTTATAAAAATCATTCTTTAGCCATGCAAATGGTCAGGGATTGAATTCTTACCAAAAACATTTAAGAAATCCCATCTTCCTAAGAGACCATTTGAGAAACCTGTTAATCTCTTATGTTTTAGATTTGATCATGTCAAGTTGGTTGCAAGTGTACAACCATTGACAAGCTCTAATATTTTTCATGAAACCTTCCCCTGTTGATGAATCTAATCAACTTTGAATTAATTTGTGTTAATCTTGGGAAAATTTATGTTTGCTTTATTTCAAAATGTCTACAAATAGTATTTCTTGTTCCTATTGCAATCTTGTGTTAAAATCCTCTAAATCACACAGGATCTCATCCTTGTGATATTTTATTGGCATTTGCAATTTCATTACAAGAATATCCTTCATCATGTAATGAGATAAACAATTTAAAATCACTTTACTATCATTTTGTTGATAAATATTATCTGTAAGCCTTTGAGTGTATCTTAGGCATGAGGAACCGGGGTCTTAATGTTTAATTGAGTCTTTAGCTCAAGCGTTTGTGTTAAATTCTTGGATATTGTGTGAAACTGTGCAAATCTAGGCCTCCATTGATGCACACCTTCTGGTTGAAGGAATATTTTAGCTATTATGAAGCATTCTGTCATTTATTTTTCCAATTGTTGTGAAGGTTCTCAAAGATCTAGAAAAATCAAGTTTATCCTACTTAATCTCCCCCAAAAATTATTCAAAAACAATGAATCCTACTTGAACTACCCCTGTTTCCCTGTATTTCCACAAATGAATAAATTCTACTTGCTAAAATATGCATAAGCAATCATGATTCCTTAGTGTCTTTAGTAACCTTAACCCTGTTTAGAAAATATCACCATTCTTTAGAAGTGACAACTTGTGAGAGTTAAATTGTGGTGCATTGATCATATTTTCTCAAGGTTTCCTTTCAAATTTGTGCAAAGAAGGATATCTTCATTCTCCTTCACCAACAAAGGTTACAAAATGGGTCCTCTCACCCTGGTCGAAAGGCACGGCCTAAAGTAGTGAGGATAGATCAAATCCTTTTATATGGTGCTATCCATTTCTCTAACATTTGAGTGATAAAGAGCTAGCTGAATCACCTCCCCAGCTACAAAATGACATACATGATGATTTATCTGTCTCTAGGCTTCTTGTTAAATATTTGATGTTGCTCAGCTTGCAAGGAGAATTAATTTGGATACCAACAATTTTTGGCACCACTGTCGGGGATATTCAAAGGCATTCTTATATTTAGCCCCGGTAATGTTTATTACATGCTCTAAGTGCAAATACATTGTTGAAATGTCATCCTGTGTCCATATTTGTAAGAATCAAGAAAAGTTACAAGTTTTGTGTGCAATATTTCTAGTTTCTGTTGGTTTTTGCACTAATTTTACATCATCAATGTTAAATACGGGTAAAGGAAGGTCATATTTGTGAAGATTTGCATGAATTTAGTGTTAACAAACATTTGATAGATCAATTTTAGTGCATTTGCACAACTAAGGTGAAAATCCTTAGTGGTGACTCCATGTTGAATTAATTTTTGATAAATACCAATGTCTTAACCTTTGTCAATTAAAATTTATTACTAATATTTGCAAAGATGGAAGGAAGAAGATATCTCTTCATTAAAGACCTTGCTAGAAGGTTGTTTCCATAATTGGGAAAGACAAATTTTGAAGGAACAAGAATCTAGAAAGTTGTTGGAGATTAGAAATCAAGAAAGGAGTTATCAATTGTGGAAATTGATTATCCTTTCATCGAATATTTTCAAACTTCCTCAAGTGATTCTGCATCAGGTAGTATTTTTGTAGATTGGAATTCTCCATCTAGAGAGGGGAATTCATTTGTATTTGAAAATTTTGTGTCTCATTCTATCCCTATGTTTCCTAAAGTTGATAGGATCTTCTAAGAAATAGAGTTTTTAGAGAACATTCATTATAAGAATTGCATTCATGTGCCCCACAGACCCTCACTCCTCGTCATTCTATTTCTCTTCTAAGATCACCTCCCCAAAACAATATGGCCTAACCCCCACCCATACCTCTGTTTGTTGTGAACACTTTTGCACCTATAGATTTCAGAGGTATGGCTTGATATCCAAATGTTGTGCCCCAAGATGTTAGAAATAGATTGCCTAAATTTCAAGGAAATAATGCTATTATTGGTGATCAACACTTAAATATTTTTATCAATATGATGGAAGAATTTTAGATTGAATTTGAGGATGTGTACATAAAATTGTTTATTCATACTCTAAAGGAGGATGCATGGGACTGGTATAAATCTTTGCCAAAAACTCCATTGATTCATGGACAGAAATGAAGAATGATTTTAGATTGCAGTATGGAGATAAAACAGACCCTAGGTTTCTTTTATTAGAATTTGAAAATATTAAGAAGAATCCTAATGAGTCTGTTCATGACTTCAATATAAGGTTCAATAAGACCCTAAATAGGCTATATGTGATCTTGAGGCTAAGTGATGTTTCCTGTTTGATAAAATACTTTGATGCTTTTGATAACAAGGCTACTTATTATTTGAGGGATAAGAACCCAACAACATTGAGGCATGCCTTCACCATGGCTTTGTAGATTGAAAACAATATCAAAGCAGTTGGTAAGCCTCCTAAGAGGGAAGGTATCAAGCTGATCAATCCAGAGAAGCCTCAGTCAAGTAAGTTTATGGATATGGAGGAGGTTGTGAAAAATTTGGCCGAAGCTGTTAAGGAAATATCCTATAAATTGGCCAAGGTAGAGAAGGGGATTGGACAAAGTTCCCAAGGTCAACATAAATCACAAGGTCAAGAAATATTTGCAAATCATCCTAGGGGTGATCAAAGATCTGATGAAAGAGGCAAAGGACCCATGGGATGGAAAATAGACAACCCCAAGCCCATGAGAATAGAATCGTGCTTGATCCTTTGACTACCAGAGTTGCTTTTACTATGGAAGAAGCCAATGAAATTGAGTGGTGTGATAGATGTTTCTTGCCACATGCCCCATGTGATGAAGACAAATAAGTTGAGGAAGCTAATGATGAAATTGATGATGATGTGTGCAGGATGGGGTGTTCTACAAGCTCATGACAAGGAGCAACTTTGAATGAACTAATCAAAGTGTCGGAAGTGTTGCAGATTTTGGGATTGCATCCACCGGGTATTACCCTTCCTCCCTCTCATACTTTTGAAATAGCTATGGTTCAAGCTTTTGAATTTCCTAATAATTATTTTGAATACTTAAGGGCATTAATGATTAAAAATTATGATGGAGGAATCCCTTCTGAGGAGGATAGACAGTTGTTAATGAATGTTGTGGTTTCCCAAGAAAAAGAATATAACACTAGGAGTAAAGTTGTCAAAGGGAAGGGCCTTAGGCCAAACCAAAAACTCCAATTCTCACCAATATCTCAAAAGAAACTCCTAAGAAAGATACATCTGGAAAAGGCCTTGTTTCCCCAAACAGAACTGGTATCCTTGCCCATGCTCAGACTATGAAAAATCCTTTGTTGTCAGATGATTTTGTCAGTCTTCCTCCAAATGCTACCTTTCCCAAATACATTCCTTATGAAATTTCCCAAGTCTTGAGTTAGATAAAGATTTTTGTTCCAATTGTTGAGCTGCTTAGGATTCCTAAGCACAAGAAAAGGTCCTTTGAGTATTTAGGATTGAAATAAGAAAAGATTACCCAAGGTAGAAATGTAAACAATGTTGAGACTCCTCCTACCATTATAGAGTTGGAAAAACCCCAAGTGTTGGAAGAACTAGGTGAGCCACTTGAAGTATATTTGGGAACATCCTTGGTTGAGTCCCAACTAAATGTAGATCCATTTTTCACTACTCTAATTATTAGGGACAGGTTGTTACATAATTGTATGTTTGATTCTAGAGCATCATGCAATGTTATGCCTCTTGAGGTCATGAATGAATTAGATATCAAAGTGAAAATAACTTATGGGAAGTGCACTACCATGGATTCCAGAGAGGTGCCAGTTGTTGGATGTGTCAAGGGTTTGATAGTGCAACTTGTAACTTACCAGGAAAGAACTTAAAATTAGATGTTGTTATTGTTAATTGCCCTACCAAATGGGTAATATTGTTATCAAGAAAATGGGTTGCTAATGTGGGTGGGAGTGTGCAAATGGATATGTCTTTTACCACTATACCTATTGAGGGCAGCCTTGTAAAGTGGTATGGTGAAAAGAAGATGCTACATCTCATTGAGGATCCCAATAATGGTTCGTATGAAGTGTTATACACTAACATTGATGCTGATAAATTTTTGGATTTGCTGATGGTAAAGAGGAACAAAATTGATCAATGTAAGTCTCTTAAACAAGTAGGTTCTCCTTGGACTTTGTTGCTTGATGGGGCTTGCTCTAAATTTGGAAATGGTATCTGGGATTTTTTTATATCTCCAGGCCAAGAAGAGTTTGTTTTTTCTTTTAAACTCAACTTTGAGTGCACTAACAATATTACTGAATATGAAGCACTGTTAATGGGTTTAAGAATTGATTGGAAATATGGTATTAGAGACATCATTGTTAAAGGAGATTTAGAGCTAATTGTCAAGCAGGTTAGAAAATTGTATGCAACAAAAAATCAGAGAATGAAGCAATATACACATGCATTCGGGATTTTATTGAAATTGCAGTGCCCACTTCCCTTTGACACTATTTAGATACTGATCCTGACTCTATTGATCATATTTTGGATATTATTATATTTTGATGTAGCAGGATGTGTATATACTAGCTCATGGATTATTATGGACATTATTATGTTTTGATTAGCATGATGGTTAGATGTTAGACTATGGATTAATATTGATCTGGATTCAGTTATTATGCTTGAGGATCATTGAGACATTTTTATTATTATGTGGATGATGATATACTAGTTGACATGGACAGGTTATTGATGTTGATTGTAAACATGTGACATTGATATTATGAATAACTCTAGTGTAGAGATCTATTTGATGATGATATAGTTGCAAATTGAATTTTAATTGATAAATTGTTAAAATCCTGATATTGTTGTGAATTGGATTTAATGTTTATATATCATTTGGATGTTCTGATATGGCCACGAGGCCGAAGGAGGTATTTTACATTTTGTAGGTTAAAATCACAACAATGTTGGGGGACTGGAGACTAACCATATTGGAATTCAGTGTGAAATCAACAAGGTCACCATGGCAACTGTGTTTGATTTGTGTGTTTAGTTGTTAGGATTTCCCATGGGGATTTCCATTATTGTGACCATAGGGGCATATGTGTGTTTTTATTATGTGTTCCCTTTTTAATTATTGTTGTGTGTATTTTATTTGTAATGTGCTTTTGTTTTAATTATTTAAAAGTGATAGTATAATGTGAGAGTCATATAGTTAAAATTTAATTAAATTAAATAGGATGTGGAAGGTGAAATTAAATGTTATTGTCTTGGTTGAAAATGAAATTTATTTATATATTTTATAACCATATGGTAATTAAATATATGGTTGTGTCTAAATTTTGTAATAAATAAATGTCATAGAAATAAATGTATTTTAAAAGAGTGTGTAAGTTACCAAGTATGGGTTGTGTAAGTGAAGTGATAGATTGTGTAAGAAATTGTAAGAGGTTGTAAGAAGATTTTGGAAGGTCAGACACTCCATCTCTCTCTTGAAATTCGAATTTGAGCTTGGAGGAAAAAATTGGAGGCTTGTGGGACAAGTTAAACTTGTCCCACACCTCTCAAAATCCTCCACCAACCATGTTTATTAATTTGGAGTCAAAATAAATTTATTTTATTACATTTTGACATGATTTATTATAAGATTTGTTTACACTTGTCTTACAAACTTTAAATGCATTCTTTTTTTTAGGATGGGAAAAAATGAAGTGTGTAAGTGGTTTGTCATTCACATTTATTGTGATTTTATTGTTTTTGATGTTGATTGCTTCGGATGAGGAAAAATGAGGTGGCATCCCACTTGGAATCAACATCATCCTCTTCCACCCTCTCCCTTTAAAAATGGGAATTGCTTCCTCATTTGAGGTTGTTGAAAACTTTGCTCTCTCCTTTCTTGGGTTGAATTTTATTGTTGTTGGAGTTTGCCTTGAGGAAGGAGCTTGGAATTCTTGTTACATGCATTCTTATTGCTATTTTGGAACTACATTTTGAGCATCAAGGAACTGCTGTTTTGGAAAACAAATCTCCATTATGGAGAGGTAGGCTCTTGTTATTTTAATATTTTTTTTTTCCTCTCCTTGCATGAAAATTATTGAATGGTTTTGCGGTTACATTCTTAGAGGGATGGGTAGAATGCTTAGGGCATGGTGTGGAGAGAATACTATGAGGTTTATCATAGGAGGGATAAGGTATTTTCCATTTTTATTTGTTCTTAGGAGGGAATGTTGGTTTGGGATCCACCTAGGAAAGGAAATTGCTTGCATTTCCTACTTTGGAGGAGGTATAAGGGATAAATTTGGAGGAGGGATAAGGAGGGGTTAAGGAGGGATAATGTTTATGGGATTGCTATTATTTTGGTGGTTTTCTTTTGGTGGATGCCCAAAAATCAACTTGGGAGGCATAAGGATACCTCCATAGTTCTTTCTCTTGCTTGGCTTGCTTGCTTGGAGAAGGAGCCTTTGTTTTGTTTTGAATTGATTGTTGTAGTTGAGAAATACATCTTCTTGCTTTGTGTTTTTTTTGTTTTTGAATTTATGCTTGTATGTGAAGAAGCCATGTTGCCATGTGTTGTATCATCATGTTCCATTCCAATATGGTTGGGGCTTGGGGCCAATGGGGAAAGATGGCTTCTCTTTTCCCATTGGATGTCTTGGTTGGGTGGAGAGCATTGCCTTTCCCCTTCCTTGTTGTGATCACAAGATGAAAGATGAAGAAATCATCATGCTGCTATTTGGAGAAAGAAGAATATAGTTTGACAGTCATCTCTTTGAGAAAACTCTTGTAATCCCTTCCCACTTCACGTGGATGAGTTGTATAATTTTGTAATGTGAAGCCATTGTATTATAAATGGAATTTTGAAATTTAATTGAAATGTAAAGATGAAATATTCTATTCTCTGTATTGGAAAAGACTGTCATACAGTTGTAGATTTAACATTGAAATTCAAATGAAGAAATGATCTGTTGATGTAATGTTGAAAATCAATGAAAGAAATATATTCCTTCCTCAATTGCAGTGTTGGATTTAGATTTAATTGTAATTTTGCTTTAAATTGGAGTTACTATTTTGAAATGTTATCTCTGTGTGAAAAGAAAATGCGTATGGAAGAGAAATACAACATTCTGTTCCTTGTAATTATTAAAATTTGAAATACCAAACATTGCCTTATTGTCTGAATGAGAAGATGGATAAATTAATTGTTTAGACAAGATTTGATAAGTTTACCGTGTTTTGGAAGTGGCAAATAAATCATTACAGTTGTTAATAAATGAACTTTGTTCCTTTTCTTTTCTAAATCTGGCAATTAAAATTTTATCTAATAAATGTGTAGTTCAGATCTGCAACTTAAATTAAGTATTGAAACAATGCAATTTAGATGAAATACGTTATAAGGAATTCAATTTGACCTCAACACCAGAGAAAGACATTTTAGAACTTTACAAAATCAATTTTTGAACTTGCTGGACCACTTTCCCGTCAAAGGATGTAAAATATATCAGTTGCAACTCAATCCATAAATTGAACCTTAAAACTAATCTAAAATCCACCCAATATCATTCCTCCATGTTCAATTACATGTTGAAGAGAAGAAATATCAAAATTGAATTAAATCTTATACGTTGAAGCGCGAGCTTTTAAAATTATAAACCCTACAGATTGATTTCTTAAAATTGACCCTCTAAACTTCACCAAATTCTAAAATTGATGATTTTTGTGCAAATAGGACTCCAAGAGCTTTCCGGAAAGTCCTCATTTTCCTAAAATGGAGCTTCCTATCAAAAGTTATGGCCATTTGAAGTTTTACTTCAAAATGGCCATCCCAAACCAAAAATGAAATAATTCGACCTTATAAAAATTTAAATTGTGAACTTTGGAAAAAATTCCTAAAAATTTATGTAGCCCTGCCAACCTCTCATCCTATCATAAGTTTGCCACGTGGCACCTTGGAGGGGCAGGCCCATAATAAAAACTTAAAATTTTGAAAATTTTGCCCTGGGAAATTTTTTCCCAAATTTCCCTACAACCCCGTGGCCCCCAACCAATCACATGTTGACATGTGGCGGGAGGGCTCATGGATTTAGAAATGAAAACTTAAGTTTTTCCCCTTTTGAAAAAAATCACTTTTTCCTCCGCTGGCCCGCATGCCAATCACAAAGTGCCACGTGGCCATTTGAGCAAGTGCGGAGGCATGGAGGAAAAATTTCCTTTGGAAAATTGAGACCTTGGTTTTGGGAAAAATTTCAAAATTTTCCCTGTGACCCGCTAGCCCACACCAATCACGTGATGACATGTGGCATTTGGGAAAAATTTCTCAATTTTCTCCCTAACCCCATGGACCTCTAAGGGAAAATTTTCCCCTAAAACTCCGCCCGGCCATAACTTGAGTTTTACAAGGAGTTAGGAGGACTTATTTATATGGTTGGAAAGGTGAGGAAATTTCCTATCCAATGAGTCTAGTTTAGGAAAGTTTTGATAAATCTAAGTGTGTGAAAAATCTAGTTGAATATTAGGCTTGATAGAGAGTAGGCCTGGCAATAAATTTCTCCCTGAACCTTAGTAAAACTTGTAACCTCCAAATTGGAACCTTGTAAACTTGTTATAAGATAAAAATGGAAATCTTGTGTTTGGTTAATCAGAATTTGTTCGGAACCTATTTAGTTTCAAACTAGTGTCTTGCAACTTGGTTGTAGACTCTTCCTAAAAAAAAATTATTCCATAATTTTCCTAATTTGTTCCTTGGTCTCAATTAGTAGTTGAAGCGGACATTACAGAAGCTGTTTGACTCCTTCAACATAATACATCGCAATAAAAAGTAAAATACTCTAGCAGACAAATTGGCCATATTGGGGTCTAGATTTGAAAATTGTATTGTATCCCCCTATTGTGAGTATAATATTAAGATATTAACTAGGCCATATGTTCTTGACAATGTTAAACATTGGAAAGTGTTCGAAGACGATGCCCAAGTGCAAAGGTTTTTGCAGAACCAAGGAGAATTTTTTGATCAATGTATAGATTGGGAGCCAATGGTTTGTGTGGCTGATGGAAAGGAGACTTTATTTGGAAAAGAAATCATTCAGTTGAAGACTAATACTATTCCCAGAGGTTTTGTAGCACTTGAATCAAAATTTGATAATGCTAATTGTATTATCAACAGACACATGTCAGCCTCGAGGGATGTTAAAGAGCACAACCTAGGCATAAAGGATAAACCACGTAATATTTGGCTAGGTAGAAATCTGAGAAAGGAAAAAAATAATTTGTATATCCAATTGTTGAATAAATACCAAGACTACTTAGCATGGTCTTATTCTGAACTGAAAGCATACAGAGAGGATCTTTTCCAAGCACAAAATTCCCTTGGAATCTTTTGCCAAGCCATTTAGGAAGAAACAGAGGCCGATAAATCCACTCCTTTCCTTGAAGATGCAATAATAATTGAAAAAGTTGAGGGATGGAGGAATCATACAGCCCATAAGGTACTCATCATGGGTTGCAAAATTGGTACTTACTTGTCGAAATAAGAACAAAGATATAAGGCGTGTGTGGACTTTAGAAACTTGAATAGAGCATTAATTAAGGATAACTACGCTCTCGACAAATATGGACAATATGTTACAATTGGTTACTGGTTTAGAGTTTTTATCCACCTTGGATGGTTTTTTTGGATATAACTAGGTAGTTATGAAGGAATCAGAGTGAATCAAGACTGCCTTTACCACTCCTTAGGAACATATGTATATGTCAAAATGCCTTTTGGTCTAATGAATGTTGGAGCCACTTTCCAAAGAGAAATGGATGTAGGTTTCTCGGCTATATTAATGATTTCATTGATGTATATCAAGATGATGTGACTGTTTTCTCTAGAAAAAGGAGTGACCACCTGCAACACTTAGAAAAAATGTTGTTAAGATGTAGGGAGTATGGTATTTCACTAAATCCCAAGAAGTGCCATTTTGGAGTTCAGAAAGCAAAGCTTCTTGGACACATTGTGTCAAAGGAAGGGGTCATGATTGATCCTAAAAGGGTAGAATCCATCAGCAAAGTCCCTATTCCAAGAACCAAGAAGGGAATTCAATCCTTTTTTGGGAAGATTAATTTTATTAGGAGATTTATCTCCAACTTTGTTGAACTAACTATCCTAATCACTAGCATGCTAAAAAAGATCAAAGTATCAAATGGGAAGAAGTAGCTATTCAAGATTTTGTTGGGATCAAAGAAGCATTAAAGAATGCCCCTATTTTAGCAGCTCTAGATTATAAGAAGGCTTTCCAAATGTTTTTTTTTTTCTTCAGAAAGTACTATTGCATCTGTGTTGTTGTAGAAGGATGATGAGGGAGCTGAAAGACCAATTTCCTTTTTCAGTAAGGCATTACAAGGAGCTGAGCTAAAGTATACTATCATGGAGAAGCAAACATTTGCTTTGGTAAAAGCAACAAAGGTCTTCAAGCCATATATTATGAGTTCCAAAGTCATTGCTTATGTTCCCCACACCATGGTGAAAGATATCCTATCAGAAATGGAGGTTTCAAGTAAGAGATGTCGATGGGTAAACAAATTACAAGAGTATGATATGGATATCCAAAAAAAAATTGGTCAGAGGTTTGGGCCTGTAAAAACTTAAGGCAAAGATCAATCAGACAATTGAGGTAAATGAAGTTGAAGAAGAAAGGTGAATGTCCTTGAAAACTCGATAAATTTGAATGGTACAAGGACATCATTTTTATCTCAAACATCTACAAAACTTCTGAACATTTGAGCAAGAATCAGAAAAATCACTTAAGTTAGTTTCCCAACAATATGTCATTACTTATTTTGGGTTAGCTTGGAAGAACCGTGAGAGAGTTCTCTTAAGATGCATTACTGAAGATGAAGCCCCTAAAATAATTGCATATCTCCATGGAGGAGTTTGTTGGGGGATATTTTCCGGAAGAGTCACAACTCATAAAATTTTAAGGGTTGGTTATTGGTGGCCAAATATTTTCAAAGATACAACTCTGTTGGTAAGAAAATGTGAAAGTTCCCAACACTTTTCTCGGGAAGACCGAAAGCTTCAGGTGCTCTCTTCCTTTGCAACCTATATCAATTGAAGCCCCATTTAGGAAATGGGGAGTGGAATTCATTGGTGAGATTTTAGATCCTTCAAGTGTTGGCCATAAGTGGATATTAGTGGCCATAGATTACTTCACCAAGTGGGTGGAGGAAATCCCCACCAAGAAGGAAACCCACCAAATTGTCATGGATTTTGTTCGAATTATATTATTTACAGATTTGGAGTACCTGCCAAAATAGTTGTTGATAATGCCACTAGCTCCGGGATAAACCTTTGGTGGCTATGTGTCATGAATATGGGATCAATTTGACATATGCTTCCAATTATAATCCCCAAGGAAATGGACAAGCAGAGTCCAACAATAAAAATTTGTTGAAGGTAATTAGAAGAACTTTGGAGTTGAACAAGAGGAAGTGGAGTGAGCAGTTAAAGTTTGTTGTTTGGGCTGATCAAATCACTGTTAAACAAGCTACTAGAAAAATCCCATTTGATTTGGTGTATGGAACTCAAGCTCTGCTACCCCTGCATATGCAATTTTCTTCATTTCAATTTCTTCTATAACTAGAAGATCAAGAGTTTAGTCCCTATGATGCTCGCATCAATAAGATTGTTGAGTTAGATCAAGAAAGAAGGGCATCCCATCAGAGGCATGTAAAATTCAGAGAGAAATTAAAGAAGTTGTTTGATAAGAAGGTGACTCCAAGATATTTCAGTGTGGGATATCTTGTGCTATTATGGGATAGCAGGCACGAGGATAACAGAAAACATGGAAAGTTTGATGCATTGTTGATTGGCCGTTATTAAGTTGACATTTGAATTGGAGAGCACACCTTATTCCTAAAATAAATAGATGTGGAATTTCTTGAGTTACCTATTAATGGTAGGCATTTGAAATATTTCATTGATGTATTTCTCTGAATCAAGACACACACCATTATATAGTGTATAATCTTTTATTTTTGCTCTATTTTTCATGTTTTTCTATTCGGTTTTTCCTCGTCCGGGTGACCAGTTTTGTTGGTTTCTCGGTTCATCTTCGTGGATTTGGTTATTCTACTCTGCAAGCTTGTTTTTGACTCCATTTCCCAATTTATTTTTGGCACATGGTCTACTCTTTTGTTCTTGGATCACAGGAGTACCCATCCCAAGTCGGAGCCAATGTTGGTGCTCAATCTAATCTCACCTCGTTTACTCTAAAATTCTTCAATCTGGGCTCTGTCATATTTTCTATTTCCTTGAATGGATGCGTGAAAGGTTTTCTTCATTTTTATGTTGTTGAAGATCCTTCTCCATGGTCTTGGATCACATTTGGGCCTTATATCATTTCCAATTTTTTTTTCCTTAAAGAAATATTAATTTCCGTGCATAAATGGTGAAGTTTCCTTGCATCATCTTGTTCGACGGGCATGTTTTCCCCTGTCAAAATTTATCTATAAATGTATGTAGATACATGTTCATTCTTGATTGGATGCGGGTTGGTGGGTCTTTTTGAAACTTTAAGGCCCGCTTCAACTCAAAGCTTGTCCATATGGAGGGCCGACACTCATTTGAGGATCCACCTCTGGCTCTTACCTTAGTAGTTATGCCAAGGAGACATGTGGAGGCTTCCATTGGCTCCTCTCTATAATTAAAATTTTTAAGCAAATTTCTAAGGCCCGAGACATGTGGTGAGCCCGTGCTTGTTTAGGGTCTCCGATTTTGGGCACCATATCAAAGTTGCACCAAGGAGACACGTGGAGGCTTCCTTCGGCTCCTCTCTATACTTAAACTTTTCAAGTAAATTTCTAAGGCCTGGGACACATGGAGGCCCATGCTTGTTTGGGAACTACCCTGTACTTTAATTTTGAAGAAGCACCAAGAGGACACATGGAGGTTTCCACCGGGTCTACCCATACTTAGACTTGTCAATGGCTGCTAAAAATTTCTCAGACCCTAGGCATGTGGCACCTTTCACTTTGGTCCTTGAACTCTTTCAACAAATTTTTTCTGGAATGAGACACATGGTTAGCCTATGCTTGTTTAGAGTCTCCATTTTTTGGCACCATTTCAAAAGTCTGCCAAAGAGACACGTGGAGGCTTCCATTTGGCTCTTTTTATAATGATACTTTTTCAAAGGCCAAAAGGTAATTTTCTTGGGCCAGGGCACATGGAGAGTTTGCACTCGTTTGAGGTCCCACCTCTAAGAATCATCTTTAAAGTTGTGCAAAACAAACACATGGAAGGCCCATGCTCATTTGGAAACTTACCTCTATACTTCACCTTTGCAGTTATGCCAGGAAACACGTGGAGGTTTCTACTGACTCCTCTTTGGACTTGGTGACTTGGAATCGCGGTGTAAGTATGTGAAATAATCCATGCGTGGACACTCATTTCTGAGAGGCATGAATGCAGGCATCCATGTGAGGGAACTCATTTCTCATGGTGTATTCTCAAGGGTGAAAAGGATTGTTTGTCAGATCCAGCTATACAGAGCCACCTAAAAATGATTAAAAAGTGGATTTCTCCCATGACAGAATAAAAATGATTAGGACTATCAAAAATTATGGTATGGCATCCCGAGTCATTAGTCTAGGGTCTAATAAATGTGATTAGTTCATGATTTATCCACCTGGTAGCTTTCGTTTTTAAATTTGTTAAACATCAATTTATGAGACAAACTAGTAATAAACAAAGGTTCCTTGAATATTATTTTCTTGGGGGAAAGCTTTAATGTAAATTAGTGTTATAAAAAGCATTCTTTAGTCATGGAAATGGTTGAGGGTTGAATTCTTATGAGAAAAATTTGAGAAAGCCCATCTTCCTAAGAGACCATCTGAGAAACTTATTGATCTCTTATGTTTTAGATTTGATCATGTCAAGTTGGTTGCAAGTGTACAACCATTGAAAATCTCTGAGATTGTTCATGAAACCTTCCCCTACTAATGAATCTAATCAACTTCAAATTAATTTGTGTTAATCTTGGGAAAAATTGTGTCTTCTTTATTTCAAAATGTCTATAAATAGTATTTCTTGTTCCTATTGCAATCTTGTGTTAAAATCCCTCTGAATCACATAAGATCTCATCCCGTGATAGTTTAGTGGCATTTAAAATTTCATTATGAGAAGAGCCTTCATCCTGTAATGAGATAAACAATTTAAAATCACTTTACTATCATTTCGTTGATAAATATTGTTTGTAAGCCTTTGAGTGTATCTTAGGTGTGAGGATCCAGGGGTATTTAATGTTTATTTAAGTCTTTAGCTTGATCCTTCATGTTAAATTCTTAGATATTGTGTGACACGTGCAAACGGGCCTCCATTGATGCACACCTTCTGGTTGAAGGAATATTTTAGCTATTAAGAAGCATTCTGTCATTTATTTTTCCAATTGTTGTGAAGGTTCTTAAAGATCTGGAAAAATCAAGTTTATCCTGCTTAATCTCTCACCAAAAATTATTTGAAAACAATGAATCCTACTTGAACTACCCTGTTTTCCCGTATTTCAACAAATAAATAAATTCTACTTTGCTGAAATATGTAGAAACAATTAGGATTCCTTAGTGTCTTTAGTAACATTAACCCTATTTAGAAAATAGCACCATTCTTTAGAAGTGACAACTCATGAGATTTAAATTGTGGTGCATTGATCATATTTTCTCAAGGTTTCCTTTCAAATTTGTGTAAAGAATGATATCTTTATTCTCCTTCACTATGAGAGGTTACAAAATGGGTCCTCTCGTCGAAATTCATAGCCTAAGTAGTGAGGATAGATCAAATCCTTTTATATGGTGCTATCCATTTCTCTAACATCCGAGTAACAAAGATGCATGCTTAATCACCTCCCCCCTACAAAACGACATACATGATGATTTATCTATCTCTAGGATTCTTGTTAAATCTTTGATGCTGCTTTCACTTGTAAGGGAGAATCAATTTGGATGCCAACAAAATGTATGTAGAATAACCAACCCTTATGTCCCTTGGATGGTACTATATGGATGCAATAGAACTCTTAGATTCTTGATGGATGTAACCTTAGGTGCCTTTGAGAGCTAATGCTTATTGATTGGTCCTTTATTATGATCACATAGCTTTATATTTATATGATTCTCTTTCTTGAATTTCATAATTAACCCCGAAAATGCTGACTACAAAAATGATAAGATGCTTAAATGGCTAGAAAGGACCCGATTAATGTGAACAAAGTATACCGAGGTTAGGGGCACCCAAAGGGGATGAGGGAACCTGCTGCCAACATTCTAGCTTGGAGCTTGTGTCCATGATGATAAATGCCGAGGTATAAAAAGGAAGAATAAGTAAGGGTGCAAGATAGCAAAAAATAAAGAAAAGTGGCCAAAAACATGGGTTAATTAATATTTTTCTTACTTAGGAATCATATGAATAGTAGTATGCAATCATGATGAAATAGTTACCCAAAGTGCATGATTTTGTGTCTACATCCATTTTCACTAATTTTCAAGCTTTTCTCAAAGCCAAAGCCTATTTTTAAAATTATCATTGATTCGATGAGGGAATATCACTAAATTATGATAACTTGTTCATCTTGGGATTAAATTTCCAAAAAATCATGTTGCATCTAATTTGGATTTTATATTCTCTATTTTTTTCCCAAATTATGGAATCAACATCCCGTAACACAAAAATACACTCAAATTTATGAGTTTTTCATAAACATAAGCGAAATCTATTTTTAATTGCACCATATCATTTCCAACACTTTCTAATGCTAATGGGATGATAAAATAATAAAAATAAGATCTGCTACTTTGGATAAAGACTTGTTTTAGTTATTTTGGTTCATGTGGATTTTGATAATGTGAAGAAGAGGATGAAAGAAGGGTGTAGACACAAAATAATGCACTTGGGTACATTTCTAGGTCCTAAAAGAACACTAGCATTTACATGATTCCTAAGAAAGAAAATTAGTGGTTGAAAAATATCTTTGGCCTCTTTTATTTGTTTCTTGCTTTCATTTTTTTTGTTACACCCACCAGAAAGAAGCACCCAGACACTCTCATCCTCTTATCTCATCTTCTTTCTTAGGGTTTCATATTTGTAATCTTAGTTTACTTATGTCATTTATTTATTTTATCATTTATACATCAATTACTCTACAATACGTAGATTTAATTAATTCAAATTAAATTAAATCATTTGGTGAAAGCCACTTGTGATCATACCTTTGGATCCTCATTTTTCTTACTCTATCTAATCTTCTTTTATGGCTCCTAAAATTCCTCAAATGTCTTTCCATGACCTATTTCAAATGCATCCACCCTACAAAGATATTCTGTAAAAATCCCTAGACACTATGTACCTCCCTTATAATACACCACCCACTCAAGTAAGTGCCATCTATGATCATCTATCTAATAAATCTATCAATCCAAATCATCAATCCAATCAACCCATCTTAGATTAAATTAAAGATTTACATTATTTATTTCAAAACAAAATTCAAGCTATGGAAACAATGATTATATCTCTTAAAGATGAAATCCAACATCTGAAGGATGTTTCTCAAGGCCATGCTAGTTCTTCTTCTACATCTCATCCTACTTATATGTCTTCTACATGTGCTCATATCAGTGAACCTCAAACCTTACCACTACCTACACCTCTCAAGTTTGATCTCAATACTAAGCAACATGATATTCTTCCTCAACTCCTCACTCACCAAATGATCAACTAGCTAAATACTCATTAATAACCTCCCTATCAGCTTTCCAAATATCAATTTCTGCCATTATGCAATTACCATAGAATTAATGGACATAATGACAATAACTACTATGTTTTAAAATGACAAATTAGGCACCTTGAGCATCAAGGTTTTATTTCATTTTCTTCATAACATCATACTACATATCTAATTGCTAAATTTGAATGGGCTCCCAAATAAAATTCATCTATGTCTATGACCATCATTCCATCCTCTCTAATGTTCCTTCTTGATAAGTCAAGAGCCATCCAATCTATCTACAATCTCAATGAAATCTCCTCTAAAAAGTATTCACCCCGTCCTCTCAAGTCCTTTACAATGTTACCAATTCTAACTAATGACCTCCTCTAAAAAAAATCAATCCATATCCTCCTCAATTCTAACTCCTAAAAATCAATATACATCCTCATTTCTATACTCCTCAGAACAAGTCAATTTTTTATTTTTATTTTTGATAATTGCATCTTGGTTCTAAATACATTAGAACTCACAATTGATAACCATTTTATTTAACACATTACTCTTGCAAATGACTCGGAGTACCTCCGATCTATTCATTCCCCTAATCTACCGATCTATTCATGAGTAATAAGAATGTTTTTATTTAACACATTACTCTTGCGGTTCTCCTAAGGAATCTAATCTAATCGAATAATTGTTACTATTATTCATCGGCATCTCATCCCTTAGACTAGGTGAATTAGGACAACGCAATCAGCAGCTTGCGATACTTTGGCCAAAGATTTGAAACATACTGTTCATGTCTCGTATTCCTTAACGGCATACTCATCAATCTGAATACGTCCTTCACCCCATTCATATGTTATATAGAATGTCTTATACTGACTACTGTCAGTCCTTCCTTTCACAACTGAATCACTCGGAGGCAGATTAACAAGGTGATAATGTTATATGGATGACCACGAGGATTAGGGATATGATGACATACTGGTTCAACCTTGCAGTTCAACCAGTGTGTCATGATACCCCGAATCTCCTAGGCAGCCTTATAACATGACCACGTTCTTAATCGGTCCCAGGGTAACTCGTGCGAAATCAAGTGTAAATCTTAGCGATCAATGCAAAGGGTGTCGCCATAAGTCATCTGCATTATTGTAACTTCGAGAAGATCCTAATCTTCTCGGAGGTACAACTCTGCAGTTGACTTATGTCGTCAACCTTTAAATCCGCCTCGAAAAGATCTACTCAGTAACAAGCGTTACGCACTTGAGTTTAAATTACTTTTAAAGACTTTTCCCTAAGGTTAGCCTTTCCAAATCCCTGGATTCTTCGTCTTAAGACGACCCTCCTCTATAAAACCCATTACATGGTAGAGGTATTACGGTCAGTTCTCATCAAGGAGTCATTAGAATACACCTGATTCTAAAACAACAGAATGGGACAATATCTCATAACCTTTGCTAGAGATTGCCTTCTGAACTCCATTTGATTGTATATCAGTTCTCTTAACTGAATTTATATCATACTTTTTAGTATAAAGATATAAATGATTAAGAATCCAATTTAATATTGTCCTGTCATACTTAGGACTAGGGATTAGTAATTTAATCCAGCTTGTTTAGCGTTCTCTTTTAGGCTCATTTTTAACCTATCTTCTAGAAAGACAATTATTTAAATCCAATATTGCTTTTGCTAGAACAAATTAGAACTACTAAACACTCATAAGAATTCAATCTCATTTTCTTGCAAGCTTTCATTGTCAATCACAAAAGCATCCATATTATACAATGATAACAATGCCCCTTCGTTACATAAACCGAAGAAGGTCAACTTTCAGAAATAGAATACAACACATAAGTATCAAACACTTATTTCCATTCCTTTCAAAACTATACAATTACATTTTATGCAACAGCATACTTGATATAATGCTAACGGAAAAGAAACATCTTTTCTCATATAGTACATCTGTAAAATCAAGCTGTAATTCATTATAAATCAAATAAACAATCTGATCAGCTTGTCAGATCTGCATTGCTTTTACCTCTTACGGTAACCATCTGCAAAAATAGTCAACATGAGTCAGTTCAATGAACTGAGCATGATAAGCACTAACTTTTAAAACAATTGCAATCCATCAATTGTTTTCATTAAACACCCTGTTTAAATGAGATCAGATATTCACATAAGTAAACATAATCAGACTATGCCCTTGTAATACAAAATGATTACAAATATGTAACTCTATCATTGTTACAAAATAGTCTTAATCACTTTCTAATATTTCATCAAATATTAAGAAACAAGGAACGAATGTACACAAACAATCATTGAATCCAAAATCACAACATTGGTCAGATTGTTTCATTCTTCCAAAAAGGAAATAACATAACAATTCGGGATTCCACCAATATGTTACAAAACAATTTCCCACTGTTAGACAAATATCAACAAATATTAAATAAAGGAAGAGAAAGAACCAATCCATTCATACTTCCTTTCACATAAATTCATCACTGTACCGTCTTCTCCTATGAAAACATTTATCCAGTATATAAATGAACAAGTTAGACAAGCCGCAAGCAAGATCGCTGTTCTAAATCAAGAAATAGAAACACAGCAAAACTCCTGTACAGCAACTAACACATCAACAATTCATGTATCAACCCTAAGCCCAATGCTAGTTCCTTTTACACAGTAAGGCTTTGACACAAGTTGAAAACAAGAAACTACAAGCGTATCGCTGTAAACAACAACCTTATTGCATCAAGCAATTTGAGGTTTCCTAGAGACTATGCTATGTTGACCACACAGTATTTCCAAATCATGCACAGTCAATCGGACAGATTAAATGGAAAAGAACATAGCATACTTATTCCTGCTCAGCCAAAATCGGACTGAAGTAAAAGAAAGGAATACAACCAATCGATCCTTACCTTGGCGCATGCAAGTCTTAGTGTGGTATTCGCGACTTACCCAAACAAGGTCAGAACACGAAACAGTCATCCATACTCAAGGATCTCAAATAGTGACAAAGACAGTGTCCAATGTCAAGTTCAGAAAGAGACAGAAGTACCAGCTACCTTTCCAGAATTCCAAATGATTCAAACGGAGGTAACAATTCAAGCAAATGCATATGAATTCATACTGATATTCATCAACGAAGCATAACAAGAATCAGACAAACAAATTAATCTCTGATTTCACACCAAGAACCCGACTGAACTCTGCCAATCTTTTTACACAAATTTGTACAGGTCGAAGACGTAAATGTTCACCTAAGATTCTGTACCACAAAACCCATGCAACACAAGAGTAATTCCCGAAAATAACAGAGGTCTATTACGTGTTATTCCTTCAAGTCGCAGGTTCAACAATCACCAACTATTTAAATATATTCAACTTGAATAAGATTCAAATATAAAACATACAATCGACTCCTCATAGTCGCTCGATTACAACGATTGTAAATATATACATATATATGCACACGCTGTATCGTTAACGGGTTTATACCCATAACCGCCTGAACCCTACAAAGAAACAAGCGTACTATGAAATTGGTGATGAATCCTTCTATGCCAGCCTATGGCAAACATTCGAATAAAAACAAGTGTAAGCAAATCGAATACCCCTTTCAAAGCAAAGAAATCAATGAGCCGCTTGAAACTTTCAAACAGCTTTTACACAAAGAAATGCAAATGCATACCTAGGAAGTCTATATCCTTTATTCATTCAAATAACGGTGATCAAAAGACCATTTCTTCTTACCAAGGCTCCACGAAAATCAATTCACAAAACTTATGGATGAATCTACATTCCCAGCAATAGATAGCAATATACGATTCAATCATGGACTCCACTGAGTCGATAAAATAAAGTACAGATGTATCTATATTATACACAGTCAACAAGTAATCCCGTTACCACAATAACAAGGAAAACAACTTCCGCTAGGTCGTATAGACTACGGTAACACAACAGTTACCTGATCCTAGCAAAAATTAGAAGACAAATTAAAACCCAAAAAGTATCATTATACACTGTCAACAAAAACCACGACAGAGTTCCCAAAGAAGCAATAATACTGATCAATCTTACAGTATCCATCAAAATCATTCCATACAGTTTCCACAGCAAGAAACAGCGACCACAAATCAACAACATACAGTGGTCTATTCTCAACACAAGTATATTCTTTGGGCTCACGCCAAACAGGCCGAGCATTCATGCTCTTTACATATAAATATCTCATATATTTAAACCAGAAAGAATACACAAAGGAATAGAGCCACAATTCGATTTTAACAAACACCCATCTAGAGGAAATTGAAAAATCGAACCAGAAGAGATACAGTACCAAAATTTAAACAAGATCTCCATAGAAAATCCTTTATTTTCTCAAAACATTTGAACAGAGTTGTTCTAATGAAATCACTTGAAAGACAGCAAGAAATTTAAAGGTTAGGGCCTAACATGCCTGTATTTTTGATCAAATTTCCGAAGCAGACCACTGGAAGAGCTCAAACTTCCTTTTCTTTTTCCAAGATAAAGCGACCAACAAAATTTCGCTGTCTCCATCACATATATATCTTCCATGACAGAGAAAAGAGCCAGAGAAATTCATTCTTGCCATGCAACTCAAGGAGAACTGGTGCGAAGAACCAGTAAACAAGCAGAGAGAGAGAAGACCGAAAATCGCGACAAACCAAACAAACCTTCAACTTCCCGTTTGCATGCCTTCTCGCGAGTTCCGAGCTCGTCTCCCTAGAACATTGAATGCCATTAAACCAACTTTCCCGCTTAAACTCAACTTCCACCGACCGCCAGAATTGGCGACACCAACTACAACTCATGCTCATTTCCAAACTTAGCAAATTGCCACGTCTGCACAGGTTAGCCGCCGCTAAGCCTCCGCCATGACCTGTCCCTCATCCTTATCCCCAGCATTAATTGCCATAGAAAATGCCGCCCATGGTTCGCACCCCTCCATAGGCCCCTTTACATCCTCCTCAATAGTTAGGTTAGTATCTTAGGTTAGAATTTAGGGTAATACCCATACTAACCAATTTACACATAGATACTAACTTAGGATATTAACACATAGCCTAGGTCTAGGTTAGCTTAACAATAATCTAACCCCTAGGTTAGGTTTTAGTTTTTAGGTTACTAACCATTAATAATTCCAGTTAGGTATAACATTTTATATGCCAAGAAAAGACCTAAAATCATGCATCTCCGAACAGGATTTACTCCTATACAGCCGTTAGGCTACAGGAATATACATGACAGAATTATTACTTGGTCCACGTCCGAGACCTTCCAGATATACCTCCATATCGGGAACCAATTCATTTCTCAAGATCAGCCTGAGTCATACTCCTGACCAGCTTAATAAATGCTTCCATACCTTGCAACCTGTTCAAGGTCTGTGATCTAATTTATCACAAACAGATTTAAAGCATTACTTGGATCAATTCCACTGATCCAAGTCTAGATATTATAGATGAATATCTCTATAATTCATTCCGTGATCAGATTAATATTCAGACACAAAATGAAATAAATAAAAGAGTCTAATCATATTTTGACTCAGTCAAGATCTGCAATCTGCAAGAAATTCAATACATATCAAGCATGATTTCTGAATCGAGGAACACATCCTTTTACAAGAAATCACATATCAACACTTGAATGCTTAGGAGAAAGTAACAACAGTTCAGGGTGTTACATGCTTCCCTCCTAAAAAGATTCATCGTCCCGATGAATTACATATTAAATTAACCTTCAGGTCAATCAATTTATTAGTACACAAACAATGTGACTACTTCCATATTAAATAGTTTCAGAAATCAATGTCACAACACATTTATTCAACCTGAATAAAGTCTGCCTTAATCTGGCTTTCATAAATACTTAAAAACAATCAGTTCATAAAAGTATATCTTTGTCAACAGTTTTCATTCTGTTGCAAAAAGAGAAGGAAAAGCAATTTTCATCTCTTCCAGATTTTCCCAAGTTGCACTTTCTTCGCTAAACTGGTCCCACTGGACCTTACATTGCTGTATATCACGATTTCTTAAATGCAATTGGTGAGTTTCCAGCACTCGTGTGGGTTTAACCACGATTATTCCTGGGTCTTGGACCTGCAAGGAATTCCAATTTAAAACATGTGACAGATCTGAAACGTATTTCTTAAGCAAAGAAATATGGAAAACATCATGCATGCGAGATAAAGCAGGTGGCAATGCTAAACGATAAGCTACAGGATTGATTATTTCGACAATTTCGAAAGGTCCCACAAATCGTGGTGACAACTTGGCAGCCTTGCCAAAAGTTATAGAACTCTTTCTGGGTTTAACACGCAGAAAACCTTATCACCAAGCTCAAACTTTCTATCAACCCGCTTAAGGTCAGCATAGCTCTTCTGTCTATCCGCTGCTTCCTTTAATCGTTCACGAATCAGCTTAACTTGCTGTTCCATTTCTGTGAGAATCTCTGGTCCAATTACCACTCTATCCTCAACACTGTCCCAACTAACAGGGGTTCTGCACTTTCTTCCATAAAGTGCTTCAAATGGTGCCATCTTAAGAGATGAGTGATAAGTGTTGTTGTATGCGAACTCAACTAATGGAAGATATTCTTCCCATTTATACTGTTGATCCATGCAATACATTCGCAACATGTCCTCCAACACTTGATTTACCCTCTCAGTTTGCCCATCCGTTTCTGGATGATATGCAGAACTGAAGTTTAGTTTTGTTCCTAGGGCTGCGTTAAGCGTTTGCCAAAACCTTGACGTCATTCTAGGATCCCTGTCAGATATAATCAATTCTGGTACACCATGCAATCTGAAAATTTCGTGTACGAACCTCTTGGCCAGCACTGGTGAATCATCCTTTAGATTTCCAGCGATGAAATGAGCTACCTTAGTCAGTTTATCTACAACTACCAGGATAACATCATGCTTATTCCTGGACATAGGTAGTCCTTGTACAAAATCCATGGTTATTACTTGCCATTTGTACTGCGGTATGCTATGAGGATATAACAGTCCAGCAGGGTGCATATGCTCTGCCTTCACCCGCTGACATTCCAGGCAATGAGTCACAAAATTTATCACATCCTTTTTCATACCTTTCCAGAAGTATTGCTGTTTCAAATCAGCTAGCATTTTTGTGATACCTGGGTGTCCAGAGAAAGGTGAATTATGAAATTCAACTAACAACTTCTTTCTCAAATCATTCAGCACAGGTACATATACCCTATTTTCATAACGCAAGATTCCTTCATTATCAAAATGAAAACCTTCATACCTTTTATCTTTAGGTTCTGCAGCAAGCGCTGCTTTTACTTGCTGAAAATATGCATCTGATTCTGAGGCACTTTTTACCTCATCTTTAAACTGAGTTCTCAATGTTATAAGAGCAGAAATGTGCCTCCTACGACTTAGAGCATCAGCTACTCTATTCTCCTTCCCTTTGATATAGCTGATATCAAAGTCATATTGTGATAAAAATTCTAACCACCTTCTTTGTCTGGCATTCAGATTGGGCTGAGTAAAAATATATTTCAGTCCCAAGTGATCAGTTTTCAACTCAAAAGGTTTCCCAAGTAAATAGTGTCTCCAGACTTGAAGCGCATGAACAATGGCAGCAAGTTCCAAATCATGAGGGGCATAATTCAGCTCATGTAACTTAAGTTTTCTACTTTCATAAGCTATGACCTGATCATTTTGTAACAAAACACCTCCAAGGCCTTCCCCAGAAGCATCCGTTACAACAGTAAAATTCCCATTAGGGTCTGGTACAGCCAATATAGGTGCAGAAGTCAACTGGTCTTTCAGACTTTTGAAAGCCGCTTCGCACTTGTCATTCCACATGAATTTCTTATCCTTCTTCTGCAATGAAGTTATTGGTGCAGCTACCTTAGAAAAATCCTTTACAAATTTTCTATAGTAACCAGCAAGACCCATGAAGCTTCTTACTTCATGCACATTCTTTGGTGCAGGCCACTCAGTTATTGCCACTATTTTTGAAGGATCTACAGCGATTCCTTCTTTACTTATGACATGACCCAAATAGTGAACTTCTGAATCAAAGAAAGAACATTTGGATAACTTACCATACAACTTTCTCTTTCTCAAAATTCCCAAAACTATCTTCAAATGCTCATTGTGCTCCTCAACACTTTTAGAATAAATGAGAATATCGTCCAAGAATACAAGTACAAACTTGTCCAGGTATTCTTGAAAAATATTGTTCATTAAATTCATAAAGGCTGCGGGTGCATTAGTTAACCCAAAGGGTAGAACTGTAAATTCATAATGTCCGTACCTTGTTCGGAAAGCTGTTTTATGAATATCTTCCTCTTTAATCCTTAACTGATGATAACCAGATCGAAGGTCTATCTTAGAATAAACCGCTGCTCCACGCATTTGATCAAACAGATCATCGATCCTAGGAAGTGGATATCGGTTCTTGATTGTTGCTTTGTTCAACATCCGATAATCAATACACAGCCTTAGTGTTCCATCCTTCTTTTTCACAAATATCACAGGTGCTCCCCAAGGTGAAACACTTGGTCTAATCAATCCTTTAGACAAAAGCTCTTGTAATTGTGCCTTAAGCTCGACTAACTCAGTAGTAGTCATCCTATAAGGCGCCTTGGAAATAGGTTCAGTTCCTGGTTTGATTTCAATGGTGAAGTCAAATTCTCTCTTGGGTGGTAACCCTGGTAATTCCTCAGGAAAAACATCCCTGAAACTTTGTAACAGTGGAATTTGCTTCATGTAATCACCATCTTCTTCTGAAGATTCAGATATCTTTACTGCATAAAGAGTACATCCTTTATTCTTAGCCTTTTTAAGCTGCATAGCTGACAGTTTTCTAACTGAAATTTCCCGTTTCACACCTTGAATCTCTGCTGATTCCAGCTGATCATCTAAACATTTTATGTTCTTTTCATAGCAATCTACCTTTGCTTTATGGTCAGCTAACCAATTGACACCAATAATAATGTCATACGATCCCAAAGGTGTAACATAGAGATCAACTTCCGTGGAGAAATTAGGTAAATCAAGGACTGCTCCAAAGAGACACATACTCACTGTATGAACAGAATTATTACCATACTCTACAGTCCAAGATTTATCCATTTTCCCAGCTTTTCTTTTAAGTTTAGAAGCAAGTTTATTAGAAATAAAACATTCAGTAGCTCCTGTATCAAAAAGAATAGTGACAGGTATGCCGAATAACTTACCCGGAACTTCTATAGGTGTTGCTTGCTTTTCAGCTTGCTTGTCTGCTACTGCAGCATGTATCTTATGCTGCTGATTACGATCATCCTTCTTTAAAGGACATTGATTTGCGTAATGATCTTTACCACAAGTGTAGCAGCCTCCTACAGGTCCCTTCTTAGGCTCAGCATTACCTCCAGCCTTGTAATTGTCACGCTGTCCTCCATAGGGCTTCTGCCCATTGTTATAATTTTTAACAAAATTATCCCTTACATTTCCAGCAGGCTTATTTACTGCTGCTTTCTTATTGTTATCTCCTGGAAACTTACTCTTGTTTCCAAACTTTTTCCATGGTCCTTTTCTGGGTGCAAGAGAGGTTGAAGAAGGGTTTGCAGTCTTCTTCCGCACTTCCTCCTTATGAGCAGAAATAGCCTTTAATTTCTGTTCTTGCCTTATGGCCTTTTCAACAACTCCTTCCATAGTGGTTGGACTGTGAACATCGACCTCTCCCCCTATCACAGGATTCAATCCCATGATGAATTTCCGTATCCTGAACTTTTCGTCAGTTTGATACTGCGGTACATACTTGAGGAGTTTTGTAAACCGCTCCCCAAAGATTCGGGCCACTGCGTTAGCTTCCCTTGAGCTAAGTTCTGGAATTCTGTCATTTTCTGATCATAGAAAAGTTGTGGCAGCCACCGTTGCCTAAAATAGCCTTTAAATTGATCCCAAGTAATATTGGTCTCATCAATGTTTAGCTCAGCTTTTCGGCTATCCCACCACGAAGACGCTTCGTGAGAAAGCTGATAGGCTCCCCAAATAGCTTTGGTTTCCTCTGAGAAGTTCCTTATTGCAAAGTACTTCTCCATTTCGCTGAGCCAGTTCTCAGCTCCATCTCCTAATGTGGTGCCATCATACTTAGGTGGACTTATCCTTTTTATATCATTAGTGAGTTCTCACGCTAACTGCCTTTTTGTTTTCTGGTTGGACAGGTGCATTCACAGCATTAACATCAACACCCATTTCGGGGTTGTCCTCAGGAGGTTGCTGATTATTATTATCAGCTTCTTCATCCTCCTCATTTCCCATCACCTGCTGTTCAAGTACAGCCAAGCGATCTCTTGTGTCCAACAGGGCAGCAAGGATCTCATCAAGTTTCTGGGTTGTTGCCGCTCCTCCTTCAGGTGGAGCATTACTCGCAACGTTCCCCCTTGTTCTAACCATTTTCTGTTACAAGAAAATTCAGGTTTTTATCAGATTATGGACTCAATAGGTCCAAGAGCTGCAACCTTCAGCTCTGATACCAAGATGTAACATCCTCATTTTATACTTTAGAACAAGTCAAATTTTTTTTTTTTTTTTTGATAATTGCATACTGGTTCTAAATACATAATTTAGAACTCACAATTCAATAACCATTCATATAACAGACAACCATATGCAGTCAGTAATGACTGAGTACCTCCGATCTATTCATTCCATGACTCGGTAATCTACCGATCTATTCATGAGTAATAAGAGTTGGTGTTTTTATTTAACACATTACTCTTGCGGTTCTCTTCCCTAATCTGGGATTCAGAATGCTCTGTCCAAGGAATCTAACTGAATAATTGTTACTATTATTCATCAAGCATCTCATCCCTTAGACTAGGTGAATTAGGACAACGCAATCAGCACTCATGATACTTTGGCCAAAGATTTGAAACATATCTGTTCATGTCTCGTATTCCTTAACGGCATACTCACAACTGAATACGTCCTTCACCCCATTCATATGTTATATAGAATGTCTTATACTGACTACTGTCAGTCCTTCCTTTCACAACTGAATCACTCGGAGGTAGATTAACAAGGTGATAATGTTATATGGATGACCACGAGGATTAGGGATATGATGACATACTGGTTCAACCTTGCAGTTCAACCAGTGTGTCATGATACCCGAATCTCCTAGGCAGCCTTATAACATGACCACATTCTTAATCGGTCCCAGGGTAACTCGTGCAAAATCAAGTGTAAATATTAGCGATCAATGCAAAGGGTGTCGCCATAAGTCATCTGCATTATTGTAACTTCAAGAAGATCCTAATCTTCTCGGAGGTACAACTCTGTAGTTGACTTATGTCGTCAACCTTTAAATCCGCCTCGAAAAGATCTACTCAGTAACAAGCGTTACGCACTTGAGTTTAAATTACTTTTAAAGACTTTTCCCTAAGGTTAGCCTTTCCAAATCCCTGGATTCTTCATCTTAAGACGACCCTCCTCTATAAAACCCATTACATGGTAGAGGTATTACGGTCAGTTCTCATCAAGGAGTCATTAGAATACACCTGATTCTAAAGCAACAGAATCGGACAATATCTCATAACCTTTGCTTGAGATTGCCTTCTGAACTCCATTTGATTGCATATCAGTTCTCTTAACTGAATTTATATCATACTTTTTAGTATAAAGATATAAATGATTAAGAATCCAATTTAATATTGTCCTGTCATACTTAGGACTAGGGATTAGTAATTTAATCCAGCTTGTTTAGCGTTCTCTTTAGGCTCATTTTTAACCTATCTTCTAGAAAGACAATTATTTAAATCCAATATTGCTTTTGCTAGAACAAATTAGAACTACTAAACACTCATAAGAATTCAATCTCATTTACTTGCAAGCTTTCATTGTCAATCACAAAAGCATCCATATTATACAATGATAACAATGCCCCTTCGTTACATAAACCGAAGAAGGTCAACTTTCAGAAATAGAATACAACACATAAGTATCAAACACTTATTTCCATTCCTTTCAAAACTATACAATTACATTTTATGCAACAGCATACTTGATATAATGCTAATGGAAAAGAAACATCTTTTCTCATATAGTACATCTGTAAAATCAAGTCAGTAATTCATTATAAATCAAATAAACAACTCGATCACTTGTCGATCTGCATTGCTTTTACCTCTTACGGTAACCATCGCAAAAATAGTCAACATGAGTCGGCTTCAATGAACTGAGCATGATAAGCACTAACTTTTAAAACAATTGCAATCCATCAATTGTTTTCATTAAACACCCTGTTTAAATGAGATCAGATATTCACATAAGTAAACATAATCAGACTATGCCCTTGTAATACAAAATGATTACAAATATGTAACTCTATCATTGTTACAAAATAGTCTTAATCACTTTCTAATATTTCATCAAATATTAAGAAACAAGGAACGAATGTACACAAACAATCATTGAATCCAAAATCACAACATTGGTCAGATTGTTTCATTCTTCCAAAAAGGAAATAACATAACAATTCGGGATTCCACCAATATGTTACAAAACAATTTCCCACTGTTAGACAAATATCAACAAATATTAAATAAAGGAAGAGAAAGAACCAATCCATTCATACTTCCTTTCACATAAATTCATCACTGTACCGTCTTCTCCTATGAAAACATTTATCCAGTATATAAATGAACAAGTTAGACAAGCCGCAAGCAAGATCGCTGTTCTAAATCAAGAAATAGAAACACAGAAAACTCCTGTACAGCAACTAACACATCAACAATTCATGTATCAACCCTAAGCCCAATGCTAGTTCCTTTTACACAGTAAGGCTTTGACACAAGTTGAAAACAAGAAACTACAAGCGTATCGCTGTAAACAACAACCTTATTGCATCAAGCAATTTGAGGTTTCCTAGAGACTATGCTATGTTGACCACACAGTATTTCCAAATCATGCTCAGTCAAATCGGACTGATTAAATGGAAAAGAACATAGCATACTTATTCTTGCTCAGTCAAAATCGGACTGAAGTAAAAGAAGGGAATACAACCAATCGATCCTTACCTTGGCGCATGCAAGTCTTAGTGTGGTATTCGCGACTTACCCAAACAAGGTCAGAACACGAAACAGTCATCCATACTCAAGGATCTCAAATAGTGACAAAGAAAGTGTCCAATGTCAAGTTCAGAAAGAGACAGAAGTACCAGCTACCTTTCCAGAATTCCAAATGATTCAAACGGAGGTAACAATTCAAGCAAATGCATATGAATTCATACTGATATTCATCAACGAAGCATAACAAGAATCAGACAAACAAATTAATCTCTGATTTCACACCAAGAACCCGACTGAACTCTGCCAATCTTTTTACACAAATTTGTACAGGTCGAAGACGTAAATGTTCACCTAAGATTCTGTACCACAAAACCCATGCAACACAAGAGTAATTCCCGAAAATAACAGAGGTCTATTACGTGTTATTCCTTCAAGTCGCAGGTTCAACAATCACCAACTATTTAAATATATTCAACTTGAATAAGATTCAAATATAAAACATACAATCGACTCCTCATAGTCGTTCAGATTACAACGATTGTAAATATATACATATATATGCACACGCTGTATACTGTTAACGGGTTTATACCCATAACCGCTGAACCCTACAGCAGCGTACTATGAAATTGGTGATGAATCCTTCTATGCCAGCTATGGCAAACATTCAGAATAAAAACAAGTGTAAGCAAATCGAATACCCCTTTCAAAGCAAAGAAATCAACTGAGCCGCTTCGAAACTTTCGAACAGTTTACACAAAGAAATGCAAATGCATACCTAGGAAGTCTATATCCTTTATTCATTCAAATAACGGTGATCAAAAGACCTGTTTCTTCTTACCAGGCTTCCACGAAAATCAATTCACAAAACTTATGGATGAATCTACATTCTCAGCAATAGATAGCAATATACGATTCAATCATGGACTCCACTGAGTCGATAAAATAAAGTACAGATGTATCTATATTATACACAGTCAACAAGTAATCCCGTTACCACAATAACAAGGAAAACAACTTCCGCTAGGTCGTATAGACTACGGTAACACAACAGTTACCTGATCCTAGCAAAAATTAGAAGACAAATTAAAACCCAAAAAGTATCATTATACACTGTCAACAAAAACCACGACAGAGTTCCCAAAGAAGCAATAATACTGATCAATCTTACAGTATCCATCAAAATCATTCCATACAGCTTTCCACAAAGAAGAAAAACAATGACCACAAATCAACAACATACAAAGTGGTCTATTCTCAACACAAGTATATTCTTTGGGCTCACGCCAACAAGGCCGAGCATTCATGCTCTTTACATATAAATATCTCATATATTTAAACCGTAAAGAATACACAAAGGAATAGAGCCACTATTCGATTTTAACAAACACCCATCTAGAGGAAATTGAAAAATCGAACCAGAAGAGATACAGTACCAAAATTTAAACAAGATCTCCATAGAAAATCCTTTATTTTCTCAAAACATTTGAACAGAGTTGTTCTAATGAAATCACTTGAAAGACAGCAAGAAATTTAAAGGTTAGGGCCTAACATGCCTGTATTTTTGATCAAATTTCCGAAGCAGACCACTGGAAGAGCTCAAACTTCCTTTTCTTTTTCCAAGATAAAGCGACCAACAAAATTTCACTGTCTCCATCACATATATATCTTCCATGACAGAGAAAAGAGCCAGAGAAATTCATTCTTGCCATGCAACTCAAGGAGAACTGGTGCGAAGAACCAGTAAACAAGCAGAGAGAGAGAGAAGACCGAAAATCGCGACAAACCAAACAAACCTTCAACTTCCCGTTTGCATGCCTTCTCGCGAGTTCCGAGCTCGTCTCCCTAGAACATTGAATGCCATTAAACCAACTTTCCCGCTTAAACTCAACTTCCACCGACCGCCAGAATTGGCGACAGTCCAACTACAACTCATGCTCATTTCCAAACTTAGCAAATTGCCACGTCTGCACAGGTTAGCCGCCGCTTAAGCCTCCGCCATGACCTGTCCCTCATCCTTATCCCCAGCATTAATTGCCATAGAAAACGCCGCCCATGGTTCGCACCCCTCCATAGGCCCCTTTACATCCTCCTCAATAGTTAGGTTAGTATCTTAGGTTAGAATTTAGGGTAATACCCATACTAACCAATTTACACATAGATACTAACTTAGGATATTAACACATAGCCTAGGTCTAGGTTAGCTTAACAATAATCTAACCCCTAGGTTAGGTTTTAGTTTTTAGGTTACTAACCATTAATAATTCCAGTTAGGTATAACATTTTATATGCCAAGAAAAGACCTAAAATCATGCATCTCCGAACAGGATTTACTCTACAACCGTTAGGCTACAGAAATATACATGACAGAATTATTACTTGGTCCACGACCGAGACCTTCCAGATATACCTCCATATCGGGAACCAATTCATTTCTCAAGATCAGCCTGAGTCATACTCCTGACCAGCTTAATAAATGCTTCCATACCTTGCAACCTGTTCAAGGTCCGTGATCTAATTTATCACAAACATTTGGACACAATGAAATAGATTTAAAGCATTACTTGGATCAATTCCACTCGATCCAAGTCTAGATATTATAGATGAATATCTCTATAATTCATTCCGTGATGATCGTGACACAAAATGAAATAAATAAAAGATCTAAATATTCGACTACAAGAAAATGAAATTAAATATGAAAGAGAACACATCCTTTAACAAGAAATCACATATCAACACTTGAATGCTTAGGAGAAAGTAACAACAGTTCAGGGTGTTACATCTAAAGTCCTCTATAGTGTTATAAATCCAAAATAATCTACCACCATTCAAGATCCCTCCTCACCCTACTCCACTTCTACATCCAATTCTCTTTTCTAAACAAGATAATCCATACATTGATGGCCAGAAACATCTCAAAATCCGCTACCATAGCATGGTCCTTCTCACATCACCACATGAAAATCTATCAATCACATACTTGGGAATGCAGTAGCTTCTCCCCCTTTCATTTATCTCAAAGTGGCTACTTCTACACTTCACGATCCACACTTAATGTATAAATATTTCCTAGCATTCACATATACCTTTTGATACATGCATTATATCATTATTACCCTATTATGCACTCTAGTTCCACGATTCATGTTAGGATGAGGGGGTGAATAAATATTTATGAACCTTATGAAATATTAGGTTAGCATTAACTAGCACATACAACATAAATGTGCACATGAAAATAAATAAATAAAAACATAAAGCAAATAAAAATTGACACAACATGTAATGTGGAAAACCCCCAATGGGTAAAAAACCACAAAGAATTATTTCCACTATTGAGAAACTATTACAACCAGTCTAGTAAAAATCCTCGCCGCTTCTACTCCATATTTTTACAGGGGTCACCCGATATATTTGATATCCAAAATATATGCCCTGAATGTGACCTATGGTCATATTTAAATAACCCAAAGGGTTATGACCTTCTTAAGTGATGGGGCACACCTCCCGATTTAATGTTAGTTATTAAATAGCTAACCACCTAATATAAAGTTTATATTTAAATATTAATAATAGAAGTTATTTTATATTATTTTAATATAAACTAAATATTATGATTCACTTAATATTATAGTTCTAACACTCCCCTTAATATTAAGTGGGGATCCATATGCCAACATTACCTATTTAAAAATAGGATTTACAAATCCATAAACCCTAAAGGTTTAAGCTAGTATATGTATTTGTGAGACCAAATCCAACCATTTCTCATGGAAATTATTTGTATAATGCATATTATAGCAGCCTTTTATAAAAAAATGACCTCCTTTACAAATGGATGCACACACTGGAGTATATTTTCCATAAAATCTATCATTTTACCATAAAATCTATCAATTTACATAGATCAAACAAGATATTTTTACAATGATTTAAACCAGAATAGAAGTATAGAGGAGAATGATTCAACAACCGTATGACCATTAGAAGGTGGAATTGACATGCATACTCCCCTCAATGGAAAATCTAAAAGGCCAAGCATTGCATGAAACTTGTAGAACTTTGCAGCACACAATGGCTTCGTAGGCATGTTTGTAGCCCGATCTTCATTCAAGTAGTACTAGAGATCTATATCACCGCATATAACCTTCTCTCGAGATAAAGTGCATATGTATCTCGATATGATTTGTCCTTTGATGTTGAACTAGTTTTTAGTGAGAGAAATGCAAAATTGGATATCACACAGAAGAGGAATACTTCATTTAGCTTCCATGTGCATCTCTTCTAACATCCACTTTAGCCACATGGCTTCTTTTACTACTTCCATTACACTTCTATATTCTACCTTAGTAGAAGAAATGGAAACTGTTGGCTTCTTTTTACTGCTCCAAGTAATGACACATGCACCAAAATTGAATACATATCTAGTTGTAGACTTGTGATCTATCACATCACCAACATGGTCAGAATCACAATATCCATATAAATATGCATTGTTAGAAGAAATATAATGTAAACCAAAATTAATTGCTCCCTTAATATAAAACAATTTTTTTCTAACTTCTTGTGATGTGGATAAGGATCCTACATAAACCTTGAAGAAATCTCTACCGCATAAGAAATGCCAGATCTAGTAATAGTTAGGTAAATCAAACTACCCGCAAGTTTCTTGTGCAAAGTAGGATTAGCTTATATTTTTTTAAAATGATAATTCATATATATTTATCAACAAAAATGACTTAAGAAAAAAATTGGTAGCTCTTGCTCCTTATTGGGTATGAATTTATATCAACTCAACCGAGTTGGGCTAGCCAACTCGACGAGCTTATCACTGCGTTAACAATAAATTATTTTCAACCGAATATAAATTCCAAACCATATCTATAGCCAATATTTCAAACTATAGAAATTCATCCATTTCCTTATTTATCAACCAACCAAGCCACATATGAAACCGCGGCTGATCCGACAGATACTACATAACACAACACAATAAGCCACTTGAGTGAGCCAAGAAAATACCTTCAAGCTCTCAAATAAAATGCGGTGGTGTGACCGAATTCATACCACCATACACCAACATTTAGGATTTTAAAGCCTTTAAAATAACCATTTCGTCCCCATGTGGGAAAAAACATAACACAAGAGTAGGGGGCCCATGTAGGAGGGTGGTCATAGGGACACGTGGAGGCCATAGGGCGAGAAGTGAGAGGATGGAGTAGTGAGCACCATGTGGTGCATGGATAGTTTGGGAGGTGGAAGGGGGCCGCCCTATATATAAACTCGTGTTTTTCTTTTGTTTTATCATGCCATATAGTTAGGTTTAGGAATAAGTAATATAGTTTTTTATATAAAAAATATATAGAATAGATTAGGTTATATATATATATATATATATATATACATATTGTAAAACACTGGAATTTTTAAAAACTATAAAATATAAAAAATAATTTATATTGATTATAATTTATAGGTGAATTTTTTTATGGGATTCCATATAGGACATGTGATAGGTTTTGAAATTCAAAGTGAACGTAATTTTTTTATTACTAGGGGATAAGATGATCTAACCGACCAATAAGAAAATTTAATACTCCTATTTTCTTTATTCTTGTCTCCTTTATGAAGTAGGTTTCACTTGAATTTTTTACTTTCTCTTTTGATATCTTGAATTAACCTACACACCTTTACACACTATAGAATAATATTTCACAAATTTTTTTCAAACCTTACCTTTATTTCCATGCCTTAATAATTCTCAAATTCCAAATTTTCACGCGCGGTTGAAATTTCCAATTAAATCTCCACCTGTGCACACCACATTCATTTTTCCCATATGGAGAGGGAATGGGAGGGGGTTAAATAGGATACTAACCAACTAACCACATAAATTCCCAACCATTGCAACATTAGAACATTAGAATTAAATTAGATTATTTAATCCCACTCTAGTACCATGTTAGGATGAGGGGGTGAATGAATATTTATTAACCTTATGAAATATTAGGCTAGCATTAATAAATACATACAACATAAATGTGCACATAAAATTAAATCAATAACAACATAAATTAAATAGCACATTGACACAACATTTAACACGGAAAACCCCCAATGGGGTAAAAACCACAAAAAGAATTATTTCCAAAATATGAGAAACTATTACAACAAATCAAATAAAAACCCCTCCTCACTTCTACTTTGTATTTTTCCCAAGATCACTTGATATATTTGATATCCAAAATCTATATCCTAAATATGACCTATGGTCATATTTAAATAACCTGAAGGGTTATGACCTTCTTAAGTGATGGGGCACACCTCCCGATTTAATGTAAGTTAATTAAATAACTAACCACCTAATATAAATTTTATATTTAAATAACAAGAATATAAGTTATTCTATATTATTTAAATATAAACATAATATTATGATTCACTTAATATTATAGTTCTAACCATTCATACTCAACTTCGAGGTTCTAAATCTTAAATGAACCTAACATTGTTCACTCTTCACACTCTATGATTCATGATCTATCTTTTTAGCAAACATTTTCAAACCATTTCCTAATGACGCATTCTTTTTCTATGGTTCATTATTGATTGTTGAGGGGTATTTTATAAATGAAACTCATCTCATACAGATCTAATGGGGGCACACTACTCTTACCATCATTCACACATTGCATAAAATTCCATCACACTCTTTCACTACATTTTCACATCTTGTCTACACTTAATATTTTTTCTTATACTACTTACATGATTCACTTTTATTATGATGTTAGCTGGATACTCTATATGTCATTATTTTCTATTTACACATGAACATTCACTTTGTCTCTAGTTTTGAATGTAGATCTATTACGTCTCCTTACATCATGCATGATGTTTAACACTCGTATCCTTTTTCTAGTCCCTCCGAGGCTCTTTAGGGCATCTACATTAACTAATCTCACACATTACAAGTGTTATTGTTCCATTATTTACTATTTTGTAGTACATTACTTTCCATTGATATATACATGTTTTGACATACTTTCTATCTTCCTAAATCTTTGTCGGGTTATTCATGTGTAGAATTTGTCTTCAAGGACTGTTTACAACCATGGTTATCTGTCACACTCTAATTTTCATTTTTTATTGCATGTTATTATTTGCAAGATATGCCCTTCGTCTTGTATGGTCATTGTATGCTTTTACCCACTTTGGCCTTAAATTCCTTGTGACATTGTGAGTGATGTTCCATGTATGAAACCCAATTTTGAAGCCCATATTGTTTTTGCACTTGCTTGATTGTTACATTTTCTTATTTTTCTTATTACTTTTAATAATAACATATGTTATTAATAAATTTGTTTACATGTTCCTTAGTACTTACCATGCACATTCCCTACCCCTTATAGGTATACAGTTTAGCACAACATTAGGTCCTCTTTTTGTGCCACATTATCCTATCGATGTTGCATGCACCCAAAACGAAGGGGGCATACATTGGGTAAAAAAATCACCCCTAGAATAGCTCAAAAATACATCATGTCACAATACAATACAAAAACAACACAAGTTACAGATCACAGAATGACCCAAAATATAACTTTGGTCCTCATCACAACACAAACACAAGCACTCAAACTCAAACATTAGTGCATAGATGCTCTTGACCTCCCCTAGAAACTAATGTCCTGGGGAAAATACAATTATTTTCTCATATCACGAGTTTCACATCACTCTTTAGAATAGTTTTCATTTACAAGAACAATCCTCTAGCAACAAAATGCATTATATTTCCTTCAATCGGTACAACTTGGAACTATTTCAGACCAATCAAGAAAGTAAGAGAAAATTAGGGACACACCATCTATAATGGTGATCATTAGGAAGAGTAATGGAAGGAGAGTAACATTATACCTCTCTCCCTAACACGTTATTTGGTGTGAGATTGATAAAAACTTGCACTTTGTGTGAGATTGCCCAAAAATTCACTCTTGACATAAGATTTCCCAAAAACTCACTCTTGGTGTGTGATCACCCATAAAAATATCTCTTCATAGTAGTTCTAGGAAATTTTTCTATCCTTTACACTCTTACATATCAAGTACACACTTTCCTATTTACACACATTCACATACTTATGCATGTTTTACTCATATTTTTCATATACACGACTTTGACTAATTTTTCACTCTCCTTTTCCAGGTTCATTTTTAATATGCAACAAGAAGAATATTAGTTTACAAAACACGTGTAAAAATAGTAGATAGTCTTAACCCCTAGGGTCAATTTCATTTCTAGTCTACGTGCTTCATTGTACCATCGCTCCACGCTTCACTTTTCCACTCGGCACACTCTACATGGGTCATATGGTACTCATCTTATATCTACTTTATGTTATCAAGTATTCAATCAAAAACATAAAGTGGAGAAAATGTAGACACAAAATCATGCAATTTTGTACATTTATAGATCCTAAAATCATACTAGCATTTACATGATTCCTAAGCAAGAAAACTAGTGGTTAACAACTATCTTTGGCCTCTTTTCTTTATTTATTTATTTCTTTTTGGTCTTACACACCCTACATCCTAGTCATTATTTTACTTATTTATCTTTTATGAGTTCGAGACACCAACACCCATCTAGGATGAAGTGATGAGGTGCTCGTCTCCCCTTTGGGTGCCCTTGATGCTTCTTTATCTTACTCACTCCTTTTGGGTCTCTTTCATCTTTTGGGAATATTTTTCACTTATGGGTCAGTCTTATAGTTTTCAATTATGAAATTTAAATAAGGGAATCATATAAATACATATTTATGTTTTCAAAATGAGGGACCAAGCACAAAGCATTATTATCATCATCTAATATTACATACAAAGGAACCTAAAGCAATTCAAGGCATCCATCTAGCATCCATTAAAGGGAAAAAGACTGAATATTCTACATTCATTGTATAGGAAGGGGAAGTTCATGTTATCCCATCCAACATGTTATACATTTCTACATTCTATATCTATCCCACTATTAAGTGTAACTTCCACAAGGGTATCCTAGGGCACAATTTATACACACACATGCTAGAAATACATGGAGTCTAAGATGTAGTGCAACACTTAGTTGTAAGTTCACTCTCAAGTTAAACACTAGGGTAATTTTGACTCCCCATTATACATATTTATTGGTTATGTTTGATGTGGTTTGTGGTATTTTGTTTGTGAATCTTTGTCTTGTAGGTTACAAGTTCCTTTGGTGAATAAGAAGTGGTCATCAAATAATCAACATTAAGTAATTTTAACATCCTTACGACACATCAGAGATCATATTCTAAGCTTCTACATATTCACCGGCATGTAGAAGCAAAGTATTTAGTGCCTGGGTGGCCTTTCCCTATCCGGTACCCATGTCCTGGATTCATCTTTTCCTATCGGAATTTACAATGTGTAGTAACGATACTCATCCAAGTCTTTGCATTGATTCTCTATCCAAGTAAATCCTAGATTATAGGTAAACAAATTAGTTCTATATTGCATGAATATTAGCTAATTCCTATTATATCATCTTATTTCTTATGGTTTTATATTTGAAATCTTAGTTTCCTTGTGTCATTTCTTTATTTTATCATTAATACATCAATTACTCTAAAATACATACAGTTAATTAAGTCAAATTAAATTAAATCAAAGGAAACTCATTCAATAACCTATGTCAACATATGTGGGAGGATTGTTGATCATAAAACATCCAAATGATTTGTTTGAATGATTTCATAATAGGAACCATGGTTGTGATTGTTTTTATGTTTCCACCAAGGATCTTATTGAAACTCCAATCCCCTGTCATGTTTTACGAGTTTGAGGTATGTTTGGTACAAGAGCATTCTTCATGATGATCGTACGAGGAGTTTTATCCCATATGGAAGAGATGATATCATGTTCATGTGTTCATCTTACCATTTCCCGTAGAGGTGAAGAGGTGAAATGAGATATTTCAAGATATAACAAAAGGAAAAAATCTTGATAAGGTGTGAATCATCATTTTCAGGTACAAGAAGAGATTTGTTAAAATTAGATAAGTAGTCTAGGAAGATCATGTCTAATTGTGACATTTATATCCACCATGAAGGAAGACTATGAATTCATTCTACAACATCTACCTTCTCTCTCTTCTTCTCTCTTTCTCTCTCTCGAGTTCTATTTCCTCATTAAGGAGTATTTTTTTGTAAAAAGTGACTTAAGGTTTCTATTTATTTTTTTGGGATTTCACTATTTTATGGTGGTATTTGGTTTTTTACTATATAAAGCAACACCAAAATTGTGGTTGATAGAAGGGTTTATAGATACATGTGTAAAAATGAAATGTCAAGATATGTGGATGCCAGGATGGGTACAGGAATTCTGCTTCCAGACTAATGAGAGAAATCTAAACACAAAAATATGACTAGAAAATACATATATTATACAAGGATATAACACATTTCTCAGAAAATGATGATAACAAAAACACAAGGCTTCATTGAAGTGTATCAACTCGGTTTACATTCAAGTGGTAATGATAACAAGATAATAGATAATAAAAGGATGGTTAGAAATTTATATAGAGAGAAATATCCTACTCTAAATGATAGGTGGCCCATGTAAGGGATAAAATAAGCTCCAAATCTAAGAAGTAATCAAACTATTCTTATTTAGTAACATCATTTACTTTCACGTATTACTTCAAGTTGATCTTCAACATTTTCATCAAGGAGATGGAACATAGGTTGAGTTCGTTTGTAATATTGAATTGTTCCCACACTATTGGTTGTGAAACAATGGGAAGGTTGTATATATTTGTAATCAAATGTGCCTAACTGGTATTGTAATCTAATGAGAGAAACAACTTTAAAACACGTAGATTAGTTAAAAAAATAGATTCATATATTGAAAATATGAGGAATATAATTAAAGTGATAAAAGAGAGAGGGATCACTAACTATTTGATGTAATCATTGGATATTATTGTGGAAAATTTTTTTTTCAAATAATATGTAAATAAGGTGTAGAATAGATTATATGTGAATTGATTTGAGCTTTAATATTATGCATTAAAAAATTGAATACAAAAAATGACAAAATCTTACCTTTGATGAGGAATGCTAAGAAATGGTGTTGTGGGAATCTTACATTGTGAATCTTTCAAAGAGATAACATGTATGTAGGTTATTTCAGGGTGTCTATAATGATGTCATCTAGTTCTACAGAGAACCAAAGCTTCACTATAAATGTTTGAGGATGCCATTTAATAAGTTTCGTGATCCTAATATAATCGACGAAGATTAGTTATAATCACTGCGGCTTGGGAAAAGTGGGGAAACCCACTTGGAAGTGGTTTCCACCACTTATAAAAGGGTTGAATTTGGTATGGGGGTGAGTGAAGATAGTTGGGATTATGTTGTGACAGAGTTAGGAGGTTAGATGGTCAAGAAGAAAATGGGATAGGATGAGTTATAGGTGGTTTGGGTGGTTTAGGGTGAGTGAAATAGATTTTTACTAAGGGTAAAGTGTGATTTTACATGTGTGAGGAAATTATTTATAAGATTATAATATATTTTAATGTTTTTAATATGAATGTGAGGATTTTGGATAAAGAATGTAGGGTACCAAAAATAGGTGTCTATATTTGCCCCTTTTTGTCAAGTGGTTTGTGATGGACAACCCATTAGACAAAAATGAGTAGACTGATCATATTCGTGATGGATTGATGAGCTCCCATTAAACTAGCTGACATCATGATGAAGTGAAATGTTCAATGGTTTGAATAGGTTGTTAAATGAAGGGATAGTATTCTATGATGTTGTGTTATAATTTAAGATTCCCTAAGACTGGGCACACAAAAAAATTGCCACAAAGGTGTACTTGTGCAAACAAAGAGTCAAGTGATAGGGGATATAATGGGTTCTCAACCTATAGATATATGACTCATAGGAAGAAGTGGGAAGAGGTTTCTAAAATTTTATAGTATCCATGGTGTATCGGGAGATGGATCCTCAAGATAATGAATGTTTCTACAAAGGCGTGCTTATGTTACCATCAAGTCAAGTAATAGGGGAAATAATGGGTTCTCTCCCTATATTCATATGAATTAACAAAAGAAAAGGAAACAAGTTTTCCTAAATGGTATGAAATCCAAGAAGGATTCGATAAAGAAAGGTATTATATAGATTGATTTATTTTGGATGTTAAGAAGGTCTTGGGGAAAATATGAAGCACACACTTGAAAATGTGTAATTTTTGACAAGGATAAGTAAAATGATCATTTGGTGACACTCAAAGGTCAATCAATGATTTTTTAGATAAAAGGGAGCTAATCGCTGATGATTACCCTAGGTCGCTAATGATTTGACCAAAAATCATCGATGATTGGCCCAATTATTGGCAATCAAGTGGGTAGGAAAAAAATAAATATAAAAGGAGGTTTGGAGGTTCATTTGTTACTATTGTTATTTGAGAACCTAAGAGACCAAAAAAACCCTTATTTCTTATCTTTCTAATTTTTGTCAAGATGAAGGTAGTGGAGATGTGTAGAGACAACGATGTACACACAAAATCACACACTTGGGTACATTTATATGCCCTAAACACATACTAGCATTAATATCATTCCTAAGTAAGAAAACTATTAAGCGACAACTATCTATGTCATTTTTGTCTCGTGTTTCTTATTTTCTATTTGGTCTTTACCCTACATCTCATTTGGTATTTTACTTATCTTTTATGACCTCAGACACTAGCACACTTGTAAGGAATCTAGTGCCCAGGAGACCACATCCCCTCTAGGTGCCCCGACCCTTTTCTATCTTACTCACTTATTTTAGCTCTCTTTTCTCTTTTGGGCATCTTTTTTTCTTTTGGGTCAGCCTTATAGTTGTCAATTACAAAATTCAACTAAGAGAATAATCTAAATAAAAAGTTATGTGATCAAAATAATGGATGAAACTCTAACCATCTATTATCATCACCTAAGCTTGCATCTAAGAGTACTAAAATCATCCATATAACATCCATTCATGGGAAAAGGGACTTTATTTTTTGTATACACTTCATAATAAGATGAAGTTCATTTTTCCATCCACACATATATTTACATTGGTACATCTAGCTATCACCCGCTATAAAGTGCACTTATATAAGCACTTCGTAGGGAACAATTCTTTCACACACTCACAAGAACTACATGGAGTCTAAGATATAGTACAATGCAATGCTCGGTTGTAAGTTCACTTAGTAGGGGACCACCGGGGTGAGTCCGACTTCCCATATTGCATTTTTTCTATTTGATTTGATGTAGTTTGAGGGTTTTGTAGGTCAACATCTCTTTGTAGGTTACATGTGATTTATGAAATCAAGGTGTGATATATAGGAAACTAACAATGACTACCAAAGTGACACTTGTTCAACACTAGAAAAAATATATGCCTAATGAGAGGTCTCTAGGGCCTAGGTTCCCTAGTCCTCTTCCAGTGCCTTGTCCGGCCTCTCATCGACTGTTCAGAATATACTCAATAAAGTTGTGACATTCTACCCTTCCTATTCATTAGTAGGTACATATCACTTCTAAGGAAGGGTAAGTCAGCTAATCCAATCTTTCCTCACTTGTATTTAGTGTTTCATAAATTTTTATCTTATTTTCTTTGTCATCCATACTCTAATAGTTACTTATCATAGTTTACATTAGTGACTCTACAATATCTAAGGTTTAACAAGCCTATTTTTAAAAAATCATTTAGTGAATCCAATTCATTCAAACACTCTTGGATCCTCTCATCATGGATGTCTCCATCCATGGTTTCTTGCTAGCTAATCCTAATTGTAATGCTAAAATCAATTCTCTCTTGGTTAATACTCATATTCCTTCCAATACTCATCTAGACCTTGTATATCAATTATTCGTAGCTACATTTTTAGAATAATTTACTTTTCCATCTGATATAACCATCACTCTTTCTGTTTATGAAAATTGTAGTCACAAAATCACACACTTTAGACATCATTTAGTCTCGGTCTCATACTATTACTTGTATGTTTTTGAGTAAAGAAATTCCTAATTAACCTCCATATTTTGGCCATTTTACTTTCATATTTGTTGTCATTTCTAACCTCCCATACACTTTCCTAGTATGTTTTCACCATTTTCTTTCATTTTAGCTTTGATCGGGTGCCCATGCTTATACTAGGGCACCCTAGTCCTAGTAGGGGTGCGCTGATTCTTTTCCCACCTTCTAGGCACTTTTTTGTAGTTTCTAGCCGCTTTAGCATTTCATTTTTCCTATTGTTGGCCTCTTCGGGGTTAATTATGAAATTAGATCAAGAGAACCATATAAATATAAATTTATGAAACCATAATGAGGGACCAAGCATTAGTCACTACTATCATCACCTAAGGTTGCATTCATCAAAGGCTTCATTTTCATCCATCTACCTCCATTACAAGGCACAAGGTGGATCATTTGAAATCACACAAACTTAGGAGGGAATTTTATTCTATTCCATCCACCATTCTATTACATTTTCTACACATAGTTATTGCTTTCTACTTTCACAAAGTGTGATTGATAGAAGAGAACACTCGGGAATGATCGCACACAATTGCACATAGAACTATATTGGTTCTAAGATGTAGATTAGTGCTCAATTAGTATGTCCACCATTTCAGCAGCTAAGGTATGATTAAGTTGAAAATGAGGAGCTTTTTAGTGGTAAATGGGTGTGAAAGGAGTGCTTCATACTCGAGATGTTATTTGTATGGTAAAATACTAATGATATGTGAAGGGGAGTGGGTCACTATGTGGGGTAATGAAGACAATCCTAGATCTAACACCAGATCAACAACAAGAACCATCAAAGTACATAGTCCATGTGTGTGGCTCAATATTATAGGTAGTGAAATCATCATGAAAAGAATAAGAAATAGGTGATGCATCTGAGAGAGTTGTTGCAGTTAATTAGTCAGCTATAACTCATCCTTTGATGAATTTTTATGGTATAAACTTTAAATGAAACTCAGTGAGAAGCATCACCATCGTGCCAAGCATACATGAAACAGATGATGTGTGTGAGATAGTAAGTACCGTAATGGATCAAATTTAGTGATAATATGTACTTCATTATTTAGAAGGTAATGTCACAATTTATCTACAACAAAAACTAGGCCGAGACATAGTTTTTCAATGTAGCTATAGTTACATTCATAAGAAAGGAGGGTATGAATGATATAGTATATTGCTCTTTCATGTTGAAATTCATCATATTGTGCTAGTAGAGCACCTAATGCATGAAATGTAGTGGAAATATATAATAAGAAAGGTTGATTAGCTAAAGGAGGAACTAAGACATGTGGTTTAACAAGTAAGATTTGATATCATCAAATGCTTGTTGACATTGCTCATCCCAAAAAAAATTAGTATCTTTCTTCATGAGCCATGTAAATGGTTGAGTCTTATCAGTGAGTTGAGAAATGAATCACCAAATAGCCTAAATTTTTCCTTGTAATGATCATAATTGATGCAAATTCTTGGGTGGAGGCATATCGATAATGGCTTTAATTTTTTAGGATTGATCTCAATTCCATGTTGAGAGATAATATACCCGAGGAGATTTCATTGTGACCCCAAAAACACACTTTTTGGGATTTAAACACATACTATATTGCCATAGTCATTTGAATAGTATTCATAGATCCTTTTCTGGGAAGAGCGTCATTGAGATTTGGCCAAAATGTCATCTACGTAATATTCAACTATCTTGTGGATATAGTCATGGAATATATGTATCATTGCTGTTGATAAGTAGCGCCCACATTTGTAATACTGAATGACATAACTATATAAAAAAATATTCCCCATGGTGTGGTGAAGGAGGTATTTTCTTGGTTAATGGGGTTGATTTTAATTTTATTGTAACCCACAAATCCATCCATAAAAGAAATAATGTCATATCTGGTTATAGAATCTACAATAGCATTGATGTGTGACAAAGGAAAAATATCCTTAAGGAATTTTTTTTTAAATCATGGAAATTAGTGAAAAATGAACTCAACCATCCAAATTCAATATTAGTACAATATTAGATACCCATTTAGGATAGTCAATAATGCAAATAAAAACTGACATTGAGAAGTTTCTAAATCTCTTTTTTAACTAAAAGTACTTATTTGGGATGCATTTTACATATTTTTTTGCTAGACGGGTTTAGCACCATGGTTGAGGAAAATATTTCGCATTACGATCGATGGATCGATTCCTGGGATATCATTGTAGTACCATTCAAAAATATCGATAAACCATGAGGTAATTTATTGATATCTTTTTGTTTAGTCGAGTAAGGGAGGCATCGAACAAAATTATGCATGATTTTAAGATGTACCTAAGTTGTATTGAATCATTTCTTCATTGAGAAGGGTCAAGCAATCTTCAATGTATGGGTTAGTAGGAATAGTGTTAGGGGGATCGGCATTGTCAGGGGAGACATCAAATTCCCCAAAATAAGTCGTATTATTAAGAGATGATGGGAAGTGTTGTTTATGGTGAAAAGAAGGAAGATGATCATAAACACCCATATAATCAAGTAGAGCATCATCAGTAGTAAAGGTATCTAAAGTATCCCAAGTGATAGATGCGTCATCACTAATAATTTTAGGATGTACTATGGGAAGTGAGCTAATATGAAAGGTAGTATAAGCATCTGTAGTCGGTAGAGTAGGAGGTTGATACCGTAGGAAAACTTGTGTGACTTTGTGCTTACTACATACTACGCACTCTCACATTATCATTTCATTTGTGTCTTACATTACACACTATACATCACATTTTACATATGTTACACATCACATGGTCATCTCTTATCATCACACATACTACATCATACTCTATGCGCTGCACTCATTACCCTATGATGCACTTTAGTTCCTCGGTCCATACTCGAATGATGAGGTTTTACAACTAAAATAGACCTTATCATCCACAAACATTCATCACTAAAAATTATATCATGTGACATAACTAGATTAGTGACATATGCTATAGGATAAATTATCACCTATACCTTCATATTGTAGTGGTATACGTTTTATGCTACATCACCACTCCCTCTATTCATTTTATATTGATATACACTTTATGCTATATCATTACTCTTTAGATCATCTTGTCATGATATACACTTCATATATAAGGGTCATGCATATATCATATCTAGGTCACATATCATCAATACACATACAAAATCATGACAAATTGTTATATACAACACACACTTTGACCATTTCCCAATGACACACTCTAATTTTTGGTTCATTCTTGACTGTTGAGGGGAAAAACCAAATGAACCTCATTGTATGAAATTCCATTCTCTCAAGGGTTACATGGCTATTATCATTCCATATTGCATTCCATTCCACCCATCCATAACATGCTACATATCTTGGTTGTTTTTATTCTTGTTTACATTTTCTTGTATATGGTCATCTTATTACAAATGCTAAGATATCTTTTATGTCATTTATTTATACCATACACACATGTGCATTCATGCATTTATATAGTTATGATCATAGATATAGGCCTCTTACATGCATCATGGATGCTCTCCTCCTACCACTCCTATAACGGTCACTAGGGGCATCCACATTTGTCTCTAATAGGTGTTATTATTTCATTCTATACATAGCACTTTACATTACCATATTATACATTATTTTGACATATGGGTTATCTTTCTAACATGGTAATATGTATTTCAAGTGCAAAATTTATTTACAGGATTACTTGATTCCATGGCTATCTCTGTTGTTTGTACTTGGATATCTACTGTTTTCTATTGTATACGGGAATTTCCCTTTATTTGGTGTGCACACTTATTTTTTTGTATCCGACCATGATTGCCTTACATGTATTGCAAAATTGTGAGTGATGTCTCATGTTTGCAGCATGTTTTATGTAGCTTACTTTGTCTTCTTGCATGTTTACATTACTATATTTCTTGGTAGCTTATACATTGTTTGCGTAGATTACACATTGTCTTATGCATGCATGCTTGTTCATACTAACAATTATATTGGATATCCTCTTGTTTTTGCAAACATTGGTTTCTACCAAAAAATTTCCTTTCCCCATACAGGGAAGAGTTACAGAGTTCATGTAGTTGGTCCTCTTTAAGGTCCGTATTCTCTTATAAGCAATGTAACATGCAACCTTAAGAGGGGACATCATTTGGGGTTTTACATACTACACAACACTTCTACCTTGATTCGAGATCAATTAGTTTTCACCCTTGGAATTGTTGGTTATATAGCAAGTGGGTTAAGACCATCCTGTAAACCCTACACACAATGATTTTACAAGACATGGTTGTCCTTAGAATTCTAGGTAGCAGTTATAGGTTAGAGGATACAATGGAATTCCTCTCTACACTACTTCAGCCAGTGGTGTTGGATCACCATAAAAACTAGGTAGTATAAATATCTCTTCACACATATTTAGGGAAGCAATTATAGGTTAGAGGATATAGTAGAATTCCTCCCTACACTTCTTTGTCCTATGGCATCAGATCGCTCAAAAAATCTAGTGCAAGATATCCTCTTTCTACACCCTTTCTCTCGACATGGATCATGTGCACATGTTCCATTTTTCATTTACGTACTTTACATTTACATTATTTCACATACATATACATGTGTGTATTTGACTACTTGATCATTTTCTCCTTGCAGGTCCATTCGTATGAGAAACAAGCAGTCAACAACAACAACTACAATAATGGGGACAACACCAACGACATTTTATGGCCATACACATGATACTAACCATGTAGGTACATCACACACATTGGAAACTACATGTGTTTCCACCCTAGGTTCACTCTCATCACTTTCATATGTTTTTACATCGTTAGTTCCCATGCTATATCATTTTTCTATCACTCCATGCTTTGTCTAGTCCTTTAGCGCATTTCTACATCACTCTAAATGATTTATCGGTACACATATCTATCTACTTTATGTTAATGAACTTTCCACTCACCAACATAAAGTGGGGAGAATGTAGTCTTAAAATCACACACTTTAGACATTATTTCGTCTCAGTCTCATAATACTATTCATATGGTTTTTGAGTGAAGAATTTAATAATTAACCCCCATCTTTTGGCCATTTTACTTTCATTTTTTTCATCACTTCCAACCTCCCATACCAAATTTCACAATTCTTTGGTCATTTTTCATCATTTTAGCCGTAACTAGGGTTCCCATGTTTATCTTGCAGCACCCGCAGTGCCTCGGTTCCACTCGGGGCATCCCAATCCTATTGCCACTTTCTGCCACTTTTGGGAACTTTCTAGCCATTTGAGCAGTTCATATTTCTTTTTGGTCACCTCTTCAGGGTTCATTATGAAATTAGATGAAGAGAACCATACAAATATCAATTTATGAAACCATAATGAGGTATCAAGCACTAGTAACTACTATCATCACCTAAGGTTGTATCCATCAAAGGCTCCATTTGTTTCTATCCAACTCCATCACAAGGCACAAGGATGGTTCATCTTCATCACACAAGCATAAGAGGTTCTTTTATTTATCACTTTGACTACTAGAGACATCCAACGTAGTTCAAATACATTAGTGTGATAGACAACAAAGGATTCAAAATATCTAGTGACCATGCAAATCTATTTTTAGACCTCCTACACAGACTAGGGCACCCAAAATGAAGACTAAGGTGGCCCGGACATCCTCATCCTCTTCCGGGAACCCTAGTCTAGTCATATTTCTCATATCTACAAGATTTGAGACCTCAACATAGTTGTTTAATCCTCTTGTTTATCTAGTTAGCTCATTGACACGATCCATCAAGTTCATCGAATCAACTAAGCTACTTCCAACCCTTCTTTATATATTAGGGTTTCTATTTTCATTAGCCTAGTTGCTTGGGTCACTTTCTATATTTATTTACTGCTTTTATTTACTGTTATTTACTGATGTTCCTAGTTATATTAACTACCATTTATCCACATTTTAGTTCATCAACAATGATCCTCCCCTATATATATCAACTTACATCTATAACAAGGGTATTAAGTGGATAATATTCAATAATGGATTTAAGATCAATCTTTATACTTTATCACTCCTTCATAACCTCATACTTTCTTTAGCTAATGTTAGCCCATCATCTATTTCTATTCGTGCTTATGATTCATCTACATGTCTATGCATATGCACTATCACTTTACCTCTTACTTGAATCCAAAAAATATTTCTATGTTTTTCTTTATTATCAATGTCGTAGTTAAGTACAATTCCTTACTTGGTAGATCATGGCTTCACGCTATGTAGAAAATGTCTTCTATGATTAATCGTGTGTTAAATTCCTCCATGATGGCTATGAACATACTATTGTTGATTATCATGAGCCATTCAAATATTTTCACCTAGACCCCCTCATTATATTACCTACTCCACTTCCTACCCATCCTACACAAGCCATTAATGATGCTAAATTGATGGAACATCCTGCCTCCACTCCCACCTTATCTCCTCTTGAGGTTACTATTTATGCATTGGAAATCGTGCCATCCACCTCATGTTCCCATGTGCACCCTATTGGTGCCTGATCTTACACCTCCTTGGGGCCAGGAAACATCAACAAGTAAACTATGGTGTTTTAAAAATGACATACTTGGAATTTTGTGTTGTTTGTAGTAGGGGAAGACATCTGGAAAACTTATTTAGACTAATATTTTGAGGGATTGGGTGACACATACAAAATTAATGTCCAACCCTTCTACTCTTGGTCCTACCTATGACAAGGGTGAGAGGACCCACTTTGTAACCTAAAAATATATAGGGGTGAATGGAGTCTTATTTTATTAATTCCCTCAAAGTATGTAGGTTAGTCTTGTATGATCATGGAAAATGAATGCAACATTTAACTCTCATAAGTTGTCACACTAAATGGTGCATATGTCAATCTAATTGGACTCAGGTTACTCTAAATAGATAGGTTACATTGTTGTTGCATTTTTTTGACAAAAGAACTCAAAATTAAAGGTTCCTTCTACTGATATTTGTAAATAAAAACAATAGAATGAATAACTTAAGATCTATATTATGTGATAAAAACTATATGTATGTAATTTTAAAGGTGGGGGATTGTATGACAATGGATCTCCTAATGACATTGCTTTTAGTACTCACTTAAATAATACAACATCTTAGATGAGGAAAAACACATCATCAATTAATCATAGTTTCAATTTAAAGGAATATTTTCATTCATTGATACTCAATTATTGAAAAATTTTCAGACAACATTTAAAATACTCAAGCCAAAGTATTACGCAAATATTTCAATGAAGTGTTTCTTGATTTTAATCTCATACACTTAAGATTCACTCAAAATCTTACAAAAACTGATAAAAATGATTTGAGTAAGGATTTTATAATTGCATTCAATATTGTAAAGAAAGTAATCACAACACAATATTGGAAAAAAACCAAATCTTGATTAGTAAGGATAAACCTAGTGTAACTCGAGAGAAGCAAAAAGAAAATTACAACAAAAATGCAACTCACTAACAAGATATTCAACATATAGAGAACATAATATGTAAGCCAAGCTCATAACCAGACATATTTCATTAATATCTACCAAATTATTGACAAGGGAACATGAAAACAAATGATCTCAATGTCTATTAATGGTTATACATTATAACCATCTTAACATCAAAATTGAAAGAGTAAAAACTTATAATGTATTTCTTCAAGAAAATTGTGCAGTGTCACAACAAGATATTTCAACTTTTCCTTTTTTGAAAAGATTAAGACCCCATTTTGTATGAGGACAAAACCCTCATACTTATACAACTACTTGATTTTATTTCCCCCCAAAAATATCCCAAAGGATACAAAATTTCTCCATGTAATTTTAAATCTTTCCAAAGTTAAGGAAATATATTTTAACCAAAAATATTCCCTCCACGCTTCGATTTCAATTTGGGTGAAGAAGGAACAACATTGTGACACATGGAAGGAATGGAAAGGATATTCCTATGTTCTTAACAAACTTTCTTCCTCTAGAAAAATGAATTATGTTTGAAAATATTTGTTTCCATAATGTATCACCATGAGGGTGAGTTTGTTTTGATCTATCCTTTTTTTGGGTTCACTCCAATGGGCTGATTCTTGAATTTCCTCCCACCTTGTCCTTGTAAGCATCAAAATTTTAAATCATTTTCATTATAATTTCCTCATTAAGCCATGAATGGTATTGGAATACTATTTCTTGTTTCATGATCGTTTCATCAATTCCTACATGAATACTTCTTTCTTTCTTTCTCCTCGACATTTATCAATTGTTAATTCAATTTGTGCCCATTTCTACATGGTGGATATGTTGAAAACCCTTAGCTCCCTAGGTTTAACTAAAGCTTAATCCCTGAAAATTATAGTTAAATTATCTCGTATTCCTCATTCTAATACTTTCTCCATTGTCTGTTCCAACTAATTTATCTACTAGAAAATGGAGGCCACCAATATACTGCATTTTTTTGTCTCTTAACTTATCAAGGATTTCAAAAGATTTTGTCAAAATATCCACTCTTACTTTTGTAGTGTCTTAGTATTCCTATGGATTTCCTATAGAATCAAGAGATACAATTCCTTCCTTAACAACCAAGTTGTCAATTAATTCCTTAATATCTTCCATCTTTGGCAACGTACTAGTCCACATTAATTGCTCAATGTCACAATTTATCAATTAGGGCCTTGGTTTTTCTACTTATTTCAAATATGGGAATAATGTTTCATAGATACCCTGATTTTTTATTTACCTTTAGTGATAAAATAATTTAACCATTAGATTGTGGCCTCCCCTCTTTCTCCCAAGTCACTCACTCTCATGATATGATCATTAGTAATCTCAAGTATTTTAACTTACCATTCATTGTGAGTTATACTCAACTTTGTAACCAAGGTGGATAATGCTTCATTCTTGGCCTTCAAATCCTTCTTGGTTTCTTTGAACTCATCAATCCTTTGGAACACTCCTACTACCATAAAAAAATCATGTTTCATTTCTTTAGTAGAAGGCTTACCTAATGAGATCCCGGAGACCTAAAAATTAGACAAGGATGCTTCTCCCCAAGGAACATCAGTTTTGGGAGTTGCAACATCTATGAATTATTCTCCTTTCTTATTCAGATTCATCCTAGAAATAGGTCTTTCCTTTTTGGTGGTCTTGTTGGATTAAGGAGAGCCAAGATTTGTAAATCATCATCATTCAACTCTATCTCAACCTTTTTCTTCTTCAAGAGAGTATTATCTATCCATTCCCTTATTGGGGACTCATGTTCATTAATTGATTGTAAAACTAGAGTTACAGGTATTATTACAAGGGATTCAAAGGATGAATAAGGCATAGAAATACCTTTTGGAGATGTATACATTGGTGATTCTTGAGTACCTAGTTCTATAATGCCACCCTGATCCTCAATTCCATCCATAGACTCAAATTGGTCTCCTGCTTATTAAACTTCGGGGTTGTTGGTCACAAAATTCCTTTTCTCGTTGATATCTTGAATCCTCACCCATTGTCTTACTAGGAGAAGGGAATGTCTCAAAAGGTTCCTAAGGAATAAATTTAGTTGTGGGAATATGGGCTTAAATAATTTTGCAACCACCTCATTTTTTTGAGGTGTTACTACACTTATGACACCCAAGAAGTTTCTTCATGTGATATTTGTATTGGAATCTATCATCACCAATCTAGCACTATGATAATTCTCCATCGGGAAATCCTCATGCTATGATTATTTAGTAATGCATAGCTTTTGGTTTTTGGTAGTAATGTAGAAAACACAATAACAGACATAATATAATAATACCATATACTATTATACAAAGGTATGATGAAAAATATGAAATACAAGTGTAAATTATATTATCAACATGAAACTATTACAATCTCACCCATGAAGTACTCGAATGTTATCAACTCCACTCACCTTACAACAATAACCATGGGAGAAACTTCAAAATTACCCCTCTTATTGGATTCATTAACACACGTACATGATGGCTTCCTCAACACACTTTCTCATCCAATTTTTCTCACTACTTCCTTCTTTGCTAAATGAGAGGGGTGGCCTCTCTATTTATAGAAAATTTTGGGTTATCCACCCTATCTCTAAGATAGGATATATAATCCCTTTTGTCCAATCATATTACATACCTTAAATCTTATCTTTACATGTAGCCTTATCTTTTAAGATAAGATAAACCATATCATTTCACATGGATTCCATCTTTTTAGACTTTTTACAAATATAATACACAAAATATTTATGACATCACTCCTTGTCGTTATTACAAATATAATATTTCTAATTCCTAATCATGTAGACCCTATTGAATTTTTACCCTTTTAGCATTACTAGACCACTTACGAAAAAAATTACTTTTTACCACATCATTCCCTATTGTACTTTGATTGTTACCATACTATACATTATTAGTGGTGCCATATTGATAGCAAATTTATCTTCTATCACATACTACTACTAATTATACTTAACAACATCCTATTCCTAATATATACATTATGGAAATAGAAATCATGGAGGAAAATTTTAGTTTGAAATCTTCCCCCTCCCAAACTTCTACTCCATCCTCGGAGTAGACTACTATGGACAATCTAAAGACAATTCCTAGAAAATAAAAATCTTGTCATGGTTGACCCATTTCATAATGAGAGTACCATCCAATTACACCAATTGATATGTAGTATTCTCATAAATAACTACTATTATGTAAGATCCCATCCATTGTGTAAGAAGTTTCTATGACTTCTCTTTTTGTATTGGGAATCATATACTAAAACCAAGTCATTTACTTGAAATGGAGACTAGAGAATATTTTGATCAAAGTAATCCTTTTGTTTCATATTCTTCTTATAATTTGTATCTTTTTTTTTCCCCTTATTTCCTATAATAAATGAAAATTTACCAAAATTTCTCTTACCGAATCACTTTCATCTATCCTTTCATGTTTCATAACTCTCATAGTGGGAATATCAAACTCAATAGGAAGAACTCAATAAATTCCATAAGCTAACTAAAATGGGGAGTATTTTGTTGCTGACTTTGATGTTTCCATATATGCCCATAATGATTCATGAATCATTTTACCCCACTTATGCACCTACAAATCTTCATCTTTTTCTAGGATTTGGCATAATACATAATTTGTTCACCCCACCTGTCCATTTGTGTTTGGCTTGTAAGTTGTTTCCTTCTATTGCTTAATATAAAAATTGTTTCCCAAGGCTTCTACCACCTCATTAATGAAGTGTTTTTCTTGATCTGTTACAATTTCTAATGGACAACCAAATCTGGTGATAATGCATTCATACATGAACCTTTCCATTTCATCCATGAAAGTTATTTTCAAAGGCCTATCTTTAACCCACTAGGTTAAATAATCAATGGAAACTACAACATACTTATTTTTGTGGGGGCGTAGTTGGAAGTGGACCTACAATATCTATTCCACACTTTTAAAGGGAAAAAGTGGAAGAATAGGTCATAATGGAGCTGATGAAGTCTTCCAATTCCCATGTGTTTGAAAAATATCACATGTCTTACAATAATTATAACAATCTCTAAAAAGAGTTAGCCATTGATAACTGCATCCAAGATCCTTCTTATTGTAAGTTGTCCAGAGAAGTGTCCTCCATATGTACCATTGTGGAATTCTTCTATTATCTCCATTCCTTTATTAGGTCCAACTAGCCTCTTGTAATTTCCATCAAGCCCTATTTGAAATAATACTCCATGCATAATAGAATATGGATGATTGGCTTGAGTAATATTCCTATTAGTATTTGCAATAGAACCATCAGGAAACTTGAAATAATTTAGATAATTCCAAATACCTATGTATTCACTAGGGATTGTGTTAAGGGATAACAATGTTGCATACGGGAAATCATCATCATTACAAGATGAACCTAAACCTTCATAGGCTCGAGAGAGTGCATTTGCATTAACATGTTTCTTTCTTGGCTTATCTATAATATCAAATTCAAATTATTGTAGAAAAATTATTCATCTTGTTATCCTTCATGATGGGTTAGGCTTATTTACAATGTATTTTAGAGCACGATGATACATTACAACTATAAATTTTTTTCCATAACAAGTAATTTATAAATTTCTTTATAGAAAAAATGATAGCTATAGCCTCTTTTTTAGTTAGAGTATAATTTACCTTAACACTACTCATTTTTTTACTCCCAAAGTAAATTGAATGACCATTCCCATTTTCATCCTTTTGGCTCGAGTACTCCCTAGTGTTGCATTTGAAGCATCAATATACACAATGAATGGCTTGCTCGATCTGGATTATTTAAAACAAGTAAAGATACCAAAGCTTAATTTATTTGTTCAAAATATTAATGCACCTTCTTTCTGGTTCATAAGTAACATCCTTCTTTAAGAAGCTGGGTTAGTGGTTGTGCAATCTTTGAGAAATTCTTGATGAAACTTCTATAGTAACCACATGGCCTAAAAATGATCTCAAATTACTTCTATTCATGGAAAATGGTAACTCTTTGATTTTGAAACTTTATCAAGATTGGTAAAAATACCATCTCTAGATACAACATGCCCTAACAATATGCCTTTATAACATCCAAAGATAGAATTTTTAGGGTTTAGTGAGGCTTGTGCTTCATCTAACCTTTAAAATTCCACCTCCATCTAGTGTAGGTGGTCCATTTTCTCCCATAGATGCAAAAAACATTCTGGAATAATCTAATGAAGCTTCCAATGTAGGTTTCAAACACCCTATTCATTAGGCATTAGAATGTTACTAGAGAATTACACAACCCAAATGGCATACCTCTATAAGAAAATGTTACCCAAGGAGTGGTGAATGTAGTCTTGATATTATCTTTCTCCACTATATAAAATTGGTTGTACCCACTTTATACATCTGCAAAACTATAACTCTCTTGGCCACCTACTTCATTCAAGAGCTGGTCAGAGAATGGAAGAGGGTAATGATCCTTCTTTGTTGCCTTATTGAGCTTCCTATAATCAACAAAATGTGTATCTTCCCATTCATTTTTATTGAGATCACAATAGGAGAAACCCAATCTGAATTCTCCATAGAAAATATGAATAATGCAATAAACAACTTATCTATTTCTTCTTTTAAAGTCTTGGAAAAATTAGGATTCATTCTATATAGCATTTGCTTTGTTGGCTTAGCACCATCTACCAGCTCAATAGAATGTTCTACCCAACTTACTTGAAGCAGTTCCTTGTAATCAAAAGTGAATAAGTACATGTACCTTTGAAAGATATGGAGGTACGATTCCTTCTCACTCTCCATCGTTACATCACCTATCTTTATCTCCTGGAGATGATTTTCAATTTCTTCCTTAGATAATTTTATGGGTTCATGAGTCGGTGAGACTAGAAGGATATTCATGACCGACACATCATCTCACTTTCTTCATCTTCTATGTAGACTTCACTAGTACTAGAGTAATTAGAGGATGTCTAATCATCAATTTCATCACTTTAATCCATAGGTTCTTCCTTATAAATTCAAGGGATCACATTTATATTTACACTCTCTACCACGCCCAAGTGTCGGGAAGCCTTCATTCCAATAGTTTCTTACATAAACTCTCCTTAGCCATGGCCTTCCCAACCACATTAGGTATTCAACAATACCATTCTTCATCACCTAAAATTCTACCACACATAAAAAACCCATGAAACATATTGCCACATTTGAAATAACACCTTATGGTTTAGTTTTTCCCTTATTTAATGAGCTTAACATAAGTGTCAAGAGACATGAATTTTAAACCCAACATATTCATTACAAACTCGGTCATTACATTAACTACAACACCTCCATCTACTAAGACAACATAAGTTGAAATACCATTACATAAAACCTCATCTTGTGGATCATAGGGATTTACTTATGCTTCTAAAATAGGGACCTCAACCTCCTTCCTTCATCGAGCATTGAGTCTAGTTCGTAGCACTCGCCTCTTCTCAGAAGACATGGCAAGAAGTTTTCCATATGTAATATTTGTAGGTCTTTTGGAAAAATCTTCTAAGATGGAGTATGTTACTTTCCCCCTTTAAAATCAAAAAATCCTACACACCCAATTTTCTTCTCTTATGATTCTTACTATTTTCTCCTTTCATCTTCTTAGGATCATTTCCATCTTGGTTATCTTTTTATTTCTTTATTTTTTCACAATTTATACTCCTATCTACTACATCAAAAGAATTCACAAGTGATTTTCCTTTATCATTATATCTTGTACCATGCATGGAAGCTATATCAGGATAATTATACTTATAATGACCCTTCTTATGACAACCATAACATACAACTTCAGATATATTTATTTTTGGACCCCTATCTCCTTGGGAATTTTGAGAACTAAATTCCTTTCCTTGAAGAAGATTAATAGTTAACCGACCCATCTTCCTAAGGAGTTCTTCATACTCAATGGAAGTACTAGAGGGAGGATTTTCTCTCACCAATAGTGGCTTTGGTTTCTAAAAAAATGTGTTAGTGTAGGCTCTTCCTTAATAAAAACATATTTGGGCTCATCTTCCATGCTTTCTTCTTTCCTTATAGAAATCTCCTTTGCTTGTTTGAGGGTGGATAGGCAGTTATAATTCACTCGTTGTCTAATCTATGGATTCATCCCAAGAATTAAGTTCTTACAAAGGATATTATCCATGCCATTCATCAACCCATCCACTAATCCTTCCTTTCGGATCTGGGCATCGAAGTTTCTCCTTAACTCAGGACATAAGCATGATAATCTTTGATCTTTTCCTTCTCCCACTTTGGGCTAGCTTTTGATCTTGATCATGAGATATGCATACCTCATTGTGCATCAAATTCTTCAATAAAATTTTTAGTTAATAAATCTGATGAGTTTTTACATTATCACCTAGTGTTTTAAACCACATAAGGGCTAAACCATCCAAAAAGGTAGGACAAAATTCAATCCATTTCTCCCTTCTTACGAGTCCATTAAAAATGTAAAATCATTTAAATTATTGAATGAAAGAGGCAGCATATTCATTATATTGTGCTAAAAAAATAGGAATCTTTCCCATTTTCAAAATTAACCACAATGAAATACCAACCCACAAGTATAATCAATAAGACTTATGTGCACAAATAATTGGAAACACTATAATAGAAAGTGAGTGCACACCTTTCGCAAAGCAAAATAGGAATGACCACGGTAAACTTAAATTTACTATGGTAAAATTGACTTATTGGTGGTAAATACTATTCATGAATAACAAATGACTTTATAGGGGTAATTACTATTCATGATAAAAAGTGACTTTATTATGGTAAATACTATGCACGGTAAAAAGTGAATTTACTACGGTAAATACTATGCATAGTAAAACCAAGGTTACCCCCAAATGATTTCTGACTAAGTGGGAATATTTCTACAGAAAATCCACCAACGAGGAAAGGTCTGGAAACAAAACCAAAATTTCATCACCAATCTAACACTATGATAATTCTCCACTTTAGGAACTCCTCGTGCTATGATTATTTAGTAATGCACAACTTTTGGTTTGGTGGTAGTAATCTAGAAAACACAATAACAGACATAATACAAGAATACCATATACTATGATACAAAGGTATGATGAAAAATCTAAAATACAAGTGTAAATTATATTATCAACATGAAATTGTTACAATCTCACCCATGAAGTACTCGAAGTGTTACCAATTCCAATTGCCTTACAACAATAATCATAGGAGAAACTTCACAATTACCCCTCTTATTGGCTTCTTTAACACACCTTCTAAATGATGGCTTCTTCAACAAACTTTCTCATACAATATTTCTCACTACTTCCTTCCATGTTAAAGGGGATGGGTGGCCTCTCTGTTTATAGAAAATTTGGGCTTATCGACCGCATCTCTAAGATAGGATAGGGAATCCCTTACGCCAATCATATTACATACCTTAAATCTTATCTTTAGATGTAGCCTTATGTTTTAAGATAAGATAAACCTTATCATTTCACATGGGTTCCACATTTTTAGAATTTTTACAAATAATATACACAAAATATTTATAACATCACTCCTTGTCATTATTACAAATATAATATTTCTAATTCCTAGTTAAGTAGACCCTATTTACTTTTGAACCTTTTAACATTACCCAGGACCACTTATGAAAAATATCTACTTTTTACCACAACATTCCTATTGTACTTTGATTTTTTTCTTGCATCTTGTACATTATTAGCTGACACGATATTGGCAAAAAGTGTCTTTATCTTTTATTAGACACTACTACTAATTATACTTAACAAAATCCTATTACTAATATGTTAATTAAGGAAATAGAAATCATGGAGGAAAATTTTAGTGTCGACAAATCCTCTCTTTGTGAGGATGTAATTCATGTTCAATGATTTTCTCCTCTTATGCCGTCCACAATACTTGAATTTTCTATGGGTTTATCTTAGTATGCTATTGTGGAATAGTCAAGACATTAGACATAGGAACATCCATAATGGGTTGTTCCTTGATGGGGAAAGCAACTAGAACTATTGGAATAAAAGGGTTGAGATCATGGGTATTGGTTTCTCAATGAGAAGATCTATAGGAGGTTGGGTGATAATAGATGAAAAGACATGGGCATTAAGAACTATTGAATATTTAGTGGTCTCTACCTCGTTAAAATCAACCCACTCGGACACCTTATTTTGTTTCCTTCTATGAAGGTGGAATTGTTCCTCCTCGATTCTTATAGACCAGTCTACGGTGCTTGAATTTCAAAAATTATTTCAAAAAAATTCCTTAGGTTTTTCGGGGTTGATTCCATCATTGTTTCCTTCCCTTTGGATCTAGAAGCACATCTTTGGAACAACTGCAGGGGGTAGTATGAATAATAGGGCCCTTAACCATACATACTTAAAGTATTTATCTAATTTGTTTATTTGAGGAAGGAAGTTCTAATTCCGCTAGCCTAGGAATTTACATCATCCATTACTGGCATGGATTCCAAATTATTAAAAGGAATATTAAACTTCTATCTCCATGAAACATCCCTAGTGGCGTAAACCTTTCGATATGGGGGAAAAACATCATCAATAAGCTTTTTATCCCTATACTCCCTTAATAGTGGGGTATGTTGGTATCTTAAATCCAACCTCTTTGAAAATAACCACTTAAAGAAAGTTCGGATGATATTTTTGGTCCTTACACGATTATATTTTTTCTCACTAGCCTCCCAATTAACTAGCGGTAAGGACTGAGAAGAAATATGATCTTGGATGTAATCTTCACTAATCACATTACCATCATCTTCTAACCCTTCAAAGTCTTGGATGACCCAAAAATCAATCATCTAGGACAATGTAATTCGATTGTTATCTTCATCTAACTTCCCTCTCGGTTTCAAAATTTATTCAAGTAATCCTCGTAATGAGGTTTATGCTCTATTTGAGTGGGTGCAATGTTGTGTAGAATCTTCTTTATATCATAATGCTTCCTTTCCTCAAATCTATCCAACATGCATTTTTAATTTCTTCTTCCAATGTTTTTTATTTCAAGTTGTTTGGGAAGTGCACTTCCCAATGATCATGGAGAACATGATAGGGGACGTTATATTCTTGTTGAAAATTAATTGGTGTACTTATAACAATTTCCTAACAAATTCCATCAGTTCCAACTTGGCATTTACACACCCGGGGATCAAGTAGGCTTTCTCATCAAAACCAGTAACCATGATATATGAATAGGTGATGAACTAGATAAAATACCACCCATATTGAGTAATAACTCTCTTGACATTGGGGAAAATATATCAGTCTCCCAATCAAGGTGGTATAAACAAATTTTGGGTGCAAAGAAGTGATTAGCAATATTTATGTACTGTATTTCATAGTTTTTCATATTTAGCTGATAGAAGACATCATACACTTTGGAACTACTAAGATCACCATTCATTATCAACCTTGGAAAAACTCTACAAAAATAAATGTTGTAAACTAAGTAAAAGGTCATGCAAAATTCTTCCATTTCGGCATTTTCTCCTCTCACAATTTGTGCAACTCCCATCATTTGTTCATGAATATGGTTACTTAGTATCTCAGCCCAAGGGAGAGGATTTTTGTTTGTGAGTATTACTTGAATGAACTGAAACATCCATTATTGGAAAAAATTAGTAGACTCTATACCCATTACTCTATTCAACAATACAATCACATCTCCAACTTCCTTAATAAATTAATTTTTATTCAACTTCTTTTTCATTCTGGGATCGGAAGTTCATGGATTGGTCAACCAATGGGTATTCATAAAAATTTTCCACTTATTTGAATGTGATTTCTAGTACTCTTACACCAAATACTAGCCCCTTCTTCCCTTGTGGGATGAAAACCCAACATTTTGTTAAATTCTTTCTCGTGTAAAGATAAAACCAAATTCCCCTTCCCATCTCAAACCTCTCTAGTTATAGGATTATAGTGCTAAGCACACACCCATAAAAGCTTCGGGCATGGCGTAGCAGTAGGGAAAGTAATAACGATGTCAATACAATTGTTGGCTACATGGGCCATGGTGTCACTTCTTTCAAGGAATGTAACCTCTACCTAAAATATTTTGCATCGCCAATGCAATGTCAGAATTTGTAATTCTATCTAGAGGGGAACTAAGATTGGAACTTGTTCTTATGAATTGCATATGAAGCCTCATGATTCTAACATAGTTTTATCAAACCTATTTTCACAAAAAAGCTAGACCTTTTAAATTGATCTTTCAAAAGATCATAGAAAATATGGGAACTAATGAACTTACCTTTTAGTAAAATTCCAGTTCCTACTTAGAACTTAATTGAAGAGCATTGCAACTAAACTCTGATCTTTGGGGCTAACTCTTTCTTCAACTCTCTTTCAATGCCACTTGAATATCCTTTAGAACATCAAACCCTTTTAGTACCAGTAGGATATTTATAACAAGTTACCACATTAACGACTCATGGATTGATGTATTAATGTCAAAGATTGCATTCGTGGGGAATTTTCATATTTCTCAGCCTTTTTCCTCTTTTCAACCATTGCAATATTTTTGTGCCCTATCACCCGCATACCCCCATTACACGATTCATTCACATTAATGTTCCTACTACTATATGTCTAGTGCATTAATGTGCCCTTTTTAGCTCTTAACGGGATTTAGAAGAATTTTGTAAAATGATTCACTCATCACCTTTGTAACATAAAAGATGCATTTATTTCTCTGTTCTCGTGTATGCCATATGTTTTGTCTATGTGACTAAGTCGTTGGGCCTCGGGTTTACGTTTACCAATTACATGTCTCAAAGAAGCATCATAATTTTTCCTTTTTGTCTAGCTTTCGTACTTGTTGTTTTCACACATTTCTTAATAAGATATTTTGGCCCGGGAATCAGATTGTACTTTTACCTTTGTTATGTGATCATTTATTTGGGGAAATTAGATCCTTAGATAATTATTTATTACGAAATTTGGGATAAAAATGCATCCTTTGGCCATGAAAATTCTATCATATCCATTAGCGACACAAAGCTTCAAAGCCATTTTGGGGAAAAAATTCTTGTGTCTCATTGTTTTTTAGGAACAAAAATACTCCAAACCCTGCTTGGGAATATAAGATAGATAAACAATAATAAATTCTCTTAGGTGTTCCTTATTCAATATCCAAATAAATCCCGAATGAGAAAATAAATCAAATTAGGTATGGGCAGGATCAATTATACTCGACTACAAAAAGTGCCTGGATTTAATAGGACCAAATATGAGTACTAACACACCTGCATTAGTGCTTCCTCTTTTCACATGTACTATGTTCATAAATCACTCTTATTGAAACAAATTCTATTTTATCCTACTTTCTCGATACAATTCACACACATGATGACTTTTCTCATCTAGGATTCACACTAGATGATATCCTCCCTCCACCTCATTCTCTTCACCTTTATCATCGATATGTTTGCATAACTTTTTCTTATGGCCCTTGTGTCATCCATTTATCATTCTTTCTTACACACACCTCTCTCACTTCTTCACTTACACTTTGGGAGTTTTAGTTTTACTACATTTTTGGCACCTTGGATTTTAATCATATTGATATCACATTTGCCATTCCTTTCGCCATGTTTCTATTTGTAATGATTCATTTCACAGCTATACAAAAATATTACTCAGCGATATGCACATGTCTTCCATTACCATATTTCATTGATGAGGAATATGTTATGGATGTGTATAATTTACGTTTCAATGGCTCTTTACATGATCAACTTCATACTATTTCTTACCAAGTCTCAAATATCACTCCAATCAGATTTGATCCTAACAATAATGATCTCTTACATGACCTTACTTGATTCTTATCTACAATGTACACTTGGGGAATAATGCTTATTCTTTCCCCATTGCATCATTAATTGTCTACCATTTCTACTCTTGCACTCTATGCTTCATACTTTATATTTCTAAATTATCTTACAAAACTTGATACACTTATATCATCATTACCCTATGACACAATCTAGTTATATAGTTTATAATCAAATACTAAGGATATAAGTATGAAATTAACCTCACACCATTCACTCTTCACACTTTATGCTTCATGATACATCTTCCTAGAACACACTTTCCAAACCATTTCTTGATGACACACTCTAGTTTTATGGTTCATTCTTGACTTCCAAGGGGTATTTTATAAATGAACCTCATCTCATAAATACATATCCTCTTAGTGGCATGATTCTCCTATCAAATTCACATTGCATACCATTCCATGTCACTCATTCACAACATATTGTGTATATTGGTTGCATTTAATCTTGTTTTCTTATACTTACAAGTACACTTTGTTTTACATGCTAGACGGATACTTAGTATGTGATTATATTATCTATATACACAAGGGCATTCACTCTATCTTTATTCATGAATGTAGACTTCCTACGAGATGTTTACATGTAATAATTATGCTTGGCACACTACCTTTTACCGGTCCCACTTTGAGGCTCCTAGGGCATATCCTTTCTCACACATCATAGGTTTTATTGTTCAATTAGATACTACTTCCTATTTGTACTAACACACTACTTTCAACGGATCTATACATGCCTTGACATATGCTTTATATTTCTAACATTCTTACAGGTGCTTTATGTGCAACATTTTCTTTGCAAGACTATTTTCCACCATAGTTACGTGCTTTATCTTTCTTTCCATTGTTTGTCATTGTATGTTATTGTTTGTAGCCTACGCCCTTTGTCTTGTGTGTACATTTTATACTTATAGCCACTTTGGCCCTGATTGTCTTGTGATATTGTGAGTGATGTCCCATTTAGAATCCCACTTTTTCATTTTCTATCTTATCTTCTTTACGTTTACATTGACTTCTATTGCATGTTTTTTATCTTTTTATACTAACACATGTTTCTATCCATTTTTTTTACATATGTCTTGGTTTCTACCTTATACATACCCTCCCCCCTATAGGGATATAATTTCATATAAGTATCCCATCATCTCCTTTTAGGTGCATTCTCCTAGTAATGTTGCATGCACCCCAAATGAGGGGGGCATACATTCGGTGAATCATTCACCTTATACGGTATCCCAAAGTTATAGTATAGGCCTTTAAAGTATAGGAAAAAAACATAATGCGGTTACATAAATGGCCCAAAATCTTACTTGGGTACTCATTTTAGCACAAATACCAATGCCAAGATACAAACACTAGCAAGTGGGCACTCTTGTGCACCTTTTTCTGGAGGAAGTTTCGTTACTTTCTAAAATCAACACAATCTATAATAGTTCACGAGATCATATTTTATAATACATGTATAGTCCTCCAAAGCAAGAAGAATGCATTATTTCTCCATTTTAACTTAGAATAATATGGAAATAATATGGTAAAACTTGGAACAAGAAATGATCACACCATCTATAGTGGTGTATAATTGGGAAACAAATAAGGAAGGAGAGTAACACTAGACCTATCTACCTAACACTCTTCTAAAATGGTGTGATATCACCAAAAACTTGCACTTGGTGTGAGATCGCTGAAAAGACTCTTGTTTAATGTGAGATCACCCAAACAACTCGCTCTTGGCATGATATTTCCTAAAAAAATACTCCACATAGAATTTGAGGATATTTTTCTATCCTTTTACATTCATATTTATCAGGTGCACACTTTCCTTTTTACTACTTTATCACATTTACATGCTTTTACATACTTTTACATGAGTTTTCATAACAGATGACTTTGACTACTCTTTCACTCTTCTTTTGCAGGTTCATCCTACAACGAGAAGTACCCCTACATCAAGTAAAATAGGTACAAAATTTTATAACACAATAAACTTCATCCCTAGGTCGCATCCTCTTTCTTAGCTTCCATTCTTCATTTTTATCATTTCACGCTTTCACTTGTCCACTTGGCATGCATTTCGATATCACACTCTACATGGTTATATGGTACGCATCTTCTAACTACTTTATGTTATCGAATATTCACTTAACAACATAAAGTGGGGAAAATGTAGACACAAAATCATACACTTGGGTACATTTATAGGTCCTAAACACATCCTAGAATTCATATGCTTCCTAAGTGAGAAAACTAGTAATTGATCGCTATCTTTGGCCTTTTTTCTGTGTTTCTTATTTTCTATTTAGCTTTACACACCCTACACCCAAGTCAGTATTTTACTTATATTTAATGACCTTTGACACCAGCGACAAGGCACACCTAACCCTTTTCTATCATACTCACTTCTTTTCAACCTCTTTTATATTTTGGGTGTCTTATTTTCTTATGGGTCATACTTCCATTTGTCAATTACGAAATCCAACCAAGGTAATCATATAAATACAAATTTATGTGATCAAAATAAGATACCAAGCTCTAATGATCTATTATCATCACCAAATATTGCATCCATATAGAATCCTTTCAAGGTACAAGGGCTACATTTTATGTATACACTTAATAGAAAGAATAATCTCATTTCTCCATCCACACATCTATTTACATTGGTACATCTAGCTATCACCCATTACTAAGTGCAATTACACAAGGTATTCTGGGGCATTATTATTTCACACACTCACAAGAACTACGTGGAGTCTAAGATGTATTACAACACTCATTCATAAGTTCACTTAGTAAGCTAACTACCCATGCGGTCTGTCTAACTCCCCATATTGCATCTTTTGTTTTTGATATTTGTTGTAGTTTGAGGGTTTTACAAGTCAACATATATTTTTAGAATCACAAGGGAATGAGGGTGGGGTGGATCATTCCTACAAATTTATTACTTAATTTACCATTATAATCAACAAGTAACATCATTTATCCATTCCCAAACATTCAACCATAGCATAATAAATGTTCACAATATCAAAAATGAACTACAACACATGCAAGAGATCTCATCGACACATAATTTAAGGGGAAACCTAATATGGAAGAAAACCAACTAAAACATAAAAATCATATTGTCATGCTTGAAGTTTATTGAAGTACTAACCCCACAAGGAGCACCAACCCCTAGTTTAGTATAGCACACCCCTAATTTAGTGAAGCACCCACTCCAAAATGAGGCTAAAACCCCTAAAGATGACCAAGCAAAACCTCATCCACATGAAGATGTTTTATATTTGATATTGTTTCTGCTACAACTGATGGATATCACTATTTCATCTCACAAACCATAGCTAATACAGGGCATCAAACTTGCTCTTCCTCCTTATTTCTTTGATATATCCTCTTACTCTCAAACTTTTTGAATTTCCTTAACCTATCATTCTCTTTCTCATCCTTAAAAACATTCTCACATACCTACAAAATATCTTCCTTTAGGTCACAAACCTTCCCTCTAAGAGCACTAGTTCAAGAATGAACTAAACAAACTCTTAAATATGTTTTTCTTCCTTCCAAATAAAAATAGGTCAGTCCCTCATAGTAATTGAGAAAAACCTAAAAACTAAATAATATTAATATTTTTAATTACAATAGTTACATATGATATAAATAGATCGGCATAGCTAAAAACCTCATTACATGTGCAAAAATGGCTCAAAACCCCATGGGCACATTCTTAAAAATGCCCTTACATGAAATGTATACTTTTTCATGACCAAAAAACATTACATATGAGTAATAAATCATAAAACATTAAAATATGGTTTTACATTTAATCAAACAATCAAATTATTTCATTTGATAGGCTGAGTTACCTTTACAATTCTCAAAACATTTGTTTCCTACACCCTTTAGCACCACGAAAACCTTATAATGCCACCCAATGGATTATAATAAACCAAATAATTCCATATGAAAACTTAAAATAAATTGAATAACCTGTACTAAAGTTATAATAATTTAATAATTCATGAAACATCTTTTATGTCAAATCGTGTGTCAAGATTTTCCTTCACAAAATCAACCTCCCAAAAGCGTTATTTCCACATGTTATGTCATAAAATAATTTATACATGCATTAAAGACTTAAAAAGGATTTATTGGATGAAAATTTCATCCCTTTCAAATTTCTAGGTGATAGGAAGCATTTTCCAATTCATCTCATGCTTGAAACAACATCAAAATTGTACCCAAAACATATCTTATCCTAAAGCGCCAAAAGGCTTCTTGCTAAAAAAATGCTCCAAAAACATTTTCAAATAACCTTATCATGAGGAAATATATATACCAATTGAAATATATCTGAATATAATTTCCAAAATAACTTTAATTATTTCAAAATTCCACCTGTAGCTCAATCTATGGCCAAAACACACTGGACCCTCCTATTTGAAACTGTCATCACCAATCGGCACTATGATAATTCTTCACCAAGAACTCCTTGTGCTATGATTATTTACTAATGCACAACTTTTAGTTTGGTGGATGTAATCTGGAAACACAACAACAAACATAACACAAGAATACCATAGACTATAATAAGAAGGAATGATGATAAATCTGAAATATCAGAGTAAATTATAATATTAACATGAAATTGTTACAATCTCACCCATGAGGTACTTCAAGTGTTACTGACTTCACTTTCCTTCCACCAATACTATGGGAGAAACTTCACAATTACACCTCTTAATGGCTTCTTTAACACACCTTCAAAATGATGGCTTCCTTTACACACTTACTCATACAATATTTCTCACTACTTCCTTCTATGCTAAATGAGGGGGTGGCCTCTTTATTTATAGAACTTCCAGGCTTATCCATCTTATCTCTAAGATAGGATAAGAAATCCACTCTGACGAATCATATTCCATACCTTAACTCTTATATGTACATGTAAGCTTATCTTTTAAGATAAGATAAACCTTATCATTTCACATGGGTTCCACATTTTTAGACTTTTACAAATAAAATACACAAAATGTTTATGACCTCACTCCTTGTCCTTGTTACCAAAATAATATTTCTAATTCCTAATCATGTTGACCATACTTCTCTACTTACCCCAACTTTGACATTTTAACATTCTTGGACCACTTACGACAAATATTTACTTTTTACCACAACATTCCTATTGTACTTTTGACTATTAGAGTACTATAAATTATTGGCGGCATCATCTTGGCGGCGCCATTATCTTATCGAGACGCTACTACTAATTATACTTAACAACATCCTATTCCTAATACATACATTAATGAAATAGAAATTACAGAGGAAAATTTTAGTGTCAATGAGACCACAAAATTGCCCTTTAACTAGTCAAATTGTTTGAGCCTCAAAACACCATAAATTTATAAGATCATGTACTTAAACCTCTATTTTCATCAATAAAAACTCCCATACATCATGTAACATCATCTTTACATGCTACTCCTTTGCACCATCTTCTCCTAAAACCTTCTTCTCTAGAAACTACTATTTTTAAGTGGGGCCTACATATCACCATGACCTCAACCATAAATTTTTGGAAATCCTGAGGAGTCCTCTACAAAATTAAATCATCAATTTTTAACTATAAATCAAAACTAGGTTAGTACACTTCACTTCCATCCATTGCTCCTAGCTAGAGTTTAGTTAGGGTTTTAGACCTCTTTACCTTCTTAACATTCATTCATAAAAATGTGATGATAAAAAAACCTCATTATTTTTTGGAAAACATTTTAAAATCACCTTAAAATCATCCCTAAAATCCACAAGGTCCCATGCAAATCACATTGTTCACAATGAGCATCAAAATTTCAAATTCGAGCTTGATTTTCACCTATTCTTGACCATGTCTCACATAAACAATCATATCTTACAAAATACTCATCATGGGAACCTAAATTTTTTCTGAGAGAACTATGACACATCATACTAACATATAAAATCATCATAATGTAAACACCATATGTAAATATCTCTATCAATCTCATTTTTATAGCCTTACCTTAGGGATTCTCACTATAGAAGCTAGTATCAACTAAAATAGTGCAATAAATGAACATGAAACCTCTAAAAGTACCCAAGAATACCTCATATTCCACAATATACCTATTTTCATGTTTCCATGATCTCAAATGGATCAAATCCACTATGTCACACCTCCAGTAAGAATACTGCTCTTAATGAGCACTGTAACCATGCACACCACCTTTACCTGCATTATGCCACTATTGTGAGTGATCACCACCCTCAAATCATGATAGAAAACATTTCAACATGATTCCAAAGCATCTGAAAATTTCACGAGTGTCAAGCTTCACCTCCTAGGCACCTATAAGGGCTTGTTAGAGCAAACATGCATCATTGAATCCTGATGAAACAAATGATAGACATTTGAACCATTATGTTAACACCACAAAAACATCATGAAATAATTCTAAAACATTGACTTTTTCATTAATGTGGTTTTCCATCGATGACAACACCTACTAGGACACCATGTCAATAATCTCCCCTTCATCATTCATGGAAAACACTCTGAACTTCTCCCTCTTTTTAAATTAATGAAAAAGGATTACTTGTAGTTCACCTGCATGACCTTCTTTACCTTCATACCTCGATTATTTGGTTGGAAATATCCACTAAGGGTCTCAAAGTGACTCTTTCTATTGATTTTTTCTTAAAAACTATTTTTGGCCTTATATCAAGCATGCAAACAACATGTCCCCTGGAAAAATTATGTCTAGTATCTAAAAGCATCAAGTACATCATGAAAGAAACATGAAATTACCTTTGTAGGAGAAAAAATACCATTTCTAACCTTCTAGGCATGCAAAAGAATCAATTTTCTTCTTGACCACATTTTAGCCTTCTAAAGAATGTTGTAGCATCCTCTAAATTGATTCAACTTCATCATGCACATGTTAACAATGGTATGAAGGACCATACAACATCATTAATCCATCAATCTTGAAAAAGGTCACCTTTCATAGGCCTAATCCATGCATACATGAGAGGCATCTTCATACGCTTCATACTATGTCATCAATACTAGGTGCCCATAATAGACCTTTTAGTGTAATTTAGGACAATTTTAACATCCATCTACAGATTAGTCATTCATAGAATTCACCAAAGGCCACTACTCCGAGTTCAAGGAACCTACTACTAGCCCATAGGCATGAAAATTGATCAACAATCATGTTATTAAGTCTTATAAATATCATTACAACATTGACAAGGTCTAAACTATATTTTGAGTCTTCTAAAACCATATATGACTATCATAAGCATTCATACTTCATCATAGTTTGAACAAGGAATAAATCACCATTGTCTTACCTTGAATTCCCTTGTGAACCTCATTTCAACTTCAAAAGGATATAATCAAGTGCTCCCCTAAATTGAAGAGCATTCATACACCTTAAGGAAAATATTTTCTTCTGCAAGAACACTCAATATTGTTAGAAGACTAAGATCATCAAATTTTCATCAAAACTTGATTTTAGAGGCAATAACTACTAGTGTAGATTATTATTTATCCTTTTATTGTTTATTAGGATAATTCTTACACTTATGTTAGCCATACACTTGTTGGGTCAGCTTACTTAGGTGTACTTAGTTATGTGAAATTAGTGTAATAGTTGTGTTGAGTTAGCTTTCGATTATGTGGATTTAGCTTGCTAGTCTTGTGGAGTTAACTACTAGTATCGAGTTAGTGAGTGTTATTCATCACTGATCTAGGTAGTAGTTTCACTTCTCTCCTCCTATATGTACATCCTTCTTATTGATCAATGTAATGTAATTCAATTCTAATGTATTAAGAATAATGGATTATGATGGATTTCCATATATGATATTTTAGCTCTTTGTTTTACAAATCTAATGTTGTGTGTTATTATCATTTGAGATCTTCACAACATAGAACAATCTTCTTATCATTCCTTTCATGGTATCGAGCGGTAGATGATTTACACATCCATATCTAATTTTTTTCAAGCAAGAAATTTTTTTCATATATTTTAGAATTCGTTATTACTTTGTTGCAACGTCTATTTTTACACAAAATGGAGGGCTCTGTTTGAAGAGGAAGGCGAAAACCCACAAAAACAAATGTAAAGTTCACCATTAAAGAAGATCGTTTGTTGTTTAGTTTGTTTTGGTTTTGTAGAGGTGGACATTAATATGAACAAATCCATTTGAAAATCTATGTCAGAGGAAGAAATCTTTATCGGGGAAGTAGAAAGTCCAGAAAAATGGTTTCTAAGTTTTTTTGGGTTTTTTACCTTTAATACTAAGGTTTTTTCTTCCACTTTCTGAGTTCTGTTTGATGAGGATGTGGAAGTCATCATAGAAATTTTTGCCAAGGGATAAAATTTGTGCCAGGGAAGTTAAAATTCTATAAAAATGGTTTTTGGGGTTTTAACATTTGGTAATGGGTTTTTTTCTTCCACTTTTTAGAGTACATGTGTGGAGAGGATTTGAAGATTTGTGCATCCTTTAGAAATTCATGCCCGAGAATGTAAAAGGTTTAGAAAAATTCTTTTTGGGTTTTTTGTGTTCGTTAATGAGTTTTTCCTTTAGCTTTGCATATTTCTTTGTGTCGAGGATTTGAGGATTTTGTAAATGCATCTTTACCTCCAGGATCTTAGAAATCAATGTCGGCAAGCGAGAAAAATCTAGAAAAATAGTTTCTATTTTTTATGGGGTTTTCATGTTCGGTAATGGTTTTTTTCTTCTTCCATTTTGAGATCTTAAATTGGAAAGTTTTTTCCAACAAAAGTAATCAAAGAAAGTGAAGGAAAAAGACATTTTATTTTTTTATAAAAATATTAGAGCATAAACTTCAAAATCTTGTATCTTTTGATTAGTAACTTAGATTTGAGTGCAGTTTTTTTAAAAGTGCTTATTTTTTTGTGCTTGTTCCACTGGAACTATTTATTTTGAGAAATAAACAAAAAATGTAAAATATCATGTTTGTAACATGCACTCAATTATAAAGTGCCAACATTTATATCTCTCTTGTTTGTTGAGATATTTTATATTTGTATTTTCGACATTTTTTTGGCATGTTGAAAATTTCTCTTATATGGGAGAGCTATTATAGTGAATCCTAGTATTAGTGTGTTAGTATTTGAGTAGTTGTTTTGATAATCCATATAGATTTGTAGCATTACTCTACACATTCAGCAGTATGGGAGGGTGTTGTTTTGATTCTGCTTCTTTAGGTTTCATGTCCTTGCCTTATTACTTATTGATACTATTTTTTTGGGTTTCATGTTCTTTCCTTTTTACCTTGGCTCTTCTTGGATCATGACACTCTAATTTCTTTGGATCTCATTTCCTTCCCTTATTGCCTTGGTTATTGTTCTTTGATTCTCGGCACACCTATTTGTAGTAATTGATATTGTTTCTTCGGTTTTTGTCCTTACCTTGTTACCTTGGATTTTCTTGGAATCGTGGCACTCAATTTCTTTGGATCTCATGTCCTTACCTTGTTGTTTCAGTTATTTTTATTGGATTTTGGCACACCTATTTTTGTGATTGATAAAAATATGTTTGGTGTTTTTACACTTTTGACATCACTTCATTGTGATCTCCTTGCATGGATCTATTCAGTGAAGCTAAATGTCGGTTGTTTTTATTTATTTTTATCGAGAAGTGGATTTAGACCACAGTGTACACCAAACTCCTTCAACATTGCATAGTTTTTGGAGTTGCTCTTCTTGGGATATCTTGTAGCGGGATTTTCTCTCTCTACCTTTTTATTACTCATTTTGGGTACCTTCTGTGTCCCTTTTTCCTAATTATTGTACGTGGGTACCTCATCAGGACTTGTTTTTGGGACCCACCTTCTTTTCTTCCCACCTAAGATATGCTTACGGGTGGGTGTTAGTGTAGGTTATTATGTATCCTTTTATTCTTCATTAGGATAATTATTGCACCTATGTTATTCATACACTTGTTGGTTTATCTTTCTTAGGTGTACTAGTTATGTTGAGTTAGCTTACTATTTGTGTTGATTTATCTTTCCATTTATGTAAAGTTAACTTGCTAGTCTTGTGGAGTTAACTTAGCGCAAGTATCGAGTTAGTGAGTGGTATTCACCATTGATCTAGGTAGTAGTTACACTACCCCCTTCTATATGTACATCGTTCTTATTGAGAATTATAAGGTAATCCAATTCTAATGTATTGAGAGTAATAGATTATGATGGATTTCCATATATGATATTTTATCTCTTCTATTTTGTAAATCTAATGTGGCTTACTATTATCATATGAGATCTTCACATCATGGAATAATATTCTTATCCTTCCTTTCAATAAAATGTCTTGAAGACCTTAACTATGTACAACCTCTTTCTTGGAATGCCTAACCATACTTCCCCTATTCTTGATGGCTTAACATACATCTTCTTAGCAGTCTCTAATGCATAATTTCAGTCTTCTAGAGTCATATACAACTAAGATAGGCTACTTTAATCTAGATGAGAAAATAACTTACAAATCATACATTATATAACCTTGAAACCACCTATATCACCATATTATAAGCTCATTCAAGATCATCTTGACTCTCTTAGCCCATATGCATCTCAATCACTTGTAGTAACACCTCTAAACATGTAGGAGAAAAATCTAGACTAATGTAACACGTAAGCTTATGATTTTACCTAAGAAAGTTCCTTTTCGTAGTTTGCATAGTTGTTCAATCACTTCATGGATGCTCCCCTTATCCTAGGTTGTCTTATGCACACTTTTACCCAATTAAGATCATGCATGTTACTTTTCATACCCTCTATGGTGGGAGAAATATTATACTCAACCTCTCAATTTTCTCAAAGAAGCTGTAGTTTTCATCCTCATTCCAAAGTTATCTTGTCTTATTGATCTCTATTACTTTCTCTCGGTCCTTCAAATATGGAGTTCATAAGTTATTTATCTGAAGATGTCTAAATCTACTCCCATGGAATATAGTATATTCTAAGTCATGAGGTGGATTTGCTTCACTCAATCCTTGACCTTGTTAACATAAGATAGTTTTCATCAGCCCATACTCTATTTGAGATATATACATAAAGAGACTTTGTACACACATATTCTAAGAAAATACAACTATTAGGTCCTTCAAATCACCATTTACCAATATAGAGCCATGATTCATTCTTGGATAAACTATACCTATGATAAATCACTTACTAGGGATCAACATACACTTAGAATGAGATGGATACTTATACGTTTATGAGTTTGTTTTTCTATAACCACTGTAATACACCATCATACCTTTTGATGTTAAAAATTTCATTGTAGAGAACAGACCCTAATGAAAACACTGATTTGGAGCATTATGACATGATAAAATTCCTCATAAAATTCAAAACCCCAAAGTCACAACTATGTTTTTCATACTTTTAAATTTAGCTCAAACCCCTAAGACATTCCTCAACATGTCTTCTTGCATCTGTAGAATACTACAGTTCCTTTGATACTCTTATGCCTACCACCCTTGATCCTTGAATTAATGGCACCATATCATGACAAATGACATTATCTCGAAATATTCTGTAGCATAAGCATTTTGTAATTAAGGTCTTACGTGCAATGCTACATACCTAGAGATTCTTACAACCCTTATGAAATCTAAACCTGCCATATTCAACTTCAATAAATTTCCTAGGAGTTATCTCACTCTTTGATATCTCAGCTCGAACCTTTATTTTTACTTTTTTTTTGTCATATGGGGATTGAGGGGACCTCTTCAAACATCTGAATTGTCATAGAATACCTCACACACCTTAGAGCATCTGTAACCCTACTAAAACTTGTACAAAATTTTATTTTATATTTCTAACATGTCCTTTCATAACACTTGTAGCTTCTTCACCTTATATTTCAGTTGAACTCCCTATTGTAATCCAAAATTAGGGCCTTAAAGATCCTTTTAAGCATGCATATTCTATTTTGATAGCCAACATACCATATTATTGACTTGAAAATTTTGAGACACACATTTGAATACTTAATAAGGTCCTCACACAATTTTATGAATGTATCCATCTTCTCATGAGGATTTTCATGTTACTTTGCACTTAATTTCTCTTAAACAAATTTTGAACCAACTAAGACTCGGAGCAACAAATAACTTGTGATGACCTAGTATACATATTTTAACTTGATGGAGATAGAATGAGAACTCAAACTCATGACCTATGAATCAAAATCAGAGCATCATTTCAACATGAATAAAGCTAAACATTATTGACTCACACATGACTATATGACTCAGTGATAAACCCTAAACAATTACAATCAACTCAGAACTTGATGACTCGGAGACCTCCTATCAAAGTATAAATGTGAACTAAGAAAAATTCAACAATGTTGATTTATTGAATTCAAAACATCATACTTAGAATCCATGTATTCATGATATATAACTCAAATTGATAAATTTGATAGACACAAACCAATCTAGATAAAAACTCAAACTTTCATGATGCATTTATGAGACTTAAGAACTTGAATGTAGAAACTCAAAACCTGATTTTTCTACCAGATCATAACATCAAATTTGGAAGGATTGCTTGAAAGGATATGATTTTTTCCACCAACACAACATATATCACTTTAAGATCTTGTCATTTTTCTTTTAAAAAGGACTATATAAACATCTTACGAAAACTAAACAAAACTCATACAAGATTATGCTTAAGACACCAAAAATGTGCACATTTAAGACTTTGACTTGATTGATAATGATATTCTCTCTTTAGGACACCTAATACTTTCATGAAGAGTCTTCTTGACATTATTTAGGACCCTTTAACTGACTTTACACACCTACTTATGAACAACAAGGATGAAAAGCATGACATTCTTCACACAAATTCACAATTAAGACATAAAGTGACTTCTCATATTGATATGAAATACTAAAAACACCCTTGATGAATAAGGAAAACAACCCTTGCTTCTATAAAGACTCAATGTAACAAATGATAGACCATAAGGGTCATATTTTTGACTCAATATCAAAATTTAGAATTATGGGAAACAATAAACTCATTCAAGACAAAAATTATCAACTTCATGGGACTCAATTATGATAATGACAACACATGGAGATATCTCATACCTTGAACAAGAGTAGGATCTGAATTCATTACTTGATATTCATCTTTACATAACATGAAACATATTTTTTTAGAATCATAATTAGGAATTGACACAAAATAGATTACTACCATGAAAAGACTATATGAGGCAAAACTTCAGACACCTACAAGAACAAGAACTCATAAAAATAGGGAAAGAGTCACTTTCCATACCTTACAACCTTTTTGGTATCCCATAAGATAAATTTATTCAACTTATCTTTCACATTAATTTAGAATTCATTCAAACACATGTGATCTTCTTGCACTTGAGCAAACATACTCTTTTGAGTTGTTATAGGATTTAGAACCTTGTTTTATATCTTGCCAGCTCTAGCATCCTCCTTGATAGCCTTCAAAATTTGCATGATGGGATGAGAATCACCTCTCTTGATCTCCTTCACTTGATGAACCTCCTTTTTGTCCTTTGGATAAAATCTTGGAATAAACTTCTTGTTTTGACAAAATCTTGTAATATGACCTGATTGATGGCAATTGAAACAAACAACAACATTCTTATTCATCCTAGGATTAAAAACTCTTAGATTCTAACCACAACCCTTAGCTCTATGACCATACTCACAATATGAGTAACATTTAGAAAATAGCTTTATCACTCCTAAGAAATCTCCTTTTTCCATCTCACTCTATGACCAAAATTATGGCAAACAACGCAATAAGAATTGAATGAAGGACCATACCTAATGGAATTAGGTTTTCTAATTGAGTTAGAAATTTTAGGATCATATTTATTATTCATCTTCTCAGGTGGTTTATTGCTTAGACCATCTTCATGATCATCCTTCTTTTGTTCTTCATCAAACCCTAGGCAAGTTTTGTCATTTGTTCCTTTTTGACTCTCCAACATGTCATTTAGAGCCTTAGATCTCTTCTCAAATACTTCATGCATCTGCAACTCACTAGTTACATCCTTCAAATCAGATTCAAGGGCCTTGACTTGTCTTCATACCTAGAAAAATAATCTTCTTTCTCTTTTAAAGCATTAGAAAAACTTTCCACTTGATATTTCAAGTATTTGATAGCTAGATAATGATCTTTCTCCATTTCTTCCATTGTTTCTTACAATCCATAAACAAAAGACTTAGAAATTAGATATTTTCTTTTCCAAAGAAGCTGCAGACTTACCCATTTTTACTTGAGAGAATTTCCTTCGAGTTATCAAACTTCGCAAAAAGGACTCACTTTGATACTAATTGTTATAAGCACGAGGGGAGTGAGAGGGGGTGAATCAATCCTATTTTTACTTGATTTACCAGTATAATCAAGTAACATCATTTATCCATTCACATACATTCAACCATAACATAATAAATGTGCACAATATTGACAATTAACTACACACATGCAAGAGAGCTCATAGAAACATGATTTAAGTGGAAAACCTTTATGGGGAAGAAAACCCATTGAAACATAAAACTTATATTGTCATGCTTCAAATTTAGTGAGGCACCCACCCCATAAGGAGCACCAACCCCTAGTTTAGTAGAGCACCAACACTACTGAGGAGCACCAGGCCCTAATTTAGTTAATCACCCACTCTAGAAGGAGGTTAAAACCACCTAAAGATGAGAAAGAACCAACTCATCACCTAAAGATGTCTGATATATGATATTTCTATTGCCATAACTGATGGAGATCACTATTTCAACTCACAAACCCTAGCTCATACACTAGGGCATCAAAATTGTTCCTTCTCCTTTTTTATTTGTTCTATCATCTTGGTCTCATTCTATATAAATTTCCTTAACCTTTCATTCTCTCACTTAGCCTTCAAAACATGCTCACATACCTACAAAATATCTTCCTCTAGGTCTCACACCTTCCCTCTAAGAGCACTAGTTCAAAAATGAACTAAACAAGCACTTAAATATGATTTTCTTCCTTCCAAACCCAAATAGGTCAACCCATAAAACTATATAACATTCATATTTTTGAATTAAAACAATTACATATGACCCAAATAGGTCGGCCTAGTTAAAAACCCCATTCTATGTATAAAAATAGCTCAAAACCCCATGGGCACATTATTAAAAATTCACTTACATCAAATATATACTTTTTCATGACCCAAAACCATTTAGATATGATTGATACATTATAAAAAAATTAAATATGGTTGTAAATTTAATCAACCAAGTAAAACTATTTCATTTATTGCGTCGAGTTGTTTCTGTACCCTTCAAAGACTACTGAAAAATTCATAATTCCACCAAATGGATTCTCTTCGAACCAAAGCATGCCATGTGACCACTAAAAAAATCATAACGTTTATAACAGTTATAAGGATGTTATAAGTCATGAAACCTATTTTAATTCAAATCAAAGCAAGAGTTTCCTTCACTAAATTAACTGCCAAAAATATATTTCCAATTATTTGCTCATAAAATCATTTATAAATGCATTGATACCTCTTAATGGATTTATTATATGAAACATTAATACTCATTAAAATTCCATGTTATATAAATCATCGCCTAATTAATATCATGCTTCAAAAAACATCAAACTTGCACCAAAACATATCATGTCCTAACTGCGCCAAAAATTCTTGCTAAATGAATGCTCTGGAAACCATATCAAATAACATTATCATGAGAAAAATATATACCAATAGAAATATATCTGAATCTATTTTCCAACATAACTTTAATAATCTCCAAATTCTAAACGTAGCTTAAGTTATGGCCAAAACATTGAACCATGTTATTTGAGACCCCAAAGCGCCCTTTAACCAATCTAAGCTGTTTGAGCCTCAAAACACCATAAAAATTAAAGATAATTTCTTGAAACATCCATGGTAATTAATAAAAACTCCATACATCATGCAACATCATCTTTACATATTACTCCTTTCGACCATCTTGTACTAAAACCTTCTTCTCTAGAAACTACTATTTTTAGGTGGGTCCCACATATCACCATGACCTCAACCATACATTTTTGGAAATATTGAGGATTCATATACAACATACAATCATCACTTTTTCACTAGAAATCAAAAATAGGTCAGTATACTTCACTTTCTGCAAACTACTCCTAGCTAGGGTTTAACTAGGGTTTTAGACCTCTTTACCTTCTTAACATTCGTTCATAAAAATGTGACGATAAAAAAATCAATATTTATTTAAAACCCTATAAAATCACCTTATAATAATCCTTGAAACCTAAAATTCCCCATGCAAATCAAATTTTTCACAACAAGCATAAGAAGTTCACATTTGAGCTTGATTTTCACCTATTCTTGACCTTGTCTTACATAAACTATCATATCTTGCAAAATACTCATCATGGCACCTAAAATTTTTCTAAGAGAACTATGACACATCACAATAACATATCTAATCATCATAATGTAAACAACGAGTCATTAATCTCTCTATCCAATCTCATTTTCATAGCCTTACCCTAGGATTCTCACTATAGAAGCTAGTATAAACTAAAATAGTACAATAACTCAACATGAAACCTTTGAAAATGACCCAAACATACCTCATATGCCATGATATGCCTATTTTCATATTCCATGAGCTCAAATGTCTCAATCCATTTTGTCACACCTCCAAGAAATCATACATGTTCCTAATGAGCCCTCGTAACCAAGAAAACCACATGTACGTGCAATATGGCACTACTATGAGTGCTCATGTACCCTAAAATAATGTTATAAAACATGCCAACATGATTCCCAAGCATCCAAGAAGCTCACATTGTCAAGATTCACCTCATAAGCACTTGTATGGGCTTGCAGAGCAAGCATGCATCTTGAATCCCACGGAAACAATTGATAGACATCGAACCAATATATTATCACCTTAAACAACATCATGAAAAAATCCTAAAACATTCCCTTATTCATTAATGTGGTTTTCATCAACAACAACACCTCTTAGGACACCATGTCAATAGTATTTGCGGCTATAAGTAAATTTTGCAATCAAGGTGCAACATAAAGGTGACCAACAACAACTACCAATGACAATTATGTGAAACCCAAAACCATGATATGAGTTCTGTGTGGTCATAGGATCCTAACAGAGGTATCCAAAACCTAGGTTCCCTTGTTCTATTCTAAGCACCCTAGTCTAGCCTCATCTCGACAAATCTAGAATTTATTGAGCGAGGATGCAATAGTTTTCCCTTCCTGTTCATAAGTTATTCCAGTCCTAATCACCTCTAGGGAAGTGTAAATTCGGTAAGTTAATATTTCCCCCTTTCACTTAAGGTTTCATAATTTTTTATCTTATTCACTTGCATTATCTATATTCTAGTAGTTTCTTATCATATTTTACATAAGTGAATCTTCAATATCTCGGGTTTAGAAGGCCTATATTTGTTAAATCAAATGGAGGACCACTCATACCCAGGTAGGTGGTGTTTTTTGTATTTTACGTTGATTTTTGTTTTTTTTCTAAATATTTGGAATCACTTCAAAACCACTAGCAATTTTGGGGTCATTGGTTATTTTGATAGGGTCACAAATGATTCAAGCGAGTAATTGGTGATTGAAATGTTTTGATAAAAAAATTATGATTTATTATTTATTATGGTGTGTTTCTTCATTTTGGATGGAGGGTTAAGAAAGATTGAATACATGGGATAGGATCCGTAGATACTTGATGATGTTCGATATCAATTTTCAGGTGAGGATAGGGCTCACTTTGAGGAGGTTAGATTCGAGAGAGATGTGTCACTATAGATGCATCCATAGAGATATGGGTTTATTTTTATCTTTGTTCTAGCAATGGGACCATGTCCCAAGAACATTTTTGGTTGCCTACGGGAGAGATGAAAATGATATTGCGGGATAGACACATGATTTTACCCTTACTAGTATAAGTGAGCAGGTGTATGTGATTGATGAGGAAAGCATGGGTACTATGATATAATGATTGTATGGTGGTGATGCAGCTGGTGTGGTTTACACTTTGCTAGATATTTTCATATGAAGCCTTATATAACGATGATAAGGAGGGTCATGACCTAGTCATGATGATGATTATGGGTATTAGCTGCTATGCTTTACCAGATTCGGCGTGAGGTTGATTTTCTTGGATGTTGACCCAGGTCATAGTTGATATGATAGACTATAGGATAGATGTAACTTAGGGTCATTCTTTGCTAGCATGGGTTTACAGGGAGCTATGGTACTAGAGGAATAGACATATATTTAGAGTGTATGTATCGTATTTATTAGAGTGATGGGCCTATGAGAACATTGTAGTGGCTTAGCCGAGGGAGTGTCATGGATGATATGGTTTAACTTAGAGTATGTAATTTGATTTATGAGGTTGAAATTTAATCATGAAGCCATATTTCTGTTAGAGGAAAAGATCACTATAGACAAGTCATATCTAGCCTACGGGGTGGAGATGTAGTTTGGAATCCCTATACAGGTTTTCCGGTATGCACGGGCATATAGGGAAACTTGAGGAAGGGGATGAGGAATATAGGGTGGATTTATTGGAGGTCACTATTGTAAGTTAAGAAACTAAGAATTCCATTTTTCTATTTGAGTAGGACACTGTAATTAGTTAGAGAGATAATATGATTTGGGAGAGAGATGGGTCGAGTTAGTAGCTCACTACTATACGAGATAGATCTTACATAGGATAGAGTGGATGGAGATATAAATAGATGAGATAAAGAGGCACTATAGAAGGCCTTTGGAGTGATAGGACCATTGATCTCAAGGGTTGAGCTATAGGTAGTCAAATCTCATACTAGTGCTCGGATGGGGCAACCTAGTGATGTGAGTGTGGCTATCTACTAGGCCTTGTGTGATGAGTTTTGTTATTATGAAGACATAGTGAGGCGGAGGTTTCATTTTTATCTCAATTACAATGGGTTCCTTTAGGTAGTTCTACGAGAATGGGTCATCCACCTGAGAGTGCGAGAAAGGGACCAACTATAGGCCCGGATGATCATCAAGAAAACAATGCCCAAGGGAGTGTATGATTGATAGACATTTAGTTTAATATGTAGTTATTTAGGCCCATTTTGTTAGATCTTGATGTATATACTTTTGATGTGTGAGGTGTTGGTGCCCATTTTGATCCTTTATTATTTTACCATCTTTCCCCTTTGTTCATCTTGCTCTAAAATGTTTTTTTTTCAAATTTAGTGGTCTGCAAACTTTCTCCCTCCAGGTTGAATGCCTTGAAGTGCTCACAACTTATTATTTTTCCCCAACTTGAAAGAAAAATACATGCATGCCCTGTTTTGTGACCTAGTTTTCCAAATCCACGGGCCTCTGTCATTTTTCAACTTTTCCCAAAGACATTTGGAGCTCGTGGTCACTCGTTTTGTGTTTTTGTCCCTAAAAAAATCTATCTCCATGGTTGATAACTGCCTTGAATCATTTTCCATTTGTTTTTTGACCAAAAAATCCTTCACCCATGAAGAAAAAATTGAATACGACCATCTCTTGAAAATTTTGTGTTTTTCATGGTAAATACGGATGTCCTTTTCCGTAAAAATTAAAGCTCATGCTTGTTAGGTTTTGGAGCCTATATTTTCATGTGTGAAAGTGTTGAAGACTATACACTAAGAGTACTATACACTTTTCATGTATCCTTGTTGGGGTTCGGGGGCGCAACCCCAAAAAAAAAAAAAATTTAGGCATAAAATTTTTTGGCCTCGAAAAATGCACCCGACATATCGCGAAACGTGTTTTTTCATATGGGTGAGTTTTTTGACCCATAGGTTTATGGGATGGGTTTTTCCCATGGTTTTGATACCCACGGTTTTGTAAAAATTCTTAAGCAGTTGTCTATTTATATGGTCTTATGCATATGATAGATGTACAAGCAAATGTATTGCAGATGTGTTTTGAATTCGGGTGTGAATTCTGTAGAGTTTGTTGAGCATAGCTCCAAACGGATCTAGGTATTGTATTGAGAGAGTGGTGGCTTGTAATAAAATTTGAACAAGTGATTCTTGGTTGACATAGCCCAAATTGGGTGAACCACGTTAAATCTTTGTCTCTTTGTGTTGAGTTATTTTATTCGCAATTTTATTTGAGATCGTAATAATTTCCGCATATTAGTTTCTATTTGTTACGATTAGCGTGAGGGATTATTCCGCATATTTTATCCCTCATTTCCTAATGATTGGTATCGAGCTGGTTTGGTTTGCTGAAGTGTTGAATCGCAAGGAAAGTTTTTAGCTTGAGTGGGAGCTATGGCAGATGAAGGAAGATCTAGGGTTGATAAATTCAACGGGAAAAATTTCAGTCTTTGGAAGATGCAGATGGAAGATTACCTTTATCAAAAGGATTTTTATACTCCATTGTCTGAGAAGGTGAACAAACCCTCGAGTATGACATGAGATGTGGAATGGGATTTGTTGGATCGGAAGGCACATGGAACAATCCGGCTAAGTCTTGCATCTTCGGTATTATTTAATGTTTCAAAGGAAAAGACTACAAAAGATCTAATGGATGCATTAGGAAGTTGTATGAAAAACCCTCTCGCCTCTATTAAGATATTTTTAATGAAAAAGTTGTTTAATATGAAGATGTCGAGAATAGTTCAAGTAGTAGATCATTTAAACGATTTCAATATGGTAGTGAATATGCTAGCTTTTATTCTGATAGAATTTGATGAAGAAGTTAGGGCTTTATTAATTCTGTGCTCTTTACCTAAGAGTTGGAATAGCCTAGTAATGGCAGTAAGTAACTCGGTTCTAGCTAACTCGAAGTTGAAGTTTGAGGATGTTGTAGGGGTGATTCTAAGCGAGGAAATGTGAAGAAAAATATCCGGGAATCTTCTACTTCGAGGGAATGCTTTAAAGTGGAAACTAGAGGGAGACAGAAGAATAGAGGAAACCGTGGAAAATCAAAAGATCGAGTAAGGTCAAAATCCAAGAACAAGATTGTATCTTTGGAATTGTGGAAAGTTTGGGCATGCAAAGAAGGATTGTTGGGAGCTTCAGGATAAGAAGAAATAATAGGAAGAAAATAAGGAGGAAAATGTGGCAACGGGTAATGTATGTCAGGATGCTTTGATTCTTTCTTTGCACAATATTACTAAATCTTGGGTTTTAGATTCGGGGGCTTCTTTCCATGCTTCTCCACATAGGCATTATTTTGTTGATTATGTTCAAGGAGATTTTGGGCATGTTTTTCTTGGTGATGATGAGCCTTGCAGCATAGTTGGAAAAGGTTCTATTCAGGTTAAGATGCAAAATGGGAATACTTGGCTATTGAAGGATGTCAGACATGTGCCTACATTAAGACAAAATTTGATATCGGCAGGGCAGTTGGGAAGTGATGGTTGTACTGTGATATTTACAGCAGACTCTTGGAAGGTTACCAAGGGTGCTCTTGTGGTGGAAAGAGGTAAGAAGGTTGGAACCTTGTATTTAACCACTGATAGTACTAATGATTGTAATCTTGTGGCTTCAGATGCAGATACAACATTATGGCACTATAGGCTTGGTCATATGAGCCATAAGGGCATGAACATCATCAAGAAGAATTTGTCGGATATACGTAAGCAGGTTTCGATTTCTGTGAGAACTGCATATATGGGAAACAGAAGCGAGTAAGGTTTCTCAAGGTTAGACCTACAAAGAAAGAGATTAAGTTAGAGCTGGTGCATTCTAATGTGTGGGGGCCGGCTCAGGTATCATCTCTTGGGGGTTCAAGTTATTATGTTACTTTTATTGATGATGCAACAAGGAAAGTTTGGGTTTATTGTATTAGAAACAAATCTGATGTATTTGACACTTTTGTTAAATGGAAAGCCTTAGTAGAGAATGAAACAGGTCTTAAGCTAAAATTTCTCAGGTCAAATAATGGAGGGGACTATTGCAGCAATGAATTTGATGATTATTGTTCTAAGAATGGAATCCGCAGGAAAAAGATAGTTCGGGAACTCTGCGAGTAGAATGGGGTATCGAAAGGATGAATAGAACAATAATGGAGCGTCTTTAGGAGCATGAGGTTACATGCAGGACTACCTCTTTCTTTTTGGGTAGAAGCGGTGAGCACATTTGTGTACTTGATAAATAGAGGACCCTCAAGTGCCTTAGATGGAGGCATACCTGAGGAGGCTTGGTATGGTAAGAAAGTTGATTATTCATTTCTTAGAGTCTTTGGATGTGAGGTGTTTGTTCACATAGACAAGGATGATAGGACTAAGCTAGAGGCTAAATCAGAAAAATGTACTTTCATTGGTTATGGTGGTGATGACTTTGGATATAAATGTTGGAGTATTAAGGACAAGAAAATCATTCGATCTAGGGATGTGGTCTTTAATGAGAAAGTCATGTATAAGCAGCAGTTGCAGGAAAACAGGGAAGAATCCAAGAAAGAATATGCAGCGGTAGAGGATCTTCCGGATGGGAAAGTGACACATGAATTAGTTCAGGAACCCCCTCAACAAGAACCCCAAACTCCTATATTGAGGAGGTCTTCTAGGGTAAGAAGAGAACCTGAACGTTTTTCTCCTTCTCTTTATTATTTATTACTCACTGATAGTGGAGAACCAGAGAGCTTTGATGAAGTAATGCAGGTAGATGCCAGGAAGAAGTGGGAGAAAGCCATGGATGAGGAGCATCAGGCTCTCATGGAGAACTAGAAATGGGATTTGGTAAAGCTACCCGAAGGAAAAAGAGCATTACAGAATAAGTGGGTGTTTAGAGTCAAAGATGAAGAAGGAGGTAAGAAAAGATACAAGGCCCGGTTGGTGGTCAAGGGGTTTGCACAGAAAAAAGGTATAGATTTTGATGAGATTTTTCTCCTGTAGTAAAAATGACTTCTATCATAAATGTTCTTGGAATAGTGGCAACATAAGACTTGCACTTAGAACAGTTAGATGTAAAGCGCATTTCTCCATGGCGATTTGGAGGAGGAGCTATATATGTAGTAGCGAGAAGGATATGAAGTCAAAGGTAAAGAGGAGATGGTGTGCAAGGCGAAGAAGAGCTTGTATGGCACAGAAACAAGCTCCACGTCAATGGTATAAGAAATTGATAGCTTCATGATGGAGCAAGGTTATACCAGATGTCATTCGACCATTGTGTGTATACAAAGAAATTTGAGGATGGAAGTTATATTATCTTGTGTTTGTATGTTGATGACATCTTTGGTTGCGAGTAAAAACATGCAGAAATAAAAGTACTCAAGAAGCTGACTAAGTGAATCATTTTGCTATGGAGGATTTTGGTGTAGCCAAACAAATCCTTGGTATGAGGATATCTCAGGATAGGAAGGAATGGAAGCTGACTTTATCTCAGGAAGAGTACATTAAGAAGGTCTTGGAGAGGTTTAATATGCAGAATGCTAAACTAGTTGGGACTCCTTTGGCAGGCCATTTCAAGTTATCAAAGGAGCAGTGTCCCAAGACAGAGTAGGAGAGAAACCAAATGTCCAAGGTACCTTACTCATCAGTAGTTGGCAGTTTGATGTATGCCATGGTATGCACTAGGCCTGATATTGCCTATGCAGTGGGAGCTGTGAGTAGATTTATGAGTGATCCAGGTAAAGATCATTGGCAAGAAGTAAAGTGGATCCTTCGGTATTTGAGAGGAACCATGGGGACAGTTTTGTGCTACAGTGGATCAAACACCACTTTACGTGGTTATGTAGATTCAGATATGGCTGGAGATGTAGACAGCAGGAGGAGCACGACAGGTTATATTTACATTGTAGGTGGGACAACAGTGAGCTGGATTTCATGACTACAGAAGTCTGGTGGCTTTGTCAACCACATAGGCTGAGTATGTTGCTGCCACAGAGGAAAGAAAAGAGATGATTTGGTTACAACAATTGCTTGAGGAGTTGGGGCATAAGCAGGAGGAATGTAAGCTGCATAGTGATAGTCAGAGTGCTATACACCTAGCTAAGAACTCTGCTTTCCACTCTAGGACAAAGCATATACAGTTAAGGTACCATTTCATCAGGACAACTTTGGAGGAAGAGAAGTTGAAGTTGGAGAAGATTCATACCAGTTAGAATCTTGCAGACATGATGACCAAGGTGGTCACAAGGAAAAACTGAAGTTGTGTTCAGCTTTGGTTGGTCTTCATGAAACTAGTGAAGGGTTGAGAAGCTTGCTCAGAGGAAAACTAGTCTCCAAGTGGGATATTGTTAGATTTTGGAGCCTATTTTTCATGTGTGAAAGTGTTGAAGACTATACACTAAGAGTACTGTACACTTTTCATGTATCCTTGCAGAATTTTTTTTTAGGCGTAAAATTTTTTGGCCTCGAAAAATGCACCCGACATATTGGGAAACGTGCTTTTCTCATATGGGCGAGTTTTTTGACCCATAGGTTTATGGGATGGGTTTTTCCCATGGTTTTGATACCCACGGTTTTGTAAAACTACTTAAGAATTTGTCTATTTATATGGTCTTATGCATATGATAGATGTATAAGCAAATGTATTACAGATGTGTTTTGAATTCGGGTGTGAATTTCAGCCAGAGTTTGTTGAGCATAGCTCCAAATGGATTTGGGTATTGTATTGAGAGAGCGGTGGCTTGTAATAAAAATCGAGCAAGTGATTCTTGGTGGGACGTAGCCCAAATTGGGTGAACCATGTTAAATACTATCTCTTTGTGTTGTGTTATTTTATTCGCAATTTTATTTGAGATCTGTAATAATTTCGCATATTAGTTTCTCTTATTGCGATTACGTGAGGGATTGTGCATATTTTATCCCTTATTTCCTAACAATGCCTCCCCTCATACGTTGTGATTTTTGTTGATCAAGATTGGCGGGTTTCTTAGAAGACTTAACATTTTTTCGTTTTGGAAAAATTTGCAAATTTTCCCACAGCTCCGCAGGTCCCAGAGGAGGGACACATGTCACATGCAGAATGAAGGTGGATGGGTGGGGGACGTAGATGTTTTTTCCTTTTTGGCAAAAAGGAGAAAGGTTGAGGAAAGGCCCATGGGTTTATAGTGGAGTGAAGGGAGACACGTGGCGGGTTCAGAGCGTAGAGCGGGTCGGCGGGCCATTAGAGGAAAAAGGGAAGTTTTTCCCTTTTAGCAAAAATGAGTTAGAGAAAAAAATTAAGCCCAGTGTTTGCAAAGAACCACAGAGCGACACATGGTGGGCATAGTTTGGCGGGCCATCGAAGGCAAAAGGGATTTTTTTCCATTTCCGTAAAATGAGTCAGAGTGAAAATTTGAAGCGCTAGGCCAATGATGAAAGAGGAGACACGTGGCAGGGAAGGAATCGGAGGTGCGGGCCCGCGGAGGCAAAGTGAGAAATTTTCCCTTGGCAAAAAAGGGGAGTTAAAATGTGATTTGAGCCCGCAGATCCTTAGCGATAGAGGAGGTGACACGTGTCAAGGAGGAGAGGCAGAGGCACTTTGGCCCATGGGGAAAAAAGTGAAAATTTTCTAAAATTCCAAAAAGGGTGGAAATGTGCAGAATTGAACCGCGACTTCAATGGGACCCACCATATGCCACGTGTCAGCACCAAATTTCAAGGGTGGAGGGGCGGAGAAAAAAGTCAAAATTTTACATTTTTCCAAAGATGTTAAAAAGTCAAAAATGATCCCAAATCCATTCCCAATCGTATTTTGACACGTGGAGGGCTCATATTGAAGGAAAAAGGGAAAAACAATGGTAGTAGCTGTGACATTTTCATTTTGGCTGCCATTTTTGCTCCAGGAAGTGTGGAAATGTGAATTTTGCGTCAATTTTCATCAATTTTTTGGTGAATTCATGTTGTTTTTCCTGCAAGGACCAATGCAAGTGGTTTTAGGAATCAATTTGTAGATTTGAGGTGTTTTTGAAATAATTTTTCCCTAGCCCATCCAAAACGTGAAATATCAAATCAAGAAGTTGCAGAATCAAATTTTGGAGGGATAAGGATGAAATGATGAAATGAAAGGGGTTTGCATGCTTTGAGGATGAAAAATGTGCCTCCACAATGGATAATGATGAAGGATTTGTAATGATTCACCTTTTTGAAACACCTAGGAAACTTTTGTTGCAAATATGTTAAACGTCCCTATCTGCATGAATCATGTTGGAATTTTGTAACAAAATTGATGTTGGGCATATTATTTTCTTGGGAAAGAAGGATCAAATGTAATAGAGTGTTATATAATGCATGTTTTTTGACATGCAAAAGGTCGAGAAACTTAGAATTTCATGAGAAAATTTGGGAAGAAGCCCATTCTCTGAGAAACCACCTGAGAACCATTTCTAATTCCTTTCTACATCAGATTTGTATCATGTTGAGTTGGTTTCAGTTGTAAAGCCTTCAACAAGCTCTAGAGATTGATCTTATAACATTCCCCTACTGATAGATTTGGTCATTTTTGGATTATTTTGTGTTTTCTCTTGGCAAAATTTACATGCACTTATGTTTCAGAATGTTTTCAATTTATGTTTCTTGCTCTTGTTGCAGTCTTGTATTCAAAATCTCTCTTGATCATACATGGTCTCATTTCTTGTTGATAGTTTAGTGGCATTTGAAATCTCACATTCAGAAGAGCTTTCATCTGATAAAGAGATAAACAAATTTAAAATCACTTTACCTTCCTTGAATTTTGAGATTATTTGTAAACCTTTGGGTGCACTTTAGGTCATGATAAAATAGAGGTTTTTGGATGCTTTGTTGGTTCATTTGCTTTAAGATTTTGTGGTAGGTTATCAAATATTTTGTGGAAGAGTGTAGATATGGGCCTCGTTTAGTGCACATATCCTGGTTAAAGGAGTACCTTGACCATTTTGAAGCATTCTGTTGTTTATGTCTTATAAATTTCATGAAAAGCTCCTCAAAGAATTTGGTAATTTTTGGTTAGTCTTGTCTAAAATCTACCATGAAAATTCATTCAAACAAACTAATCCTACCCATACTACCCATGCATTGCATTGTGTGTGAACAAAATAATACAATCCATTTACAAAAATACGCAAAGCAAATTAGGATCATACAATGCCTTGAGGTAGCCCTTTTCTGCATTGAAAATATATCCATAACTGGGAGTGACAACTTGTGAAAGTCAAATTTGTAGTGTTGATCATATTTTCCCAAGGCTGTTCCATACTATTTGCACAAAGTTAGGGATATCTTCATCTCCTTCACCATTTTATGGTTACAAAATAGGTCCTCTTACCTTGGTTGAAAGGCACAACCTAAAACAGTTAGGATAAGATCAAGTCCTATTTGAGTGCTATCCATCTCTCCACAAATCTAAGTGCCAGTTAGATCACATCCCCAGCTACAAAATGACACACATCATGATCTATCTGACTTCAAGCTTCTTGCCATATCTCGATGATATTCGGACTAAAAAGGAGAAAAAATTTGGGTAGCTACACTTCTTGCGCCACTTTTGGGGACATTATTCAAGTATTTTAGTATTTAAGATCCCTGGTAATACTTCTTATGTCATTTATGTGTAATTACAAATTTGAGTATCATCTTCTGATCAGATTGATAAGGCTGGAATGAAGAGTAGAGTTTTGAGTTTGATATTTTCTTAGTTCAATCTGATCCATGTGCATACATATTTGAGATGTTTGAATTCATATCAAACCTTGGTAATGTCCCTTGCAAATTATGCATGCAAATATATTGTTGAAGCATCATTTTATGATTATATTTGTAAGGATTAAGTGAAGATATAAGTTCTACCTACAATTTTATCAGCTTCATAGTTTTTGCACTTCTTTTACATTTTTATTTATAAATTCAAAGAAAGGAAGGTCTGATCTATAAATTTTTGCAAGATTTTTAGTCTTGATAGATATTTGACTGAGTATTTTAGTGAATTTTCACAACTAATGTGAAAATCTTTAGTGACGACTCCATGCTGATTTGATCTTGATAAATACCATGTCTTAAGCTTTCTGTCATTTATTTTTGTGTTGCTAATCTCTACAAAACTAGAAGGAAGAAGATCTCTCTTCATTAGAGAATCTACGAAGAAGTTGTTTTCAAATTCAAGGAACTCAGAGTTAGAAGGGAGCAGAGTTTGGAAGGTTGTTAAAGGTCAGTCATCAAGAAAATATAATGTGAGAGAGATCAACCTTTGGTAGAGGATTATTTCTCTTCTTCAAGTGAATCGATTTAAGCAACCCACTCATAAATTTGTTTACCTCATCTAGTGAAGGTCCTTCTTCTGTGCACAGTAAGTTCCTTCTTTAATCTGCACCTCTGTGTTTCAATTCAAATAAAAATTTCTAAGAAAATCATCACTTAGAGAATACCAGTCTTGTGAACGACATTCTTGAGCCCCAAAGACCTTGCACTCCTCATTAGCTTGTGTCACCCCCAAGATCACCTCTACCAAACAATATGGCTCAGCCTAGACCTCCATTTGTTGTTAACACCTTTGGTCCTATAGACTTTAGAGGAATGGATGGTTAACCAAATGTTGTCCCACAATATGTTAGAAATAGGTTGCCAAAGTTCCAAGGTAATAATGCAATAACTGGTGATTAGCATCTCAAAGTTTTTTTAACATGATGGAGGATTTTGAAATAGATTTTGAAGATGTGTATATTAAATTGTTCATTCATACACTAGAAGAGGATGCTAGGGAATGGTACAAGGCTCTACCTGATAATTCTATTAATTCATGGACTGAAATGAAGAATGCATTTAGGTTGCAATATGTTGACAAGACTGATCTTAGATTTCTCTTATCTCGAATTTTAGAATATCAAGAAGAACCCCAATGAATCAATTCATGAATTCAACACAAGGTTTAATAAAACTTTGACAAGGTTGTCTATTAGTATGAGGCCTTGTGATGAGTCTGTTTAATCAAATATGCAGATGCATTTGATAAAAAGGCAACCTATTACCTAAGAGACAAGAACCCTACTAATCTAAGACATTCTTTCACCATGGCACTTCAAATTGAAAATAATATCAAAGCAATTGAAAACGTCTCAAGAGAGATGGTGTAAAATTGATAAAACCTGAAAAACCTCAAGCTAGCAAGGGTGCTGATTTCGAAGAGGTTATGAAAACTTTGGCATGCGTTGTTAAAGAAATCTCATACAAGTTGGCAAGAGCTAAGAAGGGAATTGGAAAAACTTCACAAGGTCATCCAAGAGCACAAAACCATGACATATTTTCCAATCATCCTAGAGGTGATCAAAGGGAAGGTGATAGAGGAAAAGGACCCACAGGGTCTGTAAATAGACATCCTCAAGCATGTGAAGGAAGAGTGTTACCTGATCCCCTAACTACTAGTGTTGTTGTTGTAGAGGAATTTGTTGATATTGATTGGTGTGATAGGTTTTTTCTACCGCATCCTCCTTGTGAAGTGGACCAACAAGAAGGTGAGGCTAATAATGATGATGGTACTGATGATGATATTTGCATGATGTGTTGTTCTTCAAGCTCACAAGGAGGAACAACATCTACTGAAGTAATAAGTGTTAGGACTGCTGCTACCTTTTGGGATTGCATCAAATGGGTGCAAGTCTTTCTTCCCCCTCACCTGTTGAAGTTGATTTAGTGCAAGCTTTTGAAATTCCTCATAATGACTTTGAATACATAAGAGCTTTGATGATTAAGAAGTATGATGGTGGTATCCCTTCGGAGGAAGATAGAAAATTGTTGATGAATGTTGTTGTAGCTCAAGAGAAATACTATAACACTAGAAGTAAAGTTGTTAAGGGAGCTGGGCCTCAAGCCAATCCTAAAACACCATTTCTCACAAGCACTCAAAAGAATTTCCTAGAAGAGAAACACTCTTCAAAAGCTCTCGTTGTCCCAAGAAAAATTGTAGTCCTCCTCATGCCCAAGCTTCCAAGAATCCCTTGCCATCCGATGAATCTACTTGTCTCCCTTTCAATGTTACTTTATTGAATAATTTTACCTATGACATAGCCAAAGTATTGAGCCAAATCAAAGTGAGTGTTCGAATCATTGAGTTTCTTAGGATTCCCTGAGCATAAGAAGAGAGGATTTGAGTTCTTGGGATTGAAGGAGGAGAAGACTACTCCAGGAAGAAATGTAAATGTTGTTGAAACTCCTCCTCAGAGTCATCGCATACCTTGAAACACCACCAATAGTAGAGTATTTTAGAAAGACACCTGAGGTATATTTGGGGACATCCTTGGTTGATTCCCGATTGAATGTTGATCCATTCTTCACAACTTTGATCATAAAGGATAAACTACTTCACAATTGTATGTTTGATTCCAGTGCATCATGTAATGTCATGCCTCTAAAAGTCATGAATGAGTTGGATATCAAAGTGACAACATCCTATGGAAAGTGTACTACCATGGACTCAAGGGAAGTGCTGGTAGTTAGTTGTGTAAAGGGTTTGGTGGTGCAGCTTGCATCTTATCCGGGAGGAATTTAAAATTAGATGTTGTGATTGTTGATTTCCCTGCCAAATGGGGTATGTTATTGTCAAGAAAGTGGGCTGAAAGTGTTGGAGGGAGTGTCTAAATGGATTTCTTTTTCCACCATTCCCATTGAGGGCAGCCTTGTCAAGCTCTATGGAGAAAAGAAGATGTTGCATCTAATTGAGGATCCAAACAATGATTCCTATGAGGTGTTGTTTACTGATGTTGATGTTGATAATTTATTGGGTTTGCTGATGGAAAAGAACACAAGATGGATCAGTCAAAGTGCCTTGAATAGGTAAGTTATCCTTGGACCTTGCTATTTGATGGAGCTTGCTCCAAATTTGGAAATGGTGCTGGTATAATTCTGATTTCTCCTAGCTTGGAAGAATTTGTTTTTTCCTTTAAGCTTAATTTTTAATGTACTAACAACATTGATGAGTATAAAACCTTGTTGTTGGGTCCGAGAATTACATGGAAGTATGGTGTCAAGGACATCATTGTAAAAGGAGATTCAGAGTTAGTTGTTAAACAAATAAGAAAACTATATGCTACAAAAAATCAGTGGATGAAATAATATAAGCATGCGAGTTTGGGATCTAATTGAGATTTTTATTCTTTCAATATTATGCATCATGATAGAAGTTTGAATGATGCTGATGACAAGTTGGCAGTGTTGGGTTCGATATTTTAAGATTGCTTTGACATTTCACTTTATTGTGAGTACAATGTTGAAGTGTTAACTAGGCCAGTTGTCCCTGACAACATCAAGCATTGGCAAGTGTTTAATGATGATGCTCAAGTGCAAAGGTTCTTACAAAATCAAGGTGAGTTTGTAGATTAGAATATTTATTGGGAGCCAATGGTGTGTGTGACTAAAGGAAGAGAGACTTTGTTTGGAAAAGATATTATCCAATTGAAAACTAACACCATTCCTAGAGGTCTTGTTGCTCTTGAGTCAAATTTTAGCAATGTTGATTGTATCATCAATAGAAACATGTTTGCCTCAAGGGATGTGGAAGAGCATGACTTGGGAACTAATGATAAACCAAGAAAAGTTTGGTTGGGTAGTAGTTTAAGCAAGGAAGAAAAACAGTCCTACCTCCAATTGTTAAAACAATATCAAGATTGTCTTGCTGGTCATATTCAAAGCTGAAAGCATATAGAGAAGACTTATTCCAACATGAGATACCTCTTGAGAAAGGTGTCAAACCATTCAGACAGAAGCAAAGGCTAATTAATCCACTCCTCTCCATGAAAATGCAAGATGAACTGAAGGCGAAGGAGGGAGGGATCATTCAGCCCACAAGGTATTCATCTTGGGTTGCAAACCTGTGTGCGATCAGAAAGAAGAATGGAGATATCAGACTTTGTGTAGCCTTCAGAAATATGAATAGAGTTTCATTGAAAGAAAATTATCCTTTGCCAAACCTGGAAAACATGTTGCGATTAGTGACTGGATCTGATTTATTGTCTACCTTGGATGGTTTATCCGGCTATAATCAAGTTGTTATCAAGGAGTTAGAAAGATTTAAAACTACCTTTACCACTCCTTGGGAAACACATGTTTATGTGAGGATGCCTTTTGGTCTGAATGTTGGGGATACCTTCCAAAGAGCAATGGATTTTGCTTTTGATAGTTTCATAAATGTCTTCATTGCAGTTTATCAGTATGATGTGACTATGTTTTCAAGGAGCAGAAAATATCACTTGCAACACTTGGAAAGAATGTTGATCAGATGTAGAGAATATGGCATTTCTCTCAATCCAAAGAAGTTTCATTTTGGAGTGAAAAAGGCCAATTTGCTTGGTCATATTGTTTCAAAGGCTGGTGTCATGATTGACCCTGAGAGGGTAGAAGCAATCAACAAGGTTCCAATTGCAAGAACAAAAAAGGGCATCCAATCCTTCTTTGGGAAAATCAACTTCATTAGAAGGTTTATGTCAAATTTTGCTGAATTGACTCACCCTATTACATGCATGTTAAAGAAAGATCAAGTTATCAAGTGGGAGGAGGATGTTATTCAGGATTTTGAAGGAATCAAAGAGGCATTGAAACATGCACCTATCTTGGTAGCTCTAAATTACAAGAAGCCTTTCCAAATCTTTTCCTTTGCTTCTAAAAATACTATTACATCTATTTTTCTCTAAAAGGATGAAGATGGGGCTGAGAGGCCTATTGCTTTCTTTAGTAAGGCTTTACAAGCTGTTGAGTTAAATTATACAATCATGGAAAAATAAGCATTTTCCTTGGTGAAAGAAATAAAGATTTTTAGGCCTTGTATATTAAGTTCAAAAGTTATTGCTTACGTTCCCAACACCATGGTAAAAGTCATCTTATCAGAGATGTATATCTCAAGAAAAAGGTGTAGATGGGTGAACAAATTGCAGGAGTATGACATGGATATTTAGACCACAAAGTTGGTAAGAGGTTTGGGTCTTGTTAAACTCATGGTTGAGAGCAACTTGTAGACTGTGGAAGTGAATGAAGTAGAGGAAGAAAGGGTAGATGTTCTTGTGAAATTGGTGATTTCTGAGTGGTACAAGGATATAATATTTTACCTTAGAAACCTATCCTATCCTAATCATTTAAATAAAAATCAGAAAAGATCCCTCAAGCTGGCTTCTCAAAAATACATCATCACTAACTTTGGGCTGGCTTGGAAGAACCCTAAAGGTGTCCTCTTGAAATGTATAACTAAAGATGAAGCTCCCAAAATAGTTGTTGATTTTCATGGGGGAGTTTGTGGAGGACACTTTGCTGGAAGGGTTACAACACACAAAGTTTTGAGAGCTGGTTATTGGTGGCCTACTCTCTTCAAAGATGTAACCATGCTGGTTAGAAAATGTGAGAGTTGTTAGCATTTCTCTGGAAGAATGAAAGCTTCAAGCTCCCTTCCTTTGTAGCTTGTATCAATTGAAGCTCCTTTCAAACAATGGGGGATGGAATTCATTGGTGAGATCTTAGACCCTTCCAGTGCTAGACATAAGTGGATCCTTGTAGCCACAAATTACTTCACCAAGTGGGTAGAAGCAATCCCCACCAAGAAAGCAACACACCAAGTTGTTATGGATTTCTTGTTGAATAATATCATATGCTGATTTCATGTGCCAATCAAGATTGTGGCTGATAATTCCATTCATTTCAGAGCTAAACCTTTGATGGCAATGTGCAAGGATTATGGAACCAATCTGAATTACGCTTTAAACTATAACCCCCAAGGAATGGACAAGCTGAGTCCAGCAATAAGAACTTATTGAAGATCATTAGGAGGACCTCGGAGTTGAATAAGAGAAAATGGGGTGAACAATTGAAATTTGTAGTTTGGGCTGATAGAATCACTGCCAAGAGAGCTATTTGTAAGATACCATTTGAGTTGGTGTATGGAACTCAAGCTCTGCTTCCCTTACATTTGCAATTATCTTCTTTTCATTTTGTTCAACAACTTGAAGATCAGGAGGTCAGCCCATTATGAAAAAAGGATTAATTAGATTGTAGAGCTAGATGAAGAGAGAAGAGTATCCCACCAAAGGCATGTCAGATTTAGAGAGAAGTTGAAGAGGTTGTTTGAAAAAAAGGTCACTCCTAGGGCCTTCAATATTAGAGATCTGGTTTTTTTGTGGGTGAACATAAATGAAGATAATGGCAAACATGGAAAATTTGATGCATTGTGGATGGGCCCTTACTCCATTGATATCATAATTGGTGAGAATACATTTTTTCTAAAAGACTTAGATGGGTAATTTCTTGAACTTCCTATTAATGGCAGGCATCTGAAAAATTTCTTGGATTAATCCCCAAATTTGAGGTATGCTCTAACTTTTACAGTGTATAGTGTTTGGCTTTTGCTCTGTTTTTGGTGTTTTGGTGGTTCTTGGTTTGGTTTGGTGTGTGGCTGGTTTCTTAGTTGGTTTTTGGTGGCTTTGGCTCATGACTCTATTTTCCCAATGGATTATTTTGGCACTTGGTCTACTTATTGTTCTTGTGGCACTCACTAGGAGTGCCCATCCTTGAGCAGGAGCCGATGTTGGTGCCCATTTTGATCCTATGTTATTTTTCCATCTTTCCCCTTTGTTCTGTGTTCTCTAAATTTTTTTCTTTTGAATTTGGTGGTCTGTAAACTTTCTCCCTCAAGATGGAATGCCTTAAAGTGCTCACAACTTATCATTTTTCCCCAACTTAAAATAAAAATACATGCATGCCATGCTTTGTGCCCTAGTTTTCCAAATCCACGGGCCTTTGTCATTTTTTCCACTTTTCCCGGCTTTTGGAGCTCATGGTTTCTCATTTTGTGCTTTTTTTCCCTCAAAACATCTATCCCTATGGTCAAAAATTGCCTTGAATCATTTTACATTTGTTTTTTGACCAAAAATCCTTCACCCACGAAGAAAAAATTGAATTCGGGCATCTCTGGAAAATTCTATGTTTTTGATGATGATCATACGAGTGTCCTTTGTCCAACAAAATTAAAGCTCATGCCTCCCCTCATACTTGGTCATTTGTCATTGGTCAAGATTCAACAGATTTCTTAGAGGACTTAACATTTTTGGTTTTGGAAAAATTTGCAAATTTTTCCCGCAGCTCCGTAGGTCCCAGAGGAGGGACACGTGTCACATGTAGAATGAAGGCGGACGGGCGGGGGACTTAGAAGTTTTTTCCTTTTTGGTGAAAAGGGAGAAAGGTTGAGGAAAGGGCCATGGGTCCATAGTGGAGAAAATGGAGACATGTGGCAGGTTTAGAGTGTAGAGTGGGTCGGTGGGCCATCGGAGGAAAAAGGGGAGATTTTCCCTTTTAGCAAAAATGAGTTACAGCAAAAAATTAAGCCACGGGTCCGCAATGAACCACAGGGAGACACGTGGCGGGGAAGAGTGGGTCGGTGGGCCATCGGAGGAAAAAGGGAATTTTTTCCCTTTTCGTAAAATGAGTTAGAGTGAAAATTTGAAGTGCTGGGCCATGCAATGAAGCATAGGGAGACACGTGGCAGGAAGGAATCAGAGGTGCTAGCCGGTGGAGGAAAAGTAAGAAATTTTCCCTTGGTGAAAAAGGGGAGTTAAAATGTGATTTGAGCCCGCATATCCTCAGCGATAGAGGAGGTGACATGTGTCAAGGACAGAGGCGGAGGTGCGGGCCCGTGGGGAAAAAAGTGAAAATTTTCCAAAATTCCAAAAAGGGTGGAAATGTGCAGAATTGAACTCGCAACTTCAATGGGACCCACCATATGCCATGTGTCAACACCAAATTTCAAGGGCAGAGGGGCGGAGAAAAAAGTCAAAATTTTACATTTTTCCAAAGATGTTAAAAAGTCAAAAAATGATCCCAAATCCATTCCCAATCATATTTTGACATGTGGAGGGCTCAGATTGAAGGAAAAAGGGAAAATCAATGGTAACTGTGCATTTTTCATTTTGGCTGCCATTTTTGCTCCAGGAAGTGTGGAAATGTGAATTTTGCATCAATTTTCATCAATTTTTGGTGAATTCGTGTTGTTTGTGCCTACAAGGACCAATGCAAGTGGTTTTGGGGATCAATTTGTAGATTTGAGGTGTTTTTGAAATAATTTTTGCCCCAGCCCGTCCAAAATGTGAAATATCAAATCAAGAAGTTGCAGAATCAAATTTTGGAGGGATAAGGATGAAATGAAAGGGGTCTGCATGCTTTGAGGATGAAAAATGTGCCTCCACAATGGATAATGATGAAGGATTTGTAATGATTCACCTTTTTTGAAACACCTGGCAACTTTTGTTGCAAATATGTTAAACATCCCTATTTGTGAATCATGTTGGAATTTTGTAACAAACTTGATGCTAGTATATTCTTTTCTTAGGAAAGAAGGATCAAATGTAATATAGTGTTATATAATGCATGTTTTTGACATGCAAAAGGTCAGAGAAACTTAGAATTTCATGAGAAAATATGGGAAGAAGCCCATTCTCTAAGAAACCACCTGAGAATCATTTCTAATTCCTTTTGACATCAGATTTGTATCATGTTGAGTTGGTTTCATTGGTAAAGCCATCAACAAGCTCTAAGTTTATTCTTATAACATTCCTTTTCTAATATATTTGGTCATTTTTGGATTATTTTATGGTGTCTCTATTAAAAATTTACATGCACTTATGTTTGAGAATGTTTTCAATTCATGTTCCATGCTCTTGTTGTAGTCTTGTATACAAAATCTCTCTTGATCATACATGGTCTCATTTCTTGTTGATAGTTTAGTGGCATTTGTAATCTCACATTTAGAATAGCTTTCATCTAATAAAGAGATAAATAGATTTAAAATCACTTTAACTTCCTTGAATTTGGAGATTGTTTGTAAACCTTTGGGTGCAGCTTAGGTCATGATAAAATAGAGGTTTCTCGATGCTTTTTGGCTCATCTACTTCAAGATTTTGTGGAAGAGTGCAGATCTAGGCCTCCATTTGGTGCACATATCCTAGTTGAAGGATTACCTAGACCCTTTTGCAGCATTCTACTATTTAGGTCTTACAAATTTCTTGTAAAGGTCCTCAAAGAATTTAGTAATTTCTGGTTAGTCTTGTCTAAAATCTCCCACCAAAATTCATTCAAACAAACTAATCCTACCCATACTACCCCTACATTGCATTGTGTGTCAAAAAAATAATATAATCCATTTACAAAATGCACAAAGAAAATCAGGATCATACAATGTCTTCAGTAGCCCTTGCCTTGTATTGAAAATATCTCCATAATCTTAGAGAGACAACTTGTGAAAGTCAGATTTGGAGTGTTGATCATATTTTCCCAAGGCCCTTTCCATACTATTTTCACAAATTGAGGGATATCTTCATCTCCTTCACCATTTGAGGGTTACAAAATAGGTCCTCTTACCTTGGTTGAAAGGCACAACCTAAAATAGTTAGGATAAGATTAAGTCCTATTTGAGTGTTATTCATCTCTCCAAAAAATTGAGTGCTAGTTAGATCCGATCCCCATCTATAAAACGACACACATCATAATCTATCTGAATTCAATATTCATGCCATATCTCGATGCTTGATCAAATTGAAAGGTGAAAAAATTTGGGTACCAACATGAGGATCATTTGAAGCCCTTATGGACTATATATAAATATCTGATATATGAGCCTTTTAAATCCATTGATGATGTATATAATATTTTTCTATATATACATGATTTTTATATTTGATTTATGTTTTTATTTTTTCGATGATTGTAATGAGATAGATGTAGTTGATGATGATGTTTTTGTTGATGATTTCAATTATATTTTTGATGTGATGTTTTATGGATACATTTTTTTGAATTAGAAATATATGCTTTGATTATGATGATCTTAGATGTGATTGTGATAAATGATGATCTTAGATGTGAGATTCATGCGCCATACGATGGATTAGATCTAATGTTATTTTTCTTCTTATTTACTATTCTAGACACATACAATGTAGGATGGTAGCTAATTTATGTGTATTATATTTCATGTGCAACCTTGTACTAGGTATTAATATATTACTTATAATGGTTATTCATACTAGGATTATTGATAGATATGAGATAGTTGTATCTATTTTTTTCTTTACATGGGACAAATATTTTTATAACAAACATGAAGAAACAGGTTCTTCTTCATAGTTCCCACATTTTCCCCAACATTTATTAAATTATACATGTTGATCAATACAAGAATATTGCATTTTATGGGAAAGAAGATCGATGTGGAATGCTTTCTGGGATGTTTTTTTTTAAATTTGATATGAGAGATGATTGATACGGGAAGCCCCTTTTTGACATGAGGAATGATTAATATGGGAATTCCTTATTATGTATTTGATTGGGTATTCATCCTTCAAGGGAGTGGTCTATGATTTTATTGAATTTTTATTTCATGGTATTCATCCTTTGAGGGAGTGGTCTATAACTTTATTTGACATGATTTTTCTTTTGATAGTCGTCCTTTGAGGGATTGGTCTATATTTTGATTGTATCCATCCCATAGATATTTTGATTTTTTGAGATGAGGGAAATATGAGATAAATACTTTAGAAGGGGATAAATATATTTATAAACTACACTTATATCCTTGTTATGTCATAAAATGGGTAAAATACTAGGATGGTGAGAGTATAGATCATAGGGCTCCCTAATCATGAGAAGGGAACTTGTCCGTGCGGCATATGCTATGAGAAAATCCATGTTAATGATAATAAAGATAATGAATAGTGTGTTGATGGAACACCACACGATTCCAAATCATTATGAGAGTGATAGGATATGTAAGCTAATGTATGTATATCGTAGTTTGACTAAGGTCTCATGCGTTGATATTTTAATAATAGAATGGAAAAAAGTGCAAGATGTTAAGAGGATCATTTTCAGGTTTATCATCAAGGGAGGATAAATGATAAGACCTAGACCCATACTTATGAGTGATAATATAAGGTCTAATCCAGTTCAGAGAAAACTCTCCACATTTGATCTTTTCCATGCTAGTGACATGTTGGTTTTAATTGAGAACAATATTGTCAATACTAAATTCACATTTTTGAGATGTTTATCATAGGTTTTTTTATTTTTTCTTGATAGACGTTAATATGTTCAAGGAAGTTAGATGGAGTTCATCTAATAGTTCAAGTTTTGAGAGGAATTCTTGATGATATTCTTTATCAGTAATGAAGTCTTTGAGGGAAACACATAAGGATGAGACCTGGACTTCAAGAGGAAAAATGGATTTAGTGCCACATACTAAGGAGAAGGGCATAGTGCCTATAGGGGTTTAAAATATGGTAAAATATGCCCATAATGAAAATTAAATTTGAAGATGCCAATTTCTACCATCTTGGTCAACAGATTTCATGAGGATTTTATTGAGGGTTTTCTTGAATGCTTCAACTTGGTCATTTGCTTTTGGATAATAAGGAGATTAAAAGATGAGTTTGATGTTGTAAGTGTCGCAAAGTTTTATAATTTATTATTTTTTAAAGATTTTCCATTATCTATGATGATTATATGTGGTATATAAAATTAGAAGATAATGTGATGATGGATGAATTCAACAATTTTATCATCTTTAGTTTAGATAATTGGGATTTATTCTATCCATTTAGTGAAATATTCAGTTTATGTGATGATGGAATTGTGTCGTTGTGATGAACAAGGGTTAATAAGGTGAATAAGGTAGATCCCCCATTGTGAAAATTGTCATAGATCTTATGTTGGTTGAAGAACATGACTAACGATATGTAGGAGATTGGAATATTGTTGTGTTAGCATTGTATTTCCATTGATGTCAAAGTGTGATGATGAATGTATTAAGTTGTCAATGATCATGGAGTGTTTTCGTTTATGTTGCCAAGAGTCATAGGTCATTAATGTCAAAGAACGATGGATAAGGTGTTAATATAATCTCAAAAGGAGTGTAATGCCATATAATGTGAAGGTTGATTGGTAGTAAAGAGAAAATATGGTATTTGTGTGTTGTGTTACATGCATGGTATTAGGTATGGTACCTAGTAGTTATGTTAGGATGGTATCTCATGATGGGTATAAGTTGGCTAAGCATGGTAAGATCATGGATAACTTAGAGATGAAGTGTAGAGACACTCATGTATGTCTCAGAGTGTACTTATGAGGATAAGTCATGTTTTCTAGGTTTGTACCTAGACCTATCTTAAGCCCTAAGTGGCCTAATGAGGCATGAAAGATGAAAAATAGAACAAGAATTCATAGGAGAGCATATAAATTATTTTGGAATGTTTCTACATGTGTGTAGGTGCAAGAAGAAGGATAAAGTTGAAGGAAAAGGAATAAAGTTAAGTTTTTGCGATTATTGAGCTCAAGGAAGTGCAAATTTCAAGCACGAGAAGGATTTTGTATGATGTTTGGCACATGTGAAGTATTCATGGGAGGCTAATCTCTTCATGGTAGATGGGGAAGGGTCCTAGCTCAAAATTCTGGCATTCGTTTGTCATTCAAGGGACAAAGATTTATACACAAATGTTAAGAAGGTAATGTGGTCTAAAACACTCCTAATACCCTACTAAGGTAGCGATGGAGAATATATTACTCAAGTATGGCCCAAAATTAATCGGGTGACCTGGTTTTATTATTGGAGACTCTAGTAGACATGTATATTGATGTAGCATTAAGGTGTCATGACAGAAGTTGACCCCATAGAAAAAGGAAAGTTTACGAAGAATTTGTGTTAGCTCTTAGGTTTTGTACTAGACATTACATGAAATTGGATGGTAGAGGATGTATGGAGACCATAATATGTCTATGGTGGTTTCTAAACATGATCTAACCCTTATTGGGTATGTGGAAGTCAATATATGAAGACCTGGATTTTAGTGGCGGTATGACAATTTTGGTGGTCGTGATGAAAAGTTTCTCTTGGGAACTTATGATATAATTTGTAATGTATAATGGGCATTATGTTGTTGGTAATATCCCATATGGCATGATTCAATATTTATAAGAGCATTGGTGATTAGTTGATGAGGTAAGAAGAAGGTCACATGTTGAAGTATTTGATCTAGTTTAGGACAATAAAGCGGTGTGTAGATATTGGTATGTAATACCAATTGTTGTCTCTTGACCATGGTATTTGGGTCTCTAAGATTTATCGGGGTTTCATTATGGATCTTATAAAAACATCATAATACTTTGATTGGAGTCAATGCGGGCATTAAATGGTTAAATTTATATGACTAGTTTTGATGGTGTAAGGATAGTTCTAGGTATGCTCAGTGAAATTTTGTTACGAGGAATTTTTTCCCTAAGTGATAGTGTTACAAGAATATGGTGGTGACCCTGAGGTCATGTAATAGCTTCATATGTATTTTAGTTTCATGATTGAATGTTTTGGTGATGTTTCATCTTATTCTTTGAACAATGATTTTTTTGAGTGCATAGACCTAATAGAACTAAGTCCTAGTGGGTGGCTTCATGATATGATCTAATGGAGCGGAGTAGAAAAATAATGTAGGAGACAGGTGTTATCTCAATTTTTCCACTAGAAAAATTGATCAAACACGACCCTATGTAGGAATAAATTAAAGGAATGGTTCATTGTATGAGCCTGCATTTCAAATCCAACAAATAGGTTGCAGAGAGGATCAAAATGGAGTAGTAGGGTTGAGGAAGGAGAAAATAGTATCAAAGAAAAATAGAGGCTCAAAGGATAGGAATGGGGAAATACTCAAAGGTTTCGGGCTTCACAAATGATTCAGAGTGAGCCAAAATTGGCTAAGTATGGAAGAGTCACTGGAGGGTGCCAACTATCTCAACGATGCACATTCAAAAGTGAAACCCTGAGCAGAGACTCAAATGAGCACGAGGATTCTACGTGTCTAGGGACCAAAAATAGAGGGAAAAAAATGACTAAGTATAAAGGTATCGGTGGAAGAAGCCATGTGTCGACACGATGCTCCTTCAAAGGTAAAATCTTGAGCGGGTTTTCAAATGAGCGTGGGCCTTCCACATGTCCCAGGTCCAAAAAGGGACGAGTTGGTGTTTGAATTGTCAAAGTAGAGGTAGGTCAGTGGAAGGAGCCAAGTGTCAACATAATGCTACTTCAAAAGTAAAATTTGGAGCGGGCTTCCGAACAAGTGCGAAGCCTCCACATGTCCAGGGTTAGACTTATGGCCTCACTAAGAAAAAGGACTTAGACAAAAACACAAGGAAATTGAGAAAGCTACAAAAGGTGCCACGTGTCTCTTCAGCACACCTCTAAAGATTTAATCCAAAAGTGATCCCTAAAATAGCGCCATCTCGACATGTGACCATGTTGAAAAGACAAAGTAGGAAGGTGGGTCATCGAGAGGTAATTTGCACTTCTTTCCCTGAGAATGTGTAAAGTGAAAAAATGAGTCGCACCTCCATTGATGCCCAAGGAGCCACGTGTTAAACCTCAGTTGCGTGTGAGAAGGTAGGCCTTAGAGATATTTTTTACCCAAATGGAAAATACAAACCAAAAGGGCCTGAAGGTGGTTTTTTGACAAAAAAGAATTACGAGGCTATAGGGGAATTTCTACATTTTGTCTTTTTTGTGCCAAAAGGTGTAAAGTAAATTTCAGGCCCGCAGACCCGTTCTACGTACTAGTTTTCACCATTTTTTGTATAGACCTGACTCAAAACATTCAAATGGACATATATTTCAACTTGATTCCTGAAACTCAATAACTTTGGCACCATTGGAAAGGTCTCGGCCTGCGTCTATGCCATGGAAACCTGAAAATTTAATTTCGAGGAGGTTTTCTAGGTGAAAATTGGGAAACATCATCACATCATTAATATGTAATCTGATTGTCCCCAACAACTAGATTAGATTTGATTCGATCCGTCATTCTCCCTTATTCAACACTCCAAACAAACATAGAGCTATAAACTTGACAGATTTTGGGTGGATTTGTAGTGGCATTGATGGGTAGTTGGTAGTTGAGCTTCAAATCAAGTTTCCTGCCTCTTCTCTTCTTTCCTCTTTGCTACACCTATAAAAAGAAGGAGCTAGGCTCATTGAAAAAATTGGACATTTCTATTTTCACACCCTCCCTTCTCCTCTGGTCTGCAGATGAGTTCATGGAGTCCAAACCTCCCATTCAAGTTGTAATACAAAGTTTTGCCTCTTAGCTAACTGTAATGTACTGTATCAACTCTGGAGCAATAATATATGTATGTGGATGATTCTCAACCCTCTCATGTGTTCATTGTTATCTTTTGATCTCTTATTATAGTTTGGTTATCTGTGCATGGTAGTTGTATTACATTTCTATGGTCTTTGTTAAAGTTGCAAAACAAGTCTTTAACATTCCTTTGGTGCATCACCTTGTTATCTTAGGTTTATTTTTGTATCTTCTCAACCCTGTCTCCTTGGTAAGATAGAGTAGGTTTTATAATAGATCCTCTGTAATTTATTTGTGTGCACCTAAAAAGAGGAATATGAACCAAACTTAATCTAGAGAGCTCTCTCAACTCACAAGGTCCCACACACGGAGAGATGCTCAAGGTTTTTCTATCACACTGACAGTCTCAACCCAATAGGTTCTATACATTCAGGGGTGCTTTGATTTTGCACTAACAATTTTGGCATGCTCAGTGGGACAAGAAGTCTCCATATTTTATGTAGCAAGATTTATGTACACTTTTTGTAAATTTTTCAAATTTTAGGAAGCTCTGAAATTGCATATCTCATGAATCCAAAAGAATGAAAGTCCACTTGTTTCAGTAGCCCAAGCTTGGCAGATTCATGAGAAGAATCTAGACTAGATCAAGAACTAGAGAAGAAGGATATTTTTTCTATCGCACTTGTCCCAGGACGACAGAAGGGGAAGTTGGAGAAGAGCTCAAAGGTCTCCATCTCCACCAAACAGAACCTTGTTAACACGTCCTCCTAGTAAGTATTTCATTCAATCAACAAGGGTTATTAGGCCAATTGCAATGGCACAACAACTCAGCCCTTATGTTGACTTCATTGGTAGCATCCCACTCACCCTTAATGCAAAAATCCAGTCCTAATTACAACATTAAAGAGCATCCCATATTTCACTGGAGAGAACCAGACTTCTCCTAGTGACCACATTCAAGACATTGCAAATGTCTGTGTAATTCATGAGATCACTGAGATGGACATTGCAGTCAAGTTACTAGCCTCTTCACTCAAGGGTAAAGCTTCACAATGGTTTAGGAGTCTAACAATAGGCTCTATTCAAACTTGGGACCATATGTGCAGAGCTCTTCATAATCAATTTGGAGAGAAGGGAGATAATCTATCCTTGTTGGAGAAACTGACAACAATTAAGAGGGCCCTTAACAAGCAGTTAACATGATTTCAACCTCAGATTTCAAAGGACATGGGATAGGATTCCATTGGATGTAAGGCCCACAGATGAAGGTTCTTTCTTATACTTTCTTAGATATTTAAATTTGATATGACCTTAATGATTCAAATAATGGGAGGGAAAAACATACCTGCAACCTACAACATTTCTATTAGAGCTGAAAATTGTTTAATTTAGGCCGGAAAAATTTCCCCTAGGCCACCTTTGCCTCTGTATCTAGAACTAGGAGCTCCAAGCACTAGTCAAACACCCACATTAGCTCCCATACCCACTCTAAGGAATTAGAGTTGGTGAAGTCTCCAACTCATCTTCTAGCACCTCAAAAGAGCTTCAAGATGTTATGAAACAGCTGTAGAACCTAGGGAATGAGTTAGTGACCATTAAGAGGCATAAAGCTCAGAGTTCTAGGCCATATCAGCCTCAAAATTAGTATTAAGCTAAGTTCCCATACCAGTAAAAAAGACCACCAACTAAAACTGCAAGTCAAAATCAAAACAAAGGACAACCTCAAGCTACTAGGCCTTACCGACCATATGATCCAAACACAATTTCAACATCAAGGGCCTTGGTTCTAACACAAAACAATATGGCATAAGAATATGATTGGTGTTTCCCATGCGGTTAGCCCCATAACTAGTCAATGTGTTTCAATGGTGTGTTGAACCAGGCCTTGATGGTACAGAACATTGGTGTGTCCCAAGATCCCAGTCAAGAGAAAAATCAGCAGTAAGAAACCCAGAAAGAGGCACCTCCAAGTGAGACCATGCTTGTCAATTGGTAGGCTGAAGATTTTTGTGGGATGAATCAAACACCTTCTCAAAGTGTAGCTACCAATACACGGTCCAAGAAAAGGAATATTGGAGAGGACGATTATCAAAATCAAGTAATCCTCAACCCTCTATTATTCCACAAGGTATTGGTACTCAAAGTGTAACTCCCAATGTGTAGAATCAGCCCAAGCCACCTTCCAGACCCACTCAAACATCGGTTGTAATGACCTAGGTGCAAAAGAAAAATGTACTAGGGAAGGGGAAGCAAAAAAGATAGCTCATCCCCATTTAACATCATTGAACAAATAAAGAAAACAAATGTGAATATTTCAATGTGGGAGTCATTGGCTATCCCAAGGTAGAGAGATCTATTGCAGGTAGCTATGGCCAATAGGTCAGCCTCAAATCAGCCCCCAACCAATAAGAGAAAGTGTCTACGAATCTTTGCTCGACCTTAAGGAAACAACGGAGGATAACAAGGTAAGAATTTGAAGCCCCCTCTGTTCTATGTTTCATTGATCATTGGGGATAAATTGGTACATAATTGCATGATTGACTTGGGAGAAATTAGCTCCATAATGCCAAAGCAAATAGCCAATCAGTGGGGTCTTCAATACGTTGTCATCTGTAACGGCGTAGTGCAATTGGATGGGACAACAATAACAATGGTTGGAGTCATAAAGGATTTGAGCCTCACACTTTGCACGCATACCCCGATGTGTTTGTAGTGCAAAACGTATTAGTCATAGATTTTCCACCACATTTTTCATTGTATTTGTCAAGAGACTTCACCGATAAAATTGGAGGCTATTTTTCATTGTATCCATCTATAAGACCCAGCCTTGGATCAGTGGCATTGATCCAAGTGATGCTTTAAGTTTATTCGGGATGAACTAAAATTATAGACCTTACGCAGGTTGCAAGGTCTGAATGCGTTGAATAAGCTATTCCGGAGTCTAACTCAGGCTGATCATGTTAAATGAATTGGTTCCCGATATCGTAATATCAGGAAGGTCTTGATCGTGGGCCAGGTAATAAATTCAGATACATTTATTCAACTAGCCTATTGGCAGTGCTGGAGTGAATCCTTTTCGTGAATGTATGTCTGTAGGTTCTTATTCTGAACATTTTAAATGTTAGACCTAAACTGGATTTATTAAGGTTAGTAACCTAAAACTAAACTATAACCTATGGGTTAGATTAATGTTAATCTAACCTAGGCCTAAGCTATAAGCTAAATGTTCTAAGTTAGTAACCTAGCGCTAAGGAGGTTAGACTAAGTAGCATCTTAAATCCTAACCTATGCTTCTAACCTAACTAATGAACAAGGAAGAAAGGGGACCTATGAAGGGGTGCGAGCCATGGGCGGCAGTTTCTATGGCATTAAATGGGATGGATAAGTATGAAGGACAGGGATTTAGTGGAAGTTTCAAATGGCTAGTGAGGCTGACGTGGCAGAGTCACCAAAGTTAGAAATGGTCTTTGAATTGTTTTTATCCATCGCCAACTATGGCGGTCGGTGGCAATGGAGATTGAGTGGGAATTTTGGAGTTAATACAATTAATGAACTCGGTCTTCGAGCTCGGATTTCTCGGGAAGACATGCAAAATGGAAAACTGGTAGTTTGTTTGGGTTTTCATGCACTCTGGTTTTCTCTCTATTTGATCACTGGTTCTTCGCACCAGTCTACTTGGTGTTGCATGGAAAATATGAGTGTAACTCGCTCTTTTCTCTGTCAAGGAAAGTTTATAAGGCATGGAAATAACAAATTATTGTTGTTGAATCTAACGTGGAAAAAGAGAAGAAGGCTCGAGCTCTTTCAGTGGTCTTCTTCGGATTTTTAAGTGGCATTACCAGGCATGTTAGGCCCTAACCTTTAAAAATATTGCTTTCTTTCAAATGATTTCATTAGAACAACTCTGTTCAGATGATTTTTGGGTTCAGTTGGTTTTTATGGTAGCTTGTGTGATTTAGTTGTTGTATCTTCTTCGGCTCGATTTTTTCAAGTAAACCCTTGATGGGTGTGTATTGTGTTTCGAACTGTTGCACTATCTTGCTGTGTTTTGCATTTCGGTTAGATTTTGAAGAAATGCTTGCAAGGAAAATACACGAATTCGGTTCTGTGGGAGTCCATGAATTGTTCTCTTGTTGGGTTCAGACTTCAGTCGATACCTTGCCGTTTTCACTTGTTGAAAAGGATACTGTTGGAATTCTTGAATGTACATAATATTTCGACTTCTGTTTAATTTATGTCGTAAGTAATATATGTTATTGAGGCTGTTGAACTTCTTGAAATGAAATTATGTCTTGGTTTCTGAAGAAGTACAGTCGGGAATACATTATGTTATTGAATCCCGTTGGAATCCTTGAGTTGATAGTATTTTGACTTCTGAAGGAGTTTTTGATTGAGAATATTACTTGGGTTCGATTCTTTTTGAACTATTGATGCGTATATTATGTTTTCCTCTTCTGTATAAGCTTAGAGTGAATATTGTTGTATGGACTCAGTTGGAGTCCTTGTTATGAAACCAGTATTTTGCTTCTGTATAAGCCTGATTGTGAATAATTATTATTATTGGCACGGTTGGAATCCTTAATATATATAAATCTTGTATTTCGGCTTCTGTAGAAGCTTTGTCGTGAATACTGTATGATTTTGGATATTGTGGGAATCCTTGAATAGATAGAGTTTTAACTGTTACAGAAGTTTAATCAAGAATACTATACGGGTTCGATTCCTTTTTGAGTCCTGGAAAGGTAACATACGTTTCTACCTTTGTAGAAGTTCAGTCGTGAATACTGTATGTTATTGGTATAGTTAGAATTCTTGAATTTGATATGTATCTTGTATCTTTCTACTTCTGTAGAAGTTTATTTGAAGAATACCACATGGGTAAGACTCCTTTTTTATCCTGGAGGCGTATATTATGTTTTCCTTTCTGAATAATCTCAGTTGTGAATACTGTTATGATTCTTGTGTTGTGGTCGCATGAAAGCAACTTCAATCTAAACCTTGTTTTGAGCATTAGTGGTATGGATACTGTTGGAGATTTGAAATGTTGCGAGTTGGCTTGATTTTTGATTTAAACCCTCGCTGTGCGTGCATGACGTTCAGACTCTTTTTTTAATATTCTTGTGTCCCTTTCTGTCCGCTTCTGTGGAAAGTAAAGGAAGGGGCTTTCTTTTCAAACTATACTTGGTTTGAGACCTTGTTGTAATCCGTAGTAGCTTGGCATAGGAGGAAACTCTGAGGAAAATACTGTTATGGAATTTCGGCTTTTGATCTAAGTCCTTGCAGAGTTTTAGTAGGGACTAGATTGAGCTGTATGTTGCTGAGTGGGATTGTTGTCGTGTTTGTGCATGATTACGTCTTCTGTTAGTATGAATATCTAGTCGTGAGCTTGACTGAACTAATGAGCTATTAACTGTACCTCGACAAGTGATGGCATTGGTTATTTTCTCATTTGTTGATTAGTATGGAAGGTTATGTGGAGTCTATTTGATAGATTAATCATCACTGCCTTGGCGCGAGAGCTACTGTATTGCTAGTAAACTACAGGAAGTTGTTTTATTTAAATTTTAACAAAACTGTGGTTCTTCTTGTGGTCTCATCGACTTATTCGCATGTGTATAAGGTGAATGCTTTACTCTTGAGGAGACGGTACAGTCATGAGCTTGATTTGAAGGGAAATATGAATGACTCGTTTTCTTTCTCTTCTGTTGTAAAGTATTTGTTGATATATTTTTATCTAACTTTTGGAATTGTTTTAACATACTGATGGAATCATGTATTGTTATGATATTCATTTTACTATGTTGAATGTAATGGTCTGTCTGATGTTTGTTGTCCTTGGGATTCAGATGGATAGTTGTTTTAGATGCATTGGTTCTTCTTGGTCACTAACGTTTATGATGAAATATCTGGAAGGTATCTAGGACTATTTAGTAACTATAATATGAGTTACGCGTGTATAGTTTTATTGTATTACAAGAGCATAATCTGAAATATGTTTACATGTTTGGTGAATTGATTTCATTTAAACAGGTTGTTTAATGAAAACAATTGGTGGATTGCAATTGTTTTAAGAGTTAGTGCTTATCATGCTCAGTTCATCGAACTGACCCGTGTTGACAATTTTTGCTAGATGGTTTCCGTAAGTGGTAAAAGCACACAGATCGATAGGATGATTAGATTGTTTAATTTGGTTTTATGATGAATTACGACTTGATTCTCTAAATGTACTACTTGAAGAAAGATGTTCTTTTTCTGTTGAGTATTGTATCAAGTATGTTGAATGCATAAAATGTATTTGATTAGTTCTGAAAGGAATGGAAAGAGGTATTTGTTACTTATGTGTTTGCATTCGTATCTTGTTGGGTTGATCTTCTTCGGTTCGAATGATCTTGAGAGCATTATTATTATTGTATAATTTGGAGACTTTTGTGATTATCTAAGTAAGCTTGCAAGATTATGTGACTGAATACTTATGATTGTTTAGTAGTTCTAGTATGTTCTATCTAAAGCTAAATTGGAATTTAGATCACTGTCTTTCTGGAAGCTAGGGTTAAAATAAACCTGAGCAGGAAGCTAAACAAGATGAATAAATTATTACTTCCTAGTCTTGATCTAAGTCAAGACAACGTTTAATTGGATTCTTAATCACTATATCTCGATATTAATAAGTAAGATATAAATTCAGTTATGAGAACTGATATAAACCTAAAAAGGGTTTGGTTGGCAATCTCATGTGAAGATTATGGGTTATTGTCCAATTTCGTTGATTTAGAATTATGTATATTCTATGAACTCCTTGATGGGACCTCTAGTCTTAATAACTTCTCTTGTGTAATGGGTTTTATTAAGAAAGGTCATTCTAAGGTGAGGAACCCAGGGATTGGGAAAGGCTAACCTTAGGGGAGCGTCTTTTAGTATAATTTTAACTCAACGTGTGTAACACTTATTAATAAGTAGATCTTTTCGAGGTGGATTTAAAGGTTGACGGCACAAGTCAACTGCAAGGTTGTACCTTCGAGAAGATTAGGATCTTCTCGAAGATACAACAATGCAGGTGACCTTTGACGACACCCTTTGCATTGATCGTTAAGATTTACACCTTAAACTCGAACAAGTTACTCTGGGACTGATTAGGAACGTGGTCACGTTATAAGGCTGCCCTAGGAGACTCGGGGTATCTTGACACACTGGATTAACTAGGGTTGACCCAGTATGTCAGCGTATCCCTAGTCCTTGGGGCATCCCTATAACGTTGTCATCTCACTAATCCATTCCTGAGTGAATAACTTGGGGCAGGAGAGTCTGACAGAAGTCAGTATAAGACATTCTACATAACATAGGAATGGGGTGAAGGACGTATTCCAGATTGATGAGTATGCCGTCAAGGAATACAAGACATAAGCTAGTATGTTTCAAATCTTTGGCCAAAGTATCGCAAGTTCTATTGATTGCGTTGTCCTAAGTCACCTAGTCTAAGGGATGAGATGCCGATGAATAATGGTAACAATTATTCAGATAGGTTCCTTGGACAGAGCATTCTGAATCCCAGAATAGGGAAGAGAACCGCAAGAGTGATGTGTTAAATAAAAAAACACCAACTCTTAATACTCATGAATAGATCGGTAGATTACCGAGTCATTACATAAATTGTCGCATATGGTTATCTCGTTATAAGAATGGTTGTTTTGATTTGTGAGTTCTAAATTATGTATTTAGAACCAAGAAGCATTTATCAAAAAAAAAAAAATTACTTGTTCTAATGTATAAAAATGAGGATGTTACAGGAGAGTATCAAGAGTGATAAATTTCAGCCGCATATCAAGTTGTTTGTGAGGCCGGTTGTCCCTGGGAAACAACACAAGTTTGCAAGTCTTCGAAAATGATCAAAAATTGTCAAATTTGTACAAGAGGAAGCTGAGTTCTCCTCCAGAACCAAGAAAAGCTGGAGAAGCAAGATGACAATAAAGTAGTATAGTGAGGACCAACAAAGTACCTAAGGGTATTGTCACTTTGGAATCAATCTTCAACCCAAATGACCAATTCCAGAAGGAGAAGGTGAATATTTAGGTAAAGGGGGAAGATTGAGCCAATTTCCATAGAAGAAGGAAAAATGTTGCGGATTGGAAAGGTAAGCACTCAACAAGAAAAATCTGAATTTATTCAAATTTTTCAAGAATTCCTAGATGTTTTTTCCTGGACCTACAAAGATTTAAGAGGTTTCAACCCAAAGTGGCACAACACATTATTGAGCTAGAACTAGGATCTAAGCCTTTTAGAAAAAAATAAAGGCCGTTAACCCTCACATTGAACCTCTCATGAGAAAACAATTGAACAAGATAATTGAGGCCAACATCATCTTCCCTATCAAGCATTCAAGTTGGGTTACAAACTTGCTGCCTATGAGGAAAAGAAGTGGAGAAATTAGGTTATGTATAGACTTTTGTGATATGAATAGAGCATCACTCAAAGATCACTACCCACTTCCATCAATGGAACATATCTTCTAGATTGTAGCTGGCTCTGAGAGGCTTTCATTGCTAGATGGATACTCAGGCTATAACCAAATAATGGTGAAAGAGGAAGATCAATTCAATACAACCTTCACCACCAAATGGGGTACATATGCTTATAAGAAGATGCCATTTGGACTGTCAAATGCTAGAGAAACATTTCAGAAAGCTATGGAAATGGCATTCAAAGGATTGATCAACAACATGGTTTCGGTGTATCTAGATGACATCACTATCTTGTGAAAGAATTTTGCAGACCATCTCTTCCACCTTAGGACAGGGTATTTCAGAGGTGTAGAAGGTTTGTAGTGTCATTAAATCCAAAGAAGTGTGTGTTCTTAGCCCATGAGGGAAAATTTTTGTGACACATTGTATCAAGAGAAGGGTTGACAATTGATCCTGAAAGGGTTGAAGCCATCTGGACACTTCCATTGCCACAACACAAAAACTATCTCCAAAGCTTCTTGGGAAGGATAAAATTTGTTTGTAGGTTTGTACCTGATTTTTCCACTCTTGTGAAGCCTTTAAAAATGATGTTAAAGAAGAGTCTTGCATTTAAATGGAAATTAGAAGGTAAAGAGAGTTTTGAGGCCATCAAGCTCACAATATCACAAGCCCTAACTCTTGTTAACCAAGACTTCTCAAAATACTTCATAATGTATACTTTTGGAGGGTTAGAGACAGTCTCGAAATCTTGGTTCAGCCCAACAAGGAAGGGTCGAGAATAACCCATAGCCTTCTTCACCCAAAGCTTGCAGTATTACGAGGTAATGTACTCTTTCATTGAGAAGTAGGTCTTTGATGTCATTAGGATTTTGAAGAATTTAGGACACTTAGTATTAAAAAATAAGATTCAATCATTAGTATCCCATCTTTGGTGTTAAGGATTTTCTCTGAAAAAGGACTTGAATGAGAAAAGAGAAGGTTAGATCACTCGGGTAATGGAATATGACATTGAAATCAAAGTGACCAAACTAGTTCTTGGAAATGATCGTGTGAGGAGCTCGCTTCCAGGCAACAAGTTGGGTCATTAGACGAAGAAGAGGTTGTCCTATTACTACAAAATTATTAAGAGTAGCTAGCTAATGATGCACCTATTCCATGTTGGACTCAAGCTTTGGTGCACTATATCCAAATAGTCTGTGCCCTCCGGAATGGAAGAAAGCAAAACGAAGATACTTTAGGCTACAATCCATCCCATATGTACTTATCAATGGTGTTTTGTTCAAGAAGGATATCAATAGTGTCCTATTGAGGTGCATTAGGACAGGCCAAATTGAAAGGATATTGCATGAGTTCCATGATGGAGAAGTAGGAGGCTGATTTGCTCCTCAAGTAACAACTCTCAAGATCATGAAAGCTGGTTATTATTGGCCTACAGTGTTCAAGGACTACTACTCATGGATCAAGAAGTGCAATAACTATGCATTCTTCATAGGAAAGGAGAAGTTAGCAACCATGCCCCTTTGTCCAATTTCAATGGATCATCCATTCATGTAATGGGGACTAGACTTTATTGGGGTGATTAACCCAAATTCAAGCTAAGGACATAAGTGGATACTTACAACAACATATTATTTCACCAAATGGAATGAAGCGATGGCACTTAAGGAAGCAAATGAATCCAATATATTGGATTTCTACGAAGTAATAAATAACGAGGTTTGGAGTCCGTGCCACTATTATATCGGATAATGCATTAGCATTCCTTATTACAAGGATCACTAAATGGGAAGTCATGAATGGTGTATACCTTAGTACTTCATCAAATTATTACCCCCAAGGTAATGGCCAAGAAAAGTCCATAAATAGGAACCCATTAAGGATTATTAGAAGGAATCTTGATGAAAATTAGAGGACTTGGCATACAAATCTCAAACTAGCTCTATGAGCTAATAGAATTACATCTAAAAGGTCCATAGGTAACTCCCCATACAAGCTTGGATATGGAAAAGAGGCGATGTGCCCATATCATTTTAATTGTCCACCACTGGAGCTAATGAAAAAGTTGGAGCTAGCTGAGTTTGAACCCATGGAAATAAGGTATGCAGAGCTGATGGAAGTAGGAGAAGCAAGAGAGCATACATTGCAGAGCATGGAAAAGGATCAAGCATTGATCAAGAAAGGCTTTTAGAAGAAAGCAATAATGAGGACCTTTCATGAAGGGGAATTATTTCTAAAGTGGGATACAGATCGGGAAAATCTAGGAAAGAATTCCAAGTTTGATGTGTGATCACAAGGTGTAAAAGTAGCAATGCCTTCTAGCTAGATAAATTGGAAGGTGAAGAATTATAGATCCTAGCGAACGAGATCTATCTCAAACATTTCTACTAGAGGGGAAGGTTCCACCCTTGTAAATATTAGCATAGAATTTTAATTTCCTAAGTGTGTACACACTTTGTTTTGTTGTAGCATAGGTTTTGTTTCCCTAAGTGTTGTGCCACATGTTTTTTGTTGCTCCATATTTTCATCGTTATACGGTTTTGCATACCTCCAGTGAATGCACCCATGCCCAATAGATATAACAAGGAAATCGATCTATTCATCTAGCGAGTAGATATCCTCGGGAGTCATCAAATTTTTATCTCAATTTTTCCCTTGGCAAAATTGATCAAACATGACCCCGTGCAAGAAGAAATTCAAGGGACGGATCATCGTGACGAGCCCGTGTTTCAAATCCAACAAACGAGTTAAAACGAGATCTAAAATGGAGTAGAAGGGTTGGGGAAGGAGAAAGCGGTGCAAAGAAAACTAGAGGCTCAAAGGAGAGGAACAGAATGGACTCAAAGGTTTCAGGATTAACAAATGATTCAGAGTGAGCCAAAATTGGCTAAGTATGGAAGAGTCAGCGGAGGGTGCCAAGTGTCTCAACGATGCACATTCAAAAGTGAAATCCTGCATGGAAACTCAAATGAGTGTGGGGCTTCCATGTGTATAGGGAAAAAAAGAGAGTGGGCCCAAAATGACTAAGTATAAAGGTGTCGGTGGAAGAAGCCATGTGTCGACACGACGCTCCTTCAAAGGTAAAATCCTGAGTGGGTTTTCAAATGAGCGTGGGACTTCCAAGTGTCTTAGGTTTAAAAAGGGACAGAGTTGGGGGTTGAATACTCAAAGTAGAGGTAGGCCGGAGGAAGGAGCGAAGTTTCAAAGCATGGCACTACTTCAAAAGGTAAAATTTAGAGTAGGCTTCCAAACCAGCGTGAAGCCTCCATGTGTCCAGGGTCAAACTTATGGCCCCACTAAGTAAATGGACTTAGCTAAAAACACAAGGAAATTGAGAAATTTATGGAAGGCATAACGTGCCTCTTCGGCACACCTCCATATGCTAAATCTAAAAGCAGTGCCCAAACTAGCACCAACTCGACACGTGGCCATGTTAAATATTCAAAGTGGGAAGGCGGGTCGTCAGAGGTAGTTTAAAATTTTTGCCTTGAGAAGGTGTAAAGTGAAAAAATGAGCCGCACCTCTGCTAATGCCTGGGAGTGATTTTTTTCCCAAATGGAAAATGTGGACTAGCGGGCATGAAGATGATTTTTGACAAAAATGAATTACAGTCATGCGGGGAATTTTTACATTTTGTCTTTTTGGTGCCAAAATGTGCAAAGTAAATTTTAGGCCTCGACCCGTTATGCTTCTTTGGATTTCACCATTTTTGTACACACCCAACTCGAAACATTCAAATGGTCATATATTTCAACCCAGTGCTGAAACTCAACAAATTTGGCACCATTGGAAAGGTCTCAACCTCATCTATGTTGTGGAAACTTGAAACTTTAATTTTGAGGAAGTTTGCTAGGTGAAAATTAGGGAAACATCTTGGGCCATTAATATGTAATCTGATTGTCTAGATCATATTTGATTTGATCCACCATTCTCCCTTACTCAACATGCCGAATAGACATAGAGCGACAGACTAGATAGATTGTGGGTGGATTTGTAGTGGCATTGATGGCCGATGGCGAGCTTCAAATCAAGTTTCCCGCCTCTTCCCTTCTTCCCTCTTCACTACACCTATAAAAATAAGGAAGTGGGATCATTGAAAAATGTTGGACATTTCTTTTTTCACCCTCCCTTCTCCTTTGATCTCCAGATGATTATGTGGAGTCCTAACCTCGCATTCAAGTTGTAATACAAGGTTTTTCGTCTTGGCTATCTCAGTAATGTACTGTATCAACTCTAGAGTAATAATATATGTCGTGGATGATTCTCAACCCTCTCATGTGTTCATTGTTATCTTTTGATCTCTCATTGCAGTTTGGTTATATGTGCATGGTAGTTGTATTAAATTTCTATGGTCTGTGTTAAAGTTGCAAAACGAGTGTTTAACATTCCTTTGGTGCATCACCTTGTTAGCTTAGGTTTATTTTTTGTATCTTCTTAACCCTGTATCCTTGGTAAGATAGATTAGGTTTTAAAATAAATCTTCTATAATTTATTTTTTTGCACTGAAAAGAGGAATAAGAACTAGCCTTAATCTAGAGAGCTCTCTCAACTCGCAAGGTCTCACACGGAGAGATGCTCCATGTTGTGCTATCACACTGAGAGTCTCAACCCAATAGGTTGTAAACATTCAAGGGTGCTATGATTTTACACTAACAGCTGACATAAGAATTAGAAAACATGTCTAAGTAGTTTCTATCATTTAATAAATTCCATATAGGCCAAGATGACTACGTCTTTGCGAAGGAGGTTTTTGAGTGCAATTAGGCCACTATGAGTCCTAATGAAGGTGTATGGTCATAACATGATATTACTGATCTAGATAGGTGAATTAATTTTTTTTTTATGATTTATCCATATTTTTATGTTCATTTGATATATGATGGTCAACCTAGATGTGTAAGATTCAGTAAATCATGAATATAAGCAAGTAAAGAAGACCTATGTTGTTGTTGAGAAAAATAGAGGTGTACCGAGAAAGAAGGAAGTTTTGAAGAGGTGAAGAACGTATTTTTGAACTTCTAAGAGAGGTTAAATTTTCTTTCATGAGGATCTAAGTTTTGTTATTTTGTTTCATGTATATGTTATTTGACCTAATCAGCTTGGTGAAGAATTTATTTATCAAATAAGCCTAGAAGGTAGATTTGAAGTAGATAGAAGAAAGGACAATTTGAATGAGTTTCATCATCAATTATTGTGAAAAAAATTATATAGGTGAAAAAATATCATGTGGTTGAGTTGGTGTTGATTCATATAGGGATTTTTAGCTTCCTTTACGAGTTGGTGCTTCATTAAAATTAGGGGTTAGTGCTTCTTGCACGGTTGGAGTACTAATAAACTGTTAGGGGTTGGTGATCCTTGTTTACCTAGTGGTCAATTATATTTGATTCATTTTTATATAGGAAAAATTTTCCAAGCTATGTTTTTATGTTTTTTCTTCCCCTTAAGAGTTTCCCACTTATATATTTTTTCATGTGTTCTTATATTCCTTTTCTCATGTTTATGGTTGTAACAATGTTTGTTTAATTCATGTTTTTAAGTTGAATTAAATGTATTGAACAATAAAGAAATAATTGAAGTATTAAAAAAATTTAGGTTCATTAATTCATCCCCCTTTTAGTCAGCATTCTTCCAATAATTGGTGTCAAATATGGGCCTTTGAAGGAATATTAACGACTTAGCGTGATCCACGAAGAACATAATGGATCAGCTATGGAAGTTTTTCATCAATTTCCTAAAGGATAAGGTATGATTATTGAAAGGAATCATGATGAAAGGAGATAATAAGGATTTAGAAAATCATCAAGAATTATCTAAAGGGTGTAAAATCCTAGAAGGAAGAATGCACTCTCTACAAAGTACAAAGATGAAGAGTGGAGAATAAGTCTTGATTGTTGAAACTAGATTTTACAGTCAAGATGAGGACATGATTTGCTACATTGAAAGTGGGCATTTAGACCACATGACATGAAAGAAAAAGTATATTAAACTCATTTAAGGGTAATTAAATAGGTTCGATAAATTATGGTGACAATACATCTTCCAAGATATTTGGCAAATGTTCCTTTAACTTGGATAATAGAAAGACATTGACATAAAATGCCTTATATGTAGAAGGGTTGAAACACAATCTAGTTAGTGTGATTCATATGTGTAGTTAAGCCCACATGGTAACTTTTCAAAGAAAAGGATGTGACATAAGGAAATTCACTAAAGGAGAGCTGATTTCTAAGGCCAAAAGGACTGTAAATAACATGTACATATTAAATGGAACCAAGAAATAAAGTTTCTTCATGACCAAGGGTGATGAATCGTGGCTATGTCAAAAAAGGATGGGGAATTTTAATTTTTAAAATTTGGTCACGATCAATGCCAAAAATTGTGTAAAGAACATGCTCAATATCGAAAACATGCAAGTATACTGTGTAAGGCATGCCAACATCGAAAGCAAACTAGGAGGAAGTTCATATCCAAGGGACACTCCACCTGAAGACCTTTATAGTTGATACATACTAATATATATGGACCTACCAAGGTTCAAAGTGTTCAAGGAGAGTTATTTCATGTTACTTATAGATGATTACACAAGGATGACTTGGGTGGCATTCTTAAAGGTAAAATCGGAAGAACTTGACAAGTTTATAGGATTCAAAGAACTAGTTAATAATGAGAAGAATGTGAAGATAAAATTTATTATATCTGATAGAGGTGGTGATTTTGGTCCAATGAATTTGATTATTATTGTGAATAAAATGGTATCGGAAGAAGAATTTTAGTTAGTAGAACACCCCTATGAGAATGAGGTAGTTGAAAGAAAAAATAGGACTCTTTAAAAATTGAAAAATTATAAGTTGAATGAGTCAAAACTACTTGAAGTTATTAGAGAGAGGAATTAAGAAAAGATGTATATATCTTGAATAGAGGTCTAATAAGGGTTAATAATAATCATTCTCCCTATGAGCTATGGAAGGGAAGTTTTACCAATGTAGAACACTTGGGGAGTATTTAGAAGTAACTGTTTCATCAAGAGAGATGAAGAAGATCTAGGAAAATTTGAATCAAGAGACTATGAAGGGATATTTTTGTGATATTTAGGAATATGATCCTATTATAAATGTTATAAAAAGAGATTACAAAAGATAGTAGAAAGAAAAAATGTCAAAGTTGATGAGACATGCTCAAGAAGGTCAAAGGATGCTCCACATGATGTGAACTCCAACAATAAGGAAGAAGTCATAGAATCAAGTGGGTAAGAAGAGGAGGATTAGGAGAAGCAAGACTCAAAGGGACCTATAAGATGGATTCATAGAGATCAACCTTTATCTCATATCACTTTGGTGGTAGAAATACAAGCTTGATGATAAGAATAAAACTTGTAAGCAATTGTAATAAAGCCAATGTTGCTCTTTTTCGTAATAGAACAAAAAAACATTCAAGAAGCAAGAAAATACCAGTATTGAATAAATTATATGAATGAAGAGTTGGATTAGATAGAAAAGAATGAAACATGGGAATTAGTTCTTAGACCTATAGATTGTCATTAACACAAAATGGGTGTATTGAAACAAAGTAAATGAAGAAGGTGAGGTTACTAGGAACAAAGCTAGATTTTTTTGTAAGGGATATGCCCAAGTGGAAGGAGTGCAATTTGAGGAAATTTTTTTCTCATGTAGCAATACTATAGGCAATCATGTTATTTATTGTATATACAAGTTTCAATGGTTTTAAGGTACACCAGATGGATCTAAATTTGTCTTTCTAATTTGGAATAAGAAGTATTCATTGAGAAACCAGAAGGCTTCTCTTTTTAGATAATCAATACTATGTATGTAGATTGTACAAAAAACTTTATGTTCTAAAACAAACTCCTATAGTTTGGTATGCTAGGATGGGCAAGTATCTATTGGAACAAGGTTTCAATAGAGGATAAGAAAATATTAGCTTGTACGTAAACACCAAGGGTTTTCAAAAATTGATAGTTGTTGTTTATGTAGATGATATTATCTTTGGAGGGAACAATGAGAATATGAACAAGGAATTTGTGGAAGTAATGAAGGAGCTTGAAATGTTCATCCTTGGTGAGTTATCCTTCATTCTTGGGTAGAAAATTTCTCAATCTGAAAAAGGTATATTCATCTCACAAACCAAATACATAACGGAAATAATTAATAATTTTTGTGTTAAGGATTTCATGCTTTGCTAGTACTCATATGATTACTTGATGTATGTTGATTAAGGAATATGAGTCTCTTAAATTTGACAAAACATCATATAGGTCAATGATTGGGAGCCTATTGTATATAACTTCTTCTAAGCCTAACATCATGCAAGTAGTAGAGTTGGTACAAATATTTCAAGATGATCCCAAAATATCATCTAAAAATATTCAAGACAATTTTGATATATCTTAAAGGGACTGTGGAGTTTGGGTTGCGGTACCCAAGGAGAAAGGAATTCAAGTTAGCAACTTATACGGATGCAAACTGGGGTGGAAGCCTAGAGGATAGGAAAAGTAGTAGTGGAAGATCCTTATTCTTAGGAGGGTATATAGTCTCATGGATATAAAAGGAAATCATTTGTGACCTTATAAACCTATGAATTTGAATACATTGCTACAACATCTGTTGTCTTTGAAACCTTATGGATGAAAAATCTAAAAAAACATACAATAGAATTTAATGATCATACTCCCATTTACTATGATAATAAACGTGCAATAAATTTCTCAAAAAATCTTATCATGCATTCAAGGATCAAGCATATTCCTATCAGGTATCACTTTATAAGAGAAAAATTTAGTGAGCAAAGTGTTAGGTTGGAATATGTGTTTATTAAGGATCAAATTGCCCATATTTTGGCAGGCCACTACAAAGGAAAATTTTCATCTTAGGTAGGAATTAGGTGTGATTGTTGTATCCAATAGTCAGAAATGAAGTCAAGGACTCAGAGAGAGCTAAGAAAGTAATCTTTTAGCTCTAAGTATAGGAAAGAAGTATAGAAAATGTATGTATAAAAACATGGGAGCAGGTCAAGAAGGTATGTATGAAAATACGGGGAGAATTTTTTTTTTTTTATTATTGGCAAATAGTTTTTTGAAAGGGACTATACCCTTGTTTACAAAAGAAGGCCTAGAAGCCAGAATAAGCAAGAGAACCAGAGAGAAAAGGATCAAAATCCAAATGTTACAATGAAGTTCAAAGTAGCCAAAAAATAGCTACCAAGACGAAACAAAACAACAAAATTACTGCAAAAAAGTAGTAAAGGGTCCGCAAAAAAACAACAAAAAAAAACAAGGACAATAAAAGCATCTACAACTACTTTTTAGTAGCTTTGTCAATGATGGTTTTGATATTCTTCCAGGATTTGAACATACCCAAAGTTGTCATGTGGGCAGCGTCATTATAATCCAGCTGCTCCACGGTCTTCTTACTTTCCTTATCATTACCCCAAAGAGTTGCCGGAACTCTGCTTAGGTTGGAGACACTTTTGATGTGTTGCTCAATGAACTCCTCAATCGCCCTAAAGATGGCTATGTTGTAATCATGTCGAGTTTTGGCCTTCCCTAAACGGGAGTCTAAGGAGTGCAGTTTCTTGTAGATATCCTCAATTTGGCTGCTGTCAACATCCTCCTCCTCCTCCTTCTTCCTCTTTCCTTTCTGTTTTGCCAAGTTTTTAACTTCATCCTTCAATAGTTTCATATCAGCCTCTAAGGCTTCTAGCCTTCTTGAAGGGCTTTCCAATTTGCACTACGGGGGCTGGCACTGCTAATATTCAGGAGGTCATGAGAAATTTCAAATTCATGAGAACCCTTCTCCACAGCAAGAGTCTCAAGGTTAAGCTTCCTAGAAGCCCTGGTAACAGTCTCCGCGAGGAAGAGGCTAAGTGGGGGGTGGGAGCAATAGAAGGGGGAATGGGAAAAGAAGCCTGAATGGCTGGCATGGGGGGGTGACATCGGCGGTGGGGGGGGGAGAAAGGAGAAATAGGGGTGGTACATGCGAGAGCCCGGCAAATGGGGAATCGAGCTAGGGGAGGATGGGAGACCGGGAAACTTGAGGAGACAGACATTTGTGCAGCAACAAAATGAGCCCTTGGTGTAAAGGAACCACCGGGAATGCTTTTGAAACTCTAGAATGGAGCGTTCAAGAGAGTTCAACAAGTAATGGGGGAAACAAACCAAACGATCCCTACGAAAGTGATTAAGAAAAATAAGGTGTTTCACAGGAACAGTGACAAACCTTCCTTCCAAGGAGATGAACCATATCATCATGCGGGTTACTTCATCATAAGGTGGAGGGATCGAGCTAACAAGCAGGCCCGCTGTTATGTAGGTCAGCTTCTCCTCTCCCTCTACAAATCTCCTCTCTTCAACATCTTTATCGACCCTTTTGTTGAAGAATCGGAAGCCCTCCAAGCCAAGGCCGGTCACTTCAGCAATAAGTTCTTCATTGATTAAGACCTTCTGCCCCCATATTCCATTGTCCTCTCCTTCCAATCCTTTGCAAAAATGCAGAGTTGCTCGATCATGACCACGAACCTTTTCCATGAAGTTTGTTATGCCACCTTTGCTAAGAATGTTCCATGACTCAATATTATCTTTCCGATCTGGGTCTGTCATCACCAATCCGGCACTATGATAATTCTTCACTTGGGAACTCCTTATGCTATGATTATTTACTAATGCATAGCCTTTAGTTTTTGGATGTAACTGAAACCAAACAACAAACATAACACAAGAATACCATCGACTATGATAAGACGGAATGATGAAAAATCTGAAATATCAAAGTAAATTATAATATTAACATGAAATTGTTACAATCTCACCCATGAGGTACTTCAAGTGTTATTGACTTCACTTGCCTTCCACCAATACTATGGGAGAAACTTTACAATTACACCTCTTAATGACTTCTTCAACACACCTTTAAACTAATGGCTTCCTTTACACACTTCATACAATATTTCTCACTACTTCTTTCTATGCTAAATGAGGGGGGTGGCCTCTCTATTTATAGAACTTCCAGGCTTATCCATCTTATCTCTAAGATAGGATAATAAATCCACTCTGACGAATCATATTCCATACCTTAACTCTTATATGTACATGTAAGCTTATCTTTTAAGATAAGATAAACCTTATCATTTTACATGGGTTCCACATTTTTAGACTTTTTACAAATAAAATACACAAAATATTTATGACCTCACTCCTTGTCCTTATTACCAATATAATATTTCTAATTCCTAATCATGTAGACCCTACTTCTCTAATTACCCAAACTTTGACATTTTAACATTACCGGACCACTTACGACAAATATTTACTTTTTACCACAACATTCCTATTGTACTTTTGACTATTACCGTACTATACATTATTGGTGGCGTCGTACTGGTAGCACCGTTATCTTCTATCGGATGCTACTACTAATTATACTTAACAACATCCTATTCCTAATACATACATTAATGAAATAGAAATTACGGAGGAAAATTTTAGTGTTGACATCTTCCCCCTTCCTAGCTTCTACTCCGTCCTCGGAGTAGACTATTCTGGTGCTTGGAAAATCTTCAACTTGTCGTGGTTGACCCATTTCGTAATGGGAGTGCCATCTAATTCCTCTAGTCGGTACGTACCATTTTCATGCACAACTACTATTTTGTAGGGCCCCATCCATTTTGGAAGAAATTTCTCTGTCTTCTTTTTTGTATACGGAATCATATACTAGAACTAAGTCATTCACATGAAATGGAGACCAACGGATCTTTTGATCAAAGTATTCCTTCTACTTCATTTTCTTCTTATGGCTTGTATCCTTAGCTATTTCCCTCATTTCCTCTAACAAATGAAGATGTACCAACCTTTCTTTTCTTGAATCACTTTCATCCATTCTTTTATTTTTCATTACTCGACCGTGGCAATATCAAACTCAATAGGAAGAACTAGATCAATGCCATAATCCAATTGAATGGGAGTATCTTGTTGCTGACTTTGATGTTTCCTATATGCCCACAATGCTTGAATCCTTTTGTCCCATTTATGTACCTGCAAGGCCGCATCTTTTCTACAATTTGACACAACACAAAATTTGTTCATTCCACTGTCCATTTGTGCTTGGCTTGTATGTTGTTGCCTTCCGTGCTTAATAGAAAACTTATTGACTAGGGCTTCTACCACTTCATTAATGAAGTGGCTTCCTTGATCCGGGTACAATTTCTAATGGTCAACCAAATCTGGTGACAATGCGTTCATATATGAACCTTTCCACTTCATCCATGGAAGTTTTTTTCAATGGCCTAGCTTCAACCCACTTGGTTAAATAATGTGGCAACTACAATATACTTATTTTGGCATGAGGTAGTTGGAAGTGGACCTACAATTTCTATTCTCCACTTTTCAAAGGGACCAAGTGGAAGAATAGGGCATAATGGAGCTGATGAAGTCTTACGGTTACCATGTGTTTGACAAATATCACATGTCTTACAATAATTATAACAATCTTTAAAAAGAGTGGGCCAGTGATAACCTACATCCAAGATCCTTCTTGTTGTAAGTTATCCAGAGAAGTGCCCTCCACATGTACCATTGTGGAATTCTTCTAGCAGTTCCTTCCCTTGATCACGTCCAACTACCCTCTTGTATTGTCCATCAGGTCCTATTTGAAATAATACTCCATGCAGAATAGAATATGGACGACTGGCTTGAGTAATCTTTCTCTTAATCTTTGCATTGGCACCATCAGGAAACTTGAATTCATTTAGATAATTCCAAATATCTATGTATTCACTAGGGATTGTGTCAAGGGATAACAATGTTGCATCGAGGAAATCATCATCATCACAAGATGATCCTAAACCATCATAGGCTCGAGAGAGTGCATCTGGCATTGACATGCTTCTTTCTGGCCTATCTATAATATCAAATTCAATTTCTTGTAGAAAAATTATCCATCTTGCTATCCTCCCCGATGGGTTAGGCTTATTTACAATATATTTTAGAGCACGATGATGTTACAACTAGAAATTTTTGCCCTAGCAAGTAATTTCTAAACTTCTTTACAAAGCAAAAATGATAGCGAGCCTCTTTTTCGATTAAGTATAATTTACCTCAAGACTCGCTCATTTTTCTCGCTCCCAAAGTAAATTGGATGTTCATTCCCATTTTCATCCTTTTGGCTCAAAGTACTTCCTAGTGCTGCATCCGAGGCATCAAGTATACATAATGAATGGCTTGCTCTAATATGAATTCTTTAAAAGCAGGTGAAGACAACGGGGCTTCCTTTGATTGTCCAAAAGCTTCATGCACCTTATTTCCGGTTCATAAGTAACATCCTTCTTCAAGACACCGGGTTAGTGGTCAGGTAATATTTGAGAAATTCTTGATGAACCTTGTATAGTAACCCACATGGCCTAAAATGATCTCAACTTACTTCTATTCATAGGAAATGGTAAATCTTTGATTTTGAAACTTTATCGAGATCAAGTACCAATACCATCTCTCTGGATACAACATTCCCTAACAAAACACCTTTAGAACATCCAAAGACACACTTTGTAGGGTTTAGTGAGGCTTGTGCTTCATCTAACCTTTGAAATGTTGTCTCCATTTGGTGCAGAGTAGTCCAACTTGCTCCCATAGATGCAAAAACATCTAGAAATACTCGATGAAGGTCCCAATGTAGGGTTCAAACACCCTATTCATCAAATGATGGAATGTTTCAGAGCATTACACAACCCAAAAGGCATAACTATAAGCAAACGTCCCCAAGGAGTGGTGAACGTGGTCTTCACTGATCTTTCTCTGCTATACGAACATGGATATAGCCGCTATATCCATCGGTAAAACTATAGCACTCCTAGCCGCTTGCTTTATCCAAGATCGATCTGAAAATGGAAGAGGGTAATGATCCTTCTTGGTTGCCTTATTGAGCTTCCTGTAATCAACACAAATGCGTAGCTTCCATTCTTTTTTATTGAGATCACAATGGGAGAAACCCATTCTAAATTCTCCACAAACAAATATGAATCATGTATCAAGCAACTTATCTATTTCTTCTTTTATAGTCTTGGCAAAATAAGGATTCATTCTATATGGCATTTGCTTTATGGGCTTAACACCATCTACGGCTCAATAGAATGTTCTACCCAACTTACTTGACGGAGTTCCTTGTAATCAAAAGTGAATAGGTGTATGTACCTTCGAAAAGAGCCGGAGGTAGGATTCCTTCTCACTCTCCATCACATCATCACTAATCTTTATTTGTTGGAGACGATCATCAAATTCTTCATCGATAATTTTATGGGGTCATGAGTTGGTGTGATGGAAGGATATCCATGATTGAAACATCAACCTCACTTTCTTTATCTTGAGTATCCACTTCTTTGGTACTAGAGTAATCGAGAGAATGTCTAATCATCAGTTTCATCACTTGAATCCACGAGTTCGCTTATGATGTCGAGGGATCACGTTTATCTTCACCCTCTCTCTACCACGTCCAAGTGTCATGAAACCTTCATTCCAAAGATTTTTTTCATGAACTCTCCTTAGCCATGGTCTTCCTAAGCAGCATTGGGTACGCAACAAGCATGCCGATTTTCATCACCCGAAAGTCTACCACACATATAACACCCATAATGAGATATTGCCACATTTGAAACTACACCTTTCGGTTTAGTTTTTCCTTTATTTAATGACCTTAACATAAGTGTTGAAGGGCGATCAATTTTAAACCCAACATATTCTTCTAGACTAAATCATTACATTAACTGAAGCACCTCCACCAACTAAGACATCATGAATTGAAATACCATTACATAATACCTCAACTTGTGGAGCATAGGGATCCACCTCTACCTCTAAAACAGGGACCTCAACCTCCTTCCTTCGTCGAGCATTGATTCCACTTCGCAACTCCCGCCTCTTCTAAGAAGACATAGCCAAGAGTTGACCATATGTAATATTTGCAAGCCTTTTGGACAGATCTTCCAAGATGGAGTATGGTCCTTGCCCCTATGAAATCAGAAAATCCTGCACACCCAACTTTCTTCTCCTATGTTTCTTACTAGTTTCTCCTTTCACCTTCTTAGGATCATTTCCATCTTGATTATCTTTTTCTTTCTTTTCTTTTTGTTACAAACACATCTACTTCATTATTTCGCTCTTATCTACTACATCAAAAGAATTCACAAGTGCTTTTCCTTTATCATTATCTCTTTTACCGTGATGTAGAAGCTCTATTTGGAAAATTATACTTATAATGACCCTTTTATAACAACCATAACATATAACTTAAGAAATATTTCTTTTTGGACCTCTATCTCCTCCCTGAGAACTAAATTCTTTTCCTTGAAGAAGATTAATAGTTAACTGACCCATCTTTTTGAGTAGATCTTCATACTCAGTAGATGTACTAGGAGAAATATTTGTGCTCACCGGGAGTGGTTGTGGATTCTAGACCAAAGGTGCTAGTGTAGGCTCTACTTTAGCAACAATTTCTTTGGGCTCCTCTTCCATGCTTTCTTCTTGCCTTCTTGCAATCTCCTTTGCTTGTTCAATGGTAGCTGGGTGGTCATACTTCACTCGTTGTCTAATCTCTGGCTTCATCCCAAGAATGAAGTGCTTACATAGGAGATTATCCATGTCATTCATCAACCCATCCGCTAATCCTTCCTTCCGGATCTGGGCATCGAGCTTCCTCCTTAGCTCTAGAACACGAGCATGATAATCCCTTATCTTCTCCTTCTCTCCTTAGGATAGCTTTGTGATCTCGATCATGAGATCTGCATATTTCTGATGTTCACCAAATTCTTCAAGAAAACTTTCAGTTAATGAATCCCATGAATTTTTCACATTATCACCTAGTGTTTCAAACCACCTAAGTGCTGAACCATCCAAAAAGGTAGGAAAAAATTCAGTCCATTGTTCCCTTCTTATGAGGCCATTACAAATACAAGATTGTTTAAACTCTTGAATGAAAGAAGAAGCATCTTCATTAGATTGAGCTGAAAAAACAAGAATCTTTCCCATTTTCAAAAGTAACCACCGTAAAATACCAACCCACAAATACAATCAATAAGACTTATGTGCACAAATAATTGGAATCACTTTGTAATAGAAAGTGACTTTACACCTTTCTACAAGTAAAATAGAAATGACCACGGTAACTATGGTAAAACTTGACTTATCGGTAAAATTGACTTTCTGTGGTAAACACTATTCACAAGTAAAAAGTGAAGTAATCATGTAAATACTATTCATGGTAAAAGTGACTTTTGTGGCAAATACTATTCACAGCAAAAATGACTTTACCATCGTAACTACTATTCACGGCAAAAATGACTTTACCATGGTAACTACTATGCACAGTAAAAACAAGGTTACCCTCCAATTGATTTTTAACTAAGTGGGAATATCTCTCTAGAAAATCCACCAACGAGGAATGGTCCCGGCAACGGAACCAAAATGTCATCACCAATCCGGCACTATGATAATTCTTCATCGGGAACTCCTCGTGCTATGATTATTTACTAATACACAGCCTTTAGTTTAGTGGATGTAATCTGGAAACAAAACAACAAACATAACACAAGAATACCATCGACTATGATAAGACGAAATGATGAAAAATCTGAAATATCAAAATAAATTATAATATTAACATGAAATTGTTACAATCTCACCCATGAGGTACTTCAAGTGTTATTGACTTCACTTGCCTTCCACCAATACTATGGGAGAAACTTTACAATTATACCTCTTAATGACTTCTTCAACACACCTTAAACCGATGGCTTCCTTTACACACTTCATACAATATTTCTCACTACTTCTTTCTATGCTAAATGAGGGGGTGGCCTCTCTATTTATAGAACTTCTAGTCTTATCCATCTTATCTCTAAGATAGGATAACAAATCCACTCGACGAATCATATTCCATACCTTAACTCTTATCTCGCACATGTAAGCTTATCTTTTAAGATAAGATAAACCTTATCATTTTACATGGGTTCCACATTTTTAGACTTTTTACAAATAAAATACACAAAATATTTATGACCTCACTCCTTGTCCTTATTACCAATATAATATTTCTAATTCCTAATCATGTAGACCTTACTTCTCTAATTACCCAAACTTTGACATTTTAACATTACGGACCACTTACGACAAATATTTACTTTTTACCACAACATTCCTATTGTACTTTTTTACTATTACCGTACTATACATTATTGGTGGCGCTGCATCGACAAAGCACCGTTATCTTCTATCGGACAGTACTACTAATTATACTTAACAACATCCTATTCCTAATACATACATTAATGAAATAGAAATTACGGAGGAAAATTTTAGTGTCGACATCTTCCCCCTTCCTAGCTTCTACTCCGTCCTCGGAGTAGACTATTATGGTGCTTGGAAAATCTTCAACTTGTTGTGGTTGACCCATTTCGTAATGGGAGTGCCATCCAATTCCTCCAGTCGGTACGTACCATTTTCATGCACAACTGCTATTTTGTAGGGCCCCATCCATTTTGGAATAAATTTTCTCTGTCTTCTTTTTTTTGTATCTGGAATCATATACTAGAACCAAGTCATTCACATGAAATGGAGACCAACGGATCTTTTGATCAAAGTATTCCTTCTACTTCATTTTCTTCTTATAGCTTGTATCCTTCGCTATTTCCCTCATTTCCTCTAACAAATGAAGATGTACCAACCTTTCTTTTACTGAATCACTTTCATCCATTCTTTCATTTTTCATTACTCGACCTAGTGGGAATATCAAACTCAATAGGAAGAACTGGATCAATGTCATAATCCAACTGAAATGGGGAGTATCTGTTGCTGACTTTGATGTTTCCCTATATGCCCACAATGCTACATGAATCCTTTTGTCCCAGTTATGTACCGCAAGGCTGCATCTTTTCTAGAATTTGACACAACACAAAATTTGTTCGTTCCACCCGTCCATTTGTGCTTGGCTTGTATGTTGTTGCCTTCCGTGCTTAATAGAAAACTTATTGACTAGGCTTCTACCACTTCATTAATGAAGTGGATTCCTTAATCTATTACAATTTCTAATGGACAACCAAATCTGGTGACAATGCGTTCATATATGAACCTTTCCACTTCATCCATGGAAGTTGTTTTCAATGGCCTAGCTTCAACCCACTTGGTTAAATAATCTGTGGCAACTACAATATACTTATTTTGGCATGAGGTAGTTGGAAGTGGACCTACAATTTCTATTCCCCACTTTTCAAAGGGACCAAGTGGAAGAATAGGGCATAATGGAGCTGATGAAGTCTTACGGTTACCATGTGTTTGACAAATATCACATGTCTTACAATAATTATAACAATCTTTAAAAAGAGTGGGCCAGTGATAACTTGCATCCAAGATCCTTCTTGTTGTAAGTTATCCAGAGAAGTGCCCTCCACATGTACCATTGTGGAATTCTTCTAGCAGTTCCTTCCCTTGATCACGTCCAACTACCCTCTTGTACTGTCCATCAAGTCCTATTTGAAATAATACTCCATGTAGAATAGAATATGGACGACTGGCTTGAGTAATCTTTCTCTTAATCTTTACATTGGCACCATCAGGAAACTTGAATTCATTTAGATAATTCCAAATATCTATGTATTCACTAGGGATTGTGTCAAGGGATAACAATGTTGCATCGAGGAAATCATCATCATCACAAGATGATCCTAAACCATCATAGGCTCGAGAGAGTGCATCTGCATTGACATGCTTCTTTCCTGGCCTATCTATAATATCAAATTCAAATTCTTGTAGAAAAATTATCCATCTTGCTATCCTCCCTGATGGGTTAGGCTTATTTACAATATATTTTAGAGCCTGATGATCTATTACAACTAGAAATTTTTACCCTAGCAAGTAATTTCTAAACTTCTTTACAGCAAGAAAAATGATAGCGAGCCTCTTTTTCGATTCTGAAGATAATTTACCTCAAAGACTACTCATTTTTTCGCTCCCAAAGTAAATTGGATGTTCATTCCCATTTTCATCCTTTTGGCTCAAAGTACTTCCTAGTGCCGCATCCGAGGCATCAGTGTACACAATGAACGGCTTGCTCTAATATGAATTCTTTAAAAACGGTGAAGACACCAGTGGCTTCCTTCATTGTCCAAAAGCTTCATGCGCCTTATTTCCTGGTTCATAAGTAACATCCTTCTTCAAGAACTGGGTTAGTGGTTGTGCAATCTTTGAGAAATTCTTGATGAACCTTCTATAGTAACCCACATTGCCTAAAAATGATCTCAACTTACTTCTATTCATAGGAAATGGTAAATCTTTGATTTTTGAAACTTTATCAGGATCGCACAATACCATCTCTCGGATACAACATGCCCTAACAAAACACCTTTAGAACATCCAAAGACACACTTTGTAGGGTTTAGTGAGGCTTGTGCTTCATCTAACCTTTGAAATGTTGTCTCCATTTGGTGCAGGTGGTCCAACTTGCTCCCATAGATGCAAAAATCATCCAGAAATACTCTAATGAATGTCCCAATGTAGGGTTCGAACACCCTATTCATCAAATCATTTGGAATGTTGCCAGAGCATTACACAACCCAAAAGACATAACTCTACAAGCAAATGTTCCCCAAGGAGTGGTGAACGTGGTCTTCACTGATCTTTTCTCGCTATACGAACTTGGTCAGAAATGCTTTATAACCAATTAGCAAAACTATAGCACTCTGCCAGCCTACTTCGCCCAAGATCTTATCGAAAATGGAAGAGGGTAATGATCCTTCTTGGTTGCCTTATTGAGCTTCCCGTAATCAACACAAATGTGTAGCTTCCCATTCTTTTTTATTGAGATCCAATGGGAGAAACCCATTCGAATTCTCCACAAAGAAATATAAATCTTGCATCAAGCAACTTATCTATTTCTTCTTTTACGATCTTGGAAAATTAGGATTCATTCTATATGGCATTTGCTTTATGGGCTTAACACCATCTACCACTCAATAGAATGTTCTACCCAACTTACTTGACGGAGTTCCTTGTAATCAAAAGTGAATAGGTGTATGTACCTTGAAAGAGTTGGAGGTAGGATTCCTTCTCACTCTCCATCACAGCATCACCAATATTTATTTGTTGGAGACGATCATCAACTTCTTCTTCAGATAATTTTATGGGGTCATGAGTTGGTGTGACTGGAAGGATATCCATGACTCGAAACATCAACCTCACTTTCTTCATCTTCAAAGTGTCCACTTCACTTGTACTAGAGTAATCGAGAGAATGTCCAATCATCGGTTTCATCACTTTAATCCACTGTGTTCTACCTTATGATGTCGAGGATCACATTTATCTTCACCCTCTCTCTACCACGTCTAAGTGTCATGAAACCTTCATTCCAAAGTAGTTTTTGCATGAACTCTCCTTAGCCATGGTCTTTCAAAGCAAAGCATTGGGTACGCAACAGCACTACCATTTTTCATCACCGAAAGTCTACCACACATATAACACCCATAACAGATATTGCCACATTTGAAACTACACCTTCGGTTTAGTTTTTCCTTTATTTAATGACCTTAACATAAGTGTTGAAGGGCGATCAATTTTTAAACCCAACATATTCATTACTGAGACTCGGTCATTACATTAATCTGCAGCACCTCCATCAACTAAGACATCATGAATTGAAATACCATTACATAATACCTCAGCCAGTAGAGCATAGGGATCCACCCTCGCCTCCAAAACAGGGACCTCAACCTCCTTCCTTCGTCGAGCATTGATTCCACTTCGCAACTCCCGCCTCTTCTCGAAGACATAGCCAAGAGTTGACCATATGTAATATTTGCAGCCTTTGGATAGATCTTCCAAGATGGAGTATGGTCCTCGCCCGTGAAATCAAAAATCCTTCACACCCAACTTTCTTCTCCTATGTTTCTTACTAGTTTCTCCTTTCACCTTCTTAGGATCATTTCCATCTTGATTATCTTTTTCTTTCTTTCTTTTTGTTACAAACACATCTACTTCATTATTTCGCTCTTATCTACTACATCAAAAGAATTCACAAGTGTTTTTCCTTTATCATTATCTCCTTTACAAAATTTAGAAGCTCTATCGGATAGTTATACTTATAATGACCCTTTTATAACAACCATAACATACAACTTAAGAAATATTTCTTTTGGACCTCTATCTCCTCCCGAGAAATAAATTCTTTTCCTCAAGAAGATTAATAGTTAATCGACCCATCTTTTTGAGTAGATCTTCATACTCAATAGATGTACTAGGAGAAATATTTGTGCTCACCGAGAGTGGTTGTGGATTTTGGACCAAAGGTGCTAGTGTAGGCTCTACTTTAGCAACAATTTCTTTGGGCTCCTCTTCCATGCTTTCTTTTTGCCTTCTTGCAATCTCCTTTGCTTGTTCAATGGTAGCTGGGTGGTCATACTTCACTCGTTGTCTAATCTCTCGGCTTTATCCCAAGAATGAAGTGGTTATATAGGAGATTATCCACGCCGTTCATCAACCCATCCGCTAATCCTTCCTTCCGGATCTGGGCATCGAGCTTCCTCCTTAGCTCTAGAACACGACCATGATAATCCCTTATCTTCTCCTTCTCTCCTTGGGATAGCTTTGTGATCTCAATCATGAGATCTGCATATTTCTATTGTTCACCAAATTCTTCAAGAAAACTTTCAGTTAATAAATCTCATGAATTTTTCACATTATCACCTAGTGTTTCAAACCACCTAAGTGTTGAACCATCCAAAAAGGTAGGAAAAAATTCAGTCCATTGTTCCCTTCTTATGAGGCCATTACAAATACAAGATCGTTTAAACTCTTGAATGAAAGAAGAAGCATCTTCATTAGATTGAGCTGAAAAAATAGGAATCTTTCCCATTTTCAAAAGTAACCACCGTGAAATACCAACCCACAAGTACAATCAACAAGACTTATGTGCACAAATAATTGGAATCACTGTAATAGAAAGTGACTTTACACCTTTCTACAGTAAAATAGAAATGACCACGGTAACTATGGTAAAACTTGACTTACTGCGGTAAAAACTAACTTTACTGTGGTAAACACTATTCACGGTAAAAAGTGAAGTTACTGCGGTAAATACTATTCATGGTAAAAAGTGACTTTACTGTGGCAAATACTATTCACAGCAAAAATGACTTTACCATGGTAACTACTATTCACGGCAAAAATGACTTTACCATGGTAACTACTATGCACAATAAAAACAAGCTTACCCTCCAATTGATTTTTAACTAAGTGGGAATATCTCTCTAGAAAATCCACCAACGAGGAATGGTCCTGGCAACGGAACCAAAATGTCATCACCAATCCAGCACTATGATAATTCTTCACCGGGAACTCCTCGTGCTATGATTATTTACTAATACACAGCCTTTAGTTTGGTGGATGTAATCTGGAAACAAAACAACAAACATAACACAAGAATACCATCGACTATGATAAGACGGAATGATGAAAAATCTGAAATATCAAAGTAAATTATAATATTAACATGAAATTGTTACAATCTCACCCATGAGGTACTTCAAGTGTTATTGACTTCACTTGCCTTCCACCAATACTATGGGAGAAAATTTACAATTACACCTCTTAATGACTTCTTCAACACATCTTTAAACCGATGGCTTCCTTTACACACTTCATACAATATTTCTCACTACTTCTTTTTATGCTAAATGAGGGGGGTAGCCTCTCTATTTATAGAACTTCCAGGCTTATCCATCTTATCTCTAAGATAGGATAACAAATCCACTCGACGAATCATATTCCATACTTTAACTCTTATCTCGTACATGTAAGCTTATCTTTTAAGATAAGATAAACCTTATCATTTTACATGGGTTCCACATTTTTAGACTTTTTACAAATAAAATACACAAAATATTTATGACCTCACTCCTTGTCCTTATTACCAATATAATATTTCTAATTCCTAATCATGTAGACCCTACTTCTCTAATTACCCAAACTTTGACATTTTAACATTATCGGACCACTTACGAAAAATATTTACTTTTACCACAACATTCCTATTATACTTTTGACTATTACCATACTATACATTATTGGTGGCATCATCTTTGGCAGCACCATTATCTTCTATCGGACGCTACTACTAATAATACTTAACAACATCCTATTCCTAATACATACATTAATGAAATAGAAATTACGGAGAAAAATTTTAGTGTCGATAGTCCACACTAGGCTCAATTTGACAAGGAGGACCCCCCATCTTCTCTGCTCTGAACTGATTGCAACAAATTCCTAACTGATCTCTAAAGCCAGTCCACTTTTTGCTATAGTAATCCGCACAATATTGGAAATGAGAGCCATTGCTTTTCCCACGATCGGCTGCGTGTCTGCTGATCTGAGCCTGCTGAAAAATGCATGTGAGAATAGCCCGCTCCCTATCATCAATCACTTTATCACCACCTTTAGTTTCCATGGAGGTTTGAATCCACCTTTTAACAGTCGCAATGCAGCCCGCATGCATGATTTTCAAAACCGTGTATCTCCACTTGAAATTCCCCATATGATTCACACTATCTTGATTATTAGACATGATTTGCATAAACCAATACTTTAAATCAACACGTGTGGGAGTATTTTTGAAGTTGATCCACACCCAAAAATCATAACTCATTTCTAGATATTGCTTGCGTATGAAGATCCGCCTGAATGCTATTTTGAAGCTATTTAGGGATGCTATTATTGTCCCAAACTGTAAGGTTAACATTAATGCCATAATTTGCTAGCACATCCGCCAATTTATTACCCTCCCTGTAGGTATGCATGATCCTGATGTTATTGAAAGTATGACTAATACTTATGGACTCTGCAATAAAATCCTTGATGCTCCAACTTGGAGATGAGCACTGTTTAAGAAGATTAATGATATTTAGGGAGTCTCCTTCAATAATGAGGTTCTGAATATTTTGTGTCTGGGCAATTCTCAGACCCCAAAGAGCAGATAGAGCTTCGGCAAAATGATTAGTTTGAATTCCCATTTTACCAGCATACGCAGCTATCAGATTGCCTTTATGATCCCGTATCGCTCCTCCCCCTGCCGCAATCCCAGGGTTTCCTTTAGAAGCCCCATCAAAGTTCAACTTATACCAATTTAGATCAGGAGGATGCCATTTAATCAAAGATCTATCAATGCTATTCCTAGGATTGTTCCAACTATTAATTGATCCTATCTGCCAGTTGGATAGAATATATTCTTCATTTTCTGGATATCTCATGTTCTTGGGGGGTTTAAATCCAGCAATATTCTCTTTGATACCATTAGAAATTTTACCAATACTAATCTTGTAGTTTTGCTTTTTATTTCTGAAGATAATATCATTTCTATCCTTCCATATTCTCCAGATTAAATGAGGGATAACCAGCTTCTAGATCCTTTTAACAACACAATGCCTAAAGGGTGGGTTCCATTGAGTCCAAAGCTGATTGAGATCCTTCGGCAGCACCCAGAGAGCTTCAAATTTAGAAAGGGAAAAACTCCATATTCTAGTGGCATACTCACAATGTATGAACAGGTGGCTGATATCCTCAGAATCTTTCTTACAAAGATGGCACCTATTAGGGATCATTAATCCTCTTCTCATCAGATTGTCATTGGTAAGAATCCTACCTCTGATAGCCAGCCAAAGGAAAAAATTTATTTTGGGAGTTAAATCAGACATCCAAATCCTGTTCCAATTGAACTCTGTTTGATTACTATGAAAGAAGTTATTGTATCTAGTTTTGACAGAGTAATTCCCATCATTGGAGTTATTCCATACCAGCTCATCCTTGGAATCCATCTGACTTAATGGAATAAGATCTAATTGATCTTGAAGGGAGGAAGTAATTTGTTTCAGATCATTTCTCTCCACAGTAAGTTTTTTCCACTTCTTTCTGGTACCATTTTCCTCAATATAGCCCTTGATTTTGATGTCATACTTGTTTATAAGACTATCCTTGGCCATCCCAAAACTCTCCATGAGGTTGCCATTAAACCAATTATCCTCCTAGAAGTTTATGTCCCTACCATCCCCCACTTTCCATTTACTGCCCTGCCTGATGAAATTTCTGCTTTTAACCAAATTGTTCCAAAAATGGAACCATTGGGGAGCTGTTCATCTTGTAGAAAGGAGTACATAGATTGATGTTTAAGATATTTAGCTTTAATTAAATCTATCCAGGGTTGTTTCTCAGTCAGCATTCTCCAGCCCATTTTAGCAATGAGGGCCTCATTCATTTTCTCAATATCTTTTATACCCAGACCTCCCATAAACTTCGGGGTGCAAACCTTATCCCAAGCCACTAAGTGAAATTTGAATTTCTCATCCATGCCTTGCCATAAAATTTTTTTGGATCCTTTCAATCTTATCCCTGAAAGAAGAGGGGATCTTGTAGAGCGACATGATATAAATTGGCAGATTTTGGAGAGTACTTTTGATGAGCAGGCACTTACCAGCACTAGATAGAATTGCTCCTTTCCAACCAGCCATTTTTTTTGGAATCTCTCCAATAAATCATCCCACACCTTGCAAGAGACTTTCCTAGTGCTGAGAGGAAGCCCCAGGTAAGTGGCTGGAAGCTCACTTATTTTATAGCCTAGAATTTTAGCTATTTTAAGTTGTCTTTCCTCAGGAGTGTTGAAGAAGAAGATGGTGCTTTTGTCATAATTGATCTCCTGCCCAGAAGTAGATTCGTAGAGCCGCAGCAAGGCCTTGGTAGCCTTGGCTTCAATGACAGATGCCAGAAGAAGAAGGATAGTGTCATCTGCAAATTGCTGATGGGAGACAGCTTGACTGATGGAGGTGGGCTTAGAGCCACTTAAAAGCCCGTCATTCACCGCTTTACCAATTTTTCTACCGAGGTCATTTAGCCAGAGAGAATGAATAAGGGGAGATAGGGTCTCCTTGTCTTAGACCCCTACTACTAGTAAAAAAGCCCACTGGTTCACCATTAACAACCACAGAAAATCTGGCCGTAGATATGCAAGCCTTAATAATTCTTCTAAATTTTTCCGAAACCGAATTTTGTTAAGACTTTGTCAAGGAAAACCCAAGAGACCTTGTCAAAAGCTTTATTCATATCAAGCTTGAGGACCATACTTGCCTTTTTATTATTTTCCATTGAATGTATGGTCTCGTGAACCATAATCACTCCGTCTTGTATAATCCTGCCTTTGATGAAGCCACTCTACTGCCTTGAGATAAGTTCATTCAAAATGAGCTGGAGCCTAGTAGCAATAATTTTGGTAAAAATTCTATAGATGGCATTCACAAGGCTGATAGGTCTGAAGTCCTTGAAATCTTTAGCATCCATTTTTTTTGGGGCCAACACAATGTGAGTGTTATTAAGCTCTTTTAAAAGATTTCCCATTCTATAGAACTCATTCACCGCTCTGAGAAGATCCGTCGAACAGATTTCCCAAAATTTCTGGAAAAAATTATGGAAAATCCATCCGGCCCAGGAGCCTTGTCACCCTCTAAAGCAAAAACAGCTTTATGCAGCTCTTCAAGCGTAACCGCTTTGTGAATATTTCTAAATTTTTGTTCCTCAATTTTATTTTGGGGAATGGCCTCCAACATAAAAGAAATAGCTTCAGAGTTGTTGCTATTCCTCTCCTCAAGAAGTTTTTTATAAAAATCAAGTGCTTCTTTCTTGATGCTATTGGGATCTTTTATGATATTTCCGTTGTTTTTAGAAACTTCTAAGATCCTATTACAAGCTCTGTGCTTCAAAGTGGTCATATGAAAGAACTTCGTATTCCTGTCTCCCTCTTTAAGCCAAATAGCTCTAGATTTAAGTCTCCATAAAGATTCCTCTCTACTGCAGATCGTATGCAACTCTGAAAGAATATTCTTTTCATTGACTTTGTCTTCATCCGATCTCCCCATAATATCCATTTTTAATTCCAACTCCTGAAGTTTTTGCTTTAACTTTTTTTTGTTCTCAAAAACATTACCAAAAACGCTTTTGTTCCATATTTTGACTTGCTTTTTAACATTTTTGAGCTTTTGGACCAATCTATATTGAGCAGTGCCTTCTCCATTCCATCCCCACCATTCTTTTATCTTGTCATATATATTGTCATGCTCCATCCAAATCTTTTTAAATTTGAATGAGCTTCTGGTGGGTTTAGTCCAATTGAGAAGATTTAAAGCAATCGGATTGTGATCCAATCCAACTCGGGCAAGGAGGAGAGGTGGAAGTCTCGACTGAGAATCCAGCTCACTGAAATTAGTGCCCTATCCAATCTTACCTGAATAAACTCTTTTCCCAACCTTCTATTATTCCAGGTGTACTTATTCCCATGAAGATCCACATCTAAGAGGTTATGTTCAGCTATAAAATCAGCAAAATCCTCCATACCATTAGAAAAGCTGGAGGTACCTCCATACTTTTCACCTGGGTTTAGTGGAGAGTTGAAGTCCCCCATAATAAGCCAGTTAGTAGAGCAATGCTTGTTTCTAAAAGTTTTAAGGTCAGCCCAAAGCTTCCTTCTACCACTAACCGTATTAGGGGCATAAATGTTAGAAAGGATCCATTCACCATTATTCTCAAAAGCAACAAATTTGATTGCAAGATGATTAATACTAGCATTAAGAACCATACCAGTACAGTGTCTTTTATCCCAAAGAGTAGCCAGCCCACCAGAAGCTCCCTGGGAGTCAACAGCCGCCATTTCAGAGATATCCCAGAAACTCTTTTTAATAGTTTCAAGGGTCATAGCTTTCATCTTAGTTTCTTGCAGAATCAAAATATTAGGATTGCTAGAGTCCCTTAACTCCTTGATGGTTCTTTGTTTGGAGTTTCCATTTAGGCCTCGGATGTTCCATGAAATAATCTTCATTTGGAATATTTGGTGGTTGGGACTGCCTGATGGTTCAACTGGCGCTGAACTCCATCTGCAATGTCCCTCTCCGTTCTCTTAGATCTAAGAGCCTTTTTAGAGGGTCTTCCTCTTTTTGTACTTCCTCCAAAGTCCACTATTCGTTTAGCAGTAGATCTAGTTGTTCTGGATGTGGAGGTGTCCCAGTTATCTTTATTTTTTTTCTTATCACTGTAAAGTGATTCTGGGATCAATTCAAAACCTTTCATTCTTTTTTTCTTTTTTGAAATAACCTTTGTGAATCCGAATCTGGATCCTCCTCATCCAAGATGGGCGTAACTTCTCCCTCTTCACATTCTTTCTGAGTCATGTCCGATGTATGTATATCAGCTGTTCTGATGCTGAAGCAAGCAGGTGAATCCACTGATATATTGCTGAAACAAGGAAGTAAATCTTCTAAAGAATTACCATCTCCCCTAGGAGAGTTTTTCTGCACAGGTTCTTTAGGAGCAGTACATTCCTTGTTCGAAATTTCCTCAGTGATACACATCTGATTATCTATCTCGAATTCCATATTGCTTTGAGATTGCTCAGTAGGGACTATATTAACCTTCACAGAGCCTTCTTGCTCGTTCACCACCATAAAAACCTTCACAGGATTTTCCAGGTTTTCATTGCTCGGAACTTCAGGTAAAGCTGCTGCTGAAACTTTAGGACGCCAGACCAGATGCTTCCTTATTTGAGTTCTAAAGCCCCTTTTTTTTCCCTTTCTATTTAATTCCAACTCCTTCTGACTAGGAGCTTTCTTTTCATTCCAGCTATCCGTGCTAGGAATCCTACTATCCTTATTCGAATCGAGTCCTCCACAGGCTGTTCAGCTTCCATTGTAGGATTCTTCTTCTTGGAACATCCTTTATCAGAGTGCCCAATGCTATGACAGTTTTTACACCTCAAAGTTTCAACCTCAATTTTTTGGGTCCAAATCCCATATCTAGATTTCAAGATTATGTGTTCCGGAAACTCCTGATCCATTGTAGAAAAAATACAGAAACGAGCAAAAGCAAGTCTGGATCTGTTTCTCGTGGGTCCATCCAGCCCGATAGGGGCACCTAAGGATTTTGTAATATTTAGCAGAATTTCATCATCCCAAAAATGCAATGGTAGTCAGGTAACCTACACCAGATTGGGATGGTGTTTATATTCTCAGTATTAGGGTCAAATCCAGGATACCATTTTTTCAAAAAAAGCCCCATATTTCCCAACCACCAAGGTCCTCCCAGAAGCACCGATTCCAAATCCTCTTGCTGATTAAATTTTGCCAGAAAAAAGCCTTTTGGCATGATGGTAATGCTCAGGGCTCCCTTAGGTTTCCACTTTCTTAAAGCCCATTTTCTAATGAAATCAATATTAGGTCTAGAGCCAAGAAACTTACCAACGAGGGAGAGATTCACTTTTCTTAAAGCTCTATCAACACAACCATCTGGGACCCTCAGGCAGGTGGCACCCTCATTGTCCTTTTCCCACGTGAATTGTCCAAAAATTTTTGGACCCACCTTGGTGCTAGGGATTTGTAGCAACTTATTCCAGGCCAAAGATGTGGATTTAGGCATTTCCACACTTTCATTTATAGCCATCCAATTTTGGCCGGAGATCTGCCTTTCCTCAGCACTCTTAGCTTTAGTGCGTAGACTTTCTGTGGCCAGAACTGCAGAAACTACACTGACAGTACCTACAATGCTTTCCCTTTCGTTCATACTCGTGCTTTCAATCGACCGATTCTGGCCACAGATCAGCCTCTCCTCAGCAATATTAAGCTTAGTTTGCAGACATTCTGCAGCCAGAACTGCAGAAACCGCATCACCATAGTTTTCTCCATCGCTAGTTTTCTCCATCGCAATCCAAAATGAGTCTCTAGGGCAGTATTTTGAAGATGGGAACTTTGAAGATCCTTTTTCATTAATGTCAACCTAGGGAAAAGAATCATATTGAGGATTATTTTTCATCAATGAAAAAGGGGAGATTATTGGAATTTTTTTCATTGATGTCAAAATGTGATGATTAATGTATTCAATTGTTATTAGTGATGGAATGTTGCAATTGATGTGGTAATGATTCGTAGGTTATTACTAAAAAGTATGGATTTCTAAATTTTCAAGATGGTGTAAAAAAAGAGTGTACCGCCATATCATGTGAAGGTTGATTGGTAGTAAAGAGAAAGTGTGGTCTTTGAGTGTTGTGTTGCATGCATGGTCTCAGTAGTAGCTAGTAGGTATCTTAGGATGGTATGTCATGATGGGTAGAAGCTAGTTGAGCATGGTAATAACATGGATGGCTTGGAGATAAAGTGTGGAGACACTCATGTAACTCGTAGAGTGTACTTATGAGGAAAAGTCATGTTTTCTAGGTCTGTAATTGGATTTATCTTAAGCCCTAGATGGCCTAATGATGCATGAAAGATGAAAAATAGAACATGAGTGCATAAGAGAGGACAAAAATTACTTTAGAATGTTTCTACAAGTGTGTAGGTGTAAGAAGAAGGAATCGGTTGAAGGAAAAGGTGCAAAGTTACGTTTTTGGGCTTATCGAGCTCAAGTAAGTGCAAAATCCAAGCTCGCTAAGGATTTGTTTATGATAGTTGGAATGTGTGAGTTATACATGGGATCCTAAGCTCTGCATGGTAGATGGGGAAGGGTCCTAGCTCAAAATTTATGACATTGGTTTTGATACAAGGGCAGAGATTTATATAAAATCATTAAGAACGTGAGGTAGTATATAACCATCCTAAAACCCTACTAAGGTAATGATGGAGAAGATATTACCCAATATTGAATAGAATGAATTGGGTGACCTTGTTTGATTAGTGAAGGCTCTAGTAGACAAGTATCTCCAAGTGGCATTGAGGTGTCATGACGGTGGGTGGACCCTTCAGAAAATTACGTTTTTGAAAATGTTTTATTAGCTCTCAAGTTTTTCACTAAAATTGGTGTGAAAATGGATGTTATATGAAGTATGGAATCCATACTACATGTCTATGGTGGTTTCTAGACCTCATCTATATCTTATTTTGTATGTGTAATTTAATATAGGAATATTTATTTTTAGTGACAGTGATGACAATTTTGGTGGTCATGAAGAAAATTTTCTCTCAAGAACTTAGTATCTTGGTTATGATTTCCAATGGACATAATGGTGTTGGTAAAATACTTGTGAAATTATTAAATATTTATAGAAGTTGTGTAGATTAGTTGATGAGGTAAGAGTAATGTCACATGTTGATCTATTTGGTCTTTTTACGACATGGAAAGTGATGCCCAAAGATTGGTCTGTAAGACCAATAGTTTTCTCTTGACCATGGTGTTTGGGTGTCTAAGAGTTATAAATGGTTCATTATGGATAATTTACAAACATAAAAATAATTTGAATGGGTATTTGCAGGTGTTATATGGTCAAATTTACATGACTGGTTTTCATGGTGCAAGGAAAATTATGCATATGCTCGGTGGAAATTTATTCTCATGCATTTATTCCCTTAGTGATGGAGTGCAAGCAAATGGTAATGCTGCTAAGGTCATGTAGTAGTTGAATACATATTTTGGTTGAAAAATAGAATGTTTTGATGATGTTTGAGATTCATGTTTCAAGAGTCTTGTTTTTTCTAAGTGCGTAAACCTAATAGGACTAAGTCCTAATGGGTGGCTTCATGAAGTGATATGATGGTGTAGAGTTGAAGAAGAATTTAGGATACCAGTAGAGAAATTATACAACATGTCTAAGTGGTTATTGATTCTTGATAAAGGTCATATAGGATAATAAGACTAAGTCTTGGCGAAGGAGGTGTTTGAGTGTAATTAGGCCTCTATGAGTCCTAATGAAGGTATTTGGTCATAAAATTCTATTTCCAACATAGATAGGTGAATGAATGATGTGTTCATGTTTTATTCATATTTTTAAAGAAAATTTAAGATATGATGTCATACCTAGATGTGTATGATTCTTAATTAATGTATATAAGAAAGTGAAGAAGACCTATTTTGTAATTGAGAGAAAGAGAGATGTAGCAAGTGAGAATGAAGTTTGTGAAGAGGTGAAGAAGGTATTTGTGACCATCAAAGAGAGGGAATCGATTATTTCATGTGGATATAAGTGTTTTTTTTTTGGAGATATGATTCATTTGACCTAATCAACTCAATGAATAAGTTCTTTAGAAAAGAATGCTAAAAGGCTTATTTGAAGAATAAAGAAGAAAGTAAAGTTGAATGAGTGTCATCATCAATTGTTGTGGAAAACTTCTATAGGTGAAAAATATTAGGTGGATGAGTTGGTACTGAGTCATCTAGGGAGTTATAGCTTCTTTATGGAGTTTGTTCTTCACTAAATTTAGGGGTTCTTTGCTCCTTGTAGGATCGGTGCTCTATTATATCTTGTTAGTGGTCAGTTCTCCTTATTGGGTTGGTGCTCAACTAAATTTGATTCATAACTGGATAGGAGAATTTTTCTAAGCCTTTTTTAGTGAATTTTCTTACCCTTTGGGGTTTCCCATTTATATTTTATGTTCATGTGTTCTTATGTTCATTTTCTCATGTGTATAGTTGTAAATATTATCGTCTAATTCATGTTGTTTAAGTTGAATTAAATGTGTTTAATGATAAAGACATAATTAAAGTAAAAAATATATTAAGGATCATTTATTTAGCCCCCTTAATGATTGTTCTTCCAAAATGTTGACATTTGAAGAATTTATTGACATAATCACAACAGATTTTGATTAAGCCTTGCCAATAGAACCCATGTGTAAGATACATTTAGCAATAACTACGCCATTGAGGTATCAACCCCATATTCCATCATGGACTTGTTGGACAACTAGATGAGACTTCATAGTTTTAAAACATTAGAGGAGTATTTTTAAAATCCCCTTTTGTAAAGGATACCCACTAGTATGACATAATGAGACACGCGTTTCTAATTTATTTATTTTATATATCTTAGGGTAATTTACTAGTGGAAATATAATCATATGTCTATGTATATCAAGTGTCGATGATTTATCTTCTATATGACCTGATAGTTGGAAGATCGGTGTTGGTATAGGATATTTTATTGAGTTTGTGTAAAACAACTAATATTTTGGAATCTTTTGGTGATTAAGGAATGATGCTAAGAGGTAAGAGAAGTCATTGTGAATGAAAATTTGTTAGATGATCAATTGGTAGTTTGGATTCTATAGTAGTCGAAGAGTTTTATTAAGTCTTAAAAATGGTTTTGTATTTTTGTATGACAAAATATTTACATTGGTTGATCCCTTTAATTTGGTTGATGAAAACTTGTGAGTCTCTCTAGATGTCAAGGATTTTTACACCAAGGAAGGTGGTCTTTTTATGTTCCAATATGAGGGCCTCATATTCCACCATGTTATTAGTGCATTTGAGTTTAAATTTGAAGGATAACATAATAGAGTGTCCCAAGTGGGTATTACGACTATTCTTCCACATCTTCCTTGCATACATTTGGACCCGCTAAAGAATAAGGTCATTATAAGAGGGTTATTGTCATTATCCAAAGTGTTAATAAATTCATCAAGACATTTATTGCTAGGTAGTTGACTCGTAGGAAGGGGAGCTTCATCAATCTAATTATAAATAACCTATCCTTTAATGGATTTATGAGAGATGAATTTAAGGTTTAATTTAGTCATTAGTATAATCCATCTAGTGATATGATCATTGAGATACAATTATATTATATATATATATATATATATATATATATATATATATATGTATGTATTTGAGTGGATTGAATTTTTGATGACATAATTTTTGTGATTGAGGAGATAGTGACATGAGTTTGGAAGTTGTAGATTATAAGGAACAACACAAATTTAATATTTCAGGGTAGCAAGTCTCATAATCATGAAGGGTGAGGCTAGTCTAATAGAAATATTATTCCTTTCCTTGTTCATTTCTATGTATCAACATGGATCCTAATGCATTATTATCCATGGAGATATTAAATATAAAATTACTCCCAATCACGTGGAGGTGTAAGTATCTGGAGGATATAAAATATACTATATGAGGGAATCAAATGCTTGTTGACAATTATATTGCCACTTGAAGTGGGTGTATTTTCTTACAAGATTATAGAAACGTTAACATCGATCTAATAATTGAGAGATAAAATGATGGATAAATTTAATTTTTCCAAATGGTGGAGGAATATCGATAATGTCTTTGAATTTAGAAGATTCAAGTTCAATTCCCTAATAGACATAATGAATACAAGGATTTTTCATGTGAGAACTCAAAAATGCACTTTTCGGGATTGAGACATAGAAATAATTGTAAAAATGCACAAATATCATGTTAAGAACATATATATAGTCTCTTTGGTGTTGGGATTTACCTAGGATATCGTTGACATGGTATTGTAAGAAATTTTGGATGAAGTATTAGAAGATGTAAGTCATGGAGCATTGATAAGAATATCCTACATTTTTTAAGCCAAAGGCATTACTCTATAGTAAAAGGATTTGCATGTGGTGATAAAGGATGTCTTTTTTTGATCCTCTAGTGTGATGATGATTTGACTGTAATCAAAGAAACCATACATAAGAGACAACATCCCGTGGCTTGTTATTAAATCAATGATTTGGTCAATGTTGGGTAGAGGAAATTTTCTTTAGGGAAAGCAAGGTTCAAGTCTCGAAGTCCTGTACAGATGCATAGTTTTTCAAAGTTGTCTTTAATGATAGGTTTGATGTTAGAAACCCATTATGGATAGTCAATAGGTAATATGAAGTTGGATAAAAGAAGACGCTAAAGTTCTTTTCTAACTAGTAGTGTGATGTGAGGATGCATCATAAGATTTTTTTGTTTCATGGGTTTAACATCTGGGATGGTAATGATTTTTTAATAATTATATTAGGGTCTTTACCTGTTATGTCACTATAGGACCATTCAAGTATTGAATTTATTTGGATAAGAAATCGGTGAATTATTGGAGTTCGTGAGAGTTTAAGATTGGCCATTTTTACAATGTGTGGCTCTTATGGTGTGCCGATATTGACATTAGTGGTTGATTCATTGAAAAGTGTAGGTGTGTCAGGAGGAATGGTTTTCTAAATATGGGTTTCCTCATCACTCATGTAAGTCAGATACCATTGTCGTCATTGTAATGAAGAATGTCAATAATAGGGGATCTTCCTCTATCATATGTGGTAATATTAGGGAAGAGTTATAGTTGGTATGTAAGCTTAATAAGTCAAAGGTCCTAGTGTTATGGAATTTATTAAAAAATCAAATGGAATAGATATAGTGTCATTGACATTAGAGGATGGGTCTTATGATGATAGTGGGTGTGGTTGTGATTTTGATATTGATGATATATTAGAAGAGGTTACTTTGAAGCCGAGGTCGTGTTTTGCATGATTTTTTTCAGGTCTTAAAAGGGTAATAGTCTTGACCCTTCTCATATCGACCTGCACTCAAATCAATTCTATACACAACGTGGTGGGTGTAAGTTCGAGAAAAATGTGTTTTATCCAAGAAAGAAAATCTGAGGAAAATGGTTTTACTCATGGTTGATCATCAAGATGAGATGAATGAAAGTTGATTCCTCCATACACTAACTATTTAAGAGGAATAGGGGCCAAAGGAACTAATATTTCTGATGGTAGGTTCATAGACGAGTTATTTTCTATTCTCCCATACATTTTAGGTATAAAGAGTGAATTAAGAGCTATAAGGAGATACTCCCTTAGTGAGAGGAATTGCATAACTCCTTTAAATGATTGATCATCTAGTAGTTTTGAAGTGAGGATAGAAGATATCATTGAAGCTTGATCCAGAAGTTATGGAGTTTTTAATTGAAGAACCACATCATTAGGTTTATAGGTCATGTCATAGGAATTTAAGGGATTAGGGTTGGTGGGGATTGTGAAGGTTTTATGCTCATGTTCATATTTTAGACATCTATGTAGTATTTATGGGATAAAACACATAGTGGGTATCTAAAGATGAACTAGTAGTATGCTATATTAGAAATATCTATCCATAAGATAGAAGAGATCTTGAAGACATTTAACACCTATTTTGATAGGTAAAATGGCCATGCCTCATATGGGGGTGACAATGTTGTTGAAGGCACGTAATATGGAAGGTGTTTGGGTGACTATGGTTTCGTGTAATCGAATATTTTTAAATGAATGAGATGATATTATGTTGATGCTAGCATTGTTATCGATAATAACTCTATTCACAAGAGTGAAATTGATTTGGGTAGTGATAAAGAGAGCAATATCATGGTCTTGTGGATGTAAAGATGAAATCTTAGAGTTCACAAATATGATAGTGGCATATATTTTAACGGTGGTAACAAGGTTGGAAAATGGTTGCGGGACATCAGATGGTACTGAAAGAGATTGAAGAGATTAAATCATGGCTTGTCGATGTTGAAAATAGTTTTGGATAAGATCGTAAAGATATATATTAACAGGAGCTTGATGTAACTATTTGATAATAACGTTTTGTATGAATGTTGTAGATTAGATTTGAGGAATCACCAAGATGGAAACCTTGGATTTAGAAAACAATGGGTTTAGTGAAATAGAGGGTGCAATGGAGATAGAGATTTGTAAACAACTTGAATTCTAAGTTTTACGGTGTTGTGTTTGTTCTCTTATAGTTATACGGACATCGTGTATCGGATGGAGTGGGGATTTCTTGGAAGACTCCTTACTTTCATTATATGTGATGTCAAATGATGGTTTAGAATTGATATGTTTAGGGATTTGATGGGTAGGTATGACTTGAATATTTATTTTATTATATCTAGATAGGAGGATGGATGGGTTTTATCGTGGGGAGAAGTCCTTCTTAGCGAGGCTTTAATCTATGGCGTGGAGGTATTTATATTCTTGGTGAAGTATTTTGACATCCGATGATAAGCACAAAACACCTCATATTTATACCAAGAATACTTCCACTTTGTTGAGAATCAAATGGATTAGTAGATGGTATTGTTATGATCGATGATTAGATAATATTATTGATAATTGAAGTATAATATCATATTTTAAATTTGAGTCAAATGATGAAAATGGTGAAGGATTTTGGATATAGTGTAATGATTTAGAGGCTTGAGATACTAGAGTCATGTTTATGGTGACAAATTTAGCTGTTGGTCAAGGAATAACCTAATATTTTTTTATTGTGATGGAAAATTTGGATGAAGGATGAGGCCCCAAGTTGGAGGGCGGGGGCTTCATGTTTCTTAATATGGTTGTCTGGTGAATATCTAATAGAGATTATGACTATCTAGAGGAATGATGTGTTGGATTTTTTATTGGATTACTAATTTTTTCCTTTATGTTAGATGATGTGATCTTGGAAAGAGTTATTTAAGATTTCAATGACATTTTTTCTTTTATTGATATCCTAAGGGTACGATAGAGGACATTTGTGTTGGAGTAAATGTAGAATACTTCATATGTTATGATATGGATGGGATTAAAATCTTAACATTGAGAAAATCATAGGGATGAATTTTTTTGGTTATTATTTGATCTATGGAAACACAGGTAGTTTACATGTGGGTATGAAGTCATTGACAATGTTGATGATGTGATGAGATCCTACAATGTTGGACTGAAGTTGACTAATAGATGGGGAGTGGTTGAAAAAGTTTGTTTAAACATGTCCAAGTCTTAATTATGAGAGCTGCATTTAGGTTATCAAGTTGTAATTCGCCTCATTTAATAACGTCTTAAAGGAAGTTTCATAATGAATTAGACCTCTCAATGTCATGTCCTCGAGACTTGACAAAGTATTTATAATAGTGATTTTCCTTATACCATGAAGGCTTGGATGATTTGTAGTCACGCTAAATAAGAGGGAGGTTAATTATACAAGAAGCTAAGATTTTTTCAAAGATAGTGCTATAGGACTCCCTAAAGGTGTGTATTTATGTTGAGGCTAGGACCATTTGAAGTTCAAATGACTCGTAGTTGCAATTTTCTAAACAACCACATTTTTTGAACCCTTCGATTTATCGTTGTTAGAAGAGGTTTCAAAGGGGTAATTGGGTTTTGGTTTCTTATATTGGATTCTTATTTTACCTTCCTCAAGGGAATGTAGTTCTAGTTTTTGGCCATGATAAATGCTTCATCAAATATTTGAAAGGATTGATTTTGGTAGGATGATGATATGTGTTTCACACGGGATCAAGAAAACAAATCCATGAGCTTATTTTGTAGAAGAGAGTAGGACAGTTGGTTAATAATTCTTGTCCATCTAGTGATGAATTCAACAATGGAATTGTCCTCAAATTTTTGAAGACATAAGATCACCGATCGATATCTTATAATAGATGTTGATGAATAATTTTTATATGAATAATTGTGCGAGTTGTGCAAATGAGAAAAGAGAATGTTGTAGGATACTATTGTACCAAGAAAGGGAATGTCCAGCTAAGGACATGGGGAATTTCCTCAACATGAGATCATGGTTGTGAGTGATAAGATAACATGCATGATAGAAATATTTCATTTTTTGTTGGGAGTCCTCCTTACTATAAAACTTGATGAATTATAGGGATTCCTAGTGAGGAGGATAGGCCTTGAAAATTATAGTGAGTTGATAGGTTCGTTGAAGATTTGTTTGTAAGAATGATTTTTCTTAGGTCCCATAGTGGAAGATTCAAGGCTATTTATTCTACTCAATAGTGATTTCATGGGATCATTTTGAAACTATTAGACACTGACGAGGAAGGATTGAATTGATTATAGGTTTGAGGGTTTGATTTTGATACAAGTGATGTGGTAATGTAATATTTTGAGAATGAGAATCGCTTACTAGAATATTATAAGGATACTACGAAACTAATGGTTATGATGAGGATTGAATGTACTAATAAGATGGAGAACTAGAAGTGTAAATAGGAGGTTTTGATGGTTATGGGATATATTGAGAAGATATGTAACTCTATTTTGATATGGGAGCCTTAGATGTTTGTTGTAAAAGGTAAGATTACTAGCAATAGAACTCATGTTGATAGGTTTTATAGTTGTAGGGATGGATAGGGTTAGATTTTGGATAAAAATATAGGTTGTTTTGATGACTTAGGTTAGGACATGCTCGGTGGAATTGTGGAAAGAGGGACACAAACTTATCTTACGGGAGGGGGAGGAGTAGTAAAGACTATGTGACTAGATGTAGATGGGGAAATACAAGTATGTGTTTGTGTATTATGCAGCTAGATGAGGAAGCTAATGGTGCAAGTGGTTATGAATGGATGTATATTGTGATGAGATGGTGTTAAGGTCAAATATAGTGACGGGAAAGAATAAAGAAGGTTCGAAACTCTCGTATCACTCGTTCGGTGGGTAAGGAGATATTTTCTCTATAACAGGTTGATAGTTAGGGTCGTAAATTTTGGAATAATCACAAGTTTTGATGGCGTAAGATGGAAAATATCTTAGATAGGGGTGATAACTAACACAAATTATTTTGGCATCAAGGTAGCTAGTACGGGAAATTGAATTAGATTCTAAGAATTCTACAAATACTGGGTCACCACTCTAGAAGAACTATAGAGGGTCAAGACAAGGAGATTTTGATGTCATAGAGTGAGTACTAGGAGAATGTGGAGGTTCCTGGTCTATTTCTAAGGGTGTTTGTAATGGATCTTTCGTACTTGGGATTTTTTGAATACAAGATTCAATTGATTATAAGGATTGGTGAAGTGGGTCTATCGTATTTGAGATGTTTTAGATGCCATAATGGATTGATTCTAGATATTGCTAAAGTGGGTCTATCATGTTCGTGATGTTTTGAAGGTGATACTATTGTCTAATCGAATAGTGAATTGAACAAACAAACAAAAATAAAATAAATATGGTTGTTAAGAGAAACAAAACCACATAATCAATAGAAAATTTTAGATTATCGCGATTAATATTAAGAAAAGTGTGAATTGAAAAATGGCTGAAATGGAACTAGGAAACAAAGCTAGCTAGTGATTTTAGGTGAGTTAAGGTTGGATTTCTCAATACACCCCAAGGTACGTGAGACTCAAGTCTTTGTTGGTGTCGGTTTGAGGTGTGGTATTTGTGCCTCCCCCTCACTTCATGCTCCTACAATGATAAGGGTGTCAAGTTCTTAGATAATATACCACCTAGTAGTTAGCTATACTTGACGATAACACCGAGTTGGATTCCCTTGGTGATCAAATCCTAGTAGGTAAGCCTGAAAGGGATTGTGTAGATGTAAGTTTGGTTTTTATGTGGTTTCGTTGTGTGTGAGGGGAATTTTGTGAATTAAATCATTTAATCCCTAATTAAAATATATGAGAAAGTGAGAATGAAGGTTTATTTTAAGACAAAAAAATAAGATTTATTTTGAAGAAGACAAACCAAATAAAAATTTGATGTTGAAAGAAAAATGAAAGAAAAGAGAAGTGAACATGTGTTCACTATATGTTTTTATTATTTTCTTATGGATTTATTTTGAAGAGGCAATAGTAAGGAACCCCAAGCTGAAAATTTAGATGATTTGATAAGAAAGTTCAAACAAGAAGATATAAAATGTGATCAAAAGGGACTAAATGTCCCATTGGGAATTCTAGAATGTTTTATGGTGGATTCCAGGTTTATTTATTATATGACAAAACACCAAAAACTCGAGAAGATGACAAGGTTTAGTGATACCTACATTGACAATGAAATTCTGATATATGTGGATGTAGAATGTGTGTGGGAATCCTTCTTCAAGTGGATGAAAGAAACCGTTACAAAAAAATATTACTAGAAATGATATAAAAATTAGATAAGAATATGATGAGTTTCTCGGTAAAGGTCGATCCCAAGAACCAAAGGGATTCTTTGAAGGAGGTCAACTCATTTTACAATCAAGTGATGATGATAGAAATATAATAGCTGATAAAAGGATGATTATAAATCTAGAGGGATACAGAGATCCTAATTCATATGATAGGTTTCTCGGGGAGGGCTAGGGAAATATCAAAATATAATAGGTAATAAAACCAGTCTTTTCAGCAATGTCATGTTATTTGGGTATGATGTCAAGTTTATATTTAATGTCATCAATGTTTGGCATTAAGGATATGGCACAGAGGATGAGACCATATCTAATGTCAATTTTTTCCCACACTAGTGGTTTTGAAACATTAGGAAGGCCGAAAAATATTGTAATATGATGTGACTAACTTGTACAGTCATCTGGTGATAAACAATTGAAAATAGGTAGATTAGTGAAAAAACATATTGATAAATTGATTACAAATATGAGAAATGTGATTAAAGTGATAAAAATCTAGAGATTGCTAGCGATTTGAGGTAATCACCGATGATTTAGATAAATCGTTGGAGATTACTACACGGAAAAGGTTTATATTTTAAATAATATTTTCATAAGGTGAAAAATAGATTATTTTTGGATTGATTTGAGCTTCAAGATAATGCGGTAACAAATTGAATATGGAAACAAATGAATTTCTTTTACCTTCGATGAGGAATGCTAAGAATTGTTTTTATGGAAATCTTACGAGAATTTGTGAAGCTTTCATGAACGTGATAGGGATGCGCAGTGATGTCAAGGAAATTATAACGATGTTATCTAGGTCATTAGAGATCCACATATTCAATGAAAACCTTTAAGGATCCCACTCAAGAAGTTTAATGATCTTTATGTAATCACACACAATTAGTTCGAATCACAATCGACCTAGGAAGAGTGGGGAAACCGGTTAGAATTGGTTTCAACCACTTCTAAAAGTGCTAAGTTGGGTATGTGGACAAGTGAATATGGTTGGAAAGATGTTGAGGGAGTTAGGAGGTTAGATGATTAAGATAAAAATGAGTTAGGATGAGTTATAAGTGGTATGGGTGGTTTAGGGTGAGTGAAAAAGATTTCTACTCATGGTAAATTGTGATTTTACGGGGGTGATGACATTGTTTATATGATAATAACATATCTTAATGTTTTGAATATGAATACGATGAGTATGGATAAACAATGAAAGGTACCGAAAATAGGTTTCTACATGCACTTTAAATTCAAAAGTCAGATGGGAATGTGAAGAGCCACTAGATTTAGCTATAAATTGTAATGCTCTCTCTATTCCAAAGGATCAGCTTTTGCTCCCCTTTAGAAATGTGTATTTCTTGTATTTCTTTCTTAATTTATTCCTCTCCATCTCCACTACTACTCTAATAGAGCTTTGTAATCTTACACAACCAGGGAAAGAATCCACTTGTTAATGAATATAATGTAGTTAAATTTTGTATTAATTATACTTTTTTCTCTTGCTTTACATATTGGAATCTTCAAAGCACAATAAAATGTCCCACTTTTTGTATGTTTTGTACCTTTATAAACATGAATTTTCAATTTCATTGATTTTCTTGAGGTAATAGCCACAAAAATTTATCCATTCACGAAATTCCACAAACTAACGGAATATTGTGTTTAGAGTGTAGAATACATGTATATTTTTAATTCTTTTAAAAAAAATTTTTTTTTTTTTTTCTTAATTTCATTCACGCATTGTTTCTTATGTTATAAAAGAGGAACGACTATCCCGCAAAGTGGTGTTTTTAAATGAAAAGGTGTTTTTTCAACATGAAATTCTAGATATATATTCAAGATTTGACTTTTGAGGTCTTGTCAAATTTTTGTGTTTTTTTTACTTTTTATTATATATATATATATATATATATATATATATATATATATATATATATATATTAATTTAATTATTTAGTAAAAATATTTTCAAATAAATAGGTACATATGTCTATGCCAATAAAGTTTAACATTTATATCGAACTTAAGTTTTTTTTTTTCTTCCACAGGTAAGAAGAAGACTTCAACAAATAGTAAGTTTATTTTTTTCAAAAAAATTAATATATTTTACTATTTTTCAAATTTGGTTGATTATGTACTACTAATTGTCCTAAAATACCATATGTTAGCAAAAAAATAAAAAATAAATAATAAAACAAAATTTTAAAAATGAAAATTATATTTTTAGAAAACTAATAAAAATCTGAATTTTTTGTTAAAATTTTGTAATTTTACTAGTTCGTTTACCCTAATTACGTGGCACCGAAGTGGTAGATTTTGGCCTACAATCATCCTCCAAATGGATTTGGCACCAAAATGTGCCACATAGGTGCATGTACGGGGTTCGCGCGAACCCCATTCACTGAAGGGGTGTTTGAGTGAACCCCTGTTCATGCGAAGGGGTGTTCACGTGAACCCATGTTCGCATGAACCCCCTCTTCAGCACACCAAAGCACCGCCATATGCTTCCCTTCTAAATTTAATGTTTTATAAAAAAATTTATATCTACAATTTTAAAATAACATTGTTCAATTTTTATGTTTTAAATTTAGTTTTTACAAATTTTGTTTTTAAACTAGAGTTTTAAAGCAAGTTTGCTTTTTTTTTTTTTTAAAAATCAACCAAAAATATATAATATGTTATTATACTTTTGAAAAATATATTTTTATTATTTATATATAATACAATTAACTTTAAAACATATAGTTATTTTATTTAAAAATATATTACAAAATTAAATAATTGTATATTAAATTTAAATTCTATTAAAATTAGAAAAGTTGTTTTAAAGTTATAAAAACTGAAATTAAAAATAACCTAATTTCTATTGAGATTTGTATATAATAAGAGTTGCATGTGTATAGTTTTCTATTGAGTTTACTCTTAGAAATTCAGATCTATCTCAATTTATGTGTGCAGGTGAAAATTATTGAAGTGGAGGAATCATGGGAAATGCAAAGAATGAGAAATGAAAAATATACCGAGGAAGAGAAAGCAGAGAAGAGTGCTAGAAGATCAGTTCGTAGGAAGGCAACAAAAGAGATAGATAATGCACAACAAGTGAAAGACAAGGCTGAAAAAATTGGTCCCTACATAGAAACCCTTAATAGATAGTAATTTTTTTTTTTTTAAGGTAAATATGATAATATGTTTTCTATATTGGGTAAAGGTAAGGGTTTTGATAGGATCCCATAGCCTAAAACAATAGAAAAATATGTGAAAATAAAATTCTCTAACAAAAACAACGTAAGAACAAACTAAGTACCGAAAAAGGATCCACACAGAAAAATCATTCAATGAAACCCTAATTGTTGAAATATCAACAAAACATCAGCTAATCTCCCGAATATAAAACATGGTAAAAATATTCGACCACTCAATAGTATAATTTGAATCTTTATCTAGACATTTACTTTGTTTTTGTATTGCTTGTTACCCCGTAGGCGACATGGTTGTATTTATCTCTTAGTTAAATATAGGGTTTATATTTAACATCAACTTCCATTCTTCAACATCCTCTCTCACCTCTTAGAGAGGCTCTATTTGATAACCACCAACACCTTTCTAACTTAATCCTCTGAATATAATTGGTTCATTCCCAAAAACATGAACCTTTATATTCCTCCCATTTATATCTCTATAGTTAACCCTCGACATTTTGTTTCTTTATTCTACATTTTACCTTGTCGTACATCTTTCAAAATTTAGCATTTTTCACCTATCGTGCTTATTTGTTCCATTCAAAATAATTTTCTATCTCTAGATATAGCCCTTAACCTAATTCCTCTTTATCCAGGGTAGCCTCTAAATTATAGCTCACCATCATATGATGACCCCCAAACAGTATCAATATTTCAGATTTACTTATTGTTTATCTAGCTATAATATATGTTTTCCCATTATTTAGGTATGCTTCAATCCTTTTCTCCTTTCTAACCTCACCTTTTCCCACTCAACATTTTCTCTTTCAATCGCGAAAAGGTTATCTTCGTCAGATACAAACATTCAATCCTCTTAACATACCTTTATTTATTATCACTCATGTTTTATCCACATTCTCTTCATGGAGATAAAGCCCTTCCAAAACACTTTGTAGTAAAGAACCACATTAATTTTTTCCTTTATTCCCTCTTCTAAACATCCCATTATATCATAGATCATTTTGTGAGAATGATTAAGTATGATGCATAACAAAAGAGATCCTATTCGAATGAAATATTAGGCTTGTACCATGCCATATTTCATAAATTAGATAGCTCTAACACCATATATATATATATATGATTTATGAAAAAATAATTGAAAGATCAAATGATGAAGAGCCAATATCTACTGTAAGGAAATTTTGATCTCCTAAATCAAATATTAGTAAGGATTGATATTAGCATGTTAATAACATCCTATGCATCTTACAATATTACACATGCATATTAAAAATATAATAGTGATTTAATATTTTATTACTCCATACTACCTTAAATAGTTTCTTAGTTGTCGTAGATAGTGTATGTAAATTTAGACAATAGTTTCATCCTTGATTTATTATATATATGTCCTATCTAGTCAACTAGATAATGCACGTCAAATCCAAGTTTGATTGAACCAATGCATCATAATATTATTTTGAGTTAGTAAGACTATTCCTCTACATACTATTTTCTATCAAAATGCATGAAATTTCCTAAACCTTTTGAGATTCACACTAAGGCATCCAAATATGCATTTTGTATCCAATATACATCCAACAAGGAAATTAATTAGATTTCTAAGTTTATATACGTTTGATGACAAGGTGAAAATTTACTCCACATATAAAATGTGAACTATGTGGTATTTTGTAAGAAAACAAAATAAAAAGGAAAGTGGGAAAAGGGGAAAGTTGGTTTTAGACCAAAGTAATCAATAATAGATCATTATGTCACACTCAAACACTTAGTTGAAAAGGTCCTAAATACAAATGCAAAAGTATTTTTTTTTAGTAGATTTCAAGAAGGACCTCATGAAGTGGTATCTAAATACAATTAGCTTGGTCAACTTAATATTATTGTTTACTAGATAGTAAGTTATTTATCAACTTAAAATATTTTAATATATTCATGTTCCTAAATAAGTTGTTATATATATTAAATCATTCATGAATGGTGTAATCACATGTGTATGTTAATGTTTTTGCAAATTTTGGTGTAATCACATGTGTATGTTTATGGACACAGATCATGATGCGCAACATTATGCTAAAGTGATAACAAAAGCTATGTAATTAATCCCAAGAAAAATGTGAAATACTTGGTGAAGATGGATTTACAAAAATTACAAGAATTTTCCCAACAAAAACCACTATCATGAAGGAAAACAACAAAAAGTGTAGAGATAACATATGGTGAATTTTTTAATTTGACTACAATTGCTAGAGAAAATTTGTTGGTTACATTCTTGAATCAGGTTGATATGAAGGAAACATTAGAATTGTTGGGTGTTGATTTAGGATGGGAAAAGTCAAAACGTATGGAAGAAGAATTTGTTGGGAATGTTTCTAAAGGAATAAGTTCTTTGGGTAAAAACTAGGTTTTTTGATAAGAGTATTTCTCACAGAGCAATATTAACTTCAGTTGTAAGTGAAGATACAACATATAATCGTCATGTTACCACCATTTCCAAGGCACCGGGTTTATCTAGAAAGATATTCAATAGGTATGTAAAAGAGGAGGAAGACATTGGATGACTCTATTGCGGAAGGAAATTGGGCACTAATGTGTAGAAATCCACGTTCCGATAAAATAGAAGATAATATTGTGAAGATAGTTTCTAATTTTTAGACCGAGAGGACTCGTCCTTCTCTAAATGTGAGGTATTTTTAAAACATAGGATAAATCACAATAAATATGATGAACATATAAAACATTGGATTGAAATAACTCAACATGAGATGTACATAAATTTACAAAAGAAAATCTAGATGTTACTATTAGACAACAAATGTTTGAAAAATTGAAGCCTTTGTATGTGCGAGCTGATAAAGTCCTTGACACATGTTCTTGTCACTATCATGTTGAGTTTGATTATCACTATTAGGTACAAAAAAATATAAATATTATGTATATATATTTTGATGTGTGCTTTCATTTATATCTACATATTTGAAATCTGGTCAAATTTCATTTTTGAGATGTGATTTAAAATTAATGTATTTCAAAATCTATGTTTTTTTAGGTGTATAGAAAGTTACGAGAAGCATCAAATGGTCCTGAAAAATTCCCCCTACATGTGTCAGTGAATTCATAGCTTCTATTCTTTGCACAATATCGGATGGTCATGTCGACGATCATATGACTTGCATCAAAGGTGTATGTGATAAGTGTGGGGAATTGAAATTATTGTTAGAAACAAATGAATATTTGGACATGGTTCAAATGGTTTCTTGTAAGAGGTGATTAATACATACATACACACACACACACACACACACACACACACACATACATATATGTTGTTAAATTTGGATGTACATATTTTATTTTTATTTTTATGTTTACTACAAATGAATATGACAATTTTTCAATTATGTATTGATTTTGTAGGTTCAAATACATAAAATAATCAACATGGCTTGGAAAAGATGCAACCGTTGGATTTAGTAGAAGAGGAAATCTCCATTGCTACATTCATTCAATTTTTCCAAAGTTTAATTAGTATGTACATCAAACATTCTCACTATGCAAAGTGGAAGGCTACACAATTAAAGACTAATAAGGACACATTCCCTATTGGTTCCATATTGTCCGTGGTTGATTTTTCTGAGAAATACTCATTTTATCATCAAAAATAAATTCACATAGAGTATTATCATACCGAGCGGAGTTACTATCATGGTTCAAGTATTTTATAGGCATGCACAATTGGATTTGGATTTTGTTGAAAGTACATATATGAAGTAAATGATCTAAAAGGATTATCACTTATATATAAGTGATGACTAGAACATGACACCCACTTTGTGTAGTGTTTTTTTGGTTTGTTCTTTCAATATATTCATCAATGAGAAGTACAAATAGATTAACATTTTTTTTGGTTAGATGGTTGCGCATCATAGTTAAAATCCTCGTGCCCTTTCTTTGCACTCTTTCACTATCATCGTCATCACAAAATACCTCATTTATGGAGTTTTTTTAGAGTGGTCATGGGAAGGGAGAACATGATGGTGCGGGTGCATGCATCAAATGTGCTCTAAAGAAACAAAGCTTTGATTATGAGGGATATTGATGCCCACACCATTGTTGAATGGTGTAAGAAACATTTTACATTTTGAGATTTAACCTCACATGCTTCAACCTCACACTCTTCAACCTCACACACTTCAACCCCACATAGATTTTTTTGGGAGATAATAGGTACATGTGCATTTAAAACATATATGTAGATCTTGATGTGATTTATTAACTACAAGTTACAAACTTTAAAAAAAAATTCTTAATTTTGATGTTTGTTTTAAAATTTATTAATCTTTTGAGCATGATTAATTAAAGTTATTGATCGAAGGACAAAGTATGGATGTGAAAGGATTCTTAATTCTAGGTCTTTCCACTCTTTGATGACTATGGATAGTAAGAACTGGACAATCTGTATAAGAGATTGTTCTTTTTTTGTTGTGAATGCATGAACAAATCATATTCAGAGTGCAACATTCAAAAACATGGGTATGTAGGTGAGTGGAAGCAAGTTACTTTAGTTGTGGATGACACATATAGATCAGATCATGATTATAGTTTTGAAGATGTGCAACTAATTTCAACTAATTATGACCACATATATGGACTGGTTCAACAAGGTATGTTTTATTTAAAAGGATTGTATAATTTGATCATTAAATATATATGTATAATCTATAGTATATGGATCATAGAATATTTCTTTGCATTTTTTGTAGGTGATGTATCTACACTCATTTCTAAAGAAGAAAATATTGAGAAAGTGGAGTACTACTTGTTGCATTGCATAAAAGAGATAACAAATCTAACATGTGAAATAACAAGTGAGGAGACAACATTTTATATTGGCTCGGTTGTAGTGCAAGGAACATACTTACAACAAGTGAAATCCCTCCAAAGTGGGATTCACTTTTTTATTATAAACTAGAAAAAAGGTGTATCATTACTCCCATCACATAATTACTATAGGGTTACAATTGTATTAGGTGAAGACTAAAATTGGTCAACACAAAAATAGAGACTAGATGTGAAGACCATCAAAAACATTTACTGAGTCATTAAAAAATGAGCAAAGCCACTTGTTATTATATAGAAGGACCTAAAATATTATATATTGATGTCTTCCAAGAATAAAATATTTTATCTATTTTATTTGTCATTGGCATACATATTTGACAACTTTTTCTGCTATGATATTAAGGATGGGTTAATTAATGATGTAATTTTGTTCCGTAGTAGATTCCAATAATATTCTTTCCATATATATCAATGTTTATATCATGAAGGATTTGGATACTTGAATTACATACACACACACATAACAAATGAGTTTTGAAAACTTGGTGTTAGGTCTACCTAACATGTCTTGTATTGATGGTGTTTTTAGATATTGTGTACATGTAAAACGACATTAATCACCATTTTTCAAAAATTGAGTTGATGATTTCTTCGCTCGTGGATGGATGTAACTAACATGCATTGAAAGTTCATAAAAAACAATGGATATTAATTTTATTTTTTTTTTTCCTCATTTTAGTTTCTCTTTTCTAACATATTTTATAAAAATTTGAAACAAGTTATTAGCGTCAATAAATCTAACTTGAATCGTTCTAAATTTCTAGCATATTACAAATTTTTTTAAATTTTCATATTTAATTAAATTTTGATATAGAAAATAAAGAACTAGATATGAATCAAGGTATTGAAAGATATTATGACTCAAGGGTACCATTTGATTGTCCTAAAAACATACCAATGGTGGTATGTTTTCAAGTGCACATATTACAAATGCACATGAAGAAAGGTTTGCATCAATGCATCACACCATGAACTTGAAACTAGTGAAGCACTCATGATGAAGATAATATTGCATAGAAGTGAATATAACATTATTTCTTAGGAATTGGTAGATAAATTGAAATTGAAGAGGATAACACATTACATTCCACAATTGAGGTATAATCTACACATTAGTTCTTATATTGAGTAACATATTACTCTTTATGAGGTAGGTTGCCACGAGTTTTATCTCCAAAGACTTTGGTTTACAGAGAGGAGTTTTACATTAGGTCAATTTAGGAGTGTTTATATTGTTGTATATTTCATGTTTATGACTAAGTGTGGGATAATTTCAACTAGAGTTGTGTTACCAACATACCCTCGTTATCTATATTTTACCTAAGTGGTGGTCTCAACAAGTGTTTTATTAGCCCGTCAGAACAATGAACTTAAGCATTCATCATATATGATTCAAATAATAATTTTCAACATTAGATGTTACACATGACCTACTTATTTTGATCAAGATGAAATTTAATGATATTCACTAATGTTATCCCTTGCATTAACAATCAACCATCACTTAAACATGTTCACTACCCAATATATATTGAATACATTCTTAAATTAATCTTTATAAATTCCTTTCTTCCCATCTCCAAACAAATTCAAATTTACTATTACATTGAAATAGTACAAATCATGGAAATGTATTCCCTTTCTTCATTTACTTCCTTTTCCATCATTTCACACACCTGTAACAACATGATTCTCGCACTAAGATGGTATGGATTCACCCTTTTCCCTAATAGTTACACACAATTTGTTATTACATTTATATTTCTCGAGTTTTAGAGAGAGGATAGATAAAGAGAGGGAATCTATTATTTACATGATATTTTAAGTTACTATAGAGTTTCAGAGAGATATTTTAATACTAACAACACTTTCCTAGAATAATGAATATTGAATTTGGCAATATTTACCTAGAGTTAAATTTTGAGTTGTAAGACTTAGTAGTGATATGAATAAAAAACAACTAAGGTGGATAGGATATGGCCTTTGAAAAGATTTGACAAGTGCATAAATAAATAAACATTAACTAAGCCAAGGAATGTTTAATGTAACATAAAGTATTACTAAATTACCTAAGCATCAAATGATTCGGTATAGAATATTAAAGAAGTTTACAATGTTATATCACAAAAATGAAGCATATTTAATATCGTATATATCATTATGCCTATTATGATTTCATCAAGAGACAAAAATGAAATATAAGGGGGTGTTTTATATTCACATCTATAATTATAAATAAACACCAACTCATAAAAATATAAAATTATGTGGTCTTAAATATAAATATATGTAATTCATGTCGAATGAATATATACGAAAATATGAAAAACCACATGTATAATAACACACACACACACACACACACACACACACACACACACATGTCTACTACATATATCAAAATGTAATAATCATGTCTAGAATGAGTATGACTATATATACATGTCTAAAATCTCTAAAATAAGGTCTAAAATCAATAAACTATCATTGAAGTCTCCTCCATGGACTAGGGCAAGTGTCGAGACCCGTCATTAGGCTCGCTACTACACCCACCATGTTAAAAAAGGAATATATACACGTTAGAAACTATATATACCATGTACCATGTATTAAAATTTATAAGCAAAATTCTACGACAATTTCTTAATTAATTAAATACATCATATAACGAGATATGTATAATTAATTACATCAAAGTATATGTGCCTAGGAATATGTTGGGAGTATCTACACTACGTGAAGATCTCTATCTCGTAGATCCCTGTGAAACAAAATAAATAAAATGTAAGAAGTTGATAAATAAGTATTTTGAATAAAGTTCATTTATTTCTGACATTTCAATTTAGAATAAATATTAATTCTAAAACACATGTATATATACCTCTACGAGGAACGAGTCTCCAAATCTATGGGACTGCCACCCATGACCTCAACACCAACAAATATGTTGCCAAGTGAGCCAAGCTGACTCAGGCCCGGAACATCAAGATCCATGTTGCTTAGTCAAGATCTGTGTGTATGTCATATGGGTAAATGGTGTGGGATGTGAAGCACCACACACTAGAGAAGAAGCATTAACACACAAGTACATGTTCAATTTTAATATTAATAAATTATAAAGTAATGATGAAATAAAATATATTTTCATTATATTTAGGTTTAATTTTCACACATCGAAACAAAATGTTTGAACATCAGTGTGTGGATCCCGGAAAGAGTAGGTCTAACTTTAGCAGTAAGAGTATTACCCTAACTAGAAGATACACTTCCGATCTACTCTATAAAATCTAAAACCCTTGATAGTGGAACACTGCAATGCCGTGCAATCACCTCATATGCACGCAACAAGTCGGAAGCCATGATGCATCCTAGGTTGACGTGTTTGAGAGGGATCCGTAACTACCTCGAGTCATATGGGAAATCAAATATGTATGAGTGTATACCTCATTGCGTACATCATTGCTGCTACTAGTACCTCCACTACTAGTATCACGTCTCTAAAGGTATTAACCCACATGGTCGAAGTGATCAATTGGGTCTTACAAGAAGTGCCAGCAAGACCCTCAATAGTAGCCTCATGTGTAGTCATAATGACGGGTGTTGCGACATTCGAAAGCCTAATAAGAATGGTTGTAGTCTCGGTACAAGTTGTCACATGTCAACAACTGCAGGAGCTCCCTCCTTTCTATATGCATCCTTGTGGCTAATACGGACACACCCTACCCCAAATAACTAGGGATGTATAAATATTTCAGCTTTTAGTTTAGGTGAACCTCAACATGTAGCATCATTATGAAGTATAATGGTAATTGGTCATTATCCAAAAATTGACCTTGAGAGGCAACAAATCTAGGATAAATCAAAGGGCCACATATGGGACATGAACATTTGTTTACAATATGCCCATACTTTCGGTTTGTCTGCATAAAAAATCAAACAAGACCTCTTAACGACTTCCTTATCGGAAAGTCATAATGTAATCTCATTATATCCTACATCTCTTGAGACACTTGATTTTAATGAATCCATAAATTTTTTATTGACTCAGAATCAAATGGGTTTTATGTTTTCAAACTTGTCTCTATTCTACGAAGATCAACCAATATGTTTTCACAATGGGCTTTATATTTCCCAACTATAGTTGGATTCTCGAGAATAGATTGAAATTTTGCAATCTCTAAATCGGTCCTCTCAAACAAATTAGGAGTGGAAGAAGCCATGATTATAAAAAAATGAAAGTAAAATTCAATTAATAATAATTTTAATGAAAAAATTATCCTAAGATATTCTCCTATTTTAATGAAAATAGAAATATGATTTTCAAGCTTGAATGCAAAGAATTTAGAAAATAATAAATTACATATATCTTATTGTCATTTGTAATAAAAATCACTAACATTATTTTGAAAAAAAGGATATTTCCAATTTTTGTTTACAAACCTTTCTCCAAATACAAGCTAAGAAAGGAAAAGATGCAAGAGGATTATCATTTAAAACAATAGAATGAATTATAACCAGAAATGAAATGACCATAAAATATAGACCATAAATCCTAGAGGGTTGATCTAAAAGGAAATACTATTCTATATTTCAAGGGAAATATAATGCATTAAATAAAATTTAATATTCATTAAATCTAATAAATTTTGATCTTTAAATTAAAAAGTGTATCTTATAATAAAATTAAGTTCCTCATTCTAAACCCAAAACAATTTTTTTTTCTTTATTACAATACAAATATGAAGCATAAATTTCCCTCTTACACATTCACACTCATAGAAAATCAAACCCATAAAATCCATAAGAATTTAATTTTAATTTAAAGTATAATCCAAATCCATGAACACTCCACAAAGTTGATGTAAAATTTTAATAAACTTCTATTAAAAATATGAAACTTGGACACTTTAATAAATAAAAAAGAAACGAACAAATTAAATGAAATAAAAGGGATCCATAAGTCTTAAGTTCCTCTCCAAGCCATTTTCTCCAAGTATAAAAGTATTCTTTAGTAATCTCCTCTGAAACCAACTAAGATATGTGATGCTCACATCCTAGGATACATGGGAGGAGAGATCTTGTACCAAAACCCCAAACACATGGGTTCAAAGATAAAATCACCTTTTTTGTTCTCGAAGTGTAAGGTATTCATAAGTTCATTTATATGTGATATGGGAAGGACTATGAGAGGTATAAACTTCATCCATGGCCTAACATCAAAGAGACAAGAAAGCATACAAAAATAAGCATAACATGAGTAACTCCAAGTTACTTTCAAAGGTATGATGGGGTTGCCTCCATTTTCTTTATAATCAAAGGGAAAAATCTTCAATGTTTTGGATTAATTAAAATTCCTCTACTTCGAAGGTAGGCATGAATATAACCCACCTCCATTTACAATCCTCCAAAGTTGGGGTGACATTAAGGACTTGCAATCCTACAATGTTGGGGTGAAATTTAGGGGAAAATGTAAGAATTCTATAGAAATCTCATTCGTCCAACCCATATAAATTTTCATATCAAACATGTAAAAAAATAGATCCTCAAGCAACCTTAATAGATTCACATCCATTTTTAGACATGTTTTGATAGTATAACAATACAAAAATTTCACATTTTAAATTCACAAAACCAAGAAGATAAATGAATCAAAAGGTTTCCTAAAGGACATAGATTAAGTGCTTAAATCCATAAATAGATGTTTAAAAAAAACCATAAAATTACCTCGATAAAGAAAGATTTCCAAATTTGGATAAAAATACATAAACCAACCAAAAGCATTTTGCCTCTTCGTATACCCATTTTGGACATTTCAACAATTATTGCATTCCATAAGACAACATTGGTACTTTTTCCTACGAATATACCCTAATCTAGGTTTGTGCATTGGCATTTGATTGTTTGTAATATCTTGAAATGGAATTTAAGTTGGAATTTGTGTTGTTATATGCTTTTCTTGGTTTTTTCGAGCTTTTTGTTTTGTGGATTTACCTCACAGTATTTGGGGACCCCAAAGGAGATGACAAAAAGATGAAGGTATTTGAGTATTTGAGTAGATGGATATATATAGTGTGGTTGTATGGGTGTATAGTGTATCAGTGCCATGAAAAGTATTGGTTAAATTAATTTAGCTGGCATGAATTCTGATTTCTAGAGTGAGTGCCACAGGGAAAGTTTTGTCTTGTTGTATATGTGTTTTCAGGGAAAGGTTCTTTTGATCTTGGAAAGGCTGATAGCCATTATAGGAGGTAGAATGTAAAGGTTACCTGAGTAGATTGAACTATACGATGAAGAACCTTTACTCTTGTATGGGTTTATGGTGTGTTGGTACTATGTAGAGTAATAACTTAATTAATGTAGGTGGCATAAATTCTAAATCCTAGAGTGAGTATCACATGGGAGACATTGGTTGCATAAATTCTAAATCCTAGAGTGGGTATTACTATATTACATGGGAAACTTTACCTTATTTTCCATATAGGTTTTTGTGATCTTGGAAAGGTAGATTGTTTGATAGTATCAAAGGAGTGAAACCCAAGGAGTTGTGATAATATCAATGATGGGCTAGGAAATATATGAAGATATCTTTAAAACTCTTTATTTGTTGTATTTTTACCCTTATAATTATAGAAACCTTAGAAGAAGAGAATGGCTTCCCTCTTGATGCATTTTACTTCAGGGCAATTCTTTTAACTCAAATGTGTATTTCTAATGATCAAATGACAATTTTTGTCATAGTGGGAAGACCATATAGTTTATTGCTTTTTTTTTTCAAGAAGTTTATTACAACCTAATATAATTTCCATGAGCAAGCTCATAGTTTCCCAACTATTATTTTATAGTTGTTGTCAATCTTATTTTACTTGAAAATGTGGATACAATATTTTTATTGTTACACAAGTAAAAAACCAATTCATATATAAGATCACAATTGTTTAAAATATATTCCCCTGCCAAATTTGTTATACAATTTTGTCCTTGAATCTTGATAATTAATGAATTTTCTGAATGTGATCATTTGCTATTGGAAATTTTTTAGATCCAAGCCAATATTCATGTATGAAAATCTATTTAATTATACAAGGGTGTACAACTTATTTTCTTGTTCAAGTATGTTTTCCTTATTAGTTAAGGAAGCCCTTTGGATTTGGCAAAATGTAATTTTAATTTATAGCGCTAAATGTTAGTAATCATCCTATTTATCTATACCAATAACTTACTATGTTGGGAATATGCTACTCTATTCCTTATATCTCTATTTGTGGAATCCATTGGTATCCTCTCCCACCCAATTATATCTATCTAGAGGCCCCCTCCCTATCTATTTATGTGGAACTCAATTGATAAATCGAGAGCAATGGGTTCATTCTAAGTCTTCTAAAGTTAAAGTCAGTGTGAGGGATAATATATATTTACTTGGCCTTAATGATATTGATTCTAAAACTGTGTACTTACCAGAAATAGTTATGGGTATGGAAACATGCCAAAAATGCAAGGCGGGCGTGAGCAAGGCTGTATTATTCACGTTTTCATTCTACCCCAAATATTGGATTAAACTCTTATGTGACTTGGACTATTGTGGGTATATATATTAACTTGAATAAAAAAATTGTTCATTGTAATAGTCGGGAAGTCGGTTGCTTAACTACATTTCTTTTAATGGAAAATTTGGGATTGAAGTCAAATTTGGAATTGGGGCTGCCTATTTCCACATCGTCTCCACTATGTACTATTTCTACACAGGAAATAATCATCCACTTTGCAAAATTAGGTGTACTTGTAGAAATTTCTTAAGCTGTAACTTTTCTCCATATATTCTGAAAACATTTCCTATAAGTAATAATTACTTCCAAAGAAGGTAGGACTTCTTTGCTAGGTTCCTAAATCTAGTAATTTCCAAATTAATAAGTGCATTGCAAGAATCCCACAACATACTCGTGATGCACATTAAACACCCAAATTTTTGAAGCATGGTCATGATACAAGAGATTTAAGAAAATGGGGTTTTGAAAATAAAAGCTAGGGTTTCAATTATTTTAAGTGGGCAACAACATGAAATCCTCCATTTTCACCAAAAAAACAAACTATTCCATACCGTATCATCAATGGGGTCATTGGTGGTCAAGATATAGGCTTGTTGGGCTCAAAGGATTCACTAGGATCGATGGGATTGCTATGCATTGTGGAGTATTCGTGCAAAGGAGGTAGGCGGAGGAAAATTGAATTCCTCCACAGAGCCTCTAATATATAAACATGGGTGTTCACGAGAATGTCCTTCACATGAAGAGGGGTTCGTGTAAACATCCCCTTATTGTGAACCACATTCAATGCCATACGTGGGAAAATAATACCCTATGTGGCACTTTGCACGAAAGGGGTTCATGCGAAGGGGGTGTTCGTGCAAACACCCCTGATTTTACACCCCAACACATTCCCCACTCACGTTTTTGGGACAATAAGTTGGACACAACACCATGTATTGACCCTCTAATAATTAACTTGGAATTATTATTGTTTTATGTTGATAAAATAATCTTGTTATTTATGAATTAAAACCCACTTCTTACTTTCCCCTCTCTCCATACACACACATTTCCTCTACCTCCTTTTTACAAATGTGTTTAATGGAGTATTCCTATGTGATCTCTAGTCAAAAGGCAACCCATAATGGTTAGAGTAGTGTATATATTTACCTATTTGCAATAAATGGAACTTCTCCATTCTTAAGTAGAGAGACCTAGTTTTAGAGCATTTGTAAAACCCCTAATTTTCCCTTGTGACAAATAATGTATCCAACAAGATTGCTCTCTACTTATTCTCCAATGTTCTCTTCTTTATGCTCATCCTTGAGATATTTATTGATATCTCCCTTCATCGAGAGATCTTTTTTCACACACACTCATGTATTCTCTTATTTAGGCTACACTATTTTATTCGTATTCAAGGAACCTCCTCCCTTTTTTTTTCCTTTTCTCATATAAATGTAATCTAATTTCCATACACACCTTCATCTCTACACTCTTTAACTTGTGTACTTTGATTTTATCCTCTTGTGTAGAATTTTTCACTTCTCCCTTTGATTGGGGTCTCCTCTCCCACACATTTAAAAAACCACCCCATCTATCATTCCACTAGGAAATCTTCTTTTGTGCAATCCATTACACTTTCTAGGCATTTTAATAGGACTCCTTATTTTGTTTGTCATTCAATATTTTTCTTTGAAATCTCATCACTATTCTCTTATCTATATCCTGAAATCTCTATCTATGGAATTTTACAAACCTTTTTCTGCCCATGATCTATGGCGACCATTTTTTAAATCAACGAAACATCATTCTTTGTTGTAATACTCTTACCCACTATCCCATATCTCTAAGTGACTTATCACTAATTTAACACAGAGATAAGAATTTTGTAAAACCCTAATTACATAATAAATGATTGAAGAAATTAAATATAGCTACTAGATACAATTTAACACTTGAGCAATAAGGTAATGAAATATGAAACCCTAAGTGAGAGAGAGAGAGAGGAGAAAATACTTAGATAATTTAAGATTTTCCTAGGTGATGCTGATTGGGACAAATGAAAAATAGAGAGGGTAGACCATTACAATCTGTGTAGTGTAAAATATGGAAATTTCAAACAAAGCTAGAAACAAGTTCCTAAACTAGGTTAGGGGCACCTCGGCACTAGATTCTATTGTTGGGCACCCATGATTGTGTAAATGGTCATAATCTAATTTTTGGTGTCAAACAAGGGTCATTGATAGTCATTGTTGGTATTCTCTATGTTGGACCTTTATCTCTTGATATACCTAAAAGGAACGATAAGAAGATTGTTCCAATCCGTGATCTCGAGATGATAATAGCCCACCACATTAGATTTGTAAAAAGAAGAGTGAAAATACCATATATGGAAATTCATCATAATCTATAATGCTCAATACATTATAATAGAATGACTTTAATTATTCAATAAAAAGATGTACATATAGGAGGGAAGTGCAACTACTACCTACATCGGTGGTGAAGATCTCCCGCTAAGCACATCGGTAGCTAACTCCACACAACTAGTATACCTAAGCAAGCTAACCCAACAAGTGTAGGGCTAACACAAGTGTAAGAATTATCCTAATAAATAAATAGAAGGATAAAGAATAACCTACACTAACACCCTCCCGTAAGCATAGCTTAGGTGGGTGGAAAAGAAGGTGGGTCCGACAACAAGGCTTGATGAGGTACTCATGTACAACAAGCCTGGGAAAAATAGGTACCGCAAGGTACCCAAAACAAGTAATAACAAAGTAAAGAGGGAAAAATCCTGTGCAAGATATCCTCGAAGCTAAGATTAGAAAAATCATACAATTCGAAAGAAGTGTGGTGCGTAATGTGGTTTGAATCCACTGCTCGATCATAGAACTCAAAAACAACTGACACTGGGCTTCACCAGAATAGCTCCATGTAAGGAGATTGTCAATGGAGTGATGTCGAAAGTGAAAAAAACACCAAACATAATTTGATCAACTGCTACAAATAGGTGTGCCATGATCCAAGAACAACCAAGGTAACAAGGTGGACACGAGATCCAAATAAATAGGAGTGTCATGATCCAAGAAAAGCCAAGGTAACAAGGTAAGGACACGAAACCCGAAGAAGCAGTATCAACACCACACCCTCCCATACTGCAGAATGGGTAGAGTGACACCATAGATCTGTATGAGTTGTCAAAATCAACTACTCGAACACTGACAAACTAACATTGGGCTCCACCAGAATAGCTCCCCCACAAGAGAGACTGTCAACATGCCAAAAAAATTTGAAAATATAGATCCAAAATATCTCAACAAACAAGAGAGATATAAATGTATACACCCATAGATATAAGAATGCAATACCCAAAATTTTAGGATGTCGGGCTCAACCGAAATTACGTCCACAAGTGATCACAACACCCTCCCAAATTTGGCACTTTATAATTGAGTGCATGTAAATATTACAATGAGTAACAGTACCTTTTACATTTTAAATATGTGTATAAAAATGTCACCAATGTGTAGATCTCAAAAAAATACACAATTTCAAAAAAAAGATCACCTTAATCCGAGCTATGGATCAAAAGTTATGAGCTCTACAAGGTTTTGCTATTAAAATAATATTTTAATGCTGATCTTTTAAAAAGGTACACGTGACACCCAAATGTCCAAAGGGTAAAAGAGTGCATCCACACGATACATGCTTGTGACCAAAGGATAAAATCTTGCGCCCAAAACCTAAAATGTCCAGAGGGTAAATCATTGCATCTAGAGGGTACACGCCAATATCCAATGGATAAAAGAATGCACCTAGAGGGTACATCGATCTGTGTCTAGTGGATAAAAGACTACATCCAAAACTGAAATATCCAGAGGGTAAAAGAATGCATCCAAAAGGTACACACTTATATCCAATGGATAAAAGAATGCACCAGAGGGTATAGATCTACGTCTAGTGGATAAAAGACTGCATCCAAAACTGAAATATCCATAGGATAAAAGAATGCATCTGGAAGGTACACACTTATATCAATGGATAAATGAATGCACCGGAGGGTACATATTTATGTCTAGTGGATAAAAGATTGTATCCAAAACCGAAATATCTAGAGGGTAAAATAATGCATCGAAAGATACACGCTTATATCCAATGGATAAAAGAATGCACCCAGAGGGTACAAATATACATCCAAAGTGGATAAAAGAATGCAACCAAAACTAAAATACCGGAGAGGGTAAAAGAATGCATCTAGAAGGTACACTTATATCCAATGGATAAAAGAATGCACCCGGAGGATACGAGATCTACGTCCACATTTCACCTGTCTCAAAAAATAGTCAAGTTTACTGATCGATTCTAGGGTTTGGCACCTTCCAAATCTAATGCCACATTCTATTTTACAAAAAGTGCATCTTTGCAGAAAATTTATAGCAAATTCCAAATACATGAAAATAATAAACCCTTGCTTGCAAAGAAAAACTTACAGATGGATGTCTACATCATCTATAGCTCTGATACCATGAAAGGAATGATAAGAAGATTGTTCCAAGCCGTGATCTCAGATGATAATAGCACACCACATTATATTTGAAAAATAGAAGAGATAAAATACCATATATGGAAATCCATCATAATCCATAATGCTCAATACATTACAATAGAATGACTGTAATTATTCAATAAGAAATATGTGCATATAGGAGGAGGGAAGTGCAACTACTACCTAAATCAGTGGTGAAGAACTCTCACTAACTGATACTGGTAGTTAAGTTAACTCCAGAAGACTAGTAAGCTAACTCCACATAACTGAGAAGCTAACTCAACACAACTAGAAAGCTAACTCCACACAACTAGTACACCTAAGCAAGCTAACCCAACAAGTGTAGGGCTAACACAAGTGTAAGGATTATCCTAATAAATAAATAAAAGCATAAATAATAACCTACACTAACAATACCTGTAACATGTAAAATATATGTTCACCTACAAAACCCACAAAACCACATCAAATCCAAAAAATAAAGATGTAATATGGGGAGTAGGAATTACTCCAGGTGCTCATCCGACTAAGTGAACTTATGACCGGGCACTTCACAACATATCAAAATCCATGTAATTCTTGTTAGTATGTGAGGATTGTACCTTAAGATGCCCTAGTACAAGTTGCAATTGATAATGGGTTAGATCTAGAATATAACAATGTATAATATGTGTGGATGGAATAATGAACTTCTCCTTCCTATGTAGTGTATTGATAAAATCTAGTATCTTGTCCCTTGTATGGATTCTAGATGGATGCCTTTGAGTGCTTTGGATGCCTTTGGATGTAAGCTTAGGTGATAAATAGTAATTCTTAGAGCTTGGTCCTTTATTTTGGTCACATAACTATGTATTTATATGATTCCCTTATTTGAATTTTGTAATTGACAACTAGAAGACCAAACCATAAGAAAATAAGATGCCAAAAAGATAAAAGAGACCCAAAAGAAGCGAGTAAGAAGGGTCAAAGGCACCTAACGTGGATGAGGGTGCCTAGTAATCGGTGTCTGGATGGGCCTGGCATCCAAATCCATTAAAGAAAATTAAATAAAATACCAACTAGGATGTAGGGTGTGTAACACTAGATAGAAAACAAGAAACACATAAAAGAGGCCAAAGATAGTTTAACTACTAGTTTTATCACTTATGAATCATATACATGCCAATATGTGCTTATGACCTATAAATGTACCCAAGTGCATGATTTTGTGTCTAATTTTCCCCCACTTTAAGTTATTGAGTGAATACATGATAAAATAGAGTAGTTAGAAGATGTGTACTTGATAACCATGTAGGTTTTGATGGCAATAGCATGTCAAAGAGACAAGTGAAAGTGTGAAGTGATAAAAATGAAGTGTGGAAACTAAGAAAGAGAAAGTGACCCTAGGGATGAAGAATATGTGATTATTTGTACTTGTTTTTTTGCTTATATTGTTGATGTAGTTTGTTTCTTGTTACATATTAGGGAAGAACCTACAAAAGAAGATAAAAAAGTATTCAAAGTTATGTATTATGAAAAGTGTGTAAAAGTATCTTAAAAGGAAAGTGTGTACCTGATGTATAAAAGTGTAAAGGATAAAAAATGTCCTGAAAATGTTGTGTAGATTGAGTTATTTGGGAAATATCACGCCAAGTATTAATATTTTGGGTGATCTCATGCCAAGCATGATTTTTAGGGAAATCTGACACCATAGTAGAAGAGTGTTGGGGAGAGAAGCCTAGTGTTACTCTCCTTCCATGACTATTTCCAGAATAAGCACCATTAAAGATGGTACATCCCTATTTTATTTGAGGTTACAGAAAATTAGTTCAGAATTATTGTGACTAAAGGATACTATATGAGAATCCATGTGTGTTATGACTGAGTGGATTGTTCATGTAATCGTAAACTACTCTGAAGACAGTGATAGACTGTGTTGATAAAAAAAGTGATGCGTGTGCCCCTAGGACATAGGATCCTAGGGGAGGACATAGACACCCAAGTACTCCTATCTAAGCCTAGGAGTTAGTGTTTGTGTTGTCTTTGAGGACCCAAGTTAGTTTCGGGTCATTATGTGACTATGTGACTTCTCTGTTCTTGTAATGTGTAGGCTGCACTATAGCTTTGAGCTGTTGTATGGGGTGAATAATTCACCTTATGTATCCCACCACTCATTTGGGGTGCATGTGATGTCTATATGAGTGTGTGGCCCAAAAGATAGGACCCAATACTAATATAAAATGGATTCCTTACAAGGGGAGGGGATGTACATGGTAAAAACCAAGGCACATGTAAGTAAAGTGGCAAAAACTATGTTTAGTGCAATCAAATCTAGTATATAATTAGAAGACAATGAACAATCAAGAAAAAGGGAAGATAAATTATGAAAATATGGTTTCAAACATGGGACATATCTCATAATTTCACAAAAAGATCAGGTCCGAGGCATCCAAAAGCATACAATGTGCACATAAGACAAAGGGCATAACCTACAAACAATAACCTAAAATGAAAAATAATGATAATCAAAAGTGTAACAGATAACCATGGTGGCATATAGTCCTATAAACCATATGCACATGAAGTTCCCATTAGCATGTTAAAAAGGTAAATAATATGTCCAAGTGTTTATAGATCAATGGAAATTAGTATGCTATAAATAATTAATAGTAAGAAATGAAACAATAACACCTATAGTGTGTAAGAGTAGTAAGCTTAGACGCTCCCACGAGCCTTAGTGGGAATTTGGTAAAAGATATTGTTCCAAACATCATTATTGTGTGTAAAGATATATATGAATTTTTCATTTATAACTCGAAAAAAGTGAACACACATGTGTATATAGAAAATATAATGACATAATAAGTATCTATCTAGCAAAGTAAGAAAAGTGCATCATATGAGTATAAGCAAACAAGAGTAAGTGCAACCAATATATGCAATATTTTGTGAATGAGTGGAATGTAATGGAATGCAATGTGAATGTTATAGGAGTATCATACCCCCCAGCATATGTGAATGCATGAGATGAGGTTCATTTATAAAAGACCTCTTGATAGTGAAGAATCAACCATAAAACAAGAGTGTGTCATCGAGAAATGATTTTAAAGTATATGCTATAAAGATGTATCATGAAGCATAGAGCTTCAAGAGTGAATGGTTATAGGTTCGTTTCATATTTATACCCTCGTGGTCGACTATGAACCATAGAACTAGAATGCATCATATGGTAGTGACAATACAAGTTATGTATCAAGTTGTGTAAGATGAATGAGAAAGACTAGATGTGGAGCACGAAGCATAATGTGTATGTGTAGAAAGTAGAAATAATTTATAATGATTGAATGGGGAAAATAAATCATGATGTCCTCCAAGTATGTGTTATGGATAATAATCAAGTAACATCATCTTGGTGATCTTCATTTTCATGTCCAAATCCAAATGAGGCTGGATCAAAAACTTGGTAAGAAATAGTATGAGGTTGATAATATAAATAGCCATTACATGGTAAACTATACATGACCATGGCCTATTATTCTTAGTGAAAGGTGGTTGTGGAAAACTTGGTGCATACCAATGAGTAATATTTTGATTATAGTCGAGAAATGAATCATTACAAATATTAATGCAACCAAAATACATGGGAAATGTTATACTAGTATGATAAGGATCAAAAGTGCCACCAATTTAGTCAATCCAAGACTTCCCTAGTGTGAGTTGAGAGGCGCACGAACTATGTGCAAGGAAAACTGATAAATGGAAGATGTGGAGGCCATAAGCAAAGTGATGTAGACATACCTTTGATAAAGGTGTGAAGAATGAGGAGGAGGGAGGAGATTAGAAAGTGTGAATCCAAGTCATCCTAATCCATCATACATGAAAATTATTTCAAACCAAGTGGAAGTGAGTGGGATGTGAGGCCAATAAGATTCATGTATAAAATTGTTCATGTGAAAGGAGGAAGTGATGAAATAGAGTATAATTGAGAAGATGCGGTGGGTGTTATGGTTTCCAATGCGTAAATAGTTCCTTAAAGAGGATACATGTCAACAGTGAGAGGTAAGATGCTCCATGCGGTGGTAATCATCACTAGGATGTGTAGGAGTAGTAACAATTAGAGTAGGTAGTGCAATGATTAGGTATAGGTGGTATTATTTGAATGGGTCACAACCAACAATGATAGTATGTTTAGAGCCATCATGTATGAATTTAACATACCAATTAAATGTGGAAGGTACTACTTGCGTAGGATGAATCCATGGCCTACCAAGTAAGAAATTATATTGAATCTGTGGCATCGATAAAAAAGAATATTTTAGAAATGGTTTTGGGCCAAAATATGAGAGGTAAAGTGATATTACTTATGCACAAACATGTAGAAGAATCATATGCATGGATAGAAATAGATGAGGGGAAAGCATCAGCTAAATAAAGGACTAAATGTTTAAACAATGTTAAATTACAAAGAGTGAGCTCAAATCCAGTTGTCGACTAGTGTTATTTTAATGATCATGTTACATATGCAAGCCAAGATATAAAGGTGGGATTTTTATCATAGATATTAATAGATTTAGCTATGTTATATGGGAAAGTAAGTTGTTTATAAAAAAAGGCTATGAATACCTAGTATACAAGGTCCAGAGGAGTATTGGAAGGAAATTGTGTAGACACCAAAATTTGGTATCGTTACTCTCGATCTCCCACATGCACATTTTTCACCATGGTCCTATCTTAACCCTTTTAATTTAATTCACTTCACTTATTAAATGACCATAAATTATCCCATAACCTTTAATTATCAATTAATTCTTGTTAATGAACCTAAATTAGCTAATTACCCCTAATTAGCGTTAATCTTTCCTAATTGGCTAATTACCCATAATTAGCTTTCTACAGGATGTTTTTATCCCCAATCACTTAAAACCACATCCTATGCTTTTTCTATATTTTATCCTACCCATATTTATCTCCTATCTACCCATGGCACTTCCGTAGCAAACCCTTACTGCCAACATGCTTTAAAGAATTATCCTAATCCCCAAAGTCCCATATCTCAAACAAATCATTGATTTTACCATCTAAGGAATGGATTCTCTCATTCATTATCAACCGAACTCAGGGTCACCATCGAATATTTAAAATTACATTCACCCCCTCTTTTGAGGTATGCATGCAAACATTCGAGCTTTCTTGGGACTTGTGAACGCTTTCATTCTCATTCTGAATAACTCTACAATAGTTCTGAGACCTCTTGGAGCTCCTTATAACTTATTACATCACTCATGAATATCTTCGTGATATTACCATGTCATTTTATGTATTTTTATTAATATATTATCATATTATCATTTTCTTGTTTGCATCTAACTTCTTACGAGGTCTAGCTACCGTCAGAATTCTACTCTTAGTCTATTTTTCTAGCCATTTTACTTGCAAGTCTTATTATTCCGCTCATTTTCCATCCACCCTTTCTTTGCTTTGTCCAGTGTCACTATCTCTCTACCAAAGATGCCATCAACCCGGATCTGTGTCATCACCCTTTACTATTTCGGACCCTCCTCAATGTCTATTCCTGCACTATTACTATTTCAACTTCTCTCGATTTATTATTTAGATTTTTGTTACTCCAATTCTTCTATCTTCCACCAATCATCACCAACCTAGCCTAGTCATCATCAACCCGAGCGTTATTTCCATCTAATATCTCCAAATATCTCGTCTTTTTATGTCCTTTCTATTTCCCTATCTCAAATTTCATTCTATAAGTTTCTATCAGTATTTACAAGTCTCTTTCATCACCATACTCACGTTCGAGATCTTTCTATATCTGCATTTCATCGATTTTATGTCCCATCTTCTCAGTTCACCATCTACCTTCCTTTTGTAGTCCTGGGTCACCATCGACCCGATCAGGTATTCTTTATTTTATAGCAATTTAGATCAGATTTGTATGTGCCTTACATTTCTGCATTTTCAAGTTTTGTGTGCCTCATATTTTGCATATTATCCTATTTATTATCATTTATTTTATCCTATTTTATCAAAACACGGGGTTGACATCTAGAAAGGAAGTTAATGCTTCTTGGAGCTAACTTTTCAGAAACCCCTCATCTATCATCTAATCCATTTTCCTCTTAGTTTCCTTTGTTTTGCAGGTTTATCAACTTGTAGTAGCGAGGATCCATCATTTATTTTTCATCATTCATCCATATTCATCACACTTTTTAGGTACCTTAAACCATCCATGTTCTGAGTTATTTAGTTTTCTTTAGTACTAACTCATTAACTTGAACATGAATGAAAAATTTAGATCAACATTCTTGGCACACCCAGTGGGACCACCCTTTAGGTGATTCCTTGCATTTATTGTTATTTTTTTGTTTCTTTTGTCTTCTACTAATACTACAGGAAAACTATTCACTTTTTTCTTGTTTTTGTTGTTCTTTATTTCTTGGATCACTCTTCGCTTGCATCTTCTTAAAGATCAGATAAAAAGGAAAATATTTCTATAGTTATTCTCATTTTTGTCTTATTTTCTCTTTTTGCATCACATTTTCCCTTCCTTGTGTGTGTTCTCATCAAAATTTCACATTTGGATTTGGCTTAAAAATAACCCTTTGCATCCTTGCTTGAAAACATAGTTTAAGTAGGGGTTAATTGGTTGCATCTCACATTCTATCACACACAACAAAATTCACACATCAATCTACACATCTATAAATATTCCTACCATGTGAACTGATTGAGATTTGATCTCCCAATATGTAGCTGTTGTGGTGTTTCGCCACTTTAGAAATCCTACAGAGACTTGGGCCTCACGTACCTTCGGGTATATCAAGGACTCCCTAACCAAAACTAACTAAAATTAGCCTTAAACCTGTCATTTCCTAGGTACCTTCATTATCCATTTTCCTTTTATTTCTCACATTGAGTAATTAATCATGTTAATAAAAATTCATTGCATGATTTTTTTGTTAGTAAAATTCATAAAATAATATTTTCCCATTTTATGTCTTTTAATACCCCTTCTCGAGACCAAACAATGCAACACTATAGTATATCCAATGATATTTACTCCTACAATGATCTTAAGATTCTGCATTAGATCTCTCAAATTTGGAAAGACCATGTTATCTAAAATGATCCTCTTTTTGAAACCAACTCTCATATCTCCCCTCGGTCTATTTCCCCACCAACCACACCACCATCTCCTACTCCTTTAGAACCTCTCAGGCCTCCATCTAGCCCCATTTATGACTTCATATTTTGTATATTTTCCATGATATCTTAATCTTATCAATCTAATCCATTGGTAGATCATATTCCATCATGTCATATTAACATGATCCCTACTTCATCCAATGTTATCACTAGAATGCTTATCCAACCATATCAATCACCCAACAATGAATAATAAAATGTCCCTATCTCACAACATTCTATTCAATCTCGACAATCACGTCACATTCCTAACTCTCAACAACAATCATTATCACAACATATACAATCTTGATTTATTCCTACTCAATCCCCACCCTTTATTTATATTCCATCCTATCAAATAGTTCCTTTAGCTTTAAAATACCCTCATTCTTCTTTACATCTTTATCCATCCACTTCTCATGTTGTGTCGCCATAACCATCTACCTCTTAGGTTGTACCTTCACATGAGACTTATAAATCATCTCCCAATTATACCCCTTGGGGGAATCTTATAATTCCATCTTCGACAAGTTGATGAAATTTCATCTAATTACACTTTCCCCATCTAACCTATTGACACCTTATACCCAAAACCCCCTTGGTATCATGAGGTTAACTACTGTAGATATCACCAACTAATAGCTCATGACATTGAAAAGTGTTTTCCTTTTAAATATCATGTTCAAAAATTATAAATCGGGGTATCTCTAGATATAAAATCATGCCTCATCTTGCAATTGAACTCTTGACATCTTAGACAAACCTTTCCTTATCCTCCATCACCAAATCAATTTATACCATCCACATCTTACACATCCAATCCTTATGTAATCAATACCATACATCAATCACCTTCACCTTACCTATATAATCTATTTCATCATCCACCCCTACCTTAAACATTGTTCCTACAAATTCTACCACACCTATCACATTAACTTCTACCACATGTCCTAAATATACATTTATTCCTACCTTTACCCCATCCACATTGACTAAATATATCATAATCCAAAATATCATACCTAACCCCTTATCCATATCAAACACACCAATCATTATATCACCTATACACATTCCAATTTTACCTATCTCTCCTTCAATCCCAATTACCCCTTTATCAGCCCCATCAACAAAGTCACTTACATCTACCTTGACATCTTCATCACATATACCCACATCTTTTCCCATGTCCACATCACCTATTTTATCTCAATATTCTACACTTAATCTTCCAACATCTATTGTTTCCACATTAACCAATCCAAAACATACACAATCCACATCTCACAAACACCTCATTAATTACATCATACAAACACCCTGTTTCCCATTAATATCCACATCTACACCTAACATTTATCTTGTAACTTCATATAATTCATCCCTTATAACATCCACTTCATCATATGTGATCATGCGTAGTACTTCATCTACATCCACTCCATCCTTACCTATTATACTATCCATATAATCAATCACAATTCCTCTTTCCTCACTTCTACCCACACAAATCACATCAACTATAATAACTACATTGTCTTCATCTTATCCTACATCATTTTCATCATTTGAAGACCTTGTGAAATCATTCCAACTCGCCTTAACTCCAAATGATACTCCCATTTCATCATCACAATAAAAAAATTTCAATATTCTTTAAACATTATCAAACAAGAATTACTTCCCCCACAAATATTGAACACACAACCTTTGGATCCTCCAATTGAGATTATTGTCATCCATGCTTAATGGTAAACCTTCTTGATCAAAATCTAAGACTCTTGGAAATCATCCAAAAAGGTCTCTTATGCATCCTCATAATAATTTAGGTCTTCTATCTTCTTAGCAAGCCAATGCTACAACATCCATCCTAGGAGAACCCCCATCTCTTTTAGGGAAAATACCTTAATCTAAGACATCTCCCAACATTCAATCTAAATCCAAACAATCTAATCCTCCTCCCAAATCTAATTCACTTTCTAAGAAATTTAATTTAACTATCCAATCTATATCCACTCCTTTCCATAAATCCAATTCAAAATATCCTATTAAAACCCACAATACTTACCTTCCTTCCAACACTTTGATTGGTTCCTACGAAGATGCCCTTCAACATTTAATTCAAATATCTACCATTACAATTCCTCCTATTAAGTATTTTGATCTTCATAGTAAAAATATATCATGGTTTGATCAAAATCACATTTTTGCCTATCATTGTACCCTGGGTCTTGAAAACAAAAATTGTAAGGCCCTCCAAACCATCATTCGTGAACTTATTGAGGACGATAAATCTCTCGTCTCGAGAGGATCTTCCTTCTCCATGACTACTATAATTCTTACATATTCATCCATCTAATCTCCTCCTTCATTAACATCCTCCATTATCATTTCTCCTCCAAAGGAGGGTCCACCATTTTTCATCGATATCGTTTCCCTTGCCAAACACCCTTATGATCCTCAATTCAACCATCCAATCTTACGATCCCATCCCATCTCTTTCGACGTATACTAGCTCATCTACATCTTAGTTCACCAACGTGATCTCTTTCACTAGGGAGGATTCTCCCCTTCTTATAGGTCCTTTCACATATTATCCACATCAACTCATACCCCTATCCATCCAAAAACTCTCTTGATGTTGGGTGAATTCACTCTAAGAATTCCTCCTTGACATTTTCTTGTTTACCTCATCCAAATCTCATCCAACCCATCTCATCTAGTTTTATCCAATTATTATCTTATCTTATCCTATCAATTTATCTACCAACTTATCTAATCCAAAGTCCACCTTTGTGGCCATATTTATGCCTCTTTTGGAGTACATTGTTTCCATCTTTAATATTCTAAGCCCACCCTTGTGGCCATATTTGTGCCTAATTTAGGGCACCCTATTTTTCATCAAAAGTACCCCTTTGTGGCCATATTTGTGCCTCTTTTGGGGTACAATATTTTTCATCAAATTCCACCTTTGTGGCTATATTTTTGCCACTTTTAGGGCACCATAATTTTCATCCTAAGTCCACCCTTGCAGTCATATTTGTGCCTCTATTGGGGAACCTTTTTTCATCAAAGTCCATATTTGTGGCCATATTTTTTCTTCTTTTAGGGAACCATATTTTTCGTCCTAATCCCACCTTTGCGGCCATATTTGTGCCTATTTTGGGGCAGATTTTTTCATCAAAGTTCACCTTTGTGGCCATATTTATGCCTCTTTTAGAGCACCATACTTTCTATCCTAAGGCCACCATTGTGGTCATATTTTTGCCTCTCTCGGGGCACCCTATCTTTATCCTAAGTCCACCATTGTGGCCATATTTGTGCCTCTTTAGGGGCACCATATCCTCATCCTAATTCCACCATTGTGGCCATATTTGTGCCTCTTTTGGGGAAACATATTTCCATATTTTTCATCCAAATCCCACCTTTTGTGGCCATCTTCATCTTGTTAGGGATGCATACTTTTGTCTTTCCCTTAATTTTGAAAGTTAGCACATAGTTTCCATCTCCTCTCATCTTAGATATCCCATTTCGTTGTCTCTTTAAGGACACATATTTTCTTTTCTTCCTTAAGGGTAACACATATATTTTATCTTCACTTGTTCATTACATCCCATCTTTTACAAATTGTCACTCTATCCTATGGCGACTTTAATGTTGGTAACCTCGTCATTATAGAAAATCAGAACATTAATACTCTAGAAAGGAGCCAACATGGAAATTTTTACCCCAACATGATTGGACTATACATTATCACACATAAGTATGGGTTGGAAACCTATCGTTTGGCCTCCCTTGAGATTAAACCGAAGTGGAGCTGTTTAACGCATTGTACTTAAGAGTTGTTTATTGTTAGCACATTACCAGTGAGCACTTCGTCATATCTTTAGATTATCCCTCCATCATTAACCTCTTCCATATATCATTGTAATGATTTGGAACTATGTGGTCTACCATTAATATCCTAGATATGACCTTAGATATATGGGCTACCATTTCATCCATTCTTCTCTCATGATCTTTGGTATAACTAACTATTATTGGTTATATGTTAACATCATGTTTTGTTTGCATGTGCCTTGCATTACTTGGATCCCCCTATTGATTACCTCCAATGTAATTATAGGAATCATTTCATCATGCATTATTTAGTATGTCGTAGCATCATTCATACCCTTTGGTCACATATAGTTTAATCCATATTTATTATCTTATCTCATATATTGTCTCATCCATCATCCAAATACACCTTATCTATCTCATCAAATATTTCCTAGTCTATCATGTCTTCATTCCACACTTGTGTCCATCTTTGTGTTCCCACTTTTAGGGCATCATATCATGCATTTTCTTATCTCACCTTTTTGTCCATATTTTTGCTCTTTTTCTAGGGCACCATTTCATCATTTCATCTTATCTCAAGTCCACCCTTATGGCCATATTTATTCCCCCTTGGGGAATTTTATATCATCATTAATTATTTTTCCTTTTCATCCTTTTTTCATGTCATCTATTGGGGCACTATATTATCATCCATGTATTATCTCAAGTCAATTTTTTTCCATATTTGTGTTCCATCGGGGCACCATTACTCATTTTATTATATTCTACTTCCTTGGTCATCATTGTGCCCTTTATTGGGGCACCATTATTTCTCTCCTCATCCATTTTATGATCATTTACTAGGGAACCATCTCATTATCTCATCCTATCTCAAAGTCCACCTTTGTGGCCATACTTATTCCTACTTGGGAATTTTGTATCATCACTTTTAGCATTTTTCCTTTTCATCCATTTTTGTGCCCTTTTCTAGGGAGTCATTATTTTGAACGTCATCCTTTTTAGATGAATACCTTTTGTTTGATTCCTCATGTATAAAGTATTTTGCATTATTTTCGCATTTGGTTGCAAATAGTTTGGTGTTTTCCTATGACTGTCAAAGTGCTCATGGCTCGCACCCATTTGAGATGGTTCCCATTGGAATCCATCCATTTTGTAGTGCTTCTTGCCCACTCGTTGGCCCATAGAGCATTACCTCCATCTCCATTAAGACCATCCTTTGTTCCCTACAAACGTGATATTGGAATCACTACCCTACATTTTTATTGTTGAATAAATCCTTCTTTCTTGGGGCATCTTTCCTCGCATTATAATTTTACTTATCCTTTTTCTCCCACCCGATCATCATTACTCTTCTCTTGTTCTTCATCTTGTTGGTACCCAAATTGATTCTCCTTCAAAGTCTGAGAAGCATCACAAGTTTAGCAGGAAGCTTAGAGACAGATAGATCATGATGATTCATTTTGTAGCTAGGGATGGGATCTAACTGGCCCTTAATCACTCAGATGTGGAGAAATGGATAGCACCCTCAAGAGGATTTGATCTATCCTCACTATTTTAGGTTGTTCCTTTCAACCAAGGTAAGAGAACCCTTTTGTAGCCTGTTGTTTATGGAGGAGATGGAGATATCCTTCCTAACGAAGTTGTTAAGGAGAGCTTGAAGAAAATATGATCAATGCAAAAATCTAACTCTCACGAGTTGTCACTCTAGATAGTGGAGATATTTTCTAGGCAAGGTTCAAGCTACAAAAGACATTTGGAATCCTAATTGTTTCTGCATGTTTTGGTAGTAAAATTTGTGCATTTGTATACACACATGAAAAACAGGGGTAGTATGGTTAGGATTAGTTGATTTGAATGAATTTGCTAGGAGGTGAAATAGGATAAAGTTGATTATACCTAATATTTGAGAACTTTTACAAAATGGAAAACTAAATCAACAGAATGCCACAAAGCAACTAAAATGTTTCTTTAAATAGAGTATGTGCTTCAATGGAGGCCAGATTAGAACTTTTTCACATAATCTATGATATTCTAACACCAAGGCTTGAGTTGGAAAACCCAAAAAAATATCAAGATCTGAGCCCAATCACACTTGAGATACACCCAAAGGCTTACAGACAATCTCTATCAATAGATGAGAGAAAAGAGATTATTCATTTATTTCACTCCCAGATGAAAGCTCTTCTAAGAAATAAAATTCCATATGCCACCAAAATATCACAAGGATTGAGACCTATGTGATTGAGACATATTTTGACACAAGATTGCAATAGGAACAAGAACAACTATTTACAGACATTCAAAAGTAAAGCCACACATTTTGCATAAGATCCACATAGAATAACTCAAGTTTGATTAAATTTATCAACACGGGAAAGTTTCTAGAACAATCTCAGAGCTTGTCAATGGTTGTACACTCACAACCACCTTGACATGATCAAATTCAATACAAAAGAGATATATAGGCTTCTCAATTAGCTTCTCAAAAGGATGAGCTCTATCAAGCCGGTTTTCTATTAGGAAAATCAGTCCCGACCCCTCACACTCTAACCCTTTGCATGAAAAATTTGTGCCATTTATAAAATTTACAACAGAGCATTCCCCCCCCCCCAAAAAAAAATCTAGACATTGAGTAAACGAGTGGCTTTCCCTAATCTCGATCGTGATTCCTAGAATAAGATCTGTAAAACTTTGTCGGGTGTTCTAGGGAAACTCTCTTCAAATATCTCCTACATTCAACTCCTTCCTCTATTGGATCACTTCTCCCTTTATTCACTAACCAATTTCACCTTTATTATGTCCAATCTGGTTCTTTGCGTGCCTGGGAAGAAGAAATAGAAGATCAAATCAAGCCCTAAAGGTCAGGTCTCAGCTTAATGGTAAAAGATCTCCCCATATTTTCCTCATCCAACCAATATATAAACATGTATTTTGCCAAGGAAAGAAAAATCATGCCGAATCGACGAGTTAGATCACATATTAATGGTGAGAGATGTTTACAGAACTTCCCCACCAAACTAGGATACTAGATTAATGCTCCTCTTCATTTGGCATGTAGGAGACTCCAAGAAATGATTAAAAAACCAAAAAAATACGCATCCCTAGGGGTTATGGAGTGAAAATGGTAGAAAAATAAAATACATATAGACAGGTTGTCATTGATTTCTATTTTGAATTTGGACCATCCACGTGGGACATATATTTTAGAGTGGGCTGCGAGTTCCCTTTTTCCTTTTGCAACTTTTGGAAAATGTAAATTTTCATATTTTTCTCTACACCTCCGCCCCAGAGAAATGAGCTTGACACATGTCCTAAGGTGGGCCCCAAAGGAACCGTGACCAAATTTTGCCATTTCACCTCTTTTTTGGAAAAGGGAAAAATTTTAGGTTTCACTCGTAGCTCCGCCCTCTTACTTCTAGTCTTTGATGTGGGTCCCAGTGGAACCACACTTCCTTTTTTACTTTTAACTCCTTTCTCCACAAAAGGAAAATATTCCAAATTTTCCGGGAGTCTACACCTCGTTATTAACCAAGGAAAAAATTTGACAATTATCTTATGGGTCTATGAGCCATTATGATGTTTTAATCATTTTGGTAGCAAGGGAAAAACATCCAAGTTACCCCCCCGATGGTCCACTCCTCCGGCCTTTGACTTTTCCCACTTGCCATGCGTCACAATGGTGTATCTTGAGATGGTTCCCAAAATTTGAGACCTTGGATGAGTGCGGGCTCACCACATTTCTTGGCCCGATAAAATTTGTCTGAAGGCTTAAAGATTAGCGAGAAGACGCCATGTGTCGAGTTACGAGGCAATCTCCTTTGGCCATTTGAAAAATCTAAGAAAAATGCAATGTGAGTGGAGCCCTCCAAGTGTCATCCTGGTGCTTCTTTAAAATAAAATTCAAGGGCTAGTTCTTAAACATGCCGGTCCCTCCACGTGTCCCACACCTCTCAAAACCTTTTGAAAAATGCCTCCACATGTCCTCGGGATGTAATAAAAGAGACCCAAAGTAGAGATCTTGAACAAGCGCAAGGCTCACCACATGTCCCCTGTTCCACCAACCCTGTACTCACTACATAAAAATTTGTCTAAGTTTGGGAAAAGTAGTGGAAGCCTCCACATGTCGTCTGGCACACCTCCAAGGCCAAACCAAAAATTAAATCTTCAAATGAGCATCATTCCTCCATGTGGATAAGTTTTGGGTTAAAAATTTGAGTAAATTTTAGGAGTGCCCCACCGAGCCGCATCCGATAAAAAAATGAACACGTAGACACCATTGGGGTGCAAATAAGAAATTTTCCCCACCACTTTAAAATTTTCTTAAATTAGAGCACTGCAAGGTGTGGGGCGAGTTCAATTTTTTTGCCAAAGTAGCCAAAAGGAACAAGTTCAAAAACAAACCCACCGTGCCCCATCCAATTAGAATAAGCCACGTAAGCATGAAAATAACCAATCGAATTGAGCAGAGCCATGGGACCAAGTTTTCCTTTTTCCAAAAAAGAAAAAAAAGCCATTAAGTTAAAGCATTTTCTCGTCATTACACGACCAACCAAAAGATGCCATGTGACCACCTTTGAATCTTTGAGGAATAGTTTTGATAGGGAAAGGACACCCACCGATCATCAAAAACATAGAAATTCACCATTCATGCCCAAAACCTGATTTTTTCGCTAAGGATGAAATTTTTGGAACAAAACCAAGTGAATCATGGTTCCAAGCATCTTTTGACCATGGATTTGGATTTTCAAAGGCATAAAAATGTAAATTGATCATTCTCGAGCTTCCATGATCGGGAAAGATAGGGAAAATGGCAAGGCCCATGGATTTTCAAGAAATTAGGGAAAAAGTAGGGCAAACTTAGAGAATCCCTCAAGGAGGGACATCAAAATGGATTTTCCAAACAAATTGGAGCATTTCAAACAAAGGTAGAAGCTTTTAGAACACCCGCACTAAGAGACAAAATGTTTGAGAACACGTAGATCGGAGGAACATAATGGAAAATGGGGTGAAACATAATTGTGCACCAACATCAGCTCCGACTTGGGGATGGGCACTCCTTGCGAGTGCCACAAGAACAAAGTTAGACCAAGTGTCAAAATATCCATTGGGTAAAGGATTCAGCTTTCAAAGCACAAAACTAGAACTATCCCCAAAAAATGAACCAAGAAACTAGCAAAAACAAGCCACTAGGGGCGAAGCGAAATAAAACACAAACAAAAAACAAACCAACAAACTATACACTGTACATGTGATGTTCACCATGATTTCGGGAATCAATCCAAGAAATGTTTCAAATGCCTGCCATTAATAGGAAATTCAAGAAATTCCCCATCCAAATCCTTGAGGAATAAGGTATGTTCACCAATTCTGATATTAATGGAGTAAGGGCCCATCCATAAATCGTCAAATTTTCCATGCTTTCCCTTATCTTCATGCCTATTATCCCATAGCAGCATGAGATCTACAAAATTAAAAGCTCTTTGGGTGACTTTCTTGTCAAACAATTTCTTGACTTTCTCCTAAACCTAACATTCCTTTGGTGGGATGCCCTCCTTTCCTCATCAAGTTCAACAACTGATTAATGCGGACATCATATGGACTTACCTCTTGATCTTCCGGTTGTTGCATGAACTGATATGAGGATAAGCTGGATGTGCAGGGGAAGTAGGGCCTTGAATCATATACCAACTCAAATGGACTCTTTCTAGTGGCTCTTTTAATAGTATTTCTATCAGCCCAAACAACAAACTTCAATTGTTCACCCCATTTTCTCTTGTTCAAACTCTAAGGTTCTTTGATAATCTTCAAAGACGTTTTTATTATTGGACTCACTTGTCCATTTCCTTGGGTATTATAATTAGATGCATATGTCAAACTCATCCCACACTCTTTGCACATTGCCACCAGAGGTTTATCTCTTAAACTCATGGCATTATCAACTACAATTATAACTAGCACTCCAAACCTGCAGATGATGTGGTTTAGCACAAAATTCATGACAACTTGGTGTGTTTCCTTCTTGGTGGGGATTGCCTCCACCCATTTAGTAAAGTAATCAGTGGCTATAAGAATCCACTTATGGCCAACACTTGAAGGGTCTGAAATTTCACCAATGAAATCCATTCCCCATTGCTTGAATGGAGCTTCAATTGATACAGGCTATAAAGGAAGGGAGCCTAAAGCTTTTAGTCTTCCAGAGAAGTGCTAGAAACTCTCACATATTCTAACCAACAAGGTTGTATCCTTAAAGAGAGTTGGCCACCAATAACCAACCCTCAGGATCTTATGTGTCATGACTCTTGCAGCAAAATTCCCCCCACAAACTCCTCCATGGAGATCAGCAATTATCTTGGGGCTTCTTCTTCAGTAATGAACCTTAAGAGGACTCCCTCTGGGTTCTTCCAAGCTACTTCATAATAAGTAATGACATATTTATGGGAAGCCAACTTAAGGGCACTTTTTGGTTCTTACTTCAATACTCGGGGTAGTTCGGATGTCGAGATAAAAATTACATCTTTGTACCACTCAAAACTCATCAATTTTTCAAAAACATCTACCCTACGTTATTCCACCTCATTCACCTCAATAGTTTGCAATTTTCTCTTAGCCATAAGCTTAGCCAAGCCCAAACCTCTCACCAGACTTCATGGTTTAGATATCCAAGTCATACTCTTACAACTTGTTCACCCATCTCGCATCTTTTGCTTGAGATTTCCATCTCTCGATAAAATGTATTTCAACATGGTGTGGGGAACATAAGAAACAATCTTAGAACTCAAAATGTAAGGCACGAAAACCTTTATTTCTTTTACCAAGGAAAATGCTTGTTTCTCCACACTAGTGTATTTAAACTCAGACCCTACGATACCTTTCGAAAAAGGAAATTGGCCTCTCAGCCCCTTCATCATCCTTCTGCAGCAAGATAGAAGCAATAGTGTTCTCTGAAGCAAAAGAGAACAATTGAAAGGGCTTCTTATAATCTAGAGCTGCTAGAATAGGTGCATGCTTTAGTGCCTCTTTAATCCCATTGAAATCTTGGATGGCAGCCTCCTCCCATTTGATGGCCTAGTCCTTTTTTAGCATGGAAGTGATTGGAATGGTCAACTCAGCAAAGTTTGATATGAATCTCCTGATGAAGTTTATTTGCCCAAAGAAAGACTGAATTCCTTTCTTGGTCCTTGGAATTGGGACCTTGCTGATGGCCTCTACCCTTTCTAGATCAATCATCACCCCTTCTTGTGACACGATGTGGCCAAATGATTTTTCCTTCTACACTCAAAAAAGGAACTTCATTTGGATTGAATGAGATGCCATATTTTCTACATCTTATCAAAGCATCTTCTTAAAGTGCAGCAAGTGATCATTTCTTTTCCTAGAAAATACGATTTACAACATCTTGATAAACTGCAATAAACCCATTGATCTAACTAGAAAAAGCAACATTCATTGCTCTTTGAAAGGTGGCTCCAGCATTCATCAAACCAAAGGGCATCCTAACATACACATACATCCTGAAGGAGTAGTAAAGACCTCTTGATCATTTCGATTCCTTCACCACAACTTGGTTATAACCGGATAAACCATCTAGGGTGGAGAGAAATTTATAACCATTCACTAATTGCAACATTTTTTCCATATTTGGTGAAGGATAATTATCCTTAATAGATTCTCTATTTAGATTCCTAAAATCTACACACGACTTGATATCACCATTCTTCGTTCTCTTTGGTACTAGGTTTGTAACCCAAGGAGAATACCTTTTGGGATGAATAATCCCTCCATCTCTTAGCTTCTTTAGTTCCTCTTACATTTTAAGAGATAGAAGTGGATTGATTGACCTCTATTTCTACTCGAATGGATTTGCATTAGACACCAAGGGAATCTCATGTTGAAACAGGTCCTCTTTGTATGCTAATAGTTTAGAATAGGTCTAAGCCATGCAATCCTAATTTTTTTAACAGATTGGATCTATGACACTTCTCCTCCTAATTGAGTTTCTACCTAACCAAATATTCCTTGGTTTCTCCCTCATGCCAAGGTCATGCTCCTCAACATCCCTTGAGGTTGTGATATGTCTATTAATAATGCAATCAACATTATCAATATTTTATTCAAGAGCAACCAGCCCTCTAGGGATGGTATTGGTCTTTATTTGGATGATGCCCTTGCGAGAAATGGTTTCCTTACCTGGCACGCTTATGCACACCATGGGTTCCCAATCAACATTTTGATTAGAAAACTCCTCCTTGTTCTGCAGAAATCTTCGACGAGCATCATCTTCAAAAACTTGACAATTCTTAATATTTTAGGTATAGATGGCCTTGTTAATGCCTCAACCTCATATTCACAATATGGGGACATTTCGTGTTTATCAAACTGAGATCTCAACACGAAAGTCTATCTACCATATCATTTAACCTCCTTTCATGATGCACAATGTTGAATGAATCAAACATCTCAATGAAATCCCAAATTGCATGCTTGTATTGTTTCATTCGCTGATTCTTTGTGGCATACAGTTTTCTTACTTGCTTTACAATTAATTCTTAATTTCCCTTAACAATGATTTCTTTAACACCTATTTCCAAGCAATCCTCAAACCTAACAATAGTACCTCATACTCAACAATGTTATTAGTGCACTCAAAAATGTGTTTGAAGGAAAAGGCAAACCTTTTCTACGGCTGGGAAATCGAGAACCACACACGCACCATTCCCAAATTTAGAGAAAGCTCCATCAAACAATAAAGTCCAGGGAGAGCCCATTTGTTCAAGGCATTTGCATTCTTCAATCTTGTGCTCCTTTCCATAAGCAAATCCTACAAAATTATCTGCATCAACACTTGTGTACGATATTTCATAGGATGCATTGTTGGGATCTTCAATAAGGTGCAACATCTTCTTTTCCCCATACAACCTAACAAGGCTGCCCTAAATTGGGATGGTGGCATAGGACATGTCCATTTGGACACTCCCACTAACACCTGCTACCCATTTTATAGACAATATCATGCCCCACTTGGCTGGGAAGTCAACAATGACAACATCAAGTTTTAAATTTTTACCTAGGTAAGTTGTAAGCTGCACCACCAAACCCTTCACACATCCCACTACTAGAACCTATCTAGAGTCCATTGCAGTACACTTCCCATATGCTGTTGTAACCTTAATATCCAACTCATTCATGACTTCCAAAGGTAAGACATTGCATGATGCCCCTGAGTCAAACATGCAGTTGTGCAACAATTTGTTCTTAATGATCATGGTAGTGAAGAATGGATCCACAATTAGCTGAGAGTCCACCAAGGATGTCCCCAAATAGACCTTAGGTGGTTCACCTAATTCTTTGAATGTTGGTGGTGTTTCTAACTCTTCAACGATTGGAGGATTCTTCACAATGTTTACATTCCTACCTAGGGAAGTCTTCTCTTCTTTCAATCCCAAGCATTCAAATGATCTCTTTTGTGCTTAGGAATCCTAAGCAACTCAACAATTGGAACAGACTTTGATTGACTGAAAACTTGGGAAATGTCATATGGGACACTCTTTGGAAAGGCGTAATGGAAGGAAGAATAACACAATCACTAGGTGGTACAAGATTTTTGACAGCTTGGGCATGAGGAGGGGTATGATTTTTGTTTAGAACTACAGGGATTTTGGCAGATGCATCTTTCTTAGGAGCCTCTTTAGGAATGTTTGAAATTAAGGGAGCTTTTGGCTTAGCTTGAGGCCTTGCCCCTTTGACAACCTTACTTCTTGTGTTATATTCCTTCTCTTGAGCAACAACAACATTCATCAGTAAATGTCTATCTTCCTCAGATGGGATTCCTCCATCATACTTCTTTATCATTATTGGGAAATTCAAAAGCTTGTATAATATCTACTTATAAATTATGAGAGGGAGGAAGAATAGGTACTCTATTAATGCAGTCCCAAAAAGTGACAGTAGTTCGGGCACTTATCACCTCAGTTGAAGTTGCCCCTTGTTGTGAGCTCATGGAACAACCCATCATGCATACATCATCATAACTATCATCATGAGCTTCTTCTTCTTCTTGCTGATCTTTCTCACATGGAGCATGGGGCATGAAACATCTATCACACCAATCATTGACATATATCTCCTCCACTACAGTCACTCTGGCAGCCAAAGGATCAGGTACCAATCTATTTTCCCTTGTTTGTGACAATTAATTTCCAAATCCAATAGGTCCCTTACCTCTTTGTCATCAGATCTTTGATGATTTGTAAATATGTCTTAGCCCCGCTACTTGTGTTGACCTTGTGAACTTTTTTGAGTCCCATTTTCTACTGGGCTAACTTGTATGATATTTCTTTGACATCCCCTACCAAATTTTTCACAACTTCCTCCAAATCAAGTAGCCTTACTTGTTTGAGACTTTTAAGGTTAATTTTTTTACACCCTCAATTTTGGAGGATTTCCAATTGTCTTGATGTTATTCTCTATTTGCATGGCCATGGTGAATGCATGCCTCAAATTAGTAGGGTTTTTGTCCCTCAAGTATTAAGTAACCTTTTTATCAAATGCATCGAATATTTGATCAAACATGATTCATCACATGGCCTTATCCTAACAGAAATCTCCTCAAGGTCTTATTAAACCTTGTGTTGAAATTATGTACTAACTCATTAGGATTCTTCTTGATGTTTTCAAATTATAATAGAAGAAACCTAGGGATAGTTCTATCACCATCCGCAATCTAAATGCATTGTTCATCTCGATCAGAGTCAATGGAGTTATCGGCAAAGATTTGTACCAGTCCCCTGCATTTTCTTCTAAAGTATGGATAAATAGCTTGATATATACATCTTCATGTTCAATCTCAAAGTCTTCCATCATATTGATAAAAAGATTTAGATGTTGATCACCAGTTATGGCATTGTTTCCTTGGAACTTTCGTAATCTATTCCTTACATCTTGTGGAACTACATTTGGATAACTAGTCATCCCTACAAAATTTCTAGGTCCAAAGGTGTTTATAACACAAGGGAGTGCAGGTGGGGGCTAGGTAATGTTGTTTTGCAGAGGTGACCCTAGAGGAATGAAAAATTGGTGGGGAGTAGAGTGTATTTGAAACACAAGGGTATGATTTTCAAAATGGATATCCCCTATAGGCCTTGTTTCTCGAAAACCCTATCATCTTTTGAAAAGATAGGGGTAGAATGAGAGGAAAACTTTTCAAAATAAAATGAAGGCCCCTCTCAAGTTAGAAAATTTAGTTCCACAACAAGGCTACCTAATTCAAAAGCACTTGAACTACAGTCTTCAATGATAGGTCGATCACTTTCATCAATAAAGATCCCTTTTCTTGTCTGCTGATCTCCAACAACTCTCTAGGCTTTTATTCCTTCTGACTTTATTTCTCCTAGCTCTAGAAATAATGTCCTAGCAGGATCCCTACCAAAGAAGGATCTTCTTCCTTCCATCTTTGCTAAGATCGGTGACAAATTTCACTTGACAAAGGTTAATACACTGGTACTCATCAAGAATCAAATAAACAGGAGTTCTCACTAAGTATTTCCACCTTAGTTGTGCAAATACACTAAAATATGATTTGTCAACACTAGAAACTAGAAATGGAAAGATCTAAATTTTATTTACCCAAACTTATCAATGAAAGCTAGGGCACTAGGCATAGGAATTGAAATAATTACACACATCACATAGAGCATATAAAAAGTGTTTAGCGAGTGGTCTGAATATGAAGCTGCAATCACAGCCTCTCCGGCGATGGCGCTAGTAAGGTGTTGGTACCCAAATTGATTCTCCTTCAAAGTCTAAGAAACATCACCGGTTTAGCAGGAGGCTTAGAGATAGATAGATTATGATAAGTCATTTTTAGCCAAGGATGGGATCTAATTGGCCCTTAATCACTCAGATGTAGAGAAATGGATAACACCCTCAAGAGGATTTGATCTATCCTCACTATTTTAGGTTGTGCCTTTCAACCAAGGTAAGAGAACCCTTTTGTAGCTTGTTGTTTATGGAGGAGATGGAGATATCCTTCCTAATGAAGTTGTTAAGGAGACCTTGAAGAAAATATGATCAATGCAAAAAAATCTAACTCTCACGAGTTGTCACTCTAGATAGTGGAGATATTCTCTAGGCAAGGTTCAGGCTACTAAAGACATTTGGAATCCTGATTGTTTTTGCATGTTTTGGTAGTAAAATTTGTGCATTTGTATACACATGAAAAATAGGGGTAGTATGGGTAGGATTAGTTATTTTGAATGAATTTGGTGGGAGGTGAAGTAGGATAAAGTTGATTATACCTAATCTTTGAGAACTTTTACAAAATGGAAAACTAAACCAACAAAATGCCATAGAGCAGCTAAAATGTTTCTTTAACCAGAATATGTGCTTCAATGGAGGCCCATATTAGCAATTTTTCATATAATATATGAGATTCTAACACAAGGCTTGAGTTGGAAAACCCAACAAAATATCAAGGTCTGAGCCCAATCACACCTGAGGTACACCCAGAGGCTTACAGGACAATATCATGTCGATAGATGAGAGTAAATTGATTTTAAATCATTTATTCCACTCCCGGATGAAATATCTTCTAAGAAATAAAATTGCAAATGCTCCTAACCTATCACAAGGATTGAGACCTATGTGATTGAGATAGATTTTGACACAAGATTGCAATAGGAACAAGAACAACTATTTGTAGACATTCAAAAGTAAAGCCACACATTTTGCATAAGATCCACACAGAATAACTCAAGTTTGATTAAATTTATCGGTAGGGAAAGTTTCTAGAAAAATCTCAGAGCTTGTCAATGGTTGTACACTTGCAACCACCTTGACATGATCAAATTCAATACAAAAGAGATATATAGGCTTCTCAATCAGCTTCTCAAAAGGATGGGCTCTATCAAGCCTTTTTTATATTAGGAAAATCAGTCCCAACCCCTCACACTCCAACCCTTTACATGATAAATTTGTGCCATTTATAACATTTACAACAGATCCTTTTCCCCTAAAAATCTAGACATTGAGTAAACCAGTGGCTTGCCATGATCTCGATCATGATTCCCAGAATTAGATCGTAAAAAGTTGGCGGGTGTTCGAGGGGAAAATCTCTTTGAATATCTCCTGCATTCAACTCCTTCCTCTAGTGGATCACTTCTCCCTTTATTCACCAACCACTTCCACCCCTATTCCCAATAACGGTTCTTTACATGCATGTGAAGAAGAAATGGAAGATCAAATCGAGCCCCAAAGGTCAGGTCTCACCTTAATGGTAAAAGACGTTCCCGGATTTTCCTCACTCAACTAAGATATCAACATGTCTATTGTGTGCCAAGGAAAGAAAAATTAGGCCAAATCTGATAGACAGATCACATATTAATGGTGAGAGACATTTATAGACCTTCCCCACCAAACCAGGATACCAGATTAATGCTCCTCTTCATTTGGTGTGTAGGAGACTCCAAGAAATGATAAAAAAACAAGAAAATATGCATCCCGGGGACTACGGAGTGAAAATGGTGGAAAAATAAGATACAGATGCACAGCTGCCATTGATTTCTATTTTTAATTTAGATCATCCACATGGGAGATTGATTTTAGAGCGGGCATGCAGGTTCCCTTTTTCCTTTTGTAACTTTTGGAAAAATGTAAAATTTTCCCATTTTGTTCCACTGACTCCACCCCTAAGAAATGAGCATGACATGTGTCCTAAGGTGGGCCCCAAAGAAACCATGACCAAATTCTTCCATTTCACCTCTTTTTTTGGAAGGGGAAAAATTTCAAAGTTTCCCCCATAGCTTTGCCCTCCCGCTTCTAGTCTCGATGTGGGTCCCAGTGGAACAATGCTTCCTTTTTAATTTTAACTCCTTTCTCCACAAAAGGGAAAAATTCCAAATTTTTCCTGGGATTCCACACCTCCACCATTGACTTGGGGAAAAATTTGACTATTCTCTGTCGGCTATATATGAGGCCATTCGATGTTTTAATCATTTTGGTAGCAAGCGGCAAAAATCCAAGTTTCCACGATGGTCCACTCCCCCGGCCTTTGACTTTTCCAACTACCATGTGTCACAATGGCACATCTTGAGATGGTTATCAAAAGTTAAGACCTTGGATGAGTGCGGGCTCACCATGTTTCTTGGCTCAGAAAAAAAATTCTGAAGGCTTAAAGCTTAGCAGAAGGTGCCATGTTTTAGGTTCTGAGGAAATCTCCTTTGGTCATTCGAAAAGTCTATGAAAAAATGCAAAGTGAGTGGATCCTCTCAAGTGTTATCCTAGCACTTATTTAAAATGAAATTCAAGGGTCAGTCCTTAAACATGCATGGTCCCTCTATTTCACCTTTTTATGAGATTGTTTCTTTGAAGTGTTGACGAAACAGATAGGGTAACGGGCATAGGAGGAATACCTATTCAAATGTCGGTTGATGGGTTGTTGTGCACATATGACTCCTGAATCCACAGCTGATCGTGAGAGATTCCTTTTGGCTAGTAGGAACTAACTATAATGAAAACAAGACCACCAGAAGGAATTAAACAATATGGGCAGTGAACTTCCTAGCATATGCTAGATCCGAGAAGTGTGATACTTCCTAGATGGCTGTCAGTACACTATTTTAAACAATTCAATGCTATAAACAAAGTAAATCCTATTGTTATTTTAAAATGATTTAGGTATCTCACTCAAAAACACAATAAGAAATAGATCTAATCTAACAGGCTAAGCTAGAATAGAATCCAAAGGTCAAATAATTGGTTTTGGGTCTCTACAGGTCTGATAAAGGGTCTCGGGTAGATCACAAGTGAAAGAGGGTGAGATAAAATTAGGTGGGCAGGTCTCTTCGGGGATGACCGACGGTGGTTAGGTGTAACTGGCGTGCGATTCTTGCCGAGATCGGAAATGTCACAAAACAAGCTGGGGTCTCCTTTGTGATTGCACAAAGGACTTTGGTTGGTTGGGACAAGGTATTGGGTGACTAGAGTAGGCTTTTGTGAGGTTTTAATGGGTATACGAAGGTGAAAATGTGGAGAAGGTCAATAGGGAGCAAAATAAACAATGGATGATAAAATGAAATAACTAGGAATGTATGATGTTGTACTTACTTAGATTTTGTTCTTGAATGTCTGTGTGTGAGGGATGGAGGTGCTAGTGATGGGTTTGAAGGTTGCAGTGATTACCAACTAAAGAAAAGCACTGCATGGGTTACATATACACTCCTCTTTGCTTGGATAGATCGGATCATGGGTGGGATGGCTATGTAGGAGAATATGCTCAATCTCCCTCCCGGATATGAGTTTTCACTTTGGAATTGGCTCTCTAAAGATGTGTTATCTCTATGAGATGTTTTCTTTCTCATCAAATGTCTCCCAATGTTTTCCAACCTTGAGAATAAGGTAGTTTAGGGGTTAAAAGGGGTAACAATGGCGGTCGGCTTAACTAGCAACGGTTAGGGATAATCGACGTCGATCAAGGCGAGGATTTCCTAGGTTTACTAAACTAGGAGATCCTCCCGATTTCCTTGGATCTCATATCATTATACCACATATTAAGCTGGGAGCTTCTTGTGAGCATGTAGGAATTTGGTTAAAGGGAATGTAGGCATTGATTTTTAGGGTTTGGGTAAGTCTTAGTTAGTTATGGGAACTTGCTAATAATAGGTCTTAGGTTGAGTTGGCTTGGTGAGGTGTCTAAGTGAAATGTATGTGGGGATATTATTCGAATAAGATATTTAAATAATAAATATAGTGAGGATAATGTATTAATTTAATTAAATTAATTAAATTAATATTAGTGGTGTGAAGGCGGGTCATGGATACATAAATGTAATAAAGGGTGCTTATATGTCACAGGACAAAAGGGAGTGTGACCTAATTTTAGTGTCTACATTTTGTCCCTTTTTGTTGCGTAGCTTGTATTTAGTAAGCGGTGCTAATAAAAATAAGATGTGGTTGCCCCATGTGTGAGTGAAGGTGATCCCCCACAAACTAGGGACGAGGTAAGAGGCTAAAGTGGTGAATGGTTTTGTAAAAGGTAAAGATGAGGAAAATGCAAGCGGCAGTGCAGGTAAAAAGGGTGAAAGGGCAATCTAGGTAATGGGTCAAGGTCACAAGTAGCAATAGTCAAACTCACACACACGTATAAAGCGTAGCACGCTACGGAGTTGAAGAGTAAGTAAACTCTATATCGTCTAAGGTCGATAGGTTTATCCAAACAAGGTTGAAGTGAATCCGGTATCAAGGTATAGGATATGGTGGGAAACAAACCATAGGTTAGGTGAAGGAATGTTTTAGGTATGTTCCACGGTACACCAAAGGTAGGGTCGGGATAGCAGTCACATGATAATATGCTAGGTAATCTCATTAGGTCAATCAACATAGGTAACAGTGCCACAAGGTATGGTGAACACATGAGGTCAAAGGTCACTAGCGATGGTCCAGGTCCAAATATCTAGGTCACGGCATGGGTAAGGCCAAGGTAGGGGTAAAATAATAAGAAGTCCTCAAAGGAGGAAAAATGGAGGTAGGAAGTGACAAGGTCAGGAAAGGTAAGGTAATGGGTTGGGTAAAGGTTGGATGGGGTAAAGGAGCAAGGTAAAGGGTGGGGTAAAATGGAAAAGTAGGGGCAATGTGTAGGTTAGGTTGACCGATGGTGGTCATGGATAACTGACGTCGGTATAGGAAAACCGACGATGGTGAGGTAGGGCACAAGACCGATGCCGATCGGGGAACCGATGTCGGTTAGGTTGGGTTTTGTATAAAAACAAAAAAATCCACATTTTTATTATTCATTTGTTATTTGCGAAGGGAAGAAATGACAAAAAAGAGAGAAAAGAGGGAAAAGTGTCCAGATAAAATGGGACGGTGAGCTGACAGTGTGATTTGATGAGGGTTGGGTTGGTGAGTAGCGGGTCCACAAGATCAGGGTGAGAGATTTGATTGGTCGGAGGTTACAGGTAGATATTTAGGGATGGAAGAGGCTGAAGAGGGATTGGGAAGACCACCAACACAAGCTGCGACATGTCATCGAGACTAGGCAATAGCATGATGAGGTAAGCACCTAACTCTATAGTGTTAATTAGATAGAGTAGAGGTTATGATAGTCATCATTTGTAGGGTTTTGTGGGTTTTTTGTATTTTTGGGTGGGAAACTTGATTAAATCAGATATGGGGGAATAATGGGCAAAAATGAGGGGAGGGGAGGGTGGTAAATTGTAAAGGTGGGGTGAGTAAGGGTCTAAGGGGATTTTAGGTCATTATAGTTGGGGTAGAAGGGGCAGTGGGGAGGTTTATATAAAAGGGGGTTTGGGAAGTCATGAATTTTTCCACGGCATGTGATTGGCATCGATTGGGTAAAACCGGATCGAGCCGCGAAATAGCTTACCGATGTCAGTTACGTGGTAACCATGGTCGATAAAGGAGGAACTGGTATTGGTCACCAAATAAGTGACCAATGCCGGTTTAAGGGTGACTGGAGTCAGTTAGGATGAACTAACACCGGTCAGGATTTTAGGCACAAGGGTCCAAGAGGGATGTGGGCCTAGGTAGTTGAGATGGGTAAAGTAAAAATAGGGTGGAGGGTAATGATAATTGGTGAATATGGTCATGGTAAATGTAGATTAATGTTGTGCTTGGATTGGATGTAGGGGAGATCATAGTTACATATGCGGGATAGGGTTCCGTCGCTACTAGTGACATTGCATGGCTTAGCAACCCCTTTGGAGCTATAGCATGTGGAGGCAATGGGCTTGAGTGGTATTTGGTGCTACTAACATGATGTTTAGCAGCCCAATTTTATGGTCGCGCTCATCGATAAATGGGATTCTATGACCAACACGTTCCACCTTCCGACGGGTGAGATGACTATCACCCTAGAGGACGTGTTCCAAATTTTGTGGTTACCCATATTGGGGGCCCAAGTGTACTCTATCTCCTCTTAGGCCTCGCAGAGGAGCGATAAGGATAGTTTTGGCGAGGGGCGCTAAGCCGAGATTCCATAGTGCCAGTTTGAGCTATGGCGAGATGTACCTATCCCATCCGGATGAGATGAGGCTAGTGGTTTTATTTATGGAGGCAATGTGCTACTATGCACTGCAAGATGCAGAGGGTGGACACTTTCCCCGATCACTGATGGGGGTGCTCCATAATATAATGGTGCATGAGACACACTTTGGTTGGGCACCAACATTTTTGGTGTAGCTATACAGAGAGTTGTGGGCATATGGGTGGTTGCACAAGTTTATCCTATGTTGTACATTTATACTTCACTGCTAGGCCTATGAGCACATAGTCTGTGTTCGACCTATTGGGATGTCTCAAGTAGATGCATTTCATGTGAGGTATGTGCATTTGGAATACAAGAGATGGGTGTGGTTCACGGAGAGAGCGGAGGTCGATAGCCCGACATATAATGTGGCCCATTTTTGGAAGTTGTTGGAGGGGTTTTCTGGAGTGGACATTATCTTGAGGCCATATGTGGGATTCCCCTCATATAGGCACATGCATGAGGAGCTAGCTGAGCTCCAGTTAGAGAGGTGGATGGGGGTCGTCTTGTCGAGGAGGATGAGATGATCCTAGTAGACAAGGTCCGACAGTGAGTTCGAGCTTCTACAGGATATTCCTCCATCCTTCCCACAGTATCGGATAGATGACATGGAGAGGCCTCTACCTCTACCACAACCTACAATGCCTATAGGGGGAGGAGCATTCGGTGGATTGGAGGATTGATGACGCCTTGATGATGTACGAGACACGTATAGGCAGTGGTGGGCGGCTCAATTATGAGCCATACCACCTAGACTGGGACAACCTAAATTAGTTACCATTACAATGCAGATAGGCACTCTAAAGGAGTAAGTAGAGACACTTATCACATGAGATAGGTATACTGTAGACATAGCTGGAGGGGTTAGAGGTAGAGGTAGCAGAGCTACAAGTATAGGTGGCCAATCTACAAGCCCAGATGGTGGAGGGAGAGGGTGGAGGAGATGGAGACAGAGATGGTTAGGTGATAGCCTTACTAGCTCAGGTGGCAGGTTTACAAGGCTAGTTGGCCATAGCCTAGGCATAGATTGGGGCCTTATAGGCCCAGATACAAGCACAAGGATAGGGGCACCACCACAGGTGCAGGGAGCTGGTCCTAGTTCACAGGATGGCATAGGGTAGGTACAGGGGCCAAGACCTATGGGACCACCATAGACCATGCCTGTATCTAGGTTACTGGGATGCCCTAGGTGAGGCGAGATATTATCAAGACTAGCTCATGGCAGCTGGGATAGACTTCCTCTCTTATGGAGAGTACAAGGCACAACATGCATCTAGTGAGAGGACGAGATCGTACACATAGTGTGGAGAGCACAAGAGGTCAGTGAGATTCAAGGCCCGATCAGGGAGAGGCCACTAGCGCATGGTGACCAGAGCTAGGTGATGTGCTAGTAGGGACACAAGAGGTTGAGGGTGTAGGTGACATAGAGATGGAGGACATCCGGTGAGATGTCTGATATGCGGCCACCCGATTTTTGATGTATACGAGTGATTATTGTTGATATATATGCCGGCCTACGTGCCAAAGATAGTTGTATTTTTTATCACATACCGGCCTATGTGGCGTGTCGAAGACAGTGAGGATGTATGAGTGAGTTTTGTATATTGTGAGCATATACCGGCCTGCATGCCAAAGATTTTTTGTATTGATTCATTCATTCTTTTTGTATATATGAGACCATCCTGCGTGTCGATGACATTTTGTATTATATATTGGCTGCGTGCCGACATTTTGAGATGATGGATAGGATGAGATAGGCATGTATTTTGAGATACACATTTATTGATTTATATGATGAGATTCATGGTATTTTGTGATGTGTTAATATGTTTATGAGATATTGGATGTATGGCTTGTGTTAGAGGAGATATGGATTTGTTAATTTAATGTGGTTTGAAATTAAGTGAGTTAGGCATGATGGAGTTATGTCAGTTTAGGCATGGATCAATTTTGGTTATATGCATGGTTGAGTTAGGTTATAGGCACAGTTGAGTTAGGTTATAGGCATGGATGAGTCAGGTTGGTTTAGGCATGTATTGAGTCAGGTTATAGGCATGGTTGAGTTAGGTTATAGGCATGGTTAAGTTAGGTTGGTTTATGATTCATTATTGTTTGCAATGAATGATAATATGGGTCATATGTGAGATGTGGTATAATCTATACATAGTGATGATAGAGAAATGGTAGGTGTAATAAACGTATAAAATGGGAAGTAGATTGTTATGTATGTGGCTTAATTTCTGATTTTGTTATAAAAGGGGAACTAAGTGAAATGTGATGTAAATGGTGAGTTAGGTATGGTTGATGAATTTTTTTAGGGTAGGGAAAGGTCGAGCTAACCTCCAAGGTCCCCATGCCATTAGAGTGCTTTGCCTACATAGTCCCGATGAAAAGGGACCTCAGGCTGATGTAGTTCTCCCATGAGCTAGGGAAGAATATGAAAATGAGTTGGTATGTTTGTGGGCATGTTGTGGGTTTAAGTTTAATAGGTGTGGGTAGATAATAGGTAAAAGGATGCAAGTGAAGGTGATTATGGCAAGAGGGGAGGACTACCTCAAAGGTTAGCATCAAGTACCAAGTCCCGTATAAGGTAATCAAAACGTAAACAAAGATGGTTAAAAGATAATAGGGGTGAAACAAAGCTTCCCGATTGGGTAGGATCATATCGAGTAGATCATACCTTGAGGGGGTGATGAAAACAAGACCGAAAGACATTACACGATTAATCTGTTCTACGATGAAGGTAGTCACAGGATCACCAAATGTTGAAATTCCAAGATGTCCCTTAAGGCGATTGAGGAAACAAGAGTGGAAATGGTAAGGTGGGTGAAAGGTAGTTAATTTTATATGTTTTGAGTGATGGGTCTTTTGGGCAAGAGGTTTGAGGTCACAACGGGAAATTCCATGACTAAAAAGTTTTTATTTGTGATAGATTGATCGATGCAAGAATTCTATATGGGATAAATAATATGGTACTCCTTGAGGTCTTCATGAAGTTGATCGATGCAAGAAGCTTCGGTTTCTCTCATTTTTTAAGGCTTCACATAGTTGTCCTTCGAGGGAGCATTCTATTTACAGTAGCAATTTTATCAAGAGGAAGATGTCCTTTTGAGGGAATCATATTTTTATTATAAGTTTGATTGAAGGAGTTTTGTCCCATGTGAGGTCTTTGAAATCATGGACAAGACCAAGGTGGAGGATAGGACTCATGTTCAAAAGGCAAGGTGGAATGACCATGGGATCTCATCTAGAGGTAGATGAAAAGTATCCATGAGAATCGTGGCATGTGCGATCTTTGTGGTACACATAATCAACAGAAGATAACAAGTGACGAGTACTCACATGATTCTTGTGTAATAATTAGGGAGTATGGAGTGGATAGTACTCAAGGGATGAGCATGTAAAGAGAAAAAGAGTGAGATAGGACAATGAGTCAACAATAGAATGGTTGAAGATGTAATACGTTAAGCAGCTCAGGTTTGGGTTTACCCTCAAGTGAGGATAAACGATAGGCACCTGATCCATAGGTATGAGTTACGATGTATGGTCCCATCTAATTAGGAGTGAATTTTCCCTGTTTACTTTTTTCTAATTTGGTTACATGTTGATTTTATTTCAAGACAAGGTCACCAACTTGGAAGGTTCGTTCATGAACATATTTGTCATAATCACGTTTGATATGTTGTTGGTAAACTTGAAGGTGATCTAGAGTCTTAAGGCGACATTTGTATAATAAATCTAGTTGTGATAAGCGGTCCTAACAAAAGTCATCATCAGTAAGCATTTCCTTGAGAGAAATGTGGAGTGAGGGGATATAGACTTCGAGAGGCAAAACAACCTCTGTACCGTAGACTAGAGAAAAGGGTGTGGCCGCAGTGGAAGTGTGAATACTAGTGCGGTATGCCCATAGGGAAAAAGGAATGTGTGTATGCCAATCCTTCCCAATATCGTCAACCAATTTCATGAGAATTTTGTTGAGGGTTTTTTAGTGGATTTGGCTTGGCCATTGGTTTGTGGGTAATAAGGTGATGAGAAACTAAGCCGAATCTTTGAAGGCGTCGTAATATTTTTGCAATGTTTTTTTTTTGAATTGTTTTCCATTGTCAATGATGAGGTGATGAGGAACACCAAAGCAAAAAATGATGTGATGATTAATGAACTCACATATCTTCTTGTCTTTTATAGAGATGAGTGGTATGGCTTCCACCCATTTTGTGTAGTATTCGGCAAGTAGTTATGATCCATTGATGGCATTAGGAAGAAAGAGGATTGATTTCTCGACAAGATCCAAACCCCATTGAGAGAAGGGCCAAAGGTCACAAGCGACCAATAAGGCATGAATGGGTGTATGATGAAGGTTGGAATGTCATTGGAATTTCACACAACATTTGACATAGTCGCAACAATCATGGTTAAGGTTAACCAAGTAATAGCCGAGAAAAATAATACGCTTAGCAACAATAAGGCCACTAAAGTGACTTCCATATATGCCATCATGAACCTCTTTAATGGTATAAGGGATTTCAAAACTTGTGAGGCATCGTAAGAGAATACCATCAAAGCCATGTTTATAGAGGAGTCCCCCTAGAATGATGAAATGGGAGACCTTTTTAAGGAAGGCACGTTGTCCATTACAGGTGAGATCAGGAGGTAAGATGAGAGAGAAAGGTAGTCAGAGTATTATTTATACCAAAGGTCACTCGGGTTAGGGCGTCATTGCTAATTGAGTAAACATTGTGAGATAAATAAGAGGTGAATGGAGGCGTTATATGGTGAAAAATATTTTAGAATCGGTAGGGGAAGTGGGTATTTGGGAAGCTAAGCAGGCCATGGTATCTGCAAATTTGTTGGTTGAAAGTGGGATGGCTTGAAGGGTGTAACAATCAAAGGTGGTCAAAAGTATGTCTACACGATGTTTATACTTTTGAAGTATCTCATTACGACATTGGTACATACCATTTACTTGGTTTAAGACCAATTGTGAATCACCAAAGATGTGGATTGATTTGACATCTAGGGCATATACGGCCTGGAGACCTAGTACAAGTGCTTCGTACTCAAAAATATTGTTGGTGCATTCAAAATATAGTTTGAAAGACAAAGGCATGGGTTAACCATCCAGAGGAATGAGGATAATACCAGCCCCGCCCCCACGTTAACACTTGGAACTATCGAAGAAAAGTGTAATTTGGTAAGGGGATTCATCGAGGAAAGAGTAGAAATTGACTCATCAAGAAAGTCAAAACTAGAGGGTTAATCCTTGGAAATAGGTGCATTAGCCAGTTGGTCAGCAATAGCTTGGCCCTTGATGGAATTTTCGTGAATGAATTCGAGGTCAAGATCAGATAAAAGCATAATCCATCGCGTGGCGCGCTAATTTTGATAAGGTTTGGTGTACATGAAGTGTAAGGGATCAGTGTTTGTCACAACATAGGTTTTGTGGTTAAATCAGGTTTCATAGTCCAAAAGAGTACAAATTATGTAATAAAATGTCTGCTCCCTATGTTGTTCATTGCATGATGAGTGAGCATGGCTCCTAAGGAAAGATTAGTAGCTGATATATATAGGTAAAAATGTTAATCGTCTTTAGGTGGAATGAGTATGGGTGGTTGGAGAAGGTATTGTTTTAGGGCCTCAAAACATTTGTGACAATCATCATCCCATTTAAAGGAGACATCATTCCTAAGCGAGATGATGAAATGGTTGAAACTAATCATATAATTGTGAAATGTAATTGCAAATGGATCAGTAATTCACCTTGCGGGTGCTACGGATTTTTGTAAGGTTATTGGGTGGAGGCATTTCCAAAATGGCCTTGACTTTAGCAGGTCAACTTCTATACCATGGATGGAAATAATAAATCCCAAGAGCTTTCTGAGAGAACCACGAAGACGGACTTTTTAGGTGAAGGTAGACGTAATATTTAATGAGGCAATAAAAGATGGTTTCGAGGACGGAGAGATGCTCGGCACAACATTTAGATTTGGCTAAGAGATCATCCATGTAATCTTCCAATATGTGATGCATGATATCATGGAAGATGTGAGTCATAAAGACACCGATATGTAGCGCCAGCATTTTTAAGGCCAAAAGGCATGATCCGAAAATAATCAGATTATTACTACCTGATCTCGGACCCTTGTAGGCTTTAATTATTTGCCGATAATTTACTCCTTTTAAGTAATCAATTTTAAAATAATGCAAGACAAAAATGACAATTGCACACAGATTGATTACGGAGTTCGGCAATTGCCTACGTCTCCGGGTTCGTGGTCGAACCGTTCCACTAGTCAAAACTTGTAAGTTACAATAGTACTTTCACAAGAAAACCTAATGGAATTTTACTTGCCTATCAGTACACCAAACCTTCGGATGACAAGGGTGAAAAATAGCACCCGACTTCCACCTTCTTGATGCACAATCTCCTTCGGCTGTGATCGGCCTTCCCGACGCAAACAATGTGAAGCTAGCACTCCGGTCGACAATCTAGGATTTGCAAGTAATTGGTGTGGTGCTATGGGCCGACTAGGTAGTTTGAATAACTCCTAGCCACAAATATTTCATTTATTATTGCCTAACAAATAATAGGTCAATAATAATCAAATTAATAATGCCTAAAATAATTTAGGTCTTCACACAACAACAATTTCTCATTTGCCTTCCAAGCTCGAGCTTGTCTTACGTCTTTGTGTGTGTAATGTGTGTCCTTTACAATAGAATGGGTTCCCTATTTATACAATTTTAGGGCCCAAAAAATATGCATTGCATATCATCCATAGGCTAATATTAGCCTTCACTGTACATGAAAAATGGGATCAAATCCCTATGTGGGCGGATATATTTTTAAATGGGTTAAATTCCCATGTTTGGCGCGGCATTTTCTTGACATGGGATTAAATCCCCAAAGAGGTGCATTTGTTAAGGGATAAAAATCCCATAAGGAGCGGCTGATAATAGTTTAGGCTTTATTAAGCCTTTCCACGCGCCAATGAAGTGGTCAATGACCACGTTGGGCTTATAACCGCCCCCTACCACCACTTACCACCTTCTTCCACGTGGAGACATATGTTTGGCGGCTGTGTAGGAGTTAATATTAATGTATACACATTAATATATATATGTGGCATTGGCATATATGCGCGCCATTTGGAAAGTGGACTTACCAATATAATTTCGACCCCTCTAATGTGGTATGAAATAATTAACTCGGTAATCCTGTAGTCCACTTGTCATCTCCCGATAGGCAAATCGAGCGAATTCGACGAGTGTTGGCAAGCCACGTGCCACAGTGCAATTTGGTCCAATATTGACCAGTTGACCATAGTTGACTTTCTTATTGACTGAACTTTGACCGAACATATCTAGAGCTCCCGATGTCCGTCTCTGTCAGCCGGCGTTCTCGATCGTTGGAAAGCTCTCAAGATGATCTTCTCTGACCGACACCATTTAGGGATGTTTAGGGAACTTTTTGAAAATGATCCCCGATCACACCTCCCCACTAAGAAAAGCTTTTTGTCCCAAAAATCTTCCATACTTGTCTCCGAATCTGGAAAACTCTGCTACCACCTCGGAAGTGCTGCTGTAGTAGACCCTTGGGTCTTCTCCTCTACAACCTTCTCACTTCAAAAACTCTACTCCGATCCGGGACCTGTGGGTTATGGGTCCACGATGCTTTCTGCTGCACCACTTTGATATCCGAAGAAGACCTCCACCTCCGCTTTATGGTGCTAAGTTTCGAATGAAACCTCAGCGCTCATACATGCGGTGCTAAGCTTCTTGATATCTGACAACAAGGATCTTCTTTTACTCTATAACTTGACTCCTAGCTCCAAGTTGATTCCGTAGAATCTGAACTGGTTTGAAGGAACTCCATCTTACATAGAGATTTGATTGATCCGATGTCAATGATGGACAATGCCTTGTCCCTTTATAGACCTCAACGCCTCCGATGCATGATGCTAAGCCTCTTTCAAGACCTCTAGCCTCTGATGCATGATGCTAAGTCTGCATTCTGAGACCTCAACGCCTCCAATGCATGATGCTAAGCCTCTTTCAAGACCTCGAGCCTCCAATGCATGATGCTAAGTCTCTGTAGACCTCAACGCCTCCGATGCATGATGCTAAGCCTCTTTCAAGACCTCGAGCCTCCGATGCACGATGCTAAGTCTGTTGATCAGCTACCATTTGATTATGTGGTCGCAATGCCTTGACACCGAATGACATTCTAAGCTAATCCTTTGAGAGCTCCTCTTGTTGACATACTAATATCAGGTACCATTTTGTTGCACGGTCGCAATGCCTCTACACAGAATGAAGTTCGACTGACGTCAATGCCAATGGTGATTCAGCTACCATTCTACTGCACGGTCACAATGCCTCTACACAGAATGAAGTTCCGAGCTGATCTCTGCGAACTCTAATGTCTGCACAAATGTCGATCAATCTCCAAGCTTTATATGAGTCAAATCCTGTATCCAAGCTGTAACAGGTACTCACACGCTGATTAGGAGATATGTTAGGAGCATTAATCAAATTTTCTAAGTAAGAAAATCCACTGAGTATTGTAAACCTTTCTCTCAGCATTTCCTCACAGAATCTGATCTCCAAACTTAATACTGCATACGATTCATCAATCTAAATTATGCAATATATAATTGAAAATTTTTGACTTACCCATTTGAAAGGACTTTCACTTTCAGGTATTACCTAGTCCTGGGTTGACTTGTCAACTGGTGGTGACGTAAAAACCTCTTACGCGCTTTGCAATAGGCCTCCATTCCATCTTTGGCTTGCCATTACTCTGATGGCGAGATGGATGCGATTTCAAAGCAATTTTCCACCGATGCCCATTCCTCCGGCAATGAGCACAAAAATTCCTCTTAATCTCCTTCTTACGGGATGAGGAACTCTTTCTGCCATTTCTCGACTCTGCATGACGAGATTGGTCTTTCTGATTTGCCTTGTTCTTGACGAACGGCATCAACTTCTTCATCAGTGTCCTTCTCTTCCAACATCTAGCCACTGAATGATTATGCAATCCACAAAATGTACATGGAAAAAATTCCACATCTTCTGAAAATCATAACCATACTTCTTAAGCTGAAAAAGTGGATCAGAAGTTTTATTGTGCTTATGATTATGGTAAGAAACTGGAGGTGGAATCTCATTACCTCTTCACTGATTTCTCTTACCACATCTTTCCTGTGATCGACGAAGCACAACTTTCCTACTCAGAATCTTCTTGCAGACTAGTGGGGTAATCACTTTGCTTTCGGAAGCTTGTCTCCCGTCAGCGTTCTTGGAGCATTCTCTAATTTCCATTCCCACACTAGGATAACCCAAACCTGCAAAACAAGGACGATCCTCGACCTATATTGGGTTAGCAATACCTTGGCCATTTTTACCAAGGCCTCTTCCATCAAATCCCATTTTATCTAGTAACTTGGATCCAATGCCTCTAGTATGCTTTTCAAACAAACCAAAGACTTTATTACCTGAATCCAAAACCGAATGGGAGGAAGAAGAAGATTCCGTGGTGAACAACTTACAGTGCAATCATCTACCATGGCCTCTGCATCTGAAGTTGAAGGTATTTCCTTTCTCTGATCACCACACTGCAACCTTGCCAAGAGCTCATCCTTGGTTTGCAATTCTGATTTTAAGCGAGCATTCTCCTCTTCTAGGGAGGAATACATTGATCGCAGGAGAGAGTTCTCTTCCTAGATCTGGTGATTGTAAGCTTCAATCTCTTCGAGCTTTGCCTATTTAGACATCTTGCCCATAGTGCACTTGTACCCTATTCACACAAACTGAACTAACTACACCAACTTGAAGCAATCACTCTGTTAATCAGATTTACCAGCTCTGATACCAAACATGATCCGAAAATAATCAGATTATTACTACCTGATCTCGGACCCTTGTAGGCTTTAATTATTCACCGATAATTTACTCCTTTTAAGTAATCAATTTTAAAATAATGCAAGACAAAAATAACAATTACACACAGATTGATTACGGAGTTCGGCAATTGCCTACGTCTCCGGGTTCGTGGTCGAACCGTTCCACTAGTCAAAACTTGTAAGTTACAATAGTACTTTCACAAGAAAACCTAATGGAATTTTACTTGCCTATCAGTACACCAAACCTTCAGACGACAAGGGTGAAAAATAGCACCCGACTTCCACCTTCTTGATGCACAATCTCCTTCGGCTGTGATCAGCCTTCCCGACGCAAACAATGCGAAGCTAGCACTCCGGTCGACAATCTAGGATTTGCAAGTAATTGGTGTGGTGCTATGGGCCGACTAGGTAGTTTGAATAACTCCTAGCCACAAATATTTCATTTATTATTACCTAACAAATAATAGGTCAATAATAATCAAATTAATAATGCCTAAAATAATTTAGGTCTTCACACAACAACAATTTCTCATTCGCCTTCCAAGCTCTGAGCTTGTCTTCTGCCTTTTGTGTGTGTAATGTGTGTCCTTTACAATAGAATGGGTTCCCTATTTATACATTTTTAGGGCCCAAAAAATATGCATTGCATATCATCCATAGGCTAATATTAGCCTTCACCCGTACATGAAAAATGGGATTAAATCCCTATGTGGGCGGATATATTTTTAAATGGGTTAAATTCCCATGTTTGGCGCGGCATTTGTTTGACATGGGATTAAATCCCCAAAGAGGTGCATTTGTTAAGGGATACAAATCCCATAAGGAGTGGCTGATAATAGTTTAGGCTTTATTAAGCCTTTCCACGTGCCAATGAAGTGGTCAATGACCACGTTGGGCTTATAACCGCCCCCCCTACCACCACTTACCACCTTCTTCCACGTGGAGACATATGTTTTTGGTGTGTAGGAGTTAATATTAATGTATACACATTAATATATATATGTGGCATTGGCATATATGCGCGCCATTTGGAAAGTGGACTTACCAATATAATTTCGACCCCTCTAATGTGGTATGAAATAATTAACTCGGTAATCCTGTAGTCCACTTGTCATCTCCCGATAGGCAAATCGAGTGAATTTGAGTGTTGGTAAGCCACGTGCCACGGTGCGATTTGGTCCAATATTGACAGTTGACCATAGTTGACTTTCTTGTTGACTAAACTTTGACCGAACATATCTAGAGCTCCCGATGTCCATTTGTCACGTTCTCACAGTCATTAGAAAGCTCTCGAGATGATCTTCTGTACTGACACCATTTAGGGATGTTTAGGGAAATTTTTGAAAATGATCCCTTGATCAAGGCATGATTCAATAGCAAAAGGTTCCCCAAGGGGTAATGAATGTGGTCTTATGCTAATCTTTTGGGGCAAGAAAAATTTGGTTATAACACGAGAATCCATCCATGAGTGAGAGCATCTCGTTACCAGCGGTGAGGTCAACTAGTTGATCAATACAAGGAAAGGGAAGTCATTTTTCGAAAGGTAAGATTGAGGTCACGGAAGTCCATGCAAAGGCAGAGTCCCCCTGTTGGTTTAGTAACATGGAAAATGTTAGAAATCCAATGAGCATAATCAATGGGTAAGATGAAGGAAATAGAAATAAGGCGTGAAGCTATTCTTTGACGAGAAGAGCAATGCGAGGGTGCATTTTCCTCAACTTTTGTTTGATAGGTTTGGCCTCGGGAACGGTTACGATATTGTGGACCTATGGTGGGGTTAATACTAGGCATGTACGTGTAAGACCAAGCGAAAGCGTGGTTATGATCTCGGAGAAAAGAAGTGATGGCTTCTTGTTCAACAAAGATCTAAAGATTGTCCGATCTTTAGGATGTGTGGGTCATCCTGAGTATGAATGTTGATCTCAATAGTCGATTCATTCAACATGGTTTACATCTTAGATGGTAACAACTAATGAATATATGAGTCTTCTGCACCAAGGTAGGTGAGTATGGATTCATCATCCTGACATTGAACAATGTTAATTGTAGGTGTGTCGTCATCGATCATTTCAGGATACAGGAATGGAAGAGTGGAAGGGGCCTCACCTTCATGTTAATAAGTCAAAGGCCCTAAGGAAATGGTGTTTATGAAAAAAAAAAATTAGGAGGGATAGATTCAAGATCCATCAAATTCGTCGGTGAGGGTGGTGATGAAGGTGGAGTGGGTGAAGGTGGTGATGAAGATGAAGGTGGAGAAGGGATAGGGTCCTTAATGAGTTCAATGTGGGCCTGTTTGGTAGGAGGTTTGGGGAAGCCGATACCACTACGATCATTATGTTTGCGGGTGGTACATGGAATAATGGTATGGTGGCCTTGCTCATAAAAGCCAAAACCAAAACCCTTCCATGCATAGTGGTGTAGGAAGGTATGGATGAAATAGTGATTGGTAAGTGATTGGAAGTCAGCAGAAAATGGTGGGTTTGTGATGATGGTTGGTGTGTGTAAGTGGTGGTATCAAGTCCCCCTTATGTGAGACTAGTATGAATATGAGGAGGACCATAAAGGATGCGTTCTCCTATACGGTGATCATAGCGAGGGTTCGGTGAAGGCTTCCATACTCTTGCGGGGGTAAGGAATGTGTTGACACTATATAGGTGGTACTCCCCCAGAGTGAGGCATTGAAAAACACCTTCTAAGGGATCAATGAATGGTATGTAGGTAGCTGGTATGGATAATGTGTCATAGGTCGATGTGGAGGTGGATTTGATGGATTGGGAAGTTAATGGGTCAGCCGTGGAGGTTATAGTGGTAGGAATAGAGGAGGTATGTGTGATGAAGTAGCAACTATCTTGGTAGGCGGAGGTATAGGTGAAGTAGTATTGGTTGTGGAGGTAGATGACTTTGACAGGTATGAGCACATCATTGGGTGGTAAAGCATGTTGTATGTTTTGAAAGGTGATGGGTCAATTTGGAATGGTATAAGTGTGTCCTTCGTGTTCAAACTTTACACAATGATGCAAAGTGGAAGGAAAGTAACCCATGACATGGATCCAGGGTCTTCCAAGCAACAAGTTATATTGGAATTCCGCCTTGAAAACATAAAACAATTTGGAATAGTGTGGGGGCCTATGTGAACTTGAAGGATGACAGTGCCTAGTGTGGAGGTGATAGCGTCGTTGAATGAACACAACATGACCAAATGTTTATGCATGTAATTTTCAGGTATGCACATTTGAGAAAATGCATGGGATGAAATGATGTTAATGCTAGTGCCTCCATCAATCATCACACGGTGTACCCATATGTCATCAATGTGGACAGAGATGAAGAGGGTTGGGTCCGGGTCATCGTTTTGGTGTGGCGCGATCTCCTCCTCTGAGAAGCTAAGGGAGGCCACTTGGTGAACAAGGTGAGGTGAGGATGAAGGTGGTAATTTGGTGAGAGAGGCTACATGATGGGGTGTGATAATGGAGGCTACGGGTGTAGGGTCATTGGGTAAAACCTCAATAGAATGAAGAACCTCCATGAGTGCTTGATGATGGTATTCCGAGGTTTGGATGAGGTCATATAAGGAAATTTTGAGAGGAGATTGGTGTAATTGTTTAAGCATGGTGCGATGTGTGACGCCATTAGAAATGGGGTATGTGGGGCCACAAATAGTTATTTTAGGTATGGGTGTAGATGGTATGTTGGGTATAGGATTGGTTGGTGGGTCAGTTGCCTTTTCTTTTCCCTTCTGCACACATTTAGTGATGTGTATCATGTTGATTTGAGGGAAGTTGGAAAATGGAGAAGGTGTAGGGTGAGTGGTGTAACACAATGAAGGGAAAAAACCTATTGGAGGAGAAAAGCCTTATGAGGTGAGCTAGACTTGCAATGACATTGGGGTAGTGGCGTGGAAAGTTCTCTAATGTGATCCATGTTAATTTCAAATCTTGAGGATGACTCTAGAAGTGGTGAGGGGGCAATGTGGGAATGGGTGTCGGTGAAACATGATCTTTGTCAAGAAGGTCATCATCATCAAATTTGGGTTTTTGTGGAGACAATTGGATAAGGACAATTTTCAAGGCCTTCAGCTTCTCCACATCATGCCCTGGAAGACAATGGTATGCACAAATTTTAGTATCATCAAACCCTTTTGGCTTGGGTTTGAGGGGGTCATAAGGTCGAGTGGTAGTAATGTGATAATAGAAGTCTCAAGGAGGTTGGTTAAAACTTTGACATAGGACCCCCGCTAGTGGATCACAATGGGAAGTGAACATGGGTTTGGGTGTAGGTGTGGTTGATTATCGAGGAACTATTTTTGGAAGAGTAGGAATGGGTCGAGCTATGGGTTTAGGTGTCGGTGTGGTTTGAGGTATCGGTCGGGTTTGTTTGGGTAGGGGTACAGTAGATGGATGGGTAGGAGAGTGTGGGGTTGTTTTGACTACCTTGTTGTGGGGTAGTGGGTTTTTTTTTTGGGTTGCACCTTCTTAGGTAAAGGTGATGTGGGTATACGAGGTCTAGAAGGAAAATCAGATGGAGGAAGAGGGTGAGTTACCCATGGGGATAAAAGGGGGTGTGAAGGTAGATGACATGGGTTGTACTTGGGGTGTGAGGGACAATGACTAAAGTGTAGTGGGTAGTGAAGCAATAGCTAAAGGTATTGGAGGTATTGGTGGTAAAGAGACTGCAGGTGTGGGTATAAGTCGTGTTGTGTGCCTGGGTAGGTTAGAGGTTTGTGAGGAAGGAATGGGTTGTTATGTTATTGGTTTATGGATGGGTGTAGGGTGCTTGACCATGTTGGCATTTGAGGTCTTAAGGCAGATGGGACAAGTGTGGACATGATTGGTGTGGTCGGGTGTGAGATTGATGAGTTTGTTTCTTTAGTTTTGGTGTCAACGTAGGTGTGGTTTTGACGTTGGAGGATGTAGCTAAATCCATTTTAATCGGTGGATGAGTAAGGTTGGTGGTCGGGGTTACCCCTAAAGTGGTAATAGGTTTAGTTAAGGAAAATGTTGTGGGTGTGGGTTTGGGTTTAGATGTAGGTCGGGTTATGGGTAAGGGTGTGGTTTGAGCACTAATAGGTATCGTGGAAGGGGTTGCCACAATAGTGGTTATATTTGGTTTGATGGGTCAAAATGTGTTTGGGTAGATAGTGGAGGTATCAACGAGTGATCTCTGCATTTGTGTTGAGACATGGAGTAAGAGGTACCCCCATAGTAAAGACCTATCCACATAATCTAAGTGATCGGCCAAATGTGAGAACGGAACGTCTGTGGGTGGAGTTGGTGAGGACCTAATGGGAATTCCCGTAAAATACATCTTAGAGACGGGGAATTGGGGAGAATCAGCTTTGGTGGGTAAGAGAACCGAATCAACATGTGTTGGATTTTGGATAGCTGATGGAGAATGCTCACCAAGAGGTAAAGGTATCTCAACCAGGTCTATGATGGGTGGAGGAGATGATGGGAGCTCCTCTATAAGTAGAGGAACATATAGTGTTCTGTTGTGGTTGGAGGAGGTAATGGGTGCTCCTCTGCGGGTGGAGGAGATAATGGGTGCTCCTCTGTGGGTGGAGGAGGTAATTTGAGCTCCTCTATGGGTGGAGGAGGTACTATAGGTAAAGGTTCTCTAAGTGGATAAGCCATGGGTGATATGGTCTCAATGTTAGCGGAAGACCCCTCCATAGGTGATGAAGGAGATGAAAGGTGTTCCTCTATTGGTGAAGGAATAGGGGAGGTTGGTTCTAATGTGGAAGGAGGATTTTGGGCTAGGATTTCCTCTATGGAAGGGATGTAAGGAAATTGAGAGGCGATAGGTACCTCGTTAAATATAGCGTGAACCTCACGGTATGGGTATCGTGAGTTGATGTCTCACCGGTTTGATTGGATGAAGGGACATGGTTGCAAAACAGTTTTCTAAAGATTTGAAGATTTTGGTTGGGGGTGGTGTTGGGATTATCCACAGTTAACTAACCTTTCTTGAGCATTTCTTGGACAATATTCTTGAAAGTGTTATAGTTGCCCTCACTATGACCCTTTACTCAATGATAGTTACAGAAATCATGTTATTTATACCATGCGGGCATGGGGCGAGCAAGGTTAAAACCAAAGTGTGTGGTTTTATGGGTGGAAGGGTGATGGCTCCAACTTTGATAAGATTTTCTAAGATAGAAGAGTAATGTTCCCGGTTGGGGATATTTTTCACTACTCTTGTATCGAATTGAAAAGTTTGGATAGGTGAGAGATTAGATGAGGGTTTATCTGATTCGACGAATGAGCTAGGCGGCCTTGAGAGTACCACCGCATTAACGATGCCCTTAGCTTTTGAATAAGTGGTTTGTGGTTTGGAAGAGGAAGAGGTATCATTTGACTTGAATGTTGAATTATTATTGTGTATTTGAATTTTCTTCTCTTCGATGGCCCAAATCTCTAACTTTCATGCCATAGTGAATGCCTCATCAAATGTTTGAAAGGTTTTGACCTGCAAGGTCGGGATATATGTCTAGCACAAGCTCGAGTGAAGAGCTCGATGAGTTCAAGTTGTGGTAGTTGGAAGGTAAGTTGATTGATCAAGCTATTACACCGGTGAGGGACAAAATCTGTGATAGATTTGTCCTCATACCGACGATGTGTGGAATATAGGTTGGTCATAGTAACCTTCTTGACGATATTGATAGAGAAATGATCCAAGAAGGCTTGGGCTACCTGATTGAATGAGAATATAGAGTGTTTAGGTAACCCACTATACCAATATAATGTAGGTCCTAGTGAGGGACATGGGAAAATTTCTCAAAAGAAAGGCATCATCATGAGCGATTAGATAACACCCATATTTGAATGACCGCAAATGTTGTTGTGGGTCTTCTTTGCTATTGAAACGATTAAATTTAGGCATTTCCCAATGCATAGGGTATGAACGGATAGGAATGGATGAGTGAATAGGCTCGTTGTAAATCTCATCATAGGTGAGAGTGTTGCAGGGATCGAAACCGATGCCTCCAATGTCTGCATCTTGTCCAACATATATTTAATTAGGTCATTGGTGGGTTGTGATGATTGGATGCCTCCGTAGCGTGAGGAGGTTGGTTTTGGGCGTATAACGGGGTGGAAATCTAGTATATGGGGCTGCCACATAGGGTGGTGGAGAAGAAGGTAGTGAAATAGGGGTACATACCTTGAATGACCAATGGATGAAACAAGAGGTTGTTGGTAGTATGTATATGGGAGTAGAAGGGTTGTGGTAATCCTAGTGGCAATAGGGGCTAATGATTGTGGAATGGAAAGAACCACGTTCTGAAATGGGGTAGGGGTCATCAACACTAAAGGTGGGAATGTAGCTACATGTATATATGAGACATTAGGTGTGGATGACGTTGTGTTTGGGGTAGTCGTCGAGGGTATGGTGGATGTAATGGGTGCCACAGAGGTAACAGATGTGGCAATCATAGCGGGTATAGAACCTAACTACAAAATGACTAGGGGTAAGGTGGATGCGAGTAGCATGGAGCCAGATGGGGCCGATGTGGAAGTGGGTGCAAGAGTCGGGGGATAGATATAGGCATGTTGTATATCAACTGACCTGAGGCATCTCAAGTGGACGAGTGGGAAAGGTAAAACTGCAAGGTGGCAAGGTTCTAGTCAAGGATTCGTGTGAACTACTCATCTCTGGTAGCGATAGTAGTAGGCTGGATGGGATCCATGACTAGTGATAAAATATAAGGTGGCGAAGGACTAGGTAGGAGTGGTTGAAAACTGACATGAAATACGAGGGCGCTTGCTTGTCTTCGAGTCAGCACCATGTGAACCAATACTGATCAGGTAGGGCTGCTTCTCTGTAAATGATACAGAGAACAACAGGAATAGGTGAATCTGGTGATAAAAAGTGGATGAAGTACTAACCGGTGGCTGGAATGTGAAATAAGCTAACCGATGTTTGTTAGGGAAAATCCAACGTCGGTCGGGGGTAACATTTGCCGGTCATCTTTGAGAAAATGGATAGTGAGTAAACAACGAGGCAGGAGGTAAAATCTGACAGGTATGTAAAATATGAGGATGTTTAAAATGTCAATGGGAATAATGATAGTGACAGAGACTATGAAAAGTTGAAGAAAGTGAAGTAGAATGTCCTTTTGAGGTTAGCAAAAGGACTTGGAACCAACGTCGGTTGGGTATAACTGATGGTGGTCGAGAGGTAGCAGGCACTGACAGTTCTTGTGAATTTGAAATAGTGATGAAAGAAAGTTGTGAATTAAAATTTGATGTAGAATCAGACCCATAATTCTAGGAATGATGATGATATGGCTCGAGCACACTTAGGTGAAGCCAAAATACACCAGCTATGACGATGAGCGTGCAAGGATGAACAAGAAATTGATGAACGTGATCTCTCACCTCAAAACACAAGCCAAGCAGAAACACTAAGAAAATATTATCCTAGGAGTTCCTTTTCTATTATGTTTGTTTAGCTTATGTTATTTAGGGACTGACATATGAATTGTGAAATAGAGTTTTTGGTGAGGATGGCTTCCTACAAAGAAGGAGATCTAAAAGGTGAGGTTTCGGGTATTTCATGGTGGGGGTGGGCTTCACTCAAGTATGACTCAACAGAGTAACGAGATGGGTGCCAACTATTTTGTGATCGTGTGATCACCTACGACTTCTTCTAGGTAGGATGTTGTTTAAGAATGTACGTATTTGAATTTTTGTGTGGTTTGGTAAGACTCAGAGAAAGAGAAAAGGATGAAAGTGCTTTTCTACAATTCATTTATCAACCATCAGCTTGTCATGACTTCCAGTCTATAGGTTGCCCTCAATTAATGTGAGCTAATGTAATAAATCAGAATGGAATGCACTTATTTTTAAACCCAAATAGAAAATGTGAAATTGGATGACACAATAAGATGAAAAGGAAGAGGGATGCTCTTTCACTACAATGTAGAAAACATAAAGAAATGATTCCTTTTAATTACACCAAAAGAAAAGTTTCCTTTAGAGAAAATAAGAAGGAGAGGTGGAATACCAAGGAAGAAAATTAGTGTGTACGCTTTTTAGAAGGAAAACAAACACATATTTTTTTCCTAGGAATGAATGAAATGCAAGGAACCCCGGATGGGTCCCATCGAGTGTGCCAAAATGTTTCACCTTTCTCTTAGATTGTTTCTTTGAAGTGTTGACGAAACAAATAGGATAACGAGCATAGGAGGAATACTTGTTCAAATGCCAGTTGATGGGTTGTTGCATGCGTATGACTCCCGAATCCACAGCTGATTGAGAGCTTCCTTTTGGCTAGGAGGAACTACCTGTAATGAAAACAAGACCACCAAAAGGAATTAAACAATATGGGTAGTGAACTACCTAACATATCTAGATCCAAGAAGTGTGCTACTTCCTAGTAGATGGTGTTAGTCCACTATTTTAAACAATTCAATGTTCTAAATAAGTAAATCCTATTGTTATTTTAAAATGATTTAGGTACATCACTAAAAAAACACAATAAGAAATAGATCTAATCTAATAGGCTAAGCTAGAATAAAATCCAAAGGTCAAATAATTGGTTTTGGGTCTCTATAGATCTGATAAAGGGTCTCAGGTAAATCACAGGTGAAAGAGAGTGAGATAAAATTAGGTGGGTAGGTCTCTGTTCAGGGCTATGTGGGAAAATAGGAGACCGGTGTCGGTCAGGGGTGACCAACGACAATTATGTGTAACGGTGCTAATTCATCATCGAGATCTGGAAATGTCACAAAACAAGCTGGGGTCTCCTTTGTGATTACACAAAGGACTTTGGTTGGTCGGGATGAGGTATTGGGTGACTGGAGTAGGCTTTTGTGAGGTTTCAATGGGTATATAGAGGTGAAAATGTGGATAAGGTCAATAGGGAGAAAGATAAACAATGGATGATAAAATGAAATAAATAGGAAAGTATGATGTTGTACTTACTTGGATTTCATTCCTGAATGTCTATGTGTGAAGGATGGAGGTGCTGATGATGGGTTTGAAGGTTGTAAGTGATCACCAACTAAAGAAAAGCTTCTGCATGGGCTACATGTACACTCCTCTTTGCTTAGATAGATCAGATCATGGCTGGGATGGTTGTGCAAGAGAAGATGCTCAATCTTCCTTCCCGGATGTGAGTTTTTCATTGGAATTGGCTCTCTAAAGATACATTATCTCTCTGAGATGTGTTCTTGCTCGTCAAATTTCTCCCAATGTTTGCCAAACTTTTTCCAACCTTGAGAATAAGGTAGTTTAGGGGTTAAAAGGGGTAACCGATGGCGGTCGGCTTAACCGGTGACGGTTAGGGGTAACCAACGTTGGTCAAGGTGGGATTTCCTAGGTTTACTAAACTAGGGAGATCCTCCTGATTTCCTTGGATCTTGTGTCATTATCTCATAGATTATAATGGGAGCTTCTTGTGAGCATGTTGGAATGTGGTTAGAGGGAATGTATGCATTGATTTTTAGGTTTGGGTAAGTCTTAGTTAGTTATGGTACTTACTAAGAATAGGTCTTAAGTTGAGTTGGCTTAGTGAAGTGTCTAAGTGAACGTATATGTGGGATATTATTCAAATAAGATATTTAAATAATAAATATAGTTAGGATAATGCATTAATGTAATTTAATTAATATTAGTGGGGTGAAGGGGGTCATGGCTAGGTAAATGTAATAAATGGTGCTTATATGTCGAGGGAAAAAGGGGAGTGTGACCTAATTTTAGTGTCACACCTCCACATGTCCTGCATCTCAAAACCTTTTGAAAAAAAGAATAAGAATGGGAAACCCGAAAAAATCCTCCATGTGTCCTCGGGGCACAATCATAGAGACCCAAAGTAGAGATCCGAATGGGCTCACAACGTGTCGTTATTCCACCAAACTATACCAACCGCATAAAAACATTTCTAAGTCTAGGAAAATCAGCGGAAGCCTCCACATGTCCTCCGGCACAACTCTAAGGCCAAACCAAAAATAAAATCTTCAAATGAGCATCATTCCTCCATGTGGACAAGTTTTGGGTTAAAACTTTCCACAAAGTTTAGGAGTGCCCCACTAAGCCGCATCAAATAAAAAATGAACACGTGGACACCCTTGGGGTACAAATAAGAAATTTTCCCCACCACTTTAAAATTTTCTTTAATTAGAGCCTGGCGGGTTGCGAGGTGAGTTTAAATTTTTGCCAAAGTAGAAAAAGGAACATGTTCAAAAACAAACCCACCATGCCCCATCCAATTAGAAGAAGCCATGTAAGCATAAAAAGAACCAATAAGAATTGAGTGGAGCCACGGGACCAAGTTTTCATTTTTGCTAAAAAAGCAAAAAGCAATAAGTTAAAGAATTTGCCCACCATCCCCTAACCAACCAAAAGAAGCCACATGACCACTAATTGCTAAGGAATAGTTTTGATAGGAAAAGGACACCCGCCAGACCGTCAAAAACATATAAATTCACCATTCATGCCCAGAACCTGATTTTTTCGCTAAGGATGAATTTTTTTAACAAAACCAAGTGAATCATGGTTCCAAGAATCTTTTGACCATGGGTTTGGATTTTCAAAGGCATAAAATGTAAATTGATCATTCTTGAGCTTCCATGATTAGGGAAAGATAGGGAAAATGGCAAGGCCCGTGGATTTTGAAGAAATTAGGGCAAAAATAGGGAAAACTCGGAGACTCCTTCAAGGAGGGACATGACAATGGATTTTGCAAACAATTCGAGCATTTGAAATGGAGGTAGAAGCTTTCAAAACACACATCGAGAGAAAAAGACATAAAAGAGGAACATAATGGCAAATGGGGTGAAACAAATCTGAGCACCAACACATCCTACTCCTTTTATCTCAACATTTTTGTCTCATGCCTTGCTAGCACAATTCACTCGACAAAAAGGGGAAAACGTAGACACCAAAATTTGTTATCGCTACTCTTGATTTATAGTGTTCACATTTTTCACCATGGTCATAGATAGACCCTTTTAATTTAATTCACTTCACTTATCTAAAATACCATCTATTATCGCATCACCTTTAATTATTAAATAATTCTTATTAATTAACCTAATCTAGCTAATTACCCCTAATTAACTTTCATCTCCCCTAAATGGATAATTACCTCAAATTAGATTTCTCGGGATGTTTTATCCCTAATCACCTAAATCTACATCTTTATGCTTTTTATAACTTTTATCCTGCCCATCTTTATCTCCTTTCTACCCATGAAAATTATCTAGAAACCATTACTCACCAACATGCTTTAAATAATTTATCCCAATCCTTAAAGCCCCATATCTCAACAAATCAATGATTTTACCATCTAAGGAACAATTTCCCATAGTTGGGAGCACTCCGTTTGGGTCTTCGTCGATCCTTTAAAATTACATTCACCCCCTCTTCCGAGGCATGCATGTGAATATCCAAGCTTTCTTGTGACTTGTAAAATTTTTATCATGCTTGATCATCTCTTGAATAGTTACAGACCTCTTGGAGCTCATTCTAACTTCTTGCATCACTCATGAACATCCTTCATCATATTTCCATAATTTTGTGTTTTTTATTCAGATTATTATCATATTATCATTGTCTTGTTTGCATCCAATTTATTATAGGTCTAGTTACTATTAGAATTCTACTCTCATCTGTTCTTTTAGTGATTTTTCTTGTAGGTATTCTTATTCCACTCATTTTCTATCTAGACTTGCTTTGCATTTTAGGTCGCTATCACGCTACCCAGTCTCCGTCAACCCAGATCCGTGTCATCATCCTTTACTATTTCAAGACCATCCTCGTGTCTATTCATGCCCGTTATTATTTCCAGTTCTCGATTTGTTATCGGCTTCTCTTTCACTCCAAATCTACTATGTATGCCACCATTCACCACCAACCCAAACTAGTCATCATCAACCGGAGCACTATTTCCATCCAACACCTCGAAATCTATATCTTTTTATGTTATTTCTATTTACTTGTCTTGGATTTAATTCTATAGGTTTCTATCATCATTTTCAGGTCTCTATCATCAAAATACCCATGTTAAGATCCTTACAGATCTATTACTCTATCTCATATGCTCATTTTTTTCGACCTACCTTTTGTATTCTAAGTTGCCATCAACCCAGTCGGGTATTCTTTATTTTATAGAAATTTAGATCATATTTGTATCTACCTTACATTTTTGCATTTTTCAATTTCGGTATGCCTCGGATTCTACATATTATCCTAATTATTATCATTTCTTTTATCCTATTTTATAAAAATAATGGGGTTCACATCCTCCAAGGAATTTAATGCTTCATGGAACAAACTTCATCGGGTAAACCCCCCATCTATCATCTAATCCATTTAAGTCCTAGTTTCCTTTGTTTTATAGGTTTATCAATTTGTAGCAATGAGGATCCATTATTTATGTTGTGCTCGTTGATCCATATCAATCACACATTTGAGGTACCTTAAACCTCCATTTTATGAGTTATTTATTTTTCATTAGTAATAGCTCATCAACTTGAATAGGAATGAAAACATTAGATCAACAATATGAGTATTAGGTAAGAGAAAGTTAATTTTATCCTTACAATTAGGATTATCTTGCAAGAAGGCATGGATATATGTCCATGATGTGAGGATTCGAGGATAATGAAATTAAGAACAAGTGATTATCTAAGATTTTTTTGAATGTGGTTTCACCAAATGATTTAACAAAAATAAGATTTTTTGTAAAACTCTAATTGTAGAGTAATTGATTAAAACAATGAAATATAGTTTCTAGATATAATTTGACACAAGAAATAAAATAATGAAATATGAAACCTTAAGTACAAGAGAGAGGGTAAAAGGTTTAGTTGATTTATGATTTTCCTATAATGATGCTGACTGGGACAACTAGTGAACAAAGAGGGTAGACCATCGCATTTGTGTACTGTAAATAATGAAACTATCAAACAGATCAAACATGGACACCTAGATAGCTCGGGGGTGCTTGGGTGCCATAGTCTATTGTTGGAGTTCCCATGATATTTAGATGGTCAAAATCTATTTTTTTTGGTGTCACACATGTGTCACTAATATTTTTTTTGGTTACCTATATATCACACCTTGATCGCTAGATATACATGTAACTTGCAAAAGATATGTTCACCTATAAAAACCATAAAACCAAATCAAATCCAAAAAATAAAGATGCAATATGGAGATTTGGAATGACCATGGTGGTCACCCGATTAATTGATCTTACGACCAAGCATTGCACTACATCTCAGACTCTATGTAGTTCTTGTGAGTGTGTGAGGATTGTGCCCTAAGATTCCCTAGTACAAGTTGTATTTGATAATGGGCTAAATCTATAATGTAACAATGTATAGCATGTGTGGATGGAATAGTGAGCTTATCCTTCTTATATAGTGTATGAAAGAAATGAAATCCCTTGTCCATTGTATGGTTGCTAGATGGATTCCTTTGAGTGCTTTGGATGCCTTTATATGCAAGCTTAGGTGATAGATAGTAATGCTTAGAGCTTGTCCCTTTATTTTTGTCACATAACTATGTATTCATATGATTCCCATGTTTGAATATCATTATTGACAACTGGAAGGATATCCCATAAGAAAATAAGATGCTTAAAAGATAAAAGAGATCAAAATAATCAAGTAAGATAAAAAAGGATTAGGGGTGCTTAGATGGGATGAGGGTGCCTAGGAGCTAACGTCCTAGTTGAGTGTTGGTGTCCAAATCCATAAAATATAAATAATTATAATACCAACGAGGATGTAGGGTGTGTAAGACCAGATAGAAATCAAGAACATGGAAAAGAGGCCAAAGATAGCTATCAATTACTATTTTTCTTGCTTAGGAATCATATGGATGCTAGTATGTGCTTAGAACCTATAAATTTACCGAAATGTGTGAAATTGTGTCTACACGCCCTTCACCTCCTTCTCAAGTCATGATATTTCTCAATGCATTTTTATATATTCTCTTGTGCTACTCTTGTGTATTATTTATCTTTTCTCTTATACTCTTCTCATACAATATTTGGTTGTGCATTTGTTTATGCATTTTCACCTCTATATAACTAAAATATAAATCTTTTCACGCATTCTTCTCTACATTGTTGACTCATTAAATTTTTTAATCCTTCTTTCAAGAATTTCAAAACACAAGACCCTATTTTTAGTGGTTGTCTTCCTCTATATTCTCTAGTCTGGTCTTTAAATCCTTTAGCTCATCCAACATTTTGTCCAACATCTATGAGATTGTTACATATAACATGTCCATTATTCTCACTTGAATCTTACCTTCATGCAAAATATCTTGATCTCCTTAAACACTATACTATGGGATCTTCCTTTTGTCCTCTTACCTAGATTTATCATAGTAGAGACTATGGTGATTTAGTTAGATGCCTCAAAATCGGTGTTCTACTAGCATTTATTATTCTCCTTTCCTATAGGTAAATAGCCTACTATGATACCACTTGCAACAAGAGGGTTAGGACACCCTTCCTTATCCACTACATATTCAAGCAATGGGATGGAGAAACTAGATTGAAAAATTGTAATAATGTCAAAGGCATTTACAATATCTACATGTAGTTATTCTTTATTCAATCTTACATACTCATTAATAGAGATTTTACAAACTCTTGGTGGTTTCTAAGGACCTAACCTAGACTAGTATTTATTATGCCTTTTATACACGATTAAAAAATTTAAACTCTTATCGTTGGTTGTCCACAATTTGAATTTAAAGAACCTAAAAATGGTGAACTTGACCTCCTAAAATATTCATGCTTTACTAGTTCTCTCTCCTCGATGTCTTATTCAAGACACTTCCACATATTCTTGCTCCAATCTAAATTTGAAATCAAGCTCATTATTGGATATTTTGACATTTTTGAAATCTAAATGTGCTTCCTCTTCCTTCTCACATGCTCTCCATCTTCCATGTACACCAAAATTTAGCCAAAAAAATGTATAGGATTGATCTGAACCTTAGATGCTCCTAAATCAATGAACCTCCAATTTGAGCTATGTAGTAAGAACATGGTTTCCTATGTGTATCCATCTTATCTAATTGAACCAATAAAGTAGTGATGTTTTTTCATCTCATTTCATGTTGCAAAATGACTAGGATTTATTTATGTAATTACTATTGATGTATACGTCTTTCGTTTGTTTGTTTGAATTCTATTATTCCATTTCTTGTATAATCACTAATGCATGTTTCCTTTGTTTGGTTATATTGTAGGGATGAAAAACAATTCCACAAGTTTTTTTGCATTTATTCCCATTATGTCACAAATAAGATATATTATATCAATTAAACTCATTTATGCATTTTTACTAACTTGATGGATTTTATTTATTATATTTAAATTTGAATTTTTAACATAAAAAATTCATTCAAAATATAATATTCAATGAAACATTATAGATCTTATTATGTCTCTATTTAATTTAGCCAACATTAAAACATAATGAAAAAATTAGAGATAAACATCTTTATTTATGTCGATAGAAAAGATACTGAGGGTCAAAGAAAAATTCTATGTCTCACTTTGTGTCCCAAAAACAAGAGTAGGAGGTTGGACGAGGTGGGAAATTAGGGTGTTTGTGAGAACACACCCTTTGTGAGAACCACCTACACCCAAATACAATGTAAGACACAAAAAGGGGTTTGCATGGACCCCCCTTCATGAAAATGGGGGTTTGTGTGAACCCCCATTCATGCGAAGGGGGGTTCACGTGAACCCCTTTCGGCTCACATAATTTTGGCAGCACGAATTATATATATATTATGGGTGGCATATTTTGTTAGAGTAGGCATTTACCTTAGCTCATTTTCACCTCGGTACTTTATTTACCTTTATTGTAGTTATCTTCACCCACTTATGTGTGTGGATATTTCTTTTATCTTATTTAGATATTAGGAGATATTATATAGTTATTAGGTATAGTTCTTTCCTTGATCTATGGTATTGACTAGATCCTTGATGTCTAGTTCTCTCCTAAATCTATGGACTTAACTAGTTCTTTGATGACTAGTTCTTTCCTTGATTTATGGCTTGATCTATGACCTTGACTAGTTCTTAGATTGTTATTCCTTTCCTATATAAGAAAGGCCCATTCTCATTGTATTTCATTTAGTTCCATAATAATATATGATATTGTTACTCATTTATTTGAAAAGGTTTTATGTAAATTTATTCTAGTGAATTGCTTTCATCTTATAAATCATTGTGTTTGATTAGCATCTATGTTCTTAAGTTGGTACGATCTGGTTATCATTCCTTTTATGGTATCAGAGAAGGATATTTTTGTTGACATCTGTCTATAAGTTTTATTTTACAAATAAATTCTTTGTATATTCATATATTTGGGATTTGTTTTAATTTTGTTGTTGTGTTTAGTTTTATGAAAAATAGAGGCTTTCATTAGATCCGTAAGATGGGAAAACCCTAAGATCAACTGTAAACTTGACCATTTTGGAGCCAGTAATTCTTTTGGTTTTTTTGTTATTGCAGAGGCATGCGCATCTTCACCTTCAAATTCACATCAAGTAGAACAAAACCAGAAAATTAATTTCTCATTTTTTGTAGTTGATCAAGATCCATAGTAGGTTTTTATGTTGTGTTGTAGTATTATCGATTGGCATGAAACATGTGGTTTTAGGAAATACGTTTCTTTCTTTTTTCAGGGGTCCACGGTGGTCAGGCACATTTTTTTTTATTTCGGAAACCATAGAATGCTATTCTCGGCGGTGAAGGCCCTTTTGACACAATCCCAAACCCATTAAAATGGTTACCCCTTGTTCATATGGTATGGTCATATGAGGGCTTAAGCTTGTGATTTCTACTAGTAGGTGCTTAACTCCAGCCCCCTTTCGTTTAATTTGTGTGGTGAAGGCAAAAGCATTTTATTGTGTTTTAGTGATTTTTTGCATGCTCTTTACATTGTAAATATTTATTTTGAGGATTTCACTATAATTATAAAGTGTCATATTGTAATACACACTCATTATAAAGCGTCAAATATGGAGGATTATTACAATCGGTTGTGGATGTAATTTTAGCCAAGCCCGACATCCTAAACTTTTGGTATTTACATTCTTGTACCTCTCATGGATTTTGAGAAGGATATGCTTTTCTCTTAAGTGTGTGGACTTCAAGAGGATATTGTAAAATTCATGGAAGAAAATAGATTGCTTAAGAAGTGAAATTATCTTCTACAATCACTCATTCACGATAAGGATACACTAATACACTCCTTGTAGTAAAAACTTGTAGCTTACAACATCGCCATCATATTTGGACAACCATATCCATGATCCTAGTCCACTTGAAGTTTTTCCCTTGTACCTAGTGACATTGATCTAGCATTCTTTAAGCTTGTTCCTGCTCTTGATGCTCCTAAGCCTATGAGGCTTGTTACTAGATGCTCTTCCACATCCATGCCTATTACAATAACACATGTTTTGTATCTACTTTTGATCATATGCTTGGCTCTTTTGAGAAAAATACCACTGCATTCCATTCTCGCATGCTCTATTCTATGGGTTTCACTGGCGGAGGTATTGGAAAAAATTCACTCGGTATTATTTCCCCTATTCCACATGTTAAGTGGAATTCTCCCCTTGAGATTGGTTTTCGACCAGATACTTCATTTGGATTACACATTGATAAACTCCTATTTTTGTTCGCTGACTCTTTCTCGAGGATCATGAGAAACACATGAGTTTTGAACCTTCACTCAAGATTGATAAACCTAAGATTTCAGCTATCAAACATGATCAACCTAACACACATTCTTGATGTTCATTTTGCATGCACCCATTGTGCATTTTGCACCAAGTCATATGTAGGCATCTTCTTCATCCATCCATGTGTTGATTTGGGGAGGATATCTGATCACTCGTGGTAGTGAAATAGGCATTGGCATTGAAAGAGGATCTATAGACATGGCTTCTCCACCATTCAAAGCATCTTGCTCCACTTTTATACCTTCGCATTGTAATGATTCTTATTTTAAGAATTTTTATTTAGTAGGAGTAGTGTATCTCTCTTGTTTGTTGAGAGATTTTATATCTTTATTTTCAACACTTTTGGCATGTTGATGATATTTCCGGGGAGATATTCTAGTGAAGCCTAATGTTAATTTTTCAATATTCAAGTAGTTGATTTTGGGAAACTCATACAAATCTATGACATCACTCCACCCATTCAAGAAGTATGGGAGGGTGTGTGTTGATCCTTCTTCTTCATGGTTTGTGTCCTTTCTTTGTAACTGTTAACATGAAATCACAACACCCCTAAATGAATTCTATAGGTATCTAATTTTCTAAGGTAGGGTCATCTGGTGTGATTTGCGTAACATGGGACCATCTCTCAAGCTGTGGGACTTGCGGACTTGAGATGGCCCTCCAAAGAAATCTAGTTTCTTCTTCCTGATCCTAATGCTAAACTACTCCTAATGCAGAAATGACATCTAACTACACCTATCCTAACAATTCCAAGGGACCAAGGAGAGAGAAAGTGCATAAAGAGGGAAATCCTACACTAATGAGGTGATAACATCAAGAAAAGGGAAATGTTGATCATCTATCAAAATGACCATGGAAACAAAGAGAGGTGAGGTGAGAAATGGAGAGGATGGATAACAACATCATAGACCAAATGTCAGATTCACACAGAACTCCATTTTCAATCCCCACGAACATAGCTCCCAGATCTACAAATGAAACATCCAAAACATGCATAGAATACTCCAGAACGATGAGAGGCAAGAGTATGCAATGAAAACAAGCAAAATGATGGACAAATGCATCAAAAAAATGAGTTTTATTGCTTCAGAAATTTACATAGAGCATCATACATGAGCAAGAGGAAAAAAATGCCATTTATAGAGTAGGGGAGGAGATTCAAACTCCATTTTGACCCCAGGGATGAAAAGTAGGGGAGCAAAGAAGAAGAATAAACAACAACCTTTTACAATGAATTCCGCCCGTATTTATAGATTTGATCAGAGAGAAGAAAGAGAGAGGGAAGTAGGAAAAGCAAGTTAGAACTCAACCACTGCTGTTAATACTTCTAATAAAATCCACCCCAAATCCATCTTTACTGGATCAATCCTTGATTTGGCAGCTTGAAATAAGAGGAAACAATGGAAACAGATCGAATCTGATTTGGTTGTTGAGACAAATGGATCCTGCATTGAAGGCCTGAAAATGTTTCCTCCATTTTCCTTTACCTAACCTCCTCAAAATTAAATTTTTAGACCTACGTGGCATGGGTGAGGCCGAGATCTTTTCAATGGCATCAGATTTGTAATATTTCAAGCCCTGAGTCGAAAGATATGCCCCTTCGAAGTTTATATCGGTTCAGAGGAGGAGGGAGGAAAACAACTTGAAATATGGGTCCCCTTTTGATATGGGACACGTGGCAGCTAGATTGGAACAAAAATCAAGCCTACGGGTCCGCAATTTATCTTTTTCCTTTTTTCCGTGAGAATCATAAAATCCATAAAACTCTCGCGGCCCCTTTTCTCCGCTTGGACACGTGGTAGCCTTTGGTTGGCTGGGGATGCACTTCACCTTTTGTCTCTGACTCCCCACTTTGGTTTGACTCGGGTTCAAACTTTAACTTTTCCCTTTTTTATTTTAGAGCCTTTGCCCAAGTTTGTTAAATAGATATAAGACTCGGATTCACACGACAGAGCCGTTTCTTCTCTTTCTTCTCGCATAGGGTCATGGTCGATCCAATATTTTACTCGGGGGTGAAATATGGATAATAATAACCTTGGATTTTCTTAGATCATGACACTCTGGATTTTGTGTCCTTTCCTTGTTGGTTTGGTTATTGTACTTGGATCATGGAACACATATTTGTAGCAATTTATTGAATTATGTTTGGTATTTTCTCTTGCACTTTCGATATCACTCCGTTGATAGTCTCCTTGTATGGAGCTAATCTGGTGAAGCCCAGTGTTAGTCATTTTTGAGTTTTGTGATCGAGTAGTGGATTCAAACCATAGTGCACACCAAACTTCTTCAGCATTGTATGATTTTTTGAACTAAGCTTCTTGGGATGCCTTGCAACATATTTTTACTCTCTTTACTTTGTTGTTACTAGTTTTTGGTACCTTGCGGTGTCCTTTTTTCCCAGTTATTGTACATGAGTACCTCATTAGGCCTAGTTGTCGGGACTCATACTATGGACATGTCACTTCTATTTAGGCCCCTAGATTCACTTGAGGGGGTGTTATAGTAGGAATTTACCTTAGCTCATGTTCACCTAGGTACTTTATTTACCTTTATTGTATTTATCCTCACCCACTTATGTGTGTGGATATTTAATTTATCTTATTTAGATATTAGGAGATATTATCTAGTTATTAGGTATAGTTTTTTCCTTTATCTATAGTATTGACTAGATCCTTTATGTCTAGTTCTCTCCTAAATCTATGGACTTAACTAGTTCTTTCCTTGATGACTAGTTCTTTCCTTGGTGGTTCTTATGGCTTGATTCTTACCTATTTAAGCAAGGACCATTCTCAATGACTAGATTGTTATTCCTTGCTTATTTAAGCAAGGCCCATTCTCATTATATTTCATTGAGTTCCATAATAATATATGATATTGCTACTCATTTGTTTAAAAGGTTTTATGTAAAGTTATTCGGTGAATTGCTTTCATCTTATAAATCGTGGTGTTTGATTAACATCTGTGTTCTTGGCTTGGTTTGATCTGGTTATCATTCCTTTTAGATTTTAGGTTTAGGGAGTTCAGGCGAAGAGGGTTCACATGAACCCCCTTCAGGTGAATCCCCCTATGTGGCACTTGTGTGGCACATTTTGGAGCCAAATCCATTTGGAGGATGATTGTTTGCCAATATGTGCAACTTAGATGCAACCTAATTAGCATTAACTAATTATTAAAATTACAAAATTTTAACACAAAATAAAGTTTTTTAAATTAGCTTCCTAAAAATATAATTTTCATTTTTAAAAATCTATTTTACTATTTATTTTTATTTTTTTGCTAACATATGGTATTTTACAACAATCAATAGTAGAAACTCAACCCGATTTGAAAAATAGCAATATATATATATAAAATTGAAAAAATTGATTTTTTTTTACTATTTTTTGAAGTCTTCTTTGTAGCTATGAAAAACAAATCAATTTCAATATAAATCTTAAAAGTTATTGGCATAGACATATGTACGCCATTTATTTGAAAATATCTTCACTAAATAATTAATTAAAAAATATAAATAAATAAAAATGAAAATTTGATAGGACCTCGATATTAAATCTAGAACATATATCTAAAATTTCATGGTGAAAAAATAAATTTTCATTTAAAAACACCACCAAGGGAAATTCGTTCCTCTTTTATAAAATAAGAAATAATGTATGAATAAAATTAAGAAAAAGACCAGATTTTTTTGCTTAAAAAAATGTACATGTATTCACACTCTAAATGCAACATTTAATTAGTTCATGGAATTTCATGAATGTGTACAATTTTATGGTTATTACCTTTGGGAAATAAATGAAACTAAAAATTCATGTTTGTAAAGGTACAAACAAAACACAAAAAAGTGAGACATTTTATTGTACTTTGACTCTAAAATTAATGTAAATTGACATTAAAATATATATATATATATATTATATTTTTAGGATAGTATCTTAGAAAAAATATAACATTTTCTACTATATATATATATATATATATATAGATATATATATATGAATATATCATATAACATTTTCATTAAAATTTAGTTGAATATCACCTTTTCTAAGATAGTTTATCACTAGATAAACTATCTCTCTTGAAATATTCAGCTCGAATATTATGGCATATCTTATAGATGTTTCACCATAACATACAATGTGTACACCATATCCTTTTAGAAAATATACTTAACTAGGTAAATTCTAAGAACATTTGGGAAATGAACTAAATATAAATTACCTTAAATAGTTTGAGGATACATTTTAATTATAAAAAAAAATCAAAAATTGAAATCAAAGTTCTATTAAAATTGAACTTATAAATATTTTACCACTTCTTTTGAAATGATATAAGCTTAAAATCAATAATATTTATAAAATATGATTGTATTATATTAGTCTTATTTCTATCAATTATAACAATATTTTGATTAAATATGTAAATACTATTTATTATTTGCTATTGTCTTGTAAATAATTGTTAAGATAAAAATTAAGATAAGTATTATTATAATTACAATTCAAAATGATTTCTAGTTTTATATTATATATGAATGGCGGACATTAGTACCTCATCGACACACAATCCAATCAATATTATCAATCGGTCAATTAAAAATAATAATTTGATTAGATACCAAACATGTCATTATTAGTCACATGAGTATTTCTAACAACTGTCTGCTAGATAATATAATATATGTTTCCTTTTATTTAGACTTTTTCCCTTGATTTAAACTATAATCAAAGAAAATAAGTCAACTTATTAATTTGATTATTTCCAAATAACTTAAAAATGTAAATCCTTAATACAACTTAACAAATAACATGTTCACTAAAGACTTTGATTAATGATAATATAATAAGTTAACAATGTTATGATTTTGTCTCAACTATAATTTCCTAGCTTGAGGTCCAATTTCAATAATTCTACAACCTTGTAAAGTGTTTAGATGGTCAATAATTGGAAATTACAAAAGGAACAAGATCTAAGCTCGTCCTTTACTTTAATAGTCATTTTCCACTAAATTAACCTCTATTACCAACATTTACTTTATTAACCAACATGCACATGAATCTAGAATAAATTAAAGCATCAAAATGTCTTTTGAGAAATATATACTAGCGACAATAGTAAAGTGTTGAAAATTTTAAATTCCAAATAATGCAAAAGAGATTAAAATAATGTAAAAACTTATCTTGATACTTGATTTCCGAAAATCTCCTAACTTCGAACTCCCAAGGCTCATTTTCTAATGCATAATTTTAAATAAAACGACAACATCTATATAATATGTTTCCTTGCAAAATTTTACATTGCCTCATTTTATGTGACAATTTAATAAGACATTATATATGGTCGGCATAAAAATCTTTTTACTATGACACGAAAAAGGGGTATCACATTTATTGTAATGTTAAGACTTATAATCTGGTAAGAATATATTATTTAAACCCTGTGTTGTCCTCAACGCATTTGAGAAAGCGGTCAATTATGTGTTTCGCATGGTTTTGAAGTTGGATTTCTTTCAAATAATTTTATCTACTAGAAATCGTGAGAAGGGTTGTGTGATGGGAATGCTGAAAGGGAAGAAAGTGTTAACGATTTGTTGTAAATGTGGAATGAGAAAAACAAAATTAGAAAACAACGTAAAATATGAAATTAGAAAAAAGTAAATGTTATATAAAATATGCATGGGAGAACACAAACTGAACATTGTGATATCGGCCATGTAAGACTTAAAGCCATTTGTATACGGAAGGGGTAAGGTGGAAAGGATTTCTTGTTAGGAAGGGTGGAAGAGATGGATACCCACCAAATGCGATTCCTCTTTTTCTTCTTTTGTATCGAGAAGTGGGGAGAGGTATATCTTGGAGTAACGTTCAAATGAAAAAGGAGGTGAAATGCGAAGGTCATTAAGAGAAGGGACTCTAGATATCATAGTGATAGTGATGCCAAGACTTTTAGATATACCTATATGCATAGTAGCCATAGGCAAAGTGAGGCCTTAGGACTTGTGGATTGTAAGAGCCCATGCCATTTTGAGAGGAACTTGTCGGCGACTGCCTCAGGAGATAGGGGTACATGAACATGAGTAGGGTAATATGGATTCCAAGGGGAGGCAATGTATTTATCGAATTGTATGACAACAAAACGAGGAAGATCGTGAGGAGAAGAAGGAGTGTAGGCAATTTCAACAACAGTTCTTATGGAACCATTAACTAGTCCTACTTCAACCCAAAATTGGTTGTGAGTGTGACTTTTGATGCTTACATAAAGCAATACATTGTGCTTTAGTTTTTCATCATTTGGATCTTCCGCACTTCTTTCCTTAGTTATTTCTATAGTTGATCACGCGATTGGAACATTAAGAGATTAGAGCATGTTGAGGTTGTGTTGGTGGACAAGTTCATTTTTAGCAAACAAATGTGGAGTTGAAAGGAATGGAAGAAGCTCGGAATCTATCATTCGTACATCTATACGCAGACAAGTTTTTTCTAGTCATCGGCAGCAGGGGGATCCCTTCTCTAATATTTAAAATAAGGAAATGGAAAGAGATTTGATCCTGATCTAAACCTTGTTGTCAGAAAAATGTGTGGAGAATAATAGAAGCGTTGAAGCTATTCCAAAGGTTTGTTCCATACGAGTGGCTAGCATATAGAGGAGCATCTATGACAGGGGGCGGCGCCAAGGTTAATGACAAGAATGATGGATCTATTTCCAAATGAGGACTTGTATATGGGAAAAGCTTCACGCAGTCGAAAATCAATTTTGTCAAGGAGTTTTGGACCTATGAACCTCATTTCATCAATGAGAATGTATTGAACGTGCTTGAAGGTTTCTTGAAGGGAAGATAATATATGTCCTTCCTGCGGTTTAATATTATTCACTGGTATTCTTAAAAAAACATGAATAGTTGATGCTAAAATTTTGAATGGATCAACTCTAGTTGGTGCAAAAAGAACAGGGGACAATGATGGTTCGGGCATTCAAAAGACATAACATAACTATAGTCACAAAATCACACAATTACTATTACATTATACCACCAAGTATGTTGTTTTATATATGGATCTTGTGTAAGAAAGGTACTCACTAATGACCCATCCCATAGTCATGTCGTCAGTTAGCTAGTCGTCATCATCATTTTCTTGCATAGTCATTTGTTGTTTGCAGACAGCTTTTGGTCGTCTCTCAAGGAGTCTCAAGTGTCGTTATTTGGTCATTTTTCGTCTCTAGTCTTTGACCAGAGCATTTAGGGTAGAACTAGGGTGCACATGGGTGCCTCAGTCCTTATTTTAGGTGCCCTGGTTTCAACAACACTTGCACCTAATTTAAATTTTTGCGATCGGTCTTTATAATTTTCACTCTCATTCCTCTAGGTCTTTAGTGTCGAAATTTGAGCAAGAGATCCCTATATAAACATAACATACTATCCTATGAGCAGACTATCTTCTATCAAGAGCTAGCTATCTACTAAGGAAAAGGACTACATTTGGGCATCATTTACATCTACATCACATAAGCATAGGGGAAAGGGTTGTATTTATTCTATTCCATCCACCATTTTCATTTTACATCTAGTTATTTCCCCCTACTTTTGTGTCATTGACACTAGGGCACCCTAGGAATAAAATTGCACACACAAGCACACATAACTACATTGGGTTTGGAATGTAGTGCAATGCTTAGTTGTAAGTCCACCATTGTGATAGCTAAGGTTTGACCCCTTCATATGCATCTTTCTTTTTTAGGGATTTGATGCTTTGTATGGGGTTTTGTAGGTAGATCTTCATCATGGGTTCAAAGTCACATAAGCAAAGCCACTGTGACAACTACGTGACAAAGACTAATATATTGTGAAGATCTATATGACACCATAGTTTCATATCTAAGATTTTCTCGCAAACCAAATAGCTTAGACTATAGACTAGAGTGCCCGTAGGCGCCCGGTCTTTTCCCTGTGTTGCGTAATCCAGTCGGATCTTGAGTTGCTACAATTTCCAGGGTAGCACCATCACATCTCTCCCTATCCACACATCGGCCTATTCAAGTATAACATAAGAACAAGGTGTGTTATTTTAGGATTAGTACCCTATCACTCCTATTTACATTATTTCATTTCATTTAAATATCAAAATAAAATATTTAGAATTAGTCTTTCAGTTTATACCATTTATTACATTTATGTACCTATTTATATTAACTTAGAATATAACCATTAATTTTCATATTTTAGTTAATCAATAACGGATAGTATTAATGAAGTTGATTTACTTGTTCTGTAGTACCTTGAATTATCATTATTAGTGGAGGGGTTGCTTTTTTGTGCTTGTGATGATGAAGAATTGTATCAAAAATTCTTTTTGTTCTAGCGAGGAAGGCATTTTGGCAAATGTGAAGTTTGGCTTCCTAAAAGGGATATTTGTAGTTGTCTTATAAATTTCAATGAGAGATGGACCGGTTTCTTTCAAAAAAGTTGGAACATCATTTAAGAACCAATTGTGTACATGTCAAGGGTGTCAAGACCCATGTGATTTATGGGATGGAGTTTTGATAAGAGCTCCCATTCTACTTCAATAGGATAAGGTCCCAATATTTCAGCATCATTTGTTGATTCCTCCGATGAAGATGAATCATCTGTTGGATCCTCACATTTTACATGCCAAGGTTGATAATTGTATCTTAGAGAATCCCAATTAGAGATGAGTTTGGCTATTGTTCTTCCAATGTCATAAGAAATGTTGCGAAAATCTTTGTAAATCAGGAGTTCACTCTAGAAAAAATCCTGGAAAAGAGGAGGAAATGACATTGGGTATTTGATAAAATTTAGGCGACACACGCATAATGGATTTTTTGCTCAAGCTTCCATTTCCCACATGCACGCAAGTTGTTGTAAGAGCAAGATCTTATAGCTTTAATAAGTGTAACAAATTCCATTTTTGCAGGGGTGTTGCAAGTAGCCATCGAAGAGGTTTGATGATGCATTATCTTTGAGCTTGTTTTGGAGACACAAAAAGTATTTTTTTGCCAACATTTAAGAAGATGAATGATCAACCTAAAAGAACAAGGGGAAATTTCTGCAACATGTGACATGTTTCTTGTGCACTCATGTCATGGTCAACAACAGTATCTGTAAGAATTTTATGAAATGCAACCTTGGCAGGTTGTTCTCGATTTCAGCTGGAAGAAATCCTTGAGGAATGCGATGGTATGATTCGGAGCATTATTCTGCCTTTGAATCATATTTTACGACATATTTAAGGACAACATTAGGTTGGAATGAAACATTCGCTCTCAAAATGGATAACATTGTGGGGTTCATGGATGTTTAGTCTATCATCATTTCTTGCAGAGACATGTATTAGGGCTTATGTGATTTGTCGAGGGCAAGGGCTGATTCTCCACGCAACTCCTAAGGCACTTTGTATCGACATTGTAAGTAGGATCCTTTCTTGTACAAACATGTTTGATCAGAGCACTTAGCGTGTCTTTGGACACAATTCAATAACTCTTCCAGGTCCACATCCGGATTAACACCAAATATTTGTGTTGTTGTGGTCAACAAGCACGGTCATCTTGGATGGATCATCGAATGAATTCGAGATGCGATCAAGGCTTCCATACAAAAACAAATTGATCAAAATAGCCTTTAATTTTATTGATTGCATCCATATAACTCCAATCGATTTTCTCGACATCGATGCGCTAAAAGCTAAAATAATCCATGCACATGTGATGAACCACGATGTTTCCATTCGCACTGGTGGAAATGGAAAACTATAAGCAATGCTCGTAATTGGGGAAAAAGGAAAAGGAAAGAAGACTCACCTATACCGAATAGTCTTGTACTCTAAGGTATTTTTGTAAGACCCCTTCACGAAATATTGAGAATTTTTATGCAAGTATGTTGAAACACGATGAGCTTTGGAAACAATGTTTTGATTCCTCCATTTTGGGCATCCCAAGGATCAACAGGATCATCCGGGCATAACATTGTGGAGGTCTGTCCATTTTGTGTTAGCAACACTTACGTAAAGAATAATGTGGGGGTGCTAAGATGTTCAATCATGTCTGAAACTTCACTCTACTTTTTGACCAGAACACACATGTTCCTCGAAGAGTGTTCCCAAAGTACATTAGACTCTTAGGAAGGATATCAATAGGATTTTCATGAAGGCATTAACAAAGAACCCCTATAGTTTGTGGGATTGGTGATTGATATCATGATTTATGAATACAATAGTCGTAGCTTGGCTTCGATGGTGCATGATTAAGAAAGAAGTATCTGAAGCGAGGGTGACTACCAAAGTGGTTGTCATAGTTTTCAATCAAATGCATTATGTACTAATGAAGTTGAACCTCTTTCATGTGGCTTGTTTGAACATAGTTTCACTGTGGGGAACAAAGTTGGAAACGCCATCACAAACAAGCCTTCCGTGTTGTATTCATTAATAGGTGAAAGACCAATTTCTAGCCATGATAAAGAAAAGGGTGATCCTTCCATAGAAACTTGCAAGAACCGTTGAATTTCCTCCTATTTAGTACTTGAATTATTGAATATTGGGAGAAAGGGAGATGGAGGGCTGCTTGTAGAGGGGATGTAAATGCATCAAGACCATGTATTTCGGGTTCCACTTCGTTGGAGGGGGATGTCAATTTCATAGATTTCAAGATAAAGGAGACATTAGTATGTTCTCGCATGCAAGGAGGAAAGGGCATTGTAGTCAATGAGAACATCTTCGTAGTATGGATCATTAGCAATTTTGTACTATAGGATGGATAACACGACACACGAGCCCTACTTACATAGAAAGCATACGTTGTTTGGTTTGGTTCCTTTCTTTGTATGATCAAGATGTTCAGCTCACCAAGACGACACAAAAAGTATGTTACAATAGATGAAATATTTTGTGGGAAGCTGATAGTGTGGCTTGTGTATTTGTATTTTCCACGCCCCTGGCTAACTTGCGGAATGGGATTGACTCGTGCAATAAGCATTTCCGAACTTGTGTCAAGCATTGTAGAACAAGAGGTTGATATCCCGGGTCCATGCCGTTCCATTTGGAGAAACGGTGACCAATTTTCTCGATGGAAGACCTATTATACATATACACTCCTCTAGTTATTTTCCAAATCATTTCGGGGTAATTTTCCAAACATGCAGAGAAAGTCTGTGCCTTTGAAATCGCATCCACTTTGAAAATTACGTTTCACCTCCATAAAGGATGGGAATATAAGGAATGTTTTTTGTGTATGACAATCTAACAAATTGCAAGTGTTTGGTTGCACATGCGAGCTTTGTTGAAAACGAGGGACAAGGTCGAGAGAGGGCATGTGGAACCGCTTTCTGCAGGGAACTGGAACGAAGCATGCAAAGCGCTCCTGTTGTTTTCAAAAACATGGTTGCAGGAGCTGGATGGGATGACATAACAAGGCGCTTGCTTTAGCAAACACCAACATTATATGATTCTTGTAAAGACAACCACCTTGGCGATTGTAGACATGCTAAATGTATATATTCGTGGGAAATTGTGAAAATACAACATGAATAAGTTTCACGTGAAGAGAAAATAAAAGACTATATATTTTGTTTAAATACAACAACTATAGAAATAAAAACATGCTTAACGTATATATGTGACAAACATTGTACAAAAGCAATGTGAATTAGTATTATGTATACATATATACAAGGGGGATACAAAACGAGGTTCAATGCACATGGTTGGAGTCAATTGAAGTTCCTTTTAACTAACATGTTTTTTAACAATGCATGCCTTTATGAAGAGGACATGGTAGGATATTGTTTTTCAAAAAAAAGGTCCAAAAGGTGGATAGCATATTACATAAACTATAAGCTAAATGGGAGTAGAAGAACATGAGCCATCTTGTCAAGCCAAAATTAGTGGGGGCTGAACTATGGAGTTTGTACTATTCAAGTGGTTTTTCCTTTGTACTATTCTTTTTTTATTGAAAGAGTGAAAAGAAACACATTTCCAATGACGTGGTCAAAAATCCCCGATGTAGCCTTATCATCAATAGAGAAGAAATGCAAGTCTTCAACGGTAATTCTCATAATCGTTTCAGTAGTTACATCAAAGGTAGTAACTCCTTTAATCTCTCATGTAGCATCCTTCAAATCAAATCTAAGAGCACACTTGTAATCACATTTTTCAACATGAATGTTGCATTTGATGCAAAACCATTCACCATTTTTTCTCTTGAACCTTTTTTTACATTTTCTATTTGAGGACAATCCATGTAAAATAAATTATCCATGATAATGTTTGACACTTAAGCATCAACAGACACCCATTCATTGTGTTCAAAATTACCCATCTCTAATATTTGTGACAATGTGGCTACAACAACCATTATTTGTGGAGGGCCACCCAACCTTGTTATTACGGATGAACAAGGAATAAATGATTGGGGTGAAATTATCCATTCACGAGAGTGCTGATGTCTCCAAAAATAGAGGGTTGATGAAACATCCATTAGAGGAAAAAATTTTGATTGTAGTGCCATTGAAAGAGGAAACTCGGGCAGATTTTATTGCCAAGATAGGATAATCTGGTAGAGAAAGTATTTCTAACACCCCCTGCTAACATCTTCAAAGTGGTGACTCTATAAGGTGATGTAAATACTACAACCTGAGATGTCGTGCATCTGCAACGATCTCTTCACAGCCATGTACTTATCTCTGTGACAAATAGTGGAGAAAGGGTAGATGGCCATAAGAATACCAATAAAATCCAAGATTGAACCAAGATGGGTGGCGGTATATCTTTTATTTCTTTGAAATGGAAGTGATGGAGTGGAACTTCTTTTTCAAATCAATTAATGCTGGAGTAACAACAAAGGACACATGCAAGAAAAATTCACGAGGGTTATTCAAATGATCGTAGGCCTGATTTGCATTAGCAATTCTACCATTTGATATACTATAAAGGTTGCCATTTTTAATGAGGGCATAAAACTATTAGCAGCCTTGTTGAAACAAGTGATCTGTATATCCCCCCTTTGTTGTCTACAAAATAAAACAAAAAAGGGTTCCACTTCCCTTTGTATTGCGATATTATTGAATGCTGTTTTAGCAAGAGCTCTTCCTTCTATCGTCCACACCCTTAACAATGTACTTAATGACAAAATTTCAATGGGGACTTAACACAAATAGATGCATCATATTTCAAGAAAGGAGGTGTTTTTGGAGACAACTCGATTGCATACAACATTCATTGTTTCTTTGGAGGCCTCTTTTCCTCACAAATCATGGGCAAGAATGTGTACAAGCGAGCCTAGCTTTGGTTGGCTAGAAACAAAACTTTCCATGTCACTTATAAGAAACAGTGCTAGAAAGAAAAAAGGGAAAAACGTCATCGGGCATAAAGCTTATAAACATTATGTTGTATATCTAGAAGAAAGAAAGAGATGACACTTCGAGTTCATTTTTTTATCATTCTACATATATATTTGTGGAGGCGAATGATATAGCCTTCTTGAAAAGTTACTAGAAAATTTTGAGGGAAGGAGCGCAGTTTGAATATGATTTGCATTAGAAAGTAAAAAAATTAGTGATTCCATGTGTGGGGAAAAAGAAAGAATGGAACAAAATAGGCTGGTTTTATGTGGAAATATACAAAAACTTTTGGACCAAAATTAAACACGATAAAAGATAGCACCAACCTAAAACATATCTATGTACTACGATTTGCTTGACACAAAGAGACACAATTTATTTTTGTAAAAGGAAAACCATAAACTGAAATTAGTATCCAATACAATGCTCACAAAAATAACTCACAAAATTTGAAATAATTGCACACCCATCTAGCCATAATTTATCCACACTTATAGCAATAGAAGGTCTATCGAACTGAAAAATAATTATTAAAAAGAAAAACACATAGTTACAAATGCACCACTTATAAATTCTTATTGATTTTTCCACATCGAAAAATAATTTTCCAAGACACAAATATAGACGCGAAAATAACATTGAAAACTTTTTTCTTTGTAAGATGTTTACTTTTTATGAGAGTTTTGATTTTATTTTGCAATTTATATTGCTTTGTATGTAGTGATTCTTCATTTGTGGCAACAGAGGGCATGTGAACGAAACACTATATCAAGAAACACCAAAAAAATATATAACTAAAAATAATAATTTTACTCAAATCTAATTCAAATATAATGTTTTATAGTCATATATATTTTAAATCATAATATATAATATATACATACAAAACAATTTCAAATCAAAATTATATATATATATATATATATATATATATGTAGTTTGATTTGAAAATAATTTTATTATATTTATTTTTAATATTTTCATGTTTTACATGCACTATATTTAAGTCGTGATCATCACTTTATTTAAAGGTTTTAAGAGGTTACAAGCTCCATGAATAAATGGCAAAAAAATGACAAGCTAGTAATAATGTACAATGGTGTTTTCTTTCGGGAAAAATGATGTTGTTCCCATGAAAAAGTGCATGCTAAAACATAAAAAAATTAAGTGTGTATAGTGTAAATTCCACCCAAAATGTAAGACAAATTGTAGTTTGTGTAGTCGTGACCTCACATTTTCATCAAACTTTTTTTTAATGAAAATTGTTGTTCTAATCATGGCCTAATTTTCCTTTCATCCAATGTAAATCTATTGTCAACAATGAGACTTGTTTCAATGAAATTCAAATTCATTAAACACACACATCTTTATAATCCTTAGATTTAATTTGTGGATTACAATCAGAGGTTAGTTTTGATCAAATCATGTAGAATTTGCTATTAATATATATTTGTTACAAACAAATATAAATCATAGAAAAAGCTATTATTTATTATTATTAACATTAAATGTTATATTGCTATGAGTGGTAATATTACAAGAGTATTGTTTTCTCCATTGATACTATAATTTCTAGAATTCTTCCAATTTATAAACATTACAACTAATTAAAACTTGTTTGAATTAGGGTTCTTAGATTATCTCATGAGACTAAGAATGGGGGTACAAACACTAATTACTGTCCCATTGATCATGTTTATGAGGAGTAAGTATAATGGAGTCTTTGTTTCTCTCAAAATCTGAGGTGTATACTTATCAAGTTCTTTCCCTTTTCAACATTTGGTTGTTTAATAGATATTACATCGACCTATTTCTATAAAAAGATAAGATGCATATCAAACTGAATTTCTTTCTTTCAATAATGCTAAATGTGTAGTGCCCCACACATTTTAAAAAATTAAAATAAAATAAAATAAAATAATAAAGGATTTAGTCCTTTGCGTGTGATCAGAGTTCGAGATGATGCATTGGAGTGTGGAAGGGATTGTCAAGTAGACAAGGGGTGATTGCGTGTTTGGGGGTGGAGTGTGGCAGGTGTCTACAGGACATGGTGGTTCTTCCCTTGTCACGCATCCTCGCAGTCTTTGTCAGTATTTGTCTTCCCTACCTTTGACCTACTTTTTCTACCAGATTTGTCTCTTCCACTCTCCCCTATGTGCTCCATTTATAACACTCTCCCTGCCGTGCCAGATAGGGAACCGTGAAGCAGGGTAAGGAAGTTCATCAAAGCATAATGGAAGTCTGATTTGTTTTGGCCATATTTCTCCCAGTCTGTGCCAAAAAAAAGAGCTTGGGAACATGGTTTTGATGTCCAACAAGAATTTTAGCAGATTTTGGTTGCAAATGATCTGTAGACATGTTTGTATATCGTGGGAGAATTCACGAGATATGTGGAATGTTGATTAGATATAGAAATATTTACACAAATGGATTTTTTGGAAAGTATCAGAAACTTTTGAGCAACTACTATTGGCAGGTGTAGAGCCATCCTCCACGACCCTTGTCTGCCTTTCCTAGCCTATGCCAAGATCCTCCCAGCCTGTGCCAAACTTGAACTCTTGAACCCTGCGTGGACTTCCATCAAAGCATAATGGAGAGGGAAATTTTTTCAGATGTGGTAGTTTCAAATGCTTTGGTGGACGTATACAAATCTCCTCCATTTATAGGCCCTGTCTTTACCCAATCATTTTACATTTGCCAGCGTACTTCCAGCCTGTGCCAAAATGGAAGTTTGGGAGTAGGGTATGATCTCTTTCTGCCTTCTCAAACAATTCCATGCAATTTCATTCCGTAAGTTTCAGATTTTCATTTCCCCCTGAAGATGGTGATTTTGGTTCAGTTGATGGGGTATTGCAGTAGAGAGAGAGACATGAACAGTGTGTATGCAGCTTCTTTCATGTAGAATATTTTACATGCATGAGATGGTGTGGGTTGTAGGGATGTAGTATGGAAGGTGGTATATACATTGAGTATAAGAGAGAATGAGGGTGGTGTCATTGTTATGGATGTATAACTGGTGGGAATAGTGGTGGAAGATACATGGAAGCGTTCCGACGATGTGGGTGTTGGAAAACTGAGACATATATCCAAAACAACTAGTTTTCAGTGTTGTGACATATGTTGTGGTGTAGTGGGGAGGAAAGGAATGATGGGGATGAAGTGGGTATTGTTGAAAAGATTCAGTGAAAGTGTTGTCTGTGAACTTGGCAATGTTGTATATACAGTGAGTATATGGTAGTGTTAATATATATTGACTTCAAAATGTGGGTGTTGCAGTAGGGATGAAATGGGTATTGTTGAGAAGCCCTGTTTTTAATGTGGTTTGTACAGTGAGGATATGCACATAATGGATTTGTTCAAAAGGCTTTAGATTCTTCTGAGAAACCGTAACTGGCAGATCTAAAGCTAGTTTCCATAACCTTTGCTAGCATCTCCCATCCTGTGCCAGATGCGAGTTGTGGAATGATTTATGGAAATCCTTAAAAGTATAAAAAGTAGAGGAATGGTTTCAAATCTACAATCACAAATTTTATGATAGACGTGTATACAAAATGGTGGAGCTGTGGATGCTCGTGAACTGGTTGACGAGGTGCCAAGTGAGATGTTGAACTGAGTCCTACGGGTTTGACCGACTCCGTTACTCCCAGGCATGGTTCATCTTCCCTTACCTCTCATAATTTTTGTGTTTTAGTTCTCTTTTACAACTTAATAAAATTTTAAAATATTAGGATTTTAATACAATTAAATTTTTATTTCAACTCATTGCAAAACAATGAAATGTTGTGTCGTAACTCACGAAGTCAAAATAACCCATTTGCATTAAAACATGAACTTCTACCCTCATTCTGAGGTGATGTAGAAAACTTCCTACCCAACTGGATCACTACAACATTGTTTTATCGACCAGATGAAATTGACTTTCCAGTAATAACGTTGATCATCACCCGGTTTAAATAGTTAATTTTTGCATTTTTCGGAGACTCATTAAGTACCCTTCGTAACTCTAAAAACAAGATGTTAAGCTTCATTCGTGTACCTTGTTGTGTGAGGTGTCACTATATGATGGAAAAGTGACAAGCGAGTGTGGGAATCTACAAGTAACTCTTCCTCGCACCCGACCTCTCGCGGTTGTGCCGAGATAGCTAGTGGGGATGGAATGCACATGGGATGCGAGACAAACTAGTTAGGCAATCAGATGTCTTTGACGCGCACTAGTGGTAATCTTTGTGAATCTAAGGCAAAGAAGGCCCTCTAATCGACTGGTGTGATCGATCGATCAGAAATTATGAATGCTCGAAGGCTCCAATCAATATCGAGCTCGCGTGATTCTGCCCATGGGTTGTGGAATACGCAGAAAATGACCTGGGATAGTTTCGTGTATATCTCTAGATAGGGTCATAAGGTGGATGATGGGTATAGTGGACTCTACGGGTGATTATCTAGCCTAGTCCAGAATTCCCTAGCTTTATTAGTTGTTACGTCTAACAAGGATAACTGTTCGATGATGATAGGTGGAAGTGGAGTAGATCTGAATACTAATATGCGTAGGCCAGCATCTATGTCTGATTCACCTATGGATTCGTTGGGCTGTGAGATTTGTGGGTCACAACCGTAGATTCACATTTTTGTGGTCCTACTATGGTCATGTGCGGACTCAGTCCCTAATCCCTAATATCCAATATTCATATGCTTTCTCAGCCTCTATATTAAGAATTAACAGTTGTGTGATCTTTTCAGAGTATCTCACAGGCGTTCGTGTAACCTGAATTCTTAAGATGGTATCTATATCTGTGAGAGTGTCTCCTGCATCTGGATGTGGGACCAAAGGATCACAACCAAACGTTTTCTCTCTTTCAAGCCCTTCCACAGTCATGCAGATATATATCTAGGGTAATCTGTAGTTTGGCTGATTTGACCAAAACGTGTGCGCTTGGTCATCTTCTATGTTTAACAGCTTAACTAGAGGTTGATCTGTTGTAAATTTTCCGTTGTTCAAAAGACTTGGATCCTAAGATTCTGATCTATATCAGTTATTTCTGTGATGAGATTGGGTTGGGGCACGATTGGCTCGAATATGTATTCTCTGGGCTCTCTAGGTCCTGTGATTGTCATACAAAAGCAACAATGTAAATCCAAATGCAGCAAAGTAAAATTAACTATGTGAAGTGTATTTATAGCATATTGTATTTCTCTTATTTTTGTATTTCTCTGATGAATTTATATGAATGAAATTGAAGGAGAAACTATTTTTAATATATCTAGAAATTGACAACTAATCTAATAACGAATTTAAAACAAACAAAGCAACCAAGTATAGCTACTTGCCTATGCAGTTGTGAATCTATTGTAAATAATGAAATGACTAATCTAATCTATTTGAAAGACTCTCAATCCTACCTCAGAAGTGAGGAATGAATCATAGTTTCTCGAAACTATCAAACCGCATGACTTCCTGGAAATATCGAAAGTAAAATTGACTGAAATAAGGTGATTGGCTACTCTATTTGATATGCTTCTAACTAGAACTTTGAAATCTAGAACCTAGATTTTACAGAACGATGGCGAATCCAATGGTGTGTGTGGTTTTTTCCCTCAGTGTGATCTCCTCGTTCCTTCGTGGTCACGTGGATCTAGAAAAGTGTGTAATGCTAGCATCAACAAAAGTAGATTTTGGAACAAAGGTAGCTTGGGATACAAACTGAATACAATGTGAGTAGGAGAGGGATAGCACAAGAGTACAGAGCTTGGATTATGCAATTCCTAGCAGGATTTATTACGAGTCATGCAACATAAAATGTCCATAACCTAAAACTATCCTATTTGACGAAAAACCTGCAACTTTAATGGCTTCCTACTGAGAATTAAACTGCTCTATTTCAATGGACTACATGAAGTAATGATAGCATTTGCACAAGATGGATATGTGGCTTTCTAATAGCAAAATAACATTAACTAAGCATGCAATGAACTAAACTATGAAACCTAAGCAAAATAAAAGATTGAACTACTGAAATGAGAAATTGAGAGGTAAATTTTAGGGGCCTTTTGCTTGAGCACAAGCGAACTATTTATAGCATTTCCATTTACCCAAAGGTAAAAACCAAATTGATCTCCTAAACCATAAATAAAGCCAAAACACTATTCCAAGGAACCAGAATCATTAATGCAAGCCAAAGGTGGTGAAAAAAGCTGGTAAACGTTGAAATTTACGTGAGTCATGTTAAAAGAACATTCTGGAAAACACGTGAAGGATCGTCGCCCGAGTAGGGTGGCGGCTACGGAGACCTCCGCCCTTCCTGGGTAGCGGTCACGAGACCACCACCGGTCTGTGGTGGCAATTTCAGAATCAAGAGCAAAACACAAAGAAAAGAGGGGAAAAGAGAACAACAAAGCATGCAGGGGCTAAGCGAGGCATGCGGGATGTTAATGCACACTTGGGGAGATTTTTCGGATCCTAAACACCTTGCGAGGAGACCTATATCATCATTGGGGCACATGTTACATTGTTCTGGCAGTGCAGTACCTTACAATTTTGGGTACGTACATATTGCCCCCTCGGAGAAGCGTTTTAGCCATGAAGAGGCATAAAACGGTGGGTCCGAGTATGGCGGTCCCGAAATGGGAAGTTGGAAGTTATACCTGATACGTCCGTGTGTCGAAATGACGCCATCCAAAATTCCCGCCACCTGCAAAATGAAAAGAGGAATCAAGTGCAGATAGAAAAAATAGATCGGAAAATAAACGCTAAAATAATGGGAAATGAGGACGTACCATTTGTGCGGGGTAAGAACTTACCTCCGTTGGCACTCCAAACCTATGAAAAGGGGATTCAAAATGAGTCAGGTTGCTACACATATGAAAGTGGGCCCATTTTCCTATTCATTTGTGCATGTTGATTTGGTTGGTTTTGAGCTCTAGGACCCACAGTGATGGTTTCTTATGAGAGTAGAGTCAAAACGTTCATGACGAGATAGTGATCATGCCTCCGTGAGCAGATCATCGACCCGCGAGATCACAAGTTAGTTTTTCTCAATTTATCGTTTTTACCCCCAAAATTTTAAAATGTAAAATCCTTTGTCATGGGGGGGTTTATTTTGAAAATGTTAGGTTCAAAAGGTCTATCTAGGGGGGGCGCCTACTGGGTAGGCTTTGTTTTAGTTAAAATAGTCCCTTTTTTGCATTTTTAGGCTTTTTTAAGGTATAAAACCCGCGTGGGTTTTCGGGACACGACCGCCGCCCTATTCAGGGTGGTGGTTACAAGACCGCCACCTTTAAGGCGGTGGTTACGAAACCGCCGCCCTGCTCAGGGCGGCGGTTCCTAACAGAATGCCAAAGGAACACTTGTTTGAAATTGTTTTTGCATTTTTAGCATCTTTATGTGTTTTCATGATTTTTCTAATGTCATTCGGATGCTAACTTGCTCTGTTTTGTGTGTTTTTGGGTGTATGCAGGTGAGGGAGGAGTACATTCGATGGAGTCGAGAGAGAGAGTGTGACTGGCTCCCAGCAGTATTAGATGCCCTTTCACAGGATGAGGTGGACACTCTTCAGAGGGCCGGTATACTACGTATATCACGCGTCCCACATGTTGCTCCATCTAGTCACATACTTTGTGACTTATTTTCTTATTGGGATGTTGATCGGAACACCTTCCGATTACCAGGGGTCCGAGGTGAGTGGACCATCACTTTGGAGGATGTTTACCGTATTTTGGGGGTCCCGATCATCGGGAGATGACTTACTCTTGAGATGGTAGGTTCATAGGCCTAGATAGCACAGTGGAATTCTTACATGGGAGATGCAGTTATCTCCACTGGCTTGAAGAAGGGGGTGAGGGTCCAATCTATTCCTAGCCTGCCCATCCCCTTGATTCGCTAGGCCATTATGGGGATCCTTGCCTCTAGATTGATCGAGGACAAGGGAGGAGACACACTACTATATTGCTGGTCCCCCATCATTGCACAGATCGAGGGACATGGCCGGATTTACGCCTGGGGAGCCGATATACTTGGGACTACCTACCATGACTTGTACAAGGTAGTCCGTTTACACGAAGGGGCAGTCTTTGAGCCACCCGACCCTAGTTATGAGCTGGGTTTATGAGGGCTTCATTCCCTATGTTAGAGGTGTAGAGGTGGCAGATCCCAGAGTTGTGAGGGAAACCAGATGGACAAACATGTCGGTGCTCAGAGCACCTCACCAGCCAGTTGCTTCCCTGACCACTGATGACATGGAGGCCACACCGTATCAGGCCATGGCAGGTTTATGGGGTGAGGAGGCTCTTACTTTGATCTCCTGCTCCACCACAGGATAGTTTGTTAACAGAGTAGGGAGAGTGGAGATACACCCCTTTGGCCGAGTTCCTCGTGCCAGTTTGGCCTACCTTACATGGGTATGCTTCCCCCGGTAGTTCCAGTATATAGGTCAGTTCGAGAGGCCAGAGGGGGTCCTAGAGGCCGGGGTTGGACAGTTGTTACCCCTAGTGTTCCCATTGTGGCTAGGCGGGTAGTACATGCCCGAGGGAGAGCCGGTGCTCCTTAGGCACCCTTACTTCGATTGTTTCTGGTCCCGCTCACGAAGTGATGATCCTATTGACATATAATTCAAGTCTAAGGAGTTCACAGGGGGGGAGACAGAGGAGGAGACTGAGGAGGACAGTGATCCTGAGTGGCATGACACTCAGGATATCATGCAGGCAGAGAGGGCAGAGCGAGTGCAGAGAGGGTGACTCTAGTTTCAGAGGAGCCACTCTCCTAGGGCCATGGTGGGGAGGATGAGTCCGTTGCAGGATGCTACATCGCTCTAGCCATGGGAGGAGTACTTCAGTTAGTGGCTGCATCTGTGGTAGGTGCTGACCCTAGAGATCCATCCTAGAGGCCCGGTGATCCGAGTAAGTTATCTTCCCTTTTCTTCAAGTTAGGATTGATTTAATTGCCATCTCTCCTTTTGTTTACACTTATGTTTATCTCTTGTTTTATTTCTAATTCGTTCTCTCCTTTGTTTGTAGAGACCACCGATGAGGGGTGAGACCTGATTCACAGGGTATGCACCGATAACTTGATGATCCCTATGGAGAGGACCCGTGTAAAGTTGTCTATGGATGCAGAGGAGCCCTTAGTAGCTGGCAGACATACCGACGTCTTTTCCCCCGTCTGGCATGTGGCCAGGATGGTATCTACCCTCCGTACTGAGCTGGCAGGGTATAGGACAACAGAGCGCCTGATGAGGAGTCATTCTCATGGCGAGACCGCAGCTGCCCCTTGGGATCATGAGCCCTCCATGCACTCAGAGCGCCGGCGTAGCCGGAGTCCTAGGCATGGGTGTGCACCCTCAGAGGGATCTCATAGGGGTTGAGAAGCCACTTGGCTCTCTTAGATTTTTATATGATGTTTTTGTATTTCTTGGGCTCTTTGAGCGTTTTGACCATGCTTAGCGCATGATGGCATTGTACAGGAATTTTGACCATTTATATATATATATATATATATATATATATATAAATATTATTTTGGATCAAACTCTTGGCATCTATGACCTTGCTTCCATTTCCGTTTCCACATGTAAACTATGATGTTATGCTTATATGCTTTTTAGAATGTATGCAATGGAGAACAAATGATACAAGTGTTTACTTTCTTTCTGTATTTCATGGTGTTGATATATGATAATGTAGATACAATGTGATTTTGAATTTTTAGTTTCTTTAAGCAATTTTGATACCTCATATCTATTTTGGCAAAGTGGTGAAGATAAGCTGGTATGATGAGCAGATAAACTTGCCCCACTCCTAACTCCACGTAACTAGTGAGATGCGAGGGCTCATCACCGAGAGCTAGAAAGGGCACAAGTTATGAAATGTGTTGAAATGATAGTGATGAAAGATAGACAAAGCTTTGGTGGAACCAAATTAGGATGCTATAAGCCTACTCTACTCGAGTGACTCCATATTTTGGGATGCAACTTGCTTTGCAGTTTATCTAGACTTAGATCCGTAGATGGCCACATGGTAGACAAAATCTGGTTTTTAGGATTTTTAACTCTCTTGTAATTTTGGACATCTGATTCATTTTTTTTTGACTCAAGACTTCAATATTTGAATTGTTTGTTTATGACCTTTAACGTTTGTTTGTCAAGAGGACCCCCTACACCTTGCCCCATGCTACTAGTAAGAAGCGTGGGTTTATCACCATGGGAAAGGCATAGGTGAGTAAGGGCATTTCCATCCTTTCCCAACCCTACGTCACTAGTAAGAGACGCAAGCTCATCACCAAAGGTTGGTGGGGCAAGGAAATGTGTAAATTTAATTTTTTTGTTTGATCTATATTCGACTCGTTTACTTGAGCAAAGTGTCAGCATGCTCTTACTTCCAAAGAGATATACATATGGGATAGATGTGACATGATGAAGCTTCTAGAACAGACCATAGGCAAGACACCTATCCTAAGAAGAAACCAAAAGTGAGAACAAGTATGCAGACCTTGGTATGGTTACCGTTAAGACTTTGTCATATCTAGCTTTATTTGATGAAATGATTCTAAAATAGTTGATGATATCATGGAAATGGAGAAGTATGATTAGAGTGTTTATGCCAATACCATCAGAAGTTTGTAATGAATTTCTTTGAGAATAAATTCCTTGATCACAAAATTATACGAAACAAGCGGACAAAATGATCCTAACTATATGAAGATGCAATGTAGATATAATTATACAAGTAGTGCTGGTTGCTTATGCATAGAATCATTTAAGGTGTAGGGAATTGACCGTTTCACCAAATTCTTCACCTTCTAGTGTGCATAAGAGATATGCACCATTTCCATAGTCCTTCATGACTCGGTATGGGCCCAACCATTTGGGCCGGAACTTCCTTCCTTCGCTAGTCTTTTTATCGATCCGGCTGTCTAGCCTTAGAACTAGATCACCTTCATATATGTCTCATTCATAGACCTTCTTGTTATACTGCCGGCACATCCGGTCAAAGCATCTAACCTAGATTCATCTAGGATTTCTAGTTGGGAGAGACGTGCTTCTCTATAAGCATCTTCATCTAGGATCCCTTGTAATGAGATACGGAGACTGGATATTTCAACCTTAAGCGGGAGAACCGCTTCTACCCCGAATATTAGCAAGAAAGGAGTCGCTCTGTTGGTGTTCTTATTGAGGTTCGATGGGCCCATAAGGTGGATATAAATTCAAATTCCAATCTCGTTTGTTTTCTTTCACCGTTTTAAGAAGAATGGATTTTAACGTTTTGTTTGTTGCTTCAGCTTATCCGTTGGCTTGGGGGTAATACAAGGAGGCCGTATGATGGCTTATTTTAAATTTATTGCACAATTTGAGAATGTCATCATTCTTAAAAGAAGTCCCATTATCCGAGATAATGATTTGCGGGACACCGTATCTGCAAATGATTTGGTTCAAAATGAACTTGGCGATTACAGAACCCGGTACAGTAGTAAGAGGCATAGCCTCTACCCACTTGGTAAAATATTCGGTGGCCGTGATTTTGAAATTATGGCCATTTGTGGATGAGGGAGAGAATTTCAGATCAAATCGAGGCCCCACGTAGAAAGGGCCATGGAGTAGCGATTGGTTGTAGAGATTGTCTTGGCATGTGGATCTCATGGGAGAATTCTTGGCACTTATGACACCTTCGTACAAAATCTATCGCATCGTGTTCTAGAGTAGGCCGAAATAGCCCATCGATGTATTTTACGAGCGATGGCATGGCCACCAAAGTGGTCTCCACATATTCCACTTTGTGAGATTCGTGGAGAATCTTCTTGGATTCTTTCGTGTCGACACATCTTAGAAGCATTCCATCAAATGCTTTTTGATAGAGCACTTGCTATATGGTGAAGTATTTGGCTACGTAATGCGTAACCGCCTTCTTCATTGTGGTGTAGCACCTTCAGGATATGTATGATCCATGATATAATTAATAATATCATCATACCAAGGACACTTAGATATGGGAGGTCTGGTATCGATGTAGTATACGCATTCATCAGGAAAGTCCAGATCTACTAGATTGCCTCCATTTAGTGGGTTATCAGCTAACCAATCCGTGATGATTTGTCCTTTAACGGACTTCTAATTTACAAATGTTAATTCAAATTCACCCATTAAGGTTATAAAGCATCCAGCCTTTTTAGACAAGGACCCTTGCGTGAGGAAAGTTCGTAAATGTTGTCTTTACAATGACCTTTGTTTCTTGATTTAGCATGTAATGTCTTAAGTGTTTGGTTGCAAAGACTATGGCAAGGCATTCTCATTCTACTGTGTATAACATGTTTCATAGTCGAGCAACGTTCGGATAATGAAATAGATTGCATGTTCTCTCTTGTCATCATCTTCTTGAGCCAACATACTAGGCTAGCGAGACATTGGTAGCTTGTGAATATAAAATTAATAGGTGGTCTAGCCTAGGTGGCCTTAGCGTAGGTGGTGATAACAAGAAACGCTTAACTGCATCGAAAGCTTCATTGCAATCTTTGGTCCAATCAATACTATAATCTTTCTTGAGTAGATTGTTGATTGGATGAATGACGAAGCTTAAATTAGGGATGAATCTTTGGATTGCACCGAGTTTTCCGAGAAATGACCTGATTCCAGATTCATCCGAAGGTGGGACCCGAGAACAGCCCTAATTTTGGTTGGCTCAACATCGATCCCGCGTGATGATACAATGTAACCTAGGAGCTTCCCTCTGTTATACCGAAGACACATTTTTTACGGATTTAGGGTGACTCGTATTCTATCGGAAGTGAAACAATGACGCCAAGCACTTTTGGATGGTCACTACACTTCTTGGACTTGGCCAACAAGTCATCTACGTAGGATTCCACAATTTTATGAATAAGGTCATGAAATATATACGTCATAGCCCGCTGGTATGTAGTGCCAGTGTTCTTGAGACCGAATGGCATAACAACATAGCAATAGGTTCCCAAGGAGTTATAAACGTGGTTTTGGCTTGATCCTATTCGGATATTCTGATTTGATTGTATCTCGAGAATCCATCCATGAGAGACAAAAGCTCAAATCCAGTTGTTGCGTCAACAATGACGTCTATGGATGGTAACAGGAAGTCATCCTTAGGACATGCCTTGTTAATGTCTCGGAAGTCTATGCAGATGCGTATCTTCCCATTCTTTTTGAGAACGGGAACGATATTAGATACCCACTGAGAGTAATCAACTGGCTTGATGAATCCTACTTGGAGGAGTTTCATTACCTCCTCTTTCACCATGAGAGCTACCTTAGGTTTCATTGGTCTCGATTTTTGTTTAATCGACTTTGCATCTGATTTAGTGACAAGGTTATGTACCGTAATGTGTGGTGCAACCCCTGTCATTTCCTTATAATTAAATGTAAAAGCCTTCTGATGTTCTTTGAGGATTTGAGTGTGTATTTCTACTTCCGATGGAGTTAACGAGGATCCTAACTTCAATATCCTTGGTTCATCCTCTGTTCCGATGTTAATATCGATTGTTTCTTCGATTAGAGAAGCGTTACCTTCTTCAAACTCAGGCGGGGCTAGAGGTAGTTTCAGATCGTCTCCATTCTCGACTGTGTATATGCTAAGTTCCTTTTGTGGGGGAAGCTCTGTCATGGGATTTCCAAAGTAGGAAGATGAATGTGGGATTAAGGATAAATCTACTACGTGATGGGTGAGATGTAACGCTGCATAGGCGTTTAAGTAATCTAGAGTGGCTCTATCACTATCAATGTGGTCTAGGATAGTAGATTTGTTCTCATTTCTGTTTGTTAAAAGAGGATTCAACATTGTTTTTACCAGTGGTTCTAGTACGAAGGGATACCATGAAACGGGTATCCTCCAACTCACTGTTTGGAGTAAAGCGTGATGCTAAGGTTGCTATTGAATCGGTGAGAAGATTTTGTTCTCGCGGGATTGCTTCAATTGATATGAAGTCAAACTCCTTGCTTAAATTCAATACAATTGTTTTGTAGAGTTGTAAGTGCTCGGCTCTGGTTTCATACATCTCAGAGACTTGGTTTGCTACCAATTGTGAGTCTCCTAACACCCTGATATTATTAACACCGATCCTCTTAGCTAGGATGAGGCCAAGGAGGAGGGCTTCGTACTCAGTGTCGTTGTTTGTACATTTGAAATTTAGTTTAAAGGAAAATGGTAGGAATTTTCCCTCGGGAGAAGTAAAGATTACACCTACCCCAGCTCCGTAACGACATCTAGCTCCATCAAAATGGAGAGTCCAATACTTAGCTAGGAATATGGGCATTGGGATATTTGTTGTGTTAACATCTTCTACCTCTACCATGTAGAGATCTACTGCTGGAAGAGAACCAACACCTAGGGTGTATCCCATGCCTACAGAATCAAATGGTAGGAACATTGGTAGATCTTGTTCTAGCAATTCAACAATTTTTGCAGTAGTTCCTAATGATACTATTTCTACAATATTAACCTCATCTTTGAGGGCTGGGATCATCTTGGCTAGGCTCATAGTCTCAAGATCTGTCGTAGGTACCAACTTTTCTTCCGGTTTTGCGTCGGTAGGTTTATTAAGTTGGTTTGTTGGGAGTTCAAACTTCGAGTGCACACCTGGTCTTTTCTTTAGGTCAGCCAGGTGTACATCGAATGGTTTTGGATCACCTTTGGCTATAAACACCTTTCCTAAATGCAAGAATCTTACTTCTTGAAATAATGTAGAAGGGATTGCCTTCATACGGTGTATCCATGGTCGGCCGAGGATCATATTATAGTTAGTTTCCCGATCTATAATATAAAACTTAGTCAGGATTGTTTTGGGTCCTAAGGTGACTGGTAGTATTATAGTTCCAATCGAGGTGGCTTTAAGGCTATCATAGCCTCTTAGCATATTTTGAGTTGTGGAACAATTCGTTTCTCCATACCCTAGCTTTTGAAGGAAAGAGAAGGGGACTATGTTAACCGATGCCCCATCATCAACCATCACGTGTTTCACATAATTGTTATAAACCCATACTTGTAAATGTAAGGCTGGATCACCTCGACGTGCAATCTCAGTGTCTATTGGCATTTTGTTTATTTCAAATATGAATTCGGTATCCCTATCCGGCTGCCCCGGAGGGTGGATATCAAAGTCTATATGGTTTACCTATGTTTGGGAGGTGGAGTGATGTTAATTAGATGGCCTAAACCTAATGCCTCTAAAAGAGCAGCCCTGCAAGGGAGGAGAATTCTTTAGTAAGTCCAAAAATAAATGGGTGAGAAGTTTTTGTTATATCACTAATTAAATCGTAGGCACCTACGGGTCTTACTAACATTTTTGGATGTTATCTGTCTCTCGGTAGGTAACTTGGACTTGGCTAAGAGGACTACTCTCATGTCCTTATTACATGACCTCTATGGGTAGTTCAGCGTCTAACTCCACTAAACCGACTATATTGGGTCACGGTTGACGTCCCCCTAATTGTGGCGTAACTAATGGATTTAGTGAAGTTAAGGCTTCATGATCGTGGTTTCTTGTCATTACACCCTTGTTTGGCCCATTCAAATTTAACTTGTTGTTGTTGTGATTTGGGAGTGGATCATTGAAGATCTTAAGGGGTGCATTTTGAGGGGAAACTGCCCCTGTAAAAGTATTTGGTGCCGGTGACGTAGGATCTGCCAAGAACATATCTATAAAAAGTTGTCTTTGTTCCTCTGGAAAACGTTGCATGAATTTATTGTAGTCATGGCATGTTCTAGTGTCATGGCCTCAGATTTTGTGAAAACCACAATACAAGTTAGGATTGTAATTCCTAGTCTGCTAGTTTGGTGCATATTGTGGCCCAAAACTCTGATCAAACCATTGCCTATTAGGATTAAAGTTTTGCATTTGCTGTTTTTGGTTTTGGTTTTGGTTTTGATATCCAATTGAGTTTTGGCTTGGACCTTGTGTAGGGTTTCGCCGTTGTCATTGTTGTTATTGTGGATGATTAAAATCCACTGCATTGATTGTTGGGGTAAAGTTGTTGTTTCATTGGTTGTTTACTAGTGGTGGAGTATTCACAACATTTACCCTTTTGGGCTGATCAGTTACTCCATCTGTTGTCACTCCATGATTTTTATTAAGGATTTTAGGTCCTTGATTGGTATTTGTGGTGGTAGGATAAGCCGTAGTATTCTGGTTGGAGGTGATTAACCTCCCATTTGTTCCATATGTCTTACGACCGCTATCTATTACGCTTGATCTATTTGGAGAGCGCTCTCAAGTACTTCATCGTAAGTCCTTAGTGGGAACTTCTGGACTTCTTCCTTCACTTCTCTGTTGAGAGAATGAAGGAATAAATCACATAGTTCCATTTGGTCCATATTTGGAGCACTGGATGAAGAATAAAGAACTGTACGCCACCTCTTGACGAAATGAGCAACAGATTCATTGTGTTCCTGCTTAATGTGCAAGAATTCTTTGATTCCTTTTCTTAATAGTTTGTTCATGTAAAATGCCTTGATGAAATCTGAAATGAGTTGTTTAAATGAATGGATGGAAGCCTGGTATTCTATAATACCAATCGAGAGCGATACCTTCCAACGTTTTGGGGAATATTTTAGCAATAACCCCATCCCAAGGGAGTAGTTCTCGAATAGCTATGGCATAAGCCTTGATATGTGCATTTAGATCTCCCTCACCTTTGTATTTGGGAAAATCGGGAAGAGGTATTGGAAGCATAACGCTTCATATGGTGAAGTCTAAGGGTTCTTTCAAATATTCTGAATAAGTCCCTATTGCATAGGTTTCGACCATTGATGGTGCCTGCTGAGGGGGTGGCGGTGGAATGGGTTATTGGTATGGCATAGCGTATGCATTGGCAGGGGCATAAGGAAGCCCCTGTGTTTGAGCAAACATGCTAGGAGAGGAGAACATGTCCCCTTGTGGTGATTTGGAGTACATGTTTAAGTATGAAGGGGTATTATCTAGGAATGGATTATTTTGTACTAGACCGGGAGGTATTGGAACGGTGTTAGAAATGGTGGTTCTTGTTGGCGTTTGTTGTGAATACTGAGAATTCATGCCTAACATGCCTATTCCTGTAAGGAGGTCTACTTGGCTAGGATGGTGTGGAGGATTAGAATTTCTGCTTGTATGAATTGAGAATGGTGATTTTCCTAAGCAAGTTCCAACCCCTAACTTTTCTACTAGATTTGAAATGACCTCATTTGGTGAAGTCATGATATTTTGCCTTAGTGGCATTTGTTCTATATCCTGATGTTGTATAGGCATGTGATATCCTACTATGAATTGATTGTTGCCTGCCAAGTTTCCCGAGGGAATTTCCTATATGTAGTGGCATGGAGGTATTTTCTTGGAAAGAGACCTCGGGTTGTGTTTGTAAACTCCCTATGGGTGGGTACATTCTCCAAGAGCATTGTTCATACCTAGAATAACGTCTTTGAATGTTCATCATCTAAAACTAGGTATGGGTCAAATTGTCTACTAATTTGTGGTCTAAGCAGTACCTAAGGAGACGAACCAGATTCTCTTGTGAACATCATATTGTTCGAGCCTGAAGGCTCTGTTTGTTGTGTTTGAGTGAGATGATCCAACTCCTCTATTTGGAAAGATGAGCCATATCTAATCCTTGGAGATGGAGTTTGTGTTGATAATTGGTTATTTGAATAGTTGTCACCCCATATTGAGAGCGAGGGCGATGACTGTCTATTCAGTTGAGTGTAGTATGCTTCAAGACCTAGGAGAGGTCTACCGTATGCATCGAATCCTGACATATTCGAGGGGTATATGAATACCCACAGAATAATGGGTAAGTGCAAAGGTAGAAGGAAGAAGTGAAAATTAAAGGAAGAACTTTTTTTTCACATCGGGTTCACCAATTTTGTACAATGGAAAAGTGACAAGTGAGCGTGGGAATCTACAAGTAACTCTTCCTTGCACCTGACCTCTCGAGGTCATGTCGACAGCCGACGGGGATGGAATACGCGTGGGATGCAGACAAACTAGTTAGGCAATCTGATTTCTTCGACGTGCACTAGTGGAAACTATGAATCTAAGGCAAAGAAGGCCCTCCTAACCTGAACTGGTGTGATAGATCGATTGACAAGGATGACTACTCGAAGGCTCCAATCAATATTGAGATTTGGCATGATTTGGTCTATGGGTTGTGGAATATGCAAAAAATGACATGGGATAGTTTCGTGTATATCCCTAAATAGGGTCATAGGGTGGATGATGGGTATAATGGACTCTACGGGTGATTATCTGGCCTAGTCCAGAATTCCCTAGCTTTATTAGCTGCTACGTCTAGAAAGGATAATTGTTCGATGATGATAGGTGGAAGTGGAGTAGATCTGAATACTAATATGCGTAGGCCAACATCTATGTCTGATTCACCTATGGATTCGTTGGGCTATGGGATTTGTGGGTCACAACCGTAGATTCACATTTGTTGTGGTCCTGCTATGGTCATGTGCGGACTAAGTCCCTAACCTCTAGTATCCAATATTCACATGCTTTCTCAGCCTCTATATTCAGAATTAACAGTTGTGTGATCTTTTCAGAGTATCTCACAGGCATTCGTGCAACCTGAATTCTTAAGCTGGTATCTATATCTGTGAGAGTGTCTCCTGCATCTGGCTATGGGACCAAAGGATCACAACCGAATGTTTTCTCTCTTTCAAGCCCTTCCACAGTCATGCAGATATATATCTAGGGTAGTCTGTAGTTTGGCTGATTTGACCAAAATGTGTGTGCTTGGTCGTCTTCTATGTTTAACCCACTTAACTGGAAGCTGATCTATTGTAAATTCACCATTGTTTAGAAAACATGGATCCTATGATTCTGATCTATATCGAGTTATTCTTTGTGATGAGATTGGGTTGGGGCGGGATTGGCTCGAATACATATTCTCTGGGCTCTCTAGGTCCCGTGATTGTCATACAAAAGAAACAATGTAAATCCAAATGCGGGAAAGTAAAATTAACTATGTGAAGTGTATTTATAGCATATATAACTTCTCTTATTTTTTTATTTCTCGATGAATTTATATGAATGAAATTGAAGGAGCAACTATTTTTAATATATCTAGAAATTGACAACTAATCTAATAACAAATTTAAAACAAACAAAGCAATCGAGTATAGCTACTTTCCTGTGCAGTTGTGAATCTATTGTAAATAATGAAATAACTAATCTAATCTATTTAAAAGACTCTCGATCCTACCTCAGAAGTGAGGAATGAATCATAGTTTCTTAGAAACTGTCAATCCCCATAGCTTCCCTGGAAATATCGAAAGTAAAATTGACTGAAATAAGGTGATTGGCTACTCTATTTGATATGCTTCTAACTAGAACTTTGAAAGCTAGAACCTGGATTTTGCAGAACAGTGGCGAATCCGATGGTGTGTGTGGTTTTGTCCCCTCAGTGTGATCTCCTCGTTCCTTCGTGCTCACATGGATCCAGAAAAGCGTGTAATGCTAGCATCAATAGAAGTAGATTTTGGAACAAAGGTAGCTTAGGATACAAACTGAATACAATGTGAGTAGGAGAGGGATAGCACAAGAGTACAGAGCTTGGCTTATGTAATTCCTAGTGGGATTTATTACGAGTCATGCAACATAAAATGTCCAAAACCTGAAACTATCCTATTTGATGAGAAAAACCTGCAACTTTAATGGCTTCCTACTGAGAATTAAACTGCTCTATTTCAATGGACTACATGAAGTAATGACAACATTTGCACAAGATGGATATGTGGCTTTCTAATAGCAAAATAACATTAACTAAGCATGTAATGAACTAAACTATGAAACCTAAGCAAAATAAAAGAATGAACTACTGAAATGAGAAATTGAGAGGTAAATTTGAGGGGCCATTTTCTTGAGCACAAGCCAACTATTTATAGCATTTCCATTTACCCAAAGGTAAAAACCAAATTGATCTCTTAAACCATAAACAAAGCCAAAACACTATTCCAGGGAACCAGAATCATTAATGCAAGACAAAGGCGGTGAAAAAAGTTGGTAAAAATTGAAATTTACGTGAGTCGTGTTAAAAAGCACATTCTAGAAAATGCGTGAAGGACCATTGCCCTAAGCAGGGCAGCGGTTACAAGACCACCGCCCTTCCTAGGTGGCGGTCACGAGACCGCTGCCCAGTCAGGGTGACAATTTTGTAATTGAATAGAAAAACACAAAGAAAAGAGGGGAAAAGAGATAAACAAAGCACACAAGGGCTAAACGAGGCATGCGGGATGTTAACGCACACTTGGGGAGCTTATTCGGATCCGGAGCTTATTCATACTTCTGATTTTGGGTACGTACAGTCATCTTGACCTCTAGATTGACCCCTAACGAATATATGTGATATTTTTGACACTCTTATAGGATCCATGTTACAATGGTTTATAGCAGGTGAAAGCTATCAAATATAGAAAGTTTTATTTTGTTTTGAACCATCATTTGAAAACTGGATAGAGAAATTATTTCCCTTCTTTGCAAACCTCTATTGTTTATACTAGAAAATTGCATGGAACATTCAGTTTAGGGAAAATCAATTTTCTGGATAGTTTGGCAAAGCCATTTTGTAGGCCTCCAGTCACAATTTGACGAGGTCAAACTGGACCGATTTCAACTTGTTGCTCCAGAAAAATTGTCGCCATTTGAAAATGGTTTTCTAGTTCTTAGTCCCGTCGACTTTGATGAATTCTCCTTATATAGGGGAACTAGTAGGAAGTGTCTCATTGCTGTGCTCAAACATCGAATGTCAGTTTTGGACGTGGTTTTCTGGACCCTCAAGCTAACTTTTTTCCTTTTAGAACTGGGTCAACTATGACCAGTAGCCTCGAAAAACTAGCCGCCAAACGTAAACAATTCATTTTTTCAAATTCCATCGATTCTTATGAACTCTTGGTATATCGGGGACACGTAAAAAGTTAATCATGGCGTGCATTCTCATCATGAGACAATTTTTAGAAGTGGTTTCTTAGCCTCCGAGCCCATTTTGAAAGTTTTGTAGCTAGTAAGAAAATGTAAAGAATAGGAAGCTGCGGGACCCTCGTCGGGTTGCCAAACCACCGTAGATACTTTTAACACATAAATAGCTGTTTAAAACTCTATATTGCAACTCGTTGTGTGAAATATAACTTTTGAAAAAATGGTGTTTTCTCTCTCTTTGTTTCTTTTTTCTCTCTCCGGGTTACAAGATGAAGTTAAATGACATGTAATGAATAGTTGTCTCTAAACCTTTTTATTTTGGTTGCAAATTGTAATTATTATCATATCTAAATGGGAAACTGAAAAATGAATACTATGTTAGATTAGGGTGGATGCCATGCTAGTGAATTATCGCTGATATCATGCTTACGTGGTTTTGCAGGATGAAAGAATGACAACAAAAAGGCGATGTGTAATTCATTTATTTATGTTTGTAATTTATATAGTTCATTGTTAAATGAATAAATGTATAATGTTGTCTCATGTTACATATAGTTATATTTGATAATTTGTTGATATGTATGAGATGCTAGTTTCAAGGACATCTAGGAAATGTGCATTTAATCATAGGATCAATTTGATTCATAGTACACATGGTAAAAAGGTTTGATATTTATATATAGTAAGTGAATTTGTAGTAATATCTTGTAGTGCATATTCGGTGTTCAATTAGTGATTAACGTGTCATCTTGTGTATTTATAATTTGTAAATGTAATAAAGAGATTTAATCGAAACACCCTACCCTTGTTTAATATCGGAGCATAACTTTTTTTATGTGTCTTACTTTTTTACCCTAGAAGACATTAGAAACCGTAGAATGAAATTAAACTCGCACTCAATGGAACATTCTAGTTTGAGTAAACAAGAGCCCAAGAATGGGATTATCGTCTTAGTCAGTATGTTTAGTGACATTGTCATAAACCCATCTGATAGGAGCGACATAGTCAAACTTCATTTAGAGTAAGTAGAGCTAACTCTTCCTTCGTATCCTAGTGGATTACCTTGTTTTCCAAAGATAGATTTAAAAGTAAATTTATTCATCGAATGAAATCCCTATTGGATCCAGACGACATAGATGGAGGTTGTGATTTAGTTGTTCTAGGTCTTAAACCCTTGCTAATGAGCTCCTTAGCTTCACTCAGTAAAATGTGTTACCTTGGTTTCTCTCAACATAACACCTTGGTGCTTTCGTAAAGGTGGTTTAGCATAAATGTGTCCTCTCACTTAAAACGCATGTATAGTTGAGGGGTAGACCCTTAGGTGAAGTTGGAATTAATCTAAACCTCAGTTGATTAAGATGTTAACTTAGGTTTTGCGTGTAGCGTCAAGTCTTCTAATCTTATATGTCTTCAAGAGGTTAGTCCAACATTTCGTAACTCCTTTTACAAGACAATGCTAATGATAAGACCATAATGTGACCTAGGAAATAAAGCATATAAGAGTAAAAACGAGATTGAGGTTCAGAATAATGCCACTCTCGGAGACCTTATATCTCAATCAAATATACTCTTTTGTTTCAAAGAATATGAATTTCCTTGGTGTGATCAGCCTTTGAGAAAACAAAATACATATATAAATCAAAATGGAATTTCTCAAGCCATCAAATTAGAATAAGCTGTGGGTGGAAATAACTATACCGTGATCAAGGAATGTTTTGTGGTAAAAGTTATCTTGTATTTAAAACTCCGTTAAATCCCAATATCACTATATGGACACCAAGTCACATCCACTTGAGTTGTAGACACTAAATGTATGTTTGAGAAGAATATTTTTAGTATAAGAACAAGATAATTAACTAATTTATATGCTTTTGAATTATGAAAATAAGAATGCAAGCTATGGAAACTTTTAAGTAAAGAATAAGGAGTCAGCTTAAAGGGTAGAACGGTAATTTAACCGTGGAATGTAGTTAAGGATCTGTCGGTGGACAAACGAGAAGTTTATTCTTGCACAATAATGTTCTTGGAATGTTAATCATATCTAAAATACTCTTAAAGAAAAGATGTGTTGTGGGTTTTCCTATCCTTGAGTCTTCTTTCTATGGTTGGGAATTGCTAGTATTCATGCATTGGGAAAAGTGTGGTGTTGACATGCCTATGTTGTTTTCATGTGTCTATGTGATTTGATGAATTATGTGATTATCGTGTGAGTCGAGTTTCAGTACTTGGATCCCTTGTTGTGTTGTGCGTAGTGAGCAGTGTAAGTCAAAAAAAAAAATATCATTGTATTTTACGGTTGTAATTATGTGTGTAAAATGAGGGCACTACATATGGTATCAGAGCGAGAGGTTCATGCTCTCGAACCTCTAGGATGGATTGGAGTTGTGATGATTCTGCATGATGGTGGTGGGTATTGGAAGAGTAATGTGATATATGTTGTAATATGAACCATGTTGTAATTGTGACCTTATGGAAGCACATGTGGTGCATGTCACTTAGTGCATATTTTTTGTCATGTTGGTGTGCGTGTGATGAGAGTATTCACTCTCTATTTCGTGGATTTAATGAGGAATTCATTTGTGATGTACCACCTTGTTGTGTGTGTGAAAAGAATGTTATTGTGGATTACAGAGTGTTAGAACATTTTGGCATTATGTGATATGAAGGTGTATTGATGTATTGCATGACAAAATTGATGTAAAGTGAATCACATTTCATCGTGATGTCATCACCGTATTGTGATTAGTTGTGTGCATCATCGTGTTGTATTGCAATTGACTATATGTTGTAATGTTAGACATTGTGTTTGTCATACTTATGATTTGTGTAATATGTAATGATTTACATCATGATTTAGGGGCATATGGTGAGCGTATGATCCCTATGGTATAGTGATTGTACTCCGGTTGGAGAATGTGGTAATGTGTGTGAATCACCATTGTGTTAGTGATGTAGTTATGTGTATGTTGTGAGCATATCGTAACTCATGATAGTGATTTTGTTATACCCTATATATAAATACCATGCGTAAGATGTTATGGTTAATGTGTGTGAATCATTATTGTGTTAGTGATGTAGTTATGTCCATGTTGTGAACCTTACACTAGATGAACCTAAGGGGATAAAATGTCAAGTGTGTAAGTGTGGAGAGAGGCGGCATGGACCAATTTTTCATAATCTTGAGCCAAGTACGAGTGAGGAAACAGAGTCTTATATAGACTCGAAAACCCACTTCTATCTATTTAGTATACTTCGAGCTTGCTCAGTATATTGTTGGTGCACACCACCTTAGGCTCAAATTATACAACTAGAGTTCCCGATCTTTCTTATTGGATTGTTCATTGGACAATCCTATGTGATTTGACTATGTTGAGCCTTGTGGGATTATGGATGAATGATTCGGGGAAGAGATGATGATGCAGTTACATTATTTGATATACTCATTTAAGTTACATGTATATTTCTATGAGATGAGGCTCGATGTCCGAGTGCCAAAGCAAATCGATGAGTACCCCTTTGGTGGTAGTATGAGGCCACAGAGTGATTGTAATTTTCTATTTTCTCAATACGTATTTTATTCATAAATTGATCATTATCTCTTTTATCTAGAACCAGATGTTTTCATGATTGACATGTTCTTATATTTTGGGAATTTATTTGATTCTTGCATTAACATTTGGACTTTGCACTAACCATGGCTAATTAGCCATTTGTTTTTCTTAGTTTTAAAACTTTCTTTTCATATTTAAAAGTTTTGTAGCCTAGCCCAAGGCTTTTGATTTTTCCACTTGGCATTTGATTGGATTGTTATGCTGGTTCTAATGTCATAATGTGTTGGAATAGGGTCATGGGATTAACCATGGAGTGGTTGAACCTATAGACCCGCTTCATTGTATGGGGGTACGCCCCAAGGAGTTACATATAACTAGTGGGTTGTTGAACCACGATTTATTATGTCACTTGGGCAAGGGGTGACGGGGCTTTATGTGCCCGGGGCCATAGGTTGACCCACCTCATTAAAAGGAGAAAGAAAGGAGAGACCTCTATGGTTGAGTGACTTGATATTCTTTATAAAACTCTATGGTTGAGTGACCTGATATTCTTGATGGGGCTCTATGGTTGAGTGACCTGACTTGGTTTTGACACTATGATTCTTTCTATATACGAGGTATATGGAGGTTATTTGGTGATGCTTTAGGAAGGTATATATGGAGTTTATTTTACACTTTTAGACATATCTGGGGATTGTTTCGTGATGTCTTGTTATGTGTGGAGTTGGTATAATGAGTTATGTGTACTCTTGTGAGTCTCGTTAGACATTGTTATGGTTGAGGATTGACATCTCCATTTTTATTGAATATTGGATATTGGATTGTAACTATGTCATTAACAGTCATGGTTTTGAGACATGTGATACCAATTACCTTTGTATAAGTATGATGATTATGTTTTTCAGTCATATGTGTGTACTAGATCTATGTCTAGGACGTAATTGTTGGAAATTCCTTGCTATGTGGACTACTTGTTGTCATTCCATGGAGGAATTAAAAGACCTTCGATGTGATACGATCATGAAAGTAGTTAGAAAGATGTCTCGTGGGTTATTTGTGTTGTGTTAAGTTTTTGTGACATCTTGATGTTAGTTATTATTAGGAACCCAAGAACTTAAGACAATGAAAATTTCTAACCAAAGAATATTATAATCTACCAAGAACTTACTCTGTTAGTCAACTTGAGATAAGAAATATTGTAAAAGAAAATACTAATTGAGTAGTAAAGTAAAATATAACTAACTACCAATCTTCACAGAACATTAAAAGTTAAGATATTGCAAAAATTAGTTTGCTTCCTTGGGGTCACATTGTGCATACAAGTTGTTTTGTGAAATGACGTGGGTCACTATTAAATTTCTTGCCTACCTACCCTTCGAGATTTAGTATTGTGTCACATCGAGGATGATGCTCTTATAAGGGGAGGGAGATGTAGTGCCCCACACATTTTTAAAAAATAAAATAAAATAAAATAAGAAAGGATTTAGTCCTTTGCGTGTGATAAGAGTCCGAGATGATGCCTTGGAGTGTGGAAAGGATTGTCAAGTAGACAAGGGGTGATTGCATGTTTAGGGGTGGAGTGTGACAAGTGTCTACAGCACATGGTGGTTCTTCCCTTGTCACACATCCTCGCAGCATTTGTCAGTATTTTTCTTCCCTGCCTTTGACCTAATTTTTCTACCAAATTTATCTCTTCCACTCTCCTGTCGTGCCGGATAGGGAACCGTGAAGCAGGGTAAGGATGTCCATCAAAGCATAATGGAATTATGATTTGTTTTGGCCATATTTCTCCCGACTGCACCAAAAAAATCTCACGAACATGGTTTTGATGTCCAACAAGAATTTTAGTAGATTTTGGTTGTAAATGATCTCTAGACATGTTTGTATATTGTGGGAGCATTCACGAGATAGGTGGAATGTTGATTAGATATAGAAAGATTTACACAAATGGATTTGTTGGAAAGGATCAGAAACTTTTGAGCAATTGTTATTGGCAGGTGTAGAGCCAACCTCCATGACCCTTGTCTACCTTTCGTGCTTTGTGCCGGCATCCTCCCAGCTGTGCCAAACTAGAACTCTTGAACCTGCGTGGAATTCCATCAAAGCATAATGGAGAGAGAAATTTTTTCATATGTGGTAGTTTCAAATGATTTGGTGGACATATACAAATCTGCTCCATTCGCAGGCCCTGTCTTCACCCAATTAGTTTACATTTGTTAGTGTACTTCTTGTAGACACTTAAAATTGGTTACTCAATTTAGTGTCCCTCACATTCGTTTACCTGCTTAGGTAACCTGGGGCACGTTTACGTCACCGCTATCCCCTTGGGATATTATCCGATTTGTGGTTTAAAAATCTATCCTAAGTTTAATTCACCCCATTGTATCTTACCCGTGAGTAATTAAATATTAAATATTTAATTACACCTCTTCCCATGTATCCTAATCACTTATCTACCCCAAATTTATTCTATCTATGTATCACCCCTATTTTTCCTCTTCCCCAAGCGGGATATTTCCCGTATTAGGGGTAATTCTCATCTTTCTAGAAATCGTTCATTTTGGCCATCTCGGGAGTCTGTCCCGCGATCGGCGCCGACCTATACGGTCGGCGCCGACTTTTTAGGAGCGGCGCCGATTATAAAAGCAAGTCCAGAACTCAGTTCTAAGGACAGAAGGACACACGACGAAAAAGGACGCGCACGAACAGAGAGAGACAAAGAGACAGATCGCGAAAGAGACACAGGTTGTAAGAAAGAGAGATCTTTTAGCATCAAGTGTATCAAATGAGATCGGATCCTGTCTCGAATCAATCCCTGAGAGGAGCACCGTTACTCTGCTCCTATCACATCAACATCACACGTATCCATCGATCCTCTGGTGACTCTGTTCCAGTATCTTACCGACTTTCACACATCCGGTGAGGCGTCGACTATCTGTCCATCACTTTCTAATTTCTGAATCTTCTTGCACTGTCCCTGATCAACTGATCTACTTTTCGGGCCGACGCCGATCTTATCGATCGGCGACCGATTCTTCATAAGTCGACGCCGATCACATCGATCGATGTTGATCCTTATTAATCGACGCGTTGATCATCCTGCGAGATAGAGTAAAAGGACACAGGTAACACAAATCCACTTTATTTTACGGTTTCTGTTTTCGTAGCTTTCATGCTCTTTGTTTAAATTCGGTTCATTACCATAATCAGAAAATCTAGTCTTATATGTACATCTTTTATCATGTATGCTTCTCTACTTAATTGAAAATGTGAACTGACATCCGCCGAGGAAGCTTATCGCTTCCCGGACCCGCTTCTCTCAAGGCAGTCCACCCAAATATTTTTAACGCCATCTTTTCGTCAAGCATTGGTGTCTTGCGGGTTACTCGGAGCTATTGTGCGAATTGCTCGTGTGCCCGTCTTATCTACATCGACCTCCTTATCCGTCTACATCTTCGGATCTTGTCCATCAGGTATCGATTTCATTGGAGTTTTTCAGGGTTTTTGTGTTTAGTTTGGTGCATTAACTTGGACAGGTAACAAGCGCGAAATCCTTGATCTACATTCTGGCACGCCCGGTGGGACCCAACCAAAGTCCCTTATTGGTAAGTTCATCTCTTTTCTAGTTTTGAGCTTGGTTCTTTTTCCTCCCTGATTTTTATCAGTTCTGCTTGAGCGTTTCTTTTCATTGTTTCAATCTTGCTTTTTATGCGGAATCGTTGTCTTGAAATTTTTCTATTTCCTTGAAATAGAAATTTTTCGTCTCACCATTATCCGGATATATCTTTCTGGATTTTGTTTGGTGTTTGCTTAACCTCTTCTTGCGGAGCACTTTGCTTGTTCGTGGGATTGCTCGAGGGGAAGAGCTCAACAACGCGCTTTTTGAAGTCCACACACCTTGGAGAGCTAAAACTACAGGTATTTCTCTTTTGCGGTGTTTTCTCCTTTTTAGGATTTCTTTGTTTGTTGTCTATCACATCCAAACATTTCAATTTTTGGTGCTTAAAAGGAATTTAATCGCATTTGGGAAAGAATCTGTTTGACTTGTCTTCATCGAAATCAAACACTTCGTTTTTAAGTGCTTAAAAAGAACTTTTTCTTTGTCATTGCTGTTGTATGTTTCTCATCTAGTTTTAATTAGGTTGGAAAATTGATCAAAATCGGTAGTGACACTATTTGATTTTTATTTTTCACCCTTGCACACAAAGCCAAAATCACTAGGTATAAAGCATTTAAACAAAAACTCCTTCCCTGGCCTCGCCTACTTGGAAGTGACATCCAAGAGGAAGAGCCTACGCGGTACTCGGGCCACGCTATAAATTCACGGAAGTTCTGGTATATATTGGCAAAGCACCCGACTCCCTTATCGCAGCGGTGTGTGAAGTGCGGGGGTAGGCCCCTATATCAAGCCACGTACCGGTCTTTTACTGAAGTGCCTTCGGGACTCCTCACCAAACATTCCCCAAACCATCCTTAGTTTGGCTATCTGAGTAGTTCCTGTTCTAAAAAGCCTTCCCTAATATTTTCTTTCTTAAAAGCATCAAAACTTAAAGGAGATAATCACCTACGCTGCTTGAATTGTCTGTGCATTAGTTAGGTCAATCTTCTTTTCTGCGTGTTTATGACGGTTATCACTCGGTTACAATCTAGAAGAATGGCTCAACTGGCCCCTTCTTCTTCCGAGATTACCACTAGTGTGGATGTTTCGGCACCCCCCAAACCTTCCTCGGGACCACTGTTAGTTGGTTCCCCATCCTGGTCATATAATCCTTTCCATCAAGCCAAGGCAACCCCATCACGTCCAGCTTCCCCTAGTCCTTCAGAAATATCATCTGACTCAGAGTATGTTCCTCGCGGGGATCCTGAATTTCAGGCTTTCCTCGATCGCAATCCGATAGCCCTCATGGACTACCTAGTACACAAGTCTATTCAAATATCTGATCAAGGACCACCAATCCAGCAAGTGTACGATTATCCTCGTGGACCATCCCAGGCCTTTGGAGAACAGTTTGCATCATCTCTCTCACCTCGAGCCACGGAGAAGGGTGACGCCCCTGTGCCCCCCTTTTCTCTTCCACCGACCATATTGACTAGTCCCCAAATAGTCTTACCTATTCCTAACACCGCAGTTACCTCGAATCTTCCACAACCTACTTCTGAGAGGTCCTCTGCCCTGGCTATAATGAATGCGTCTGCGCATCCGCATATTGCTGTTAATTCATCTATGCCCTCCATCGTGTCCCAAGGTCAGTACCTCTTTATGAGTCAACCCCCTCCGGCTAGTCAGTTAGTTCCTGCTTCTCGTCCTTCAGTAGGTCTTTCTTCCAATATTCCAGCAACAGTGACCTTCGCCCATCCTCTAGCATCGGCACCCTTAATGCCTAATCCGGCAGTAGAAGGCCCCTTTCAGGTCTTGTTCCCCAATATGTCCAATCAAATCGGCACTCATGTTCCTCAATCTATCCCAATTCAATCAACAAGCATAGGAGTCCACCAATCACAGGCTCCATCCATCATCCAACCTTCATTTTCTCAACCACTTATTATCTCACAGCCTACCTATACACAAGCTACTTCACAACAAATACCCCACCAGGTGTCACCCAGAACCCCTGGTTATTCCTCTTATCATCCTATCAATCAACAGATGAATCCCCCGTTGACACCTCAACAACATCCACCATTTGCTTCTTATGTAGGACATGCCAGTGTGCCTCCTCCTCAATCTGACGTGGTTCAAATTCTTTTCAAGAAAATCACAGACTTGGAAGCCTCCACAAAAGGGGCTCGTCCTTCATACTCCTTTGAAGAAGTGTGTAATGAACCCATTCACCCCTCAGTGGCTTTTAAGCCTTATCCTCCCCAATGGGAACTTCCTAAATTTTCAAAGTTTCATAGTCGAGAGGACCCTCAACAACATTTGCGAGCATTCAAACATGCTTGCTACCTCATAGTCCAGGATCAGGAGCTTATGCTCCGTACCTTTCCAATGTCTCTAGCAGGTCCTGCTTTAGACTGGTACAATAACATTCCTCAACATTCCTTGTTTTCTTTCTCTCAATTGGCCCAGATGTTTGTTGAAAACTTTTCAATAAATATCGCGCATAAGATCTCGATTATCAGATCTTTATAACATTCGTCAATTCGATGATGAGTCTATTGCAGACTTTGTCACTCGTTGGAGAGGGATAATCAACCAATTGTCTTTCTCCCTTCCTCAATCCCAACAAATCGAGTTGTTTACTCGATCTTGTGCTAATCATATTTCTTCCACTTTAAGGATCCAGACTTTTCATACCTTTGAAGAAGCCTTTACGATGGCACGCAAACTTGAATCTCGCGCCATTGAACAAGGGAAGCTAAAACTTCACTCTAAATCTAAACCTGATTTTTCTCGGTTTACCAAACCAAATTCTTCCCCTTCTAAAGACAAGAATCAGGGATCCACCAATGCCATCGTATTAAAAACATCACGAGCCGATAATACTTCTAATCAAACACCACGAAGAGACTCCTCATCTTCTCGAAAAGGGACTTCATCATCTCGATCCTTCGCTCCATTGGGGGAATCATATGCCTCTATCTTAGAGAAAATGTTGGAAGTTCGCATGATCGAACTTCCCCCTATTAGGAATATCGATGAAAGCCAAGAACGTCCATTCTGGTATAGGGAAAATGATTTCTGTCATTATCATAGAACCAAAGGTCATGACATCGAACGATGTCAGACTTTCAAAAATCTTGTCCAGAAACTTATTGATAAAGGCGAGCTCATTCTGGATAACCCAAATGCTCCCCCAAATCAGGCACTGGATGTTTTTAAACAACCTTTTCCCAATCACTCCCCGAATCATAATGCCTCAGAGTCTCAAAAACCAAACACTCATACTATCAACTTCATCTCTACTGAAGAATCTTCTTCTGAAACCAAGCCATCTGCGAACACATCAACCGAATCAGAACCTCCTTCCACTTCGCCAATCACTGAAATTCCACCATCTTCCGATAGCCCGTCTTTGAATATTCCTACATTGCTAGATACGGGTTCATCTCTCTCCACTCCTTTGTCTGACCTTCCATCCATACCCGAGACAGTGTCATCCTCATCTGTCTCATCGTCAAACATTCTTTCAATGCTCGAGGCAATTACATCCCTTCGAGTTTCCACTACAGATACATCTACTTCTGTTGCTCCCATTCTCGCTGCAACTATGCCCCTGGTGAACGTACCTATAATTGTGCCAACTCCGACGGAAGCGTCTTCGATTTTGACTCTTCCTATCTCTTTTCAACAAGTAATTCCACCCATAATTACTACGGTAGAAGTAGTCCTTCGCAAGGGCTGCTTCTTCATCACTCACTTCTTCCATCAATAGTCTTTGCTTCGCCCATTAAAGGAAAATCAAAAGAAACACCTATACGCTCGGTTCCTGAACTTAAACCGAGACAACCAAAATCTAACATTGCGCCATCAGTACCTCCCCACTTGCTTCCTCCGAAAAGGTTACAATCACCTTATGCCGTTGAAGTTGTCACCATCCCTGAAAAAGGAAAGCCCATATTTCGAACCATCAAGACCCTTGGTGCTTTCCCACAAAAATCTCTCTCTACGCCCCATAAAAGATTGGATTTATCCGCTGAGAAGGCGTCTTCTTCTACACACTTATCAAAACCATCATCTTCTTCTACAACACATTCTTCACCAACACCCCAAAAAGCGGATTTACCTACTAACAAGACGCCACCTCTTCTATCAGGATCATCATCTTCATTACCAAAAGCCAGGGCGCCCTATGTCCCTCCGATTACACCTACTTTGGGAGCTTCTTCCTCATCTAAATCGACATTATCTAAATCATCAGTAAATTCGACCAAGCAACCTCCTTTATCTTTGAAGACCACAACACTTGTCACATCTCCATCATCTTCAAAATCTATTTTAGGGGCTCCTCCTCCACCAAAATCAATCATGTCTCACTTACTTCCATCTCAAGTGCCCAAGACTGCTCCTCCAAGTGTCCAAAAGAATAAGATGATCCCTAAAAAGACTGTCAAACCTAACATGCAGGTTCTTTTGCCTCGGCAGTCTGTTAAGGCAAAAGAGGCACCTTCATCACCTCTATCCTCATCTTCATCTACCGGGTTCTACACCGAAATCCTTCACCAACTTATCCAATCTTCATCCATATCCCTTCCTCCGATTAAACCCTATAACCCTAAAGGAGTTAAACCTACCTGGTTTAACTCTGATCTAATTTGCGCTTACCACCGTACCCCGGGTCATGATACTGAGGGATGTAAAGCTCTTCAAGCTGTTGTCAACAACCTTTTGGAAGAAAGTGATCTTTTGCTGGAGGAGGAGGAACAAGTATCTCCTGTCATCTTAGCCCCATCTGAGCCCCAACGATCCACTCAGACCTCTAGTGATTCCACTCCAATTGACCTTCCACCTTCTCAAATTGATACAATCCATATTGCCACTAGAACCCAACACTATGATAATCCATCTTCCTCTACAGCATCTCGACCACGGGTTATCATTTCTGCAGCCCCTGAAGGAGTTCCTCCTTCCTCATTGGCCCCACGACCTCGGGTCTCTATTCGTGCTGCACCTCGGGCTCAAATTCCCGTGTCAGTTGAGGAGAGTGTTATGAAACAACTCACCCAGGCTCCGGTCAAAATGTCTCTTTTTGACCTCATCCAATCCTCTCCACAACATCGCCAGGCTCTGATTGATAATCTGCGTCGCATCGCAGTGAATTCAGATGAGCCCCAGCCCTTTGAGTTGGTTGTTGGATTGAATAGACCATCAACCGCCATTTCTTTTGAAGATTCGGAAATTCCTCCTCTTTCTTCAGAGGATTTGGAGGCTCCCCTCTTTATCACAGTCCAAATCGACAACACCACATTAAAACACGTTATGATCGACAGTGGAGCTGCACTCAACGTCATCTCCTCACACACATTTGAGCAACTTAAGTTACCAAAGAACGTAGTGTCACCCCCGCCTTTCGCCCTTCGATCATTTAACGATCAGTTAGCAGTTACTTTAGGAACTGTGGTCTTACCCATTCGAGTAGGTAAGAAGCTGCTTCACGAACTCTTCTACATTGTCGAAGGAAAATTCCACTATAATATGATCCTCGGACACTCCTGGATTCACACAATGCATTGTGTCCCATCCACCCTCCATCGATGCTTAAAATATCAATATGAGGGCAAAATATATACTCATCCAGGAGATCCTTTTCCTTCCGCACAATGCGACATGACCACAAGGTCTGCCCCTCTAAAGGAAAATACTTCTTCTCCTAACGGGGCCTCATCTTCTTCCATACCTGTAACCAAACTACCAGATTTACAAAATCTAGAAGAGACATTGCAGCGTTTCTCACTGGGAGAGCTTCCTCTCTTTTCTTTCGACGCCCATCTCAATCCTAGTGAGTATGGTAGACCGGACAAACAACCTGAATATCAACCAGGTCTCGGTCGCATCGTCACCATTGGTCTACCCAATCAACAGACTAATTTCATCTATGGTGGTCTTGATATGCCTCATTATCGCCCAGATTCTCCTCCTAGGACCAAACCTTACTTAACAGGGTTCGATTATCTACAAAATCCCACGTTTGCAAAAACTTATCTATATCGATGCGCGTGGAAGGGTTTTGGTCTAGGAAAATATGAACAAGGTGTTGATGACCTCACATCCATTCCTACTCTCATGCCACATCAAAAATTTGGTTTAGGATTTAAACCTCTTTCAAAAGCCACCGTCACTATCCTCGATGAGCCTCTTCCTACTGAGGAACCATCTTCTCCCGCTAAGTCAGAAGCATCACTCGATGTGGACGATGACATTTCCATCCCACCTAACTTTTTTTTTTGATCAATACCATTTCCTTAGGGCCGCTAGCCTATAAGACTAACAACCGGTCCGCTTCCATACCATTAATCTTCCCTGAAATAATTGGAGACGACTCTCCTACTATCAACACTATCCATTGTGCGGATGATGATTCTGTCCTCACCTATCTGGGGGCAGAGGATTCATATCTCCCCAAGACTATTCCTTCTGACACGTCTACGCTTCTCAACGAAGCCACTGTCGACCTTAATATAGGGACTTCTGAAGACACTCGCATCATTAAGGTCGGCCAATCCCTTAATCCACAGGAGTTAGGAGATTTTACCACTTTTCTTTCCAACCATCATCAAGCCTTTGCTTGGTCATATGAGGATATGCCAGGACTCGATCCCGATATTGTGGTCCACAATATCGTTACTCTTCCCAACATCAAACCAGTTAAACAAAAATTGCGTAAAATGCACCCTAGAGTAGCCCTTCTTGTTAAAGAAGAATTGCAGCGCTTACTCTCGGCTAACTTCATCCAACCCATCGATTATCCACAATGGGTTTCCAATGTAGTACCAGTAACTAAGGCTACTGGGAAAATTTGAATTTGTACCGACTTCCGGGATCTTAATCTTGCTTGTCCAAAAGATGATTTTCCTCTACCTAATATCGACCAACTCGTGGATTTAACTGCGGGTCATGAGATGCTTTCTCTTATGGATGGTTTCTCTGGATATAATCAAATTCTCATCGCACCAGAAGACCAACATAAGACTTCTTTCATAACTCCTTGGGGGACCTTTTGCTATCGCGTCATGCCTTTCGGTCTTAAGAACGCAGGAGCAACCTATCAGCGAGCAATGACCTACATCTTCCATGATCTCTTACACAAAACCGTGGAAGATTACGTTGACGATCTCCTCGGTAAGTCCAAACGTCGTCAGGATCATCTTTTCATCCTTGCACCTCTCTTTGAGAGGCTTATCCGCTTTTGTCTTCGTCTAAATCCAGCTAAGTGCGTGTTTGGCATTCTCACTGGTAAACTTTTAGGTTTTATCATTTCCATCAGGGGTATTGAAGTGGACCCCACAAAAATAAAAGCTATCCTTGAGATGCCTCCCCCTTCTAACTTAAAGCAACTCCGCAGTCTCCAAGGACGTCTTCAATCAGTGCGTCGTTTTATCTCACAATTGTCGGACCGTTGTCAGCCTTTTCACCATCTCCTCCGTAAGAATGTTCATTTTGAATGGGATGAACATTGCCAAAAGGCCTTTGATGATCTCAAAGCTTATCTTCTTTCTCCACCTGTGCTTACACCTCCATGCGAGGGGGAGCCTTTCTATCTTTATATCTCTGTGACTGACCATGCTCTGGGAGCCATGATTTCGCATCGGGACACTTGCGGTAAAGAACAAGCTATCTATTACATCAGTCACACCCTCCATGAGTATGAAACACGTTACTCCGAAGCTGAAAAGCTATGTTGTGCTCTCTTCTTCACAACTTCTAAGCTTCGTCATTACCTCCTTAATCACAAAACTTATATTGTCACAAGTGTCAATCCACTCAAGACAATTCATGCAAAGCCTTATCACAATGATCGTATCACTCGTTGGCTCATGCTTATGACAGAATTTGACCTCGAGTTTATCCCGCAAAAGTCTATCAAGGGTCAGGTTATTGCAGATCAATTAGCTGATGCTCCTCTTCCGGACACTCAAGACCCCCTTGCTCAATTCCCCGATGAATATATCCAACAAATTGATTTTGGTCTATCTCCATTTAAAGTAAGGCTCTTCTTTGATGGATCCAAATGCCAGCAAGGGGGAGGTGCGGGTTTCGTGATGATTCCTCCTTGGGGTACGCCTATCCCAGTCGCACACAAATTGAACTTTGAGTGTACCAATAATATGGCTGAATACGAAGCTCTTGTCTTAGGTCTCCAAAATGCCATTAATCTCGGCGCTCGTCATATTGACATCTTTGGTGATTCTGAACTCATCGTTAATCAAGTCACGGGTGTCTATCAATGCAAGAATGATATCCTTCAAAAATATCGTGATATCGTTCTTGCTCAACTCCAATCTTTCGATAAATTCACTATCCAAGCTATTCCTCGCACTGCAAATCGATTCGCAGATACAATGGCTTCCTTAGCCTCACTTATCCCACCTTTCACCGAAGACTCGCGACTTTATGTGGCTGTGCAACGATTAGATCAACCATCTCATCTTAGGCAACTAACTTCAATCCATGCTGTCACAACCCATACTCAGGATGAGTGGTATCAACAGATTGTTGATTATCTATCTCATTTGGTGCTTCCTCCGATCGACGACTTCCAATGGTAGAAGATCTTTTATCCAACGCGCTAATCGCTATACTATTCTAGGCGGGATTCTTTACAAACGCGGCTTTGATGGTATTTTGCTTCGGTGCCTCAAAACCCATGAATCATCTAAAGCCATCCAGGAGGTCCATGACGGTATCTGTGGTGGACATTTTAGTGGCTTGGCTGTGGCTAAACGCATCTTACGTTTGGGATATTATTGGCCTTCTCTTAATCAAGATTGTTGTGAATACACTAAGAAATGCGTCAAGTGTCAACAACATTCCAATCTTACACACATCCCTAGTCAAGCTTTGCAACCTACGGCAGATTTGTGGCCTTTTTCGCAATGGGGTCTTGATCTTATTGGTCTCATCAATCCCCGTTCTTCACAACGTCATCATTCTATCATTACTGCCACTGAGTACTTTACTAAGTGGGTGGAGGCTATCCCTCTTTCTTCAACAAAGGCTAAACCCATAGTTGATTTCGTCTATCAACACATCATTTGTCGCTTTGGCGTTCCACACAAGCTCATCACAGATAATGGTAAGTCTTTCAAGAACGTTGATTTGCAGAACCTCTGCAAAGCTTTCAATATCAAACTCAGTTTTTCTTCTCCATACTATCCTCAAGCTAATGGTCAAAGTGAAGCTTCAATAAAACTTTGCGTAACATCCCGCAAAGGTAACTAGTCGAGCTGGTAGGGATTGGCATTTACATATCCCTTTTGCTCTCTGGGCTTATTGGACTAGCATTCGTACTCCTACTGGTGCTACTCCCTTCTCTCTCGTCTATGGGTCTGAGGATGTTCTTCCTTTGGAAGTCCAAATCCCATCTCTCCGTGTTTCTCTCAGAGAATTTGTCTCCGATGAGGACTATCGTCAAAATCGTCTAGCACAACTTGAATTATTAGATGAACGGCGTCTCAACGCTCTCGAACATCATCAAGTCTATCTTGAGCATGTCAAACGACTTATAACAAGCACTTGCTGCACCGTGACTTCAAAATTGGGGATCTTGTTCTTAAAGAAAACCAAAATGTCACTACACTCGAAAGAAGTCAACGTGGTAAGTTTGCTCCCAACTGGATGGGCCCATACATTATCACTCATAAATATGGGTCTGGGGCTTATCGTCTATCTTCCATGGATGGTATACCTGAAGTGGAACCTCTTAATGCCTTGCATCTACGGCCCTTCTATTGTTAAAATCTATCTTACACAAGTCTAGTCGCAACACAGATCTTTCATCCATCTAAACAACCAGTCATATACTTTCATGGTGATTCGAAACTATGTGGTTCTCCACCTATTGCCTCTTTTACCTTAAAATATGAGTATCGCGGCTCTACTCATTGCATGTTTCTTTTGGATATGTTCCTCCTCATGGTAGGAATACCTTAATCACCACTTCATCTGTCCCAAGTGCTTATCTTAATCGGATCTACTCGGGGCATGAGTGCATGTTCTTTTATGTTCTCTTCCCCTCCATCTGATCTATCTAGGTCTAAACTCAGCTTCTTCCAAAAAGATTTTCAAAAAAAAAAAAAAAAGAAGAAGAGATGCTATCCAAAAAGATAGACTGATCCCTTGAAGGACAGCTATCCCTACATTATCAAATGAATCAAAAATATAGACCATACCCTCGAAGGATGGCTATCATTAAAATTCAAAATACAGACCGCTCCCTTGAAGGACGGCTGTTTCTCAAAGAAATATTCAAGGCTTCTTGCAATTAATCAGCCTTTCAGTCAGTTTATACACTTTTTTAGCATCACTGAAAGACTTCCCGCATCGATCAGTCTTTCCATATCAAGCAAACTTCCCGCATTGATCAGTTTGCTTTTCTGCCAAAATCATGAAGCTGAGATTTAAGACCTTTTGTAGATCATATGGAGAATCCTATTTTCCCACTATGGACATGTATTCTGTCCCTTGTAAATTCCGACAAGATACTTACTTACTGTTCCTTTCGTTTCCCTCCTAGATCTGTTTTGCGGCTAGTTAGTGTCAGGTTTATTTTAACCTCATGTAGGGCCTTACATGCATGATATTGTGATCTCCTATCCAGATTCTATCTATGGTCGGTTGGGAGTCCAACTTATCATTTTCTTTCTTATCCGAGCATATTTTCTTTATTTCTAGTCAAGGTCATTTTCATTACTTCCTTGGCTCTCGCAAAGAGTATTCCCCATTATTCTTTGTTTTTCATCCAGTCAAATTCACATTTCAATCAAAATTTATCTTCTATCCAATTTCATCTTATCTATCAAAGCATCTATTGTCAACACATATGGATCTATCTATATCCATTTTTCATCAAAATAAAATCCATACATCAATCACATCTATCTATCTATCCATCAAAGTATCGAAAAACTTGTACATCCAAGTTACATTGCATCTATCTATCTCTATTTTCATCAAAATTATATCCACATATCCATATCCATCAAATCACATCTATTTCTATCCTCTATCAGTCTATATCTATCCAATCACATCTATTCATCATCTATCAGTCTATATTTAGATCCATCACAATTATGCTACATCTATCCATGTATATCAAAATCAAAAGCATGAGAACAATTATATGACAAATGAAATGATGAATCTATATATACATGTGTGTCTGTACAACAAAAAAATGGGTGGCTTTCAATCAAGCCATCTATACAATGCCTTCCAATCGAGGCTACATCACTATACAGATACAAAATACATCAATCCCTATATGGTAAAGTCTGATGCATGGAGGACACTATCTCCTCCACCCTCCTCTGGACCAGGCTGTCTCTCCTGGCCGCCTCCTATCGAGCTAGATGCACCTGCTGCTGGAGGTCTCTGTCCACCTCGATCTCTCCCGGTGCTCCCTCCGCCTGAGGCCCCGCTCGCTGTAGCCGTCGCTGCCCTCCTCCTCGCCCCGTACCGCGGCACATCTGGGGCATGCTGCGCTAAGGCATCCTCATAGTATCTCACCTCAGCAAGGAGAGACTGATATGTGCTCAAGCTCACGGTACCAGGTGCTCGTAATGGTGCTGCTGGTGCTGCTGGGGCTGCTGGCGCTGCTGGTGGTGCTCCTCCTAGGGTCGTACCCTGCGTACCAGACTCCGACATGGCACCTGTCTCCCCATATTTGGCCCTGAGGGCCTCCCTATGTCGAAGGTAGCGATCCCTCTGCTGGATCGCTATATCTCGCTCCTGGCGAGCGGTGTCTCTCTCCAAAATTAGGGCATCCCTCTCCTCTGTCAGAGCCCTGATCTCCTCAAGAGCTACCTGATGTGTCTGTGTCAGGGTGGCATGCTCTCCCTCCAGTCTATCCAGCATCGCAGCTATGTCATCCTCATCGGCATCTATAGATGCCGGGAGATGTCGTGGTAGCTCTGTATCATACCATGCAGCATAACCCTCATCTACCCCTGCATCATCATCACTGTCTGTAGAGGGTGGGGCCTCTCTCAATGGATCTGCCGGGATCAAAATTGGTAGATCAGTCTCCCTGCTATCTCACCTATAAGGCGTGTAGGTGGTCGGCACTGTCTGCACTAGGCCGAACTGTCTCAATACCCGCATAAACGGGACTCGCTCCCACATATCAGGCCTGCGGCCCCTAACCACCCTGCTCCGCCTCAATGCCACCAAGTGAGCATCCTGACCAGCCCATGTCGGAAATACCCGATATGGCCTCCAGATGACCTGATCCGGTGTCAGCGTCCTGAAACGCTCGGTGTACCAATCGGCCGATCTCCCTGTATCCCCAACGGCCATATCAGCCCGCCATCACCGGAATCCATAATCGATACCTCCCACTGCTGCTGGCATCCAAGGAAGCCCGGATGGCCTGATCACCGCTATATGCTCATAGGCCCAGCAATGGAGCACAAAACTGACATCGATACCTGTCCTCCGGCCTGTGGTGTACATCCATAGCTCATGATATATCTGAGCTATCAGGGCATCAGCAAAAGCAAACACCTGAACTGCAGAATGTCGCAAACGCAGTCTAATAACAATAGTGGGAATCTCCCACCTCCTGAATCTGGCAGAGCAAAATAGGATATGGCCATCTGAATCAGCACTATCCGTCTGCTCCGGGGACTATCCTGTCTATACTGTGAGGCTATCCGCACTGCCCCAGACACTATCTCTGAATCATCTGCCCTGTCTCTATATAATCGAACTAGGGCCCTCTGCTGCTGCTCTCGTGGTGTAATCTCGATCGGGTCCCCAGTGATCGGCAGTCTCAGAATCCTGTATATGTCCTCATGGGTGATGGTCATCTCACCCGTCCTGAACCAAAACGTGCACGTATGGCTGTCCCACTGTCGCACTAGTGCCCGCATCAGCTCTACATCTCGCGGCACTCGTCTGTAGTATCTAAAGCCCCCGGGCCCCGCTAACTCTAGATGCTGCCAATCTGCATTAGTCACATCCGGGAGAATAGTCTCCAGTAACTCGGGAATAGCATCCCTCATGTGTAGAGCCTCTCGTGCCTGCACCCACGACATCAAGAGCAATATTAGTCTCGTATTTACCCAAATCACATCCAAAACAACAACAAAAATCTAATCTATTCCAATCGGCGTCGATTGATAAAATCGGCGTCGTTTATTTCTAGTCGACGCCGATTAATATCAATCGACGCCGATTAATATCAATCGACGCCGATTATACCAATCGACGCCGATTGACTGTCCAGGACATAAATCGGACCCTGGCCTCCCACAAAAAAAAAAAAAATCAAACAAAAAAAAAAATCAAATGCAACGGGTTCAAGAAGAACCACTTACCCCAGGTCGTGTCCTCCTGCGCTTCTGACCGCTCCCAGAGGCTTCCATGGTGCTCAAATCTAAATTTTGACTCTCTCTGAATCAATCGTCACGATGAAAATAAATCGTTTACATTTTCCGTTCGCATATTTATATGCGCTACGTTTGGTCGGCGCCGATTTTGTTGATCGACGCCGTTTATCTTGGTCGTTGCCGATTACTGTGATCGCCGTCGATTTTCCATGTCTATTTTCCATAGTATTGATGCTTGGCTTATTTATCCATCTGATCATTGTTTTGTGCTGAATATTGCCTTTCGGCGCATCTTTTCGATATCACCGTCTATTTCGGGTTTTGTTCCCTTTGCGTGGGACACTCGTACTTTTTGGCAGCTTGGAGTTAAACGGGTCTGTAGGCACTAACGTCGTCTGCTTTGCAGACCATCTAGTTGTCCCTACCAATGTGTCTCTCTTTAGATGCTGACTATTTTGCAGTTCTCCTTACACTCATGGGTCTGTAGGTATTAACGTCGTCTCATGAGGAGACCGTCTAGTTTGCCCTACCAATGTGAGTTCCTTAGGTTGCTGCCTTTTTATTTATTTTTGTGCGTCATCAATGATCAAATCTACTCCAGACATCCGACTGGGGCATCCTGCGTTTTCATCTACCTCTTTCAAACTTGGGATCGTCTGTTCTATCACCCATCCCATCCCTAGTTTGAGGGGGATCACATCATCATACATTCTTCCCTTCTTCCATCTCTTTGTTTTTGTCTCATAACCTTGCTTATCGCAAGTTACTTGACAAAAAGGGGCAAAATGTAGACACTTAAAATTGGTTACTCAATTTAGTGTCCCTCACATTCGCTTACCTGCTTAGGTAACCTGGGGCACGTTTACGTCACCGCTATCCCCTTGGGATATTATCCGATTTGTGGTTTAAAAATCTATCCTAAGTTTAATTCACCCCATTGTATCTTACCCGTGAGTAATTAAATATTAAATATTTAATTACACCTCTTCCCATGTATCCTAATCACTTATCTACCCCAAATTTATTCTATCTATGTATCACCCCTATTTTTCCTCTTCCCCAAGCGGGATATTTCCCATATTAGGGGTAATTCTCATCTTTCTAGAAATTGTTCATTTTGGCCATCTCAGAGTCTATCCGCGATCGGCGCCGACCTATACGGTCGGCGCCGACTTTTTAGGAGCGGCGCCGATTATAAAAGCAAGTCCAGAACTCAGTTCTAAGGACAGAAGGACACACGACGAAAAAGGACGCGCACGAACAGAGAGAGACAAAGAGACAGATCGCGAAAGAGACACAGGTTGTAAGAAAGAGAGATCTTTTAGCATCAAGTGTATCAAATGAGATCGGATCCTGTCCGAATCAATCCCTGAGAGGAGCACCGTTACTCTGCTCCTATCACATCAACATCGCACGTATCCATCGATCCTCTGGTGACTCTGTTCCAGTATCTTACCGACTTTCACACATCCAGCAGACGTCGACTATCTGTCCATCACTTTCCATTTCGAATCTTCTTGCACTGTCCCTGATCAACTGATCTACTTTCAGTCGACGCCGATCTTATACAGTCGACGCCGATTCTTCATAGTCGACGCCGATCACATCAGTCGACGCCGATCCTTATTAATCGACGCCGATCATCCTGCAGACAGGTAAAAAGGACACAGGTAACACAAATCCAGCTTTATTTTACAGTTTCTATATTCGTAGCTTTTTTCTTTGTTTAAATTCGGTTTCATTACCATAATCAGAAAATCTAGTCTTATATGTACATCTTTTATCATGTATGCTTCTCTACTTAATTGAAAACGTGGACTGACATCCGCCGAGGAAGCTTATCGCTTCCCGGACCCGCTTCTCGGGCAGTCCACCCAAATATCTTTTAACGCCATCTTTTTCTGTCAAGCATTGGTGTCTTGCAGGTTACTCGGAGCTATTGTGTGAATTACTCGTGTGCACCCGTCTTATCTACATCAACCTCCTTATCCGTCTACATCTTCGGATCTTGTCCATCAGGTATCAATTTTATTGGAGTTTTTCAGGGTTTTTGTGTTTAGTTTGGTGCATTAACTTGGACAGTAACAATGCGCGAAATCCTTGATCTACACTTCTAACTTTGTGCTAAAATGGAAGCTTTGGAGTAGGGTATGATCTCTTTCTACCTTCTCAAACAATTTCATGCAATTTCATTCTGTAAGTTTCAGATTTTCATTTCCCCCTGAAGATGGTGATTTTGGTTCAGCTGATGGGGTATTACAATAGAGAGAGAGACATGAACAGTGTGTATGTAGCTTCTTTCACGTAGAATATTTTGCAGCATGCATGAGATGGTGTGGGTTGCAGGGATGTAGTATGGAAGGTGGTATATACATTGAGTATAAGAGAGAATGAGGGTGGTGTCATTGTTATGGATGTATAACTGGTGGGAATAGTGGTGGAAGATACATGGAAGCGTTCCGACTATGTGGGTGTTGGAAAAATGAGACATATATCTAAAACACCTAGTTTTCAGTGTTGTGACATATGTTGTGGTGCAGTGGGGAGGAAAGGAATGATGGGGATGAAGTGGGTATTGTTGAAAAGATTCAGTGAAAGTGTTGTTTGTGAACTTGGAAATGTTGTATATATAGTGAGTATATGGTAGTGTTAATATATATTGACTTCAAAATGTGGGTGTTCCAAAGAGGGATGAAATGGGTATTATTGAGAAGGCCTATTTTTAATGTGGTTTGTACAGTGAGGATATACGCATAATGGATTTGTTCAAAAGGCTTTAGATTCTTCCGAGAAAACGTAATCGCGATCTAAAGCTAGTTTCCATAACCTTTGCTAGCATCTCTCGTCTTGTGCAATATGCGAGTTGTGGAATGATTTATGGACATCCTTCAAAGTATAAAGAGTAGAGGAATGGTTTTAAATCTGCAGTCATGAATTTTATGATAGACGTGTATGTAAAATGGTGGAGCTGTGGATGCTCGTGAACCGGTTGACGAGGTGCCAAGCGAGATGTTGAACCGAATCCTATGGGTTTGACCGACTTCGTTACTCCCAGGTATGGTTCATCTTCCCTTACCTCTCATAATTCTCATGTTTTAGTTCTCTTTTGCAACTTAATAGAATTTTAAAATATTAGGATTTTAATACAATTAAATGTTTATTTCAACTCGTTGCAAAACAATGAAATGTCGTGTCGTAACTCACAAAGTCAAAATAACTGTTTGCATTAAAACATGAACTTCCACCCTCATTCTGAGGTGATGTAGAAAAATTCCTACCCAACTGGATCGCTACAACATTGTTTTATCAACCAGACGAAATTGACTTTCCAGTAATAACATTGATCATCACCCGGTTTAAATAGTTAATTTTTGCATTTTTCAGAGACTCATTAAGTACCCTTCAGTAACTCTGAAAATGAGATGTTAAGCTTCATTTGTGTACCTTGTTGTGTGAGGGGTCACCTTGACCTTTGGATTGACCCGAACGAACATATGTGATCTTTTTGACGCTCTTATAGGAGCCTTGTTACACTAGTTTACAACAGTAGAAAGTTATCAAATCTAGAAAGTTGGCTTTCATTTGAACCGCCATTTGAAACCTGGATAGAGAAATTATTTCCCATCTTCACAAACCTCTAGTGTTTATACTAGAAAATTGCATGGAACATTCAGTTTAGGGAAAAGCACTTTTCTGGATAGTTTGGCAAAGCCATTTTGTAGGCCTCCGGTCGCAGTTTGATGAGGTCAAACTGGACCAATTTTGACTTGTCGCTCCAGAAAACTTGTTGTCGTTTGAAAATGGTTTTCTAGTTCTCAGTCTCGTCGACTCTAATGAATTCTCCTTATATAGGGGAACTAGTAGGAAGTGTCTTGTTGCATGCTCATCCATCGAACGTCAGTTTTGGACATGGTTTTCTAAGCCCTCGAGCTAACTTTTGTCCTTTTACAACTGGGTCAACTACGACCAGTAGCCCCAGAAAACTAGCCGCTAAATGTAAACCGTTTGTTTTTTAAAATTCCGTCAGTTACTATGAATTCTTGGTATATTTGGGGACACATAGAAAGTTAATTGTGGTGTGCGTTCTCATCAGAAGAAAACTTTTGGAAGCGTTTTCTTAGCCTCATAGCCCGTTTTGAACATTTTTGTAGCTAGTAAGAAAATGTAAAAATAGGAAGCTGCGGGACCCTCATCGGGTTGCCAAACCACCGTAGATACTTTTGACACATATAAATAGTTGTTTAAAACTCTATAGTGTAACACGTTGTGTGAAATATAACTTTTGACAAAATGGTGTTTTCTCTCTCTTCCTTTCTTTTTCTCTCCTAGGTTACAAAATGAAGTAAAATGAAATGTAATGAATACATGTCTCTAAACCTTTTTATTTCGATTGCAAATTGTAATTATTATCATATGTAAATGGGAAATTGAAAAATGATAATTATGTTAGATTAGGGTGGATGCCATGCCAATGAATTATCACTGATATCATGCTCACATGGTTTTGTAGGATGAAAGAATGACGACGAAAAGGTGATGTGTAATTCATTTATTTATCTTTGTAATTTATATAGTTCATTGTTAAATGAATAAATGTATAATGTTGTCTCATGTTACAGACTGTTATATTTGATAATTTGTTGATATGTATGAGATGTTGGTTTCAAGGACATCTAGGAAATGTGCATTTAATCATAGGATCAATTTGATTCATAGTACACATGGTAAAAAGGTTTGATATTTATATATAGTAAATGAATTTGTAGTAATATCTTGTAGTGCATATTCGGTGTTCAATTAATGATTAACGCGTCATCTTGTGTATTTATACTTTGTAAATGTAATAAAGAGATTTAATCGAAACACCCTACCCTTGTTTAATATCGAGCATAACTTGTTTTCATGTGTGTTACTTTTTACCCTAGAAGACATTGGAAACCGTAGAATGAAATTAAACTCTACACTCGATGGAACCTTCTAGTTTGAGTAAACAAGAGCCCAAGAATGGGATTATCATCTTAGTCAGTATGTTTAGTGACATTGTCATAAACGTTCGATAGAGTGACATAGTCAAACTTCATCTAGAGTAAGTAGAGCTAACTCTTCCTTCGTATCCTAGTGGATTACCTTGTTTTTGAAGATAGATTTAAAAGTAAATTTATTCATCAAATGAAATCCTGTTACATCCAGACGACATAGATGGAGGTTGTGACTTAGTTGTTCTAGGTCTTAAACCCTTGCTAATGAAGCAAAAATGTGTTACCTTGGTTTCTCTCAACATAACACCTTGGTCCTTTCATGAAGGTGGTTTCACATAAATGTGTCCTCTCACTTAAAATGCATATATAGTTGAGGGGTAGACCCTTAGGTGAAGTTAGAATTAATCTAAACCTCAGTTGATTTGGATGTTAACTTAGGGTTCGTGTGTAGCTTCAAGTCTTCTAATCTTATATGTCTTCAAGAGGTTATTCCAAAAGTTTGTAACTCCTTTTACAAGATAGTGCTAATGATAAGACCATAATGTGACATAGGAAATAAAGAATATTAGAGTAAAAATGAGATTGAGGTTTTGAATAATGCCACTCTCAGAGACCTTATATCTCAATCAAATATACTATTTTGTTTCAAAGAATATGAATTGCCTTGGTGTGATCAGCCTTCGAGAAAAGAAAATACATATATAAATCAAAACGGAATTTCTCAAGCCATTGAATTAAAATAATTGTGGCAAAGAAAAACTATACAATGATCAAGGAATGTTTTGTGGTAAAAATCTATCTTGTATTTAAAACTCCGTTAAATCCTAATATCGCTATATGGACACCAAGTCACATCCACTTGAGTTGTAGACACTGAATGTATGTTCGAGAAGAATATTCTTAGTATAAGAACAAGATAATTAAGTACTTTATATGCTTTTGAATTATGACAAATAAGAATGCAAGTTATGGAAACTTTTCATAAAGAATAAGGAGTCAACTTAAAGGGTTGAACAGTAATTTAACCGCAGAATGTACTTAAGGATCTGTCGGTGGACAAACGATAATTTTATCTTTACACAATAATGTTCTTGAAATTTTAATCGTAACTAAAATACAATTAAAGAAAATATGTGTTGTGGTTTTTCCTATCCTTGAGTCTTCTTTCTGTGGTTGGGGCATTTCTAGTATTCGTGCATTAGGAAAAGTGTGGCATGAAAATGCTATGTTGTTTTCATGTGTCTATGTGATTCGATGACTTATGTGATTGTCATGTGTGAGTCGAGTTTCAGTACTTGGATCCCTTGCTGTGTTGTGCGTAGTGAGCAGTGTAAGTGAAAAAAAAAAATTATCCTCGTATTTTACGGTTGTAATTGTGTGTGTAAAATGAGGGCACTACAAAACGTAGTAGTCCCTATGAAAAATACTATGTACTTCGAATGTTGATGCTTCAGCCACTATAATTTATGCCATGTTCAATTATGAATGTTTAATATATTATGTACTTCGGAATGTCTTGTCATTTATGTGATATTTAATATTCTACAACTCGCTTCATTCTTACAACAATTCCAAACTTAGCTTAGACTATCAAAATCAATCACACCCCTTATCAACATCAACTACAAAAGTAATAACTATCCCGCTAAATCAAATAACATACATTGTTCAACATTCACATTGCATTGTACACATGTGATTGCTAGTTAACATTGTAAACATGTAAATATTTTTAGTTATAAATACATTTAAATTTGAAACTTATTTTCTATTAATTTTTTAAAACATTAATATTTTAGTTATCTTTTTTTCTTATCGACTAAAATAAATTGGTCTATTTACTAATCATATCAAGAAGCGGTTAATATTTAATTATATTCAAAGGCTTCATTTGGATCACAACAAAAACCTATTAAATATATCTATTGTAATTTAAAATTATGTAAATATTTCAGAAAAATTAAAGATGAAAATAGAAATTAAAATTAAATTTCGTAAATATTTAATATTTTTAAGTAATTAATATTCAAAATAAATTAAAGTTAACTTATAAGTTAAAACTTTAAAAGATATTGAAATTTAGAAGTTGATTTTTATGAAGATATTACCATATAAATTAGTAGTATGGTACTTTAAATATATTTAGTTGTAAAAGTATTTCGATGATAGTATCACTTAAAAAAATGGGTTCGAAAACTCTATTGCATGATAGTAAAATAGATGTTAAAATTAAGATCTTGCATGAATGAACCACTAAATTTTTTTGATGCATAAGCAAAAACAGGAACAATGTGGTTTTTTTAAAAAATCTCTTCATATTATACGGAAAAGAGAAGAGAAAGCAAAACAAATCCAATTGCCAGAAATATTCCATAATAGCTATCGAGGACAAAGCTAAAATGCATAGCTATGTTTTCAAAAGACAAAATCATGTATCTTTGCAAACTATAACATTATGCATTTTTAAAACGAAAAAGATTCATGTCATATTTGCCTATGAATTTATCCATTTTCATTTTCATATAATAGAACATAAAAGATCATACGTAATAATTTTTAGCAGATAAACATATTTTCTATTCACCAAAACAGTCACACAATTAAAAAGACGAGAATACTTGACTTGATTTGAAATAAATAGAAGCTGTCCACAAACGTCAAAATGTACAGCATAACAGCTTAAAATATTATTTCCCAAATTTCTTCTTGAATGCATGAGGAAATTCTTTGGCTGCTTTTTATTTTTCTGGGTCATGTTTATCCTTGTCAACAAGGACACCCATCTTTTTCAATTTGTGTGAGGGTTCATTTTTTTTTCCATTTCTTTTTTGCATCTTTTGTTATATCTAAGACCGGTTCAAAACTTCTAGATATCGAACTAACTATGTGGAATTTGGAAAGATACATGTGACAAATTTCTCTGGTAAGTTTAAACGTTCCTTAAGCATCTCTGTATTCCTAGGTTTCTCTGGCCTTGGCTTCCTGTAATGTAACACATTCACAACAAAGTGACTTCTTTTCAATTCATCATCCCTCTGCAGGTGCGGTGTAGTGATAGTAACACTTAGAGGAGGGAAGTCAATGATGCTTTAGGTTTTCATTACTTCACGCTGAAGGGAATAAAATAATAAACACATAAAATATAAGACAAAAAATTCTATTATAAATGAAGAAAACAATGACAGGAAGCTTTAATAACCTTTCTAGAACACATTCTAACACCCAACTTGGGGCATATCAAAGTGGCATCCTCGAGGAATTTACCCTCTCAAAGACATAACGATTCCTAGACAGCGAAAGCACATGCCCCAACATATCAGTCAAGGCTACTAAGACAATATTGAAGCATCAATTTCTTACAAAGCAGGAACAAAATAATGTTATGTAGGAAAATATAACATGCATTTATTTTTCATATGGAAAACTACCAAGATAAAGATGAATAATATAAACATTCCAAATCAATAGCTTCTAGATTAAAATGCATTTAAATATATTGTTAGTGCAATTTTTTCCACATTCACTTGAAATATTTTTTTGTAATAAAAAATATCAATATAAAATGAAATACTATGGGAATAAAAATAATCTTTGTGGGACCCTCGTTTCAAAACACAAGAAAAGTGAAAAATCCAATAATCAATCCTTCAAGTGCACCTACTACAGACAATGGCCCCTTGGCAAGTCTACATCCTCCCTTCCCGCCGAAACCCGTAATACATGAAACAGAGTTATTTACGCTTATAAACTATACAAAAATTATTAGGCATCAAACACAATTAGTAGCCTAAACTAAATGGAGAAAATCCAAGGGTTTTCAATAGTAAATTCAGATGTGCACATTATTTATTTACTAAAAATCATAGGGTTCTCAGTAAAATAATAGTTAAACTCATATTTTACATTATTTCTTCAAATAAAATAACACCTAGATTCAAATCTGCATAAAATTTCTTCAAATAAACTAATAGATGGATTCGGACCATGTAAGTATTTCAATACTCTATTTTTTTCCTTGATGAAATAGTCTATATTACTTAATAAAATATTACAGCCTATCCACAAAAAATATGGGTGGTAAAGGGCACACCCCATGATCAAACTAGCCGATGGCTAGGAGACTAATGTATCAAGCCCAAGGGGCAACAAAAACATAGCAACAATGCCAGAAAATAAAAGAAAAACAAACTAGGCCACCACAACAAACATAGAGGCAGGGGGTGGTGGAGGCCCTTTATCCTCCAGGTTACTACCAGGAAGATCGTTGCCATCTAGAAGGGGCGGCCAGCCTGAAGCAATTTCTTCGTATTTGTCATCCTGCTGATTAGGAGAAATGGCAAGAGCCAACAGGGGACTTTGTAAGAATCCCACTCATCCCACTGCACAAGGAGGTAGGGAGTAGTGGTGGGAGCCCCTATGCTTGATGCGCCAGAATTAGCAGGAACTTGACAAGGTCATAACTTGAGCTCCGAGTGTCTGTTTGAGTCCATTTTTTTTTTAAACCATGTGTTTTGATGACATGAACACAACGGTAACCCACCCTACTAGTTGGGGCAAGTTTGAGACACATTTTTGGGCCCTAAATTTGCCATCTTGAGGCTGAAAATTATGATTTAAGTATAGTTCAGCTTTTTTCCTATTTTTGGGCATTAGTTAATTTTAGTCTATTAGTAACATTATGAGTTAGAAAGTTGGAAATTCCTCTAATTTAGGGATGTAGAAGATGCATGGAAAATTCTGTGTATGTAGGAATAAGCATGTGAACTTACTAAGAATAGCAGAGTTCTAGTAAACTTCTAAAAATAGTAATTTCCGCCACCTAGAGTATATTTAGTCAGAGTTAGTTAGAGTTTACTTGGAAACTCGAGTTGGGAGTTATTTTCTTATTTAGGAAACATTGTAATTCATTATTCGATAATGAAAAAGGAGATCTATTTTCTTTGGAGTTCATATTATTTGTAGTAAATCAAGTTGGTTAGAATTTGGCTACATTATCTGGTATCAGAGCAAGGTTTGAGTCTTTCAAAAAAAAATGGCAAGGAAGAGGAAGAGGAAGAGGAGGTGGTATTGCCCAGATGAATAGAAATATGCAAGATCTATAGAGGAAAGTTTTTGCGCTTGCTGCAATGATAACCCAGAGAGGAAACCAAGGTAGAGATGACACAAATGAAGAAGAAGTTTGTGAAGAGGAGGAAATGCAAGCGCCACCATTAGCTTTGGAAAAAGGATGCTTGTGTATTAGAAGGGAAGAATGATGGGATAAGAGTAGATGTTTCAGAGTATGGTGGTAGTCTAAAACTAGAGGATCTGATAGGCTGGTTGACTAGCATGGGGAAATTTTTGAGTGGAAGGCTATGTCAGAAGAAAAGAAGGTGAAATTTTCATGCACAAAATTGAAAGGTCATGCTATGTTATGGTGGGATCACCTATAGAAAGAGAGGTCAAGAAAGGGAAAGAAAGAATTAGGACATGGAGTAAGATGGAGAAGAAGCTAAAGGATAAATTTCTCCCTGTGGATTATGCACAAACCCTTTATAGGAGGTTTCAAAATCTCATAAAGAACCTACAAATAGTGCAAGAATACACAGATGAGTTCTAAAAGTTGACCATTCGTGTAGAGCATGAAGAAACTGAGGAACAAATGGCTACAAGGTATGTAAATGGATTAAAATTTTCTATTCAAGATGAGATAAGTATGCATAGGATTAAGAGCATGGAGGATGACTATCAATTAGCCTTAAAGGCGAGGAAAAACAAAATCATCAAAGTTTTAGGAGATCACTGGAATGAATAGGGGGCCTCATCTTCCTTTTGGGGATGAGCTGGTTTCAACCAAGGTAGGGGAGAATCATCTCGCAGATTGGACAAGCAAGAAGATACGAGACAAGATTTCCAAAATAAACAAAGAGGCAAAGGATTTTCTAGGGGTAGAGGATACGTTGGTGATAGGGGATGGGAAGCTCCATGAAGACCATTTGTTTATTACTGATGTATCGAAGAGGGTCATCGGTATTTTTAATGCCCGCATTCTTATACACATGACAAGAGACTAGGAGATGCACCAAGAGTAAATCTTGTTGAAGTTGAACAAGTAGAAGATGAACATGACCTAGAAATTCCATGAGATATGGAGAAAATCTGATGATGAAGAGGACGATGATTGCTCCAAGAAAGGATATCAAGGGGATGCATGGTTGCATACAAATATTTTCAGAACAAGATGCACTTCTAGAGGAAATGTATGTAATGTTATTATTGATGGTGGTAGTTGTGAGAACATGGTTTCAAATGAGATGGTCAAGAAATTGCATTGTGAGAAAAATCATAACCCTTATCGTGCATGGTTTAAAAAGGGTAATGAAGTTTGTTATGTTTGTGGAGCCTATTTGCATGTTAGAATGTGGTACACCTTCTATGTGTTACACTCGGGTATTTTTACGGATGATCCTGCTCACCGGTGAGTGGGTCATGGGGTTCGGGGACGAAGCCCTCAAACAAATTCTCATGGGTGGTTTATTAACCCATGGGTAAAAATGTTATGGGCTATTTTTGGGCCCATGGTTTTTGGTACACATTGTTTTCTCAAACCGCGAAGTTTTTGCTACCCATAGGTTTATGGGATGGTTTTGGTTTTTTGCCCATTGTTTTTTATACCCATGGTTTTGTATCAAACTACTTAAGAAATTGTCTATTTATATGGTCTTATGCATATGATAGATAGACAAGAAAATGTATTGCAGATGTGTTTTGAATTCGGGTGTGAATTTCAGAGTTTGTTGAGCATAGCTCCAAACGGATCTGGGTATTGTATTGAGAGAGTGGAGGCTTGTAATAAAATCGAGCAAGTGATTCTTAGTGGACATAGCCCAAATTGGGTGAACCACATTAAATCTTGTCTCTTAGTGTTGTGTTATTTTTTATTACGCACTTTTATTTGAGATCTATAATATTTTTTGCATATTAGTTTCTACTATTGCGATTCTGTGAGGGATTATTTCACATATTTTATCCCTTATTTCCTAACAATTGGTATCAGAGCCTGGTTTGGTTTGTTGAAGTGTTGAATCATAGGGAAATTTTTAGCTTGAGTGGGAGCTATGGTAGATGAAGGAATATCTAGGGTTGATAAATTCAACGGGAAAAATTTCAGTCTTTGGAAGATGCAGATGGAAGATTACCTTTATCAAAAGGATCTTTATACTCCGTTGTCTGAGAAGGTGAACAAACCCTCGAGTATGACAGATGCGGAATGGGATTTGTTGGATAGGAAGGCACTTGGGACAATCCGGATGTGTCTTGCATCTTCGGTATTATTTAATGTTTCAAAGGAAAAGACTACAAAAGATCTAATGGATGCATTAGGGAAGTTGTATGAAAAACCCTCTGCCTCTAACAAGATATTTTTAATGAAAAAGTTGTTTAATATGAAGATGTCTTGAGAATAGTTCAGTAGCAGATCATTTAAATGATTTCAATATAGTTGTGAATATGATAGCTTTGGTTACAATAGAATTTGATGAAGAAGTTAGGGCTTTATTAATTCTATGCTCTTTACCTGAGAGTTGGAATAGCCTGGTAATGGCGGTAAGTAACTCGGTTCTAGCTAACTCGAAGTTGAAGTTTGAGGATGTTGTAGGGGTGATTCTAAGCAAGGAAATGCAAAGAAAAATCTCTCGGGGAATCTTCTACTTCAGGGAATGCTTTGTGTGGAAACTAGAGGGAGACAAGAATAGGGAAACCGTGGAAAATCAAAAGATCGGGCAAAGTCAAAATCCAAGAACAAGATTGTATGCTGTAGAATTGTGGAAAGCCTAGGCATATAAAGAAGGAATTTGTTTGAGCTTGGGATAAGAAGAAACAACAAGAAGAAAATAAGGAGGTAAATGTGGCATCGGGTAATGTATGTAGGATGCTTTGATTCTTTCTTTGCATAATATTACTCGAATCTTGGGTTTTAGATTCAGGGCTTCTTTTCATGCTACTCCACATAGGCATTATTTTGTTGATTATGTTCAAGGGGATTTTGGGCATGTTTTTCTTAGTGATGATGAGCCTTGCAGATAGTTGGAAAAGGTTCTACATTCGGAGTTAAGATTAGAATGGGAATACATGGCTATTGAAGGATGTCGACATGTGCCTACATTAAGGAGAAATTTGATATCGGCGGGGCAATTGGGAAGTGATGGTTGTCTTTGTGATATTTACACTAACTCTTGGAAGGTTACTAAGGGTGCTCTTGTGGTGGCAAGAGGTAAGAAGGTTGGAACCTTGTATTTAACCAATGATAGTACTAATGATTGTAATCTTGTGGCTTCAGATGCAGATACAACATTATGGCATTATAGGCTCGGTCATATGAGCCATAAGGGCATGGACATCATAAAGAAGAATTTTCCTGGATATACAGAAATAGGTTTGGAGTTCTATGAGAACTGCATATATGGGAAACAGAAGCGAGTAAGGTTTCTCAAGGTTGGACCTATGAAGAAAGAGAGTAAGTTAGAGCTGGTACATTCTGATGTGTGGGGCCGGCTCAGGTATCATCTCTTGGGGGTTCAAGTTATTATGTTACTTTTATTGATGATGTAACAAGGAAAGTTTGGGTTTATTGTATTAGAAACAAATCTGATGTATTTGACACTTTTGTTAAATGGAAAGCCTTGGTAGAGAATGAAACAGGTCTTAAGCTAAAATGTCTCAGGTCAGATAATGGAGGGAGTATTGCAGAATGAATTTAATGATTATTATTCTAAGAATGGAATCCATAGGTAAAAGATGGTTCTAGAACTCCACAGCAGAATGGGGTATCAGAAAGGATGAACATAACAATAATGGAACGTGCTAGGAGCATGAGGTTACATGTAAGATTGCCTCTTTCTTTTTGGGTAGAAGTGGTGAGCACAGCTGTGTACTTGATAAACAGAGGACCCTCAAGTGCCTTGGATGGAGGCATACCTGAGGAGGCATGGTATGGTAAGAAAGTTGATTATTCATTTCTTAGAGTCTTTGGATGTGAAGTGTTTGTTCATATAGACAAGGATGATAGGACCAAGCTAGAGGCTAAATCAGAAAAATGTACTTTCATTGGTTATGGTGGTGATGACTTTGGGTTTAAATGTTGGAGTATTAAGGACAAGAAAATCATTCGGTCTAGGGATGTGGTCTTTAATGAGAAAGTCATGTATAAGAAACAGTTGCAGGAAAATAGGGAAGAATCCAAGAAAGAATATGTAGTGGTAGAGGATCTTCCGGATGGGAAAGTGACCCATGAATCAGTTCAGGAACCTACTCAACAGGAACCCCAAACTCCTACAGTGAGGAGGTCTTCTAGGGTAAGAAAAGAACCTGAATGGTTTTCTCCTTCTCTTTATTATTTATTACTCACTGATAGTGGAGAGCCAGAGAGCTTTGATGAAGCAATGTAGGTAGATGCCAGTAAGAAGTGGGAGCAAGCCATGGATGAGGAGCATAAGTCTCTCATGGAGAACTAGACTTGGGATTTGGTGAAGCTACCGGAAGGAAAAAGAGCATTACAAAACAAGTGGGTGTACAAAGTTAAAGATGAAGAAGGAGGAAAGAAAATATATAAGGCCCGATTGGTGGTCAAGGGGTTTGCATAGAAACAAGGTATAGATTTTGATGAGATTTTTTCTCCTATAGTAAAAATGAATTCTATCAGAATTGTTCTTGGAATAGTAGCAGCAGAAGACTTGCACTTAGAACAGTTAGATGTAAAGACTGCATTTCTCCATGGTGATTTGGAGGAGGAGCTATATATGCAGCAACCAGAAGGATATGAAGTCAAAGGTAAAGAGGAGATGGTGTGTAAACTGAAGAAGAGCTTGTATGGCCTGAAACAAGCTCCACACCAATGGTATAAGAAGTTTGATAGCTTCATGATGGAGCAAGGTTATATTAGATGTCATTCTAACCATTGTGTGTATACAAAGAAATTTGAGGATGGAAGTTATATTATCCTATGTTTGTATGTTGATGATATGTTGGTTGCAGGTAAAAACATGCAGGAAATAAAAGTACTCAAGAAACAAATATGTGAATCCTTTGATATGAAGGATTTGGGGGCAGCCAGACAAATCCTTGGTATGAGGATAACTCGGGATAGGAAGGAACGAAAGTTGAATTTATCTCAGGAAGAGTACATTAAGAAGGTATTGGATAGGTTTAACATGCAGGATGCTAAACGGTTGGGACCCTTTCGGCGAGTGCCATTTTAAGTTATCAAAGGAGCAAAGTGTCCCAAGACAGAGAGCAGAAAGAAACTAGATGTCCAAGGTACCTTACTCATCAGCAGTTGGTAGTTTGATGTATGCTATGGTGTGCACTAGGCCTGATATTGCCCATGCAGTGGGAGTTGTGAGTAGATTTATGAGTGATCCAGGTAAAGAGCATTGACAAGCAATAAAGTGGATCCTTCGGTATTTGAGAGGGACCATGGGGACAATTTTGTGCTATAGTGGATCAAACACCACTTTACGTGGTTATGTAGATTCAGACATGGCTGGAGATGTAGACAACAAGAGAGGAAACGACAGTTATATTTACACTGTAGGTGGGACAACAGTGAGCTGGATTTCATGACTATAGAAGCTGGTGGCTTTATCAACCACGGAGGTTGAGTATGTTGCTGCCACAGAGGCAAGTAAAGAGATGATTTGGTTACAACAATTGCTTGAGGAGTTGGGGCATAAGCAGGAGGAATGTAAGCTGCATAGTGATAGTCGAGTGCTATACACCAAGCTAAGAACTCGCTTTCCACTCAGGATGAAGCATATATAGTTGAGATATCACTTCATCAGACAACTTTGGAGGAAGATAAGTTGAAGTTGGAGAAGATTCATACTAGTAAGAATCCTGCCAGACATGATGACCAAGGTGGTCACTGAGGATAAACTAAAGCTATGTTCAACTTTGGTTGGTCTTCGCGGATGATAGTGAAGGGTTAAGAATATTTCTTAGTGAAAACTAGTCTCCAAGTGGAGATTGTTATGGTTTTTAGAGCCTATTTTCATGTTAGAAGTGTGGTACACTTTTCATGTGTTACACTCGGGTATTTTTACGGTGGTCTCGCTCACCGGTGGCGGGTCGAGGGGGTTTGGGGTGAAGCCCCCAAGCAAATTTTCATGGGTGGTTTATCAACCCATGGGTAATGGGTAACCATTAGGGCTAAAATTTTGGGCCCATAGTTTTTCGGTACCCATTGTTTTGTAAAACGTGCTCTTCGGCTACCCATGAGTTTTGGGACCCGGTTTATGGGATTTTTGCCCATGTTTTGATACCCATGGTTTTGTAAATCGCTTAGAAATTGTCTATTCATATGGTCTTATGCATATGATAGATAGACAAGCAAATGTATTGCAGATGTGTTTTGAATTTAGGTGTGAATTACATAGAGTTTGTTGAGCATAGCTCCAAACGGATCTGGGTATTGTATTGAGAGAGTGGAGGCTTGTAATAAAATCGAGCAAGTGATTCTTAGTGGACGTAGCCCAAATTGGGTAAACCAAGTTAAATCTTGTCTCTTAGTGTTGTGTTATTTATTCGCACTTTTATTTGAGATTTGTAATATTTTCGTATATTAGTTTCTACTTTTGTTGTGATTAGTGAGGGATTATTTCACATATTTTATCCCTTATTTGCTAACAGGTAGTTGTGAGAACATGGTTTCAAATGAGATGGTCGAGAAATTGGAGTGCATTGTGAGAAGCATCCTATTTTATCTGCATTTTAAAAACAAATTTAATGTTGATAAGAGATGTTTAATAAGTTTCTCTATTGGGAAAATTTACAAGGATGAGATTTGGTGTTGATGTTATTCCTATGGATGCATGTCATATGCTACTAGAAGACCATGGAAATTTGATAGGAAAGTTATTCATGATGGGGGAAAGAATACTTATACTTTTGGAAGGATGGCCACAAAATACTTTTACTACCTCTCAAGGAAGAGGGAAGGCTGAAAATATGCTCTCTACAAAGTAATTTTTAAGGAGGTAAAGGCAACCGAGTTTTTGTTATGCACCAATCACCAACAAGGATGAACTTGCAAGTGCACAAATACAAAGTAGAAAAATAGATTTAATAAAGAATTTTATGATGTTATTCCTGATGAGCTACTAGATGGATTACACCCAAAAGAGATATTCAACACTATATTGATTTGATTCCATGGTCTTTACTCTCAAATCAAGTGGCTTATAGGATGAGCCCAACATTGCATGTTGAGTTGAATAGGCAAGTGGTAGAGCTCGTGAGAAAGGGCGTCGTAGGGGAGAGAATGAGTCCATGTGCAACCCCAACTTTATCAACACTAAAGAAGGATGGAACATGGAGAATGTGCACTGATAGTAGAGCAATCAATAAAATTACAATCAAGTATAGGTTCCCAATACCTCACCTTGATGATATGATGGATGTGCTTGCTAGATCTAGGTATTTCACCAAGATTGATCTTCAAAGTGGTTACCATCAGATTCATAGAGAAGGAGATGAGTGGAAAACAACATTCAAGACAAGAAATGGATTATATGAGTGGTTGGTGATGCCATTCGGGTTATCCAATGCACCTAGTACTTTTATGAGATTGATGAACACCGTGTTGCGGGAGTATAATGGTAAGTTTGTTGTGGTTTATTTTGATGATATCTTGATCTTTAGTAAAACTAAGGAAGAACATTTGAGGCATCTAAGGGTGATATTCGAAGTGTTAAGGAAAGAGAAACTATATGCAAATATGAAGAAGTGCACATTTATGCAAGAGAGTTTGGTATTCTTGGGCTTTATTATTTCAGTAGATGGGGTACAGATGGACTCAGAAAAGATAAAGGCAATTATTGAATGGCCTAATCCATGGAGTATAATAGAGGTAAGAAGCTTTCATGGTCTAGCAACATTTTACAGAAAGTTTATTAAAAATTTCAGCAGTATAGTAGCACCTATAACAAATTGCACAAAAGGAAGGGAGTTTTTGTGGACAAAGGCAGCCGAGGATAGTTTTCAGTTCTTGAAGAAGAAGAAGGTGACAGAGGCACCCATTTTGGCACTACGATATTTTGTTAAAGTGTTTGAGGTTGATTGTGATGCCTCGCATGTGGGTATTGGTGTTATTCTAATTCAAGGTGGAAAGTCAGTAGATTTCTTTAGTGAGAAACTGAATGAGGTAAGAAAGAACTACTCTACTTATGATGTGGAATTTTATGCAATTGTACAAGCATTAAGGCATTGGAGGCATTACTTAGTGCCTAAGGATTTTTTTTATTTACATACCACATAGCCATGAAGTATGTGAATACACAAAAAGAAGTTGAATAGTAGGCATGCAAAGTGGGTATCATTTTGCAGGGTTATACTTTTTCTCTAAAACATAAATCAGGAAAACAGAATCAAGTTGCAGATGCATTGAGTAGGCGTGTGACTTTGTTTACCACTATGGAAAATGAGGTGGTGGGTTTTGAAGCAATAAAGGGTTTGTATTCCTCTGATATTGATTTCAAGGATATTGTTGAAAGGTTAAATCATCCATTGTCACACAATGCAGGAGATGTCCTAGATGAGTACATTTTACAGGATGGCTATCTATTCAAGGGATGCCAACTATGTATTCTAGTTGGGTCTATGAGAGAGAACATAGTAAAAGAGTTACATAGCGGAGGATTGGCTAGGAATTTTGGTAAAGATAAGACGATAGCCTTGGTAGCAGAGAAATACTATTGGCTGAAGCTGAAAAGAGATGTGATAAGATATGTGGAGAGGTGTCAAATTTTTCAAGTCTTGAAAGGCCATGCAAATAATACAGGGTTGTATATGTCGTTGCATGTTCCTAAAGGGTCATGGACAGATCTGAGTATGGATTTTTTTGGGATTACCAAAAACACAATGAGGTAATAATTCAATTTTTGGTTGTTGATAGATTTTCTAAGATGGTTCATTTTATGCCCTGTAAGAAAACAAGTGATGTGATAGGCGTAGTAGATTTGTTTTTCGAGAGAAGTTGTTCGTTTGCATGGTGTTCCAAAACCATTACTTGATAGGGACACAAGGTTCTTAAGTCACTTGGCGGACTTTATGGAAGAAATTGTGAACTCAATTACAGGCTTTAGTAGTGCCTATCATCCTCAAACTGATGGGAAATAGAGGTTGTAAATAAGAGTTTGGGAAAGTTAAGGTGCATCATTGGGGAAAATCATGGGACTTAGCATTACCACAAGCTAAGTTTGTATATAAATTCCATAAATCATCACAGAAAGTCTCCATTTTCAATGTATGGGACTAATCTAAATGTTGTGTTAGATTTGGTACAAAACCAGTTGAAAGTTATATGATGTAAAATTTACAAACATATACAAAAATTACAGGAAGAAGTGCAGAAGAATCTATAGAATAGTAATGAAAAGTATAAGGAAATAGCAGATGTGCATAGATGGAGAAAGGTATTTATAGTTGGTGAGTTGGTTATGGTATATCTATGGAAGGAAAGGTTTCCAAGAGGAACCTATAACAAGCTGAAGTACAAGAAGATTGGTCCCTACAAAATCATGAAAAAAATAAACGATAATGCTTATGAGGTAGAATTGCCAAGGAATTTTGATATTTCTCCAGTGTTTAATGTTTCAGATTTGTATTATTTTCATGGGGATGGTGCAGAAGGGGATGTTATTGATGAAGTAGTAGATTAGAGGCAGCAGAGGTTCCGTGAAGAAGAAAGAAGAAGTGGATTAGATTCTAGATAAGAAAACAATGGACACACGACATGGGAAATACAACAAATATTTGGTACATTGGAAAGGAATGGAACAAGAGGACAATACTTGGGTCATAAAGTGGGAGATTAAGAAGTTGGATGTAGATAAATGGAAGTAGTTTGAAGAAGACAACTTACAAGAGCTACGTTTTTTTTAAGAAGGGGAGAATGATGTGCCAGAATCAGCAGGAACTTGATAAGGTCATAACTTGAGCCCCGGGTGTCCATTTGAGTCCCCTTTTTTTTCTTAAAACCAAGTGTTTCAATGAGATGAACGCAATGGCAACTAGCCCTCGGTTGGGGCAAGTTTTGACACGTTTTCGGGCCCTAAATCCGCCATCTTGAGGCTGAAAATTAGGATTTAAGTTATAGTTCAGTTTTTTCCTATTTTTGGGCATTAGTTAATTTTAGTTTATTAGTTACATTATGAGTTAGAAAGTTGGCAATTCCTCTAATTTAGGGATGTAGAAGATGCGTGGCAATTTCTTTTCCAGTAGGAATAAGCATGCGACCTTACTAAGAATAGCAGGTTCTAGTAAACTGCTAAAAATAGTAATTTCCGCCACCTAGAGTAGATTTAGTCAGAGTTAGTTAGAGTTTACTTGGAAACTTGAGTTAGGAGTTGTTTTCCTATTTAGGAAACATTTTAATTCATTATTTGATAACAAAGAAGGATATCTATTTTCTTTGGAGTTCATATTATTTGTAGTAAATAAAGTTGGTTAGAATTTGGCTACATTAGTGTTTATGCGAACGATGCGGTGACCCCAACCACCGGCGGTGTGTGGCTCGCCGATGCTCAAGTTGCCACCTGGGAGAGCGATGAAGATGAGTATGGTCAACCGACCAGCCTTGGCCATGACATCCTCTCGAAGAACACTCACAGAAGGGGAGGTAGGGGGTTCCCATGCCACAGTGCAAGGAGCGTTGGCTAAATGATCCAAAGGGTCTGAAGGTGCCGCACTTCTAGTTCCACCTTGCAGGTTTAGTCCTAGATCTGTAAGAACACATTCGAGATAAGCATGGCCTTGTCATAATGTGAAAGAATGTAGGATACTATGGAATTAGTAAAAACACAAGAATTGCATTCTTTCCATATAAAAAAATGATCTCCACTCTAAAAGTATGCCACACCTATGCAAAAGCATGGGGAATGGAGATAGAATCCCCCAACAAAGTATGTTGCCAAAGAAATGGAGTTGGTGTAAATGGCTAAAAGAAATCGTGGGTCCAAGCCAAAATAGCTTGATCTTTTGGGAAGTACCAAAATAGATGTATTAGCATCTCAATGTGCCCACAAAAAGGGCAAAGCTGAGGAGCAATCCGTAATGAGCTAATCTATGCCCAAGAGGGAGGCCTTGAAAAAGTAGGCACCAAGAAAAATAGGCTAGCTTGGGCTGAAGGATGGCTTTCCAAATGGTATGAAATCTAGCTTCCCCGAGGATGACCATCCAAAATTGATGGACCATATGGAGTTAAGAAAGGCCACCATTGGCAGCCTGGGGGTGAGTAGAGCATAACCTTTTCCTGGGGAGTAATTTAAGAAAGGGGTATTTGGAAACCATTTCCAATCCTTCCACCAAGGCCTAAGAGAGACGACACCAACTTTGTGAAGCATCTCAATAAGAATGGAATCAAGAACTTCCTGATAAGACTCTCTATCAGTCGAAGCAAGCTGAAACTTGGCTTTAGCTTGAGGCCAAGTGAGAAGTAGTTTGGTCTGCCTACAAAAGATGTCTTTAAGAGTGTGCAAGCCTCGACGATATAACTTAAGAGCATGAACCCAGGGCACTTGGGCAAGTGGCACATCATGAAAATTGATGAGAGGAGACCACCAAATGTTGTGGTCATTAATGGATAGCCCATTTCTAAAACCATCCCCTTCCTAGATTAAAAAGGGTTTGAGAAACTCCCAAGCTTTCCATATGCTTTTGACAACAAAGGTGCCCACAACCTTAACCGGGCTTTGAGAATGAGCAGACTATGAAAATCCATCCCTTGCCAATTTTTGTGCCCTTGAGGGGAGCCTTGACAAATATAGTTGTGAATCAACACTTTCCAAGCTTCATTGCAGTGTAGGCCCGAATGATCCACTTGGCTACCAGCGCAGTCCCCTGGCGGCCAATGTCGGTCAGACCAAGACTGCCAGAATCCCTAGGGAGGCAACAATATTCCCAGAAACTCTGTGAAAGCCTTTGCCAAGCTCCGAGCTAGCCCAAAGGAAATATCTGAGAAGTTTCTCCAATTTCTTGTAAGAGGCTTTAGCAGGCACCTAACACAAAGAACAATAAACATGTGTGGCAACCAATATCTTGGAGCAAATCTGAAATTTTCTGCAAGTGAAAGGGGTTTAGTAATCCAGTACTCCAACTTGCGGGAAACCCTGTCAATAAAATATACTGCCAAAGTTGACTGAGAGTAGCATCAAAAGCAAAGGGATGCCTAGAAATTTAAAAATTTCTCCATGTTGGATGTATTTCCAGTCAAAACAATTCAGCCAACTAGGTTTGGGGAGAAAATATTTCTTGAAGCACTGGGTCTTTCTCCATTGGATACTGGAACCTGAAGCTAAACAATACATGTCCAAACATTACATGGCATTATTGATATTTGCTTCTTCCTCCAGGAGCATGAGGAAGGATTCATCTACAAAATTCCCATTGACAAGTTGAAGGGGAGTCATAGAAGGGAGTTGAATACCCCTCACAAGCCCTTGATCCTGAGCATGGGCAAGGAGAAACCCAAAACCTTCAGTGGCTAGCACATAAAGAGCAGGTGCTAAAGGAAAACCTTTTCTAATAGAGTGGAAAATCCCAAACTACTCGAAAGTATGACCATTAACAGATAGAGAGGTGTGGCATCTGTAAAATTCATTTTGATAAAGGTGATGAAAACCAACCGAAGCCCAATGCTTTAAGCATCGCCAGAATGAAATGCCATTCAATCCTTTCATAAGATTTTTCAAAGTCAATTTTGACAAACATGGCTGGTTGTTTAGAGGTTCTTTCCCACTCCATACCTTCCAAACAACCAAAATATTATCTAGAATGTACCTGCTCTGTATGAAACCAGTCTTCTCAGGACTGATGATAATGGGAAAGATGGGCCAAAGCCGAAGAGCTAAAGCCTTAGCTATGATCTTGTATGAAACATTGAGCAAGGTAATCAGCCACCAATTACAGATGAGCTTTGGGTATCCTACTTTAGGGATGAAATTTATGTGACCCCAATTAATAAGGGCACCGAGGGACCCTAAGTGGAGAGCCTCGAGGTAAACTTGCAGTAGATCCTAGCCAACCATGTCCCAAAGGGATTTGTAAAAATCGCAAGGAAATCCATCCATTCCAGGAGCTTTATCATTGGCCATAAGGGAAATAGCTTCATATAAGTCCTCTAGAGTAAGTAGTATGTCACAGAACTGACAACTCTATGTGTCAATGAAAGTTTACAAGGAACTACCGAGAGGCATTAAACAAGCGCATTTATTTTCATTCGGGAGACTCTTCGTGCTTTGAAAACCTAAACATAGTGCCTAACAAGGGCTTGGACCATCTGAGGAGTGTCTATAATCCAAACACCAGCATCAACAATAGTAGAAATTTTTTGGTTCATGTGCTTGGCTTTGAGCTGCTAGTAAAACTCTTTGGTGTTACTGTCTCCATTTTTAAGCCAATGCAACCAAGCTTTGATACGGGAACCCTGAGATGTGGAATCATCAGCAATGCGGATTTTTTTCCACAATTTAGTAGCTTAGTGTTGGAGAGTCACATTGAAAAGATCCTATTCAAGTGCCACCATTGAGTGGCTCAGCTCGGCAGAGGTGGTGGAATAGGCCCGCCACGGAATTTAGTGAGTTGGACACCGTACATCCAGAGGAATTTAGTGATCCAAAATATAGTATCCTTCCATCAACATATCCAACCCACCTTACCAAGAGGGCAAGGTGCTATGTTCCAAATTAGTGGATGTGTGCCAAAGTGGGGTCATGATGTAGTAAAGAAGTATTTAAATAAAACTACATCTTTTTAATCTTTGGCAATTGAAAATTCCATTCAATACGGAAATGAATGAAATGTGGTCGGAAAGAACAATGACCGGAAACGCTTCCACCAAAAGAGAATAACAACTAGAAAATTTAAAGAAAGGTTGTAAGGAGATCATGGCACAATCTAGCCTTTTAAAAACCTCGATCTTGGCCATTTCTAAGATTAGACCAAGTGTACCATGGTAGCATGCTAGTGTGACGTGAATAATTAGGGTCATAAAACCCAAATTTATTACGCATGTAAAACCAAGCTTCCCTTTCGCCAGCTAGCCACCTCATGGGTAAAAGGCCCAATTTTTTGTTGGGATGCTCCACCATATTAAAATCCCCATTGATTAACTAGTGAGAATTTGGAAGGTCGTTAGCCACCCACCACCAAAGCGACATCCTTTCTGATGTGTCATTAGGCACATAAACATTGATAATCCCAAAGGAGAGATTTTTAATATTGAATAGCACCCATAAAATAAAGTTGTAGGGTCACATCCATGATTGACTTAATGTGGCCGCCACTTCAGATAAATAAATGTGATCATTCCACCTTTGCTAGCATCATGGTTGCTAGGGATAGCTAAACTATCAGGCCAAATAGTCTTGGCAATCAGAATCAAGTAAAAAACCTGAAACTTTGATTTCTGTAAACACATAATATCCATATCCTGGAATATTTTCTAAAATCTCACACTATGTATTTGTGAGTGGAGTTTGTGAGACCCCGAACATTCCATGAGTAGCAATTCATGAGGAAACATTATCCAGATGCATTTATGAGTCTAGCTCACTCAAACCATCAAGGGCCCCAAAACTGTTCTGTAAAAACCATTGCTGGTTAACTGAAAAAAATCAAATAGTTGAGTAGCCAGTGGTGGTTAGGGCTATACTCCCCTTCCTTGTTCTCGCGAGGAGGGCTTGTAAGAAATGCCAGAACTACTTGCTTTCATGGAGAAACCACTTTGTTAGAAATGAGTAATGGTTGAAGACCACCCTCATTCTACAAAAAGAGTAGGCTGAGTGTTTGAGGCCAAAGGTGCCAATTTTCTTGAAGAACCAACCATACTACCAGCCAATACCTTCATATGAACTAGAGGTAACTTGGTATCCAAAGGTTACTTTGTAGTTGAGTTGGAAGCATTTAAAGGTACTTTTTGGCTTGAATAGTTGAACCATGTTGCAAAGGCCCAACATGAGTGGCCTTGTTCTTGTTGGATTTTTAGCCACCCACTGTGTGTCAACATCCCTCCTCTTTAGGTTGAGGCAAGGATCTCCCAGAGGCTTTGAAGTAGATTCAAGATAAGTGGTGAGCGACCAACAAGGGACAATCCCGAATTTTATGCTCAGAAGATTGATAGCAAGCGAAAGTATTCGGAAGATTGATGTATACCACCTTCTGAGAAAAATACACATCACCAACCTGGATGGCAATAGACTCTTTCAGGTCCTTCAAAATATCTAGTTCTATGCAAACCCTCTTTTTGCAAATGAGCTCCAAATAAACTATTAGGATCTTTGTATATAACATGGCGAGAGTGGCAGCAATACGCTCTAAAAATGCCAACAAGGCATAGGAATCCCTGGGAAATAAACCCAAATGCGGACCTTAAGATCCATCAGGTCATAGACAATAAAGTCTCTGGTCCAAGGTGACAAAACCAACATGGAGCTTCTTACGTACCAGGTTTACTTCTTATGCAAGATAAGGGAAGCATGACTAGGATCAACAAAATGAAGGCAAAAAACCCACGGGTTAGGTTCTAGATGGAATCCAGTTTAATACCATGTGTCGTCCAAGTAGTTTGGACCCATGATTTAAGCATACTTTAGAGGGAGTCCTTCCAACAAAATACCCTATTAAGCATAATTGTTCTAGCCATTTATAGGTGGAATCAAATTCTGAAAGTGGTAAAACAATATCAAGGAAGTGTCATTACCTCATGGAATACTTTCAGCACGAACTTGCGAGGGAATTTCCTTGAAGCCATTGTTCGTAAAGCTCATTCTCTATCGCAAGTTGAAATAACTGGACTAGAGTCGATCGAAGTCATATTTAAAGCCTACAAAGAGGCTAGGCTCTAGAAAAAAGGCCGGATAAATGTGTTAATGGTAATAGATCTCTCACTATAGATGAACTCAATGTTCTCAACATGCAGAACCCTAAAATTGCAGCTAGAACCCTAAAAGCATTGAAAATGAGAGCTCCCGAACACACCTGGCCTTTTGCAATATAATCTCAATACCCTATTTTCAATGTAAATTATTAACCTATAGTGATCAATGAGTAGAACCATCAATAACAAAATACTATCTGAAAATTATTTTATACAATTAAACATCACTCTTACTAATATTAATTCCTGGTAAATCCAAAAACAAAGTAGTTACAAGAAGGATATATACATGTATGTCAATTAAATAATAGAACTAATAGAATGACAACATTTTCTCTCCAATAATGTGTCACCGATTGGTGTGCATGGAAATTGGTTCAAAGGTATAGAGTTGAACTTATTCAATTTGAATACCAATAATGTATGAGGACAATCATAAAATAAAAGAATCGATAAAGATACAATTGAATGACACTACTTTCAACCGCACTCGGAATGATCAAAATATTCAAAAATAGATTTCTTACACTAAGTAAAAACATCCATTTAAGTAGAGTTGTATTTTTAACAAAGATATGCATTTCTCAGTTGTTGTTTGACCCCGTACCCAACCCGCTTAACTCCTTTTGAAATCACAATGAACAAAAAACCACTCTTTTTATATATAGATGCCATTCCAATCATGTTTTGTGGCACAATGCTAGAAAAAAATAATGTTAAATATTTTTAGCACACACAAATTTTAATTCTGAGGAAGAAAAATATACGTTCATGTAGGCTGACCAGAGACTCTACTTGCAACAACACAATAAACTCCAACAAATACCATAAACAAAACCAAAAGCAAATATCGATGCCTAAAAATGTATTGCTCTGTCTCCATATTTATAGACCCTAGAGAACATGCTAGATGCAATACAATTCCAGGGAGAAGAGTGTTCATGACTGTTCTAAAACATCCTTCACCTTAAAAGCTAAATCATGCCCATGCATCCTCCATGAGATACAAACGTGATCTGATATCAAATTAACATTTGTTGGAAACTAGGACTTTGAGGGGGGGTGAATTAGTGGTTGTTCAATTCTTAACTCTCATTTCAATTCCCTTAATTTGTAACATTAACACCATACCAACATCTACAAGAAACTAAACATAAGAGAAATCACATATAGAAAAATTTTAATGTGGGAAACCAAAACTAGGAGAAACCCCCACTTAAACAAGAAACTAGCTTAGAAAAAGAATGTATTGTATCTATTACATTGATTTCAAAGTTGAGCTTCTACTTGAAATGGAGTTGCAACTATTTTTTTGACCAAGCTACTACTTAGTATTTGATAACCTTCAACTTTCCTGGAAGCTTCAATTCCTAACATCAACTAGGCTTCTACCTATTTCTTTTGTAACAAACAACTCACAAGGAAACAACTACTCCCTCCTGCTAAGCTTCAACTTAGACTTAATTAATATTTTGATCACACTAATTTTGTTGTCTCACACAACTGATAGTGACCACTATATTAGCACACTTTTATCCTTAATTTTATCTTTTATTCACTCTCTTCGATCATCTACTCAAAGAACTAATCTCTTTCATAATAATCTTATTTCATACACAAATTCTTATCATACCTCACTCCTTTAATTTTTTTCATACACCCTGATTTGCAATACATTTAGCATACCATCACTTCTCATATTCATTCTCTTTAAAACTCTTCCCACATTATCTCATTATTTTGATCCATGAATCACACACTCTTAAATGTTCTTTTTGACTTCTTAACTCACATAAGAAAAGGCTCATCAAATATTCAACCATCTTCACTCCTCTTTCATGGAACCGATATATTTTCTAGCTTGTACTAAAAAAATCATATCTTTATGAGGATCAACTTTGTTTCACACTCTTTTCACAAAGACACCCTATCTCAAAGCAACAACATATACATTTTGATCTGTACATTCACACATTCACATCAATCAGATATTTATTACATTGTCCAAGCTTCATCAATCACACAACCAAAATTTAGTTTTGTAGATTGTTCCACAAAAATCTTGATGTGACTTTTCAACTTAATACCTTTATAATTTTTTACTTTTTCACTTCATCCTCGATAAAGGGAGATAAAATACTTAAACTTAAACCATCTACATCTTGTCATAATTTCCTCTCCCATATATTTTCATATCTTTCAAGATCTCAAAGCATGTTTTGGATACATCAAGGATAGAGAATGACATATCCACACTTTTAATATTCCTAAATGAGTTGTTCCTACCTAAAAAGATTATTTTTGACTTCTATCCTTTGAAAAGTAACGTTTTTATGAATTCTTCCATCAAATAATATTTTTCATATTTCTTAAAATATTATTTCACAATGTAGTTAGCCTGAGAGAGTGTTACAAAGGACCTTTCAACTCCTTTTCTATTCTTAAACTTCCATTCTTCACAATTTTCTTTATCTTCTTCATTTGAGCCACAAGAGATCTCACTAAAATATTGAACTAGTCATGACAAGTTTGAAGCATGAATGAGTGAAGGGGTTCAGATCTCATACAAGTTCATGTTGACATAACTACTACATGTGTAAAATCTAGGCATGAAGATTTCCCAAATAAAACATCTCACCTTTACTCATTGATCAACCTAAATCATGTATCTTATTCTTCATCCATAGACTTGTGTAAACTTTATAATAAAAATGAGAAAATATACAACACACTTTATGTCTTGAATAAATATTTGAATAATATTGTTGTGTAATCCAACTAGGAGAACAAAGCTATATAATTCTCCTTCATGAAAAGAGATAACCGTGACATAATATTCACTATTTTGATAAGACATACTTCCATTTTCAAGTTCTAGAAACTCTAAACATTTCTCATTTAAGAAATTTTGCACTTTCATTTTCAGGGGATTAGATACATTCACTTTGCTACCTAAGTCAAGAAATTGATCTATTATCATACCAAAAATAACCAACTTACATAATTTGTAAACTATTCTTGACTTAGGGTTTTGAAAAACCAAATCATTGTTTACTATTTTGAGCTTTTTAAAACTTTTCATTCATTTATGAGCCATTATGGTTGTAAAATCACTTCAATAGATGACCTTAATGCAATCTCCAATCATTCACTTGAAAGAAATGGGGAAAGGGTCAAGATGTTGATGCACATATTCATTTCTTCATGACTTAAGTCAAAACAAGTCAATCTGATTTAGAGCCTATTTATCATAAACCCTTCACCTTCACAACTTTCCATCTCATCTACACATTATGATAATCATTCATTATAAGAACACTTTAAGAATATCGCTAGCACTATCTTCATCAATTTATGAATATGGTTTGTAGGATGAAATTTAAAAGAACTCGAGAATTTAGTCCTCTTGACAAGGGTTCAAACAAGGAAGTTAATGAGCACAAAAAAGTACTTTCACTAAACTTGACCAAGTAAATGTTCAATTGAAACCAGTTGAATTGAACATGTATAAATTTCTCACATTCATGTCTCGAGTTTAAAATCATGCATACTTATGAAATCTTCCTTAAAGCACTAAGACAAGTTTGACTTGAGAAGACCTTCAACTATAAAGGGAGAAGTTTGATTCATATCTCACTAGAAAAATACTAATCTATCTTAAATACCTTTATGAACCCAAGAACAACACCTCATATACCTTCTCAACAATAGGGGATCAACTTGAAACCTTCAATTTTGAACTATATAGCCAAATTTTTTCACATCAAGATCATTCCTATAAGGACATTCAAAAGAGAATTAACAATTCCATAATTTTAATCTATAAGAGACATTATAAAATTCTAAGGAGTTTTCATAACTTTCAAAATGATTTGGAGTAAAAATCGTTTTATGCTTACCACTTCAAGAGGAAGGCTTGAAAATTTAGAAACCCTATTAAAAAAATGAACAGAACTTATTTGTTTCTTGTCAAATTTCCCTCAATTGTTTTACAAAATTTCAGTCTTGGCATTATATTCAAAAATTACTTCTATGATTTATCTAAAGGAGGCTCGAATTTTTTTTGGATGCTAAGAAGATAGAGTGTTAAGATTGCATGTCTCAAGAAACCGGTTTTAGTAAAACTTGAATAACTTCCACAATATTCTTAAAAACTTGATGAAACTTGATAATAAGCACTAAAACACACCCCTATAGATTATTCAAAGGTTGGTTTCTCATAAATATTTTTATAATCTTCATACCAATCTCATTTTTCCATGACTTCAATGTTAGTCCTCAAAGGCATTTTTTAAAGAACATTATAAATTTTCCTCCAAAATATAAAGTAATCCTTTTGGATGCTCATACATGCCATAGGATGTGTTCCTAGGCTCCTCGCATGCTTACCTATACTTTTCATGACCTGATTTGTGCTCATACACTTCATTAGACCCTAGAACTAGGCCTAAATGACCCAATTTTAACTATGACACCCAACACTTTACTTGATGCTGACTCCAGATGATCTTGAACATGGTGGAACCATCAATATTGACGTATGGAACACCTAAGCCACGAAAAAAACCATCTCCATACCTCTAGTTAGTTCCTACCTCATTTGGCCAAGCCACGCATGTCAACACACTGAAACCATCCTAAATGCACAATAAACCTTATAAGGCACTTCCAATCAACCTTCATGTCATTAAAATGAGCCTCACTTGACCACTCACACCTTTTCCATCAATTCCATCTGAAATCAATGATAACACTAGTGCACCTAGGTTCAACAATCCCCCCCTTTTTCATTGATGACAACAAATCAGAAACCTTTGATGGCAACTAACCACATCATCTCTGTAACATTCATATATTATTTTTGATAACACTATCTCCCCATTTTACATATATGAAAAATGTACACACATCAAAATCCATGAGTAACATGAATGAAAATAATGACAAATGTACACACATCAAACTCTGTGAGTATCATGAATGAAAATAATGAAAAGTATGACTAGACATAAGAAGCCCCCTTTGGATTAAGCTTATTCCATTTCTAGTTATGCTTTGACTGGAAGTATGGATGTCTCCACCAATCAGCCTCATTACTTCTGCTAAACATATGTTATACATATTCACATATATCAATTCACCATGCACAAAAAAGCTCATACTTCTCCCCTTGGGATCATATTATCCTTCTTTGTCTAAAGCTACAATAAGATGCCAAATAACTACCTTCAGCCCAATTCTATATGAGAGGATCCTAAAATCCAAAATGGATTCTATATTCAAGAATGATCTATCCTTGCTATAGGTAACATACAATCACTATATCTTCTTAATTACCCTACCTCATATTTACTTTCAATCTCATATCACACTTCTCCTCTTCACATATCTTCCTTGATTTGATTTGATGTTCCCTGTACTAGATTCTTTCTCAACATGCAAATTCTTGCTCCTTGTTTCTCAATCCCCATCCTATTGTCTTTTACCCTACTATGAATTTCAAAGTATGTTAGAACAATCAAATAAATGAGCCCAAATTAGTCCAAACACAAAGCTTCCTCTCATATATCAAACCCGCCTCATTGGTCTGTTAAGAATAACATACTTGCATCATTCATGGTTGATTGGATTCATCTAAAGAGAAAATTACTTACAACCTTTCAAGAGACATCACATCCTTATTTGGACCTGAAATTACATATTTAACATAAAACTCATCATTTTCCTTCATAAGTTCATGTTTTCATTTCAAACCCCGCTTTTGGCTTCACAAGTTGTTTGCTCAAGAGTGAAATTTTGGAGTTTTTCTCCCTTAATTATCCTAGGTTTTATCCCATATTCCATCACTCAAAACATAGTTATACCATTACTTTCCATGCCCAAACACAGATCATCCTATGAATTTACTCTTATCATGAGCAAAACTAGTTACTAACTTTCTTAATGATAACACATTTGCATGAGACATACTTAAAGAAAAACATGCATGCCCAAAAAATCCTTTATCCTTTACCCTTTTCCATAATTTTGAAGTTCCTAAATTTTAAAATCTTAAATCACACTATTCCTCTACCAATAACTCTTATTTCTCATTTCACTACTATTTAGCTTACTAGTCCTAAGACAGTCCATTGTCATGAATAACTTCTCTCACAGAAAACTTCAAATTAAAAGGAAACATATCGAGGCACCCATTAATAATTTTATCATTCATGGAAATTTTCATTTCCCACTAAAAATAATACACCCTAGTTCATTTGTAAATCCCCCCTTATAATTATCCCTTCTCACTATGCACAATGACCCTTTGAGAACTAGTAAGAAGATATCTCATTTTTACCAATGAAAGTTCCCAATTACTTTTTCAACAACTCAAACACACCTCCATAATCATTACTATAATTTAAAAAAAACTAAGTGTAAGGGTTTTTAACACACGTTTCCCTTTGGAAACCCTAGTTGTGTAAGGTACAGGCCTGACAAGCTTAATTTTGGCTATAATTTTTGCAAGACCTTGATTCAAGACTTCCAAAATTGTCATGAAGAACTGTTATCATGCACTCCTCACTACTATTTTACAAATAGATCCTATCAACACATTTTATATCTCCAACTTCCCAAAATACCTCTTTTTTATATCTTTAGAACATTGTATTAAACCCTCAAGCCTCCATTGGAAGTGTGAAAATTTCTCACTCTTACATATTTCAAATTTGACGAGATGCAACTTATACCAACACTAGAAATGGTTTTTAGTTATATGTACAACCTTTTTATAATCAACACAAGCTTATTGAAAACTTCTATGTTAATTGAACATTTTCAATACTTTGTGGACCTTTGTAACTTTGACTCATTTATGCTCTTATTTAGTTCTTTGCGGGATGAAAAAGAATTCAATTTGCAACTTTCCTTCAATAGCATACTTAGGACCATCTACTTAGCTCCAACATGAAGAATGATTTTATTTTCACAATGGTAGACAAATGAAGAGAATACCTTGCTTCTTTCAATTGGTATATACCTTCTAGAAGCCTAGAGAAAGCACACCACCTTATGAGATCACCTTAAAATATAATAAAGTCATCAAAACAACATGATGAATAAATTTTTCCCTTTTGTCTTTGAAATCTTGTCATTCTTATTATAAGTAATCCTTGGTATGACAACCTCATCTCCTAATCCTTCACTATCTGATTGAGTTCCTAATAAACATACATGTTGCATCTCATACAGCTACCCTAACACTGCTTGAAACAAAATTTGTTCATTTTTACACTAGAATTGTCTTCGTTTTTCTTGCATTTGTCATAACCTATTGATGTATTTTTATAATAGATTATCCTATGACTATCATTGATAACTATTTCTCTTCAACATCTACCCATGATATCTATTTATCATTTTTTTTCTCTTTTAACTATTGGGTTTTCTTCTTTGACCTTGTATATCCATTTTACATTCTTTTTCTAGTGTCTCTCTAAACCATGGATGACTTGGTTTTATCCTCAGTGTTTTCCTTCAACTTGAATACATTTTTTTGTTGAATTTTGAATGAATTCATCTTGTAGATATATCCAGGGGATTCATGAAAATTCTTGAAAATTTCCTTTCCCATGATAGTTGAAACATACAACCTATTTCTTTCCTCTTGAGTCTTCTTCTTCCCAAAACTGATTTAATGGTTCTTCTAGGTAGTACTTGACTATGTGACCTTTTTATTTGCAAATTAAACATGCTATATTATTTTCATATTCATTCCTACAAGCTATCCATGGGTATTCTTTTTCTATCTTACTCATGTAGTCCCTAGCTCTATGTCCAAAAATATGGCATGAAAATAAAATTCTATGAAACTTACTTGAGAGTATCCTTGCATTTGGATTCTAATGATCTTCATGTGTTCTTTTATGTTATTCTTGTCTTCATAGTTTCCTTAGCATGATACATGGATTGATTCACCTTTCAAATTCCTCTCCTATTCTATTTCTTCCCTTAAGGTCTTCAATTCGGCACTTAGCTTGTCACATTCTTTAAACTTTGATTTTATAGCAGCTTGACATGATTCATGACTAGACTCATGCTCAAATTCACATTGATTTGCTTCACTTTTAAGAACCAGACCTGATTTATCATTTGGATTTCTTTGTTTTAATAGCAAGTTCTAAATATTTGTTTTACTTTCCTCACTTCTTTGATATGTCATCAATTTACTTGTGTCCCATTCTATCTCATTCTTTAGGGTCTTTAATTCTTCTTCATGGTTGAGGAAAGATTTCTCTTTGTCTCTTAGAGATTTTGACACATTCTCAACAAATGATGCCATCTCATTATTTAGCTTCCATGAGCTTGATTTTTTCTTTAACTCATTTATAATAGCTTGACCAATCTGATAATTCTTTTTCAACATTGATTCTTCTAATGAACCCATGCTTGTGTCTTTAGGATCACCTCAAAGCTATTAATATTGATTCAAGAAGACTAGGTTCTGATAGCAATTGTTGGAGACTAGGATATTGAGGGGGTGGTAAATCAATTTAAAATATATTATAGTCTAAAGATAATAATGGGATCTCATATTAATTTAAAATTTTGTAAAATATTTTCAAAGATTAAACAAAAAAACTAAGAATAATTAATGATACTCACAGACATAGATTACATATGATTTTTGATGGCTAAACAATAGAAATTTTTGCTCCCTAACCCTAAAATCTTGTGTGATGGTAGATTTTTAGAGGCCATGGCGATGACGTGTGAGCATTAAAGGACAGGGGATCTTGGTGGGCGTCTTCCGGTGAAGAGTTTTGTTAAAGAACCATGTGTTAAATTCACCTTTCAATTCCTTTTTTCTTTCTTGTTCTAGTTCTTCCCTTAAGGTCTTTAATTCGGCACTTAGCTTGTCACATTCTTCAACCTTTGATTTTATTTTATTTTAAATCAGCTTGACATGATTCATGACTAGACTCATGCTCGAATTCACACTGATTTGCTTCACTTTTAAGAACCAGACATGATTTATCATTTGGATTTCTTTGTTTTAATAGCAAGTTCTCAAAATTTCTTTTACTTTCCTCACTTCTTTGATATGTCATCAATTTACTTATGTCCCATTCTATCTCATTCTTTAGGGTATTTAATTGTTCTTCATGGTTGAGGAAATATTTCTCTTTGTATCTTAGAGATTTTGACACATTCTCAACAAACTAAGCCATATCATTAATTTCTTGGCCATTATTAGCTTCCATGAGCTTGATTTTTGTCTTTAACTCATTTATAATGGCTTGACCAATCTGATAATTATTTTTCAACATTGATTCTTATAATTAACCCATGCTTGTGTCTTTAGGATCACCTCCAATTTATTAATATTGATTCAAGAAGACCGGGTTCGATACCAATTGTTGGAGACTAGGTTATTGAGGGGGAGTAAATCAATTTAAAATATATTACACTCTAAAGATAATAGTAGGATCTCATATTAATTTAAAATTTTGTAAAATATTTTCAAAGATTAAACAAAAAACTAAGAATCATTAATGATACTCAATGACATAGATTACATATGATTTTTTAATGGCTACACAACAAAAATTTTGATCCCTAACCCTAAAATCTAGGGTGATGGCAGATTTGTAGAGGCCACGGCGATGACATGTGAGCATTGAAGGATGAGGGATCTAGGTGGGCATCTTCCAGTGAAGAGTTTTGTTAAAGAACCATGTGTTAAATTCACCTTTCAATTCCTTTTTCTTTCTTGTTCTAGTTCTTCCCTTAAGGTCTTCAATTCGACACTTAGCTTGTCACATTCTTCAACCTTTGATTTTATAGTAGCTTGACATGATTCATGACTAGACTCATGCTCAAATTCACACTGATTTGCTTCACTTTTAAGAACCAAACCTGATTTATCATTTGTATTTCTTTGTTTTAATAGCAAGTTCTCAAAATTTCTTTTACTTTCCTCACTTCTTTGATATGTCATCAATTTACTTTTGTCCCATTCTATCTCATTCTTTAGGGTATTTAATTCTTCTTCATGGTTGAGGAAATATTTCTCTCTGTATCTTAGATATTTTGACACATTCTCAACAAATGAAGCCATATCATTAATTTCTTGGCCATTATTAGCTTCCATGAGCTTGATTTTTGTCTTTAACTCATTTATAATGGCTTGACCAATCTGATAATTATTTTTCAACATTGATTCTTCTAATGAACCCATGCTTGTGTCTTTAGGATCACCTCCAATTTATTAATATTGATTCAAGAAGACCGGGTTCTGATACCAATTGTTGGAGACTAGGATATTGAGGGGGAGTAAATCAATTTAAAATATATTACACTCTAAAGATAATAATGGGATCTCATATTAATTTAAAATTTTGTAAAATATTTTCAAAGATTAAACAAAAAAAGTAAGAATCATTAATGATACTCACCAACATAGATTACATATGATATTTTGATGGCTACACAATAGAAATTTTTATCCCTAACCATAAAATCTGGTGTGATGGTGGATTTGTAGAGGCCATGGAGATGACGTGTGAGCATCGAAGGATGGGGGATCCGGGTGGGCATCTTCCAGTGAAGAGTTTTGTTAAAGAACCATGTGTTGAGTGGGTTATGGGTGGAAGTGAGACTACCATGAGGAAAGAGTATGAACTTGGTGTGAAGGGTGGTAATGACACAGGTGAGTTCTACATGGACAGAAAGGCCTTAGGAGTTGGGGTTTTTCTCCTGTAGCTGCGGGCGGTGGTCGGGTGGATGATGTTGGAGGTAGTGTGGGCGCGGGAGAAGTCTAGCTGGTTCGAAGGTCACTCCAAACAAGGGTGTCTCTGTTGCAAAGGGATTCCTTGCTATAACCAAATATGGGAGGCACACCCCACCTAAATCCATGACATATGCTAAAAGGATGCCTATGGTCTCCTTTGGGGAGGAGGTTTTAGAATTAGTGGATTTTATAAGAACAAGGGTCTGATTTGTAGGTTTAATGGCTATTTTCTGGACTACAACTTTACACAAATGGATTGCTGATAAATGGAATGCTCTTGTTGTAGGTAAAGTTAATATCTACCCCTCTTTCTAGGGAATTTTTATAGCAATTTTTAACAGTTCCTGGTTAGGGGTGTTATTTTAGGTAAAATAGGGAATATTAGTCACATATTCTTCTTATGAGGCCTTGGTTCCCATAGTTCAATCCATCTTGTGAAATATTTAACATCAGACATGTGTGGGTTAGGATTCCCAATCTACCTCTACACTTTTGGAGTGTTGGTTGCCTCAGGGATATGGGTAATGCTCTGGGTAATTTCTAAATGGTAGATCCTAATACTAAATCATATGACCATACCACATTTTCCTAGATCTTGGTGGATATGGATATGTCTGAGGACTTCCCGGATGCCATGGAACTTAAAGTCAGGGATACAATATGGGCACAAATCTTGGATTTTGAAGGATTTACTTTTAGATGCAGAAACTTGTTTTTCTCTAGGACATCTAGCTTTATGATTTCCCTATCATTAAGAAATAACCTAAGGGATAGGGCTCATGGTGGAAGGATTTTAAACTAGATAATTTAGTGGTTTATGATCTTGATAAAAATGATTGTGAAAATGATTCACTTAGTCTTATGGATAATCATAATGTGCAAAAGGGTGAGATGGTCTCCTCTCCCCTAAATCATCTACCGATTCACAATAGGTTATAGTAATGTGGGGGCACAGGGGCCCCTCAGATCTTTGCAATCTCATAACCCTCCATTCAAGGAGGCTCTTGAAATATGTCTACCTGTCCACCCGAATGAGAATGAGGATCCTAATAGGGGGATGGATGGAAGGTTGTGCACAACAAGAAGAAAGGAAAAATTGGAAATTCCCCTCTCAAGATGAGCCTTAGATCTCATCGGGGGAGGATACTGGTTGTTAGGACTACCCCTTGGTTTCTTGGTTAAGTGGTTTTGATTGGTCGACTTTGGGGGTGTTTTTTCCTTTTGGGTTTTTCTTGTGTTTGGTTCCTCTCGACTTTTCTGGTTGTTTCACCTTTGGCCTTTAGGGCCTCTCCCATGTTTTTCACTTTTTTATTTGTTGCTTATCTTTTGGTTGTATAGGGTTCCCGATCCCTTCAAAATCTGATTTTTACCTAATCTAATAAAAACTAACATATATTACATATTAGTAAGAAATATGATTTCTTTTTCTGATGTCCAAACCAACTTTGTAACCCTTCTAAACAAACATAATCACAAATAAAAACAAGTTGGTTCTTGCACATGAAACTATTTCCTTCCCATGAAAACTATTCTTGCACCTTGGCACATGGAAAATTTTCTCCCTTCTTAGACCTAAGTGCCACACATCTTTACAAGCCCTCCAATGAAGCCAATGGGAATTTCTTATACTTCCTTAACATGGAAATGTCTCATTTGGGTAATTTGTGTTTTCTTAAGTCAATATCCTCCTAACATAATCAACCATCCACAACAATCCCATATATCAATGATTGTGATGTCCCCTGCAAAGCACAATCTATGTGATATCTCTAGATTGGTCACTTCAAAAACATGTTTCCCACGCTAAACAAAAACCATTGGATTGTCATTGTATTACTTGCACAAATATGGATGGTTGGATTGAATATGGTTTTTGAAATTACTAGCCCACATCCAACTGGAAAATGACTTTCGGTGTAATAATATAATCAAGCAAACAATTTAGCCATCATAGTTGAAAAACTTTCCTTTAACATAGTTTGTTTACAATGATCTTAAACATAAGGAAAAAGGAATAATTGATCTATTTATAGATTGAAAGTTTCAATAAATTTGTTGAGGTAGTTTTTAAAAATATATCACATAATTGTTGCAATTGGTGGTGAAAATGGTTCCCAAGCATGCTCTTACATTTATACCGAAGGTATAAAATGAGATTCAAGCTCAAGTAGAAGAAGTTCTAATAGATTTTTCAAACTTATAGGATTTTATCACACATTGGAGAAGTGTACCATGTACGATGATTTGGGTCCCTCCGAACCCTTTTCTATTGCCACCTTGGCCATCCGCATCTCGGTGGCCTCCTCAACAGGATTGTGTCAAAAATATACTCTTGTAGCCACCACTCCACCTCTCTCAGAGGAAGGCCATGGTAAGTTTCTTGCGGTGGGACTTTCCCATGCCTAGAGTTTAGACACATTTTGGCTATCCACCCCTAGTTTAGGAATTATTGTGCCTTTATAGATGCAAATTCCATATCGGGATGGCTAGCAAGTTGATCCTCCTTTGACCAAGTTGTCAAGAGGAGCATTCATTCCTCCTCGAATGATCCTCCTCCTCCCATAGTGGTGACTTATGCCTAGTTCTCTATATTATTTTGTAGCTCTTATGCCCTCTATTTTCCCTTTGGACATTTTTTGGTTCCTAGGTGGCATTTTTGTATGACCGTGAGTTTTCTAGATGCCTCTGCTCTTGTAAATCTATTTTATTTTAATTAATATAAAGGGCATTCCAATAGTAAAATCTATCACCAGTGTAAATTATTTTTATACATGAATCAATTTTGATTCATGATAATGTGTGAATTAGATTTATAAGAAAAACATGTTAATAATATTTTGTGAGGTTGGTTTCACATTATTTTTTGTTTATTGTGAATATATATTTTAAAAGAATATTCATAGTAGATTAAGCTCACCTCAAGTTACTTTACTGACTAGATGAAATGGTTAATGGGAATTTTCTAACCTTTAATCTAAATGTTAGTATTATAAATCATAGGGAAATATCTAACTATTAGATTCATCAAGGGTTGTTAAGTGTTTAGGTTATTGTTAATTGTTTTAAAGTATTATTGTTTTCATAAATTATCTTAAATAATTCAAAAATGGAAACACCATATAATTATATCTCCTCTCTATATTAAAAATATCTTAAATATTTGAAGCTTGCATGTCTCTTTAACTATTTCCATTTTATCCATGTGAAGTGAATGTTTTGTATCATGATAGATTATATAGTAAATTATGTGATAAAGAATTTACGCTTTTAGATTTATTGATCGCAACCATTATTAAAAGTATGTCTTCACTCAATCAAAAAATAAAATAAAAATTGAAAATGACTGAGTCCTCTAATTGTTTGTGTAGTTCATCAAAATGAACATGAAATATGATAATTTTCTTTGTTTCACACACACACACACACACACACACACACACACACACACACACACACACACACACACACACACACACACACACACACACACACACACACACACACACACACACACACACACACACACACACACACACACACACACACACACACACACGCATGCATGCGCATGCATTTACACATGCACACACACACACACATGCGCGCGTTGTGACACCCACCCACACACACAAAATTTTGTTCGCACACACACACACACACACACACACACACACACACACACATATATATGATGAAATAATATGATGAAAAATATACTAAAAATAATAGTGTTTAATGAGACCTACATCGATAAATGTAATGTCAAGATGAGTGGAAACATGAATAATTCAATAGACTCCTTTCACCATGAGATAGGACATGTATGAAAGATATCTAAAAATGGTGAATATTAGATAATGATTAAACACGTTTTGACAACACCAATCTCTAGAACCAATGGGATTCCTCAAGGGATATCAAATCATGTTTCTAGTTAATTTATATGATATGAAATAAGATAATGACCATATAATTGGAATTTGAGAGGGATAGAGAGATATTGCTTCACGTAGTAGGTGATCTAAGATAGAGTTGCAACTAGTTCAAGATCTTTGAAGTAGTCGAACCATAACTATTTCGTGGCATCTTGTTCTTCATGTATCACTTCAATTTGATCCTCAATATCATCGATTTCAAGTTTGATGGAAAGGATACATAGGTGTATTTCATGGATGACGTAACAAATATCTCACATAAAGGGTTACTAAATGATCGAGAGATCGTAGATGTGTGAAATGTGATGTACTTGTCCTTAAATAGTCATATAAAGATGACACATGATTGTAAATATTTTTTTATAAAAATAATATAATAATATGTAAATATAGGGATAAGAGATAGGGAGCAATGAAAATTTGGGATCGACAACAATCGAGGAAAACTAGTCTATTTCAACAAAAGATAGTAAAAGCAGACTATTGTTGATGTACATCGATGTTGGAAATGCTAAGGTGAAATAAAAAGACGAGGAGATAGAATAGATGTAGAAAGATGAGATTGAAATATGTATAAAGATATAAAAAAATTAAAGGGATTTGGATTTGATCAATGGCAATCGGATAAATCAACGACATTTACTAGGGATTGGTGGCAATCCTTTGTAAATTTCTTGATATGATTAAAAATTGGTTCAATGGCATAATGAAAGTATAACATATGATGTTTGTATAAGAGAGTAAGGATGTGTGTATGTGAGATGTAACTAATATAAATCAAGACTAAAATTTGAGAGATAAGAGAAATATACCTTAAATATGGATAACATGGGTGAAAAATCTTGAATGGATTCCTAGAGGCTTGTGTGGGCACTCCGATGAATGGTAATAGAATATGAGAAATCCTTCCCACATTGTTAGGTAGGAAGAATCTTAGAAATTAATCATTCTATCCAACATCTTTGGTATCTAATTGAGAAATGAGGAATGATGGTGTTTAAATAGGATCAATGACATCTATAACAATCACCACCATCGCAGATCATCATTGATCCAATCATGATTGTTAAAAAATAAATGAGTATGGAAAACGGTTGTAACCATATGCCATCAAGGTTTGTAGTTTTTTTGGGAATGGTGGGAGGTTAAGGATCATGATAAGAAGAGGTTAGGATGGTTGGGGTAAATTAGGTTACAGTTTGTTTTTTAGGTGGTTAGGAAAGGTAAATGGGTGTTTACTATGGTAAATTAGACTAAGGAATAATGGAATTAGGTTAGAAAATATAGTGTAAATAATGATAATGAGATTAAAATGTGTTGGGTCACCTAAGGGAGAAAAAATGGTGTCTACATTTACCCCTTTTGTTGAGTTGCATGTAGGAAAATTTTGTAAGAAAAAAATAATGCGAGGATGCCCAGGTTTTATGGTAAGGATATTTTTCCCTCCTCAAGCCAATGGTTGACTTTGTTGGTCATTAGATTGAAGATATTTGGATTGTATGAATGGGTTTTCTTAAATATGTTCCAGGGCTTGATTGTAGTGTGGAAAACCATGCCAGAGGAATATATAGAAATGGTAGTAGTCATGGAAACACTTATTAGGGGACATTATATAGCCTCAAGGGGTGAAATAATGTGCACATCCTACATACGTGTGCTTTAGGAAGATTATTACAAGGAGAGGATCTAATGGGATTCATATCGTGTGGATGTGCAATGTCATGGGACTAATGGATCAGATATAGATATAGATATCCACAATGTGTGTATGGTCAACAAAATAGAGTTTTAAAAAGGTGTTGGGCATTAAAAAAACCCATATGAGCTCTAAATAGTATCAAAATGTATGTTGAAAGGTTTAAGAGACCAACATTGATAAAATATGTTAAAGGGGATATGATCGTCAATGATTTTAAACATCGGTTGTTGTCGAAATGTTGTTATAGGGGTGGTGGTGGTGATAAATGATCTAATTTTCAATTTACCACATAGTTGACATGATTTTGTATATGAATCAAATGTATTGATCCCCCTTTGAGGAGTTTTGTATAAATTTTTGATGAGATATATATGCTTATGAGTTTGGGTTCATGTGATGTGAATGATTTTTATTTGATGTTAGTTATGAGCTTTTGATGTGATTTTGAGATATTTGGATAACTTTGATGTATGGATATGTTGTTAGTTGTTGATGTGATGTGACTTAAGTATAGTGATCTTTGTATGTTTCTAATGCACTTTATCAAGGTAAAGAGTATATGTAATATGTCATTTATTCAATCTGGATTTTATATATATATATATATATATATATATATATATATATAATCTAATGGTAACTTTAATATGTACGAAAATGCACTTGAGGTCTTGTAACAAATGTTAACATGTCACTAAAAATAGTTAGTCACATTTAGGATCATGATATATAGAATGACCTTATATAGATTATTTCAACATAGATAGGGTTCTTATGAGATTTCTATGGGGAGAATAGACTCCCTTTTGATATTTTATGAGTGTGTTCCCAATTGTATTTTTATTTTGTAAATTAATTAATGTGGGAAGTTTGTTATTTGATGGGAAATCTAATCGATAGAGGAATATTTCCTAGGATACTTTTAATTATTTTGAATTTTGATGTGAATGTGAAGGTTGATCAATGAGAATCCTTTTATATCCATTATAATATTGGGTATCCATCCTTCAAGGATCGGTCTACATGTTCTTTGATTTTTGATGGCCATCTTTTATAATAGTTGTCCTTTGAGGGATTAGTCTATATTTTTTATGGTGGTACTTAGTGTAATTTGTTATTAATAAATGTTCTTAAAGGGATCAATCTATATTCTTGATAATATGCATCTATACGTATATTTTGACTTCATTTAAGTTGAGGACGATCCTAGTACACCATTTAGGGAGGGGAAAAGGATGTGTATATAAATTGGACATGTGTACCCTTAGCATGTTTTTTAGTTTTAAGTGAGGAAAAGATGGATGTAATGATTATGGTATTCCTACTTCTAAGGAGGTACTTTTCCATGTTGAAAATGTGATGGGTAGAAATGTGGTGCTCATCTTTAAGGTCTTAAATATAGGATATTGATGAGAGACCAAATAATTATAATCATTACAATGGTAGGTGATAGATTACCGATGGAATGAGATCTTTGATATAACTAATGTCATGTAAGTAGATATGTTAACGGTAGAAAGGCTGCAAGTATAGAGCATTTTGATGTTATATTTTAGGTTTACCATCAAGGGAGGCTAAACTATAAACTCCAGACCCATATTTATGAGTGATGATATATGGATCAATCTATTTTGAGAAAACTTTCCACATTGAATCCTTTCTAAAGTAGTGACATTCTTATTCCCTTTACATAAAAGATCGCCAATATTGAATTCATGTTCTTTGACATGTTTATTGTATGATATTTTGATACATTCTTGATATACATGATGATGTTTAAGGGTTGTTAAGAAGCGTTTGTATAACAATTCAAGTTGTGGTAAGCATACCTGACTATACTCCTCATTAGAAATGAGATCTTTGAGGGAGACATGGAGGGATGAAATTTTGACTTCAAGAGGGTGAACAACCTTAGATTTTAGACTAAATAAAAGGGAGTATAACTTGTAGGAGTATATATGTTCATCTGATAAGCCTAGAGAAAAAATATAATTAAGAGACACCAATTCTTGTCAGCTTGATTAATAGTTTTCATGAGGATTTAATTGAGTGTTTTGTTAGAGACTTTTACTTGACCATTTTTTCATGGATAGTAAGGAGATGAAAATCTAAGCTTGATGTTTTAGCTGTCAAATTTTTTTGAATATTTTTGTTTTTGAAATATTTTCAATTATCGATAATAATTTTGTGAGGGATTCCAAAGTGACAAATAATGTGATGGTGGATGAAGTCAACAATATTATTAGATTTAGTGGAGATGAGGGGAATAGATTCCACCCATTTTGTGAATTATTTAATAGCAGTGATGATAGAATGATGTCATTATGATGAACAAGGGTTGATGAGGCCAATGAGGTCAAGTCCCCATTGTGAAAAGAGCCATACATCCTAGGTGGGTAATAGAGCTTGACTTGGGATGTGAGTGAGGTTTGAGTGTTGTTGACATTTAACGCATTTCTTGACATACTAACAAAAATATCTATTAAGGGTAGGCCAATAATAACCCATCCAAAAGAAATGTTTAACAACAAAAAAACCACCAAAGTGTCAACCACATATTTGTCATAGAATTTTGGATATCTTTGGTGGACTCATGAGAATTGAGACCTCAAAGTAGGATGTGATCAAACCCAAGTCTTCAAAGTACACTTCCTAGGATTACATATCACTTAGAAAATTTTTGAAAAATATTTTAGTGTTCTCATATGGATTGGAGAGGATTTTAGAATGAGAAATATAGTCATAAAATTGAGTGTACTAGAGATTTGATTAGAAGGGAGTTCGTTGGTATAGGATGTTTGATCTAATCTATGCATGGTAAAAAATAAATTAGAATCTTTAGTTGATAAGGGATGAGTGATGGAAGATAAGCCATGGTGTCAATGATTTTGTTGGATGAGTAGGGAACTACTTGGATTATATACTAATCAAAGGCTTATGGGAGGAATTCAACAATGTTTTTATATTTTTGTAAAATTTCCTTCATACATTGATAAGTTCCTTTTATTTGATTGATGATACGCTAGGATTACCATAGTGATTTAGCAAAAATAGAATTTTATTAAATAATATTATAGAGTAACTGATGTATAAATGATATAATACATAAATGAAAAAGTAATAACACATGTAAAGTAGAAACTCTAAGCAAGAGATGCTAGAAAGATGACTTAGCTAGTTTATGCTCATCTTAGGACCAATCTAAAATGGGAAAAGCATTGAAAAAGAAGTAAATAATGTCATAACAAGTCTCTGTAAATTCAGGAGCTCATGGATAATTCTAGATAGGGGCACCCACACTAGGGCTAGAGCACTTGGGGCACTGGAGACTGCTATTGGGCACCGTGACTTCGTAAATGGTTAGAACCTAGTTTTTTTATTGCAAGGTTGTATCAGTTACTTCATGTTGATCACCTTTTATTTACACTATGATTTCGGAGGTTACATATAACCTATAAAATGGAGAGTTCACTAGCACAAGCCCACAAACCACATCATATCAAGAAAAATAAATATGTAATATGAAGAGTAAGAATGACCTCAAAGTCACCCTGAGAGTGAACTTACAACCAAATGTTGCACTACATCTTAGACTCCATGTAATTATAGTGTGTGTGTGTGTAGGAATGGTGCCCTATAATGCCCTAGTGAAATTTACACTAGATACCAAGCTATATATAGAATGTAAACATGTATAACATGTGTGGATGGAATTGTTTCACCTGATTCTAGAGATTTTCTTCAAATGTTGACGAAAAAAATAAGGGTAATGGGTTAGGGGGAATACCTGTTGAAATTTTGGTTGTAGGTTGTTGCGTGCGTAGAATTCGGATCCACAACTGATCGTGAGAGCTTCCTTTTTCTTGGAGGAACTACCTGAAATGGAAAACAATACCACCAAATAAAAGTTAAACAATATATGTAGTGGACTACCTAGTGTATGCTAGATCCGGGAAGTGTGATACTTCCTAGATGGTTGTCAATCCACTGTTTAAAGAAAATTAATGTGATAATAAAGGAAATCCTACTATAGTTAAAATGATTTAGGTATCTCATTCATCTACAATAAGAAAATTCATTCAAAAAAGGCTAAGCTATGATTGAATCTGAAGGTCAATGTCTTGGTCAAGGTGAGATTTTGGGTGGTTTTGGGTATTTGGTGGAAGTTTAGGAGCTTTGTTCTTGGTAAAAGACATAGAGACCAACGTTGGTTTGGTATTACCAGATCGGTTAAAATAACCAACGATGTGGGTAACTAGCTTCGATATATCTTGGGGTATACGAAAATCAATAGATGAAGATTTGAGGTTAGATGAAGATGGAAGGGAATGACAAGATTCGTATGGATCTGAGGTATGCATAGGAATGATTAAGGTCTAGGTATGGGAAATATAAGGGTGTGGATAAAAAGATGGTCAAGTTTGCATGGAGGTAAATGATGGGGGGATGGAAATGAGAGTAGAAACTAGTAACATATGTAAAAGGATCTACCAAATGATAAATGGATAAGTGTTGGTTAACAAAACTTATTGTTTGTATGAGCTTGATGCTTGGTTGGTAATGGTGGGTGATCAAAATGGAATGAACTTGATGTAGTGTTGGTGCTTCCCGGATGTTCCTGTGAAGGTAGGTGGATGTGTGATTGCTTCAGGTATGGGCTATGGATGCTATGATGTGTATACTAATGTTGGTTCTGCTTGTGTGCAGCTCTTGTTTCATCACTTATTCTCAAAAGATGTGATTATCTCTCAGAAATGTGCCAACCTCGAAATAAGGTTGCTTTTAGGATTAAATGGTAACCGATGACGGTTCTAGCTTAACCAATGACAGTTAAGGGTAACCGGCGTCGTTAGGTTAGGATTTTATAGGTTTACTAAATGAGGTGGATCCCCTTGATTTGTAGGGATCTTGTTTCATTTTTACTCCATGGATTAGCATGGAAACTTCCTTCTAATGGGTAGGAATGTGGTTAGAGGTAATGTAGGCATTGATTTTTAGGGTTTGGGTAGGTCTTAGTTAGTTTATGGAAACTTAATAAGAATAGGTCTTAGGGTGAGGTGGCTTGATAAAGTGTCTAGGTGAGGTGGATATGTGGGCATTATCCCAATTAGGGTACTTAAATAATAAATATTGTGAGGATAATGAATTAATTTAATTTAAAAATTAAATTAATATTATAGTGGGGTGAAGGAGGCCATGGCTAGGTGGATGTGTTCAAGGTATTTATTTATCGAGGGACCAAGGGGAGTGTGACCCAATTTTTTTGTCTACATTTTTTCCCTTTTTGTTTCGTAGCTTATATTGGTAAGTGACACCGATAAAAATAAGATGTGGTTTCCCCATGTGTGGGTGAAGGTGATCCCCCTCAAACCAGAGGAACGACATAAATGAGGTAGAAACAAAATCAGTGAGTGGTTTGATAAAAGGTGAATGTGATGAAGAGGAAGAAGTGCAAAGTCATTAGGGGGTAGGTAAAAAAATGGAAAAATGTCCACTAAAGAAGGTAATCCAGGTAATGGGTTAGGGTCAAAGGTAGTGAAATTCAAACACACGCACACGTATAAACCGTAACATCAATGTGCCGGAGTTAAAGAGCATGGGAAAACTCTACATTGTCCAAGGTCTATAGGTTTATCCAAACAAGGTTGAAGTGAGTCAGGTATCTAAGTTAGAGGATATGGTTAGGAAACATGACATAGTTCAGGTGCAAGGAATGTTTAGTATGTTCCGATACATCGAGGTTGGGTGGATAAATGGTCATGGAAAGAGGCAAGGTAAGGTCATTAGGTCAACAATCATAGGTAACAGTGTCGCAAGGTATAGAGAACACATGTTGTCTTAGGTCACTAGCGATGGTCCAAGTCCAAGTATCTAGGTCACGAAATGAGTAGGGACGAGGTATGGGTAAAATAACGAGTCCTCAAATGAGGACGAGGTTAGGTAGTAAATGACAAGGTCTAGAGGGTGAGGTGAATGGTTAGAGGGTAAGCATTGGTGAGACTGTGAAATTACCGTGATTCAAAAAATCTAAAAAAAGAGTGATGGGTAGGGTAATAGGGTGATGATCGATGTCGAGGGTAACTGATGTTGGTATAGGGTAACCAACCACGGAAAGGTAGGGATCATGACCGATGCCCGTGAATTTAAAACTGACATCGGTTAGGTCAGGGATGTTATAAAAAATAAAAACTCCATGTTTTTTGGAACCATTTGTCCCATGTGAAATAGAGGAAAATGAAACGAGAGAGAGAGAGAGGGAGAGAGAGAGAAAGTTGGAAAGTGTTTGGTAGAATAAGGCTTGATGCCTATTCCTTTATTTTGATGTATTGTAGTCATTTTTTTGATATATACCAGCCTGCATGCCGAAGCTGGTGAGAATGTACTAGAGTTTTGTATATTTTGATCATATACCATCCCGCACACCAAATATGGTGAGGTTGTATATGAGATTTTTGAGATACTAGATTATATACACTGGCTTGCATGTCAAAGACATTCGACAATTATGTATATGGATATTGTATTTATATAGATGATGATGATTATGAGCATTAATATTTGTTTGTGTTCATAAAATATTATTATTATGCATAAATGGACTTATGGTAGGTGTGTTAGGCATGGTTGCGTTAGGTCATAGGCATGGTTGATTTGAAATTGTAGGCATGGATCATAAATGGACTTATGGAGGTGTGTTAGGTTAGGTAGGCAGGAAATGGTTAGGAGTCATGATTGAATCAAAGTTGGTTGAGGTTGTGATTCATTAATTTGTGCAATGAATGATGATATGGGTCATGTTTAAGATGTTTTCTAATACATGCATGATGTTGGTAAAAATTTGGTAAGAAAAATAAATGTATGTTTTGATGATGATAAAAATGTGAAGCAATTTTTTATTTGTTTGGTTTAATTCCCAATTTTGGATATAAAAAGGAAACTAAGTAGGGTAGAATGTGATTTGAGGAAAATTAAAAATGAATTATTTAGGGTAGAGAGTGGCCAAGCTAACCTCTAAGGGCCCCATGCCCTCGGAGTACTACCTACATTTTCCCGGTGAAAAAGGACCTCAGGAAAATGTAGTTCTCCCATAAGCTAGGGAAGAATATGAGGAGATATGAGAATGAGATGGTAGGTTGTAGGCATTATTTGAGTTTAGGTCTACTTGGTTTGGGTGAGTTGTTGGAAAATTTGTATAAGTGATTTCGATTGTGGTAAAAGAAGAAGATTAGCCCAAAGGTAAGTGTCAAGGACCAAGTCTTGTATAAGGTAATCAATACATAATAAATAAGGCTAAAAGATATGAGGGGAAAGAAAGCTGCCTGATTTGTTAGGATCATACCGAGTAGGTCATACCTTGGAGGAGGTGATGGACGTAAGACCCTAAAAGACATTGCATGATTGATTGTTCTAAGGGTGAAAAGTAGTCACATGATCACCAAATGTCATGGTTTCTAAGAGGTCCCTTAAGGCAGTAGGACATGGGAATGCGAATGGTGAGAGGGGTGAAAGGTGGTTAATTTTTATATGGTATGAGGTAGCATGCTCTTTGGGAAAGAGATCTAAGGTCACAATGGGTAAGTCCATGAATAAATGGCTTTATGTGTTGAGTGATATTTGAGATAGACTGATCGATGCGGGAAGTATATATGGGATGAGGAAATGAATTCCTTGAGGTCTTCGTGAAGCTGATCGATGTGGGAAGCTTCATATTCTCTCACTTTTTTGTTTGAAATAGATTTACATGGCTGTCCTTTCGAGAGGAGCAATTTATTTATAGCAGAAATTACAGAGAGGAAGATGTCCTTTTGAGGGAATCATCTTTTTATTGGAAGTTTGACTCAAGGACTTGAATCCCATGTGAGGGATTTGAAGTCATGGACAAGACCAAGGTGAAGAATAGGATTCTTGTTTAGAAAGTAGAGTAAAACAACCATGGGATCTTATCTAAAGGTAGAAAAAAGTATCGATGAGAATCATGTTATGTGCAGCACCATGGTACACATATTGAAGAGAAGAAAAAAGGTGACAGGTACACACATGATTCTTATTTAGTCATTTGTGATGATGTAGAAAGTGGATAGCGCTCAAGGGATGAGCATGGAAAGAGCCAAAAGGTGAGGTAGGGATAAAATTCAATAGTAGAATGATTGAAGATGCAAGGCATTAAGGGGCTCAGGTTTGGGTTTATCATCGAGTGCAGATAAACAATAAGCACCTGATTCGTAAGTATGGGTCACAATGTATGGTCCAAGCCAATTAGGAGAAAATTTACCCTGTTTACTTTTTTTTCTTTAGTTACATGTTGATTTTCTTTTAGGACGAGATCACCAATGTTAAAGGTTCATTTATGGACACATTTACTATAGGCACGTTTGATATGTTTTTGGTAAACTTGAAGATGATCAAGAGCATTAAGACAACGTTCATCTAATAACTCAAGTTGTGCTAAACGGTCCTGAAAAAAGTCATCATCATTGAGCATGTCATGGAGAGAAATGCAAAGTGAGGGGATCTGGACTTCGAGAGGCAGAACAACCTCTATACCGTAGACTAGAGAAAAAGGTGTAGTGGAAATGGAAGTGTGAATACTAGTGCAGTATGCCCATAGGGAAAAAGGAATGTGCGTATGCCAGTCCTTCCTAGTATCATTGACCACTTTCATGAGAATTTGTTTAAGGTTTTGTTAGTGGATTCGGCTTGGCCATTGGTTTGTGGGTAATAAGGTGACGAGAAACTTAGCTGAAATGCGAAGGTGTCACAAAGTTTTCACAAGGTCTTATTTTTGAATTGTTTTCCATTATCAGTGATGAGGCGATGAGGAACACCAAAGAGACAAATGATGTGATGATTGATGAACTCACATATTTTCTCAGATTTCATTGAGATGAGTGTATGGCCTCAACCCATTTTGTGTAGTATTTTGTAGCGGTGATAATCCATTGATGTCGCTGGGAAGAATGGGGATTGATTTCTCCGACAAGATCCAAACCTCATTGAGGGAAGGGCCAAAAGTCACGAGTGACCTGTAAGGCATGACTGGGTGTATGATGAAGGTTGGCATGTTGTTGGAATTTTACACAACACTTGACATAGTTGCAACAATCATGGTTAAGGTTCGGCCAGTAATAGCCTAGGAAAGAATATGCTTAGCAATAGCAAGGCCACTAAAGTGACCTCCACATATGCCATCATGAACTTCCTTAATGGTATAAGGAATTTTAGAAATCATGAGGCATCGTAAGAGAATACCATCAAAGCTGCGCTTATAGAGGAGCCCCCCATTATGCCATAATGAGAGACATTTTTAAGGAAGGCACATTTTCCATTACAGATGAGATCAGGAGGTAAGACAGAGAGAGAAAGATAGTCGGAGTATTGTTTATACCAAAGGTCACTCGGGTCGGGATGACGGTTCCAATGGATTAAATGTTGCGAGATAAATAAGAGGGTGATTTGATTCATTATATGGTGACAAATATTTTAGAATCGGCAGGTGAAGTGGGTATTTGAGAAGCCAAGAAGGCCATGGTATCTATAAATTTGTTGGTTAAACGAGGGACGGATTGAAGGGCATAATGGTCAAAGGTGATCAAAAGTATGTCTACGTGATGTTTATACTTTTGAAGTATCTCATTACAAAATTGGTATATACCATTGACTTGGTTTATGACCAATTGAGAATCACCAAAGATGTTGATTGATTTGACATCTAGGGCGTAGGTGGCTTGGAGACCTAATACAAGCACTTCGTATTCAACAATATTGTTTGTACAATCAAAATTGAGTTTGAAAGAAAAAGGCATGGGTTCACCTCCAAGTGGAATGAGGATAACACTGGCCCCACCCCCATGCTAACACTTGGAACTATCGATAAAGAGTGTCATTTGGTAAGTGGGTTCATCCAGGGAAAGGGTAGCAATTGACTCATCTCGAAAGTAAAAATTAGAGGGTTGATCCCCAAAAATAGGTGCGTTATCCAATTGGTCGATTATAGCTTCGCTCTTGATGGACTTTTGATGAATGAATTCGAGGTCGAGGTTAGCCAAAATCATAAGCCAACATGCGGCACGTTGATTTTTTAAGGTTTGGCATACATGAAGTGTAAGGGGTCAGTGTTGGTCACAACATAGGTTTTTTGGTTGAGGAGGTAATGGCAGAGTTTTGTGCCAATGAAAACTAAGGCTAAGAAAAGTTTTTCAGGATGGGTGTATCAGGTTTTGTAGTCCAAAAGAGTATGTCTTATGTAATAAACTACCTATTTCTTGTGTTGTTCATCGCGATGAGCTTGAGCATGGCCCCAAAGAGTGATTGATAAGCTGAGATGTATAGGTAGAAAGGTTTATCATCTTTAGGTGGAATGAGTATGGGGGTTGAAGAAGGCATTTTTTAAGGCCTCAAAATATTTTTGGCAATCATCATCCCATTTAAAGGAGACATCCTTCTTGAGAAGGTGATGAAATGGCTGACACCGATTAGACAATAGTGAAATGAAACGATGAATAGAATGTAACTTACCTTGTAGGCTACGGAGCTGCCTAAGGTTAGTGGGTAGAAGAATTTCTAGAATGGAATTGAATTTATAAGGGTCAACTTTTATACCACATAGGAAATGGTACATCCCAAGAGTTTTTCTAATAGGACCACAAAGACACACTTCTTGGGTCTCTGAAGGTGAATGTAATATTTAATGAGGTGGTCAAAGATGGTTTTGAGGATGATGAGGTGCTTGGAGCAGCATTTAGATTTGGCAAGGATGTGTCGACATAATATTCCAATATACGATGCATGATGTCATGCTAATATGTGGCACCAACATTTTTAAGGCCAAAAGGCATGACTCGATAATGAGAAGGTCCCCCAAGGGGTGATGAATGTAGTTTTGTGTTGATCCTCTGGGGCAAGTAAGATTTGGTTATAACCCGAGAAGCCATCCATGAGTGATAGCATCTTGTGACCAATGGTAAGGTCAACCAACTGGTCAATACTAGGTAGAGGAAAGTTGTCTTTTAGGCAAGCTAGATTGAGGTCACGAAAATCTATGCAAATGCAAAGTCCCCCTGTCACCTTGGTGATAGGGACAATGTTAGAAATCCAATGAGGATAATCAATGGGTAATATGAAGGAAACAGAAAGAAGGTGCTGAAGTTCTTCTTTGACAAGAAGGGCAATGCGAGGGTGCATTTTCCTCAACTTTTGTTTGACGAGCTTGGCATCGGGAATGGTTATGATATTGTGGACCACTATGGTGGGGTCAATACCAGAATATCTGCGTAAGACCAAGCAAACACATGGTTATGATCTTTGAGAAAAGAAGTGATGGATTCCTTTTCATGAGCATCTAAATATTGGCTGATCTTTAAGATGTGCGGGTTGTCCTGAGTGTGAATGTTGATTTCTATAGTCAATTCATTCAACATGGTTTGCATCTCAGATGGTAATGGCCAATTAATATATGAGTCTTATACACCAAGGTATGCGAGTATAGATTCATCATCCTCACATTGAACGACATTAATGAAGGTGTGTCATCATTGATCATTTCAGGATACAAGAAGGGAAGAGAGGAGGGAGCCTCACCCTCACATTGATAAGTCAGAGGCCCTAAGGAGATGGTGTTTATGAAAAAAAAAGTTAGGAGGAATGGATTCTAGGTCCATCGACTCCATCGGTGAAATGGTGGTGAAGAAGGTGGAGAAGGGCTAATGTCCTCGATGAGTTCAATGTGATCCTTCTTGGTAGGTGGTTCAGCAAATCCGATACCACTACGGTCATTATGTTTGTGGGTAGTACATGGAATAATAGTATGATGACCTTGCTCATAAAATCCAAAACCAAAACCCTTCCACGCACATCGGTGTAGGAAGGTGTGGGTGAAATGGTGATTGGTGAGTGACTGGAGGTGGTGGAAAATGGGTGGGTTTATGATGATGGTTTTGGTGTGTAAGTTGTAGTATTAAGTCCCCCATAGGTGAGATTGGTACGAAGGTGGGGAGGACCATAAAGGAGGTTCTCTCCTATACGATGATCATAACGAGGGTGTTGGTGAAGACTTCCATACTCTTGTGGAGTAAGGAATGTGTTGACACTATATAGGCGATACTCCCCCAGAGTAAGGCATTAAAAAATGCCTTCTAAGGGATTGGTGGTTGGTATGTGGGTAGCTGGAATAGATGATGTGTCAGAGGTCAACGCGGAGGTGGAGCTAACGGATTGGAAGGCTAATGGTTTGGTTGTGGAGGTTGTGGCAGCTATAGCAGTAGATCCTCCAAGCAATGTAGTCGTTTATCGAATAGACCTTTTCCAAGATGGGGAGGCATGTGCGGTTGAGGTAGTGGTTGTACTGGTAAGCGGAGGTGTAGGGGAAGTGGTAGTGGTCATGGAGGTAGATGCCTTAATGGGTATAAGCATGTCATTAGGTCGGTAAAGCATGTTGCATGTTTTAAAAGGTGATGGATTAGATGGAATAGTATAGGTGTGTCCTTCATGCTCAAACTTTACACAATGATGCAAAGTGGAAGGAACACAACCCATGACACGAATCCAAGGTCTGCCAAGCAACAAGTTATATTGGAATTCCCCCTCCAAGACGTAAAATAACTCTAGAATAGTGTAGGGGCCCACGTGAATGTGGAGGATGATAGTGCCTAGTGTAGAGGTGATAGCATCATTGAATGAATGCAACATGACATGATGTTTATGCATGTAATTATTGGGTATGCACATTTGAGCGAATGCATGGGATGAAATGATATTAATGGTAGCACCACCATCAATCATGACATTTCATACACATATATCATCGATGTGGACAAATATGAAGAGAGATGGGTCTAGATCATCTGTTTAGTGATGTGTGATCTCTTCCTCTCGAGAAGCTAAGGGAGGCTACTTGGTGAGTAGGTTGAGGCATGGATAAAGGTGGCAATTTGGTGAGAGATGCTACATGATGGGGTGTTATAATGGAGGCTACATGTGTAGGGTCATTGGGTAAAACCTCAATAGATAGCTTGCAAGATCTCCATGAGAGCTTAACGATGGGATTTCGAGGTTTGGATGAGGTCATATAGGGACATTTTGAGGGGGGATTGGTGTAGTTTTTTTAGCATCGTGCGATGTGTGACCCCATTAGAAATAGGATATGTGGGGCTGCGGATAGTGATTTTAGGTGTGGGTGCAGATGGTATGTTGGGTATAGGATTAGTTAGTGAGTCAGTTGCCTTTTCCTTTCCTTTTTCCTTCTAAGCATGGGTAACAATGTGGATCATGTTGATCTGATGTGGTGAGGTAGGTGAGGTAGGTGAGCCATGAAAGGTATAGCGACATGAAGGGAAAAATCCCAGTGGCGGGAAGAAACTTTGTGGGATGAGCTGGGCACATCGACATTTGGGTGGAGGTTTGGTGAGATCGTTGATACAAACCATGTTAATTTCAAATCTTGGAGGTGGTTCTAGGAGCTATGGAGGTAAAGGTCCAGGTCATTGAGTAGGTAGTGAGGGAAGAGATGTGGGAATGGGTGTTGGTGAAATGGGGTCCTCATCAAGAAGGTCATCATCATCAAAGTTTTCTTTGGGAGGGCACAACTAGATAAGAACATTTTTCAAAGCCTTATAGTTCTCTACATCGTGTCCTAGCACATGATGGTAGGAAAAAAATTTGGTGTCGTCAAACCCATTTGGTTTGGGCTTGAGAGGGTCATAAGGTCTGAGGGGTGGCAATGTGATGATAGAAGTTTCAAGGAGGTTGGTTAAAATTTTGGCATAGGACCCTGCTAGTGGATTGCAATGGGAAGTGAAGGTGGGTTTGGGTGTAGGCACGGAGGACTATAGAGGAATTATCTTTACACAAGGGGGGTAGGTTGAGTTATGGTTTTAGATATTGGTGTGATCTTAGGCATTGGTGTGTTTTTTGGGTAGGGGTATGGTAGATTTAACTGGCGACAGATAGTGTATGGTTGTTTTGACTACCTTATTGGAGGGTAGCAAATTTTTGTCCTTAGTTGTACCTTCTTGGGTAAAGGTGATACAAGCACATAAGATCTAGAGGGAAAGGTAGATGGTGGAAGAGGGTGCATGACCCATGGGGAAAACAAAGGTGTTGTGAAGGTAAATGGTGTAGGTCATGTCGGAGGTGTGAGGGAAAGAGGCGAAGTGTCATGGGTAGTGAAGGGGTGATCGATGGTATTAGAGGTATGGGTGGTAAAGATGTTATAGATGTGGGAAGAATTTGGTGGCTCACACTTGGGTATGTTTGAGGTTTGCAATGGTGTAATGGGATGTTGCGTTTTTAGTTTACTGGTGGGTGGAGGTTTCTTACCTGTGTTAGAAGGACAAGGTCCTAAGACATACAAAGAGGGTGAAGGTGAAGAAGAAATTGTGATCAGTGAGGTTGGAGTATGAGATTTATGGAGTTGGCTCTTCTATTTGGGTGTCAGAGTAGGTTTGGTATTGACTTTGGAGGATGCGGTTACATCTCATTTGATAGGTGGATGAATAACGTTAGTGGTTGTGGTGACCCCTAAGGTAGTAATAGGTTTAGTCGAGGAAGATGATGTAGGTGTGGGTTTGGATTTAGGTGTATGTTGGGCTATGGGTAAGGGTGTGTGTTGAGCTATGATGGGTGTCATGGAAGAATTTTTGATATAAGAGTTTGTGTTTGGTTCAATTGGCCAAAATATCTTTGGGTAGATAGTGGAAGTGTCAGCAAGTTGCATCTGCATTTGTGTTGAGATAGGAAGTAGAAGACGCCCCCAAAGTAAGGCTCTATCCACATAATCTAAGTGATTAGATAAGCATGAGATGGCACATCTGTAGGCGAGGCTGATGAGGACCTAATGGTAATTCCCATGAAATTTGTCTTAGAGATGGGGAATTTGCTAGCTTCGGCTTCCGTGGGTAAGAGAGCTGAAAGTAGGTCTGCATGATCTTGGGTAGCTGATGGAGAATGATCACCTAGAGGCAAAGGTATCTCTACTGGGTCTTTGATAGGTGGAGGAGATGATGGGTGCTCCTATATGGGTGGAGGAGATGATGGGTGCTCCTCTGTGGGTGGAGGAGATGGTGGGTACTCTTCTGTAGGTTGGAGAGGTACTGTGGGTGATGGCTCTCTAGGTGGAGAAGCCAAGGGTGAAATAGTCTTGATATTAATGGAAGGCTCCTCTATGGGTGATGAAGGAGGTGAAAGATGTTCCTCTATGGGTGGAGGAATAGGTGAGGTGGGTTCCAATCTAGAGGAGGACTTGGGCTATAATTTCCTCTATGGAAGGAATATGAGGTAATTGGGTAGCATCAGGTGTATCGCTAAAAATAGCATGGACCTCGTGGGTATGGCTATCATGAGTTGAAGTCTCTCTATTTTGATCAGAAGAAGGGGCATGATTAGGAAATGGTTTCTTGAAGATATGTAGGTTCTTTTTGGTAGGTGCATTAGGATTATCAAGGTTATCTCTCCTTTCTAGAGCATTTCTTGGACAATTTTTTTAAAGGTGATGTAATTTTCATCACTATGACCCTTTACTCGATGGTAGTTGCTGAGAAGTTACCATGCTCTTTATACCACGTGGGTGTGGTTTCATGGGAGGAAGGGTGATGGCCCTAGCTTTGATGAGCTTCTCCGAGATAGAAGAATAAGGTTCCCAAATTGGGGTATATTTCGTTGTTCCCATTTGAATTGAAAAGTCAAAACTAGGTGAGAGATTAGATGAGGGCTAGCTTGATTTGATGGATGATGAGCGGCTTTGAGTACCACTTTGTTATTGGTCCCCTTGGCCTTTGAATAACTTTTCTATGGTTTTGAAGAAGAAGAGGTATCATTCGACTTGAATGTCGAGTTCTTATTACGTAATTGGATTTTGTTCTCTTTAATAGCCTGAATCTCTATCTTTCGTGCCATGGTGAATGCTTCATCGAAGGTTCAGAAGGTTTGAACTTGTAGGGTCGATGAGATATGCCTAGCACAAGCCCACATGAAGAGTTTGATGAGTTCGGTTTGTGGTAGTTGGAATGTGAGTTGATTGATTAGGCTACGCCAACAAGCAACAAAATCTGTGATGCATTCATCGTCATATTGATGCGTAGAGTAGAGGTCAATCATGGTAACCTTCTTAATGATATTAATAGAGAAGTGATCTAAGAAGGCTTGGGCTACCTGATTAAATGAGAATATAGAGTGTCTAGGAAACCCACTATACCAATCTAACATGGGTCTAGTCAAAGACATGGGAAAGGTCCTCAAGAGCAAAGCATCATCATGGGCGATTAGATAACACCCATGTTTGAAAGACCACAAATGTTGTTGCGGGTCTTCTTTGCTATTGAAATGATTGAATTTAGAAATTTCCCAATACATGGGATATGGATGGATAGGAATGGATAGATGTAAAGGCTCATTACAAATCTCATCATAGGTGAGAGTGTTGCGAGAGCCAAAAATCGATGCCTCCGATGTCTACATCTTGTCTATCATTAACTTAATTAGGTCGTTGGTAGGTTGTGATGGATGGGTGACTCTTGTAGTGTAAGAGGGTTGGTGTTGGGCATATAATGGGGGTGGCATTCCAGTATATGGTGCTTCCGTATATAGGTAGATTGAGAAGAAGGTAGTGAAATAGGGGTACGTACCTAGAGTGAATAATAGATGAAACACGAGGCTACTGATAGTATGTATATGGAGGTGGAAGGGTCATGGTGACCCATAGTGGTAATGGGGCTAAAGATTACAAAATAGAAAGGACAACATTTTGAAAAGGGGTAGGGGTCACCGACACCAGGGGTGGTTGTGTAGCTATGGGTATATGCGAGATAATAGGTGTAGATGAGGTTGTGTTCTGGGTGGTTGGCAAAGGTATAGTGGATGTGGTGGGTGCAACGGATGTAGCAGATGCAAGCAGTCATAGCGGGTATAGGGCCTAGCTGCTGAAACAACTAGGGGTAAGGTAGATGTGGGTAGTGTGGAGCCAGATAATCGGGATAACGTAGGAGTGGGAATGAGATTCGGGGGATAGATATGGGCATGTTGTATATCAATTGACCGAGGCATCTTGAGTGGATGAGTGGGAAAGGTAAAACTATAAGGTGGCAGGATTTTGGTCAAGGAGTTCTGTGAACTCCTCGTCTTCGGTAGCGATAGATATAGGTTGGATAGGTTCCATGGTTGGTGATAAAATGGAAGGTGGTGAAGGCTAGGTGGGAGTGTTTGAAAGCGGTGTGGAATATGAGGAAGCTTTCTTGTTGATGCGCGTCAAGTACCATGTGAACAGTACTAATGCAAGTAAGACTGCTTTCTGTAAATGACACAGAAATACAACACAGGTAGGATAAATAGGTGGTGGTAGGTGAATTAGGGTTAAAATTTCAGCTGGAAAATGACTCAAGAGCTAACGATTCCAATTAGGTTAAAGCGACGCCGATCACAAGTAACCTACTTGGTCACTATGGAAAATTGATGATTGATCAAAACAAGGTATAAGGATAAATTTTCCAGGTATGCCAAATATTGATGAGATTTACCAAGTCAATGGACATGATACGAGTGATAGAGACTCTAAACAACTAATGAAGGGGAATAGGTGTCCTTTTTGGGTTGATTAACAAAAAAATAGTCAACCAACGTCTGGTTGGGTAAAATTGATGATGGTTAGAGGGTAACCGACGATGGTCAGCTGACCGACACCGGTTACTATGAAATTGAAATAGTGAGGAAGAAAAATGTGGTTGTGAGTTAAAATTAATGTGGAATCAAACCTAGAATCCTAAGAATGATGAGAATATGGTCCAGGCACACTCAGATGAAGCTGGAATACACCAACTATGATGAGGAGGTGCAAGGAGAAATAAGAAAAATGAAGAGTGTGACCTCTCACCTCAAAATGTAAGCCAATCAGAAACACTAAGAAAAATACGATCCTAAGAGTGCCTTTTCTATTATGTTTTTTTAGCTTATGCTATTTTAAGGACTGACTCATGAACTGTAGAATAGAGTTTTTTGGTGAGGATGGCTTCCTACAAAGAAGGACATCTATAGGGAGAGGTTTTAGGTATGTTATGGTGGGGGCGGGCCATCCTCTGATGGGGTACTAGATAGAGATAAACAGTAGGGTGCCCACTTTTCCGTGATCATGTGATCACCTACAACTTCTTCGGGTGAGATGTTGTTTAAGAATGTGTATTTATTTTGAATTTGTGATGTTTGGGTAAGACTTAGAGAGAGAATAGGAAAGAAAGTGATTTTCTATGATTCATTTGTCAACCATCAGATGGGAATGACTTCCAGCGTATATGTTTCCCTTAATTAATGTGAGCTAATGCCAAAAGCAGAATGAAATGCAATGATTTTTAAACCCAAATCAAAATGTAGAATTTGATGCCACAAATAGATGAATAGGAGAAGGGATGCTCTTTCACTAATGCGATACTAATGAAAGGGAATAAATGTTTGTTTTAAGCACCAAAATATGATTGCTTTTAGATAATAGAAGAGAAGAAGATTCCAGGGGAGAAAGTTTAATGTAAGAAATTTTTAGAAAAGAAACAAACATACAATGTTTTCACCTAGAAATGAAAGAATGCAAAGAACCCCAAATGGGTCCCACCGAGCATGCCAAAATGTTTCACCTGATTCTAGAGCATTTCTTCAAATGTTGATGAAACAAATAAGGGTAATGGGTTAGGAGGAATACCTATTGAAATGTTGGTTGTAGGTTGTTACACGCGTATGACTTCTAGATCCACAGCTGATCATGAGAGCTTCCTTTTTTCTTGGAGGAACTACCTGAAATGGAAAAAAATACCACCAAATAAAAGTTAAACAATATATGTAGTGGACTACCTAGCATATGCTAGATCCAGGAAGTGTGATACTTCCTAGACGATTGTCAATCCACTATTTAAAGCAAATTAATGTGAGAAATAAAGGAAATCCTATTGTAGTTAAAATGATTTAGGTATCTCATTCATCTACAATAAGAAAATTCATTCACAATAGGCTAAGCTATGATTGAATCTGAAGGTCAATGTCTTGGTCAGGGTACTGATACTAGTCAAGGTGAGATTCTAGGTGGTTTTGGGTATTTGGTGGAAGTTTAGGAGCTTTGTTCTTGGTTTCTGGTAAAAGACACAAGAGATCGACATCATTCTGGTATGACCGGTATTAGTTTAGCCTAGCTGGCGATGGTTGTGGGTAACTGGCACCGGTATGGTCGGGTATAGGAAACTCAATAAAACTTGGCTGGGTGATAGATCTGAGGTTAGATGAAGATGGAAGGGAAATGGCAATATTTGTATGGATATGAGGTATGCACATGAATGATTAAGGTCCAAGTATGGGCAATATAAGGGTGTGGATAAAAAGATGGTCAATTTTGCATGGAGGTAAATGATGGGGGATGGAAATGAGAGAAAAACTAGTAATAGATGTAAAAGGATCTACCAAATGATAAATGGATAAGTGTTGGTTAACAAAACTTACTATTTATATGAGCTTGATGCCTAGTTGGTAATGGTGGGTGATCAAACAGAATGAACTTGATGTAGTGATGGTGCTTCCCTAGATGTTCCTGTGAAGGCAGATGGTTGTGTGATTGCTTTAGGTATGGGCTATGGATGCTCTGATGTGTATATTAATTGGTTCTTCTTGCATGCAACTCTTGTTTCATCACTTGTTCTCAAAAGATGTAATTATCTCTCATAAATGTGCCAACCTAGGAATAAGGTTGTTTTTGGGATTAAATGGTAACTCGACGATGGTTCTAGCTTAACCGGTGGTGGTTAAGGGTAACTGGCGTCAGTTAGGGTGAGATTTTCTAGGTTTACTAAACTAGATAGATCCCCTTGATTTTTTGGGCTCTTGTTTTGTTTTTACTCCATGGATTAGCATGGAAACTTCCTTCTAATGGGAGGGAATGTGGTTAGAGGTATTGATTTTTTAGGGTTTGGGTAGGTCTTAGTTAGTTATGACAACTTACTAAGAATAGGTCTTAGGGTGAGGTGGATATGTGGGCATTATCCCAATTAGGGTACTTAAATAATAAATATTGTGAGGATAATGAATTAATTTAATTTAAACAATTAAATTAATATTATAGTGGGGTGAAGGAGGCCATGGCTAGGTGGATGTGTTCAAGGTATTTATTTATCGAGGGACCAAGGGGAGTGTGACCCAATTTTGGTGTCTACAAAAATAAAATGAACTTCCCCTTCATATGCATTGTATGTAGAATTGATGAACCCTTTCCCTTGAATGGATGCTAGATGGATGGGTTTAGTGTTATTTGATGCATTTGGATGCAAGATTAGGTGATGATAGTATATGTGTAGTACTTGGTCCTTTATTTTGAACATAGAGCTATGTATTTATATGATTCCATTGTTTGAATTTCATAATTGACAACTTAAACATTAAACCATAAATAATAAAGATTCCATAAAGATAAAAGAGACCCAAAAGGATAAAGTATGATAGAAAATGGATAGGGGTTCCTAGAGGGGACAAGAGTGCTAGTGTGTGCTTTGTCTTGGCTCGGTGATAGTGTCTCATGACATAAAATATAATGATGTAAAATATGGAATGGGATATAGGGTTTGTAAGACCAAAAATCAAGCAAGAAACAAAAAGAGGCCAAAGATAGTTGTGAACCACTAGTTTTATTGCTTGGGAATCATGTAAATGCTACTATGATTTTTTGACCTAGATATGTACCCAAGTACATGATTTTGTGTCTACATTTCTCCCACTTTATGTTGTTAAGTGAATACTCTATAACATAAACTAGATAAGAGATTCTAACTAATAACCATGTAAACCATGCGGTGAAATGGGTATTGAGTGGGAAAGTGAAGTGTGGAATGATGTAAAGTGAAGCATGGAAACCAAGAAAGGAAAGTGACCCTCGGGGTAGAGCATATACATTTATTTGTACCTGTTGTTTTTATTGTGATTATTGTTGTAAGACACTTTTGTTGCATATTAATGACGTACCTAGAAAAGAAGAGCGAAAGAGTATTCAAAGTTAATTATATTTAAAATTTGCGTAAAGTATGATTTTTGTTTTGAAAAGTACTAGTAAAAGTGTGCACCAAATGTAAAATAGTGTACAGGTTATAAAAGTGTCCTTAAATGTTGGGAAGAGAGAGATTTTTGGGATATATCGAACCAAGCACGATTTTTTTGGGCGGTCTCATGTCAAGGAGAAAGTGTTGAGGAGAGAGGTATAGTATTACTCTCCTTCTAAGACTCTTCACAAAATCACCATTAGAGATGGTACATCCCAATTTAGTTCCTCTTGTCCCCATTGTTCCTAATTAGTTTTGATTGTACTGATTAGTTCCGATAGAAATGGATTATAGGAGATTGCATGCATGCTATGATGAAGGACTATACCAATAATTGTAAAAACAACTATGGAGACTTATGTGAATTGTGCTAATCGAGAAGATTAATTTATCCACCCCCAGGACATAGGCACCCAGGGGATGACATATGTGCCTAAGCACTACTATCTGAGTCTTTGTGTTGGTGTTTGTGATTTGTTTTTGACCCAAATTATATTCTAACCTAGTGTTATAAATGTTACCTTTGTTGATTTTGTACTTGTATTGAAATGAATGGTAGCTCTAAGTTGATGTAGGGTTATTTTTTCACCCAATGTACACCCCTTGTTTGGGGTACATGCGATGTCGGGAGGAGAATGGAACCTAAAAGAGTTGACTTCATGTTGTGTTATGATATATCCTACTGGGGAGGGGATGTGTATGGTAGAAACCAAGGAACATGAAAAAAAATTGGTTAGAAACATGTGTTAGAAACATGTGTTAGTATAAAAAGAAGAAAACATGGAATGGAAGAAAATGTAATTATGTAAGTGTGAAAATAAAGTATACTTCGAAAAGTGGGTTTCATACACCGGACATCACTCACAACATCATAAGAAAATAGGGAAGAAGCAGACAAAAGTATTCAATGAGCATACAAGACTAAGGGAATAGCCCACAAATAATAACATATAGTGGAAAAGAGTGTCAAGAAATGTGTGGGAGATAACCATGGTGGCATATAGTCCTAAAATGTAAATGTTACACATGAAGCACTTATTAGCATGTTATAAATATTATAATTATGTCAAAGCATGTACATATCAATGAAAATTAGTGTGATAGAAATTAGAAGTAGTAAATAATGAAATAATAATTCTTGGAATGTATGAGATGTGGTTATCATGCTCCTTCACATGTGTGCCTATACACGCACCTAATCACCTCCAAAGGTCTTGCACCTACACACACACATGCCTAAAAGCATTTGGTAGTCTTGTAGACACACGTAGGCATAAACACATGCCCTCCTTTCTAGTTAGCTTTTACCAAGCATCATTGTAAAGTGTAAAAATCCATAGTAAATTTACATGCACAACTAAAGACCAAGTGAACACACTTGTGTATATGATAATTATAATGACATAAAAAGTATCAAGCTAACATAGTCAGCAAAAGTACAACATATAAGTAGAATTAGCTAGAAAAATTAAGTTCAAAAAGATATGCAAATGTAGTGAGTGCGTCAAATGGAATGGTATGCAATGTGCGAATATGGTAGGATAAGTGTGCCCCCAATGGATGTGTATGACATGAGGTTCATTTATAAAATACCCATCAACAATTAAGAATAAACCAAGAACAAGAGTGCTTCATCGGGAAATGGTTTGAAAGTTTGTGTTTGAAAGATAGATGGTGAAGCATAGAGCGTGAAAGGAGAATTTGGTGAGGTTCATTTCATATTTAGACTTGTTATCCCAAATTCACCCTCAAGGTGAATTGGATAACTTACATAATTCTTAGACTCAAGCAAGTTGAAATGGTTCGAGGGAAAAAAATTGGATTTTAGGGTACCTCTCCTCTTTTCTCTAACTTCCTTCTCCAAGAAAATCCAAGGAGTTAGTAAAATTGCAAAAATCTGAAAAAATGAGGCTACAAGACCTATTTTAATCCAAATGGGTCTGAGAGCTATGGATGGAACCAAGGTGGATCATACCAAGGATCATCATAAGAAATTTGGGCCTAAAATGCTAAGGAGGTAGTTCAAATTGGTAAAATCAAATATTTTTTCTTGAGTAGTCTATAGAACGTCGAGAGACGACTTGGGACCCAAAACGAAATGGTCGATTTGTAAAGGAATCAGAAAAATCGGGTTTAAATGTCCAAGGTTGGACACATGAAACTAGGACATGTGGGACCTACATAGCTAAAATCACCATAGGAAGAAGGAATCGAAAAAGTTGGGTAAATTTGGCTCAGGAGTGGTCCGTGGGACATTGGGACACGAGTTCACCAAAAATCTAAAATTACTGATAACAATGCAAATTGGGTAAGGCGGAAGGAAGTCAACTATCCCAATGGCCCTATTAATAGAGCAACAAACGAGACATCAAAATCTTAAATCACTACACCAAGAGGGAGTTAGAAAAAGTGGAGAAAGAAGGCCCAAGAAGTCCAAGTATGCGTGGGACATGAGTTCACCGAAAACCTGATTTTTGCCAAAAATGTCGTAGGAGTGTTGTAGGTGGATAAGAGATTTTTTTCCAGGGGACAAGCTGGGACACAATGACCCAATTTCATTGAAATAGCCACATAAAAATGAAAACTCAATGCTTGACCCTATCGAACTTCAAATGGCGATAAATTTTGACCCCGAGCTTCGATTTTCATGAAATTTTACTTTCTAGAATGATCACGACATAATGTGGCAACAAGTAATGTATGTCAAGATCTTTGATTCTTTCTTTGTATAATATTACTAAATCTTGGATTTTAGATTCATGCGCTTGTTTACATGGTACTCCACATAGGAATTATTTTGTTGATTATGTTCAAGGAGATTTTGGGCATGTTTTTCTTGGTGATGATGAGCCTTGCATCATAATTGGAAAAGGTTCTGTTTGGGTTAAAATGTAAAATGGGAATACTTGGATATTGAAGGATGTCAAACATGTGCCTACATTAAAACGTAATTTAATATTGGTAGGGTAGTTAGGAAGTGATGGTTGTACTGTGATATTTATAATGGAATCTTGGAAGGTTACCAAGGGTGCTCTTGCAGTGGCAAGAGGTAAGAAGGTTGGAACCTTGTATTCAACCACTTATAGCACTAATTTTGTAATCTTGTGGCTTTAAAAGTAGATACAACATTTTTGCACTATAGGCTCGGTCATATGAGCCATAATGGCATGGACATCATAAAGAATCATTTTCTAGATATACATAAACATGCTTTGATTTCTCTGAGGACTGCATATATGGGAAATAGAAGTGAGTAAGGTTTCTCAAGGTTGGACCTAAAAGAAAGAGATTAAGTTAGAGATGGTGCATTCGATGTGTGGGGGTGAATCAGGTATCATCAATTGGGGGTTTAATTTATTATGTTACTTTTATTGATGCAACAAGGAAAGTTTGGGTTTATTGTATTAGAAATAAATCTGATGTATTTGACACTTTTGTTAAATGGGAAGCCTTTGTAGAGAATGAAACAAGTCTTAAGATAAAATTTCCAAGGTCAGATAATGGAGGGGATTATTGTAGTAATGAATTTGATGATTATTGTTCTAAGAATGGAATCCAAAGGTAAAATACGGTTCCAAGAATTTGTGAGAATAGGATGTAGAAAGGATGAACAAAATAATAATGGAACGTGTTAGGAGCATGTGGTTACATGCAAGACTCCCTCTTTCTTTTTGGGTAGAAGTGGTGAGCACAATTGTGTATTTGATAAACAAAGGACCCTCAAGTGCCTTGGATGGAGGCATACCTAAGGAGGATTGGTCTTGTAAGAAATTTGATTATTCATTTCTTAAAGTCTTTGGATGTGAGGTGTTTATCCATATAGACAAGGATAATAGGACCAATCTAGAGGCTAAATTCAAAAAATGTACTTTCATTAGTTATGGTGGCGATGAATTTGGATTTAAATGTTGGAGTATTAAAGACAAGAAAAACATTCAATCTAGGGATGAGGTCTTTAGTAAAAAAGTCATGTATAAGAAACAATTGCGCAGGAAAACAAGGAAGAATCCAAGAAAGAATATGCGGTGGTAGAGGATCTTCCGGATGGAAAAGTGACACATGAATCAGTTTAAGAACATCCTCAATAGGAACACCGAACTCCTATATTAATGAGATCTTCTAGGGTAAGAAGAGAACCTAAACATTTTCTCCTTCTCTTTATTATTTATTACTCATTAACGGTGGAGAGTGAGAGAGCTTTGATGAAACAATGCAGGTAGATGCCAGGAAGAAGTGGGAGAAAGCCATCGATGAGGAGCATCAGGTTCTCATGGAGAACCAAACATGGGATTTGGTGAAGCTACCCGAAAGAAAAAGATCATTAAAAAATAAGTGGGTGTACAAATTAAAAGAGGAAGAAGGAGGAAAGAAAAGATATAAGGCATGGTTGATGGTTAAGGGGTTTTACGAGAAAAAAGGTATAGATTTTGATGAGATTTTTTCTCCGTAGTAAAAATGACTTCTATTAGAAATGTTCTTAGAATATTTGCAGCAAAAACTTGCAATTAGATAAAATTGATGTAAATACTACATTTATCCATGGTGATTTGGAGGAGGATCTATATATGCGGCGGCGAGAGGGCTATGAGGTCAAAGGTAAAGAGAAGATGGTGTGCAAATTGAAGAAGAGCTTGTATGGATTGAAACAAGCTCCACATCAATGGTATAATAAATTTTATAGGTTCATGATGGAGCAAGGTTATATTAGATGTCATTATGATGATTGTGTGTATACAAAGAAATTTGAGGATGACAGTTATATTATCCTTTGTCTATATGTGGATGACATGTTGGTTGCAAGAGGAAAAAACATGTAGGAAATAAAATTACTCAATAAACAACTAAGTGAATCCTTTGCTATGAAGCATTTTGGGGCAGAAAAAAAAATCCCTGCTATGAGGATATCTTGGATAGGAAGAAATGGAAGCTGACTTTATCTCAGGAAGAGTACATTACGAAGGTCTTAGAGAGGTTTCATATGCAAGATGCTAAACCGGTTGGGACTCCTTTGATAGGACATTTCAAGTTATCAAAGGAGCAATGTCCCAAGACATAGAAAGAGAGAAACTAGATGTCCAAGGTACCTTACTCATCAGTGGTTGGTAGTTTGATGTATGCCATGGTGTGCACTAGGCCTGATATTTCCCATGTAGTGAAAGCGGTGAGTAGATTTATGAGTGATCTAGGTAGAGATCACTGGTAGGTAGTAAAGTGGATCCTTTGATATTTGAGAGGGACCATGGGGATAGTTTTGTGCTATAGTGGATAGACACCACTTTCCATGGTTATGTAGATTCAGATATGGCTAGAGATGTAGGCAATAGGAGGAGCACAACAGGTTATATTTACACTGTATGTGGGACAACAGTGAGTTGGATTTCGTGACTTTAGAAGTGGTGGTTTTGTCAACCACAAAGGCTAAGTATGTTGTTACCATAGAGGATAGAAAATAAATGATTTGGTTACAACAATCGCTTGAGGAGTTGGGGCATAAGAAAAAGGAAGGAAGGATAGTGATATTCAAAGTGCTATACACCTAGCTAAGAACTTTTCTTTCCACTCTAGGATGAAGCATATACATCTTAGGTACCATTTCATCAGGAAAACTTTAGAGGAAGATAAGTTGAAGGTGGAGAAGATTCATTCTAGTTATAATCCTACAGACATGATGACCAAGGTGATCACAAGGGAAAAATTGAAGTTGTGCTCAGCTTTGGTTGGTCTTTATGTAAACTAGTGAAGTGTTAAGAAGTTTGCTCAGAGAGAAAACTAGTCTACAAGTGGGAGATTATTAGGTTGTGGAGATTTTTTTCTAAGATAGGTATGCTAGTTACGCTGATAGGATTTCCTACTGTGGAAGCTAGGGCTATAATGGTGTGAATGGTTCATTTTTTGGGCTGACATAAAAAAGTAATAATGTAAAGATATTAAGGTGTGGATTTACCTAGGTTTATGGGATGGTTTTGGACCATGGTTTTGATACCCACGGTTTTGTAAAACTTCTTAAACAATTGTCTACTTATGTGGTTTTGTGCATATGGTAGGGTTTAATGTAACATTGCAGGTGTGTTTGAATTCGGGTGTGAATTATGTAGATTTTGTTGAGGATAGCTCCAAATGGATCTAGGTATTGCATTGAGAGAGCGGTGGCTTGTAATAAAATCTAAGCAAGTGATTCTTGGTAGAAGTAACCCTAATTGGGTGAACCATGTTAAATATTGTCTCTTTATTTTGTGTTATTTTATTTTGTACTTTTATTTGAGATCTGTAATATTTTCTATATATTAGTTTCTATTGTTGCGATTGTGTGAGGGATTGTTCCACATATTTTATCCTTTATTTTGCTAAGAATCACACACATGTCACTAATAGTTGTTGTTGGTTAGATATATGTCATACCTTGATCGCTAGATATACATGTAACTTGAATAAGATATGTTCACCTAAAAAACCCATAAAACCAAATCAATTCCAAAAAACAAAGATGCAATATGGGGATTCATAATGACCATGGTGTTCACTGACTAGTTGACCTTATGACCTAGCGTTGCACTACATCTCAGAATCTATGTAGTTCTTGTGAGTGTGTGAGGATTGTGTTGTAGGATGCCCTAGTACAAGTTGCACTTGATAATGAGCTAAATATAGAATGTAACAATGTATAGCATGTGTGGATGGAATAGTGAACATATCCTTCTTATACATTGTATGAAGAAAATAGTCCGTTGTCCCTTGTATGGATGCTAGATGGATGCATTTGAGTTTTTGGATGCCTTTGGATGCAAGCTTAGGTGATATATAGTAATCCTTAGAACTTGGCCCTTTATTTTTGTCACATAACTATGTATTGATATGATTCCCATGTTTGAATCTCATAATTGAGAACTGGAAGGATGACCCATAAGTAAATAAGATGCCCAAAAGATAAAGAGATCCAAAAGAATCAAGTAAGATAAAAATGGATCAAGGGTGGTCGAGAGGATGAGGGCACCTTGGAGATGATGTTCGGTTGAGCGCTAGTGTCAAAATACATAAAATATAAATAAATATAATACCAACTGGGATGTAGGGTGTGTAAGACCATATAGAAAACAAGAAACATGGAAAAGAGTCCAAACATAGCTATCTAGAAACATGAAAAAGAGGCTTAGGAATCATATGAATGCTAACTAGTATGTGCTTAGGACCTAGAAATTTACCCAAATGTGTGAAATTGTGTCTACATGCCCTTCACCTCCTTCTCAAGTTGTGATATTTCTCCATGCATTTTTATATATTCTCTCATGGTCTCTTGTGTATTATTTCTCTTTTCTCTTGTACTCTTCTCATACAATATTTGGTTATGCATTTTTGTATGCATTCTCAACTCTCTGTAGAACTACACTAGAACTCTTTTCACGCATTCTTCTCTATGGTGTTGACTCATTGAAAATTTCATCTCCTTCTTTTGGGAATTTCAAAACACAAGACCCTATTAGTGGTTGTCTTCCTCTATATTCTAGATTCGATCTTTAAATTCCTTAGCTCATCCAACATTTTCTCCAACATTTATGAGATTGTTACATATAACATGTCCATTATTCTCACTAGAATATTACCTTCATGCAAAATATCTTGATCTCCTTAAACACTATACTATGGGATCTTCATTTTTGGCCTGTACCTACATTTATCATAGTAGAGACAATAGTTAGTTAGTTAGATGCCTCAAAATCGGTGTTCTGACTAGCATTTATTCTTCTCCTTTCTTGTAGGGAAAATAGCCTACTATGATACCACTTGGCATAGGAGGGCTAGGACACCCATCCTTATCCACTACATATTTAGCACAATGGGATGGAGAAACTAAATTGCCAAATTTTAATAATGTCAAAGGCATTTACAATATCTACATGTGTTATATTCTTTTTCAATCTTGCATACTCATTAATATGGATTTTACTGAGACTCTTGGTGGTTTCATGAGGACCTAACCTAGACTAGTATTTATTATGCCTTCTATACATGATTACAAAACTTAAACTCTTATCATTGGTTGTCCACACTTTGCATTAAAAGAACCTAACAATTTTGAACTTGAACTCCTAAAATATTCATGTTTTCCTACTTCTCTCTCCTTGATGGATTATCTGAGATACTTCCACATCTTCCTGCTCTAATCTAAATTTGAACTCAAGCTCATTATTGGATATTTTTACCATTCAATCACTATTATTCATCTTAATAAAAAAATTCTAACATTATTTTCACAACCATTTGACAACTAACTCTACCACACACTCTTACTTAATTTCTCCTTTTCCATAGAAATATTTCCACACATTCTATGCTTTGATCTTCACCTTCATGTTCTTTCACTCATTGCTTTTTGGACTTTTGAGCCTCCTTCAAAACTTCTATGCACCTTTCACAATCCATGTTATTGTAAAACTCCTTATTTCCTCTACATGTGCCCTTCACACACTCTCTTTTATTATGCACAACTCTTCCCACTATCATTGTGCACCCATAAACTTCTTGGTTGAGCCAAAATCCTCTACTTAATTTATAAAATCCTACATGTAACCTTGCGCATTATTATTAGCAATTGTTTTAATATTAGTAACACTCGCAAACCACCCATGTAATGTCTTCACCAATTTCTATCATGCAAAGGTAGTCACATAGTCTTGTGTAAAATTTCCCTTGTTTTGATGTGCTTCCTCTTCCTTCTCACATGCTCTCCATCTTCCATGTACACCAACATTTAGCCAAAAAAATGTATAGATTGATCCGAACCTTGGATGTTCCTACATCAATGAACCTCCAATTTGAGCTATGTAATAAGAGTATTGTTTCCTATGTGTATTTATCTTATCTAATTAAACCAATAAAGTATTAATATTTTTCTCATTTTATGTTGAAAATGACTAGGATTTATTTATGTAATTACTATTAATGTATGTGTCTTTTGTTTGTTTGTTTGAATTCTATTATTCCATTTCTTGTATAATCACTAACACACGTTACCTTTGTTTGGTTGTATTTAGAGAGATGAAAACAATTCCACAATTTTTTTGGGTTTATTCCCATTATGTCACAATTAAAATATATTATATCAATTGAACTCATTTATGCATTTTTACTAACTTCATAGATTTTATTTATTATAATTAAATTCTAATTTTTAACATAAAAAAATCATTTGAAATATAATATTCAATAAAATACTATAGATCTAATGATGTTTCTATTTAATTTAACCAACATTAACACATAGTGAAAAAGGAGAGATAAACATCTTTATTGATGTCGATAGAAAAGATATTATTTAATTAATGTAAATTGACATTAAAAATAGTATAGATTTTTATTTTTAGGATAGTAACAAATATAAATTTTCAATATAATTTAGAAAATATTGAATATCACTTTTTCTAAAATAGTTTATCACTAGATAAACTATCTCTCTTGAAAAATTCACCTAGAATATTACGGCATATCTTATAGATGTTCACTATAGGAAACAATGTGTACACCATATCCTTCTAGAAAATATTACCTAACTAGGTAAGATTCTAGGAACATTTAGGAAATGAACTAAATATAAAATACATTAAATAGTTTGAGGATACATTTTAATTATTAAAAATAAATAAAAAATTGAAAATCAAAGTTGTATTAAAATTGAACTTATAAATATTTTACGACTTCTTTTGAAATGATATAAAATTAAAATCAATAATATTTATAAAATATGATTGTATTATATTAGTTTTATTTCTATCAATTATAACAATATTTTGATTAAATATGTAAATACAATTTATTATTTGCTATTGTCTTGTAAATAATTGTTAAGATACAAATTAAGATAAGTATTATGATAATTACAATTCAAAATGATTTTTAATTTTATATTATATATGAATGGCAAACATTAGTACCTCATTGACACACAATCCAATCAATATTATAAACTAGTCAATTAAAAATAGTAATTTGATTAGATACCAAACATGTCATTAGTCACATGAGTATTTCTAACAACTGTTTGCTTGATAATATAATATATGTTTCCTTTTATTTAGACTTTTCCCATTGATTTAAACTAGATTTATAATGAAAGAAAATAAGTCAACTTATTAATCTATTGCTTCCAAATAACTTAAAAATGTAAATCCTTAATACAACTTAACAAATAACATGTTCACTAAAAACTTTGATTAATGATAATATAATAAGTTAACAATGTTATGATTTTGTCTCAACTATAATTTCCTAGCTTGAGGTCCAATTTCAATAATTCTACAACCTTGTTAATGTTTAGATGGTCAATAATTGGAAATTACAAAAAGAACAAGATCCTAAGCTCGTCCTTTACTTTAATAGTCATTTTCCACTAAATTAACCTATATTACAATATTTCCTTTATTAATGACCAACATGCACATGAATCTAGAATAAATTATAGCATCAATATGTCTTTTGAGAAATATATACTACGACAATAGTAAAGTGTTGAAAATTTTAAATTCCAAATAATGCAAAAGAGATTAAAATAATGTAAAAACTTATCTTGATACTTGATTTCCGAAAATCTCCTAACTTCGAACTCCCAAGGCTCATTTTTAATTCATAAATTTAAATAAAACGACAATATCTATATAATATGTTTACTTGCAAAATTTTCCATTGCCTCATTTTATGCGACAATTTAATAAGACATTATATATGGTCCGCGTAAAAATCTTTTTACTATGACACGAAAAAAGGGGTATCACACTTATTGTAATGTTAAGACTTATAATCTGGTAAGAATATGTCATTTAAAGCCTAGGTTGTCCTCCAACGCATTTGAGAATGCGTCAATTATTTGTTTTGATTTGCTGTAAATGTGGAATAACAGAATTAGAAAACAACGTAAAATATGGAATTAGAAAAAAAAAAAATGTTATGTAAAATGTGCATGGGAGAATACAAGCTGAGCATTGTGATATCCGCAGTGTAAGAATTAAAGCCATTTGTATACAGAAGGGGTAAGGTGGAAAGGATTTCTTGTTAGAGATGGAGGCCAAATGTGATTCCTTTTTATTTCTTTTGTCGAGAAGTGGGGAGAGGGACATCTTGGAGTAACATTCAAATGAAAAAGGAGGTGAAAGGCAAAGGTCATTAAGGGAAGGGACTCTAGACGTTGCAATGATAGTTGGGCAAGGCTTTTCAAATATACCTATATCCACAGTTGCCCTAGGCAAAGTGAGGCCTTGGGACTTGTGGATTGTAAGAGCCCAAGCCATTTTGAGAGGAACTTGTTGGCGATTGCCTTAGGAGATAGGGGGTACATGAACATGAGTAGGATAATGTGGATTCCAAGGGGGCCAATGTATTTCTCAAATTGTACAACAACAAAAAGAGGAAGATCACGAGGAGAAGAAAGAGTGTAGGCAATGTCGACAGTAGTTCTTATGGAACCATTAACTAGTCATGCTTCTACCTATAAAATGGTTGTGAGTGTGACTTTTTGATGTTTACATAGCAACACATTGTGCTTTAGTTGTTCATCATTTGGATCTTCTGCACTTCTTTTCTTGGTTATTTATGTAGTTGATCATGCGATTAGAACAATAAGAGATTTGAGCATGTTGAGTTTGTGTTGGTCGACAAATTCATTTTCAACAAACAAGCGTGGTGCTGAAAGGAATGGAAGAAGCTCAAAATCTATCATTCGTACATCTGTACACAGTACAAGTGTTTTCCAGTTGTCGTGAAGGGGAATCCCTTCTCTAATATTTAAAATAAGGCAATGAAAAGAGATTTGATCCTGATCTAAACCTTATTGTCGAAAAAATGTGTGGAGAATAATAGAAGCGTTGAATCTATTCCAAAGGTTTGTTCCATATGAGTGGCTAGCATATAGAGGAACATCTATGATAGGGGAAACCGGCCAAGGTCACTGACGAGAATGATTGATTTGTTTCCAAATGAGGACTTGTGGTGGGGAAAAGCTTCATGTAGTCGAAAGTTGATTTTGGCAAGGAGTTTTGGACCTATGAAGTTCATTTCATCAATGAGGATGTATAGAAACGTGCTTGAGGGTTTCTTGAAGGGAAGATAATATATGTCCTTCTAGTGGTTTGTTATTATTCACTCGTATTCTCAAAAAAACATGAATAGTTGATGCTAAAATGTTTAATGGATCAACTCTATTGGTGTAAGTAGCAACAAGGGACAATGATGGGGTGGGCATTCGAAGAAGAAATAACATAACTATAGTCACAAAATCACACAATTATTATTACATTATACCACCAAGTATGTTATTTTATATATGGATCTTACGTAAGAAAAGTATTCACTAATGACCCATCCCCTAGTCATGTCATTAGTTAGTTGGTCATCATCGTCATTTGTCTTGCACAATCATTTTTTGTTTGTACAGTTTTGGTCGTCTCTTAGGGAGTCCCAAGTGTCGTTATTTGGTCATTTTTCATCTCTAGTCTTTGACTACGACACCTAGGGTAGAACCTGGGGGCACCCATGGCTGCCCGGTCCTTATTCTAGGCACACTAGTCTGGCAGCACTTGCGCCTAATTTAAAGTTTCATGGTTGGTCTTTATAATTTTCCCTCTCATTCCCCTAGGTACTAGTTTACATGTTGGGTCATTAGTGTCAAAATTTGAGCAGGAGATCCCTATATAAACATAACATACTTACTATCCTATAGGCGGGCTATTTTCTATCAAGAGATAGCTATCTACTAAGGCAAAAGACTACATTTGAGCATCATTTACATCTGCATCACACAAACATAGGGGCAAAGAGTGGTATTCATTCCATTCCATTCAACATTTTCTCTTTACATCTAGTTATTTCTCCCTACTTTTGTGTCATTGATGCTAGGGCACCCTAGGAATACAATTGCACACACAAGCACACACGGTTAACTACATTAGGTCTGGAATGTTGTGTAATGCTTAGTTGTACGTCCACCATTATGGTAGCTAAGGTCAGTCCGACCCCTTCATATACATCTTTATTTTTTTAGGGATTTTATGTTTTGTATGGGGTTATGCGGTAGATCTTCAACATAGGTTCAAAGAGATATAAGCGAAGCCATTCCAACAACTACGTGACAAAGACTAATATATTGCGAAGATCTAGGAACACTATTAGTTTTAGATTCTAAGATTTTTATAGAAGAGGGCCCAAACTATAGCCCAGATTGCTCACAGGTGCCCAGTCCTCTCCCAAGCACCACCGTCTACTGGATCTTCGGTTGCCATAATTTCCTAGGTAGCACCTTCACATATTTCCCTGTCCACACATCAACATACAACAAGGTATGTTATTTTAAGGTTATTAACCTATCACTCCTATTTGCATTATTTTATTTCATTTAAATAACAAAATAAAATATTTAGAATCATTATTTCAGTTTATACCATTTATTACATTCATGTACCTATTTAGATTAACTTAGAATATGACCTTGAATTTTTATATTTTAGTTAATCAATAATGGATAGTATTAATGAAGTGTAATTTACCATTCTGTAGTACCTTGAATTATCATTCTTAGTGGAGAGGTCTTTTTTTGTACTTGTAATGATGAAGAGTTGTATCAAAAGATTTTTTTGTTCTAGCGAGGAAGGGATTTTGGCAAATGTGGAGTTTGGCTTCACGAAAGGGATATATGTAGTTGTCTTGCAAATTTCAATGAAAGATGGACCGGTTTCTTTCAAAAAAGTTGGAACCTCGTTTTAGAGCCAATTGTGTACATATCAAAATCTTATTACCTAGCATGTCAAGGGTGTCCAAGCCCATGTGATTTATGGGATGGAGTTTCTGTACTGCCCACTTCCCTTTGACACTTTTTTTTATAATAATCATGATAGTGTTGATTATATTATGGACATGATTATGGACTTTATTATAGTATGATATTAGATGTTTGATCATGGAGTATTGTTGACTTGATTCAGTTATGATGTATGATGATTATTAGAGACATTTTATATGTTGATGATGATATATTGTTTGACATGGTTATATGATGGATGTTGTTCGGACTTGTGATATTTGGATATTGTGAGTAGACCTAGAAATGGAAAATTATTGGATGATGATATAGTTGTTGATAAAACTATAAATGATATTGTTAAATTGCTTTGATGTTGTTGTGATTCATATATCTAAATGATTTAGGGAATTATATTTATATTATTTTGGATGTTCTGATATGGCCACGAGGCCGAAGGAGGTATTTGTATTTTTGTAGGTTAAACTATCACAACAAACATCGGGGATGGAGACCAACCACATTGGAATTCTAGATGAATTCAACAAGGTCACCATGGCAACATGTTTTGTTTGTGTGTGTTTTTATTTTGTTAGGGATTCCCATGGGGAAGTCACCTTTAAATGTGACCAAGGGGTTTTATGTGTTTCTTTTATTTGGTCCCTTTGTTTATGGTTGCATGTGTTTATTTTGTGGTGCTTTTACCCCTTTCATTATTCTTTAAATGGTGTGTAATATTATGAGTAATCATGTTATTAAGTTAATTAATTAAAATATGTCATAAGAAATTAATTAATAGAGTTGTTGGCCTTGAATTAAAGTGTTGTAAGAGATGTGTAAGTTATGTGTAAGTTAACTTTTGAGTGTGAAACAATCCACCTTCTTATAAATTCGAATTTTCCTTGGAGGTTGTTTTTGGAGGCTTGTGGGACAAGTTAAACTTGTCCCATACCTCTTAAATTTATTTACCAACCATACCTATGGTTTGGGAGAGAAAGTTAGACTTTTATAATGCATTTTGGGAAGACAAATTGTAGGTTTTAATTGCACTTTTCTTACATGTTTTAATTTCAGTCCTTTTAGGTGTGGGTTGGATTTGAGTGTGTAAGTAAACTATCATATTATTCACCCACCTATTTATTATGCATTGGAGAATGAAGTTGACTTTTGGGGTTGGGGTTGAGGATGTGTGATGTGGCATCCTACATGGATCTTCCTCATCCTCTCTCTCTTCCCTCTTCTATAAAATATGAATTACTTGCCTTGTTTTGGGTTGCTTCACTTTGGAGACTTCATTCTTGGGTGAATTTCCTTGTTATTTTGGGAGCTCTTGCTTGAAGAAGTTTTTGGAAGATTGTTGCATGCTTGTGCTTGGCTATTTTGGATTGCTTGCATTGGAATAAAACTTATTGTTTTGGAACTTGGAACAACTCCATCATGGAGAGGTAAGAGCTTGGCTCTTGAAATGCTCTTCTTTTATGAATGTAAATGTTAATGTGTGAATGTTTTGGCATGTTTGTGGGCTGTTGGGTAGATGGCCTAAGAATGGTGTAGGAGAAGACTATGGGGTTTATTTTGTGGGAGGCACAAGTGTGTTTTAGGGAGGTATAAGGGTGGAGGGAGTTGGGATTTGGGTTCCACATTACAAAGAAATAGCTTGCATTTCTTTACTCATTATGGGGTGCCATAAGAGGTTGGGGAGGCATAAGGAAATGTGAGGAATAAGGGGTACTTGGGGGAGGCATAAGGAATGTCAGGGTTTTGATATGCTATATTTTGGTGGTTGTAATTCAGGTGGTGATACCCATTTCCCCTTTTGGGAGGCATAAGAAGCATCCCCCATAGTTCTTGCTCCTTTGGCTTGCTTGATGAAGCCTCAATAATGTTTGTCATGCTTTAATGTAGTTGTAAACTACATTCTTTTTTGAATTTGTTTTTATTGTGAAAATGTTGCTTGTGTGATTGTGGAAACTTGTTGTTGCCATGAGTTGGATCACATCTTTTATTGCATTGTGGTTGGGGATTAGGGGCCAATGAAGAAGGATGGCTTCTCCTCTTCATTGAGATGTCTTGGTTGGGTGGAGAAGTTGCCTTTTCCCTACTCTGTTGTGATCAAATTAAAAGAATGAGAAGTATGCATGTTGTTGTTCGGAGCTGAGAAAGGCAGTTTGACATTCCCTTGTGAAATGAAATCTCATTATAACCTTTCCCACTTGAAGTGGATGAACTTTTAATGGAATGTTTGTAATGGAAAGAAATTTGTACTGATTTGCAAGTTGTATATTGAAATGTAAAAAGAGTTATACTCTGTATTGTGTTTTGGAAAGAATGTGAAAGAATGATACGAAATTTGTATGTTGTATTTTGAAATCAATTGGGAAGGAAGTTGTAAAGTTGTCTTTTGGAATAGATAAAGGATTGCATAACCTTCCTCAAATTGTATAATTGTATTGAATTTAATCATCTATATGTGATTTGTAATCTCTGTTTAAAAGGAAATGCGTATAAAGGAAGTGTAATACTCTATCTTTTGAAATATGTGAAAATTTGAAATCAGAGATGTATTTTAGATTTTGAATAGTTGAATTGAGTCAACTAAATGTATTAGATTAGAATTGGAACATAATATAATACTTGGAAGAAGAAAATGGCAAATAAACCCTTTAAAATTTGATCTTTGTTTTGTATTTTCAAACTGGAAATTTATTTAATCCAAAATGCACAGACCGGACCTGCAATCAAGAAATAATAATGAAACATTAAAATTGAACATGCCAGGATATAAATGAGTTCAATTAGACAAAAATAATTAAAGGAAATCTTTCAAAACCTGGTAAAACCGAGTTCAAAGTTTTCACAGTCGTTTTGCTATCAAAATTGTAAATTTCGAATTGGAATTTAATCAAATAGATCTACCTCACAAAATTATCTAATTCCACCTAAGAAAAACTCTCCATGTCTATTTGACATGTTGAGAGAGGAAGAAGATCAAATTGAACAAATCTCACAAGTTAAAATTTACCAATTTGCACTATAAAATCCTGCAGGCCATTTTCTTGAAATTGACCCCTTAAAATTTTTACAATCAAAATTAATGATACATGAGTAAAGAAGGACATTGATGAGATTTCCATAAAGTCCATTTTTCCAAAACCGAGCTCTCTATCAAAAGTTATGTCCTTAAGAAGTTTTTCTTCATTTGGCATAAAAAAAAAAAACTTTTGGGAAAAATTTCTTGGCGAGGCCCGTGGGCCGAATTTTTCCTTGGAGCTTTGAAAAATTTATGGGAAAATTTTCCAATTTTTCCCCTCCGCCCGCTAGCCCACTGAAGCCAATCAGAGGCTGCCATGTGGCACCATGAGGTGTTAGCGGGGACGGCGAATCCCTTTTTAACTTAGCGCTTCCAAAAAATTTTGGGATTTTTTTCCAAATTTTCCCCGCTAGCCTGCAAGCAATCGGTGATGCCACGTGGCATCATGAGGCATCAGCAGAGGAGTGGGTCCCTTTTTCCTTTTTACGTTTCAAAAAATTTTGGGAAAATTTCCAAGTTTTCCCATCATCCCGCCGCCATGACTTATCAAGAGCTACCATGTGGCATTGTGAGGTGTCGGATGGAGGTGTTGGTCAATGTTACCTTCTTAGTCCTTCGGGGCATTAAAACAAATTTTCTCCCCACCACCCCACTTTCCCCATTGGCTTAGGGGATGCCACGTGTCCCTTATGGACTCACGAGAGTGGGTGCAAAGTTGGCTCCTCCCCCACACGAGAGATTTTTCAAATGTTTCTTACCGCCCGATTTTCCTCCCTACGCTGCCTTAGGAGGTGCCACGTGTCCCTTGTGGACTTGTGAACCCGTGGGAGCAGGCGCAAAGTTGGATTTTCACCCCGCGTGGGAATTTTTCCAAATGTCTCCCATGGCCCTACTAACCCACCTTCTTTCCCTAGGAAATTTTTCTCCCCGTGGCCCGTAGACCCGCCCTTGGGGCAAATTTTCTCCCTTGGGCCCATAGGCCCACTCTTGGGGAAAATTTTCACCCCAAGGCCTGCTGGCCCATAACTTGAGAAATATGAGGAGTTAGGAGGACTTCTTTATATCAATGGAAAGGTGAGAAAATTTCCTATCCAATGGGAATAATTTAGAGAATTTTTAAATGCATTAAGTGTGAGAAAAATAAAGTTGAAACTTTAAGCTTGTTAGAGAGTGGGTATGGTGAGGAATTACCCTCTGAACCTTCTAATTCTAAATTTTGGACCTTATGACCTCTAATAATTGTTAATAAAAGAAAATTATATTCTAGTAGATTAGAATTGTTCCGAAACTTGTTAGTGAAACTTGTTGTCTTGTAACCTGGTTGAAGACTATTTTAAAACAAAAAATTATTATTCCATAATTTTCCTAACTAATCTAGGTTGTTCTTGGGTCTCAAGTGGGTTGTTTTATCAGGCATTACACTTGTATCGAGTAGTGGTTAAAAATTTGGGCCATTGGGCATGTTAGAAAACTTGAGACATGAACCTTAAACCTAACACACTTTTAAATCTAGAAAACAACTTAGTTTAGAAATTACATATGTTAGTAAACATGGAAACTGAATAAAACTTAGAAAGATGAACTAACTCTCACCTTGGTCATGTAGAGGCGCGAGATGGGACGAGGGGTATTTTCACATTGACCTAGACTTACCACCATTAGATCATGTTGTAGTAGCCATCCTACCCCAAATTTTGTAGACTCTTCAGGATGTTAATGCTACTCTACGTGGAGGATCAGTAGGAGGACATGCAACCAGACATGATAGAGTCACTTCCATTGAGGGTTAGGTATCTCCTCGATGCATAGTGAGGAGCATGGAGGAGAGAACTTCCATGCAGAGTCAGCCCAAGGTGAGTCACCATAGAGGGGATAGGGTGACCGAGTTTTGGGACACAGAGATAGGTCTCGAGCCCTAGGCTTAGGGATGAGCATACAGAGAGGCCTAGAGGTCATCAGACCATAATGTAGATCACATCAAGGAGATCTTAAAGCTTCGACCATCACATTATTCTAGTGACATAGGTGGATTTTCAGGCAAAGGCCTGGTTGGTGAGCTTGAGTGGATGCTTCAAGCTCTATCCTTGTTCTAGTAACATGAAATCTCGTGTTGCGATCCATCTACTTAGGGATGGAACTGGTGTCTAGTGGTAGATAGAGGAGTAGAAGCTCCATGTTGATTCCGAGACATAGTTACCTAGGAGCTCTTTGAGGAGCATTTCCGGAGTAAATATTTCTCACGGAGGTTCATACAAGCAACGGATAGATGAGTTTCATAACCTCCAACAGGCATCTCTTACAGTGGCTGAGTATGAGAGTAGATTTCTTGATCTACTCCAGTATCTTGATTACATGAAGGATGAGCAAGTGTGGATCCAAAGGTTCATCTCGGGGCATGAATCATGACATTAGAGGTGTAGTGGATCCATTGCCCGATAGATTATTAGTTGAGGCCATCGAGAAGGCCTATATAGTAGAGGAGACTTGGGGAAAGACCCAACAGAGGTTAGAGACCGAGTCCGGAGCCACATACAACAGATGCAAGATAGAAGATCGAGGGGGTCAAGTACCCTTACTCATGGTGGACAAGGTTCAACATAGTCATCTTTTAGACCCTAGATGTAGCAGCAATCCCGCCCACCTTATAGACCTCCACAGAGGTTTGATGCATAGAGAGGTTAGAGTATGGGGTTCCTCCTAGGGGTCCCATCAGGACATAAGGTGCCCAGAGAGCTCACTCAGCAGGAGCTCACCAACAGAGACTTCAACAGATCACATCCAGATCATCAAGATCCACACCACAGACCTCCAGTAGTCGACTAGACCTGCTACATTGGGGAGAGGATCAGGTAGTTGTTTTGGTTGTGGTGTTACTGGACATTTTGGAGAGATTTACCCACATAACCCTAATAACAAGGGTAAGACACAAATCTTAGAGCCTACTATTGGTGACATGGGGCGCAGTCATAGGATGTATGCAGTGGTCGAGAACCACCAAGAAGAGCATCAGAGTATAGTTATTGAGATTGCAGGTAACATTGGTGGTATTCCTACCTCCATTTTGTTTGATTCTGGTTCTTCTGATTCTTTCATTACACCATCTTTAGTAGAGTGATGTAGGCTAGTGGCAGTTAGGAAAGGTCATAGTTGGGATGTTGAGATGGCTTTTGGAGCCAAGATCTCTGTAGACTCCTAGTCAAGGAGTGTGTAGTGGATTTGGGACCTTTCACCACTACCTCAGATCTCCGTATCCTTCCTTTGGGCTCATATGGAGTCATCTTGGGTATGGATTAGTTGTTTGCACATAGGGCCAGAGTGGATTGTTACCACAAGATTATATCTTGTGCAGATGATTTGGGAGTTGAGTCGGTAATTTCAAGGGTCAGGAGACCCATTTCTATTCACACCATCTCTACTATGCAACTTAAGCGGTGTGTATGATGGGGTTTTCATATGTATGTATTATAGTCAGTGATAGATCAGAGGATGGGTCTAGTGGACCATCGCTTGATGATCACCCCATTTTGAGAGAATTTTCTGATGTCTTTCTGGGAAGCTATTGGGGTTACCACCCCCACATGAGATTGATTTTCATATAGATCTAGTTCCGGGAGCAGAGCCTATCTCACGAGCACCTTATCGAATGACCACACTAGAGCTCTGTGAACTCAAGTTATAGCTTGAGGGCCTTTTGGAGAAAGGCCTTATCCATCCTAGTGTATCCCCTTGGGAGCACCGGTGATCTTTGTAAAGAAGAAGGACATATCGTTGTGGTTGTGTATTGATTACCGATAGTTGAACAAAGTAATGATCAAGAATCGTTATCCCCTTCCATGCATTGATGATTTATTTGATCAGATGAATGGAGTCACATTTTTATCTAAGATTGATCTTAAGTCAAGCTATTATTAGCTAAGGATTTTAGAGGCAGACATTCAAAGACCACCTTCCATATGAGATATGGCCACTATGAGTTCACAATGGTGCCTTTTGGTTTGACTAATGCCCCTGAAGTATTTATGAGTTTGATGAATGGGGTATTTAGGACCTTCTTAGATCACTTTGTGCTCATCTTCCTTGATGACATTCTAATTTACTCACGTACATGTGAGGAGCATGAGGACACCTTTCCAGGTTCTTCGGTGTCTTCAAGAGCAACAACTTTATGGGAACTTGGAGAAGTGTGCATTCTTTCAAATGGAGGTGTAGTATTTGGGTCATATCATTTCTGGAGAAGGTATCATCATCGATCCTTCCAAGATTAGAGCTATTATGGATTTCCAGCACCCACTACTATGACTGAGGTGCGCAACTTCATGGGCATAACAAGTTACTACTAGAGATTTTTTAGGACTTCTCTCATATTGCACACCCCATCACTTCCCTTTAGAGGAAAGGGAAGAAGTTTTTTTGGTCAGACAGGTGTGAGCAAGCCTTTAGTACACTGAAGGAAAGCCTCACTACAACACCTATTCTTGTAGTGCCGGATCCACAAGGTGATTTTTTTGTTTTCACATGGATGCTTCTTTAGTAGGGCTTGGAGGTGTGGTAATGCACGAGGGAAGAGTAGTGGCTTTTAAGTCTCGCAAAATCAAAGATTATGAGCTTAATTACCCAACTCATGATCTTGAGCTTGTGGCAGTTATGCACACTTTGGTTTGATGGAGGCACTTTCTGCTTGGTTAGAGATTCACACTCAGGACAGATCACCTGAGTCTTCGTCACCTCTTCACGCAGCCCAATCTCAACACTCGTCAGTGGTGTTGGATGGAGTTGCTTTGTGAGTATGATATGGAGATCGAGCATGTGAAGGGGAAGGAGAATGTGGTGGAAGATGCTCTAGCAGATGGAGACATGTGGCTATGGCCACCTTAGTGAGCACATATTTACGTAGATCAAGATTCTTCAACAACTTCCTCTTGATAGCTTCTATATTGCAGTTCGAGAAGAGATCGAGTCTAGAGAGACCCTCGAGGGAAGTTTGATGGTTTTTCCTTAGAGGTAGATGGTCTTCTTAGGCACAGAGGCCGGATTTATGTTCCCAGAGATGGAGGCTTGAGGTAAGACATCTTGGCAGAGGCACATCGTGCACCCTATTCAGCCCATCCCAGGGTGAAGAAGATGCACGCCACCTTGAGACATTTGTATCATTGGAGAGGACTTCATAGAGACGTGGCCTAGTTCATGTCATGATGTTTAGAGTTCCAGAAAGTTAAGGCCAAGCATCAACATCCAGATGGCCTTCTTTTCCCTCATGTTATACCCTGGAGTGGAAATGGGACACCATTTCCATGGATTTCATTGTTGGGCTACCGATGTCGAGATATCACCACGACGCCATCATGGTCACGGTTGATAAATTGACAAAAGTGGCTCAATTTTCTCGGTGAAGACCACTTATACAAGCTAGTACAATGTCACGGGTATACTTGGATGAGATTTTTAGGTTGCACCTAATTTCATGGAAGATCATTAGTGACCGTGATCCTTTGTATACTTCCCATTTTTGGACTACCATGCAGCATGCCCTCGGGATGAAGATCATATTCAGCACAACATATCACCTTGAGACAAATGGATAGACTAAATGGGTGAATCATATTTTAGAGGACATCCTTAGGATGTATGTGATGGATCAACAATCTAGATGGGAGGAGTACCTGTACTTGGTGGTTTTCCTACAATAATAGTTTTTAGAGTTCTATAGGCATGGCTCCTTTTCAAGATTTGTATGGTAGAGAGTGCATGACACCTCTTAGTTGGGATATGTTAGAGGATAGAGTTTCACTTGGACCAGCTTTGTTGTAGGACATGGAGCAGCAGATGATTTTGATTAGACAGAGACTAAAGAAGCACAATGATAGACATAAGAAGTATGTAGATCAACATAGGACCGACCGTAGTTTTGATGTGGATATGAAGGTGTTCCTTCATGTTAGGCCACATAAGAGCCCTATCCATTATGGAAAAGGTTCTAAGTTAGCTCCTAGATTCATGGGTCCTTTTGAGATCTTGGAGTGTATTGGCCCTTTGGCCTACCGTCTAGCATTGACACCCAACTTATCTTGTGTTCATGATGTGTTTCATGTTTCAGTTCTTAGGAGATATGTTCCATATCCTTCTCATGTGTTAGATTGGACATCATTGTTGGTCAAGGTTCAGGGGAAGGTGATTTTGGAACCTGTTTGCATCCTAGATCGTAGGACCATGGGCCTTTGAGGTAGAGAGGTTGATCGGGTTTGGGTGCAAAGTGGGGACATATATGATGAGACTGCAAGCTAATTGGGAGGATGCTACTTTATTATGAGTTCAACATTTGTTCAGTGACTTCCGGGAGGAAGTCAGTCATAGTGTTCTTTGACACTTTTTGATTATCATTATGGATTATGATTATGGAATTTATTATGGACTTTATTATGTATGATGTTAGATGTTAGATCATGGAGTATTGTTGACTTGATTCAGTTATGATGCATGATGATTATTAGAGACATTTTATATGTTGATGATGATATATTATTTGACATGGTTATATGATGGATGTTGTTCGGACTTGTGATATTTGGATATTGTGAGTAGACCTAGAAATGGAAAATTATTGGATGATGATATAGTTGTTGATAAAACTATAAATGATATTGTTAAATTTCTTTGATGTTGTTGTGATTCATATATCTAAATGATTTAGGAATTATATTTATATTATTTTGGATGTTCTGATATGGCCATGAGGCCGAAGGAGGTATTTGTGTTTTGTAGGTTAAACTATCACAACAAACATCGGGGGATTGGAGACCAACCACATTGGAATTCTAGATGAATTCAACAAGGTCACCATGGCAACATGTTTTGTTTGTGTGTGTTTGTATTTTGTTAGGGATTCCCATGGGGGAATCACCTTTAAATGTGACCAAGGGTTTTATGTGTTTCTTTTATTTGGTCCCTTTGTTTATGGTTGCATGTGTTTATTTTGTGGTGCTTTTACCCCTTTCATTATTCTTTAAATGGTGTGTAATATTATGAGTAATCATGTTATTAAGTTAATTAATTAAAATATTTCATAAGAAATTAATTAATAGAGTTGTTGGCCTTGAATTAAAGTGTTGTAAGAGATGTGTAAGTGATGTGTAAGTTAACTTTTGAGTGTGAAACACTCCACCTTCTTAGAAAGAATTTTCCTTAGGCTATTTTGGAGGCTTGTGGGACAAGTTAAACTTGTCTCATACCTCTTAAGTTTATTTACCAACTATACCTACGGTTGGGAGTTGAAATTAGACTTTTATAATGCATTTTGGGAAGACAAATTGTAGGTTTTAATTACACTTTTCTTACATGTTTTAATTTCAGTCCTTTTGGGTGTGGGTTGGATTTGAGTGTGGAAGTAAACTATCATATTATTCACCCACTTATTTTTAGGCATTGGAGAATGAAGTTGAATTTTGGGGTTGGGGTTGAGGATGTGTGATGTGGCATCCTACATGGATCCTCCTCATCCTCTTCTCTTCCCTCTTCTATAAAATATGAATTGCTTGCCTTGTTTTGGGTTGCTTCACTTTGGAGACTTCATTCTTGGGTGAATTTCCTTGTTATTTTGGGAGCTCTTGCTTGAAGAAGTTTTTGGAAGATTGTTACATGCTTGTGTTTGGATGTTTTGGATTGCTTGTATTGGAATAAAGCTTGTTGTTTTGGGAACTTAGAACAACTCCATCATGGAGAGGTAAGATATTGGCACTTGAAATGCTCTTATTTTATGAATGTAAATGTTAATGTGTGAATGTTTTGGCATGTTTGTGGGTTGTTGGGTAGATTGCCTAGGAATGGTGTAGGGAAGACTATGGGTTTATTTTGTGGGAGGCACAAGTGTGTTTTATGGAGGTATAAGGGTGGAGGAGTTGGGATTTGGGTTCCACCTTACAAAGAAATAGCTTGCATTTCTTTACTAGTTATGGGGTGCCATAAAGGTTGGGAGGCATAAGGAAATGTGAGGAATAAAGGGTACTTGTGGGAGGCATAAGGAATGTCGGGGTTTTGATATGATATACTTTGGCGGTTTGTAAATATAGGTGGTGATACCCATTTCTCCTTTTGGGAGGCATAACAAGCATCCGCCATAGTTCTTGCTCCTTTGGCTTTCTTGATGAAGCCTTAATAATGTTTTTCATGCTTTAATGTAGTTGTAAACTACATTCTATTTTTGATTATATTTTTATTGTGAAAATGTTGCTTGTGTGATTGTGGAAGCCTGTTGTTGCCATGAGTTGGATCACATATTTTATTTCATTGTGGTTGGGGCTCAGGGCCAATGAAGAAGGATGACTTCTCCTCTTCATTGGATGTCTTGGTTGGGTGGAGAGCGTTGTCTTTCCCCTACTCCTATTGTGATCAAATTGGAAGAATGAGAAGTATGCATGTTGCTGTTCTAGAGCTGAGAAAAGATAGTTTGACAGTCCCTTGTGAAATGAAATCTCATTGTAACCTTTCCCACTTGAAGTGGATGAACTTGTAAATGTTTGTAATGGAAAGATGTTGTACTGATTTGCAAGTTGTATATTGAAATGTAAAAGAGTTATACTCTATATTCTGTTTTGGAAAGAATGTGAAAGAATGATACAAAATTTGTATGTTGTATTTTGAAATCAATTGGGAAGGAAGTTGTAAAGTTGTATTTTAGAATAGATAAATTATTGCATAACCTTCCTCAAATTGTATCATTGTATTGAATTTAATCATCTATATGTGAGTTGTAATCTCTGTTTGAAAGGAAATGCATATAAAGGAAGTGTAATACTCTGTCTTTTGAAATATGTGAAAATTGGAAATCAGAGATGTATTTTAGTTTTTAAATAGTTTAATTGAGTAAAATAAATGTATTAGATTAGAATTGGAACATAATATAATACTTGGAAGAAGAAAATGGAAAATAAACCCTTTAAAATTTGATCTCTGTTTTGTATTTTCAAACTGGCAATTTATTTAATCCAAAATGCACAGACCGACCTGCAATCAAGAAATAATAATGAAACATTAAAATTGAACATGCTATGATATAAATGAGTTCAATTAGACAAAAATAATTAAAGGAAATATTTCAAAACCTAGCAAAATCGAGTTCAAAGTTTTCACAGTCGTTTTGCTATCAAAATTGTAAATTTAAAATTGGAATTCAATCAAATAGATCTACCTCAAAAATTATCCTAATTCCACCTAAGAAAAACTATCCATGTCTATTTGACATGTTGAGAGAGGAAGAAGATCAAATTGAACAAATCTCACAAGTTAAAATTTACTAGTTTGCACTATAAAAGCCTGCAGGCCGTTTTCTTGAAATTGACCCCTTAAAATTTGTAATAATAAAAAATTAATAATACCTAAGTAAATTTGATGCCGTGATTTCCAGAAAGTCCTTGTTTTCCAAAACCGAGCTCTCTATCAAAAGTTATGTCCTTCTAAAGTTTTTCTTCATTTGGCAAAAAACTTTTGGGAAAAATTTCCTTGGCGGGCCTGTGGGCCCGAATTTTTCCCTTAGAGCTTCAGCAAAATTTTTGGGAAAATTTTCCACTTTTTGCTGCCACCCCATAGCCAATCATAGGTTTCCACATGGCACCACGAGGTGTTAGTGGGGGGCGGATCCCTTTTAACTTAGCGCTTCCAGAAAAATTTTGGGAAATTTTTCCAAATTTTCCCCGTCGGTCTGCAACCAATCAGGTGATGCCACATGGCATTATGAGGCATCAAATGAAACTGGGTCCCTTTTTCGCTTTTGATTTTGGAAAATTTTGGTAAAATTTTCAAAGTTTTTCCTACCATCCTACCGGCCTGTAGCCAATAAGGAGCTGCCATATGGCATTGCAAGGTGTCGGTGGAGGCACAGTCAATGTTACCCTCTTAGCCCTTTAGGGCATTAAAATGAATTTTCTCCCCACCACCCCGCTTTCCCCGCGTTGGCTTAGGTGATGCCACATGTCCCTTGTGGACTTATGGGAGTGCGGGCACAAAGTTGGCTCCTCGGACCACATGGGAGATTTTTCAAATGTTTCCCGCCACCCCACTTTTTCCTGTGCTGCCTTAGGATGTGCCACATGTCCCTTATGGACTTGTGGACCTGCGGGAGCATAGGCGCAAAGTTGGCTTTTCGCCCCACGTGGAAATTTTTCTAAATGTCTCCCGTGGCCCTACAGACCTGCATTCTTCTCCGAGAAATTTTTCTCCCCACAGCCCACAAACCCACCCTTGGGGAAAAATTTTTCCCTTGGGTCCACAAGCCCCTTTTTGGGGAAAATTTTCACCCCAAGGCCCGTCGGCCCATAACTTGAGAAATATGAGGAGTTAGGAGGAATTATTTATATCAATGGAAAGGTGAGGAAATTTACTATCCAATGGGAATGATTTAGGGAATTTTTGAATGTGTTAAGTGTGAGAAAAATCAAGTTGAAACTTTAAGCTGTTAGAGAGTGGGTATGGTGAGGAATTACCCTCTGAACCTAATTGAATCTTCTAACCCTAAATTTTGGACCTTATGACTTCTAATAATTGTTAATAAAATAAAAGTATATTCTAGTAGATTAGAATTTTTCCGAAACCTATTAGTGACAATTGTTGTCTTGTAACTGGTTAAAGACTATTTTAAACAAAAAAAATTATTCCATAATTTTCCTAACTAATCCTAGGTTGTTCTTAGGTCTCAAGTGGGTTGTTTTAGTGGGCATTATAGTTTCGATAAGAGCTCCCATTTTGCTTGCATAGGATAAGGTCCCAAGATTTTAGAATCATTTGTTGACTCCTCCGATGAAGATGAATCATATGTTAGATCTACACGTTTTACATGCTAAGGTTAATAATTGTATCTTAGAGCTTCCCAATTAGAGATGAGTTCGACTATTGTGGTACTAATGTCAAAAGCAATATTGAGAAAATATTTGTAAAGCAGGATTTCACGCTAGAAAAAAATCCCAAAAGAGGAGGAAGTGACATTGGGTATTTGATAAAATTTAGGGACACACACGCAATGGCTTTTATTGCTTGAAGCTTCAATTTCCCACATGTACGTAGGTTTTTGTAAGACCAAGATCTTGTATCTTTAATAAGTGTAACAAATTTCATATTTATAGGGCATTGCAAGTAGCCATTAAAGAGGTTTAATGTTGGGTTAGGCTGAGATTCTATTTCGAAACACGAAAAAGTGTTTTTTTGCCAACATTAAGGAGACGAACGATCGACTGCAAAGAACAAGGGGAAATTTCAGCAACACGTGACATGTTTCTTGTACACTCATGTCATAGTAAACAACACTATCTGTAAGCATTTGTGAAATGTAAACTTGGTAGGTTGTTCTCAATTTGAGCTCGAAGAAATCATTGAGAGAATGTGATGGTATGATTCAGAGCATTGCTTTGCCTTTGAAGCATATTTTACGACATATTTAAGGACAACATGTTGGGAAGGTAGAGGTTGAAAGGTGACACTGGCTCTCTGAATGGATAACATTGTGGGGTTATGGATGTTTGGTCTATCATCATTTCCTGCAAACGTGTATTGGGGCTTCTGTAAGTATTTGATGGCAAGGGCTGATTCTCCACAAATCCCAAGGCAATTTGAATCGACACTGCAAGTTGGATCCTTTCTTTTGCAAGCATTTTTATCAAAGAACTTGGCATGTCTTTAGACATGATTCAATAACTCTTCCAGGTCCACATATGTATTAACACCCAATATTTTTGTTTGCGGTCAACAAGCACGAATCATCTTTGATGGATTGTTGAATGAATTCTTAGATGCGGGCCAATGATTCCATACTGAAACAAATTGATCAAAGTAGCCTTTAATTTTATTGATGGCATCCATATCACTCTAGTCGATTTTCTCGATGTCGGGTGCTACCGAAAGCCATAACAATCCATGCACATCTAATGAACTGTGATGTTTCCATTCACACCTAGTGGAAAAAAATAACTATAAGCAATGCTCGTAATTGGGGAAAAAGGAAAAGGAAACAAGACTCACCTATAGCAATAGTCTTGTGCTCTAAGGTGTTTTTGTAAGACCCCTTCACGAAATATTGATAATTTTTATGCAAGTATGTTGAAACACGATGTGGGTTGGAAAAATGTTTTGATTCCCCATTTTTGGGCATCTTAAGCATCAACAGGATCATCCGGGCATAACATTGCGGAGGTTTGTCCATTTTGTGTTAACAACACTTAAAGTAAAGAATAATGTGGGGTTGCCAAGCTGTTCAATCATGTCTGAAACTTCACTCCAACTTTTTGACTAGAAGGCACATGTTCCTCGAAGAGTGTTGCAAAGCACATCAAACTTTCGGGAAGGATATCAACAGGATTGTCACGAAGGCATTGGCGAAGAACCCTATAGTTGGTGGGGTTGATTGATTGATATCATGTTTTATGAATACGGAAGTCATAGCTTGGCTTTAATGGTGCATGATTAGGTTAAGAAAGAAGTATTTGAAGCAAGGGTGACTATCAAAGCAGTCATCATAGTTTTCAATCAATTGCATTACGTACTCATGAAGCTGAACCTCTTTCATGCATGGTTCTTTGAACATAGTTGCACCCGTGGGTAGCAAAGTTGGAAACACCATCATGAACAATCCTTTTGTGTTGTATTCATTAATAAGCGAAAGACCAATTTCTAGCCATGACAAAGAAAAGGGTGATCCTTCCACAGAACCTTACACGAACCATTGAATTTCATCCTATTTAGAACCGGAATTATGGAATATCGGGAGAAAGGACAATGGAGGGCTGCTTGTAGAGGGGATGTAAATGCATCAAGACCATGTATTTTGGGTTCCACTCCATTGGAGGGGGATGTCAATTTCAACAAATTTCAAGATAAAGGAGAGATTAATATGTTCTGCATGCAAGATGAAAAGGGCACCGTAGTCAATGAGAACATCTTTGTAGTATGGATCATTAGCAATTTTGTACTATAGGGTGGACCACACATGAGCTCCTACTTACACAGAATTCATAATTTGTTTGGTTTGGTCCTTTTCTTTGTATGATCAAGATGTCTAGCTCGTTAAGACGACACAGAAAGTATTTTACAATAGATGAAATATTTTATGGAAAGCTCGATAGTGTGGCTTTCGTATTTTTATTTTCCATGCACCTGGATAACTTGTGGAATGGGATTGACTCGTGGAATAAGCATTTCCTTAACTTGTGTCAAGCATTGTAGAACAAGAGGTTGATATCATGGGTCCATGAGGTTCCATTTGGAGAAACGGTGACCAATTTCTTGGGTCCATGTCGTTCCATTTGGAGAAACGGTGACCAATTTTCTCGAGTGGAACACCTATTATACATATACACTCCTCTAGTCATTTTCCAAATCATTTCGGGGTAATTTTCCAAACATGCAGAGAAAGTCTTGTGCCTTTGAAATTGCATCCACTTTGAAAATTACGTTTCACCTCCATAATGGATGGGAGTACAAGGAATGTTTTTGTGTGTATGACAATCCAACAAATTGCAAATGTTTGGTTGCACATGCGAGCTTTGTTGAAAACGAGGGACAAGGTCGAGAGAGGGCATGTGGGGCGCTTTACTGAGGGGCTGGAACCAAGCATGCAAAGTGCTTCGTTGTTTTCAAAAACATGGTTATAGGAGCTGGATGGGATGACATAACAAGGTGCTTGCTTTAGCAAACACCAACATTATACGATTCTTGTAAAGACAACCACCTTGGCGATTGTAGACATGATAAATGTATATATTCGTGGGAAATTGTGAAAATACAACGTGAATAAGTTTCGTGTGAAGAGAAAATAAAAGACTATATATTTTGTTTAAATACAATAACTATAGAAATAAAAAACATGCTTAACATATCTATGTGACAAACATTGTACAAAAGCAATGTGAATTAGTATTATGTATACATATATACGAGGGGGATACAAAACAAGGTTCAATGCACATGGTTGGAGTCAATTGAAGTTCCTTTTAACTAACATGTTTTTTAACAATGCATGCCTTTATGAAGAGGACATGCGGGATATTGTTTTTCAAAAAAAATTTCCAAAAGGTGGATAGCATAAACTATAAGCTAAATGGGAGTAGAAGAACATGAGCCATCTGTGTCCAAGCCAAAATTAGTGGGGGCTGAAATATGGAGTTTTTACTATTCAAGTGGGTTTTCACTTTGTACTATTCTTTCTTTATTGAAAGAGTGAAAAGATACACATTTCCAATGATGTGGTCAAAATCCTCTATGTAGCCTAATCATCAATAGAGAAGAAATGCAAGTCTTCAATAGTAATTCTCATAATAATTTCAGCAGTTACATCAAAGGTAGTAACTCCTTTAATCTCTCATGTAACATCCTTCAAATGAAATCTAAGAGCACACATGTAATCACATTTTTCAACATGAATGTTGCATTTGATGCAAGACCATTCACCATTTTTTTCTCTTGAACCGTTTTTTACATTGTATGTCATCAATCATTTGAGGACAATCCATGTAAAAGAAATTATCCATGATAATGTTTGACACTTAAGCATCGACTGACACTCATTCATTGTGGTCAAAATTACCCATCTCTAATATTTGCGACAATGTGGCTACAAGAACCATTATTTGTGGAGAGCCACCCAACCTTGTTATTACGGATGAACAAGGAATAAATGATTGGGGTGAAACTATCCATTCATAGAGTGTTGATGTCTCCAAAAAGGGAGGGTTTGACGAAACATCTAGTAGAGGAAACAATTTTGATTGTAGTCCCATTGAAAGAGGAAACTTGGGCAAATTTTATTGCCAAAATATGATAATCTAGTAGAGAAAGTATTTCTGACACCTCCCTGCTAACATCTTCAAAGTGGCGACCCTACAAGGTGATGTAAATACCGCAACCTGAGATATTGTGCATCTGTAATGATCTCTTCACAGCCGTGTACTTATCTCTGTGACAAATAGTGGAGAAAGGATAGATGGCCATAGCAATACCAATAAAATCTGCCATTGAACCAAGAGGGGTGGCTGGTATATTTTTTATTTCTTTGAAATGGAAGTGATGGAGTGGAACTTCTTTTTTCAAATAAATTGTTGGAGTAACAACAAAGGACACATGCAAGAAAAACTCATCGCGGTTATTCAAATGATTGTAGGCTTGATTTGCGTTTGTAATTCTACCATTTGATATACTGTAAAGGTTGCCATTTTTAATGAGGGCGTAAAATTTATTAGCATCCTTGTTGAAACAAGTGATCTATATCTCCCCCCTTTGTTGTCTACAAAATCAAACAAAATAGGTTCCACTTCGATTTGTATTGCGATATTATTGAATGCTCATTTTAGCAAGAGCTCGCCTTCTATCATCCACACCCTTAACAATGTAATTAATGACGAAATTTCAATGGGAGACTTGACACAAACAGATGCAACATATTTCTAGAAAGGAGGTGTTTTTGGAGACAATTGTTTGCATACAACATTCATTATTTCTTTGGAGCCCTCTTTTCCTCAAAAATCATGGGCAAGAATGTGTACAAGTGAGCCAGCTTTGGTTGGCTAGAAACAAAACTTTCCATGTCACTTATAAGAACAGTCCTGGAAAGAAGAAAGGGGAAAATGTCATCGGGCATAAATCTTATGAACATTATGTTGTATATCTACAAGAAGGAAAGATACAACACTTACAATTCGTTTTTTAATCATTCTACATATATATTTGTGGAGGCGAACAATATAGCCTTCTTGTAAAGTTTTATCGGCCACTATACTAGAAAATTTTGAGGGAAGGAGCATAGTTTGAATATGATCTCCATTAGAAAGTTCCTCTCAATGTTGGATTGCAGAGCTCAACAAAGGGGATACAAGTTCAATATTTGTAGTGTTAGTTTTGCATAGAGGGATCCTTCAATGATTTTCAAAACCCCTCCTTCATTTAACATCATATCCATCAGTGTAAAAGGTGCAAGCACCGACTGAAAAATGCAAAGCTAAGGGAGAAGTAAAAATTGTAGTGATTCCATTTGTGGGGAAAAAAGAAAGAATGGAACAAAATAGGTTGGTTTTATGTGGAAATATACAAAAACTTTTGGACCAAAATTAAACACAATAAAAGATACCGCCAACCTAAAACATATCTATGTACTACAATTTGCTTGACACAAAGAGATACAATTTAATTTTTTAAAAGGAAAACCATAAACTAAAATTAGCATCCAATACACAAGGTGCTCACAAAATAACTCACCAAATTTGAAATAATTGCACACCCATCTCGCCATAATTTATCCACATTTATAGCAATGAAAGGTCTATTGAACTGAAAAATAATTATTAAAAAGAAAAACACATAGTTACAAATGCACCACTTATAAATTTTTATGGATTTTTCCACATCAAAAATTAATTTTCCAAGACACAAATATAGATGCAAAAATAACATTGAAAACTTTTTCCTTTGTCGGATGTTTACTTTTTATGAGAGTTTTCATTTTATTTTTCAATTTATATTGCTTTGCATGTAGTAGTTCTTCATTTGTGGCAATAAATGGCATGTGGACGAAACACTATATCAAGAAACACTAACAAAAAATATTACTACAAAAAAATAATTTTATTCAAATCTAATTCAAATATAATGTTTATAGTCATAGTCATATATATTTTAAATCATAATATATAAAATATACATACTAAAAAATAATTTAAAATCAAATATTTTATATATATATATATATATATATATATATGAAAATAATTTTATTATATTTATTTTTAATATTTTCACGTTTTACATGCACTATATTTACAAGCTCCATGAATAAATGGAAAAAAAAATGAGAAGTTATTCATAATGTACAATGGTGTTTTCTTTGAGAGGGAAAATGATGTCATTCCCATGGAAAATTGCATGCTAAAACATAGAAAATATTAAGTGTGTAGTGTGAATTAGACCCAAAATGTAAGACAAATTGTAGTTTGTGTAGTCGTGACCTCACATTTTCCTGAAACTTTTTTTTAATGAAAAATGTTGTTCTATTCATGGCCTAATTTTATTTTCGTCATTGGTGTTACAAACTTAGATTTGGTTGGGTTTTTCCAATGTATATCTATTGTCAACAATGAGACCTGTTTCGATGAAATTCAAATTCATCAAACACAGATTTCTTTATTATCTTTAGATTTAATTTGTGGATTACAATCGGAGGTTAGTTTTGATCAAATCATGCCCAATTTGCAATTAAGATATATTTGTTACAATCAAATATAAATCACGAGAAAAGTTATTTTTATTATTATTAACATTAAATATTATATTGCCATGAGTGGTAATTTTACAAGAGTACTAATTTCTCAATGGATACTATAATCTCTAGAGTTCTTCCAATTTACAAACATTACAACTAATTAAAACTTGTTTCAATTAGGGTTCTTAGATTATCTCTTGAGACTAGGAATGGGGGTACAAACACTAATTACTCTGTCCCATTGATCATATTTATGAGGAGTAAGTATAATGGAGTCTTTGTTTCTCTCAAAATCTGTAGGTGTATACTTATCAAGTCCTTTCCCTCTTCAACATTTTGTTGTTTAATAGATACTACTCCGACCTATTTCTATAAAAAGATAAGATGTATATCAAACTGTATTTCTTTCTTGCAACAATGCCAAATGTAGCAGTCCCTGTGAAACATACTATGTACTTATGAATGTTGATGCTTCATTCACTATAATTTATGTCATGTTCAACATTTTGAATGTTTAATATATTATGTACTTTTGAATGTCTTGTCATTTATGTGATGTTCAATATTCTGCAACTCGCTTCTTTCTTGCAACAATGCCAAACTTAGCTTAGACTATCAAAATCAATCACACCCATTATCAACATCAACTACAAAAGTAATAACTATCTCGCTAAATCAAATGACATACATTGTTGGCATTCACATTGCATTGTACACATGTGATTTCTAGTTAACATTGTAAACATGTAAATATTTTTCATTATTATTTAAATTTGAAACTTATTTTCTACTATTTTTTAAAATATTAATATTTTAGTTATCTTTTTTTCTTATCGATTAAAATAAATTGGTCTCTTCACTAATCATATGGTTTATCTTTATTTATATTCAAAGGCTTCATTTGAATCACAACAAAAAAACTATTAAATATATCTATTGTAATTTAAAATTATGTAAATATTTAGAAAAATTTAAGATTAAAATGGAAATTAAAATTAAATTTAGTAAATATTTAAGTTTTTAAGTAATTAATATTCCAAATAAACTAAAGTTAACTTATAAGTTAAAACTTTAACAAGATATTGAAATTTAAAGTTGATTTTTATGAGGATATTACCATATAAATTAGTAGTATGGTATTTTAAATATATCTAATTGTAAAAGGTATTTATTGATAGTATCACTTTAAAAAATGGGTTGGAAAACTCTATCGCATGATTGAGATATTATGATATTTTAAAACCTTTTTCTTTATAAATGATAGTAAAATAGATGTTAAAATTAAGGTATTGCATGAATGAACCGCTAAAAATATTTGATGCATAAGCAAAAAGAGGGAATTGTTCGCTTTTTTTTTTTTAAAAAATATCTTCATATATTATGATATGGAAAAGAAAAGAGAAAGAAAAACAAATCCAATTGCCAGAAATATTCCTAAATAGCTACCAAGGAAAAAGCTAAAATGCATAGCTATGTTTTCAAAAGACAAAATAATGAATTTTTTACAAACTATAACATTATGCATTTTTAAAATGAAAAAGATTCATGTCATATTTGTCTATGAATTTATCCATTTTCATTTTCATAAAATAGAACATAAAAGATCATATGCAACAATTTTTAGTAGATAAACATATTTTCTATTCACCAAAACAGTCACACAATTAAAAAGATGAGAATCCTTGAATTTAGTTTGAAATACACACAAGTTGTCCACAAACATCAAAATGTAAAAGCATAACAGTTAAAATAATTTTTTTCCCAAATTTCTTCATGAATGCATGAGGAATTTCTTTGGCTACTTTCTTTTTTTCCTGGTCATGTTTATCCTTGTCAACAAGGACACCCATCTTCTTCAATTTGTGTGAGGGTACATTTTTTTGCATCTTTTGCTATATCTAAGAGCAGTCCAAAACCTCTGGATATGAAATAACTATGCATAATTTGGAAAGATACACGACAAATTTCTCTTGTAAGTTTGAACGTTTCTTAAGCATCTATGTAATCCTAGGTTTCTCAAGCCTTGGCTTTCTGTAATGTAACACACTCACAACAAAGTAACTTATTTTCAATTGATCATCCCTCTACAGGTGTGGTGTAGTCAGAGTAACACTCAGAAGAGGGTAGTCCATGATGCTTCAGGATTTCATTGCTTCACGCTGAAGGGAATAAAATAATAAACACATAAAATATAAGACAATAAATTCTATTATAAATGAAGAAAACAATGACAGAAGCTTTAATAACCTTTCTAGAACAAAGTGTAACACTCAACTTGGGGCATATCAATGTGGCATCCCCAAGGAATTTACCCTCTCAACACAAAATGATTCCTAGACCCGATGAAGGCACATGCCCCCACATATCTTTCAAGGCTACTCAAAAAAAATTAGAAGCATCAATTTCTTACAAAGCAGGAACAAAATAATGATATGTAGGAAAATATAACATGCATTTATTTTTCATATGGAAAACTACCAAGATAAAGATGAATAATATAAAAATTCCAAATCAATGGATTTTAGATTGAAATACATTTAAATATATTGTCAGTGCAATTTTTTCCACATTCACTTGAAATTTATTTTGTAATAAAAATATCAATATAAAATGAAATACTATGGGGATAAAAATAACCTTCAGAGGACCGTTGTTTCAAAACACAAGCAAAGCCACAACTCCAATAATCAATCGTTGGATTTGATGGTGCCTCCAAGGGTGATCCTAGAATTTCTGCTGGGGAGGTGTAATTTGGGATCATAAAGGTTGTTTAGTTGTTGCTTATGCTGGAAAAATGGGGATTTAGACAAATCATTATGTAGAATCCCTAGCTGCTCTATGGGGGCTAAGGGTTGCCAAAGATTATAATATACAGAACATAATTTTGGAAGGAGATTCACTAAACATCATCAATCACCTAAATCAAATTTCTCCTCCTAGTTAGACTATCAAGGACTTTATTATGGAATCCATAAGTATTTGTCAAAATTTCAAGAATATCATCATTAGGCATACTTATAGGGAGGGGAATAAGGTTATGGATACCTTGGCCAATGTTGGCATCAATAATAATCTAACCATATGGGATAATAAAAATTACATCCCTAAGGAGGTACATAATAGCATTAATGCATATAAATATGGACATTCAAAGATAGAGTAGAAATAATAATGGTATAGAAACGGGCTTTAGCGGATGTGAAATATCACAGATGTGAGAACTATCATCCTAACTACAACCATATTAACACCCATGATCCTGCATAGGTGGTTGGGTTCTTAAAAATGGGAAAGACATAAGGAAGATAAAGATTCAAATGAGGGTTTTGAGTAGAAAATTTGTAGGAATAGTAGGGAGAAGAAGAAAGCGGAGGTGCCTCATGCCAACTGGAGCCCTATAGTGATCCATCCTGGAAGGACAATGTGTAGCTATGGAATCTCTTACATAAGGGCAAATTTCAAATTTTATAGAATGCATTTAGGGACATGATTAAAATATTTTGGTTCATTTTCCAATGGACTAGAAGGATAGAAAGGTGAAATATGGTGGCCACCATGTTACTATTAATGAAGATTTGATTGTTGAGGCTACATGCCTCGAGATGGAGGGATATCATTTTTTTAGAAAAAGGATTGACAAGGCCGTGAGGCTAAGAAATTATCTAATGAGGGAGAGGAGCTGGAATTTGTTTCTATGGGTATCAGGGTAAGTTCTATCCCAAAGCCATTTGATGAAGTCACAAATATGATGGTTAGGTATATTTCTCTGTAAGGGTGATGCAATATTGTCCCTGTTAAGCACCTAATTTTTCTTAATCACTTTATAAGGCAATTTACGGTCTAATTCTCACATTACCTATTAAATTCCCTTAGTGCTCCATTTTGGAATTTTGAAGAACTCTTTGCTATCCCTCTCCACCAGGGCCTCATCTTCCTACTTCATAAGCATTGTGTTTCCAAATTCCATGGCTTTATGACCACTCCTAGTGATCCACACATCACTACCTCCTATGCTCCCACTCCCATACTGGAAATCTCTTCCAAACCCAAGACTAAGAACCCAAAGCTTCCAAAAACTGACATCCCTTAATTTACTGGGTTCTTAGAAGCAACAAAGAGTTAGAAGTTGCACAAAATTTGCTGCATATTATAAATTTTGGCCTAGATACGACCCTACATTAGGAGGGAATAACATTAGGTTAGAGTATTTGAAGAAAGAGATGAAGCATATAAATAAGGACATACAGTGCATGGAAAAGTAGAAAGGCAAAAGAAAAATTGATGATGATAATGACATTGGGAAGGATCAGATTGCTAACATTTACAAGAAACTGAACTCACTGGACAATAGATTGGGAGAGTAAAAGATATGCATGATTATAACATGGCTATCTTCAATGTCATTAGTGATTTTTTTAGAGCAACATGTTCGAAGCATTACCATGATTAGCGGGATCCCTGACACTATTTTGGAGAATGAAAAAGAGAGAATCCATACCATCTCACAGCTGAACACAACTAACCCAACACACATAACCACATTGGTGTTGTTCACCTCGCTATAAACTATCCAATCTAGAATCGATAGAGCATCCAAGAAGTAATCTCCCTTGGGATAGTGGGCATCATTTTAGTCACTGCTCTTTTTGGTCTTTTTGTTGTTTCTATGTTGCTTTTGTGTTGTATTGTTGCAATATATGTTATGTTTTGTTTCTTTCTTGTAACTATCTTTTGGTTACTATTGGACATAGTGTTTTATCTGGATTTTGATCCTCTTTTTGATATTCCTTTATAACTATATTTGGTTATTGAGTCCTTTTTGTAATAGGGTATAGTCCCTTTAAAACTATTTACCAATAATAATAATAATAAATCAATCCTTCAAGTGCACCTCACTGTAGACAATGGCCCTTGGCAAGTCTACATCCCCCTTCTATAGAAACTTGCAATACATGAAAGAGGAGTTATTTATGCTTATAAACTATATAAAAATTATTAGGCATCAAACAAAATTAGTAGCCTAAACTAAATGGAGAAAATCCAAGGGTTTTAATATTAAATTCAGATGTGCACATTATTTCTTTAATAAAAATCATAGGGTTCTCAATAAAATAATAGTTAAACTCATATTTGCAATTTATTTCTTCAAATAAAATAATAGCTAGATTAAAATCTACACAAAATTTCTTCAAATAAACTAATAGGTGGATTTAGACCATGTAAGTATTTCAATACCCTGTTTTCAATGTAAATTATTAACTTATAGTGATCAATGAGTAAAACCATCAATAACAAAATACTATCTCGTAAATTATTTTATATAATTAACCATCACTCTTACTAATATTAATTCTTGGTAAATCCATAAACACAATAGTTACATGAAGGATCTATACATGTATGCCAATTAAATAATAGAAATGATGGAATGACATCATTTTCTCTCTAATAATGTGTCAATGATTGGTGTGCACGTAAATTGGTTCAAAGGTATAGAGTTTCACTTATTCAATTTAAACAACAATAATGTATGAGGACAATCATAAAACAAAGGAATCAATAAAGATACAATTAAATGACACTACTTTCAACTGCACTAAGAATGATCAAAATTTTCAAAAAATATATTTCTTACGCTAAGTAAAAACATCCATTTAACTAGAGTTGTATTTTTAACAAAGACATGCATTTCTCATAGTTTTGACCCATGTACCCAACCTGATTAACTCCTTTTGAAATCACAATGAACAAAAAAACACTCTTTTTATATATGCCGATGCCATTCCAATTGAGTTTTGTGGCAAAATGCGAAAAAATTAATGTTAAATAGTTTTGTAGCATACATAGATGTTAATTCCGAGGAAGAAAAATATACATTCATGTAGGCCAACCAGATAATCTTCTTACAACAACACAATAAAATCCAACAAATACCATAAACAAAAACCAAAAGAAAATCATGATGCCTCAAAAAGTATTTCTCTATCTCCATATTTATAAATGTTAGAGAACATGACAAATGCAATACTTGATTCCCTGGACAAGAGTGTTCAAGACTATTCTAAAACTTCCTTCACATGAAAATAAACCATGCCCATGCATCCTTCATGAAATACAAACGTGATTTGATATCAAATTAACATTTGTTGGAAACTAGGACTCTGAGGGGGGTGAATTAGCATTTGTTCAATTCTTAACTCTCATTTCAATTCCCTTAATTTGTAACATTAACACCAGAACAACATCTACAAGAGAAGTAAACATAAGAGAAATCACATAGAAAAAACATTCAATGTGGGAAACCAAAGCGGGAGAAATCCCCTCTGAAACCAAGAACTAGCTTAGAAAAATAATGTATTATATCTCTTACATTGATTTCAAAGTTGAGCTTTATGCAAAATGGAGTTGTAACTAAATTGTTTTAACCAACTAATACTTAGTATTTGAAAATCTTGATTTCCTAAGAAGCTTCAACTCCCAACATCAACTAGGCTTCTACATGTTTCTTTTGTAACCAACAACTCACAAGGAAACAACTAATCCCTCCCCTAAGCACTTAGACTTAAGTAAGATTTTGATCACACTAATTTTTGTCTCTTACAACTGAGAGTGACCACTATATTATCATACTTTTATCCTCAATTTTATCTTTTATTCACTCTCTTCTAATCATCTACTCAAAAACCAATCTCTATCATACAAAGCTTCTTTCATACATAAATTCTTATCATACCTCAGTCCTTCAATTTGTTGCATACACCTTGATTTTAAATACATTAGCATACAATCAATTCTCATATTCATTCTCTTTAAAACTCTTCTCACATTATCTCATTATGTTGATCCATGAATCACACACTCTTCAATGTTCTTTTCTACTTCTTAACTCACATAAGAAAAGGCTCATCAAAGCTTCAACCATCTTCACTCCTCTTTCATGGAACTAATATATTTTCTAGCTTGTACTAAAACACATTCATATCTTCATGAGGATAAACTTTTTTTCACACTCTTTTCACAAAGACATGCTATCTCAGCAACAACATATACATTTTGATTTGTACATTCACACATTCACATCTCTTTCAAGCTTCATCAATCATACAACCAACACAAAACTTAGTTTTGTAGACAACAACAAATCTTGATGTGAGTTTTAAAATTTAACTTTATTTTTACTTTAGAATTGAACAAGGGAGATAAAATAATTAAACTTAAACCATCTACATCTTTTCATAATTTCCTCTACTGAAAGCTTTGTCATATCCTTTAAGATCTACAACATGTTTTGGATACATCAAGGATAGAGAATGACATATCCAGACTTTTAATATTCTTGCATGAGTTTTTCCTACCCGACAAGATTATTTTTTTAACTTCTATTCCTTGAAAAGTAATGTTTTTTTTGAATTCTTCCATCGAATAATATTTTCCATCTTTATTAAAATATTCTTTCATAGTGTAGTTAGCTTGAGAGAGCGTTACAAAGGACCTTTCAACTCCTTTTCTATTCTTAAACTTCCATTCTTCACAATTTTATTATTTAAACTTCATAATTTGTTTTATCTTCTTCATTTGAGCCACAAGGGAGTTCACTAAAATATTGAACTAGTCATGAAAATTTTTAAGCTTGAATGAGTGGAGGGGGTCATGATCTTATACTAGTTCATGTTGACATGACTACTAGATGTGTAAAATCTAGGCATGAAGATTTCCTAAATAAAACATCTCATCTTTACACATTGATCAACCTAAATCATGTATTATTCTGTCCACAGACATGTGTAAAATTTATAATAAACAATGAGAAACTCTACAAAACACTTTATGGATTGAATAAATATTTGAATAATGTTTTTTGTAATCAACCAGAGAACAAAGCTATGCAAATTCTCCTTTATGAAAAGAGAGAACCATGACATAATATTCACTATTTTGATAAGACATACTTCTATTTTCATGTTTTGGAAACTCTAAAGATTTCTCATTCAAGAAAGGTTTCAATTTCATTTTCAGGGGATTAGATGCATTCACTTCGCTACTTAAGTCTAAAAATTGATCTTTTATCATGCCAAAAAGAACCAACGTACATAATTTGTAAATTGTTCTTGACTTAGGGTTTTGAAAAATGAAATCATCGTTCACTCTTTTGAGCTTTTTAAAACTTTCCATTAATTTATGAGCCACTATGGTTGTAAAATAACTTCAATAGATGGCCTTAATGCAAGATCCAATCATTCACTTGAAATAAATTAGGGGAGAGGGTCAAGATGTTATGCACATATTCATTTATTCATGACTTAAATCAAAACAAGTCAGTCTAATTTAGAGCATATTTATCATAAACCCTCCACCTTCATAACTTTGCATCTCATCTACACATTATGATAATCCTTCATCAAAAGAACACTTTAAGAATATAACTAGCACTATCTTCATCAGTTTATGAATATGGTTTGTAGGATGAAATTTACAAGAATCAGAATTTAGTCCTCTTGACAAGGGTTGAACAAGGAAGTTAATGATCAAAAAAATTACTTTCACTGAAATTTACCAAGTAAATGTTGAGTTGCAACTAGTTGAATTGAACATGTATAAATTTCTCACATTCCTATCTTAGTTTAAAATCATGCATACTTATGAAATCTTCCTTGAAGCACTAAGCAAAGTTTGACTTAAGAAGACCTTCAAATTATAAAGGGAGATGTTTATTCAAATATCACTAGAAAATGAATGATCTAACTTAAATATCTTTATGAACTCTAAGAACACCTTATATACCTTCTCAACAACAGGGGATCAGCTTGAAACCTTCAATTTTGAACTATATAGCCAAAGATTTTCAAAGCAAGATCATTCCTATCTGAGACATTCAAAATGAAAATTAACAATTCCATAATTTTGATCTAGAAGAGACATTATAAACTTATGAGGATTTTCCATAACTTTCACAAATGATTTGGGGTAAAAAAATCATTTTGTGCTTACCGCTTCAAGAGGAAGGCTTGAAAATAGAGAAACCCTATTAAAAAAATGAACAAAACTTTTTTGTTTCTTGTCTTATTTCCCTAATTTTTTTTGCATAATTTTAGTCTTGGAGTTATCTTCAAAAATTTCTTCTATGATTTATCTAAAGGGGTCTCAATAAATTTTTTGGATGCTATGAAGACAAGGTGTTTAGATTGCATGTCTAAAGAAACCAAGTTTTTAGTAAAATGTGAATAACTTCACAATATTTTTAAAATTTTAATAAAACTTGATAATATGGACTAAAACACACCCCTATACATGATTCAAAGGTTCTTTTATCATAAAATTATTTTAATTTTCATACCAATCTCATTTTTCTATGACTTTAATGTTAGTCCTCAAAGGCATTTTTAAAGAACATTAGAAATTTTTCTCCAAAAGCTAAACTAATCACTTTGGATGCTCATACATGACATAGGATGTGTTCCTTGGATCCTTTCATGCTTACCTAGACTTTTCATGACCTGAATTTTTCTCATACACTTCATTAGATCCGTGAACTAGGCCTAAATGACCCAATTTTAACTATGCCACCCAACACTTTACTTAATGCTCACTCCAAATGATCATGCACATGGTGGGACAATCAATATTGACCTATGGAACACTTGAGCTAAGAAAAAAAACCATCTCCATACCTCTGGTGGGTTCATACCTCACTAACTAAGCACACTATAACCATCCCGAAACCATCCCGAATGCACAATAAACCTTATAAGGCACTACTAATTAACCTTCATGTCGTTAAACCAAACCTCACTTCACCACTCACACCTTTTCCATCAATTCCACTTGACATCAATGATAACACTAATGCACCAGGATTCAATAATCCCCCCATTTTCATTTATGGCAACACATCAAAACCTTTGATGGCAGCCAACCACATCATCTCGTAACATTCATATATTAGTTTTGAAAAAAATCTCCTATTTTATATACATGAAAAATGTACACACATCAAACTCCATAAGTAATATGAATGAAAATAATGACAAATGCACACACATCAAACTCGTGAGTAGCATGAATGAAAATAATGACAAAGCATGGCTTGACCTTAAGAAGCCCCCCTTTGGATTAAGCTTACTCCATTTCTAGTTGTGCTTTGACTAGATGTATGGATGTCTCTAAAAATCAGCCTCATTAATCCTGCTAAACATATGTTATATATATTCACATATATCAATTCACCATGCATAAAAAATCTCATACTTCTCCCCCTAGGATCATATTATCCTTCTTTGTCTAAAGCTATAATAAGATGCCAAACAACTACCTTCACCCCAATTCTACATGAGAGGATCCTACACAAGCCCAAAATGGACTTCTATATTCAAAAATGATCTATCCCTCTATAGGTAACATACAATCACTATATCTTCTTAAGTACCCTACCTCAGATTTCCTTTTAATCTCATATCACACTTCTCCTCTTCACACATATCTTCTTTGACTTTCTTTTTAATTTCCTTATACTAGCTTCTTTCTCAACATTAAAATTATTTATCCTTGTTTCTCAACCCCCATCCTATTGTCTTATACCCCACTATGTATTTCAAATCATGTTAGAACAATCAAATAAATGATCCCAAATTAGTCCAAATAACAAGCTTACTCTCATATGTCAAACCTGCCTCATAGGTCCCTTAAGAATAACATACTTGCATCATTCATGGTTGATGGGATTCATCTAAAGATAACTCTAATACCAACCTTTCAAGAGACATCAAGTCCTTATTTGGACCTAAAATTACACATATAACATAAAACTGACCATTTTCCTTCATAAGTTCATCTTGCCATTTCAAACCTTGCTTCTTCCTTCACATGTTGTTTTCTCAAGAGTGAATTTTTTTATTTTGTCTCCCTTAATTATCCCTAGGTCTTATCCCATATTCCATCACTCAAAACATATTTAGAGAATTCATTTCCATGCCCTAAATAGATCATCCTATCAATTTACTCTTATCATGACCAAAACTAGTTGCTAACTTTCTTAATGATAATAAATTTGCATGAGACACACATAAAGGAAAACATGCATGACCAAAAAAACTAAATCCTTTATCCTTTACCATTTTCCATCATTGTGAAGTTCCCAAATTTCAAATCTCAAATCATAATATTCCACTACCAATCACTCATTTCTCATTTCACTACTATTTAGCTTACTAGTCCTAAGGATAGTCCACTATCATGAATAACTTCTCTCATGAAAACTTCAAACTAAAAGGAAACATTCGAGGCACCCATCTATACACACCTATTTTTGGTTATAGCACCCCTCTAACATCTCACATTCATGTAATTTCCATTCTCGCATCTCTTTCTCTTAAATTAAAAAAATCCTATCTATTTGCTCACATTATTTGATTGATTATCAATGGGCTCCATATGGAGCCATTTGATAATTCAATTTTTGGCATCATCCCCCATCTCTCACAAATTATTTAATTCATGAGTATTAAAATGCACCCATTTGACACCTTTTTTTAAAATGGAATCTTTATCTCACCCCCATGTCAATCATGATCCCCACTCCATTTAATAATTCAAGTCGTGGTCCCCACATGATCACATCATATCCCTAACTTAGGTTACTTTACTCCACCCTGGGTATCATTTAACCTATAGTTTAGTCTCACATCTAAGCTATAAATATGGGTTTTCCCCATATTTCAAAAAAAAGAGATTTTTCAAAGACCCTAGACCAAAAAGAAGAAGGATAAAAGACCTGGAGAGATCTAGGCCTAAAGAAGAGAAGAAAGAGCTTAACTAATTTCTTCCTTTTTGAAGGAGAAATCTTTGACAGTGTCTCTTATCTTTCCATCTTGATGTCTGGTTCATTTTCTATAAGACATAAGTTAGTAGTCTTGTTATTTTAGTTGCTTGTCATTTTTACTACTGTTCACAATCTATTATTATCTTGTTTGAGATGGGGGTTGACATCCTCTAAGGGATTTGAAATCCTCTTCGAACCACACTGTCCCTGGAAACCCCACATATTGTGAATAATGTTATCTTGTTTAGTTTTGTAAATCTAGCTTCTTGATATGATGCATCTATTTTCTTTTCTCATGTATCATCCATCTCCATCTCCAAGGTACTAAGCCCTTGTATACTATACGTGGTTCAATGTTTCTTGATTACTCGTACACTCATCTAGATAGGAAGCTGGAAGTGTAGATCAACATTTGGCACGCCCAGTGGTTCTAGATCCAAGATCTAGTCATTTCATTTGTTTTATTCCTATTCATCTCATGCAGGTATTATAAATATACGAGTTCTCTTGTGTCGTAGTTTTCAAATATCTATAATAAATATTTCATCTTGTGGACTCATGTTTTTGCAATATTTGGTGTTATCTTCATCCGTATTAGAGGTTTGTCAAGGTAAGTACTCTTCTTGTGTTTAATGGCTTGGTATTTAGTTTCAAGTTTAGTTTTATTATTAAATACATAATCATACTCAAATAAAATGAAATAAAAATTCATATGTTAGGTTCTACTCGCATGAGGAACAAATCTAGAAACTAATCTTATTGTTTTGCTTTTATTTGTGATCTCAGTTGTATAATAGATATAATTTTTTTTTCTTTTCCTTTTAATGGCATTTGCTTTGACCTAAAAAAATATGTCTATATAGTCATCTATATATTAATTTCTAATCTTGTATAAATCTCGCATTTCAAAGCATACTAATCTATGGTTAATTGTTTAAAATATAATAACCTATAGTTATTTATTTTAAAACATAATAAACAATATTGATTTAGTTAAAAATAATTAAAAAAAAGTTAATTAAAAACATTATGAAAAAATTGAATTAAGTTATAATAAATTAAAAAAGAAATTATGAAAGAAATTAGAATTAAATTATAAAAAAATTGCCATTCAATATTGAAATGTAATCCACATCCATGGAATGTCAACACCATAGTTAATTGTATATGTCTCGTTTAGTTCTCTTTTCCATGTGATTCACTTTATGTCATCACACATGTAAAAATTTGTGTCCATGTGTGGTATGACCCACTAGTTTTAATTCACTCATCCTTTAGGTAGGTTTGACTAATCTATCATTTTATTAGTTGGGCTTTTATAGTGTTTTTATTATTTGGGATTTTATAGTCACGTCATTTTATTTTATTTTTTAGTCATGTCATTTTATTAGTTGGGCTTTTTAGTCATGTCATTTTATTAGTTGGGTTTTTTTAGTCATATCATTTTATTAGTTGGGATTTTTTTAGTCATGTCATTTTATTAGTTGAAGCTTTTATAAGTCATATCACTTTATTAGTTTAGCTTTTGTATAAGCTATTATTTCATTAATCTAATTTATCTTTTTGACTCAATTGCTTCCTTTATATTATTTTATAGTCTATCGTTTAATTTTTGTCACTTATTTACTCAAATGAAATAGGAACATTAAACTACAATTTTGTTAATTAATTAGATTAATTAATTATTTTATTTTTATTTATTTATGACGACACCATTTGTAAAATTTATAAAGTCATTTTTTTAACTACCTTAACTAATAGCATTTATTATCTTCTTGCAGGATAATGTCTATAACCTCATGACAACAACATTATGCTATCAAAGACCAATGTTTAAATCAAACACACCACACAAAATTTTTACTGACCTTATCTACAAACATGGAAGGTGCCATTTTAGGTTACTCGGTCATTTTGGCCACTAATCGTCGCCTCCAAGTATGCCATCATCACATGCAATCAAATAATTTTTATTTTTTTATCTAGATCCCCCTTTCTAGTCATGAACAATGCACTTTTAAGGTCACTAGATGTTTTGGGTCCATGATTAATACCTCTAAACACGTGTAATCAAATAACCAGGAAAAGTGACTCTCAAGGTATTCCTCATTTTTCTTTATTTTCTCTTTTCTGCATTTAACTTTCTCTTTTCTGAGTGGTTGTCTGCATCAAATATCACATTTCATTTTAGTCCAAAATGAACCTTCTGCATCATGCCTGATCACATTCCTTAAGTAAAGGATTTAACCCTCTGCATTTCACTTATCATACAATGCCTAAGACTACACAAACATAATTAACACATCAAAACATTCCTCTCACTTGGTTAATTGTTTGGGACTTAAACACCCAATAGGAAACCACCTCAGACATCTCCCAATCCATAACTACCTGAAACCAGCCTTAGACTTACCTTACCTACATTACATCCTCTAAATTAATCATGAGGCTAAAAAATATTATGTTTGATTTGTTTGTCAACAACATACATAAATAGATGTTTCTCTATTTCACACCTATTGTTGCTCTCTCCCAAATCGAGACAAAACACAATCTACTCTATCTAATAAAGTTACTTCCTCTGATGATCTCACCCAATAGGATTCTAAATTCAAAACCATGCCTTCAGTCACTCCATCTCCAGTCTCCATGGTCTCACCTCATGAGAACCATGTCATACAAAATTCTCCCCACCTTGACACCAACCCTCATATCCCTCGTCAAGCTAGTCTTCCTAAACCGATTGCACCACCATCTCCTGCTCCTCTAAATACACTCAAATCTCCTCCTAACCCTATGTATGATTCTTGCTTTAGAAATATCCTACGATCTATCAATCCTCCTAATCTCCAAAATTGGTGGATCGCATTCCACCCACATCCCATTTTGGCAATTCCATTAATAGGCTTGCCCAACCATATCCAATTCTTAACACACATATCCTCGATCATCGTCATGCCCATATTGTTCAACAACACCCAATGAAGAAATCCCAACCTATGACACATGTTAGTCTTTTCCAAGTAGTCCCTCCAACATCTACATATCCACAAATTAATGAACTCTCTTACCAAACCATTCCTCAAACATCATATCCACAAATTAATCAACTATCTTATCAAATCATTCCGCAAACATCCTATCCACAAACTTATCAACCTCTTTATCAGATGCTTCACCAAACACCCACACACCCACAAACACATTATTCACCTTATCAAACTACTTTTCATATCACATAGTCGATCTAGTCTCAACCTTGAAACACCTTGAGTGATTCAATTCACAGCTTAATGAATCGGTTAGACAATTTAGAAACCCTTACCATACCACCCAAAAACACCTTATCCTATGAACAAATTTTAATAAACCAATTCATCCATTGGTTCTAATTAAACCCTATCTTCCTCTTTGGAAACTTCTTGCATTTAATAAGTTCAATAATAAAGAAGATCCCCAACAACATCTCCTCACATTTAAACACGCATGTTGTCTTATTACACATGATCATGATTTATTTCTTTGTAATTTCCCCATGTCATTGGGTGGTCCATGTTGGATTGGTACCACTAGTATCCGGTGACATTTCTTATTCTCTTTCACTCAACTTGCACAGTTGTTCTTATACCACTTTTCTATCAATATCACATGCAAGACCACTATCGCTGATCTATATACTATTCAACAGTATGAAAATGAGCCCATCACTAACTTCATCGCACGATGGCATGATGTTTAAAGAAACTATTCTTCACTATCCCACACACCGAACTCATCAATTTATTCTCGCGTTCGTGTCCTAAAAATATATCATCCACTTTGTAGATCCAATCATTCCGAACCTTTGATGAAGCTTTCACAATGGCTCACAAGATCAAAACCCATGCCATTGATCAGGGTCATCTTAAACTAAGTTCAAATAAATCAAAAACTGAATCCACTAAACCATTCACAAATAATGGCGAATTCAAGGTTTCCCCAACACTGTGGTCATTAAACCCTCATCCCCATTTACACCAGGCACATGGTCTCAACAACTATCTCCTCAATCAACAACCAACTACACTCCTTTAGAGAATCATATAGTTCTATATTTGATAAGTTGATGAGCATAAACTCTACCTAACTACCTCCCATATGACCTGTGGATGACTTGCAAGCCAATCCTTTTGGTATCATGAGGTCCACTTTTGTAAAAATCATTAAGTCAAAGGTCATGACATTGAAAGATGTCATTCCTTCAAATATCGTGTCCAACAACTCATAAATCGAGGGGATATCCAAATTGATACTTTCACTTCACAAACTAATCAACCACCAACAAATCACGTCACCCCCTTTACATCTCAACTATCAAACACTTGTATGATTGATATTGTCAATCAAGATCTTATCTTATCATAAACTCCACATGTTCCCATAGTGGACATCATTCCCACCTCTTATTCTGAACATGTCACACCTACATCAACTTTCACTACTTATGTTGAACTATGTACCTTCTCCTATCCTTATCACATCCACATCAAATTCAACTATAAAATCATTTTTGCCACTTCAAATACACCCCAATCTACCAAATCAGACTCCTCCTTAGTACCCATTTTTTCCATACTCATATTCACACATATCCCTACATATCTCCCATCTATTTATTCACCCATATCGCCTCAAATGCACTGTTATTACAACTACATTACTCACAACCATACCAAATAAACTCCTAAAACATGTACCCTGCAACTCCATCTTCGAAATCAATCCCTTTATCAAACATATCATTCTCACCCCTCAAAAATTTATGAAATAACTAGTCCCAATTATACTTTATGACGCAAAATGCCCCTGCATTTGCTGCATTACCCATGCCAATAAGGTCTACACCATCGGTTATCACATCACTCACATCTCCACATATTACAAAAATGCCTACATCTTTATCTATCTATCCCAACTACCCCTATACCTATCATATCAACAAGTCCACCTATCTCTACCTTGGCAACCTTTCCCATGGCCACAGCCACATCACCCCAATACTCTTTACCCAATCCTTTTACCCAATCAAATCCTCAATATACAACCCTACCAAATATACCCTCAAATCACCTTCGTACCAACACATCCACCTAAATCAAATAAATATGCTTTATCTTCTCCTTATAAAAATCATCTCTTTCCATGCCCAAATTGACACAATCCATGTCTCACATAGACATCATTAATTGCATCAACAAACACCTATATCTTTAATAACATCTTCATCTTTTTTAGAATAGTTTCTCCATTAATAACTACACCACCACTATCGATCCTCCAGTTAAAATCATTTTCATTCCTGTTAGAGGTAAATCTTCTTGTTTAAAGTCTAAGGCTTGGAACAAACATCCCCGATAGTCCCTTGTGCATCCACGAAATATTTAGGTTTCCCTCTTCTCAATAATCCAATGCCACAAACATCATGTTAGGATCAATCTTTCCATCTACGACATCTTGTAATAATCAATCCACATCCAAAAAATATCATCCTTCAACAAAATTTGATTTTCCTCCAAAACATGAAATTCACCCATCTAATCTACATCTACGTTTTCTCCTAACTCCAAGTCAAGACATCCTATCAAACCCACAAAAGTTACCTTCCCCATGACACTTCAATGGGGTCATACAAAGAAACATTTTTGACATTTAACTTGAACATTTAACATAAAAATTCTTCCTATTAAAACCTTCAATCATATGGTCCCAAGCCATCATGGTTTAATCCTAATTACATTTACACTTATCATCGTACCGTAGGCCATGACATTGAACATTGTAAGGCATTTCAATTAATCATCCACAATCTTATAGAGAAGATGATTTCCTCATTCAGGGGAAAGTTCTTCTCCATATACCTTGAATCCAATTTATATCCCATATGTAGGATCTCCCATGATCCCTCCATCCACATCATCCCTTAATATCCATCTAGCCCATGTCATTCATCCTAAGGAATGCCCTCCATTGTTCATCAATACCTCTTATCTTACTAATCACGCTTGTGGTCTCGATCATTTACCCCATCAAAATCTAAAACAATCTCATCTAATTTCGACATCCTTTACCTCCTTCACATTTAACTCATTGGGGAACACTCTTCCCTCACTCTTGAGATCTTGTTCATAGAACTCCTTGTTACTAGGGACTTTGCTCTTTGACATTGTTTTGTTTACTTTCTTCACATTCATCCAATCTAAATTAATTATATCTAGATCCTCATCTCATTCTAAGTCCTCCTTTGAGGCCATATTTGTTATTTTATGTTTATGCTCCTTTTGGGAGTATCATCTTTTTCATTGAAGCCCTCCTTAAGGCCATGTTTGTCTCTCCATTGAGGGACCTTTTTTCTAAGTTCACCTTTGTGGCTATATGTGTGTCTCTTTTGGGACACCATTTATTTCATCAAGCCCTCCTTTGAGGCCATGATTTTCCTCCTATGTTTGTGTCTCTCTTGGGGCATCATCATTTATCTAAATCCACCATTGTGTTCATATGTTAGTTTTGTTTCTTGCTTAGCTATCATCTCATCTTATTGTAACTACATTGTCTTCCCTCTCGTGGTGGTAAACTAGAAATGGAACCTCTTAATGAATTACACTATGACCAATCTACTATTAACATATTTACCAATGAGAACTTAGTTACATCCTTAGATTGTTCTTCCATCTTTAGCCCCTTCCATTTATCATTTTAATAATCTGAATTATGCAGTCCACCTTCACTAGTTTGATGTGATCCCATAACCATTACATCCATTATCTTCTCATTCTCTTATTGCAGCCATGTGAAGGGTCCAAGGTATCTCTTGTACATTCCTTATCCCCTCTTAAGTGGCTTACTTAGCTATTCTTAGCTCTCCCCCACGTGAATATCAAATTCATGTATGTAAAGGAAAATCAAAGTTATTAAAAATAGACTTATCCCTCGAAGGATAGTTGTTCATACAAATACAAAAAATAAAATATACAAATATTCAAATCAAAAATCAAATCAAAATAAAAAGAGATAGACCAATCCTTGAAGGACGATTATCATATTATTTTTGCCATCATATTATGTATAAAGTAGACCATCCCCTCGAAGGATGATCTTTTGTTATTATGCCATCTGGAAGGTTCTCCGCATTGATCAACATTCTTTTATCAACATTTTTGAAAGCTTCCTGCATTGATCAACTTTCTACTATTTTTCTTTCCCTTTTTTAGAGCTGGGGCATAGACTTAAGGAACACCACCTTTGGAGATCCCCCTTCCCACATACAAGTCACATTTTCAGGTCCTTTGTCATGTCAACATTAGGATTACGAGCATTTTTCATCCATATTTCCCTCATGATCTTTTGCTATAACTAACTATCGTTAGTTATGTGTTAACACCTGCTATTGGCTACCAGTGCAATGCCTTAAGTAGTAACCTTTCTTGTTTATCTCTAATCCAGTTTGACACATAGTCTCTGTGTATGCCCTTGCTACAACTATGTTCCATTCATCTCATCCAGGTCATCTTTTATCAACATCATATCAAATTTCACATTTTCTATCTATAATATCCATGAATGCATTTGCAAATACATTCTTCGGTTTGTGAATTCTACTTGATCACCATTCAGCATTTTTGAATCCTACTTGAGGATCCTTCTCAAGGAAAGTTTATTATCCTATAGCTCCTTATCTCTCAACATGTTTAACGATGTCTTTGATCCATTGCTCCTCGCTCTCCATGTCCACTCATCACCATTTGTCTCCACATCATCCTTCTCACCTTTCTGTCCCCTTGCACAACACCATATATCTTACTTGTCTTTCCTCTTGAGTTTCTCTTTTATTCTTTCACTTTCAGTTTAACAATCTTTCTTAACCATCCATATAGCTAGAGAACCTTAGTTAAGGTATATCTTCTTCCTTGGATCTTCTCGCTGTAGAAACTTCTTCACCATTTCCTCTTTCAACAAATGACAATCACCACCATAAACGTCTTTCCACTCTTCCTTTTTCACTTAACACCCTTACATCATCACTACCATCACATGGGCATCCCAGTTAAGGATTACCCTTACACACTCCATCTACACTGCATATGTTCCTCCATCCATTCATGTCACACTCCTCTATTTCATTGTTATCACATCCTTTCATTTCTTGTTCCATTTTGGTATACACTTCTCAGTATTTTCATCATTCTTATTCTTCTTCAGTTTGGCGATCCTACTTAACCATCTCCATTGCAAGGAAATCTTTCTTAAGAGTTTCTCTTAAGAATGGTTTCCCATTTGATCTTTCCATCTCACATCATCTCTTTTTCATATTATGTCTCCCGCCTCTCATCATAATCATCCATTCCAATCAAACCTTTCACACCTACATCTAATACAATGTCATCTTTCTCCTTCCATATCATCACTATCGGTTTGGTGATCTTACTTAAATCCTCCTGTGGCATGATGATCTTACTTAAGAGTCCCTCTTAAGCATGATTTTCATCCTGCACTCCGCCACTACCCCACATTCTCTCCATCTACATTTCTCAACATTCCCCATCATCTCATCCTCTCACCTCCTCTTTCATTCTCGCAAACACCATTTCCTACTAGTCCCTTGTTCATCTCCATCATCCCTTACTAGGTAATCTTACTTAACCATTGCTTCTCCATTATTTCATGTCTTGTTTCTTCATTTCTCTCTCATTCATTCTCATCCACTACATCTCTCTTCATCTTCATCTTCCTATAAATAATTATCCCTCCTTTATTACCTCTTTTACTCCATCTTCTATACTTCTCCCACATATCTAACCCCAAACCTACACGTCATTGTCATTGATCTTCTCCTAACATTATTTCATCATAATATTCTATTTCCGCACTAGTAATTATTGGTGGAATTATCCTAAAAATCACTCATCCCCATTCCACACAACTTGAATCCTTTTCTTTGACCTCCTCCATTCTATCTTCATTCCTTCCTTCCTATGTGTCCTCTGATCATTATCGATGGACTTCTCCTAACTTCCCTTCATTGGCATTCCCCCTCCCATTCTTTGTTTACTTTCTCCCTTGTCTTATCTTGAATTTTATCTATTGATTTAATTTCATTTCATATTTTCCTATTGATCATTATTGGTAGATTTATCCTAACATCCATTCACTAGAATTACCTCTCATATCCCATCCTTTCTATTTCCTCGCCACCTCTCCATCTTCCATTCTTCCTTTCCAATTTTTCACTATCTTCATCATACACCTTCTCTCTATTTGCTTGTCATCGCATATCTTCATCTCATGCATCTCATTTCTTTTCCAATTGATGTCATTCCTTCCATCAATTTTATCTTTACGTTCCTTATGCCTCCCACTATTTACCAAATATCTTCATTCTTGGTTCACTTCCTTCAATATTATTTTTCATTCATTGTCTTCTCCTCCTTTCGATCTTCGTATTATTTTACTTCCTCTCCATCTCCCTTTTCCCCATTTTACCTTGCACTTCCTCCTTATTTCCCCGTCAAAAACCTGACTCTTTAGTTGTATCCCATTTCCTTTATCATCTCATCATCCACATACATTTCCATGTGGTAAGTTTCATATTCTTTGCCTAGATTTCCTCACTATGATTTGTTTCCTTCAATTTTTTTGCTTTATCATCTCTTTTGGTTTCCATTACCTCTATATTTTCCTCCGCTCCATCCTTCATCACATCTTTATTTTTAAATAATTATCTCCCTTTTCATAATTTCATCGCTACTCTATTCTTTTCTTATCTTCTCTTTGTTTGTCCTTCTTCATTTCCCCTTTCTCTATAATCCTTTTTTTTATCTTCTTCCTCCACTTTCACTCTTTATTTTTCTTCTTCCATCTTCATCCCTTTATTCCATACCCTCGTTACCTTCATATTCAATCTTTCTTTCTCTTCTCATAATCAACCAATCCTTCTATCTATTCCCTTTTCTCTTTCTCAACATCCCTTACATTTGGCATTCACAGTCAATGTTGATGTTTCTCCATTTATGTATCACCATCTATCCCTTTCATTATCATTCTTGTTCTTCTCTTTGCCACATTGACATCTTCTCTTTTTAAGAACCTTGTCATATTTTTTATCTTTGTCATTCCTCTCAGGGACATCATCATATCCATTTCTAAGAATCTCTTCCCATCTTCTTTTGACATTTTTGTCTTAGAAGATACCATAATGGCCATCACTATCTAATCTAGTTCTCTTCCATGAATATTTTCTCTACTTTTTTTTTTCACAAGAGTATCTTTATCATACTTGTTGAAGAAGCAAGGCTTCTTTGTCTTCTTCACCTCCTAATTTTCTAACACTTATGCATCATTCCTATAAAACATGATTGCCATTATATTTTATCTCACCTTTCTATCCTATCTTCTCATCTTGTCTACATTTGTGATTATTCTATCTATGTCTTATGTTGGGGATCCTTTTTATCCTAATACTTGTCAACACAATATAACTTATTATTTGTCCATCTCGTGCCCTATGCTGGGACATCATTATCTTCATCCACGTCCCTTTTGTGGATGCATGATTTTTTCACGTGATTTATCGCAGAAAAAGGATTGTGCACATCTTTCACATTCACTTGCACATATTTTGATGTTTTCCTATGACCCATTGGTCATCTTGGTTTACATCCATACTGCAATGGTCTTCACCCACTCACTATTTTGTAGAACGTTGTCATCTGTCTCCGTTGAGACTATAATTTTCCTCTACCGATGTGATATTGGAGTCACCGCCATACTTTTTGTATTATTTAATTTGATCCTTTTTTTCCAGGGGCATCTTTCCTTTGGTAATATCTTCATTCATCCGTGGACACATCTTTCATCTAACCCTTTTATTTTTATCTCGTGGCTTGCTATCACAAACCACTCAACAAAAAGGGGAAAATGTAGACAACTTATTTTTTTTATAGCGCCCCTCCGACATCTCACATTCACGTAATTTCCATTCTCACATCTCTTTCTCTTAAATTAAATAAAATCCTATCTATTTTCTCACATTATTTGATTGATTATCAATGGGCTCCATATGGACCCATTTGATAATTCAATTTTTGGCATCATCCCCCATCTCTCACAAATTATTTAATTCATGAGTATTAAAATGCACCCATCTCGACACCTTCTTTTTAAAATGGAATCTTTATCTCACCCACCATGTCAATCATGCTCCCCACTCCATTTAATAATTCAAGCCGTGGTCCCCACATGATCACATCATATCCCTAACTCAGGTTACTTTACTCCACCCTAGGTCTTATATAACCTACAGTTTAGTCTCACATATAAGCCATAAATATGGGGTTTTCCCCCATATTTCAAAAAAAAGATATTTTTCAAAGACCCTATACCAAAAAGAAGGAGGATCAAGACCTGGAGATACTTAGGCATAAAAAGAGAAGAAAGAACTTAATTAAGTTTTCCCAATTTAAGGAAGAAACCTTTTACCATGGTTCATTATCTTGCCATCTTGATGCCTAGTTCACCTCCATAATAGAGCACAAGCTAAGTTCCCTCGTCATTTTAGTTACTTTTTCATTTTATATTCCGTTACTATCGTTCATGATCTATTATTATCTTGTCTGACACGGGGGTTGACATCCTCCAAGGGAGTTAAAATCCCCTTGGAAGGGGAACCAGCACTATCTGGGAAACCTCCACATATTGTGATCTAATCTCATCTATTTCAATTTTTCCAATCCAACTTCTTTATATCATTCATATATTAACTTTCTGCGCCCATATCATCCATCAAAATCTCTAAGGTACTAAGCCCTTGTATACTCGATGTTGTTTAGTGTTTCTTTATTACTCATACACTCATATGGACAAGAAGATGGAAACACAGATCAACATTCTCCCATATTCCATCACTCAAAACATATTTAGATGATTCAGTTCCATGCCCCAAATAGATCATCCTATTAGTTTAGTCTTATCATGACAAAACTAGTTGTTAACTTTCTTAATGATAACACATTTACATGAGACACACATAAAGGAAAACATGCATGCCAAAAAAAAAATCTTTTATCCTTTACCATTTTCCATGATTGTGAAGTTCCCAAAGTTTCAAATCTCAAATCACAATATTCCTCTACCAATCACTCATTGCTCATTTCACTACTATTTAGCTTTTAGTCCTAGGATAGTCCATTGTCATGAATAACTTCTCTCATAGACAAATTCAAACTAAAAGGAAACATATCGAGGCACCCATTAATAATTTTATCATTCATGGAAAGTTTTATTTCCCACTACAAATAATACACCCTAGTTCATTTGTAAATCCCTCCTTATAATTAGCCCTTCTCACCATGCACAATGACCCTTTGAGGACTGGTAAGAAGATATCTCATTTTTACCAATGAAAGTTTCCCAATTAATTTTTCAACAACTAAAACACACCTCCATAATCATTACTATCAATTTTAAAAAAAAACCAAGTGTAAGGTTTTTTAAAAGGAATGATAACCAAATCATGCCAAGCCAAGAACATAGATGCTAATCAAACATCACGATCAATAAGATGAAAGTAATTTGCCAGAATAACTTTACATAAACCTTTGCAAACAAATGAGCAGAAATATCATATATTATTATGGAACTCAATGAAATACAATGAGAATGGGCCTTGCTTATATAGGCAAGGAATAACAATCTAAGAACCAGTTAAGGTCGTAGATCAAGCCATAAATCATGAAAGAACTAGTCATCAAAGAACTAGTCAAGTCCATATATTTATGAGAGAACTAGACATCAAGGATCTAGTCAATACCATAGATCAAGGAAAGAACTATACCTAACAACTAGATAATATGTCCTAATATCTAAATAAACAAAAAGAAATATCCACACACATAAGTGGGTGAGGATAAATACAATAATGTACCTAGGTGAACATGAGCTAAGGTAAATACCTACTCTAACATTTTTAACATATGTTTCTCTTTGAAACCGTAGTTGTGTAAGGTGGAGGCCCGAGAGGCTTAATTTTGGCTCAAATTTTCACAAGACCTTGATTCAAGACTTCCAACTTGTCATGAATAATTTTTATCATGCACTCCTCACTATTATCTTACCAATAGATCCTATCAACACATTTTATATCTCCAACTCCCCAAAATCCCTCTTTTTTATATCTCTAGAACATGGTATTAAACCCTCAAGCTTCCATTTGAAAGTGTGAAAATTCGTTGCTCCAGGATATTTCAAATTTGACTTAGATGCAACTTATACTAACACTAGAAACAATTTTTAGTTATATGGACAACCTCTTTTATAATCAACACAAGTTTATTAACAACTTCTATGTTAGATGAACATTTTTAGGACTTAGTGGGCCTTTGTAACTTTGACTCATTTATGTTCTTATTCAGTTCTTTGTCTACATGAATTTTTTAATACATTTTTATTTATATTGTAATTGAGGGGGAACTTTACCTTTTCTTGTTCCAAAAGAAACCGGTTGATTGTGATTTTCAACTTATTAGACATTTTTTCATACCTGAGAAACAATTGACTCAACTTGGATAGTATAACATTAGTCTTATTACATGAGAAATTATTTGTTTTGTTTTACATAAAAACCTTAATGCCATGCAATTATTGACTTGTGTATTTGGAGGCCTTACTCAATACTTGAAAAGACTGAGACACCTTTAAAGGACATTGTAAAAACATACACCAATTTTATATCTTGTGCATGACATGATGTGAGTATACCTTGGATGACTTTAGACAGACTGTTGATGGTGAATCACAAAGCACCCATGAAAGTATGCGACTTGATGGGTGGAGACTCTCAAGTGTGATTACATAACATGGAGCTTTTCCCAAGTGTGGGACCTTGTGAATCGGGAAAGCTCGCTGGATGAAGAACGGTTCCTATTCCTCTGTTCAGATGCACACATAAAAATGCAGAGGGTTTACTCAAAAAACTAATCTAACTTTCCAAGGAGACATGATAAGAAGATGCATAAAAATAAACCTAAACTAACAAAGGTGATGCACCAAGGAATGAAGAACACCTGTCTTGCCAATAAACACAAACCATTAAAATGCAATGCAAGATCATGCACAGATAACCAAAATTGTAGTGAAAGATCAGGAGGATGCAAATAAACACAGAGAGGGTTGAGAATCATCCATAGACATGCATTATCTGCTCCAAATATTGATACAATACACTACAAAATGCCAAGAGGCAAAGTTGCATTACAGTTTTAAATGGGAGGTTTGAACTCCACAAACTCACCTGCCAAAGAGAAGAAGGGAGGGGAAAAACAAGAATGTCCAACCTTTAGAAAGAAGCCCCTCCTTAAAATTTATAGGAAGAATGAGAGAGGAAAGAGAGAGGAATTCCAAATCTACCCCAACCACCTCCAAGTTGCATTTAATTCATCTCATTATGGCGATAGGTGAGGACCTTAAAGCAAACCTAAAAAGTGGAAAATTATATTTTACATTTTTAAGAAAATTTTCTCACCTAATTAAATATATCTAGTCATAGTTGGATAGATGACCTCGTAAGCTTTCGAAAAGTCCAACCTTGTGTGAATCCGAGCTCTTTGTGAAAAGTTATGGCCATCGAATATCGGGTCGTGGTTTGCTTCTGTCGCGCTCAAAATGTTGCGCCTCCTGAAGGTGCACCTTGGCGCATCCATGTGTGTGTCATCATACTCTATTGTGCACCTCAAACCTGCACCATGGGTGCAAATTTTTCCATGTTGACACTCTGTGTTGTGCGCCTCAAACCTGCGCCATGGGTGCGAATTTTTCCATGTCGACACTCTGTGTTGTGCGCCTCAAACTTGCGCCATGGAGTGAATTTTTCCATGTCGACACTCTGTGTTGTGCACCTCAAACCTGTGCCATGGGCGTGAATTTTTCCATGTCAACACTCTGTGTTGTGTGCCTCAAACTGTGCCATGGGTGTGAATTTTTCCATGTCGACACTCTATGTTGTGTGCCTCAAACCTACGCCATGGGCACAAATTTTGGCATGTCGACATCTTCTTACCTGCACCTTTCCTGTGCCAGGGTGCATCCATTTTTGTGTCGACACTTTTTTATCTGTGCCCTTCCGGTTGGCAACACAATAAATGTCAGGGGTTTGAGTTTCTTTGATTTCTATATTCTTCTGTTTGTCTATATCTACCCAGGGGGAAGATATATACAACAAGACCTTTCAAGAACATGAAAAGGGAATATACTTGACACTATTTACTAATCAAGTGACAACTTACACAATTTACAGGGATTTTACCTCCTTTAAATAAAAATAAGAGTGATGACGTAGAAAACACTTAACTTGACAACTTAGAGGAAGACAATACAAATTTTAAGGCATATTGACCACACTCTTTTTGCATTGCCACTAAAGGGAACATTCAATATCTTCTAAGATACTAAAAAAATTCATTTCAAAGTGGATATATCTTTGCGGGATGAAAAATAATTCAATTTAAAATTGTCCTTCAATAACATACTTAGGACCATCTACGCAGCTCCAACATGAAGAAATATTTTATTTGCACAATGGTAGACATATGAAGAGAATACCTTACTTATTTCAACTGGTATATACCTTCTAGAAGCCTAGAGAAAGTGCACCACCTTATAAGATCACCTTAAAATATAATAAAGTCATTAAAACAACGTGATGAATATTTTTTTCCCTTTTGTCTTTGAGATCTTGTCATTATTATTAGAAGTAATCCTTAGTATGCCAACCTCATCTCATCATCCTTCACTATATGATTAACTTCCTGATAAACATACTTTTTACATCCCATACAACTACTCTAACACTGCTTGAGAAAGAATTTCTTCATTCTTTACACTAGAATTGTCTTCCTTCTTCTTGGATTTGTCATAACATACTGATGTCTTGTTTATACTAGATTCTCCTATGAATATGATTGATTTTTGTGTCTCTTCAACATCTACCCATGCTATCTATTTATCATTATTTTGTATTTTAAATGTTGGGTTTTCTTCCTTGACGTTGTATATCCATTTTTCATACTTCTTTCTAGTGTCTCTTTAAACCATGGTGACATGGTTTTATCCTCAAAGTTTTCCTTCAACTTGAATACCTTTTTTCCTTGAATTTTGAATAAATTCATTTTGTAGATATATCTAGGGGATTCATGAGAATTCCTTGAAAATTTCCCTTTCCCATGACAGTTGAAACATACAACCTATTTCTTTCCTCTTGAGTATTATTCTTTGCAAAACTAATTCAATGGTTCTTCCAGCAAGACGTGACTATGTGACCTTTTTATTTACAATTGAAACACACTATATTATTTTCATATTCATTCCTACAAGCTATCCATGGGTGTTCTTTCTCTATCTTACTCATGAATTCCCTAGATCTATGTCCAAAAAAATGGCATGAAAATAAAATTATGTGAAACTTACTTGAGAGTCTCCTTGCATTTGGCTTCCTAATGATCTTCATGTGTTCTTTGATGTCCTTCTTTTCTTCAAAGTTTCCTTAGCATGATACATAGATTGATTAACCTTTCATTTCCTTTTTCCTTTCGTGTTCTAGTTATTCCCTTAAGGTCTTCAATTCGGCACCTAGCTTGTCGCATTCTTTAACCTTTGATTTTATAGCAAATTGACATGATTCATGACTAGATTCATGCTCCAATTCACACCGAGTTTCTTCACTTTTAAGAACCATACCTGATTTATCATTTGGATTTCTTTGTTTTCTTAGAAAGTTCTCAAGATCGCTTTTACTTTCCTCACTTCTTTGATATGTCATCAATTTTCATTGTTGACTGTTCTATCTCATTCTTTAGGGTATTTAACTCTTCTTCACGGTTGAGGAAAGATTTATCTTTGTATCTTAGAGATTTCGACACAATCTCAACAAATGAAGCCATATCATTAAGTTCTTGGCCATTATTATCTTCCATGAGCTTGATGTTTGTCTTTAACTCATTTATAATGGCTTGAACAATCTCTTAATTCTTTTCCGACATTGATTATTCTAATGAAAACATGATTGTGTCTTTAGGATCACCTCCAATATATTAATATTGATTGAAGAGGACCAGGTTGTGATATAATTTTTTTGAGACTAGGATAGTGAGAGGGAGGTAAATCAATTTAACATGTATTACACTCTAGAGATAATAATGGGATCTCATATTAATTTAAAATTTTGTAAAATATTTTCATAGATTTAAAAAAAAAGTAAGAATCATTAATGATACTCACCAACATAGATTACATATGATTTTTGATGGCTACACAATAGAAAGTTTCTATCCCTAACCCTAAAATCTGGTGTGATGGCGAATTTGTATAGGCCATGACGATGACATGTGAGCATCGAAGGATGGGGGATTCGGGTGGGGGTATTCTAGTGAACATTTTTGTTGAAGAACAATGTGTTGAGTGGGTTGTGGGTGGCACTTGAGACTATCCTAAGGAAAGATTCTAACCCTTGTGTGAATGCTAGTAATGGAATAGGTGAGTTCTACATGGACAGAAAGGCCTTGGGAGTTGGAGGTTTTTCTCCTATAGCTCTAGGTGGTGGTCGGGTGGATGATGTTGGAGGGAGTTTAGGTGCGAGGAGAATTCTAGCTAGTTCGGAGGTCACCCAAATAGGGATGTATCTGTTACAAAGGGATTCCTTGCTATAAACAAATATGGGAGCCACCCCCACCTAAATCCATGACATATGCTAAAAGGATGCCTATGGTCTCATTTGGGAAGGAGGTTTTAGAATCAGTGGAGTTTTATCAGAATAAGGGGTCTGATTTGTAGGTTCAATGGATGTTGTCCTGGACTACCAAATTTACACAAATTTATTGTTTATCAATGACACCCTCTAATTGTAGGTAAAGTTAATATCTACCCCTCTTCTTGGGGAATTTTTATAGCAGTTTTTGATAGTTCCTCGGCTAGGGGTGTTATTTTAGGTAAAATAGGGGAATACTAGTCACATATTCTTCTTATGAAGCCCTGATTACCATAGTTCAATCCTTCTTCTAAAATATTTAACATCAGACATGTGTGGGTTAGGCTACCCAATCTGCCTCTACACTTTTGGAGTGTTGGTTGCCTCACGGATATGGGTAATACCCAGGTAATTTATAAATGGTAGATGATAAGATGAATCATATGACCATACAACAATTTCTTGGATCTTGGTGGATATGGATATGTCAGACGACTTCTCGGCTTCTACGGAAATTAAAGTTATGAATACAATATGGACACAAATCTTGGATTTTGAAGGATTTTCTTTTAGATGCAGAACTTTTTTTTCTCTAGGACATCTAGCTTCTTATTGCCCTATCATTTAGAAAAAACCAAAGGGACAGGTCTCATGGTGGAAGGATTTTGAACTAGATAATTTATTGGTTTATGCTCTTAATGACAGTGATTGTGAAAATAATTCAGTTAGTCTTATGGATAATCATGATGCACAAAAGGATGAGATGGTATCCTCTCCCCTAAATCATCTATTGATTCACATTAGTATCTGGAATGTGGGGGCACATGGGCCCCTTGGATCTTTGTAGTCTCATAACCCTCCATTCCAGGAGGCTCTTGAAATTTGTCTACCTATCCACCCGAATGAGAATGAGGATCCTAATAGGGAGATGAAAGGAAGGTTTTACACAATAAGAAGAAAGGGAAAATTGGAAATTACCCTCTCAAGATGAGCCTTACATCTCATCGGGGGAAGGATCCTGGTTGTTAGGACTACCCCTTGGTTTGTCGATTAACCGGTTTTGACCGGTCGGCTTTGGGGGTGTTTTCTCATTTTGGGATTTTCTTGTGTTTGGTTCCTCTTGGCTTGTCTGGTTGTTTCACCTTTGTGCTTTTGGGACTTTTCCCATGTTGTTTAATTTTTGTGCTTTTTGGCTTACCTTTCAGTTGTACAGGGTTCCTGATCCCTTCAAAATATGATATTTACCTAATCTAATTAAAAACCAACTTAGACTACATATTAGTTAGAAATATAATTTATTTTTCTGATGTCCAAACTAACTTTGTAACCCTTCTAAACAAGTAGAATTACAAATAAAAACAAGTTGGTTCTTGTGCATGAAACTAGTTCCTTCCCACAAAAACTATTCTTCCACCATGGTACATGGAAGTATTTCTCCCTTTTAAGACCTAAGCACCAATTTACCAACCCTCCACTCAAGCCAATGGGATATTTTAATACTTCCTTAACATGGAATTGTCTCATTTGTGTATTCTGTACGTTCGCTTAAGTCAATATCCTCCCTAACATAATCAACCATCCGCAACAATTCCATGCATCAATGGTTGCAATGTCCCTTGAAAATCACAATCTCTGTGATATCTCCAAATTGGTCTCTGGAAAAACATGTTTCCCACCCTAAACAAAAACTATTAGATTGTCAATGCATTACCTGCACAAATATGGATAGTTGGATTGAATACGATTTTCAAAATTCCTAGCCCACATCCAATCTGGAAAACACCTTTCGGCCTAAAAATCTAATCAACAAACAATTTAGCCATCATAGTTTTAAAAATTCCTTTAACATTGTTTATTTACAATGATATTAAACCTAAGGAAAAACTAATAAACGAACTATTTATAAATTGAAAGTTTCAATAAAATGGTTGAGGTAGTTTTAAAAATTTATCACATAATTGTTTCAATTTGGTGGTGAAAATGGTTCCCAAGAATGCTCTTACATTTATACTGAAGGTATACAATGAGGTTCAAGCTCAAGTAGAAGAAGTTTTAATGGATTTTTTGAACTTACAAGAATTTATCACACATTGGAGGAGTGTACCATATATGATGATTTGGGTCCCTCCGAACCGTTTTCTAGTGCCACCTTGGCCATTCCCACCTCAAAGTGGCCTCCTCCAATAGTATTGTGTCAAAAATATGCTCTTATAGCCAACACTCCACCTCTCCCTAGAGGAAGGCCGTGGCAAGATCGTTATTGCATGGTGAATAATTGGGAGCACATCAAAAAGAGAAGGAACAAAGGAAAGTGTATGTTGATGGAGAGAAGAAGATGGTGGATTAGTTTTAAGGAAGCAAGTGACATAAGTCTAAAAGTAAGATGATAACAACCTAACAATGTGTAGGTGGATGAGTTGCCCAACAACATTCAAGATAATAAGTGAAGGATAATCTAACAATAATACATTGGAAAATGAATTGAATATTGTGCGAATGAAATGTGTAAGGGGAATAATACAATACAACTAATACACAAGGATGAAACTCCCTAGAGAAAGAAACAAGAAGGAAGATAAGAGAAAGAATGTGGGGATGACACAACTAGAAATAAAACAAAGGGATAATACATAGAGAGAATACGTCATGATATAAATTTTATAATAAGAGGAAAGGAGAAATGAGTGCTCAGGGAAAAAGTGTGCCACAAAATCCCATGGATTAAAGAAGGAGAGTCTAGATTAGAAGAGAATAATGAAAGGGATTCTAGAGAAGAAGTGGGTAACATTTAAGAAACTTATTGAAGATTTTAGGTGGAGGTGGATGGAAATAGGTGAAAATATACTTATAAATTAGATAAATCAAGGTGAGCATAGAAAAGAAAAGTAATATGCTCAAGCGAGAAGAATTCGGAGGAGGAATATGGTTTGTATAAAGAAAATGCTTGAAAATGGGAAGAAGGATCACGATAATAAGAAACTTGAAAAGACTTAAGGATAATATTCTATTTATGTAGAAATTCAATAGGTTGTGATTTTATCTCATAAAGTGCATAGGAAAGTATAGAGTGATTGAGAAGAAATTAAGGATTGAAGGATATGTCATAAGAAGTTGCATGTCCATAATAAAGCTCAAAAGAAGAAGGATCTAGGACTATTATCCTTAATAAATCAAAGGGTGTTTCTATAAATCACTCGGTCTACTTGAGGTGGACCTTAAGTTTAAGTTCCAATTGTGTTTGATAAAGGAGAATCCAAGGTTCAAGGAAATTTTTCACAATTTTTTTGTTATTTTTGGTGTTAATGCAAGATAGAGATCATGTGAGAAGCAAGAGGGAGAGAAATTAAACAAGGGGAAGTTTGTGTGGGAATATATGAGAAATTTTGTGTAATATAAATTATGAAGGCATGGTATGCATGGAGTGATCACACAATAGTGCATGGTAGGCTTACTAAAGGATAGGTGGATTAGAAAACTACAAAGAATAGTGTGCAATATTTATGCGCTGGATTTTGGGAGTATAGAGAAGATTATAGCTCAAGTAAGAATACTAAAGGTTCATGAAGATTGCAAGAAGAGTTACGCACACTAAAATAGAGTACACAAAGGGTAAGAAAGGATAAAATTAGTTACAAAATAAAAAGTATTGATAATTTCATGTCGATGCATTGTCATGCAAATCAGTAACATGAAAACTTAAAAAATTCAAGCATGACAACTAAGTTAAATTTGAAATTTTTCTCATGAGTCTTCTCTAACCCCTTTTCTTGATCAGTTTATTTTATGTATCTTACTCATCCTAACATTTTAGTTCCTCTCAGTCTATTGAATAATATTTCTCTCGTGTTTTAAATGTGGTAATAAGGTCATTCATCTCATACAACAAAGTGCTTCCAAAGGTTAGTCTTCCGAAATCCCGAAAGGAAAATTTTGGTTATTTCACAATAGGTGTGCATCTATTGGGATAATTTTAAAGGCTCAAAAAAATATGGGGTCTTATTGTAGATCCATGATGGTATTGGAAGTCATTGAGTAAAGTTTAAGAAAGTTTTGGAGGTTTAGGAACAAACTATGCAACAAATGAGTCTTTTAGGTGTAAGGAGAAAGAAGTCAAAGCGGAACCTAAAATTCTATAGATGATTCCACGAGCTCCATATGGAGCTAAGATGTAATAAAATATTAATTTTAAAGCTTAAGGAATCCTAAAGTAGTATACATCATGGAATCATAACATCTTTGATAAGACACGATGGCTTCTCATGATATCCTAGTTTTCATAGACATGCCCTGTTATCCCAAAAGAAAAGGGAAAATGTTTTTAATTTTCTAGAAGAAATGAAAGTTGAGACCCATACCATTATTATTTTAATGGTATTGGGAGTCACAATAATGTAAGGGTTCATGGTAAAATTTCATATGGAGCTCCGTGGATCACTTTGACAAGTTATTTCTCTTATGTAAGGAAAGTGCTTCATACTTAGGCATATTTTTGGGTGAAAAGTGTCACCTTCGGCTGCATGTCATGGATTTTTCCCAACTTTTACATTCCCAATGGGACATATGGGACAAAAAATTCATACCAACTCATCCCTCTTTCCTAGACCCCCTTGTGACCAACTTGCAGCCACGAAGTGCTTATCAGGTCAAATCCCAACTTGCTAAGAATTAATCACTACTTGTAAAGTGTCACCATCTCGTTGAGGTGAAATTTTTTCCCTCTTATCTTAATTCCAAATGGTAAATATGGGACATTAAAAATTTCCCCTCCTTATCTCCTCATCTTGGTTCTTCATATGCCCAAGTTGTAACTCCAAAGTGCTTGAAACAAGATTTCTCCATCTCCTCCTCGTGTATCCACAAAGTGCACCTTGGAACCATATCCTTGAGGCATTATTTTCTTACCCCCTTATACCCATTACTAATGGGATAGAGGGGGCACAAAAATTTTCCCATCACCCATCCATGAAAACCCTAGTTTGTGCCCTAGCAACATCTTCCTCTCTCGTGATCAAAATTGGATCACAAGAAACTTGAAAACTCTAAATAACTAACTATTAAGTCTATTTTCTCACCAACCTATACCTATTTATGATTTATGAAGCTATAAAAATTATAATAATATTGTAACATAGTCACCATTCTGCCAAAATTGTTCTAAGGCATCCATGACTAGAAAAATGAAGTTTTCACATTTCTAGGAAACTAGAAAACCGATTGCACCAAAGTGTCTAATTGATTTACCTCCTCCCAATATTACCATGACCACTAAATCTCCAGTCCTCCTTAAATTTATTCAATCATATAATAAAAATTTAAAATCCTCCATCCCAAAATTTTCCTTTTTGATTTGTAGGAGTTTTAGTGGTCAAAAACTCTAAAAATTGGAACACATGATCACAAATAAAATTTGAATCAAAATATGATGATTTTTTTGTAAACCAAAATCATTTTCTCCATCTAATAAAAATATAATATTATATGAAAATTCCCATGTTAAAAATATAAATCCTATAAAATTTTACAAACTTTGATCATTCGAGCATCCGTGAATAGTGAAAATGAAAAATTAGGAATAATATGCATTTTTCGAAAAAATAAAAAAGTAAAAACAATGCTACAAATTTTTTTTTTTTGAAAAGGATAAATAATAATAAATGGATGTGAATTTATTTTTATAATGGATTTAAAATTCCAAGTACGAGCTAAAATGGAAAATTCCCAAAATAAAAGCTCTTAGTCTCACTTGCACAAAAATAAAAAGTTTCAGTTTTTAATGCAAAAAGCTGTAGTTGGCTCCATTTTCACTAATATTTCTAATTTTATGCATAATCACATGGTTTTAAGTTTTCCTCATAGTTACAATAAGGAAATTCACCCTTCTCATAAATCCTAAAGCATCAATATGGAATTATGTCCAGGATCAAGACATAATATCTCAAGCCACAACGGGTGAAAGATAGAGACCTTGTGGAGTTGGAATAGATTTAAAAAGAGTAAAGAGATCCATTTAATTTCAATATCGGGAGGTCATCGTAACTCGGTAGGCATGTTGGATCCACCATCATATCTTTGTGAGCCTGTTGGAGTGGGCTCGGTGAGTTGATTGAACCAATCAAATCATCGAGCATTCAATCCATTATATGTGAAGGATGAAGAGCTCACCCTTTCTTATACAAGGTATGTAAGAATCAATTAATATGATTTCATTCAATAGATAATATTGTGTTGAGAAATTTAGATAAGTGATATTCACTTTGGGAATCTTGTATGTGAGAATGAGAAACCATCTAAGATTCATTTGATGGCATTGACATTTCAATGTTCTTAAACACTGAATAAAAAATTAGATATCATGATCACTCATCTAAAGGTGAAGCATTAAAAGTAATATATATTAAGCATGATTTTTCAAAAGGGAAGATAATGAATAAAGAGAAAAAAGTGATTCCATATTCTAGGAGATTTCATAAGAAGATAAATCTCATTGTAGATCCCACAAAACTTCTTGAGTCAAGCAAGAGTGATCCATTAAAAACATTGAGGTATGTTTACGCAAAGATGGAGATTTTTTATAATGAACAAGTGATCTTGCATCAAGTTCCTAAAATTTCTCGAAAGAAACATCATGTTAAATCTTGAAGAACCATTCCCATGGATTCAAGAAATGCTCGAAATGAGATAAGGAAAACACAACAAGATTCCATGGATGGCCTTGGAGATATCACAAAAACCTTGAAATCCAAGTGAAGGAATAAGGCCCATACAAATTCTCACTTCTTCAGTGGTACCTTAGGTAACCAAGTATGTATGAGTTATTAGGCCTAGGAACAAAAGTCCTATTAAGGAGGTGAATCCATCAAATTACGATTTGATGATGATCCACATATCATTGGGTCAAGCTTCACATGAGGGTGATTCTCATATGTTAAAGGAATCTTCTTCCCACCTCCTTTCTTGGAATGAATAGTAAAACAAAACAATTGAGAAATTGGAGGAATAGGTAAAAACTCTTAGTTCTCACATTCAACATTTCTTAGAGCTTGATTCAATGCCTTCAATCTCTATGGAAGAAATTACTCCAACCATTATATTTAACCCCAAATTGATCAAGAGAGCACAAGGTTATATGATATAGGGGAAGGCTAATGAGAAGTGGATTGAGAAGATCATCAAGAAAGGAAAGACAATATTTCCATAGGTCCTCTCACTAATCAAGTACATTATTTCCACTTTGTCTTAAGTGAATAAAGTGAGGGAAGAGATTTTACAAAAGAAGATATGCTGGGATGAGGTGTTCCCACTTGTGTTCAATATGAGATCCTTCGACTCTCACACCCTTATGAGTAAGAATGTGTTTCAATTAATTCTGCTAAGATATTTTAGCCATTTTTGGTCCACTTCATAGATGAAATATACGATATGATATTAGATGCCATCTTTGAAATTGATCTGTAGAAAATAGGAGGCCTTTTTGGTTTTGAATGTAGTTTGCAACTATGTTCATAAACTTGGGTTCCCTCAAATAAATGATAATTCATCATCGGAATAACTCGTTTTTTCCTTCCAGGAGTTGGTCAAGAAATAATAAGGTAATTCTCTCTCCTTCAATAAAGATAACTTAGACTCACTAGTCAACATCAGAGAATCCATTTCAGAAATTTTAAAACATCACAAAATATGGCTCATTCAATGAAAGAAGATCAATGATGTTCCTTGGGAATAGATCAAAGTTTTAAAGTGTGTTTTCATTCCATAGGTGGACAATTTGACACCTACGGATCTTATTTTAGTAAGGAATTTAAATGAAAATATCTTGTTCTAGAAACTCTTCCTCAAGGATCATGAATCAAATAGTTATTCATTATAAGGATCTCCTTTGTTAGATCAGAAAACTTCTTCCCTCTTCTCTCTTTCTCCCATTTTATTCTCCCCCTTTCTAATTCTTAATTCGCATGTAATCATTTTAAATTTTCTCATTCACTTAAGTGACTTTATAAAGTTTAATTGTAAAAGTACCGTTGATTTAAAAAGGAGCTTATTTTCTTCACTTCATGTCAGGGCTAGATGAGAAGATAATATGCAATGCTATAAATTGGAGTGACTACTCCATTCTAAACGATCTTGAAAGTTTAGTTTTCTATACAAATTGTGGATTGTTTTATGGTTTTTGATATTTGTATCAACTACACACAAGAATTAAAAGCTATATTTCTTCCATATCATTTTTCTCATGTTTTCATCTATTTTCTCTCTCTTTTTTGCACTTTTAAAGCATAGTAATCTTGAATAAACAAGAAGGAACTCGATGTCCTTTATTAATGAATCTACATAACCATGTGTCTCTAGTTTGTTATTATTGCTAAATTCTTACATTATTTACTTCCTCTAATTAAATGTTGAACTATTATAGTTATTGTGTGTGAACTCTAATAGTGCCTACTCACAAAATATACATATCTTTCCTAATTTCTCTCCTTTACCCCTCATCACTGAAAATTCCTCCCTTGTACCCCATACAATCACTTTTCCATAGGTTTAGTGAAGTGTTCATATGTGATCCCTAACCTATTTGGTCACCCCACAAAATTTACTTATAATTAATATAGTTTAAATTCAATAATGGGAGCCTCCCATACAAAATAAGGAGGGTCATATCCTCTTGAGAATTGATGGAAATACAAAATTTGCAACACGAAAAATTATTTCACCAACAATTTATTTCTATTGTATTGGGGAGTGATTTTCCTCGTGTACCCATATAGGTTTATGTAAAATATAATAAAATTATATATTCAAGAAAACTAAAAAAAGGTTTCAATGAAAAATAATATTTTGAAGGAGACTCTATCAAGAAATGAATCCATGTAACGTTTGTTTCCCACATTGTAATGAAAATTGTCAAGATTGGTGTTCAACAAGAATGGGTGACAACAACTTTGAAGAAGAAGATGGCCACCCTGATCTACAAATTTTTATTAGCCATTATTGGACTATCTCTTGCAAAACTAAAGGTTTTTGTAGAACGAAAAAGTATCTTCCTTCAAATAAAAACCACAATTAGCCAAGGGAAATAAGGTCCATAATATTTCTATAGTAGTGATGAAAATATTGTCTAGAATGGAGATAATTATTGGTTATGAATATCCTATCATCAAGTCCTGGTGGTTCTAATTCAAGAGGATTGTTGCTAAAGGAAAGAAAATGGGAATCACACTTTTGATGATCAATAATCCAAGAAATGGATGAGGAAGATTCATAAGAGATATGAAATTTTTTATGAAGGGCATGAGGGTAAATAATCTAATAGAGGAAATATTTTCAATTTCACACGGACTGACCAAGAAACTCATAACATTATCTTTCATCTCTCTTCCTTCAGAAGAATTTATCACATATGGAGATGAAGAAATGGAAGTTTTGAAAAGAGATTTTTTTAGAGGATTGTGGGTTTGGAATAAGTAAATTATGATTCTAAAAGTTATTGTGAAATTTGGAATTATGCATAGGCCTTACAAAAAGGTATGAGCATCTTAAAGAACTTCATAATGTTGAGGAAAAAGAAACTCATCCCTCAAAAGTAGATCATGATGACTGTTTGTACTATGAGGTTTTTATCCTTGGAATATTCTTATGAACCTCGATGAATGCTCTATCATTGAACCTTAATATGATAATAAAATCAACACATTATAGGATCTTTGAAGAAGACATAATAGTTGAACCCTTATTTATCAATTCATTTTGGTGGAGGATCAACCCATTTGAGAAATAATGGATCCAAGAGAGGAAGATTATTGTTCCATGAAAGATGATCTAGTTCTTTACAAATACTCAAAAATGAAGAATTATGAGAAAGTAATCCCCATCTCGGACTCAAGATGATGAAATCAAGGTAATCATGGATAGTCTCCTTTCCAATTTTAACTCTTTAATTGATGAAAAAATTTTAAATAATGAAATCGAGATAGAGAATAAAATTCCCTTCTCGATATAATCATGCATGAATAAAGAGAGGAGTCAAAATTCCATCTGAAAACTAAGGTAGATGAGAAAATTGAGCATGAACTCTCTGTGGAGCTAATTCCACGATCCTCGCTAAAGGATAGTAATGTCAATCATCACACCGAGTATGTAGTTTTTTCTATTCCTTGTAAGAAATAACGGTATATAGGAGATGTTCAAGATGGATTAGATGATTATCCTTGGTTGTAATCCCCAACATGGTTCTATATTCTTATCATGAGGATTATCTAATAGATCAAGAGCTTAAAGGTGTTCCCTTCCCATATAGCATGGTTATCTTCTCTCTATCTAAAAATGGTAAAACCAAGTATGTCATGTCTTACAAGAAGGTGAGCCTTGGATAAAAAGAAATGTAGAGAAAGAGAAAAATAATTTTAAAAATGAATTATGGCCATGTGTAGATTATTTTTCCTCCATGAGACTCAATGTAAATAATTTTCTAATGAAGATGACAATGATTATATGGAATATTTGAAAGAGCAATCAGTGCAAGACATCTTGAGGATTGCGAAAGAAATTTAAGAACCTCAACTCAGTATTGAAACCCCTGACTTAGGCCATGGAAATAAAATATAATTTTGAGTCAATTTTTTTTCTCCTTTCAATCCACCAATTTTTGATAATGAGATGGAGAAAATGGATGATCTCAATGTTCTTTTCAAATCCTTGGTAGATGAACATGAATGTGAGGGTAAGCTTTCACCTTTCTCATTTTTGAAAAAGAGTACATCCATGATGATCAAAAGAGGGAGGATAGTATGGAATCTCCTATGGATACTATCAATTATGAAGACACCACCTCTACCATATAAAATGATGTCAAGGTCAATATTGAGCTAGTATGTATATATAACAATTTTTCTAGACAACAAAGTGAGAATGTGTAAGAATCTTGTGAATAAATTCATAATCATATTTAACTCACCATTACTAAAGCCCTTTCTAGTTTTGAGCATGAATCCATGTTGGGAAACTCACTCAAGGATGATGAAGACCTTCATACCAATGATGTGGCCTCAATTTTTTAAAGCAGTTGTTCACAAGAGCAAAGTGAGAGGTTCAAAGAAGCTATTGAATGGGAAGAGAAACAACTTTTTCTCACTTCCTCTAAGCGCTTCATTAATTTAAGGAATGGTTTCACGTTACAAGATTCATTAGAGGATGGTGAATGAATCCATGACAAAAATCATGATTTCATTTTTTTGAGAACATGGAGGAGTGGCTACATATGTGTATAAACCAGAATTTTGCACCCTTCATCCACTTTTATCATTTATTTATCTAATTCATTATTTAACACTCATAAATCACCATATCCTAAGTCATAACAATTTTATTATGTTTACCATGTGTATATATCCATTCTACATTTGTCAAATTGACATCTAACCATCTAAAAACCAACTTAAAATCAAAACTAAATAAAGACAAATCATATTTAATTCGTTTCACAACCCCCTTAACCATAAAACCTCATCCCTAGCAAAAGAACAAAACATTTACCTGAAAAAGACCAAAACAACTTTATTTAGAAGTGTATTTAACCAATTTTCCACCTTAAATATTGAGAAACATAGATCTTTAATGATCTAGGTAATCGCTTGATGATTATAAATACGCTTTTTTAGCCTATCCAGGATCCTCAAACTTTGAATCCCAAGATCTTTCTATTAATGGAAAATCACAACACCCCTGAATGTATGCAACTCAATGGGTTGAGACTCTCAGTGCGATTGCATAACATGGAGCTTTTCCCAAGTGTGGGACCTTGCGAAAATGGAAAAGCTCTTTGGATGAAGGCCGGTTCCTATTCCTCTATTCAGATGCACACATAAAAATGCAGAGGGTTTACTCAAAAACCTAATCTAACTTTCCAAGGAGACATGGTAAGAAGATGCATAAAAACAAACCTAAACTAACAAAGGTGATGCATCGAGGAATGAAGAACACTGTCTTGCCAATAAACACAAACCATAAAAATGCAATGCAAGATCATGCACACATAACCAAATTTTCGGTGGAAGATCGGGAGGATGTAAAATGAACACCGAGAAGGTTGAGAATAATCCTGGACATACATTACTTGCTCCAAATATTGATACAATACACTACAAAATGCCAAGAGGCAAAGTTGCATTACAATTTTGAATGGGAGGTTTTAATTCCACAAATTCACCTGCCAAAGAGAAGAAGGGAGGGGAAAAACAAGAATGTCCAACCTTTAGAAAGAAGCCCCTCCTTAAAATTTATAGGGAGAAAAAGAGAGGGAGAAGAGAGGAATTCGAAATCTACCCCAACCACCTTCAGACTGCACTTAATTCATCTCATTATGGTAGTAGGTGAGAACCCTAGTAAACCCAAAATATGGTGAACTATATTTTACATTTTTTAAGAAATTTTTCTCTCCCAATTAAAGATATCCAGTCGTAGTTGGACAAAGGACCTTATAATCTTTCTGAAAAGTCCAACCTTGCGTGAATCTGAGCTCCCTAAGAAAAGTTATGTCCATCTGAATATTTCACGCGTAAGGGTCTATTTCCAGTCGGGTTTGGGATTCTCCTTTACATTTGCATTGGGTTTGGAGGATGCCTAGACATGTGTTTGATGCTTGTGTTTTCCTGAAACCCACTTCCGCCACTATTGCCAAGATTTCCTTTGTTTCGGGTTCGGAAATTGGACTTGCATATGCATCGGGTTTGGAAGGTGGCTCGACATGTTTTCGCCCCATGCTTTCTCGACTCCAAAACCTGATTTGCCTAGGTAGTGTTTTGGGTTTTTGAAACTCCCAAGCATTAGGACATGCCTTGCAATTTTCATGATTCATGTCTCATGTTTCCGAAACACGAAATCCTTTGTGTCGGTTTTGAACTTCTCCGGCATATTTTCCTTATGTCGGGTTTTTGAACTTCTCCAGCATATTTTCCTTTTGTCAGGTTTTTGGACCTCTCGACATATTTTCCTTTGTGTTGGATTTATATTTACTGGGGTAGATATATACAACACTTTCTTTCAACATCATCTTACAACACCCTACACATCGTCATTTAGAACTAGAATATCCAAGCTATGAGTATTCATCATTGTTAATCTTCATCAAGTATTTTCAAAGTCATTTAAGGATTTTGTGGACCAACATTTCATTATTCCACTTGCAGAATCCATCAACCATCCAGAAATTTCCCAACAAGGTTTAAGGTTTATTTTAGATCCATTTCAACCTCCACATACTCTTTTTATGTTTTATTATCCCTTTAAAATCATTTCCAGGTCATCAATTACTCTGAAATATCAATCAAAATATTTAAACATTAAATTTTAGTAAACTATCAAAAATCACTTGAATCGTTAGAAATTGGCCCAATCGCCAACGATTCCTGTCAATTTTACCTTTTGATAACTTTTATCAACTATTTTTCATCTATTTTATAAAACATGTTGCTTTTAACATATTTTTAAGCATGGCTCATTATTAGATGGAAATTGGTGGTCAATCACATGAAATCACAAGCATTCACTCACTACCAATAGTCAAACAACCCTTATATTGGGAACAGTTCAATATCATTCATGAATTAAGTCTCTATGCAATCCAATTTTCTAAAACTGAACAAGACATTGAAGAGTAGATTGAAGTTTTATATGACATTAAATAAGAAGCTATAGACTTAGACTGGTATGATTATTTCAAACATGTACATATTACATCCACACTTTCCTAGGCCACATTTGAAGCTGGACAAGACCTACCATTCAATATTGAGTTCTATTCATCTTTACCTATTATTCTTGTATCTATCTGTCTTGTATCTGTTTATCATTTATCACTTATCCATTACAATTCACTTGATTATTTACAAAGTGAGATGACATCCTTTGAGGAAGCCCTTTGGATTTCTGGAATCAACATTTGAGTGAGAATCTCTCCCATCTATCTATCTAATCCATTCTATTTAGTTTCTTTGAGTACAGGTTTCTTCATAGGATAGGATCTTGTACACACCTTTAGATGGAGTGCAACTTCTATCAACATCGAGCATCAACATCCATCATCTACGGGTATCATTAAACCTCACGTCTTTTGAGGTAATTTTTATTATTATTTCACTTTGTTAATTCAATTAGAAAGGTAAAACCTTCTCTAAACATTGGGGCATGCCGATGGGACCCTAGGTCCTCTCCTTTCTTTCATTCAAATTTTATATTTTTCATATCTTGTCTTATTCTCTATAATCGCTATCAATTTGGTCAATCAAAATCAATCTAGTGAATCACCAATGATTCATTCAATCACCTATGATATCTTTGAATTCTTTTTATTACTCGTAGATGGCAATGTAACCTTTTTTCTATTTTTTTTTTCCATTTTTTGCTAACCTATTTTTGTAGGTTTCCTGTTTCTGGAGGATTTTTACTTGCTAGATTGCTATATTGCTAAATAAAATCAAAAATCAAAAATTACCAAAAAATTAAAAAGGAAGTGTTAGCAAAATTGAGTCCTTTTCCCTTATTTTTCTTTCCATACTACATATTTATTGTATGTCCACATCAAAATCAATCATTTTTTGGGGATTAAAATTAAAAATTTCATATTGCTTGATCATATAGTTTTAATTAGGAGGTTAAATAACTACATTCATTTAATTCTTCCCCAACACACCAAATCCCATCGATATCAAACTTACATCAAACACTCCTACGTAGGTGATAACTCACGGGATTTCATCAACTAATAGCGAAAATGACTCGGTGTTCGGATGACTATAAATAACTCGTCAATATATTGGCTAAGCACCCAACTCCTTATTGCTTTGGGACCATGAAGTGAGGGGTAGTCCCTAATATAAGGCCTTGTACCAAGACTAACAAATATTTTAGCCTCATGAACCTTTGAGTATATCGAGGATGTAAACCTTAAATAGTCATGAAATCAGTTGTAGATAGCCATTCCCTAGGACCCCATCAGTCATTTTGCACATTTCATCTTTTCATAATTAATCAAGATAATATAAAAATTCATTTTGCTTTCTTTTTTTTTGTTGTTTGTAAACAACCCATCTAGTTATTTTTCATTTCTTAGGTGATTGTGTGTTTATTATCATGGTACTTACAAGACAACAATACATCATCCAAACATCAAAAAATATGTCTACACCGTTACCTCATCAAAATCCATAATCTCAATCAATCATAAATCCAAATCAAGAAATATCCACACCTCAATATGAAAATCAACGAATTTGGGAGGAAGAAAATGAGCATTATAATGAAAGTATTTGAAAGCACCTTTGATATATCCACACACCTAATATATCATAAAATCTCTCAACTCTCTCGAGATAGTATAATTGGAACCACCACATTCTCCTAGCTCTCAATTTGCATCATCTAAAATCCCTGATCCTCCTAGTCCTTGCTTCTTTGAAGGTGGGGATCCCATATTTTTAGAGATTTTAGATTCAAAATCATCTTACCTTGTAGCTTAGGGTTTCCAACTTCAACCATCATTACCCAAGCCACCCCCATATGTTTTCGATCCTTCATGTCATTTTCCCCATCTTATGGATCCGGCCTAGGAACCCGTCATTCAACAATTACATCCATATCCACCTCATACTCAACTTGAAACATCTAATGGCGTATCTTCCATTCCCATTTTTGATCTTTATACGATTTCTTCTCAAGACATGTCCAATAAACAACCTACATATTCACTTGATCCTTCCACTAGTTCGAAACCCCTTCAAAACAATCCTAATGCTTCTTCATCTACTCTTCTATTACCATCACCATCCAGGACACCTCCAAGTAAACTCTGTTGTTGTTTCAAACAATCTTTCTCGATCACCACCTTATCAACAAAACACCAACCCCATTCAGAATACCACTAGTATTCATTCCTCTAGTCAACACTAGTGTTATTGCTAGCACCCACCCCATTTCTTTATCATCTTCTACTCCCCTTATCTCACAACACATACCTCAACCCTCATAACCACTCATTTCTATACCCCAATCTATTCCTATTCAGAATATCCCACAATAAGCACCATCCTCAGTTGCTTCTTCTATAAACTTTCAACAACCACCCACTTATTCACAGCCCCTTACCTATACATTTGTTCCTTTCCAACACATCCCCTAACCATCACAACCTCTCATTAACACATCTATTCCTATTCCCTATCAATATGTACAACCATCACAACCTTTAGTGTCTCAATCCACTTACAATATCCCCATTAACATTCCTTATCAACAAAACATTCCTTACCAACAAAACATCCTTTATCAACAGACTATCCCTCAGCATTATCCATCATATTCACATCCCATCTAGTTTTCATTCAATTAACCTGACTCATCCTCACAAAAAACACCACAATTATACCCCCTTCAAGCTCTCATGAACAAAATATCCAACCTTGAAGCCACTTTCTTAGGTCCTAAGAATGTGCTCTCCTATGAATAGATTTGTAATGAGCCCATTCAACCCTAGGTACTTATAAATCATATCCGCCTCACTGGGAACTTCTGAATTTTATCAAATTCTATAGTAAATAATATCCCCAACAAAAAATTTGAGCTTTTCACCACGCTTGTTATCTCATAACCCACGACCAACATCTGATGCTGAGGACTTTCCCCATGTCCCTCACCGGTCCTACCCTAGACTAGTACAATAACATCCCTTAGTACTCCCTTTTCTCATTCACACAACTCACCCAACTCTTCTTGGAACACTTATCTATAAAAATCACTCGAAAAATCACCATGACTGACCTTTATACCATAAAACAATTTGAAGATGAATCTATCACTGATTTTTTCCCATTTAGAGGGGTATAATCAATCAATTATCATTCACATTACCACAAACTAAGTTAATTGAATTATTTTTTCATTCATGTACTAAATAGATCTCATCTAAAATTTTAATCTAGTCATTTCAAATGTTTGATGAAGCTTTGACTATGGCCCATAAATTCTAATTACGAGCCCTTGAAGAAGGTAGAGTTAATTTATGACCTAAGTAGCCAAAATATGACTTTCATCTAAATCATCCCTTCATCCCGATAAGTCCAAATAATTAGCCATTTCTACAGTAGTCAAATCGCACCTAAAATAAAATCCACTACTAAGCGTTCCCATCCACAACGTAGTTACACACCCATTGGAGATTCCTATATACACGAGTCTTTGATAAACTCTTTTATGCCAATATGATCTCTCTTCCACCCATCCACCCCATTGACACATCTATATCTAAGTATTCTTGGTATAGGGATAATGACTATTGTAAATACCATAGGGTTAAGGGACACAACATCAAAAGGTATCACTCATTCCGCAACCTCCTTTAAGATTTGATCAATAAATCTAAACTCTATTTAGACAATCTGAATGCACCTTCAAATCAAAATCTCGATGTCTTCAAACAGATCTTTCGAACCATTCCCCTTGAGTAGACCAATAATGTACAATCTCATCATACCATAAACACCATCAATAAAATATTACCTAATACTGAATCTCAACCCGTAACCACCGAATCTACATCCACTAAGAACATTACTAAACCTACACCCTCATCTTTTGAATTTATATCTCCATCCTCTAGATATCCTCAAAACACCTCTAAGTGACATCTAATAAAAAATTAGAAACACCCCCTCAACCTGTCATTAAATAAAAACCCTCCACATCTACTACATCATCATCCACACCCAACTCATCTAAGAAAATTATGAAGGGCCCGCAAAAACAATTCATCATGAAGGTCTTTAAAATCCCCTATTATGCCTTCAAATATCAATAGCACTTACGTAACTCTCGAACCTTCATCCTATACCCTCCTAAGGAAGTCACTACCATCTAAACTCTGAAACCAACCCACCAAGATTCTATATTGGGACATTGTCTCTCATCTTCCACACCATCTAAGAATATTATTCAACATATAACTAAACAAACCACTTCTAAACCCAAACCTCAACTGCAAATAAAATTAAAATAAACCCCTCCACCTTCCACTTTTTCTCCTAAAGGATGCTATGCAACTATCCCTGGATGAACTTATTCAACAATCACACATAACATTAACATTGATATACCTTAAACCATATGATCCTTGAGGATGGAATCCCTCTTGGTATGACTTCAATGTCTCTTGTGACTATCATAGGACATAAGGAAACTCTATAGAAAACTGTAAGGCCTTCCATATAATCATTAAGAAACTTGAAAGTAAATGTCTCCTCCCATCAATAGTGTCTACACCTATCACTCTTGAAGAATCTTTAAATAAACTCCTTCCTTATGAATTCGATGTCGTTCATATTACTACCTAGACCTAATATTACAAATCCAACCCTCTAGATCAAAACAAACCTAAAACATTTTTGATTTCCCCCACCACTTGAATTCTCATCATTATCATCTAAAGATAAAATTAAGGTTTTCATCCGCATCACTCCTGAAACCTCAAATACAACCCCATAATCTAAGACTAAAGTATTTATTCTTGTTGCACCTCAATCATCTAGTATCTTTGTATAGAAGGTCATTATCAAATACCTACACCAAGAAATAGTTAAAATGTCACTTTATGAGCTCATTCACACCTTACCATCCCATAAAAAAGCCATGATAAAAGACCTTTAACCCATTACCATACTTGCAGAGGAACCACTATCCTTTAAAAAAATTTAGGTGATCTTAAAGCCTCTGTTGCCATCTCCGTTCAAGCTTTAGAAATACCTGTTATCCATATTTCGCCTTCAGGAAAATATTGGATCAGCCAAGACCCCGCACGGAAAGAATCAAAGAAAACATGTTTAAATATTGCAAAATGGTTGCAGAGGGACTCTGATGGAATGATAGGGATTTAAAAATTTTAAACAACCCTGTATAATAAGAAAGAGAAGAAACAACTCGTCATGCAAATCCATGTCTTAAATCTATTCGACAAACTCGGGTAAGCTCTAAAATAAAAAAAGGAAGGGTCAAGGAAGGAGGAAGTAGAAGAGGCCATGTGTCCTAATGGTGCTTCTCCAAAGGTAAATCCAAAAGGGGAGCTCAAACTTACACTAGGTTTCCACGCATCCAGAACCCCAAAAGTTGCAAAATAGCCCGCAACTCGCGAGGAAAAATTCGGTGTTTGAGCCCAATTCGAGCCCAAGGCGGAGATTCGGGGAAAATGTGAAAATTTTCCTTTTGTCAAAAAGGAGCACAAAGGAATAAATGGAAGTGCATCTCCCTAGCCAACCAAAGAGTGCCACGTATCCCATATCAAAAGTGGACCCATCTTTTAAGGTGTTTTCTGCCCTCCTATACTGGACCCGATACAAACTTTGAAGGGGCATATCTTTCGACTTAGGGCTTAAAATATTACAAATCTGATGCTGTTGGAAATATCTTAGCCTCATCCATGCCATAGAGGTCTGAAATTTTAATTTTGAGGAGGTTAGGTGAAGGAAAATGGAAGAAAAGTCTTCAGGCTTTTAATGCGGGATTTATTTGCCTCAACAACAAAATTAGATTTGATCTATTTCACTGTTTCCTCTTCCTCTAAGGTGCCGAACCAAGGATCGATGCAGTAAAGATGGATTTGGGGAAAAATTTTATCAGAGGCATTAATAGTAGTAGTTGAGCTTCAACTTTCTTTTCCTGCTTCTCTCTCTCTTTCTTCTCTCTAAATCGAATCTATAAAGTCAGGGGCAAGATTCATTGTAAAAGGTTGTTCATTCTTGTTCTCTACCTCCCTCTTCTTTTCTTCTCTAGGGTCAAAAATGGAGTTTGAACCTCCTTTTATGGCTCTATAATGTCATTCTCTTGCCTCTTTCCCACTAACGATGTACTGTGTGAGCTTTTGGAGAAATAATTTTTGTTTTGTGATGCATCTGTCCATCCTTTTCTTATTTTATCATCTCTCCTTTCTTCTCATCATTTTAGGGTATACTATGCATATTCTGATGTTTGTTGCAGGTCTTGGGAGTTGTGTTTAATGGGTTTTGAAGTGGTGTTCTATGTGAAATCTATCTCTAGTCTGTGGTGCATCTTGTCCACCCTCTCCTCTGCTCACCTCTCTCCACTTTAGGCAGCTGAGATTGTGACCAACACTTCCCTTTTCTTGGTGCTATCACCTCATTAGTGTAGGATTTCCCTCTTTATGTACTTTCTCTCTCCCTATCTCCTTGGCATTATTAGGATAGGTGTAGTTAAATGTCATTTCTGCATTAGGAGTAGTTTAGCATTAGGATCAGGAAGAAGAAGATTTCTCTGGAGGGTCATCTCAAGTCCGTAAGGCCCACAGCTTGAGAGATAGTCCCATGTTATGCAATCACACCAGATGATTTTTCCTTAGAAAAGAAGACCTATAGAAATCATTTATGGGTGCTGTGATTTTGCACTAATAGTTTTGGCATTCCGGTGGGACAAGTTTGAAGCACCTTACCACTTCACTTCTTCAGTTTGATGGGCTCTTGGTGAAGATTTCAGCCTTTGTAGGAACTTTCAAGCACATCTGGAAACTCCATCGGTCAAAAACCCATCCTTTGAGCTACATATCTTCTTCCCATTCATTTCCACCCATTATTTCTTCCATATCCTTCATCTTCTTTAATCCCATGAAGTTTTGAAATCATGACTTCATTCCCTTCATGGAACTCACAATTATAGCAATACAGCTTCACCTCCAATGTATTTCCCAACTCCTCCAAATTAGAATTATGATCAGATCTAGGACCATTATGCTAACCCATATGAGCAAAGTGTCAAAACCAATTTGACTATGAATCTTATCAAGGACAAGGAGACGTATATGATGGTGATAGTTATGTAGAGGATCTTTGGTCTATTGGAGAAGATTCAAAAATGGAGGCTAGCATGGTTCGGTCGAGGGCATAGCAAGAATGAAGGAATTTAATATTGTTGCAGTAAGACACCTTGTCCATGGGAAGGCCATTTCCAAGACATTACAACCCTCAAGAGAAGATTCACTTCATGATTGAAATGTTTCCCCAACTTGCACAATGGACCGAGGAGATCGGGGCTTATGAGTTGGAGTTAAGAAAACCTTGTCAATGGGTAAGTCCAACATTTCATAGATTTTCTTTTTCTCTTTCTCAAGTGGAACCATCTCAACCCAAGACTCAATTTCCAAGCTCCTCACTTGCTTCCACAAGTGTTGATTTCATTTCTCCATATCATAGTCTTCCACCTCATCTCTGTTATTTTGTCTTTTTCCCTTCCAACTAGTCATCCCCTCCAAAAAAACAATAATTTCCACCTCCCTCCCCACCATAAACAATTGCAAAGCTGGTTGAACCCCAACCTACCACTCCTCTTACTTTCCCAAGTCCATGTTGGGAAGATACTCAAGAATCCAGTCAAGGAGAACAACAAGAAGAGGATCCCAATAGAAAATAAATGACAGACAATCTGAAGAGTTGGGCTGCCAAATTTGGGTTTACAAAGATCCCCTTAATGGTCAAGCCAATAGAGGAGGTCAATATTGAAGAACCAATGGTGGTTGAGGCCGAGTTTGTAGTAGAAGAAGAGAAAGAACAAGAGGAGGAACAATCAGTCCCAAGCCCCATTGAAGAGGAGTAGCTAGGAGAGATCAAATCAGTGTTGAGGCCACTCAATGAAGAAGGCATCATTGAAGATTTTTTGCTTTCATTTCAAGAAACTGATTTGATTGATGAACCCATGTTGGAGGAGTACCATACGATTTTAGATGCTCTAAGTGTTGAGTAGGCTACAAAATAACCTTCAGTTCTTCCTCCCACTTCATCCCCTTCAAAATCTAATGTTGAAGAATATTTTGATATTTCAAACTTCATGTTTGAGAGTGAAGGGAGCCATGGTGATCAAGTTACAGATTCAAAGGACACCATGGAGGAGGTCAAACACACACAATAGGAAAAAAATGAGGTAGATTATCTATCTGACTTGGAGGATTTCCTTGATGGAGAGGAGCCCGAGGAGATCACATCATTTGCTCCTCCATCATCTTCCTTCCAAGAACACAAGTCTCATACCATGGAGGATAACATCCAAGGACAACAACCTACATCTCACAATGGCCCTCAACAACCAAGGTTGGAGGATCTTAATCTTCCATGTTCTTCAAAGGAGGATGAAGAGAAAGGCAGGAGGATGTCATCATCTCTCTCACACCATTCGCCCATGAAGGTCCACAAGAAGACTCCATTTTTGAGTTTAATTTCAGAGAAATGGGAACATCCAAGGATCGGGACCGTGTCTAATTAGGTTCTTGGCTTCATTGGAGCCAAAGGAGAAACTAAAACCAGTCATGCCTACTTGGGGCATGAGGATGAGCATCAAAGTACCAAGGGTCACCATCAATACCTCTAGGAGTCCAATGCATGTCAACTTGAGGATGTATTTTCCATTTATTTTGATACCTTGATAATTTGGGTGGAGGAAAGGCTTATAGCTAGTTTTTCACTCATACTAGCAGCTATATTAAGTGTCAAATCATTTGCATGGCTGCCCCTCTTGAGAAAGGGAAGCTATTTCTCCCCGCCGATTCATGAGGTTTTTGTGAGTTCCCTTTGCTCTTGGTTAGAGTAGAGTAGGTAGGCTTGTTTTTAGTAGAATAAGTGCTTTTGTATACTCTACATATCCTACTTGGGGTATGTATGATTTTCGATTTGTAAATAGTTTTTGGTGTTGTTGTTTTACTCTTGCCTGAGTTCATTGTAATGGTTTTGCAAAGATCAGCTCAAGTTTCGGTGGGTTTCCAAATGGTTGAGAGGTTGGAGTTTTAGATTTCATATCAGTTTCATGTTTATCGGAAGACTCCATGCCCAATGGATGTTTCAAGGCCACTGCCCTTGGTCTCTTCATCTAAGAAGATGTCCTGTGAGTCACCAAACTATTATCCATATTTCATCCCGGGAAAATATTGGATCAGCCACAACCCCGCACGGAAAGAATCAGATAAAACATGTTTAAATATTGCAAATTGGTTGCATAGGGACTCTATAATGGAATGGCGGGGCCTGTGAAAGTTTAAACAACCCTATGTGAGAATAAAGCGAGTCTGTCACATGAATCTGTGTCTTAAATCTATTTGTGACACAAGGCGAGGCTCTAAAATAAAATAAAGGAAGGGTCGGGAAAGGAGGCGGTTGAAGAATCATCATGTACTAATGACACTTCTCCAAATATGAATCCAAAAAGAGGAGCCCAAACTTGCACCAAGATTCCACCCATCTAGAACCCCAAAAGTTGCAAAATGGCCTGCAACTCCGCTTAAGGGAAAAAATCAGTGTTTAAGCCCAAGTCAAGCCCAAGGCGGAGAGTCGAGAGAAAAAGTGAAAATTTTACTTTTGTCAAAAGGGGCACAAAAGGAAAACATGGAAGCACATCTCCCCAGCCAACCAAAGAGTGCCACGTGTCCCATGTCAAAAGGGGATCCATTTTTTAAGGTGTTTTCCTACCCTCTTATATGGACCCGATACAAAATTTGAAGGGGCATATCTTTCGACTTATGGCTCGAAATATTGCAAATCTGATGCCATTGGAAATATATCAGCCTCACCCATGCCATGGAGGTCTGAAACTTTAATTTTGAGGAGGTTAGGTGAAGGAAAATGGAAGAAACATCTTCAGGCTTTTAATACAAGATCTGCTTGCCTCAACAACCAAATCAGATTTGATCTATTTCACCGTTTCCTCTTCCTCCAAGGTGCTAAACCAAGGATTGATGTAGTAAAGATGGATTTAGGGGAAATTTTATCAAAGGCATTAACAGTAATAGTTGAGCTTCAACTTGATTTTCCCGCTTCTCTCTCTCTTTCTTCTCTCTGAATTGAATCTATAAAGTTAGGGGAAGGATTCATTGTAAAAAGGTTGTTCATTCTTATTCTCTGCCTCCCCTCTTATTTTATTTTCTAGGGTTGAAAATTGAGTTTGAACCTCCTTTCATAGATCTATAATAGCATTCTCTTGCCTCTTGCCCACTAACGATGTACTATGTGAACTTTTGGAGTAATAAATTCTATTTTGTGATGCATATGTCCATCCTGTGCTTATTTTATTGTCTCTCCTCACCTCTAGTCATTGCATGGTGTCTTGTGCATATTATGATGTTTGTTGCAAGTCCGAGAGCTATGTTTAATGGGTTTTGAATTTGTGTTATATGTGAAATCTATCTGCAGTGTGGTATATCTTGTCCACCCTCTCCTCTGCTCACCTCTCTCCACTTTAGGCGGTGAGATTATGACCAGTACTCCCCTTTTCTTGGTGCTATCATCTCGTTAGTGTATGATTTCCCTCTTAATGCACTTTCTCTCTCCCCGCCTCCTTGGCATTGTTAGGATAGGAGTAGTTAGATGTCATTTCTGCATTAGGATTAGGAAGAAGAATATGACTTTCTCCATAGGGCCATCTCAAGTCCGCAATTCCCATAGCTTGAGAGATGGTCCCATGTTATGCAATCACACTAGATGATTACGCCTTAGAAAATAAAACCTATAGAAATCATTTGGGGGTCTTTGTGATTTTGCACTAACAATACCATCACTTTTTCCACGAAGGTTATGACATGCCCCTCTTCATCACCACTCAAATCGGTGATGTCCTTGTTAATGAGGTTGATGGGGGTGTTCTTATCAATAATATATCATCCCTTGACTTTAATTAACTCAGATTACCAGATACTGTTATATCCCAAACACCCATTTTAATTCAAGCCTTCAATGATATAATCACACACACATTAGACACCATTATATTTCCTCTTAATGTTGGCATTAATACCCTTCCTGATCTCTTCTACATCATAGAAGGAGAGTTCCAATATAATGTACTTTTAGTACATCCCTATATTCCTTTCGTTGACTATCTTATGACTTACCATCCAAACGATGTCCTTGTTCTTAGATCAACACCCAAAAGATCCAATTAAGCATCTACTAGAAAATTTACTTCCTCATCCAAATTACACGATGATTCCTCAATTAAGGTCATTATAGAGTTATTTTGTTGGGAAGTACCACCTTCTTATGTTAAATTCATTCCCTACACCTAAAACATATGGAAGACCTGAAAAGAAACCTATGTACGAACCTAACATCAGGGATGTCATCTCCTATGGTCCCACATACCTCAAAACCAATCTCATTTATGGGGGAGTTGACCATCCCTCTTCACAACATAATCATCAACACCATGTTATGTCATTTAAATCTGAATTTAATTTCTTATATAACCCATATTTTCTTGACATGTACCTCCATTGCTGCACTGGAAAGGGTTTGGCTTAGGATCTTATGAATAAGGAACAAATCATCTAATTTCCTAAAACTCCCTCAAACCTTATGAAAATTTTGGGTTAGGATATAAAAACCCTCTGCCAAATCATCTTCACATACCACATCTTTACACATCACATAATTAGACTCATTTCCTCCGAGAAATATGATGATCCCATGGATGCATACGACACCATATCCATCCCACCTAACTTTTTTTATTCAATACTATTTCATTAGGAACCTTGAATTATCAATCTAATCATGTCACCAAAAACTTCTTCTTATTTGGCCAAAACTAATTGAAGAGGATTCACCCACCATTGATGTTCTTCACTGTCATGGTGATCAAGAAATCCTTTCTCATATGGGAGTAGAGGATCACTTCCTTGTGAAATATCAACCACCTAAAACATCAACCCTTCTTAATGAATCCACTATTGATGTTAACTTAGGAACCTTTTGGGAACCTCACATAGTTCAAGTTGGTCAATCCTTAGATCCGTAAGAGTTATAAGATTTCACCATCTTATTATCAAAATATAGCCAAGAATTTGCCTAGCCATATAGTGATATGCCCAGTATTGATCCAAATATCATTGTACAAAACATCGTCAATTATCCTGATGCTAAACTCATAAAATAGAAGCCCTATAGGATTCATCTTCACATAGATCTGCTTATTAAGGAAGAATTACAACATCTACTCTCTGTTAATTTCATCATACCCATTTATTATGCAAAATGGGTCTCTAACATCATTCCCATAACCAAAGCATCAAGAAAGTTACGCATATGTACTGATTTCTAAGATCTTAATCTTGCTTTCCATAAATACAATTTCCCTTTCTCGAACATTGATTAGCTCGTCGACCTAACACCTAGCTACAAAATTCTCTCCCTCATGGATATATTTTACAGTTATGATTAAATATTCATTGCTATCGATGATCAACATAAAACATCTTTCATCACCCCTTAGGGAACCTTCTACTACCGTGTCATGCCATTTAGTCTTAAAAATATAGGATCCTCTTATCAATGCACCATGACCTATATTTTTCATGAACTCATCCATAAAACTATCAAATACTACGTCAATGATCTTTTAGGAAAATTTAAATGACACAAAAACCATCTTGTCATCCTCGAATCCATATTTACTTACCTTATTCAATATTTCCTTCATCTTAATCCTGCAAAGTGTGTCTTTGGTATTCTCATTGGAAAATTTTAGGATTCATCATATCTATCGAGGTATTGAAGTAGACCCAACCAAGGTTAAAGTAATTCTTGAAATGCCTCCTCCATCCAATCTTAAACAACTATGTAGCCTCCAAGGTAATTTATATTTTATTTGAAATTTTATATCTCAACTTTTAGAGCATTGTAAACCATTCCATCACCTTCTCCACAAGGATGTAGATTTTAATTGGGATTTTGATTTTCAGAAATCCTTTGATGAACTTAAAAATTATCTTCTATCACCACCAGTGATTACACCACATCACGAGGGGGAGTCATTCTATTTGTAAATATATGCTTTAGAACATGCCTTAGATGTTATGCTTGCTAATCATGATGACAAAATACGTGAGCGGGTTGTATACTATATCGAGTCACATACTCCATGATTATGAAAATCATTACATCGAAGCCCAAAACTATGTTGTGCTTTATATTTTTCTACTTCTAGATTATTTCACTATCTCCTTAATAAAAAAACCTATGTCATTACTAGCTTTAATCCACTTAAAACCATGCACTCTAAACCATATCACAGTGACTGTATAACTCGATGGATTATGTTTATGAATTATTTTGAACTTGATTTTATATCACAAAAATCTATCAAGGACCGTGCCATTGCTGGAGACTAGCTTGCTTACGCACCCCTTCCTAACAATCAACTTCCTCATGAACACTTTCCAAGTGAATTAATTAATCATGTCGAAAAATATGAATTCGTTCTATTAAAATGGCCCTTTTCTTCAATGGATCTAAATGCTAGAAAGGAGAGGGGTCGGTGTTGTTCTCATATCACCCTAGGGAATTCCTATTCGCTATCATTGAAAATTAACTTCGAATGCACTAATAACATGGATGAATATGAAGCTTTAATCATGGGTCTTACCACCACTATCTTATTAGGGTTCACATCTTATAAATCTATGGAGACTCAAAACTTGTCATCAACCAAGTCAAAGGAGTATATTAATGTAAAAATGAAATTCTATAGAAATATAAAGCCAACGTTGATTTTCTCATCGACACCTTTGATCATTATACCATTCAAACCATTTCGTGATCCTCTAAATTTTTTGCATAAACTATGGCCTCTTTGGGATCTCTCATTCCCCTAGAAACTAAAGAATCAAAATATAACACTAAAGTATCCATGGTCATCCAAAGACTAGATTACCCTTCACATCAAAATGAACTCCCTCCTATCAATTTTGTTGATAATAATCCTATTGATTTATGGTATACTCAAATCTATGACTACCTTTATGAATCTAAAATACCTTCGACTTATAATGAAATTCTAAACAATCATTTCTCCAACATGCCAGCCAATTTTTCATCATAGGTGGCATCCTCTATGAACGTGGTTTTGACGGTCTTTTGTTAAGATGCCTTAAATCACATGAATCAATCAAATTAATTGAATAATTCCATGATTATATTTGTGGTGGAAACTTTAGTGGAAATGTCTTTGCCAAATATGTTTTACGGTTAGGGTAATAGTGTCCTAATATTAATCAATATTGTTGTGCATATGTTAATAAATGTGTCAAATGCCAACTACATTTAGATCTCATCCATATACCCAGTTAATCTTTACAACCCGCTCAAGACTTATGGCCCTTCTCTCAATGGGGTTAGATCTCATTGGTACTATCCATCCTAAATCATCTGAACAACATCATTCCATTATCATAGCTACTAAATATTTCACTAAATGGGTTGAAGTTATCCCTTTGACCTCAACTAAATCAGGACCTATTACTAACTTCATATATCAATATATCATATGTCATTTCGGTGTTCCACATAAAATTGTCACGAAAATGGAAAATCCTTCAAAAATAAAGAACTTAAGAAAATCTGTGACACATTCAACATCAAACTTAGATTCTCATCACCATACTATCCTCAAGAAAATGGACAAGCTAAAGCCTCTAACAAAACACTCACTAAAATCCTCATGAAAATGGTAGATGATGTAGGCAAGAATTGGCATCTCCAAATCCCATTTTCTCTTTGGGCTTATCGAACTAGCATCCGTACTCCTACAGTGCTACGCCCTTTTCAATTGTCTACATCTCCAAGGTTATCCTACCTAGTCCAAATCCCATCACTCTAATTATCACTTAAGGATTTCATTCTTGACGAAGAATATTGACAAGACCACTTAGCACAACTTGAGTTATTAGATGAAAAACACTTAATGGATGTGGAACACCATCAAGTCTTTCAAGAATTCATTGAATGAGACTACAATAAACATGCCAAAGAATGTGACTTTAAAATTGGTGATCTTGTTCTCAAGGACAATCAAAATGTCACTACACTAGAATGGAGTAAACATGGAAAGATTTCCCCAAATTAGATCAGTTCATATGTCATCACTCATAAATATCGGTCAAGAGTGAATCACCTTTCCTTCCTTTATGGTGAACCTAAAAAGAACCTTTGAATGCCTTACACTTGCATCATTTATACTATTAAATTATTGATTTTAATGACAATAGTCATATCTAAGATCTTATCCCTTTGTTAACCATACATATTATCACAGTAATGATTTGAAACGATGTGGTTCTTTCCATCATTATCCTTAAATACGAGCACCATGGCTCTGTTTATCACATCTTTCATTATGAACAAGTTCCTCCTTAGTAGGAACCCCACAATCATTGCACTCAACTACCTTATAACAACAAACAAAAATTACATAGGGCACATATGTGTAGGTCATATACATAATTATCCGCTCCTCCAAAAGGTCTATTAGAATCTTTCCCTTAGCTTAACATAAAGTCAAAAATATATATGGATGCCCTTATCAAAATCAAAAATAATAATAGACTAATCCCTTGAAGGAAAGCTATTCAAAATATATCGTGTTATAAAAATATAGTAGAATGATCCCTTGAAGGAAAGCTACCAATCAAAATCATAGACCGATCCCTCAAAGGATGGCTATCTTGTAAAATAAAAAATAAAAAATGTAGACCATACCCTTAAAGGATGGCTACCCATGTAAAAAGGCTTCCCACATCAATCAACCTTCAAAAATTCAAATTATCAAAAGCATCCTAGGAAATATTCTGCATTGATCAACTTTCCCATTACAACAAACTTATCGCATCAATCAGTTTACGTCAAAGTAAAATATATAAAGCTATGACATTTCTCTATAAAACTATTGAAAAGGAGAACCCTCTTCCCATGTTGATCTACACATACATAAACCCCCTTTCATGTCCTAGGAAGGTATAACCACATCATTCTACTCTTTGACTAAGATCTTGTATAACTACCCATTGACCATCTCATTTAATATTTATTGCTAAGGATACAAGTGTAAGTTCTTTCACATTTTCTCATACCCATCACGTATGTATCAAATCCAATAAAGGAAATCATTTCATTTTTAAACTATTGTTAGTGCAAAATCACAGCACCCCTAAATGAGTAGTCAAATCTACTTTTCTAAGGCAGATTCATTTGGTGTGATTCACATAACATTGACTTTTTCCCCAAAGTGTGGGAATTTGTAAATGGAAAAAACTCTCCAGATTAAAGGTTGGTTCCTATTCCTCTGTTTAGGTGCATGTGTGAAAACTTGCAAAGGATATATTCCTAAACCTAATCTAAGTTTTACCAAGGAGACGGGGATAAAAGCAATACAAGAAATCAAAACTAAGCTACAAGGTGATGAACCGAAGGAATGATGAAATTTTTTTACGATAGGCATAAACGAACAAAATGCATACAAGAATCAAGCATAGATAAACATATTTATAATGAAAGACCAGATGAGAGCAAAGGAGAAAAGAATGGATCAAAATCATTCACAAATGTGTTTTATTGCTCGTAGATTGATATAATGCATTACAAACAGCCGTAAGGTAGGAAACATATTGCAATTTAAATGGAAGGTCTGAACTTCATAAATCCCTTTGCAAAAGGAAAGGGAGCCCTACAAAACAAAAGAATATTTAACCCTTTACAATGAGTTTCATCCCGCTTTTATAGATTCAAAATAGAGGGGAGACAGAGAGAGAAGTGATAAAATAGTTTAAAGCTCAACCACCGCTTATTAAATTCCTCCCACAAATCTGTCCCCCAAATCTACCTTGACTAAAGAGAAGGAAACAATAGAGAAGATCAGATCCGATCTGGTTGTTGGCGAAAAAATAGATCCTACATTAATGACCCTGAAGAAATTTCTCCATTTTTCTCCCATTTAACCTCCCAAACTTTAAGTTTCAGATCTTCATGGCATGTACGAGGCCAAGATCTTTCCAATGGTGTCAAATTTGCAATATTTCAAGCCCCAAGTCGAAATATATTACCCTTCAAAGTCTGTATCGAGTCCATACAAAAGGGTAGAACAATTAGTTCAAAGTGGGCCCCTTTTTGAGGCTAGGACACATGGTTGGTCTGGCGCTTGTTTGAGGGTGGCCTCTATATTTTTCTCTTGGAATGGTGTGGGGCTGAGACGTGGCTTCTAAAGCCGTGATGCTTAATTTCTATGTTTTTGGCCAAGTCCTTTTCTCGCAGAGTCATATTTTTCGACCAAGGACACGCGGTGGCTCGGTGCTTGTTTGGAAAACCTCTCTTTATTCAACCCTTGAGTTAGTGTCATTTAGACACTTGGAACTCTCTCGCTAACCTTCCATCACTTACTTGATTATTCAACCCAACCATGTCCCCCTTTTTGAGACTGGACAAGTGGAGGCTCTGCGCTCGCTAAAACTCCCACTCAAGATTTTCCCTTGAAGGAGCATCAAGTTGACACTTGGAAGCCTCCACAAGTCTTTAGACTTTTCAATGACCTCCCTCTTACCTTTTCAGGCCTTGGGCTATGTGGTGAAGCGGACTTGTTCGAGCCTTTTCTTTTGGATCTACCCTTGGAGATGGGCCGCTTGGACACGTGGCAGTCCCCACCAGTGCTTCCATACTTAGAATTTTTTTTAGGCCCAACCTATCTGCCTTTTGACCTTAGTTGACCATCTGCTACATGGAGGGCTGGTGTGAGTTTGAGTCTCTGCCTTGTACTCCCATTTTGGATTTGTACCGAGTTAACACCTTGCACCTTTTGCCTAGTCGAAGACTTCTCAACGACAATGTAACTTTTTGGGGCTCTAGATGCATGGAATCCTGGCACTTATTTTAGCTTCCCTTTTTGGATTCAACTTTGGAGAAGCATTGTGCTAACTTGTGGCTTTCTTTTCGCCTCCTTCATACTTAGCTGATTTTTAGACTCGTTCGAACTCTTTTGAGCCCAAAGACTTTGGATCTTTTCCATTTCTTCTCTTTCCTTATCCTAGATTCTTTGTGACACTTCTCCTCCTTCTCTGACCCTACTATTATATTTCCAAGCCCACCTTTATCCTATTAAATATATTTTGCAAGCCCCGCCACTTCCTTTGTAGAGTCTCCTATAACCTCGTTTGCAAGATTTAAACGTGTTTTGCTTGGTTCTTCGGGTGTGGTCGTAGATGATCCAATAATTTTCGAGGGGTGAAATATGGATAAAAACTATCTCATTAGTCATATTTTGATAAAATCCATCATGAGATCACATTTTAAGACATGTCATACACAATCATTTAATCTCTACTTAAACATTCCATCACATTTCATAAGAATACTTAAACATTTTTAAATTAACATTTTCTATCTCTATATCTATACATCTACATTAAACTCACATGTCAACATCTATCATAATCCAATGCATATAAAATCACACAAATCATCCATCATGACATCAACAAATAGAACAAACCATCATCATATATATATAATCAAAGTCTAGAATACATCATCAAAGAGTCTCAGTACATCATATATGTCGAGAGACTTCACAAAGAGTCCTATACATATCATCACTATCCAATAAAATGGATGTCATCTATAAAATCACTAACTCAGATAACACTCCCAGTACCACCCTGAGCACCTACATCACCACCACTAGCTCCTCTATCACCACCAGCTCCTCCCTTTGGCCTCTTAAGAGGCTCACCCACACTACATGCACTCGCACTCGATGTTGCTCCTATCTTTTCTAAATGATCCGCATACAAAGTATAATTCAGAATTTTTTTATCACCATGTCCTCATAATATGCCAACTCATCCCTCAAAGGCTAATAATGAGATGTTTTGACCATGCCCGGTACTCCCATATAGCTATTAGCATGTGCATGATCTATCAACTCGCACTTGATATAAAAGACCTCATGATACCTAGGGCATTCTTCAAAGCATCCCACTACTGATGGTATGCGTCCTTATCTTTGATATCTTGATTCAACTAAGTACTAAGCCCATTCCGCTTAGTTACTACACTTTCTTGCTTTGTAACTATTGCATAATGAACTCCCATGATCATATCTCTATCTCCTAGAACTATCTCTTTCTTCCTCCTCTTTAACATTCTTGGTCATCAAATCTACCACTGCAGCTACCAAATCCCCATCTACATCCTCCTCCTCCTCACCCTCATCATCACTAATCTGAATAGTCTCATGTGCTCCCTCAACTTGAGAATGTACTCTCCTAACTTGTACTATTTGATTCCTCTCAAATGCTTTGAATGCTTGAGTTCACCAAGGTCCATACTTGGGTGTAACCCTTGCATCATCTATCGACACTATATCTCTATCATCATTTGGTCCCATGGCCCCACACTCCTCAAAAATCATGAAAGGTCTACCAATAACTATCTTGGGAGTCTCTATATCTCCCTCCTCCCATATATACTATACATGATCCTCAGGCACATCTTGTACTAATCCAAATTGTCATCTAACATGACTAAATCAAACCATGTCATAATCACCTCCTCTCCTCATTAGGGAAAATTTTAGTTACAAATATTCGTTAATTCACGAATATTCCAGTTTTTGAAATGTGAAATTGGATAATTTTTAGGGTATAATTTAGGACAAGTTCACAAAACTTTTCTAGTTACAATTTTATTTTAGGGGTTAATTCGCCATTCCCACAAAATAGAAATTCACAAAATTCACCTGAATATAGTCAGTCGGTAACATATTTTTATGCTACGGATGCATGCCAACATATAGTATGCTATCAACCGATAGGATAAAAATGCTATCGTATGACAAAAAAATTTATGCTCTTGACTGAAAACATTGTTAGGATGTCGATCGGTAGCATAAAATTGTTGTCGATCGGTAGCATTTTTATGCTACCGGTTGATAGTATACTATATGTTGTTAGCTAGTAGCATAAAAACATGCTACCAACCGGTAGCATATGAAAAATCTATTGTATGATAGCATTTAATAGTGATGCCGTGATGCCTTGATATTAGCCATTCGTACGCAAAAGATAATTTTCCCAAATTCGCCAAATGTTTTTAAGGATTTTTTTAGCGACCCTTAAAATTTTCCCCCTGCTCTTTGTATGTACCCATGTGTCTTATTATGTACTAGCAAGATTTTGCTTGCATCTGGGCTAGTCATTAAATTCTAAATATGGGTCTCCATATAACATCACCAAACTTTAATCCACTCAAAATATATCTTTAATAACTTTCCTTCCTCTTCCTCTTTGAGTTAACTATATCCTATCTCCATCTCATGAAACCTACATTCTCATCTGCTATCACCCATGATAAACCATGTGGCTGAGAAATGGATATATGCTCATATGCCCAACACTATAACAAGGAATCTATACCAACCTCCTACCTTTTGTGAGCCTTCAAAGACTAAAAATAACTATATGTATGAGCAAGTAAAGTGGGTTCCCACTCAAATATTGTCTGATGCTCCATCATCTCAGCTACAACCCTAGTCATCATCCAAGGAAACCTACCTCCTCTATAATCAGGTAGGGTGAAACATGAAATGGCCATCATCATCATAGTTAGCCTCATACATCCATCTCTTGATAGAAAATATAAAGTCGATATGCAAATCCTCCTGAAACATACTTCACATCATCTGGTTCATCCCTATATAATCTCCTCATAAGATCTAGTCTCTCAGACTCCTCAATAATGTATATACCCTCTCCTCGGACTAGCAGTCTTATGATTCGGTGTACATCCTCCAATGTAATAGTCATCTCCCCCATGGGTAACCAAAAATTATAGGTGGAAGGATTCCAACTCTCCATCAATTTGAACATCAACCCTCGCCACCTAGGCACTCTCCGTAATATCGCATCCCTCCAAAACCCACTGCCTCCATGTGCTCCCAATCCTCATTAGACATATCAACCCATACCTTATTTAAAATAATAGGGATCTATTCAAAGATCATCAAATTCATGTCTACCTATATATGCAAATACAAAAACAAAAATTAGGACACATATAATCATAAAAAAATAAAAAAACTCCATAAAAATTAAGACTGCCACTCAAAAATATCAATTGTAGCTAAAATAGTCAAATCACCGGCAATTCGGATCAATCGATGGTGATCACATGAATCATCAATGATTCCTGCGATTCTCATCATTTAATTTATGCACGCTACCATATTAAAAAAATCCTAAAATCTACTTCAAACAAATTTTTTTGATAAAAATTCAAGAAAAAACAAACATAATTAAACTTACCTCTTGATGTAGCCTAGAATTCACTACAAATAACCCAAGGCACACTAGCACATCACTCATCTTGAATTGAGTACTCACCGAAGCATGTAAGGGTACTAGGTCCCTGTTTAAAGAATATTTTTCAATATGTTAGCATGATTACAATTATATTTCATATCCATAACAGATAATTAATTAAACCATATTGTGAAAATGAGATCTAGATCTAAACCATATGAAGGAATAACTAAACAATCAATATAATTAGTTTTACCATACATGATCCTTGTTCAGTTGCATTCAATGCCAATATCAAGCTAGTAAGATCCATTCTATTAAATATTGTAAAACTCATAAGCTTCTTACATACATCATGAAGTCACCATGGTTATGCATGCTAATAGATTCACAACATAACACTACAATAATCACAAATTATCTAAACCGTGCAAATCAATACATATTTATAGGGGTGGGGACTTTCCTTCTTTGCCCATGCACCTTCCAAAAATAGGCTACATGCTAATAATATCCATGCACCCTTACATAAGAAATATAAAATCATGTTAGTGCTAATAATAGATCTCCTGTAGTTAACTCTTAGTATAGATCTTATTATTAGCTTAAAACTTTTCATGGTGCTTGACCTTCTACTTAACCAAAATATCCTTGGTGTAGTCTACAAGTATTCTATAAGTCATTCTTAGTACTCAATGTCTATCTTTAGCCTTAATTGCAAAAATGGTTAAGTCATGTTTCCAAACTGTAATGCGGGCATGCCCTTGTTTTTCTATACTTATGTGCTCTTCTACATGCCTGTGTCGTGCGCAAGCAAAACCTTATGTGCTTCCATACTTGAGTTGTATTTCCTCTGCACAACACTACCATGCAGTAATATCATTTCCTCCCCCGAAATAGATAATCACAACTTATCTCTCCAAGAATAAATAATAATGAATGAAAAAATAGGTAATTATTGGAACAAAAGAGAATGGAAGACTACTCGGTGCCTTTCTCTTATATAGGCAGGATTATCTCTAGATATTCATTTTTAATATCTATCTCTAATGCATGCCAATAAATCAATACTTCACCTTTCTTATTTGGGAGGTCTGTAACAACAAATTCCAATTCATTATGAGTCATGTTTTATTTTTCATTCTATAGGATCCTAACAATGTTATCCATGCTAGAGACCATTCCCTCTATGTAATCCATTTTCTGCATAATGAGCTTCCCAATTTCTTTCATTTTTTCCTTGTGTGGATCTTTCATCACAAATCTAGCACTATAATAATTCTCCACCTGGGAACTCCTTGTGCTATGTTTATTTAGTAATTCACAACTTTTGGTTTGGTGGTAGTAATATGGAAAACACAATAATAGATATAATACAGAATAGCATATACTATGATACAAAGGTATGCTGAAAAATCTGAAATACAAGTGTAAATTATATTATCAACATGAAATTGTTACAATCTCACCCATGAAGTACTCCGAGTGTTACCAACTCCACTCGCCTTACAACAATAACCATGGGAGAAACTTCACAATTACCCCTCTTATTGGCTTCCTTAACACACCTTCTAAATGATGGCTTCCTCAACACACTTTCTCATACAATATTTCTCACTACTTCCTTCTATGCTAAATGAGAGGGTTGCCTCTCTATTTATAGAAAATTTGGGCTTATCCACCCTATCTCTAATATAGGATAGGGAATCACTTCTGGCCAATCATATTACATACCTTAACTCTTATCTTTACATGTAGGCTTATCTTTTAAGATAAGATAAACCTTATCATTTCACATGGGTTCCACCTTTTTAGAATTTTTACAAATAAAATACACAAAATATCCAGACATCACTCCTTGTCATTATTACAAATATAATATTTCTAATTCCCAATCATGTAGACCTTATTGAATTTTAACCCTTTTAACATTACCCGGACCTCTTACGACAAATATTTGCTTTTTACTACAACATTCCTATTGTACTTTGACTATTATTATATTTTACATTATTAGTGGCATTATATTGGAAACGTCATTATTTTCTATCATACGCTAATACTAATTATACTTAACAACACCCTATTCCTAATATATACATTAAGGAAATAGAAATAATAGAGGAAAATTTTAGTGTTGACATATTCCCATCCCTAGCTTCTAATTCATCCTCGGAGTAGACTACTATGGAAAATCTAATGCTGGTGCTGGAAAATCTTAAGCTTATCATGGTTGACCCATTTCATAATGGGAGTACCATCTAGTTCTTCCAAATCGATATATACCATTCTCATACACAAATACTATTTTGTAAGGTCCCATCCATTTTGGAAGAAATTTTCTATGCCTTGTCTTTTTATATCGGGAATAATATACTAGAACTAATTAATTTACTTAAAATGGAGACCAGAGGATATTTTTATCAAAGTAATCCTTCGCTTCATCTTCTTCTTATAATGTTTATCCTTTTTATTTCCCTCATTTCCTATAACAAATGAATATGTACTGACCTTTCTCTTAACTAACCAATTTCATCCATCCTTTTAGGTTTCATAACTCTCCGGTGGAAATGTCAAACTCAATAGGAAGAAATGGATCAATTCCATAAGCCAACTAAAATGGGGAGTATCATGTTGCTGACTTTGATGTAGCCCTATATGCCCACAATGCTACATGAATCATTTTATCCCACTTATACACCTACAAAAATGCATATTTTGCTAGGATTTGACACAATACATAATTTTTTCGCTCCACCTATCCATTTTTTCTTTTCTTGTAAGTTGTTGCCTTCCCATGCTTAATACAAAACTTGTTTACTAGGGCTTCTACCACCTCATTAATGAAGTTTATTCCTTGATCTATTACAATTTCTAATAGAAAACCACATCGGTGACAATGCGTTCATACATGAACCTTTTCACTTCATCCATGGAAGTTGTTTTAAAGGGCCTAACTTCAAGCCACTTGGTTAAATAATCAGTGGCAACAATAACATACTTATTTTTGTGGGGGTAGTTGGAAGTGTACCTATAATATCTATTCCCCACTTTTAAAAGGGACCAAGTGGAAGAATAGGTCATAATGGATTTAATGAAGTCTTATGATTCCCATGTGTTTTAAAAATATCACATGACTTACAATAATTATAACAATCTCTAGAAAGAGTTGGCCGGTGATAACTTGCATCTAAGATCCTTCTTGTTGTAATTTTTCTAGAGAAGTGTCCTCCACATGTACCATTGTGGAATTATTCTATTATCTCCTTTCCTTGATCACATCCAATTACCCTCTTGTACTATCCATCAAGACCAATCCAAAATAATAATCCATGCAGAATAGAATATGGACAATCGGCTTGAGTAATCTTCCTCTTAGTATTTGCATTAACACCATCAAGGAACTTTAAATCATTTAGATAATTCCAAATATCTATGTATTCACTAGGGATTGTGTCAAGGGATAACAATGTTGCATATAGGAAGTTATCATCATCACAAGATGAACCTAAACCATCATAGGCTCGAGAGAGTGCATCTACATTGACATGCTTCTTTGTTGGCCTATCTAATATATCAAATTCAAATTCTTGTAGCAAAATTATCCATCTTGTTATTCTTCCTAATGGGTTAGGCTTATTTACAATTTTTTTAGAGCTTGATGATCTATTACAACTATAAATTTCTTCCCTAGCAAGTAATTTATAAACTTCTTTACACCAAAAATGATAGCTAGAGTCTCTTTTTAGTTACAATATAATTTACCTCATCACTGCTCATTTTTTTACTCCTAAAGTAAATTCGATGATCATTCCCATTTTCATCATTTTGGCTCAGAGTACTCCCTAGTGTTCCATCTGAAGCATCAGTATACACAATGAATGGCTTTCTCTAGTATCGATTCTATAAAATAGGTGAAGATACCAAATCTTCCTTTAGTTATTCAAAGGCTTCATGAACCTTTTTTCTTGGTTCATAAGTAACATCCTTCTTCAAGAATCTGGGTTAGTGGCTATGTTATCTTTGAGAAATTATTGATGAACCTTCTATATTAACCCACATGGCCTAAAAATGATCGTAACTTACTTCTATTCATAGGAAATGGTAACTCTTTGATTTTTGAAACTTTATAAGGATCGGTACTAGTACCATCTCCAGATCTGACATGCCCTAACAAGACACCTTTATAACATCTAAAGATACACTTTGAAGGGTTTAGTGAGTCTTTTTCTTCATCTAACCTTTGAACTTCTGCGTCCATTTGGTGTAGGTACTCCATTTTGCTCCCATAAATGTAAAACTCATCTAGGAATACTTTGATGAAGCTTCCAATGTAGGGTTCAAACACCTTATTTATTAGGCATTGGAATGTTGCTAGATCATTACACAACCCAAATGACATAACTCTATAAGAAAACTTTCACCAAGGAGTGGTGAACATAGTCTTGAGCTGATATTTCTATAGTATATGAACTTGCTTGTACTCCGCATTCATACCCAGCCATCTACAAAACTATAATACTCTGGGAAGCTACTCCGTCCAATATCTTGTCTGAGAATGGAAGAGGGTAATGATCCTTCTTATTACCTTATTGAGCTTCCTGTAATCAAAAAAAACGCATAGCTTCCCATTATTTTTTATTGAGATAACAATGGGAGAAACCCATTTTGAATTCTCCACAAAAAATATGAATCCTGCATCAAGAAACTTATCTATTTCTTCTTTTACAGTCTTGGAAAAAATATCATTCATTCTATATGGCATTTTCTTTATTGTCTTAGCATCATCTACCATATCAATATAATGTTCTACCCAACTTACTTGACAGAGTTCCTTGCAATCAAAAGTGAATAAGTGCATGTACATTCGAAAGAGGTGGAGGTAGGATTACTTCTCACTCTCCATCACAAAATCACCAATCTTTATCTCCTGGAGATTATTTTCAATTTCTTTCTCGAGATAATACTATGGGTTCATGATTCGGTGAGACTGGAAGGATATCCATGACTGAAATATAAAACTTAGTTTCTTCATATTTTTTTCCACTTCACTAGTATTAGAGTAATCGGGGATGTACAATCATCGGTGTTATCACTTTAATCCACAAGTTATTCTTTATGATGTCAAGGGATCACGTTTATCTTCACCCTCTCTCTGCCATGTCCAAGTGTCATGATACCTTCATTCCAATAGTTTCTTGCATGTAATATCCTAAGCCATGTCCTTCCCAAAAATATTGGGTACGCATGACAGCAGTACCATTCTTCATCACCCGAAAGTCTACCACACATAAAACACCAATGATAAATATTTCCATATCCAAAACAACACCTTCGGTTTAGTTTTCCCTTATTTAATGACCTTAACATAAGTTTTGAGGGGCAATGAATTTTAAACCCAATGTATTTATTAAAAATCAGCCATTACATTAAGCGCAACATCTCCATCTACTAAAACATCATGAATTGAAATAACATTACAAAATACCTCAGCTTGTGGAGTATAAGGATCCGCCTATGATTCCAAAACAAGGACCCCAACCTCCTTCCTTTGTCAAGCATTGAGTCCACTTTGCAGCTCCCTCCTCTTCTCACAAGACATAACAAGAAGTTGTTCATATGTAATATTTGTTGATCTTTTGGATAGATCTTCCAAGATTGAGTATGATCTTTGCCCCCGTGAAATTAAAAATCCTTCACACCCAACTTTCTTCTCATATGTTTCTTACTAGTTTCTCCTTTCATCTTCTTAGGATCATTTCCATATTGGTTATCTTTTTCTTTCTTTCTTTTTATCAAAAGCACATCTACTTCATTATTTATACTCCTATCTACTACATCAAAAGAATTCACAAGTGCTTTTCCTTTATCATTATCTCTTGTACCAGACGTGGAAGCTCTATCAGGACAATTATACTTATAATGACCCTTCTTATGAAAACCATAACATACAACTTCAGATATATTTCTTTTTGGACCCCTTTCTCCCTGGGAATTTTGGGAACTAAATTATTTTCCGTGAATAATATTAATAGTTAATGGCCCATCTTCCTAAGGATATGTTCATACTTAGTGGAAGCACTAGATGGAGGATTTTTCCTCACCAATAGTGGTTGTGGTGTTTGGACCAAAGGTGTTGGTGTAGGCTCTACCTTAATAAAAACTTATTTGGGCTTCTCTTCCATACTTTATTCTTACCTTCTAGAAATCTCTTTTGATAGTTTGTGGGTGGTTGGGCGGTCATAATTAACTCATTTTCTAAACTCTGGATTCATCCTAATAATTAAGTTCTTATAAAGGAGATTATCCACGCCATTTGTATACCCATCTCGCTAATCCTTCCTTTCGGATATGGGCATCGTGATTTCTCCTTAACTCCAAGAAATGAGCATGATAATCTATGATCTTATCCTTCTCTCCTTGGGATAGCTTTGTGATCTCGATCATGATATCTCCATACCTTTGTTGTGCACTAAATTCTTTAAGAAAAATTTCATTTAATAAATCCCATAAGTTTTCAACATTATCACCTAATCTTTCAAACCACCTAAGGGCTGAACCATCCAAAAAGGTAGGAAAAATTATGTCCATTGCTCCCTTCTTATGAGGCTATTAGAAATTCAAGATAATTTAAATTCTTGAATGAAAGAGGGGGCATGTTTATTAGATTGGGCTGAAAACAAGAGTCTTTCCCATTTTCAAAAGTAACCATAGTGAAATACCAACCCACAAGTACAATCAACAAGACTTATATGCATAAAATAATGGAATCACTATAGAAAGTGACTTTATACCTTTCTACAAAGTGAAATAGGAATGAAAATGGTAAACTTCAATTTATTATGGTAAAACTTGACTTATTACAATAAATACTATTCACAATAAAAATCACTTTATTGGGGTAAATACTATGGATAGTAAAAAGTGAATTTACTATGGTAAATACTATGCTGAGTAAAAACCAAGGTTACCCTCCAAATGATTTATGATTAAGTGGGAATATTTCTCCTGAAAAATCCTCCAACAAGGTATGATCTTGGAAATGGAACCAAAATTTCATCACTAATCCAACACTATGATAATTATCCATCGGGAACTCCTCGTGCTATAATTATTTAGTAATGCACAACTTTTTGTTTGGTGGTAGTAATATGGAAAACAAAATAATAGACATAATACAAGAATACCATAGACTATGATACAAAGGTATGATGACAAATCTGAAATACAAGTGTAAATTATATTATCAACATGAAATTGTTACAATCTCACCCATGAAGTACTCCGAGTGTTACCAACTCTACTCACCTTACAATAATAACCATGGGAGAAACTTCAAAACTACCCCTCTTATTGCTTTCTTAACACACCTTCTAAATGATGGCTTCCTCAACACACTTTCTCATACAATATTTCTCACTACTTCCTTCTATGCTAAATGAGAGCGATGGCCTCTCTATTTATAGAAAATTTGGGCTTATCCACCATATCTCTAAGATATGATAGGGAATATCTTCCGACCAATCATATTACATACCTTAAATCTTATCTCAGTACATGTAGGATTCTCTTTTAAGAGAATATAAACCTTATCATTTCACATGGGTTTCATGTTTTTATACTTTTTATAAATAAAATATAAAAATATTTATGACATCACTCCTCTGTTATTATTACGGATATAATATTTCTAATTCCTAATAATGTAGACCCTATTGACATTTAGCCATTTTAACATTACTTGGACCACTTGGATAAATATTTACTTTTTACCAAAAATTCCTATTGTATTTTGACTATTACCATACCGCACATTATTGGTGGCATCGTATTAGCAGTGTCATTATCTTCTATCAAATGCTAGTACTAATTATACTTAACAACACCCTATTCCTAATATATATATTAAGGAAATAGAAATCGTAGAGGAAAATTTTAGTAATGAAAGATCCTGTAATTCAGCAAGTGCTTTATAATTTTCTTCTACTAGAGAAAGCCTCTCCATGCACTTGAGCTTCTTATTATTCACTTCCTTCAAGACCTCAATATCCATTTCAATTTTTGTGTTCTAATAATTGAATCTAGCACCACACACATATTTAGAGCTTGATTTTTCTTCTTTAATTCATCCTTTAGTGCTCGCAACAAGGATTCATTACTCACAAATTTCCTTACAATCATGGACTTGGCCCTTGTTACCTCCTCTTTAACATCCTTTAGTGTTGGAATACACACGGGCCCTTCATCAACTACTAACTTTACCAAAGTACGTATGTAATGCATCACATAAGGAAAATTTTCTGGAACTTTTGATTCCAAGTGTGGCCTTACCTTTTAAATGCCATCTCCAATTTCCTCTCCCATACTAACCAAATCTTCTCGCATTTCCTCAACCCTTTCCTTCTCTGTTGTCAAAAACTTTATCTCTTTATCTTTTTCCTTGTTATCATCCATCAATTTAATAAAGGTTATTACTTTATCTATGTTTCTATGCATAACCTCTATAGATACCTTCACCTAATCATTTCTCACCTACTCATCCGACATGACAAAAGAGGCTTGAAATTCACATGCCCGACGTGTGGTGCTTTATTCATCATGTTTGAAACACATGACTCTTCACACATGTCAAAATAAGGCTCACCCATATGATTTTGGATAGACAAATATAATTACTTGCATGTGCGTGAATTCACCATTTCTACATCCATGAGCGCCCACCCATAGAAATCCTTAGGATCCAAAGTGATTTGGAACCATGCATGTATGGTTTTAATTTTATCATCCAAATACCCAACTGTAAGGGTCTCATAGTCTTTTTCCTCCTCCTTCTTGGTGTGCTTACCTTTTGGAATCTGGGCACTGAGTCTAGTATTGATCCTTCACCTTCTTATGTAGTACGAGACACATCCAAGGCTCGCCCTTTTCTATTTTTGGACCTATCTCATTCAAATCCTCCTCTTCCCTTTTCATTTCTTCTCCCCAGGGATCCTCTTTTCTCTCAGACTATGTTGGAGTACTTAGCATGCTTTCCCTAGATTCATCCTTCGTAAGTTTATACCGTGACTTTTCTTCTTTTCCAAATTTACCTTCTCGAGGTCAATTCCTAGGTGATCTCTTTAAGGGCTTTGATGTTCTCATGACTTGAGCCCTTGTTCTTATGATCACCCTTTTAAATTGAGGCTCCTAAGTGGTTTGATTTTCATCTATCTCCATTGCACCCATTTCTAACATTTCATCCTCTTGTTTTTGCAATGGATGGGCCACCTCACGGTCTCTCTTCTCTCTAACCATAGGATGTCTTATGCTCCTATGATCTAGGCCACCAATATCTTCATCAAGTTATTCTTCTTCTCCCTCTTCCTCTTCAATGGGAAAAAATCTTCTTCCTATAAGGTTACCACAATATGTTTACCCTTGGGTAGTCCAAGGAGCTTGAATTCATTCTCCAAATACTTCTCATTTTACAATTTAGGATTCAATTATATATAAAACAGAGCTACGCCCAACTTTCCAATGGCCAAAATCACAACCTTAATGTTAATATCATCTAAAATCAACCTTTCAATATAAGAAGTTTTACCTGGATAAATCTAAGACTTCCTCAGTGTGTGGTAATCACAATCTACCTTGTTATAATTGAACAACAATAGGTGTGTGTTTGAGAACCTATGTGTATATACTTTAATATAACATGCGGTGAAGGCATATGGAATCTTACACCAAGGGCGCCATTTTCCATCCTTCATCCTGAAGTGCCCCCCATATAGTAGTGTTGATAAACTAAAAATTGTAATTGTTTATCCAATATTGAAGGTAACTCCTTAGGTATTGTCCATTCTTCTTCAAATGCAGAGTGTAAGTGCTCGTACCACATTTCTTCCCTTTTCTTTAAGGTTCCACTCATTGATCCATCACAAGTATAGCTGGAAAATATTTCTTCTAAGGACTTCTTCTCTTATGGAAATTACAACATATTGTCTTTTGGCCCATCGAGCACTCCGCTTTTAAGAAAGACTAATGAAAAAGTATAATGTCAAAGCTGATTTTCTCACCTTCCTATGCTTCCTCAATAATTGTCTCAGAAATGAAATTTGATAAGTTAGATACAACACCTTTCATCTTCACAACATGGAGCCAAGCCTTGTTTACTTGAGACCAACACTCTTGATTGTTTATCTTTGTCAGGAGATGGGATGTTTCTTGAATAACTAGATACTTCTGCAATTTAGGTAGGTCTATCTTATGCCCTCATTTAGTGTATACAAGTGTGTTATTTATCTTTTCTATTTCATCCTTATCAATGAGTTGCTACTCATATCAATACTCATACTCCTTAGCCCTATCAAACTTCCAATCAAAGGAATGATGATCCTCATTCAAAGTGTAAATAAAAAGAATAATTACTCATATATTCAACTAATAAGCCAATGGTATAAATTTTCAGGTTTGAAAAAACAAGGGATCTCATACAACTATAAAAATCCTACCTTGATCAATAATGTTTCATGCACATCATCGTAGACCACCATGTCGTCCATTTTTCTATTCAAATTATTCACCACAAGTAATTTCTCCAATTCCTCCTTGGTATCCTTGTTTCTTTTTTTGTAATATCTAACCTTGCAGTGGTGAATGTGTGAATCTCGATTATGGCCCATGAAAACACCTTCTAGTTATTGCATTTCAGAAAATATATACTCAAGAACGTCTTTGAATTCAATCTAAAATTCCTTTTATTCTTTCCCTTGTACCAGCTCTAGGTGCTCTTTTTGGTTCCATAAAAACTATAAAGGTGATTTCTTTTCCTTGCCTTGGGCTCTACAATTCAACTCTGCATGTCCTAGATCAAAATTGTGTTCCTAGCTCAAATCCAAACCCTATATGTCAATTATCTTTTGCACATGCTTCTTCTTTGCTCAAACACTTCACCAAATGGAGCACAAGATTACCCCATGTACAAATATGACAAAATACAATTGGTTACAAGCTCTCCATGCTTCACAACTATCTCTTTATCTCACTCACCTTTAACTCGATCGAAATCTATTGTATGAAAAAGTAAAAATGATTTTGTAACACATCCTTATATAGATTTTGAAAAATTTATTACATCTATTGCTCTCCACCTACCACTATCCCCAATAGTAATTCATCAATTCAACAAAATTGCGCTAATTATCTCCATGTCATAGTTATAACCTTATGGCGCCCCTTATGTAACACGTGGAAAACTATTAATTTTTCCTCATTTACATTGCAAGCATTGACATGTGATTTGTCGTAAGAAGAAGGTGTATTCTTTTGATCGTGTTAGAAATCATGCTTTCCATGGATAATTTCTTTCTGTTCTTGGATTCATTTTTCTAAAATTATGTTGCTTGCAAGGAATCCATTTTGTTTGAGACAAGAAAGGTGAACTGGTAATGTTGTTTACAAATTACCTCTTTATAATAATGAAATCTTGATCAATTCCATTGATCCAAGGAATGTTTTAATTCTTCTTACCGATCTATATGGTAAACTGACATTCAAAGGTTCAAGGAAATAAAGGACCGAACTCTTGTATTTATACAATATCATCAATCTTATTGGAAGTTCATGCTTTGCATTCTACTGTAAGTAGTGTGCTCAGATCTTCTTGTTAATTTCTCTAGGACGTTGAATGGTGTAAAGAGGATGGAGGTCTATTTTAGGACTATTGAGGGTAAAATCCTAAGTCCTAGATCTTTAAGATATATCATAAAGGGATTCTAACCTAAGGTAAACTAGACCTACCTTATATCTATGTTTACACTAATCTTGTTGCATCCTAACCTAAGTTGTATGTTTTACAAAGTGGGGGATTTGGAAATAACCTAAGGTAACTATAGTTTTATTTCTAACCTATTACCTAATACTAAATTGGTATGAAGTATGTCCTATCCTAAGATGGAAAATTTACCTAAGGTAAATAATTTCTAAACTAACCTAAGGTTGGATTCTAAGCTAATGATATCTATCCTAAAATAATGCAAGGATGGAAGGGGACCTAAGGGGGTTGTATGGCAAGTGGATGACATGGCGATGGTTCCTAAGTCATTTATTTGATTTGATTTTTAATTTAATCAAGGGTACTGCCAGTTTTGGTAGAAGCATGGAAATTTTGTGGAAACCTACTTGGCATCATCACTAGAGTTAAGTGATGCATGCCATGGTGGAAATTGGACTCGCCAACTTTAGATGGTGGTGGTATGGAGATATAGGTGAGAGATTGGAAATTAATAGCATTTATGGTCATCGATTTTGGCAAGCAAACCGCCTTGGAAACCATGTAAGTGGATTTTTGGGAGTTTTTTGGTCTTTCATGCATTTCAATTTTTGCTTTGTATGGAGCTATCTAGTTCTTTAAACTAGCAGTTCTATTTTTAGTTTGTTACTATTTTTAACTCCCTTGGACTATTTTTGATCCAATGGAAGTATATGAGGCATTTGAGAAGGAAGTTTTTGGTTGTTGATTTCATTTGGAGAAGGAGTTGTGGAGGCTCGGCTGGAAATCTTCTTCGAATCGACAAGAAACACTATTAGGCATGATAGGATTTATCCATTAAGTTGTTCTACTTTTCTTAAATGTCTTCATTAAAACAACTCTTCTCTCGTGAGATAAATGGGTTTTTATTTTGTGATGGTTACTTAGTTTTCTTGCATGAATATTTTTTGTATTCATAAATTGAGGAACCTCTGCTTGAAAATGTAGTCATTGAGTTGTTTTCATGTTTGGTTAATGTTGAATCATGCCTTGAAACTACTTATGATTTGAGTAATGTTGAATTTGTGTGGATTCAGCTTGTCTACCTTCGAGAATGGGTTTATGGAAATATGTTGTAGCTTATGTATCGAACTGGGTTGTCATTTTGGTTGGTAGAAGACATGAATATTATTTTTCTCTGTTACTTCTCTGATTTTTCAAAGTAATGTAGCTTCTATGTAACTGCAAGTAAATGGATGCTTTGCTTCATGTTGGGTAAGTTTGAGTTCGTATGGAAAATAGTGAACAAGTGACTTTTTCTTGATCATTTCGTGTAAAATCTCTTTCTTCAAACCTGGTATTCGATGGAAGCTAAGTCGGAATGGGTGTTTGGATTTTTTGTATTTGTGAATCGAACTAGTATAGAAACAAGAACGAATGTTTTATTTATTCCCTTACCTCTTTTCTGTAAAATCTTGTTGTTTGAATCTTGATCCTTTTATTGAAACTATGTGTTAATAGTTATTTGGATACTAAGATTTGGAACTGTCGTGTTTGAATATAACAACGAACAAGTTCACAACTTTTCTGAACTCTATATGTTTCTGGATTTTCTATAAACACTTGAAAAAAAAAGCACTAATGGTTTGATAGATGAAACCCTGTTACGTTGTGGATATTTAAAGACGACTTATCTAAGTTGATGTTGTGTATATAGGTAGCTCTGTTTGAACTTGTTTGAGGTTGATCTTGCTGTCTTTTTCACTTGGTTAATTATATGTTGTTGATTTATCTTACCCGTTCTTGCTTTGGGTAAACCATTGGGTAACTTGTTGGAGTAAACTTTTTAATATCTAACTCTTGTAATTTCATGGAAATTTTTTGAATGGGTATTTGAATTTTGGGGTTGATGGTTACTTAACCTAGAACTAACCAAATCGGTTCAGTTTGATAGGTTTTCTTGATCTCTATGTAAGTTGGAATAAATCGAATGTCTTGTCAATTTTGTAGATGTGTACAGTTAAGCCTGTCCATAGAATTGAAACAAAAGGATTTTAATCATCTCATAAGCTGATTTGTGAACCTATTGCTAAGTCATGTTGTCCTTTTGTTTCACATATTCTTGAAATCTATTCTAGATGGATTCTTCTCTGTACATCAATTGATGTTTTCTTCCATCTTCGAATGGTTATGATTATGAGTCAATCATTCTATCATTTTATCTTCATCTAGAAAGAATGAATAAGCTTAGGTTATATGACTGAAATTTTTAACAATTTTGAATGATTGTTGAAGACTGTAATTACCCTATATGGTGATTAGCAACTTTTGTTATTGCATCTCCTTCTTGATATGGGTATTATATTACTGTCACTGGTTGTCCATGATGGGGAACCTTGCTTGAAATTTGTTTCAAATGCAATAGTCACACATTTTGTTTAGTCTCTTCTTCTACGTGTTTTATTTTATAAAAGAGTTGAGGATGTTGTGATTGGGTCTACATCTATTCTTTGTGACCTTCTTCATGTGTGATAGAGTGTAGGAATCCTCTTATGATCATGTCATTTGACTCCTTCTCTTTCATTCTCTGAGGTAAAGTCTAATCACTTCCCCTTTGGAAATTGTAAGAGGTATTTGTTGTGTTCTCTTTTTTGAGTTGTGAATGGGGATTCGGGTTAACTGAATTGTAAAGGAAGTTCTAAACTATTTTATCACATGTCATTCTTCTTCTTTTGGGTAAATCTTGTCATAGATTTAATTGGTTTAGTTGCATTACTTTCATAAATGCCTTTGTGTAGTCATCATTACTACTTGCTTATTCACTTGACTTGTATTAAAGGATTTTAATATTTGTGATAGTAGATTAATGTGAGATGTTGTGCATTGAGTGAATACTTTCCTAATGTTAATGTATGGCCTAACTTGAGAACTTAGGCTATGTCTTGGATTTGGAATTAGGATGTCACATCTGAAATGTGAAACTCTTATTTATTTATGTTGTTAGATGATTCATCCTAAAACCTTTATGAAGATGGAATGAGCTTGGTTGTAGTTTTATTTTTATGAAACTCTGTAAGTTGAGTTAGAAGGTTCCTACTTCTGAAAGTAACTCTATTTTGGTTAAATAGTGAAGTTAATTTTGTATTTCAAATTCAGATGAATTGTGAAGGAAATAATTAGAAGGTACTTTTATTTGATATAGATAAGTGTTTTGGTTGGAACATTATTTATTTGATATCATGTTGTAGATTGTTGATTACATCATGATATTTCCTTAAATGTTATTCAGATTGATTAATTGTTCTTCTTTTATGGTTGTTACTACTTATGATTTATTTGTCTACTTGACCTCACTATTTCATAAAAGTAGAGTTGGTTTTATGAAACAGTTAGTTGAAAGCACATCGTTTTAATGCTTAGTGCTTATCATGCTCAATTCAATGAACTAACCCATGCTAGCAATTTTTGTAGATGGACTTTGTAAGTGATAAAGGAAGGCAATAACTTATATGATGTATTGGTTTCTTAAAAGTCTGGACCTTTTATAGAGAATTTTGATTCATTATTGAGATGTATTGAAAGAAGAAAAGTTGTATTCTTTAATGATCTTGATGTTGTTGACATGAAATATGTCAGTAATGCATAGTCTTGTAAAATGTGTATTTTATCATGATGAATTGAAAAGACTGAAGTTACTTAAATTGATTATGTCAATTCTCTTGTGCATAATATGAAGGAAATTTGTAATCCTATCTTTGATGTTGTCATTCATATCTGATTGGATCCTTATTTCTGTTGTCATTAAATGAGTTGGATAAATGGGAATTAGTACAATTTCCCTTACTTGAATGCAACTTACTAAGTTGCATGTATTGATGTTCTTTACCTAATCTTGTATGGTTTATTATGATGTTAATGAACATATAGTTAAAATATCAAGAAGTGTGAAATGGATAAGGGTATAATAAATCCTAACACTTAACCATAAAGAGGAAGGTTCTCCTCCTCTCAAAAGGATACAAAATAAATGAATGGTATATGAGTTCGTTAACCATTTAGACTTCATATCTATGAAGTCTACCATAACAGAACCTATTTTGGTTCTTATACATTCCTTGAATGGTTGAGACACATTAAATAAATCTTATGATGGATGTTGTTTCTATTTTCGATTAATTGCACGTTAAGCAAAAATTTAATGAACATAAAAGCAATCATAGGTTTATGAAGTTCCATATTATTTAATCAACTCAAATAAGGATGGAAACCTTAAGGATTGTTGGGATTAGGGTTATGCAAGGTTGTTATGATTTGAATCTTAATCCAAAGATAATTAAGTGGAAATGACCTCTTGAGGTGTGTAAATCATGATGAAGTAGTTCTGTCGGATGTTGGCACACGCCAACTATAGAACTATACCTTCATGAAGACTTGGGTCTTCATGAGGATATGTGTTGTAGTTGACATGTTGCAACACCCTTCAACATTGGTTCATCTAGATCTACTCAAATCTGGACTTGAACTTAGTTTCTCTCTAGATCAGGTTAAGGATATGATTTAGCATAGGAAGTGACTCTCAATGACTTAGGGTAACTAGGCACATTCAATTGACTTAGGTCGAATGAGTATGCCCATATACCCTAGGTCATCGTGAGTGGTTCCCTATACCAAATTATGTCAATAACCTAGGTTAGGGTCAAACCTTGGACAAGTGGACTGACAAAAGTTAGTAAAGACCATTCTAGATAACAGATGAGTGGGGTGAAGGATGTATTCGATTAGATGAGTATGTCATCTAGGAATAGTAACATGAACAATATGTTGGAAATCTTTGGCCAAAGTATCGCAAGCTGTTGGTTGCGTTGTCCTATGTCACCTAGTTTGAGAAATGTGATTTCAGATGAATATGGTAACAAATATTCAGATAGATTTCTTAAACAGAACACTCAATACCCATAACAGGGTAAGAGAACCAAGTATACATAGTATACCCATAGTATTCAATACTTAAGTTAACATGAGAGATCGGTTGGTAACCGAGTCATGAAATGAGAGATCGGTAGTTCACCAAGTCATTTACAGTTGCATATGGTTATCTATTATGAGATTGATTGGCATGGAATGTGTGTTCTAAATTATGATTATTTAGAATAGAGAACATTATGTATAAATTTTTTTCCCTTGTTTCTAAAGTCTTAAAATGGGAATGTTACATCTTGGTATCAAAGCTGAAGGTTACAGCTCTTGGACCTATTGTGTCCATAATCGATAAAACTTAAATTTTCTTGTTAACAGAAAATGGTTAGAACAAGAGGAAATGTTGCAAACAACCCACCACCTGGTGGAGAAGCACAACTGCCCAAAAACTTGATGAGATCCTTGTTTCCTTGTTGGACACAAGAGATCGTTTGGATGTACTTAAATAAAAAGTAATGGGAAATGAGGAGGAAGAAGATGTTGGTAATAACAATCAGCCACCTCATGTGGATAACACCAATTTGGGAAATTTGGGTGTTGATAATAACAATGTAAACATGCCAGATCAGCTAGAAAATAAAAAGGCAAGGTGACAGTTGAACTCACTAATGATATAAAAAGGATAAGTCCACCTAAGTTTGATGGCACCACATTAGGAGATGGAGTTGAGAATTGGCTCAAGTGAAATGGAGAAGTACTTTGCAATAAGGAACTTCTCAAGAGGAAACAAAGGAAATATGGGAGCATATCAACTTTCCCATGAAGCATCTTCATGGTGGGACAGCCGTAAGGTTGAGTTGAACATTGATGAAACTAATATTACTTGGGATCAATTTAAAAGTTATTTTAGGCAACGATGGCTGCCACAACTTTACTATGATCAGAAAATGACTGAATTTTAGAACTTAACCCAAGGAAAATTAACTGTAACAGAGTATTGGGAGTGGTTTACTAAACTCCTTAAGTATGTACCTCAAGTATCAAACTGACGAGAAGTTAGGATACAGAAATTTATCATGGGATTGAATCCCATTATAGGGGAGAGGTGGATGTTCATGCCCAACCACTATGGAAGGGGTTGTTGAAAAATCCATAAGGTAGGAACAAAAATTAAAGGCAATTTTTGCTCATAAGGAGGAAGTAAGAAAGAAAGTTCCAAACTCCTCTTCATCATCTCTTGCACCTAAGAAAGGACCATGGAAGAATTTTGGTATGAAAAGTAAGTTTTCAGCTGATAATAATAAGAAAACAACAATAAATAAGCCTCTACTGCTAATGTATGCAATAACTTTGTCAAGAACAATAATAATGGACAGAAGTCCTATGGAGGTTAGAATGATAACTTTAAGGCTGGAAATAAATTTGAGCCTAAAAAGGGACCTATAGGAGGTTGTTACAATTGTGGCAAGGATCATTATGCAAACCAATGTCCTTTGAAAAAGGATGACCGTAATCAGCAGCACAAGATACATGTTGTGCAGTAGCTGACAAACAAGTTGAAAAGCAAGTCACACCCATAAAAGTTCTAGGGTAAGTTATTTGGCATACTTTTAACTATTATTTTTTTGATAGAGCTACTGAATGTTTTATTTCTAGTAAATTAGCATCAAAATTAAAAAAAAATATGGAAAATGGATAAATCATGGGTTGTACATTATGGGAATAATGTTGTTCATACAATTAGTATGTGTCTTTTTGGAGCAGTCCTTGACTTACCTAGTTTTTCCATAGAAGTTGATCTTTATGTTGCTCCTTTGGGGTCTTATGATGTAATCATAGGTGTTAATTGGCTAGCTGAGCATAAAGAAAAAGTGGACTATTTTGAAAAACATATTAGTTGTTTAGATGACTGTAGAAAACAATAGAGATTCAAGGTGTAAAATGTGAAATTTTAGTTAGGAAATTATCTCTATAACTTAAAAAGGCCAAAAATAAGGGTTGTACCTTATATGCAGTAAAAATTTCTGAATCTACTGAAGAAAATAGTGATTTCTTAGAATGTTACCCAGTTATTACGAAACTAAGTGATGTGTTTCTGGAAGAATTACTAGGTCTTCCACCCAAAAGGGAATTTGACTTCACAATTGAAATCAAACTGGAACCGAGCCTATTTCTAAGGCACCTTATCGGATGACTACTATTGAATTGGTAGAGCTTAAGGAATAGTTACAAGAAATTCTATCTAAAGGTTTGATTAGTGTCTCACCTTAGTAATTTTTGTGAAAAAGAAAGATGGAACACTTAGATTGTGTATTGATTACAAAATGTTAAACAAGGCAATGATTAAGAATAGATATCCACTTCCTAGAATTGATGATTTGTTTGATCAGATGCATGGAGCATCAATATATTCTAAGATAGATCTATGATCTGGATATCATCAGTTATGAATTAAGGATGAGGACATTCATAAAACAACTTTTAGAACAAGGTATGGACATTATGAATTCACAATTTTACCTTTTGGATTAACAAATGCACCTATAGCTTTTATGAATCTAATGAACAATATTTTTCAAGAATACTTGGACAAATTTGTGCTTGTATTCTTGGACGACATTCTCATATATTCTAAAAGTATGGAAGAACACCATGAGCATTTGAAGATAGTCTTGGAAATCTTGAGAAAAATATGGTTATTTGGTAAGTTGTCTAAATGTTCTTTCTATGACATGGAAGTGCACTATTTGGGTCATGTTATAAGAAAAGATGGAATAGCTGTAGATCCTTCTAAAATTGTAGCTATAACTGAGTGGCCTGCACCAAAGAATGTACATGAAGTCAGAAGCTTCATGGGTCTTGTTGGTTACTATAGGAAATTTGTTAAAGATTTCTCCAAAGTTGTTGCACCAATAACTTCATTACAGAAAAAGGATAAGAAATTTGTGTGGAATGAGAAATGTGAATTTGCATTTAAAAATTTAAAGGATCAATTAACTTCAACACCTATTTTGGCTATACTGACCCTAATGGAGACTTTATTGTTGTAATGGATGCATCTCGGGGAAGGTCTTGGAGGTATTTTGTTACAAAATGATCATGTCATAGCATACAAAAGTAGAAAATTAAGTTACATGAGCTGAATTATGCTCCACATGATCTAGAGCTTGTTGCCATTGTTCATGCACTTCAAGTTTGGAGGCATTATCTACTTGGTAAACCTTTTGAACTAAAAACTGATCATCTTGGGCTGAAGTATATTTTTACTCAGCCAAATCTGAATGCAAGACAATGAAGATGGTTAGAGTTTTTATCTCAATATGATTTTGACATAAGTTACATTAAAGGAAAGGAAAATAGGGTAGTTGATGCTCTAAGTCATAGGAAGCACATTTCTACTCTTATAACATTGAGAACTCAATTTAAGGATGAAGTAAAAAGTGTTATGGAATCTGATTCTTATTTTCAACAAGTAAAAACAACACTTGCTGTAGATCCAAATGATGTGAGATATAAGGGTTTTCACTTTGATAATGAAGGAATCTTATGATTTGAAAACAAGGTATACATACCTTTGCTAAATGATTTAAGAAAGAAATTATTAGTTGAATTTCACAATTCACTTTTTCGGACACCCTGGTATTACAAAGATGCTTGCTGATATAAAACAACAATATTTCTTGGAAAAGGGATGAAAAAGACGTTATTGAGTTTGTGACACATTGCTTAGAATGTCAATGTGTTAAAGTTGAACATATGCATCCAGCTAGTTTATTGTATCCTCACAAGCATACCACAATACAAATGACAAAGTGATAAGCATGGATTTTGTACAAGGGTTTCCTATGTCAAGAAATAAACATGATGTTATTCTGGTTGTTGTTGATAAACTAACAAAAGTAGCACACTTTATTGTTGGTAATCTTAAGGATGATTCACCTTATTTTAGCAAAAAGGTTTGTTCATGAGATTTTCAGATTACATGGAGTACCTGAATTAATCATATCTGATAGAGATCCAAGAATGACTTCAATATTTTGGCAAACACTTAATAACACAACTTTAGGAACTAAGTTGAATTTCAGTTTTGCGTATCATCGAAAATGGATGGAAACTGAAAGAGTTAATCAAGTTTTAGAGGATATGTTAAGAATGTATTGTATGGATCAACAGTATAAATGGGAAGAGTACCTTCCATTAGTTGATTTTGCATACAATAACACATATCACACCTCTCTAAAGATGGCACCTTTTGAAGCATTATATGGAAGGAAATGTAGAACCCCTATTAGTTGGGACAACATTGAGGATAGAGAGGTAATTGGACCTGAAATCCTTATGGAAATGGAACAAAAGTTAAAATGATTCATGAATGCTTGAAAGAAGAAATGAGATAGGAAAAAGAGTTATGTTGACTTGAAGTGGGTTGATAGGAAATTTAAACTTGGTGAGAAGGTATTTCTTTAGGTTAAACTAAAAAAGAGTTCTATAACTTTTGGCAAGGCTGCCAAGTTATCACCTCGTTATGTGGGACCTTTTGAAATTGTTGAAATAATCAACCCTATAGCTTATCATTTAGCATTACCTCCTGCTTTGTCATGAATGCATGATGTTTTCCATATTTCTTTTCTTAAGAAATACATTTCAGATTTATCACATGTGTTAAATTGGAATTCCTTACAGGTCCAAAGACCAAGAATAATCATGGTTAAACCTATACGAGTGCTTGGAAACTCACCAGTTACACTTAAGAAATCATGAAATAAGTCAATGTAAGGTCTAGTGGGACTAGTTTAATGAGAAAGTGCAACCTGGGAAAATCTAGAAGATATGAAAACTACTTTTCCATATTTATTTGAACAGAATTGATTTTTGACTGATAAATTTGTGATTTTATTCTTTTTATGACAATAAATCTACCAGTTTTGGGTAGATATTTTATTGTTTAAAATAAACAACTACGTAAATGCTGATTTTGGGAATTTTAAAATCCAGTTCTACTTTGAACATATGGAAAGAAAGATAATAAATTGATTATCCTTGATGCAAATTGTTTAAATAAGTTAATCATCGGGATGATGATTCTTTTAGGAGGGAAGTATGTAACACCTGTGGAAAACTGTTAACTTTTCCTCTTTTGCATTGCAAGTGTTGACATGTGATTTGTCCTAAGAAGGTGTATTCTTTTGATTGTTAGAAATCATGCTTGCCATGGATAATTTATTTCTGTTCTTGGATTCATTTTGCTGAAATGTTGTTGCTTGCAAGGAATCCATTCTATTTGAGATAAGAAAGGTTGTAAACTAGTAATGTTGTTTGCAAATTACCTCTTTATAATAATGAAACCTTGATCAATTCCATTGATCCAAGGTATGTTTTAATTCTTCTTACCTAATCTGTATGGTAAAATGACATTCAGAGGTTGAAGGAAATAAAGGACTGAACTCTTGTATTTATACAATTTCATTGATCTTATTGGAAGTTCTTGCTTTGCATTCTCATTGTAAGTAGTGTGCTCGGATCTTCTTGTTAATTTCTCCAGGATGCTTGAATGGCGTAAAGAGGATGGAGGTCTACTTTAGGACTATTGAGGGTAAAAACCTAAGTCCTAGATCTTTAAGATCTATCCTAATGGGATTCTAACCTAAGGTAAACTAGACCTACCTTATATCTATGTTTACACTAATCTTGTTGCATCCTAACCTAAGTTGTATGTTTTACAAAGTGGGGATTTGGAAATAACCTAAGGTAACTATAGGTTTATTTCTAACCTATTACCTAATACTAAATTGGTATGAAGTATGGCCTATCCTAAGATGGAAAATTTACCTAAGGAAATGTTTAAAAACCTAAGGTAAATACTTTCTAAACTAACCTAAGGTCGGATCCTAAGCTAATGATATCTATCCTAAACTAATGCAAGGATGGAAGGGGACCTAAGGGGTCATATGGAAAGTGGATGACATGGTGATGGTTCCTAAGTCATTTATTTGATTTGATTTTTGAATTTAATAGAGGGTACTACCAGTTTTGGCAGAGGCATGGAAATTTGGTGGAAACCTACTTGGCATCATCACTAGAGTTAAGTAATGCATGCCATGGTGGAAATTGGACTCGCCAAATTTAGATGGTGGTGGCGTGGAGATATAGGTGGGAGATTGGAAATTAATGGCATTTATGGTCATCGGTTTTGGTGAGCAAACCACCTTGGAAACCATGCGAGCATATTTTTGGGAGTTGTTTGGTATTTCATGCATTTCAATTTTTCTCTACATGGAGCTATCTGGTTCTTTGAACCAGTAGTTCTATTTTTAGTTTGTTACTATTTTTAACTCCCTTGGACTATTTTTGATCCAATGGAAGTATATGAGGCATTTGAGAAGGAATTTTTGGTTGTTGATTTATTTTGGTTTGAAGAAGAGTTGTGGAGGCTCGGCTGGAAATCTTCTTCAAATCAACAGAAGCACTATCAGGCATGATAGGCTCTATCCATTAAGTTGTTCTACTTTTCTCTAAATGTCTTCATTAAAAGAACTCTACTCTCATGAGATAAATGGGTTTTTATTTTGTGATGGTTACTTGGTTTTCTTTCTTGAATATTTTTGTATTCTCTGATTGAGGAACCTCTTCTTGAAAATGTAGTCATTGAGTTGTTTTCCTATTTGGTTAATGGTGAATCACACCTTGAAACTGCTTATGATTTGAGTAATGTTGAATTTGTGTGGATTCGGCTTGTCTACCCTAGAATGGGTTTATGGAAATATGTTGTAGCTTATGTATCGAACTGGGTTGTCATTTTGGTTGGTAGAAGACATGAATATTATTTTCTCCTATTACTTCTCTGATTTGTCAAAGTAATGTAGCTTCTGTGTAACTGCAAGTAAATGGATGCTTTACTTTGTGTTGGGTAAGTTTGAGTTCATATGGAAAATAGTGAACAAGTGACTTTTTTCTTGATTTGTTCTGTGTAAACTCTCTTTCTTCAAACCTAGTATTCGATGGAAGCTAAGTCGAATGGGTGTTTGGATTTTCTACGTATTTGTGAATCCGAACTAGTATAGAAACAAGAACGAATGTTTTATTTATTCCCTTACCTCTTTTCTGTAAAATATTGTTGTTCGAATCTTGATCCTTTTATTGAAACTATGTGTTAATAGTTATTTGGATACTAAGATTTGGAACTGTCATGTTTGAATATAACAATGAATGAGTTCACTCCTTTTCTGAACTCTATATGTTTCTGGGTTTTCTATAAACACTTGAAAAAAATGGCACTAATGGTTTGATAGATGAAACCCTGTTACGTTGTGGATATTTTGAAAGATGGCTTATCTAAGTTGATGTTGTGTATACAGGTAGCTCTGTTTGAACTTGTTTGAGGTCGATCTTGTTGTCTTTTTCACTTGGTGAATTAGATGTTGTTGATTTATCTTACCCATTCTTTCTCTGGGTAAACCACTGGGTAACTTGTTGGAGTAAACTTGTTAAAATCTGACTATTGTAATTTCATGAAAATTTTTTGAATGGGTATTCAACTTTTGGGGTTGATGGTTACTTAACCTAGAACTAACCAAATCGGTTTAGTTTGATAGGTTTTCTTGATCTCTATGTAAGTTGGAATAAATTGAATGTCTTGTCGATTTCTTAGATGTGTATAGTTAAGCCTATCCATAGAATTGAAACAAAAGGATTTTAATCATCTCATAAGCTGACTTGTGCACCTATTGCTAAGTCATGTTGTCCTTTTGTTTGCATCTTCTTGAAATCGATTCTAGATGGATTCTTCTCTGTACATCCAATTGATGTTTTCTTCCATCTCCGAATGGTTACGATTATGATTCGATCATTCTATCATTTTATCTTCATCTAGAAAAAATGAATAAGCTTAGGTTCTATGACTGAAACTTTGTCGATTTTGAATGACTATTGAAGACTGTAATTACCCTGTATGGTGATTAGCAACTTTTTGTTATTGCATCTCCTTCTTGATATGGGTATTATATTACTATCATTGGTTGTCCATGATGGGGAACCTTGCTTGAAATTGTTTCAAATGCAATAGTCACACATTTTGTTTAGTCTCTTCTTCTACGTGTTTTATTTTATAAAAGAGTTGAGGATGTTGTGATTGGGTCTGCATCTATCCTTTGTGACCTTCTTCACGTGTGATAGAGTGTAGGAATCCTCTTCTGATCATGTCATTTGACTCCTCTTTCATTCTCTGAGGTAAAGTCTAATCACTTCCCTTTGGAAATTGTAAGAGGTTATGTGTTGTGTTCTCTTTTTGAGTTGTGAATGGGGATTCGGGTTAACCGAATTGTAAAGGAAGTTCTAAACTATTTTATCATAGTCGTTCTTCTTCTTTTGGGTAAATCTTGTCATAGATTTAATTAGTTCAGTTGCATTACTTTCATAAATGCCTTTGTGTAGTCATCATTACTACTTGCTTATTCACTTGACTTATATTAAAGGATTTTAATATTTGTGATAATAGATTAATGTGAGATGTTGTGCATTGAGTGAATACTTTCCTAATGTTAATGTATGGCCTAACTTGAGAACTTAGGCTATGTCTTGGATTTGGAATTAGGATGTCACATCTGAAATGTGAAACTCTTATTTATTTATGTTGTTAGATGATTCATCCTAAAACCTTTATGAAGTTGGAATGAGCTTGGCTGTAGTTGTCTTTTATGAAACTCTGTAAGTTGAGTTAGAAGGTTCCTACTTCTGAAAGTAACTCTATTTTGGTTAAATAGTGAAGTTAATTTTGTATTTCAAATTCAGATGAATTGTGAAGGAAATAATTAGAAGGTACTTTTATTTGATATAGATAAGTGTTTTGGTTGGAACATTATTTATCTAATATCATGCTGTAGATTACTGATTACATCATGATATTTCCTTAAATGTTATTCAAGATTGATTAATTGTTCTTCTTTTATGGTTGTTACTACTTATGATTTAATTGTCTGCTTGACCTCACTGTTTCATAAAAGTAGAGTTGGTTTTATGAAACAGTTAGTTGAAAGCACATCGTTTTAATGCTTAGTGCTTATCATGCTCAGTTCAATGAATTGACCCATGCTAGCAATTTTTACAGATGGACTTTGTAAGTGATAAAGGAAGGAAATAACTTATATGATGTATTGGTTGCTTAAAAGTTTGGACCTTTTATAGAGAATTCTGATTCATTATTGAGATGTATTGAAATAAGAAAAGTTGTATTCTTTAATGATCTTGATGTTGTTGACATGAAATATGTTAGTAATGCATAGTATTTTAAAATGTGTATTTTATCATGATGAATTGAAAAGACTAAAGTTACTTAAATTGATTATGTCAATTCTCTTGTGCATAATATGAAGGAATTTGTAATCCTATCTTTGATGTTGTCATTCATATCTGATTGGATCCTTATTTCTGTTGTCATTTAATGAGTTGGATAAATGGTAATTAGTACAATTTCCCTTACTTGAATGCAACTTACTAAGTTGCATGTATTAATGTTCTTTACCTAATCTTGTATGGTTTATTATGATGTTAATAAATGTATAGTTAAAATATCAAGAAGTGTTAAATGGATAAGGGTATAATAAATCCTACCACTTAACCATAAAGAGGAAGGTTCTTCTCCTCTCAAAAGGATACAAAATAAATGAATGGTATATGTGAGTTTGTTAACCATTTAGACTTCATATCTATGAATATTAAATAACATAACCTATTTTGGTTCTTATACATTCCTTGAATGGTTGAGACACATTAAATAAATCTTATGATGAATGTTGTTTCTATTTTTGATTAATTGCATGTTAAGTAAAAATTTAATGAACATAAAAGCAATCATAGGTTTATGAAGTTCCATATTATTTAATCAACTCAAATAAGGATGGAAACCTTAAGGATTATTGTGATTTGGGTTATGCAAGGTTGTTGTGATTTGATTCTTAATCCAAATATAATTAAGTGGAAATGACCTCTTGAGGTGTGTAAATTGTGATGAAGTAGTTCTATTGAATGTTGGCACACGCCAACTACAAAACTATACCTTCATGAAGACTTGGGTCTTCACGATGATATAGTGTTACATTTGACATGTTGTAACACCATTTATCATTGGTTCATCTAGATCTACTCAAATCTGGACTTGAACTTAGTTTCTCTCTAGATCAGGTTGAGGATATGATTTAGCATAGGAAGTGAATCTCAATGACTTAGGGTAACTTGGAACATTCAATTGACTTAGGTCGAATGAGTATGCCCATATACTCTAGGTCATCATAAGTGGTTCCCTATACCAAATTATGTCAATAACCTAGGTTAGGGTTAAACCTTGGACAATCAAGTGGTGATAAAATTCAAGTAAAGGCCATTATAGATAACAAATGAGTGGGGTAAAGGACATATTTCGATTAGTCGAGTATGCCATCTAGGAATAGTAACATGAATAGTATGTTGGAAATCTTTGGAGCAAAATATTGCATGTTTTTCTTGTGTTGTCCTATCTCACCTAGTTTTAGAAATGTGAGTTTAGATGAATATGGTAACAAATATTTAGATAAATTTCTTAAATAGAACACTCAATACCCAAAACAGGGTAAGAGAAACAAGTATACATAGTATACCCATAATATTCAAGTTACTTAGAGTTAACATGAGTCATGAAATGAGAGATTGGTAGTTCCCCAAGTCATTTACAGCTGCATATGGTTATCTATTATGAGATTGATTGGCATGGAATGTGTGTTCTAAATTATGATTATTTAGAACAGAGAACATTATGTATAAAATTTTTTTCCCTTGTTTCTAAAGTCTTAAAATGGGAATGTTACACCTGATTTTTTTCCATAGACCTCCTTTCACATGCCCTCATGTTCTAAAGTACTTCACCACTATTCCTTCTTGTAAGTAGTTTCCCTTTTGCATCCTATCTCGAGTTACACTTTGCATCCATTCATAAGTGGTCTTCATTCAAGAGAAATATTTTTCTATCTTAATCTTTCCTTAAATCACCCACACAAAATTTTCTTTATGAATACCTATCTTGATTAATATTTAAACTTGAAATGAACCAAAGATATAAACCACCCACACAAAGGGTATGTACGAGTCCTCTATACATGAAAAAACTTACATAGTAATCAACCTTTGGTGCATGCAAACATGCTTATTATAGAAAATACTAAACTAAATTGACAAACCAAAGCAACGATGAAGGAAAAAATATAAAGGGAATGCATTAAGGAAATCTAATCTAGGTGGAAATAATTCATTATTACAAACACCAAGAAGACTTATTTATAGTAGTGCTTTAACTTACTCCCATTGAAATAACTAGGAAACTATGTCCCATCTAGTGCTTCTAACTAGAAAGCGCCCAAATCAAGTATATAATTTATAACATACGGTCCCAACAAAATTCACCTTAAGCTTTACAAGGTGGTGTAAAAATATTGAATCATGCATAAGTACCATTTTCCCAACCTTAAGCTTCTTATTCTCGATGTTCCTATCATGCCATGCTTTATTCCTAGATTTTTCTTTCTTCTAAATCCATCGTACTATGGCGCACCTCTCATCCAGCTACATGAGTTTTTTAATACGTTCTTCCAAGTACTTTCTCATCGGTTAGACCTCCTGCATGCACAATGCACAAAGGAGGTAATATAAATTCTATTGGTAGAAGCGCCTCTCGTGCCAAACACCATCTGAAATGGTATTGCTTTGTTCAACCTCTTTTAGGTTGTCATGTATGCCCAAAGTACAACAGAGACTTTATCATCCCAATATCTCCTTCTAACATCATAAATGTTTGTCAATGTCGGCTTAATATCTTATTGAAGGCCTCAAGCATTTCAATTTTCTTGAGAGTGATAAGGTGTTTTCCTATGGTGTGCAACCATAAATTCATCAAGTAATATCCACGATAGTCTTATTAAGGAACTAAGTACCCCTATCACTTGTTAAACTTAAAGGAAACCATACCTAATGATTCCCACGAAACCTTGTTGTAGTAGTTGTTGTGTAATAATTTGTATGCATCACTTATTCGCCCACCTTGTAAGATAGTCCTGTAAAAGTTATAATGTAGAGTGATCTTGTCCTACACATAGGCGAGGAGATAGAGCCCACAAAATCAATTATGCTGCTTCTCAAAAGGTTCTTCACTAGTAATAGGCCTCAAAGGCATATCATCTCTATACTTAGGATTTCTAAGGCATTAAAAATGGTCACATGCCTTAAAATATTATTTTCAATCCTTGTATAATGTTTCCCACCATAGAATAACTAGTAGAATCTTAGGCATGATGGAATCCCCTTCATAGTGTCCACTGCAATACCATCACGAGCCTCCTCCATGATTTCTTTCCATTCATGCTCAAGTACACACCAATGTAAAATTTCATCCCGACCTAGCTTGTGTAAGTCTCCACTGATCAACATGTAAGGTACGAAATGAATGACAAGTTGATTCTTCTCTAAAGCCTTCATTCCCTTAGGCAAAAAACCTATTTCTAATAATACAACAATGTACTCTAAGTCTTAGAGCATGTAATTTAACCTTGAGATGTGCATCTCGGTAATATATCATCAATTCTCTGCATGTCCTCTCTTGATTGAATCCTTGATAAATGGTTTGGACTAGAATTGCTCTAACCTGGCTTAACCACCACTTTGTAAAGTTAAACTCTTAAAATAAGAGAACCCAACAGCATATGCACCCATGTAAAACAATCTTGTATAAAAGATGAATGGGGTAGAAATAAAATCCTGTTGAAACTTATGGAGTGAATAGATCATAGAAAATGCTTTGCACTCTATACTTGATGTAAATTTGTTCTACTAGAGTTAACATCCTGCTCACAAAGAAAATAGGATGATTAACAATCCATTCTCCAGGTTGGGCTAGTATCTTGCACCAATGGCCATGCCAGAGCCATCTACATGAACATGAAAAATTTGGACCATGAAGGAAAGCACAAAATACGCATTTTAGTAAGCCTTTCCTTTAGAGTGTCAAACGAGACCTATTGTGCCTCACCTCAACAAAACTTTCCTTTTCCTTTAAATAATTCCTCTAGTGGCACAAAAATCTTGGCATAACCTTTGATAAAATTTTTGTAGTACCCTATGTGCCCTAAGAATCTGTGCACATCACTTTGGATAGTTGGTTCCTCTAAGCCCAAAATAACAACAACCATAGTAGGGTCCACTAGAAAACCTTCTTTACAAATGATGTGTCCTATAAAAATTCCAAAAGGTGTGGAAAATACACACTTTTTAATGTTTAAAGAGATGTTCAACTGTCAACATATCTCAAACATGAGCCTCAGATTATCACATGGATACTTCACAAGATTGTAGACCATCCAATCATCAAAATACACATGTAAGAACTTATGAATAAAATCCTAGATTGTTTGTACAACTATGAATGAAAAAATGTAGGCACATTATTTAGTTCAAAAGGCATAACCATGTATGAAAAATTTTCCCATTCAAGTAGTGATAGTTTTCTTCTCCTGGTCCCTTTTGTTATCCTTACTTGATGATACCCGAAAATCCATCAATGAAGGAGAATATCTCCTTCCTGCAACACCTTCTATAATTTATTCAATAAACAATGTGGGAAAGGGATCAATTATACATGTAGTATTTATCTCCCTAAAATCCACACAAATTCTAATTCTTCCATACTTCTTGATAGTGATCACCATAAGGCTCACCCATTTCTACTCCTTGATGGGCACAATGATCATATAAATTAACATTTTGTTAATTTCTTCTTTCACCTTGACACACAAGTTTGGATTCATCCTATAAGGCCTCTTCCAAACCTGGGTACACACCTTACTTCATCTTGATTCTAGTTTCACCCAAAGATTTATGTACTCCTTTCAATTCATGATAGCCTTTAAGGAATAGATCCTAGAATTCACGATAGCTTAATTATCTTAGCAACTTTAGAGTAATACCAATAATCTCCAATGATGGCCTCCTTTGTTTTAGTATCCATTTAAATGTTTACATTCTTGGTCTTCATAGGTTCATGGTAGGAACGCATATTCTTATCCAAACTATCTAATAATTTACACGTACCTTATATATGCTCAACATCTAAGTTTTCCACTTCCTCATCAATAACTATATAAACCATCTTACCCTTCTCGTTTTCTAAGCAAGCACGATCGAGCTATTTAACATCTATTTCTTCCTCTTCAAAATGCATCTCTAGGTTTGTCTCACCTAACAACTCTTGAAGGAGCTCCTCATCCTTTGTACTATCTCCCATAGTTAAGTTCTTCACAACCTATAACACCTCATTCACCAAAGGTTTAGTGAAAAAATAATCAAATGTTTGAATGATACATAAAGTAAGTTCTTGCCAATTTCTAGTCTCTCTATTCAACTCTGCATAGATATACCATGTGCGTGTGCAACCTTGCAAGGTGAAATAAATCTTGTGCACCCACAGCGAAGGTGGTAAAGCTTCCTGCCCTCTATCTAGAGTCTCTCACACTATTGAACATGGTGTTGAACAAGATCATTACCATGAAATGCATAGATCTGAGTAGGCACATTGCTCCTTAAATATCTTGCGAGATAAAGCAATCCTTACTTCTATACACTCCAAAATATTAACCTTGTGAATCATCCGGTACGCCTACCATCCTATGTAGATTATAAACTAGCGTATTCCTTCTTTCCACCGACATTCCCTTTGAACTTCTATAACAACCAGAAATACTTCCAGATTATCTTCACTAGTGTACCTTGGTGCCTGGTTTCTCCACAAACACGATACAATGTGACTTATTGATGTCTCTGCAGCTATACTTCATACTTTGCGCCCAACCATTACGTAAGTGCTATATGCCCAATTATCATATGTAACACTTTTCGTATCACTCATGAACTATGAATCATCCCATATGAGAACTCCTTCCTCTGATGGCTCAAGAAATTTCAGATTTGGAATGCCACACACATAAATTTTGTTCAAGTCTTATTTACTTAAGTGCTCTACATAAGGTGCAGATTTCCCATTTGTCAAGGGGATAATGATGCACTCTTCTTTGTTCTGAAAACGTATATACCCTCTTCTGAAACATAGATCAACATTATTTGTATAACACCAAGGGCGCCCAAGAAATGATAGAAAACTATCTACCTTTGTAAGTGTTAAAACCTTAAATTCCCAGTAAAATTTTCCCCTATATAGTAATTGATGCATCCTTCAAAACCTCAATTAGTGTGGCCTTGGTCCCATTTATTATAAATAGAACATTTTAAGATGGTTACAATGGTGGTTTTCCATCTCGAACCCATGTGTTCGAAGTGAGTATGTTTACTTCCACATTTGTATCAATTAGAATATTACTCAAAACCCAACCATCCATAATAGCATTTAGAGTGATCTCCTTGTCATAATCAAGGCTATGAGGGGAATTTTAACATATAAAATATTCCTTTCATGCTCAATCCCAATGTGTAAATTGTTTCTCTTTAACCATATCCCTAATAGAGGATTAATGTTCTCTTGGTGCAACATCTTAGAAACCTCCTTTAAATCATCAACATTTATCTAATGGAGCTCAACTATCTTATTTTGTTCCACATTCTATTATTTCTCTTTCATACAATATATCTCACCCTATAAATTCCAAATTACCTCCATGGTTTCTTGAGAAACCTCCTTCTGATGAATAGGGTTTAGATACTTTGCATGTAGAACCTTGTCTTTAGTAATGACGGGTTTCGATTTTGGAACATTCTAGCGTGCAACCTCATATCGTGTAGCAATCTTCACATATACCAACTCGGGATCCGGTGCATTGTACTCTAACAATTCCTATGCCCTTTTTCTCCTATTTGTGTTTCTTACTCAAATGTTCATATAAATCCAGACACTCTTCATAGTTTCAATTCTTTCGAAAAAATAAAAATATTGTTCGAGGACCTTTGTGCTTGTAATGATCAGGAGATCCACATGTATAACAAGTTCCATGAGGGAAATCACTTCTTCCATCACTACGACCTCGGCCTCTAAATCCTCCTTGGTAACCTTGACCTCTACCACAACCTCCATTAGAGGGCCCTTCATTATGATCATGGTCATGATGCTCAATTTTCTCTTTAGAATTATTTGCAACACCAATATTTCATACACCTATATCAATAACATCATGAATTTCATCAATCAACCTGAAATATTGGTATCATGAGTAGTAGACCTACGAGATATTGTACTAATAGGACACGTTTTTTTTTTATCGTACATTAAAAACATGGGCACCAACTTGAACTATGGTCTAAGTGACATATATCATAGTCTAAAAATAAGGAGAAAACTAATTTACGAGGAAAACTATCCTTATTATGCCCTTATATTTCACAATTTTTACACCAAATTCTATGCGCATCTCATGTGTCGAATTAGCGAGATACTTTCTCTAAATTTTTAGCCTATTTTTGTAATATGAGATTCCAAAATTTAGATTACTCCCGTGTCTACACTCCCTACACACCGTAGTGCGCAAATCCACTTAAAGAGCCTCACACAGATCTCTATAAGTCTTATGTGATAGTGTTATTCTAAAGGGCATGATTAGTCCTCCAATGAACCATTGTGCATGTTGGCTTGCATGGATTTCATAAGATAACTTAGACAAAAGGGTTTTGAAATGAGCATCATACTCCCAAACACTCTCAGTAGTAACCCTTCTTAATATATTTAAACTCGGGGATATAAAATTCTTTCGGGAAAGCATCCCACGGCATGGTATAATCTACAAAATTTTGGTCGGGGTAGAACTTTCTTTACCAACTATGCACATGCCCCTATAATGTAGTTGAAAACTAACTTGCCTTGTGCTTTGGATAAGTGATTCCATTCACGTGTTATAGTATCTCACACATATGCATGTGTTATGACTACATCATTAATGCCTCTATATTCTATCGGATGGAGGGACATATCCATATAAATTTGTTGGGGTAGGTGCGAGACCATGACCACTAGATCCAGTAGTTTTACCAACAGATCCACCAAAGGTTCGAACCACTTGACCTTCCTTATCCTCCTCTTGAAGTAGGAAAAAAACTATAGGATGCACTAACTTGTGTCCCAATGGTCATGCTAAACTATACTCTCGGAGACTACGAATTTGTGCTACTTCAAGACATTATTCCCACATTCTACACGCCAACGTTATATGCTAATGATGCACTACAAAAGATACCTCCAGTTGGTCCTCCAAATAAAACAGATGATGATTGCACCATAGATGAATAATCTCCCTGATTAACTCCTAAACTTGACTAAAAATTGACTCTATTTACTGCAACTCTATTGCTCACACTAGCTTTCTTATTGTTAATTATTGTAGAATTTGTAAAACCAAGTGCAAAGGCTAGGTTGCTAGGTAGTTTTAGATGCATGCTTGTGGTCCACAATCTTTCTCTTAACATGCCTTCATCCAAAGCCAAGGATGGTTCTCTATCATGTTGTTAAAAATGGGGGAGTTTTAGATACTTTGGCTCTATGTTGTCTATGTGAGCTCCAAATCCTTCATAAGCCATCTCCCTCCGCAACATCATTAGATCCCTCTCACATGATTTATTAAATTTAATCCACCTTTATTCTCTTTGTCTCTTTTCTACTAGTCTGCCACCTTTACCAAACCTTCTCTTGGCCCCATGCATGGTGGGGTTTATCTAGCCATAGGATTCTCTTCAAAATCCATGGTTACGATCAATATCTTAATTTCCAAAGCATTACCGCACAATTAAGATCCTCTAAGGTCACATAAAAACTTAACTCAACAAATTCTAGGAAAGAGTAAGAGCAAATTACATACTCAAGAATATAGCTATTCAAAACACCACGGAACCAAACATCCACAAAGCACATCCAAATCATATCTACATCATACAAGGCTTGGAATTCTTCATGCATCCAAATAAGTATGTGAAACCTCCAATTTATCTTATATGCATAAGAAACCATATAATCGCACAAACTCTATGGGAAATATAGCAAATAATGTCTCATACAAATTCTAATCAACCCACATGCATGCGTTAAACTCAGGTCAAGTGCTAAATCTACGAGCATAATCTTCTTCTAGATCATTTAACCATTCTTCAATATCTTTTGGCCAAGGTCATGAGATACATATTCATCATACGCAACATCCTAAAAATAGCTGAGAAAGAGCTATTAACAAAGAACTAATAATGTATCCTGGATTTCACCGCAAATAGCCCAAGGCGGGTGGCACATCACTCAACCTAAGGCGAGTGATCACTCGAATCATGTAAGGGTACCAAATCCCTCTTTAGAGAATTTATGTTAAGATTTTGGCATGATTACAAGTATATTTTATATCCATAACAAATAATCAATTAAACCACAGTGTCTAAACAAGATCTAGATCTAAATCGTATGAAGGAATAACTAAAAATCACTATAATAGGTTTTACCATACAAGATCCTTGTTGATCGCATCAATAATAATATCAAGCCAATAACATCCATTATATTAAATATTATAAAACTCATAGGATTCTTACATACATCATGAAGTCACCATGGTTATGTACACTAACTGATTCGTAGCATAACACTACAAAAATCACAAATTGTCTAAACTATGTAAATCAATACATATTTATAGGGGTGGGGACTTACCCTTCACCGCCAATGCACCTTCCACACATTTATTACATGCTAATAATAACTATGCACCCTTACATAAGAAATACAAAAGCATGCAAGTGCTAATAATATATCTCCTATAGTTAACTCTTAGTATAGATCCTATTATTAGCATAAAAATCTAAATGGCGCTCGATCTTCCACTTATCCAAAATAGCCTTGGCATAGTCTTCAAGTCTTCTAGAAGTCATGCTTAGCACTCCACATCTATCTTTAGCCTTAACTATAAAAATGGCTAAGTCCTATTTCCAAACTGTTTTAGGTGCGCCCTATTTTTCTATACTTACGCGCTCTTCCATGTGCCCTGTGGCCATGTCTAAACCTTATGCGCATACATACTTGACTTGTATTTCCTCAGCCTAACACCTCTACCAATGTAGGTTTCCTATGCCTACTAGAGGAATCCATCACATTTTCTTCTCTATTTCCCTCATGGCGCGTGGGTTCGTTTCTTTGATGTAGCCTAGAATATACCCATAAAATCCCAAGGTGCACTGGCACATCACTCGGCTTAAACCGAGCACTCACCCAAAGTGTGCAATGGTAACATGTCCCTCTTTAGAGAATATTTTCCAATATGTTATCATGAATGAATGTATATTTTAGATCCATAACAGATAATCAATTAAACCACATTGCATAAACCAGATCTAGATATTAACCATATGAAAGATTAACTAAAAATAACTATAATCAGATTTACCATGCAAGATCCATGTTGATTACATCCAAAACCAATATCCAGACAATAATATTGATTATATTAATATTGTAAAACACATAATCTTTTTACATACATCATAAAGTCACTATAGTCATGTGTGCTAAAAACTTACAAACATAACACTACAATAATATCGAATTGTCTAAGCCATGCAAATCAATACATATTTATAGGGGTGGGGAATTTCCCTTCACCACCCATGCACCTTCAAAAATAGGCTACATGATAATAATATCCATGTGCCCTTACTTCATTTGACAAAAGCATGCAAGCTTGCTAATAATAATCTAATAATACAATTGTAGTATAATCCTATTATTATCTCCAAAACTTTGCATGGTGCTCGATCTCCTACTCATCCCAAAATAGAATTTCATGCTTTGCAAGTATTCATATAATTATGTGCTCCAAAATCTATGTCCAAAAATAACCCCTTGCTGAAAATGGCTAAGTCTTGCTCCTGGGTGCTCCCTCCTTTACTACATTCTCGTGAGCACCTACGCGCTTTATGTTTGCATGCCAAAACCTTATGCACCCTCCATACTTAGGCTATACTTTCTCATACCAAAATTACCCCACAATAATTGGATTTATGCCCTCAATAATTGTAAGCCATCTTATATCTCTAAGAATAATGAATAAATAATAAAAGAATAAAGGAAGTACTTGTATAAAGAATGATAGACTACTTGGCCCCTTGTTCTTCTATAGGGATGATAAACTATGGATATTCTTTCTTAATCTCTACCTCCAAGTCATTCCAGTCACTCGGCGCTTTGACCATTTTTATTAGGAGCATAAGTAACTATGGCTTTCGGCTTATCATGCGTCATTTTCCCTTCTAAGTATGTAATATTCTAACAATTTTAGCCATACTAGAGACCATTTCCTCCATGAGATCCATTTTATACGCAATTACTTTACCAATGCATTTTAGTTTCTCCTTATGTGGATCCTAGGCTACTAGAAGCACATCATAATTCTTCTCAATCAATGTAAGCCTCTCCACGCGCCCAAGCATCTCATTCTTCATTGCCTTGAGGACCTCATTTTCTTCTTCAATTGTTCTTTTATTTATAATTGTATCAGGTGCCTCACACATAGTCAATGCTTGATCTACTTTCTTCAATTCATCCTTCAACATTTGCAATAAGGATTCATAACTTACAATCTTCTCCACTATAGCAGATTTTGATATCTCTTCCTCTTCTACAACATTCTTAGGTGTTGGAAATCACACAGGTCCCTCCTCCAGTAATAATTAAACTATTGTAAATAGATAATGCATATGAGACTTAAAATCTATTGTAACCTTGTCCTGAAAATGTGGCCTCTTCTCTATGATCTCATCCCCAATTTTCTCACCATCTTAAGGATTTTCTATGTTTAAAAAAAAATTTCTTCTCTTCGATGAGGTTTTTGATCTTAGTAGTTGCATCTTTCTTGTCTCCAATAGTGATAAAATAGTTTTCACTTTATTAATATTATGGTGTGAAAATTCAACAAATACCTTAGTGAGGGCATTGCTCACATGTTCATCAACCATCACCAGAGGCTTAATAGTTATATCACATGAATGGTTGCCTTATTCAATCTCCATGACACATGGGATTCCTCATACACATCAAAGTTAGGTTCATCCATGTGATTCTACATCATCCATGATAGTTGTTTCCTTGTGTGGGTATTCACCATATCCGAATCCATGAGATCCCAACCATATAAATCCTTTGGTTCCAAAGTACCTTAGAACCATGTGTATATGATGTTTCTTAGGTCATCTATATATCCAATAGATGAAGTCTCATATGTTGCTTCCTCTTTATTTTTACCATAGTGCTTGCCCTTGGGAACTTTGGCACCTGAATCCAATACTAGACCTTCATTTTTCTATGTTGTAGACGGTGCACCTAATGGTTCATCCTTATCTTAACCTATCTCCAAACCATCATCCTTGATGTCTATGTTTTGTTCCTTTAACACTTCTTCATCGTCCTTCAACTCCTCTTCCTGAGGCTCCTCGTATTATCATTCTACACCGCAGTGTTAGGCACATTGTCTTGAGACTTTTCTTCTTATTCCTCCTTCGAGGGATGTACTGTACTTTTTCTTATTTTCGAGGTTCAACCTTCACGGGTGAAGTCTTGGGTGATCTCCTCGGGGCTAGGAAAGTCTTGTTTCCTAAGTATTTTTTCTTCTAAGTACCCTCTTATACTAAGGTTCCTCAAGAGTCTTGTCTAGATCCACCTCCAATGCGCATGTCTCCAACACTTCATTTACTTACTTGTAGTGGAGGTGTCACCTCGTGCTCACTCTCCTCTCCAATAGAGGCCTGATTCCTACCTATGTGCTCCAAACCACCACTATCTTCCTACAATTCTTCTTCCTCTTTTTCCACAAGGGGTGAAGTTGGTTCCTCATCTGCCAAAGTGCCAATTGTATGCTTCCCCTTAGGTGGGCCAGGAAGTTTGAACTCATTTTGTACATACCTCCCATTTTCCAACCTAGGATTAAGTTGGATATACACAAGGGTTTTAAAATATCATCAATTTTCATACTCATTTCCTTTATATTAATATCATCTGAAATTAATCTCTCAATGTATGAAAATTTACTTAGATACATGTAAGTCTTCCTCAATGTGTGGTAGTCGCAGTCTACCTTGTCTACATTAAACAACTATCGTGCACGTCTGAAATTATATGTATAGATTCTTGGAAATAGCATTTGATGAAGTCATATGGCATCTAACACCATGGGCTCCACTTCCCATCCTTCATTACAAAGAACACAATACAAAATATTTGATACACAATAAATTATACCTGCTTTCCTAATACCGAAGGTAACTCCTTTGGTATTCTCCATTCCTCCACAAACGTAGGTTTGAGTCGCTCATACCACATCTCTACCATTCTTTTAAAAGGAGACACTCATATTACCATCACATGTATACTTATAAAATATCTCTGTAAGATATTTCTTCTCTTTAGGGTACTCCAAAAAGTTTTCCTTTGGCCCATTGAACACTCTAATTTCTACAAAAATAAGGGACAATAGAATCATGCAAAACTAAATCTTCTCATCATGAACTTCCTCAATGATGGTTTAAAAAAAGAAACCCACTAACTTGTAAGTCACCCCTTTGGTCACTTTCTTCACTATATGAAACCATAAGGTGTTCACCTATGACCATCGCTCCTGGTTATTCAACTTTATCAGGATGTGCATTACTTCTTAGATAAATGGATATTTTGTCAGCTTATCAATGTCCATTTTCTGACCTCCCTTGAGTAACCCAATAATTTACTTGTCACAATGATTCCTACCTTTTCTATCAGGTCACTGCTAACATCCATACCTAAACTCCTTGATCTTGTTAGGGTCCTAATAAGGAGCGCGGTGATCTTCATCCGTCACCCGAGAAAAATAAAATAAGTCCTCGTGGACTCTACTCATCAACCACTGGTATAAATTTTTTGGTTTTCAAAATAAGGGAGTTCATAAAACTGTAAAACTCCCACCTTTCTCAAAATCTTTCACCCGCATCATCATACATGGACATATCATCAGTTTTTCTCTTTTTGTCTTCTTCATCAACAACTTGTCAAGATCATCCTTGTTATCTATTATCTAGTGGTTGTAATCACTTAATTTACTCCAACAAATGCACAAGTCCCAATCATGACCCATATAAACCCCCTTAAGGACTCATCTCTGAGAAACAACTTTCTAGAGAATCCTCCACCTCAATTTATACTTCCTTATGCTTCTTCTCCCTTGCAGCTACTCTAGGTGATAAATTTGGTGCCACAATACTCTAAAGGTATGATCTTTTTACCTTCTTTAAAATCTACAACTACAAATCTTCGTGCCCTGGCTCAAAACCCAAACCCTAGCTATCAATTGTCTCCCATGCACATCTCGTCTCTGCTCAAAAATTCTCCAAATGGAGGGACAACCACCTTGGTGTATAAATCTGAAAAATCCAAATAGTTTGTCACTCTTCAAACTTCACAAATCATTCCCTACCTCTCTCATCAACAAATCACTCAAATACACTTGTTCGCAAAAGTGAAAATGAATTCACAACACCACCTTATATAGATTTTCAAAAAAAATCACATTTACATCTCTCCACCTACCACCATATCCAACATTGATTTTTCATTTCGTCAATTTTTCGTACTACTTATTTCCATGCCACAGTTATAACCTTCGACGTGCCTTCTACTTCTCTCGCCACAAAACTCCTTTTGTGTGTCCTCATGCAAAGTAGTAATTTTCCACTGCGCGCATTTCACTAAGTAGTTTCCACTATTGTAGCCTACCTTGCATTACACCGTGAGACCATACGTGGTCTTTATTCATGATAAAATTTCAAATTGTCCTATCTCTGTACCTTTCCTTCAAGCACTTGGATAATAACTTTCTCCTATGCATACCTATCCTTAGATAATATTCAAATAATATTAAAACTTGGAAATGAACCCTGTATATACTCCACCCCACACTAAGGGTAAGTAAAATCCTCTGCGCATGAAAACACTTTGATAGTAATCATCTTCTTGCATGTAAACACACATATTACACGAAAAAATGAACTAAATTGACAAACCATAGCAATGAAAAAGGAAACACATTAAGGAAATATAATCTAAGTGGAAACACTACCTTATTACAAAGACCAGGAAGACTTATTTATATTAGGGATTCATCCTAATCTCATTTAAGTAGCTAGGAAACCATGTTCCATCGAGTGCCTCTAATCGAAAAGTTCCTAAATCAAGTATATAAGTTATAACATAAGGTCTAAACCAAAGCACCTTAATTTTACCAGGGGAATGAAAACTTTGAGTCATAAAGAAGAACCATATGTATAAACCTCAAGATTCTTATCCTTAATATGTTTGTCATGTCTTGCTTTCTTCATGGCCTTTCCTTGCTTCGAATCCATCTAGATATGGCATGCATTTTATCCATTTGCATCGGTTTATCAATATGTTCATCAAGTTATTTCTCATATGCTAACCCTCTTGTGCACACAATACATAGAGAAGGCAACATGAATTCCATGGGTAGAACATCCTCCATGCCAAACATCAACTGAAAGGGTGTTTATTTATTCAACCTTTTGTATGTTGTCCTGTATACCCAAAGTACACAAGAAACTTTATCATCCCAGTCTTTCCTTCCAACATCACAAATCTTAGTAAAGGTATGGCTCAATATCTTGTTGAAAGGATCAGAATTTAAAGGTTCCTAAGGATGAGAGGGTGTTATTTTATGGTGTGCAACTAGAAATTTGTCCAATAGTATTCTGATGGTCTCATTAAGAAAATGAGTACCCCTATCACTTGTTAAACTTAAAGGGCATCCATACCTGCTGATAATATTTTCCCACATAAACCTTTTTTCATATTTTTGAGTAATACTTTGTACGTGTTGCTTCTACCCACATTGTAAGATAATTTATACAAGTTATAATATAGTGTGATCTAGTCCTATAAACGGGGTGGGGAAATAGGACCCAAAAATTCAATATCCCACTTCTCAAAAGGTTTTGCACTAGAAATAGGCCTCAAAGGCATATTATCTCTATTCTCGAGCTTTCAAGGCACTTTGAAAATGGTCACATGTCTTACAATACTCTTTAAAATCCTTGTATAGTATTTCACCGCCATAGAATAGCTAATAGAATATTACAAGTGGTGGCGTCTCCCATATAGTGTCCACCTGCAATGCCGCCATGATCCTCCTCCATAATTTCGTGTTCTCATGTTCAAGTACACACCGATGCAAAACTTAAATTTGGCATAATTTGTATAAGTCTCAATTGATCAACATGTAAGGAATGATGAAGATATCAAGTTGATTCTTCTCCAAAGCCTTCATACCTTTAGTGCCACACCTGGTCGTAAAAAGACAAAAATATCCTCAAATTAAGAGGGTGTGTGGTTTAACTGAATAATTGTGCATCCAATATTGTATTCTCAATTCTCTACACATCCTCTCCCAATTGAATCCTAGATAAATGATTTGGATGATAATTACTCTTTCTGGCTTAACCACCATAGTAAATTTAAACTCTTGGAATAACATAACCCAACGACATATGCACCCTTGTAAAATGGGATTGTTCACCAAGTACTTCAGCACCATGCCGTGTATATAAAATGTGAATGGGGTATTCAACAAATATTGTCAAGAAGTATGGAGCACATATATCATAGACAAGGCCTCATGCTCTATAGTGGTGTAATTTTGTTCTGCTAGAGTCAACTTCCTACTTGCAAAAAAATAGGATGATCAACAATCCCTTCTCCAGGATGGGCTAATACCATTCCAATGGCCATGCCAGAGGCATCTACATGAACTTGAGAAGGCTTGTTCTATGAAGGAAAGCATAGAATAGGCATTGTAGTAAGCATTTCCTTTAGTTTCTCAAACAATCAATGTTGTGCCTCACCCCAATAAAAATTGCCTCTTCCTTTTAATAAATCCTCTAAGGGTGCAAGTGATCTTAGCATAACCCCTGATATACTTTCTGTAGTATCCTGTGTGCCCTAAGAATCTACATACCTCACTTTGGCTAGTTGGTTCCTATAAGCCCAAAATAATAGCAACCTTAGCAGGATCCACTAGAAAACATTCCTTATAGATGATATGTCCTAGAAAAATTCCAAAAGGTGTGGTAAAAACACACTTTTTGATGTTTAATGAGACTATAAACTACCGAAATCTCTCAAAAATCATCCTTAATTTATCACAATGATCCTTCACAATCCCATAGATTTTCCAATCATCCAGATAAACCTATAAGAACTTATGAATAAAATACTAGAATGTCTTTACAATAATGTACAAAAATACTATAGGAGCATTCTTTAATCCAAAGGGCATAATTGTGTATGAGAAAATTCCCCACTCAATGGTGAAAGTTGTATTTTCTTTATCCTCTTTATCTATCCTCACCTGATGATATCTAGAGAATCCATCAGTGAAGGAGTATATCTCACACCCTACAATGCCTTCCAATATTTCCTCAATATACAGTGTGGGAAAGGGATAAATTACACATGTAGCATTTAAATCCTTGTAACCCACACAAATTCATATTTTTCCATCCTTTCGATACTGATTACCATAGGAATCACCCATTTTGACTCCTTAATGGGCTCAATGATTTTAGAATTCAACATTTTGTCAATTTTTTCTTTCACCTTGACGCGCAAGTTTGGATTCATCATGTAAGGCCTCTTCTGAACAGGGCTCACACCTGCCTTCATCTTGATTCTCATTTCACCTAAAGATTCATGTACCCCTTTCAATTCATGATAGCCTCTAAAGAATTGATCCTGGAAGTCACGTAGCAACTCAATTATCTTAGCAACTTCAGAGTCAAACCAATAATCTCTAATGATGGCTTCCTTTGGTTTAGCATCCGTTCCAATGTTTACTTTGTTGGTATTCATAAGTTCATGGTAGGCATGTTCCTTCTCATCTTCACTATGTAATACCTTGCTGCGTACCCTCTGTATGCTCAATATCTAGGTTCTCCACTTCTTCATCATCAACTATATAGACCATCTTACCCTTTTTTCTTTCTAGACAGCACAACCATGTTGTTAAACATCTGTTTCTTCCTCTTCAACGCATGCCTCTAGGTCTAACTCTACTAACAACCCCTAAAGGAGCTCCTAATCATTTTCAATATCACCCATAGTTAAGCACTTCATAACCTGTAACGCCTCACTCACCGGAGGTTTAGTGGAAAAATAGTCAAAGGTCTGAATCATACTTACAGTAAGTTGTTTCCTATTTCCGGTCTCTCTATTCAACTCCTCATATACATACCAAGCGCATGCACACCTCACCAGTGAAATAAAAATTGTGCACCCATAGTGAAGGTGGTAAAAATTCCTACCGCTCTGTCTAGATTCTCTCACACTACTAAATGTGGTACTTGAATAAGATCATTACCATGAAATTTACTTGATATGAGTAGCGCATTGCTCCATAGAAATATAGAAAATAAATCCATCCACACTTCTCTCCACTCCAAAATATTGTCCCTATGAACCATCCACTAGTGCGTTGTCCTCTCGTGAAAAGTATAAAATAGCATATTACTTCTTTCCACCTTACATTCCCACTAAACTTCCATAGAAGCGAGAATACCTTAGGATTCACTTCACCAATGTAACTTGGTACCTAGTTACTACTTAAACAATCGATAATCGCAAGGCATACTTATGTGCACAAATGCACTTCTCACTTCATACCAAAACATTTCATAAGTGTCATGTGCCTAGTTTTCACATGTAACACTTGTAATATCACTCATGGACTATACAACATCCCATTAGAGAACACCTTATTTTGATGGCTCAAGAAATTCTAGGTCTCGGATGGTGCACACATAAAAAAATTCAAATATACTTCACTTAAAGGATTTAATGATGCATTCCTCTTTTTTCTCAAAACTTATATACCCTTTTTTGAACTGTAGATCAACGTTTTTGCATAACACTAAGGGCACCCAAGTAAAGTTGGAAAACTGTCAGCTTCTGCAAGCACTAAGACCTCAAATTCCCTAGTAAACTTGGCTCCTTGTATAGTAATTGATGCATCCTTTAAAATTCCAATAGGCATGGCTTTATTCATATTTTCCATAAAAAGAACATTTGAAAATGACTGCAATGGTGGTATGTCCATCTGAACACACATGTCCAAAGTGAGTACATTTACTTTCGCACCTATATCAATTAGAATATTACTCAAAAGCCAACCATCCATAAAAACATTCGAGCTATCTCCTTATGATAATTTAGGCTATGAGGGGGAAGTTTAGGGTGAAAAATATTCCTTTCATCCTCTATCCTGGGATGCGAGTGTTTCCCTTTAACTAGTTTCCTAAAAAAGGTATGATGTTTTCTTGGTACAACATCTTGTAAACCTCCTTTAGATCATCAACATCTATTTGATGGAGCTCAATTGCCTTTTTTTATTTTAACTTCCATGAATTTTATTTCAAACACTATATATCACCCTAAAATTCTGAATCACCTCCATGGTTTCTCGATAAACCTCCTTCTAATGCATAGGTCTGGATACTTTGCATGTAAAACCTCCTCCTTGGTAATGGCAAGCTTTCTGTTTCAACTTCCTAGTGTACAAAAGTTTAGTGCGTGTACTAATATTTTTAGGTACCAACTCAAGATTTGACACTAACTTTTGCATCCATTGATCTTCCATAAAGATGCTACACTCTAACCATTCCCATGCCCTTGATCTCATGTTTGTGTTTCTTGCTCAAATTTTCATAAAATTTTGGGGACTCTTTAGAGTTTTGATTCTTTCGCAAAAATAAAAAACAATTTTCAGAGGAAACTCACGCTTGTAATGATCAAGGGATCCACATGTATAAAAAGTTCCATGAGGGAAATCACTTCTTCTACCACCGAGACCTCACCTCCGAATCCTCCTCGGTAACCTTGACCTCTACCAGATCCTCCATCGAGCACCCTTTATTATGATCATGGTCATGATGGTCACTTTTCCCCTTAGAATTATTTTCAATGTTAGTCTATCATATGCAAATATCAATGACATCATGAATTTGATAAATCAACATGCAATCCTCAGTATCATGAATAGTAGACCTACAGATCTTGCATTAATAGGAAATGTTAATTCTTATCACGTGTTGCAACAATGGACACCAAATTGAACTATAGTATAAGTGACATATCTCATGGTCTAGCAACATGGAGCACACTTATTTACAAGGAAAACTATCTTTAGTATGCCTTTCTACTTCACAATTTGTGCACCAAATCCCATTATATGTCTCATGCACCAAATTAGCTGATAATTTCTCTAACTATTTAGCCATTGCTATAATTTGATCTTCCAAGAATGGGCTCACTCCTGTGTCTACACACCTTACCACCTCAAAATGAAGAGCTACTTCAAGTGCCTTGCATGGATCTGTATAAGTATTATGTGAGAGCAATCTTCTAAACAGTGTGATTAGTCCTCTAAAAACCATTGTGCATGTTCGCTGTAGTGTATGTCATAAGATAACTTGGAAAAAGTATCTTGAAATGAGAATCATAATCTAAAACACTCTTAGTAGTGTCTTGCTTAATTTATTTCAACACGGTGATGCTCTTTTGCTAAAACTCAAGGATATAAAATTCATTCAAGAAAGCATCCCACAGCATGGTATAATCTACATAAGTCTAGTCAAGGTCAAAAATTTTGTACCAACTAGGAGTGTGCCGCTATAATGTATTTATAAACTTCTTCCCTTGCGTTCTAGAGTAGTAATCCCCTTCATGTGCTATAGTATCTCACACATATTCACATTTTTGCTACATCTTCAATGTCTCTATATTTTGGAAGACAAAGGGACATATCCATATAAATTTGTTGGGGCTGGTGCAGACCATGCCCACTAGATCCAAGTACTTATATTTCCTCCTATGTTTCCTCTACCTCCAAATCCACCAACGTCCAAGCCACTCGACCCTCCCGATCCTCCTCCTAAAGTAAGAAACGGATCAAAGGATGCATTGCCTTCTATCCCAACGGGCATGCTAAACTATACTCCCATAGTCTACGAATTTTTTTCTACTTTTAGATGTTATACAAACATTCTCTATGCCCACGTTAAAGGCCGACAACATGCCAAAAATATACCTCCAAATAGACCTCCAAATAACATAGATGATGATTACACCACCATAGATGAATAAACTACCTAATTAACTCCCGAAATTGACTACAAATTGAATTTATCTATGGTAACTCTATTGCCCACACTAGCTTTCTTACTATTAATTATTGTAGAATCTATAAAACCAAGCACAAAGGATAGGTCACAGGTAGGTTCAGATGCATGCCCGTGGTCCACAATATTTCTTCCAGAGGGCCTTCATCTAAAGTTGAGGAGGGTTCTCTGCCACAATTTCCCAAATGTAAGAGTTCTAGATGCTTTGGTTCTGGGTCCTCTTTGTGAGCTCCAAATCATTCATGAGCCATCTCCCTCCACAATACCATTTTTTTCATGATCTCTCATTGCTTCATTAGATCCCTCTTGCATGATTCCTTAAAATTAATCTTCCTTTCTTCTCTTTGTCTCTCTACTGCTAGGTATGCCATCTTTACCAAACCTTCTCTTGCCCCCGCTTGTGGTGGGGTTTATCTAGCCATAGGATTCTCCTCCAAATTAAAGGTCACAATCAAGATCTTAATAACCAAAGGAATACCATAAAAATGATCCTATGGGCTCATGTAAGAATTGGAACTCGTAAAAGTATGGGAAATAATAAGTAGAAAATGTGTACTCAATAATATAGCTGGTTAAAACACCATGAAACCAAACATCCATAGAGTGCATGAAAATTAGATCTACATCATACAAGGCCTCAAATTCTTCATGTATCCAAATTTCCTCTTAGATGCATAAGTAACCAGACCACTCATATAGCTCTATAGGAATGATGGAAAATAAAGTCTCATATAATGTGTCATACATATTCTCGCTCAAACCACGTGCATGCATTAAACTAAGGTATAATGTTAAATCTATGAGCATACTCTTCTTCCAAATCATATAACCACTCTTTAATACTAGCCAAGGCCAACTGGGTACGTATTCATCATGAAACATCCTAAAAACAATTGAGAAAAAGGTCTTAGCAATGGAACCAATGATGTAACCTATAATATGCCCATAAAATCCCAATGCATGCTTTGGCACATCAATAAGCTTGAACCGAGTGCTTACTCGAAGCACGCAAGGGTACCAAGTCCCTCTTTACAGAAGCTTGTCTAATATGTTAGCATGAATGAATATATATTTCATATCCATAAGAGATAATCAATTAAACCACAATGCATAAACCACATATAGATATTAACCATATGAATGACTAACTAAACAATAAATATAATTAGATTTACTAGACAATATCCATGTTTAGTTACATCCAACACTAATATCTAGCCAATAAGATCCATTATATTAATATCGTAAAACACAGAAGCTTCTTACATACATCATAAAGTCACCATAATCATGCATGCTAACAAACTTGCAGCATAACACTACAATAATATCAAACTTTATAAATTATGAAAATCAATACATATTTATAGGGGTGGGGACTTTCCCTTTACCTCCCATGAACCATCAAGAATAGGCTACATGCTAATAATAGCCATGCACCCTTACATGAGAATACAAAAGCATGTAAACTTGATAATAATAGATTATCTAATAATACAATTATAGTATAATCCTATTATTAGCTCCAAAACTCTACATGGCGCTCGATCTCCTACTCATCCCAAAATATAATTTCATGCTCTACAATTATTCATATCATTGTGTGCTCCACACTCTATGTCCAAAAATAGCCCCATGCTGAAAATGGCTAAGTCCTACTCCTAGGCGCTCCGTACTTTGCTACGTTATTGCATGCACCTACGTGCTCTATGTTTGCGCATTCAAATATTATGCACCCTTCATACTCTCTTATCCCAAAATTTACTAAAAATTAACTCTTCACCATCTCATTCACCTTTTATAGGCCCCGAATCACTTTTTCCCTAATCATTGATGATCGACTTAATCACCAATGATTTGTCAAAAATCATTTAAGATTAGCGTAATTGCTAGTGATTCGTCTACTTTTCACACCTATCAATATTGTCACATTTTTTGAAGCATGTCACCTCGTTTAAAGGACCCCAATCCTTGAAATATTAAACATTTAAATTAATATTGGGATACATCATATGTCTATGGGAATCGAGCCTTTTGGCCGCCAATCACTTGACTTACCCATCAATTCAAGTATACCTTTGTGGATCATATGTCCATAGGAATTGAACCCCTTGGTTCCCCTATCACTTGGTCCCACGGTAGCATACCTCATTTCAGTACCCCTTCAGATGGGCAACATTTTTCATGAAACACACATCACATTTAGCCAATCAAAATGTCAAACCAATGGTCCTTACACTACGTTGCATTCACCCTATTTTGAGGGGTGGATTACCCATGAATATTTAAATTATCGTTGTTTTTATCTAGCACTTTTCCGATGTCAAACTACTAGACAAAAAGGGGAAAATGTAGACACCAAAAATTTGCACCCTTCATCCCTTTTATCATTTATTTATCTAATTCATCATTTAACACTCATGAATCACCTTATCCTAAGGCATAACCCCTTTACTATATTTATCGCTCATAAATATCCCTTATATAATCACAAATATACATCTAACCTTCTAAAACCATTTTAAAAATAAAATAAAATAAATACAAATGATATTTAAACCATTTCACAACCCCCTTATCCATCACACCTCATCCCTAACAACTTATCAAACCATTTACCTAAACACAAACCAAAACAACTTAATTTGGAATTAGTTTTATCCACTTTTACACCTTAAATCCCAAGAAATCTGGATCGTTAGTGATTCGGTAATCGTTAAGCGATTATAAATAGAATTTTTTTAGCCTCTTTCAAGATTCCTCAAATTTTGAATCCCAAGTTCTTTCTTTTAGAACCATCTTATAGTACCATGCACATCATAATTTAGCACAAAAATATCCAAGCTAACAATATTCATCATTTTCAATCTTCATTAAGCATTTTCAAAGTCATTTAAGGATTTTGTGGATCATCTTTTCATTATTCAACCTAAAAATTGCATCAACCATCCCAAAGATTTCTAGCAAGGTTTGAGGCTTCTTTTAGCTCCATTTCAACCTCTAGGTATTATTTTTATGTTTTATTATCCCTTTAACATCATTTTCAGTCATCCATTACTCTGAAATATCAATCAAAAACTTTAAACATTCAATTTTATTAAACTATCAAAAATTACCTAAATCACCAAAGAATTGGCCCAATCAATAGCGATTCCTACCAATTTTACCTTTTAACAACTTTTATCAAATTTTATCCACTATATTTCATTTGTTTTATCAAACATGTTTCTTCTAACATATTTTTAAGCATGGATCATTGTTAGATGGAAATTAGTGGTCAATCACATGAAATCACAAGCATTCACTCACTTCCAATAGTCAAACAACCCTTTTATTGGGAACAATTCGATATCATTCAAAAATTAAGTCTCTGTGCAATACAATTTTTGAAACCAAACAAGACATGAAATATCATATTGGATTATTAGATGAAATTTAAAAATAAGTTATAAAATTCTAGTACAATTATCTCAAACGTGCACATATTGCATCCACACTTTCCTAGGCCACATTCAAAGGTTGACAAGAACTACCATTCAATCTTGAGGTATAGTCATATTTACCTACTATTTTTATATATATCTTTATTGTATATGTTTATCATTCATCACTCATCAACAAAAATTTACTTGATTGTTTACAAAGCGAGTTAACATCCTTCAAGGAAGCCCTTTGGATTCTTGGAATTGGCCTTTTCCAAGCACCTCCTCACCTATCTATCTAACTAATCCATTATGTTTAGTTTCTTTGTGTGTATGTTTCTTCCCATGATAGGATTTTTTTACAAAACTTTGGATGGATTGCAACTCTTATTAATTTCAAGCATCAACATCCATCATCTACAAGAGCGTTAAACCCCATGTCTTCGACGTTGGTTTATTTTTATTATTTCACTTTGTTAATTCAATTAGAAAGGAAAAGAATTTTCTGAACAATATGTTTGTAAAGAATTAGGATGAGGCTACACAAATCAAGGATTCCAAATAGGTAACAAAGTGTTCATTGAATGCAAGAGTTTTTATGTGCAATATAAGTATAAAAATAGAATCATGTTCTCTCTCCTTTTAATCAAACTGCAAAGCCATTATGAGAGCATGACATGATCTGATACTGATCTTTAAGTTTCAAAGGTTGGAATTTAGTCCATTTTTCCATGATGGTACGTACTTTTACCAACCCATTTCTAGGTATGTGTAAATTTTTCTCCTACCTCTCTAAATTTTCCTCCCTTGTAATATAGTTTCACATTCCATTATGTGTTTTTTTTCACTTTTGAGCGTGTTTCTCTTTTTTCGGTATGTTTGTTTGGAAAAAATGATTTTATAATCGCAATTGATAAGGCACTAGTCCAAATATTATCTTGAGATTATGGATTCAATGCTTTTCATGTCCTCATTAAACTCAATGTAGAACAATTCCCCAAGTTAGAGCCATTTTTTTCATGCAAATGTGTAGCATGAAAAAATCAAACTTGTAAGTATGACAACTAAGCCAAATTTGAAAATTTCCTCTTGAGTATTCTCAAACCCCCTCTCCCGATCATTTTTCCTTCGTATGATACTCATCATGAAATTATATGTACTTTTAATGTGTTGAAAAATATTTGCCCAGTGTTTTAAATGAGGTAACAATGACATCCATCTCATACAACAAAGTTCTTCCAAAGGCTAGTCTTCTAACAAGCCTTGAAAGGAAAATTTTGGTTGTTTCATGAAAGGTGTGTATCCCCTAGGAAATAATTAAAGGCTTAAAATAATCTGGGGTTTTATTAGAGAGCCATTATGGTATTATAAGTGATTTAGGAATGTTTTTAAGGTTTAGGAAAATATTGTGCAATCGTAGGGTTTTCGGGTGTAAGGAGTAAGCAGTCAAATCTAGAACCTAGACTTCGCAAAGGAATTTAAGAGATCTATAAGGATTTAAGAGGAAATCAAATATTCATTAGAAATATTACAAAATCCTCAACATTTTAGAATAATAAAATATTTCACAAGACCTAATAAATTTTTATGACAGATTAGTTTTTTTAGACACACCCTACTATCTCGAAGACGAAGGGGCCACTTTTTGACATTTAAGGTTGAGAGGAATATTTTTGTTCTTGAAATGATCAAGGATTCAAAATCATATAATGTTTTATGGGAAAATTCCATCTAAATCTCTAGTAATCACTTTCAAAAGTTGTCTATCTTATGCAAGGTAAGTGTTTCTTACTTGGTCATATTTTTGGGTGACAAATGTCACCTTATGGATGCAAAGTGGGGATATGTTTCCCTATTTTCCCTTTCCAAAAGAGATAGAGGGGACTCAAAATTCCACCCCCAATTTTCCCTCCTTCTTAGACCCCCATGTGACCAACTTGCAGCCCCAAAGTACTTAACATGTTAAACCCCACCTTGCTTAGATTGTATCACTGCTTACCAAGTGTCATCATCTCCTTCATGTGCACTTTTTTGTCCCTATTTTCCCTATTCCAAAGAGGATAAATAGGAAAAAAATTCCACTCCTTATCCCCTCATCCCAGTTCTTCATAGGCCCAAGTTACAACTCCCAAGTTCTTGAAACAAGATTTGTGCATCTCCTCCTCATGTAGCCACTGAGTGCAACTTGGCACCATCTCCTTGAGGAGATATTTTCTTCCCCATTTGTACCCATTCACAATGGGAAATAGGGGACACAAAAATTATCCCCTCTCTCTATTGGAATCAAAATGACTAAGAGTGGTGTGAATCAACCATTTAAAAGCTTTCACTTCATTTATTGTAACATACAAACATCATTCAAAGCATCCATTTAAAATCCATAAACCAATGTGACATTATTAGGTTTTATACATCCATCCACAAGAAAATGAAACAAGATAAAACATGTGAAAAAAATATAGTGGGAAACCATGAAAGGGAAGAAAACCCACTAAAACTCTATATATATTATTCAATACAAAGGACTCTCATGAATATTACACATCACAAGATATTTTTTAGTGATGTACAAACCCAAAAAGGAGCACCAACCCCTATTTAGTAAGGAACCAACCCTCAAGGGAGGATACAACCTCCTATGATGACCAAGCACCAACTTAGCCTGCCTGAATATGAAGATCGCCTATGTATCTATTTCTTTAAAAACTATTTGTGATCACTTTATCAACTCCTCTTCACTTAAGATATTCTCAAAAACTCTATCTACTTATGTTTCACCATTTTCTTTACAAATTTAATGTGATGAAACATATAAGGTGTGGGTTAATGAGGAATATCTCTTGTGATGGTTGGTTGGGAGATTATGCGTGTATTCGACTTCTCGATCCGATGCTTTGAATGTGAGAGATTCCTTTTGGCTAGGAGGAACTACATGAAATAGAAAACAAGATCACCAAAGAATATTTAAATAATATATGATAGTGGACTACCAAGTGTATGCTAGATCCAGGAAGTGTGATACTTCCTAGAGGGATGTTAATCCACTGTTTTCATAAAAAAAATATGAGATAACTAAAATACGTACATAAACGAATCTAGTGCTAGTATTCTGATTTGGGTACCTCAGATGACTATCAACATCAATCTAATTAAATACTAAAAATATATAGGTCAAGGTCTTCAAGTCAAGTTACAAGTTGTTCAAGTGGTCTGAAAGTCATAGATAGGGTCCTAATAGAGTTGGGTAAGGTGTTTGGGTTGTTTTGGTAGGTAGGTTAGCTACTAGTTTACACAAAGTGTTGGTAGACACAAAGACCGATATTGGTTGGGCATGACTAACCACGGTTAGGAAGAAGGGATGAAGGTTATGGGTAATCAACGTCGGTAGAGGTAGGCTGATAAAACTCAATAAGATCTGATTTTGGGGTTTGAACTGAAGTCAGGAAAATATGACGGAGGGTATGATGATATATATGTGGATTTTAGGAACACTCGGAGATACGTAGAGGATGGGTATAGGTGGTTTTAATGATGTGGGTGGAGGAATGGTTGAGTTTACAGAAAGAGGAATAGTGGGGAAAAGGGAATGCAAGTAGAAAATGACAACAGAGATGACAAAAACCTTTAAAATAGGACAAGGATGAAATAACACAGGTGATAAACATACTTACTGATGTTGCAGGTCCAATGGCTAGGTGGTGGTGATGATTGATCAGTGGGAAGGAGATTGGTGTCGCAGTGGTGCTTCCCGGAATGCTACCGTGAGAGCGATACCTTTGGATCTGTCTTGATGTTGGCTATGGCTTCTTGGATGTGTGAAAGAGCTCTAGTTATTACTTACATGCAGATCTCCTTTTGCTCCCAAAATTTGAGAATGTGGCCAACCTCTCAAACAAGGTTACCAAAATGGTTATATGGTAACCATCAAAAGTTCTTGGTTGACCGGCATCGTTTAGGGATGACCGGTGTTGGTTAAGGTAGGATTCTCTAGGTTTACTAAAAATGGCAGATCTTCCTTCATTTGGGTCAGGTCTATCCATTTATTCATGGATCAAAATGGATGTTATGTTTTTATGAGTGGGAAGGTAGTTAGAGGAATAATAAGAATTTATTTTTAGGGTTGAACTAAGTCTTATTCATTTATGGAAACATGTTATGAATAGGTATATGGTGAGGTGTCTAGGTGAGGTGTGCATCCATTTAATTAAAGTAACTAAATTAAATTAATAAATGGGGTGAGGATGGGTATTAATTTAATTGTAAATAATTAAATTAATATTAATGTGGGGTATAAGGGTCATGGTTAGGTGAATGTGTTTAAGTTGGTTATTTAAAAGAGGACCAAGGGGAGTGTGACCCAATTTTGGTGTCTCAATTTTTTTTTTTTGTCACGTGGCTTGTATTGGTAAGTGATGCTACAAAAAATAGGAAATGGTTGTGTCAAGTGTAAGTGAGGGTGGTGTTGCCCCAAGCGTGGGTGAAGGTAACCCCCCTCAAACTAGGAACTGATGGGGTGTAAGATAGAATCGGTGAGTGGTTTGATAAAAGGAGGAGGTGGGGAAATGAAGTTCAATGGGTGAATTTGGTAAAGGGTAAAGGTCAAATTGGGTAAAAAAATTAAATGGGATAGGGTCAAAGGTAGTTGAACGCATGCACACGTTGGAAACTATGGCACGATACCAGGTTGAAAAGTGTTGAAACTCTACATCATCTAAGGTTGATAGGTCTATCCAAATAGGGATGAAGTGATTCAGTATCCAAGGTATTGGATATGGTGTGAAAACACAATGTAGGTTAGGTGCATGAATGTTTAGGTATGTTCCGGTACACCAAGGTCAAGTCAAGATAAACAACATGGCAATAGACAAGGTAAGGTTGGTAGGTAGAACAACATGGGTAACAACATCATAAGGTACAATGAGCACAGAGGGTCAAAGGTTACAAAAAGTGGTTCAAGTCAAGGTATATAGGGAACATCACAGGAAAGGCCAAGATTTAGGTAAAATAACAACTCCTAAGATACATCAAAGGAAATGTAGGGGTAGGATGAAGTTGTAGGTATGGTTCAATGGGTGTCGGGGCAAGAAAAAGGTGCATTGGCACTAATGGTTGTAGGAAAAAGGAAGCTTAGCAAGACTAAATAGTTATAAGTGTGGACCAATGCCGTTATAGGGTGACCTAAATCGGTTGGCTAGGGCACAAATAGCACCGACATCGGTGAGGTCGGGTCGGGTTTATAAAACAAAAATTCTTTATTTTATGGAATCATTGTTGTGTTGTACCATTGGAGAAAATGATTGAGCCATTTGAATATTGTTACTTTTTCCAAGAGAGGACGGGGTAGTGCATCCGGTGAGGTGGAGAGTATGAGTTGGTGAGAGGAGCTAGGAGAAGGTTGTATGAGTGAAGGGGAGAGATTTGATTGGGTGGAGGTGAGGAGGACATTTGGTGATGGAAAAGGTAGGAGAGGGGTCAGGTGTACCACCAAGACAACGGCTCAATGTGTGCCAATGGATACGTCATCGCGACAAGGTAAGATTTGATTCGAATATTTGTTGGTTAGGTGATTTTGGTTGTAGAAATTGGGTCTAGGTAAAATGTGTTTGGGGGGAAAAAATAAATTTGAATTTGGAATGTATAGGGAGAAAATAGGAAGAAATGTGTATGTAGGTTAAGGATGTGTGTGGATGGTTAAGGGAGATTAGGGTAGGAATGGGGGTGTATTTAGGTAGAAATGGTGATTTTTTTAGAGAAATAGAGCAGGGTTTTGTGGATTATCGCCGTGATAGTGACCGATGTCAGTCAAGGGTTGGCCAACATCGGTGGGAGTTAGCCGACATTGGTCATAGATGGGGTGACCAATGCCATTTTTCGAGAGACTAGTGCTGATTAATAAGAATCGATGCTAGTCAACATGAGAGAAAAATAGGCCAAGAGATGAGATAGGGTGGGTGGGGGAGATAGGTCATGTGATAGGAAGGTATTGTTGACTAAAAATAGCTTAGGAAGGGGTACAAATAGGTATGGTCAAGGGGTGTGAACTTGAGATAGGGGAAAGGTAGTTTATTAGGGTTGGGGTTGGGAAGAGAGGTCATGAGTGGGAAATGTCTTGGGAATAGGTTGGGTGGTCACGATAAAGTTGGGTATGGTTAGGATCTAATGATGTTATGGTTTATTGGATGCAGGCGAGGGACCAATTGCGGATGCAGGATAGGGTACCTCCCCGTTATTAGCAGATGGGGGATCATGACACCCAAGGAGTGGTGCCATATTGTAGACGTGGGCATGATTGGGGTTAGACGTGGTCTGGGATCCAAGTTTGATGGTTGCCCTTATTGATAGATGGTATTCAGTGACCAACACATTTCGTTTGCCAACAGGTGAGGTGACCATCACCTTAGAGGATGTTTATAGGATTCCATGGCTACGGATAGTAGGGATGTATGTGTATTTCATTTTATTAGAGGCATATGAGGAGTTCTTTGTTGGTAGTTTTCGGTGAGGAGCTAGTAGAGTTGAGGTTCCATAGTGCCAACATGAGTTATGGAGATATGTATTGGGCCCATCTTGAGGAGATGAGGCTAGTAGTTTTGATGATGGAGGAAGTGTGTTGTTTTGCACTGTTAGATGTGGAGGATGGGAGATTCCCATGGGAATTGATGGGGGTTCTACATGATATTATGGAGGATATGACCCGGTTTGCATGGGCACCAACATTCTTGGTGTAACTTTACAAAGAGTTATGGGCCTATGGGTGATTATGACGGTTCAACTTATGTTGTACCTTCCTTTTGTATTATTGAGCATACAAGAACATCATGTGTGTGCATCCAAAGTTGGGAATGCCCCAACCCGATGCATTCAAGGTGGGCATGGCTCGGGTAGGCTACAAGCGATGGGTACTGTTGTTGGAAAGTGATGGGTGTCATTATTCCCTTCATTTAATTATTTACTTATTTATGTCATATCAAACCGGTGGTGTGTCTAAATCTATATGCAACAAGAGTAATATTATCAATCTAGTAGTTGACTATAGTTATTTTTGTATTTTCTAGGGGATCTCTTCAATGTCTTAAGGAATTTTTGGTAAAACCTTATTTAAATCATACTATGAAAACTTGCTGAAAGTAAACACACTGAAAGCTTTACTGAAAGGAAACACACTATGTAGAATGGAAACAAACACACTTGCTGTTGAAAATAAACACACTTGCTTCTGAAAGTAAACACACTTGATTTTGGAAATAAACACACTCAATTTAGAATGCTTGAAAACAATTGCAAGAAATATAAGAATCTATCTAAACACTTATAGGAACAAGTATACAACAAAGTTTAACTAGAAGAATTAAAACAATATATAATTAACAGATCTAAGCTATTTGCTGAAGAAATATAAATACCAAATAAATGAATACCTTGGTCCTGGGGAGTGGGCCCTGATCCTCCTTGAATCAATATTTAACAACTCATAATTCTCTCAAATAGGAATGGCTATTTTATTGATAAAACATTCGGTATTACAAAATGTATTGGATCTGAGTACTTAGTCTATATTTCTCTTCTCTATTCTATTTCTATCTCATATCATATTCTATATATTATCTATCTACTACAGGTCTGCTTTTATATACATTTTACAATCACAGTTGTCTCAATGATTCTAATGAAATTGAATCATGCCCAAAATAGATGCTGAGTCGGATTGTGGTTGATCAGATAGCTGTAAGATAACTATCCCTAGATCTGCATTCAAAATCTTCTCATCCTTTCTTGATTGAAAGGGTCGTAGATGAAAAATCTCTAGATGTGGTTAGAATAGATAACTCCCATCAGTTCCGGAACTTTAGAGAAGTTCCAAAACCATAGGAAATCATTAAGGATCAACACCATGAGAGTTCCAAAGCTATACCTAGGAGTTCTAGAACTAAGTCCAAAAATTCCGAACTAATATCGGAGTTCCGAACTAAGTCTAAAAGTTCGGAACTAGATGATGACTGTGTGATGGAGTTCAAACTAGCTTAGAAGTTCCAAAACTAAGTTGTGTGGGAACAGATGTTACCAAAAACATATTGAATGCTTCTGCTTCATTTCCTTGACTGATTAGACTTTCTTTATTACAAAACTAAATTTCAAACACACACTTTGTCAAGAATTCTAGAGATTTTAACATTAGAATCAAAATCAATCAAAAGATAGAAAATTACATCCTAACTCATATCAGATCAACTAAAAGTCACAAAATGCAATCAAAATTAATAAAAATGAGAGTAAGATGAGATCATATATTATACATTAATTAGACATATTCTAGCCTCATCATTTCCCCCAAACTTACTTGTTTTTAAGTCCCTTTACAAACTTCATTCTTCAAAAGTGGGGTTATATGTTCTACATTCCATTTGATTGCTTAGATCAAATGGCTGAAACTGGATTTTCCAATGTTTAAACTTAGATGTACTGTACCCTACTCCTACTTCTATTTTCCTCTCCCACTCTTCAAATTCAGTAGGATCTTGAGGTTCTCTATTTTGCCAAGGAGACATGGGGGTGAGAAGTAGAGGGGGCCTTGTTCGCATTCCCATCCATATTTTCCCGTAGGTTTCATTGACCTATGGAATTATTGTGCATAATGATTTTTCCCTTTCTAAACTCTAGATCAAATTTGTAGGGGAAATTACTTCCCTTCTTCTCAAGGAAACAATAAGGAGTTCCCACCTCTTTGAGCATCCTTCATAAATATATTCAAACTTTTCCTCCTCATAAGAGGTGAAGGCATCAATAATATTTTACAGAATGGCAAGATAATGTGTCTTAAATCTCTCATCAAAGGCATGAGTTCTAAAATGTGTGAGGAAGGCAGAAGGTTTACCATAATGAGATCTCATACAAAGACCTATTGAGCTAGCTTTCAATAAAAATTTAGATTCCCTTTCCTTCCATGCAATTTGGTTTTGTGAAATAGAGACAAATGCATTGAAATGATCTCCCCACATATAAATTGATCGTAAATCATGTTTTTTCTCTAGCATAAAATTACAAAGATAAAATTCACACAAAAGATTTTTCTGCTCAGGACTAGATAGAGAGTAAGCTGCCATGAATTTAGATTCATCTTTTAGTTCATGTGGAAGCCCACATGTAATCCTTGATAGCTACCAGTGAATGAACTACTCTTCTAAAAACACACTATATGCAGGAGAGGGCCTCCTACAGGAAAGTAATTTTTCACTCATAATACAGACCATATGAATTTTTGCAAGACATTTATATTTATTTCGTTCCTCCTTATAAAACTTTTCTTCCCATTGCTTTCTTACCTTCTTCTCTTCTTCCATCTTGGTCTTCAATTCTTCATTTGATGTTTTGGCGTCTCTGAGTTCCCTGTGAGTGTCATTCCATATCTGTTTAAGTGGAAAGTAGGTTAACTGGGCCGGTTTGTACAGAGACCGTGGACACAACATTTTGTTTTCTAGAAGTTTGAAATTCTTCCTCTTTTTCTATCAACTATTTCTTTATTGCTGATAATTCCTAGGTCCTGTCTGCAAGATGAGTTGTTATCTCTCCAATGAGCACTTCCCTTTGTTCTAATTTGAGTTTGAGGAAATCCAATTCCTCATCCTTTTCTCTGATAATGAGCTCTACTCTAGACAAGAACATAGCATGTTTAACTTGATGTCTTTCTTCTTCCTTTGAAATTACTTAAGGAGTTGGGCATTCTTCCTCTATCAAAGGAAATTTTCCTTTTCTTCTCCAGGATGCCAACTCTTCTTCTTCATGTGGAAATGCTGATGGTTCAATCAATTCTTGCAAATCCTGCTCTTCAAATCTCTCATCTCCTCTATCCATTTCAGCTTGGCTTGGCTTAGGAGGAGTCATGGCCATGTTACACAAAATATCATTAGCTTCATTTTCTATCCTTTCCTGCTCACAACTTCCTCCTGGAGTTTCCCTTGACCTTTTATGAATTTTTCTTTGTATTGTAGATGTCCGGGATTCAATTTCTCCTTCTTATAGTAAGACTTCAACCAGCTTCTTTCGAGTCCCTTGGCAAAGTTGTGGGACATGTATAATTGGAACTCCAAACACGTTACTTACAATATTTATAGAAAAAGTAATAAAGATATTTCTCACCTTTGTCCTGGATTGCTCTAGGTTTATGATGAATTCTCTTACCAATTCATCATTATGCCTTGAAAATTTCTTCAAGAACTCTAGCCATCTTGCATGCTCAAAGATGAATGCCACTTCTTCATCTGTGAGTAGCTGGGAATCATCCTATGGTTCTGATTTCTTTGTAATCCCCATATTGGCTTGAGTTTTCTCTCTTTTCATTTTGTGCAAATTGGTTGTAGGCCCTCTCCCGCTACCTTGCGAGAACCTTGTTTTTAGCTACGGATGTAGACACCACATTTGTGTCTTACGACCCCCCGTGCCCCGTATCTCATTTTGCAACCTAGCCTCATCACCTAAACCTTACACAATTATTTATTAATTACCTTATAATTAATAAATCCACATCTCCAAACCTGCCACCTCATTTTGCCACCTCATCATGACCTAGTCCTAACCCTAAACTAACCTAATTAAGACCTATAACTTGGTCTACATCCACACCCATGACTAATTACTCCTCACCCGCACCAAAATCTACCTAATAATGACTTGACCAAGCCCACAACTAATTCCTCGGATGAAAAGGAGGGAAAGTTGGCTATTTTACTAAAAATAGCTCCTTTTGACTTAACCGATATCGGTTCTACTCGACCGTCATCGGTTCCCTGTAAATGACCTCCCCCAACCAAAAACAAAGGATCGGAACCTGGGAATTGATTGGAAGGATCAGGAATTCACTTGGCCGAGCAGAGACAAGTGAAGGAAAGGGAGGAGTTTATAGAGAAGGACATCAAGCCCAAGACTGCAACTGAGTAGCTGGATCCCAATGACCCTCATCCAAGCATTGGGAGAGAAGATAGCTCATCTTTGATTGTCCGATCATCCTACCTGAGCCCTACCTTCGTTATCACAGTCTTTAGACCTGATATCTCCATCAGGAATTAGTAAGTAGTATCTTGTATGTTCTTTTAATAACATTTCTTGGACTTCTGAATCACAAAGCAATTCTAAGTCTATTCCTAGATCTACTACCCGGTAACACCCTCCATCTAACTGTCATTCCTCTACCCCTACATTGCCCCCAAGAACAGCCCCCATACTCTCTGAGTCTTCTCCATCACCCCATTACCTATCCCCAATCATTTACCAGCCTTATAAACACCATAGCCACCTTATAGCCACCTTATAGCCAACCTTCACTAAAAGCCCCTAAACCACTGCCCCTACCGATATCGGTTATCAGAAACCAGTACCGGTGACAGTGACCGGCATCGGTCACTGTGATTCAAAACCAAAATGAGCCCTTTCCTCTATTGTTTTAACAAGGTAATTAAATTGTAATTTTGCAATAATTTGTGTTAATTCATATTAGTAGGGGAACTGACCACCTTCGAAAGGAATTCTAATATTTCCTGGGCCCAAGGCAGTTCCCTCATTTATTGTCTAATTAGAATCTGGTGGTCTTGTATTCTTACTTGCAGGTAGTCCTTCCCAAACAAAAAGGAGTTCTTTGCAATTGATCTGATCTCTCTCTACGGTACACGCACACCCTCTCAACATTCAACAGGTATTCCTCCTAGCCCTAACCCTTATCTGTTTCTCAAAGGAATGAAAGGATAGAAGCAACTCTATTCCAGGAATGGAAGCATTTCTGTGTGAAACATTTTGGCACACCCGGTGGGACCCATTTTGGGTTTCTTTCTTTCTTGCTTGCTTTCATATAGGGAGCACACTTGCTATTTTCTTCTTCTAAAATATTCACAAGATATTCTGTTATTTGGTAAAAGAATTTGTCTTGCTTTCACATCTTTGCATTAGTGAAAGTCATCTTCTTTGCTTCATCGAATATCATTTTCGATTTGGGTTTAAAACACGTGCATCACATTCTTGCTTGCCATTTTCAATTCTAGTGAACATAGATTAAGTAACAGGTCATACACGTGGGGGTGATATCCACGGTATTGACAAGAAATTAATCTTACTTTCACTGCACAACACATACCGAATCACATCATAATTAACACAACAACTCAAACATCCCCCCTTTTCCATGGTATTCCTCCGCCCGATTGAGGTAACTTTATAAGCCAAAACAAACTTGACATTTCCCCTAAGTCTTCTGTTTAGGATTGACATCATCTTACGTCTAAGGCATAAGCCCAAAGTGATTAAAACTAATCCTAGGTTTAGTCTGTTAATTTGCTTGTGCATCTTGCTTGTTTTTTGTTCTGTTTCTCTGTCATACACTGTTTTCTGTGATCACTTCAGAACAGTTTGGTAGGCATACTAAGCACTGTTAACCCCAAATCAGCAACTTCCTACAACTTCTTACACCGTTCCTATCATACGACATTGGTTAACTTATCGATGCCGGCTACTTTGACCGACATCGGTTATCGACCAATATCGGTTCTCGTCTTTCAAAGTTCCTAAAACCAAAGAACCCACCAATTCCAACAATTCGTTGTTGCTCGCATTTCGATGACAGTTGCATCCCTACTATGTACTCTTCTCCATGGTTGTTATCACTCGGAAACAAGCTACACGGCCATGGTTTCACATGTCTACTCGTGCCTTTTCTGAATCACCCCCTTCACATCCTATGGGGAATCCTACGGACACCAATGGCGAGGTTCCCAAAATCCCTGTAGGAGATAAGGAATTTGTGAAATTTTTGGATGCTAATCCTAGCACTGTACAATACTATTTGTCTCATGCCCCTGACCGTACACCCGATGGTCAACTCCTTGTTGGTATGCCTATTAGTATAGTTGCTCACTTAGCTCCTTCTCCACCTGATAATTCCGCCTTTCCTTCTTCATCCTTAGCCCCATCACCCAACTCAGTGGCTTCAGAGGTTCTTACGGCACAGATTGGCTTTCCTTTGTTAATCTAGGGCCCCATATATCATTATTACGATGTTGCTCCTACCTCGCCTCTCTGCATCGCTCCTTTCATAACTTGCTCTCTGCCACCTATCCACACAAGCTTTCCTTCTCAAACTCGCCCACCTTTTCATTTCCACACACGTATCCAAAGTGACTTCAACATCTTATGTAGGACATCCCTATTCGGTCGCCTCAACATATTCATCGTCAATACCTTATCAACATTTAACCCCATCAAGTTGTCTAGTGGTGGCCCTTGGCCCAATCCTCCGTTTTACGGAAACCACACCATCATCTCATCCAACCACCGATTTAATCAAACAAATGATGGAAAAAATGCAAAATCTGGAGGCTTCTATTTCAGGAAGCCGTAGCACCCTAACATATGAGCAAGTTTGTTGGGAGCTTATTCATCCTCTCGTCCCCCTTCATTCATATCCTCCTCAATGGGAATTACCAAAATTCACTCATTTTAATAGTAAGGAGGATCCTCAACAACATTTTCGATCATTTAGACATGCCGCTATCTCGATTGCTCATGATGATGCCTTACTACTCTACACCTTTCCCATGTCCTTATCAGGACCCGCCTTGAGTGGTACAAAGTTGCTTTAACCCAAAGACTCAATCTTCTCTTTTAACCAATTAGCCCAATCTTTCTTGGATCATTTCTCCATTAACATTGCTAAGAAAGTATCTATCACCGACCTCTATGCCATCCGACAATTTGAAGATGAATCTATCAGCATTTTGTTGGATGATGGCAGTGGCCTTATCAACCAACTTACTTATGCCTTGCCTCAGGCCGAACTTATCGAACTCTTTACGCGGGCCTGCGCTAAGCACATTTCTCCTACCCTCCAAATTCAAACTTTCCACACATTTGACGAGGCCTTTACTATGGCTCGAAAACTAGAGATTTGAGCCTTAGAGGAAGATAAATTGAGGTTGCACAACAAAAACCCCAATTTTCTAACCCAAGACTCCACCAACAAACCTAACACCACCAATTCTCATGCATCAAGTGCTTTGAAATCAAAAGGAGCTATCCATGCGGTGATGGTCAAATCCCAAGCACCGTCTAATACCCCACCAAAAACTACCTATAAGTATAAAGCCGATCCCATCAATTACACTCCCTTGGGAGAAACTTATGGTGTGATATTGGAAAAATTGCTCAAAGTAAGAGCTATTACCTTACCTCCTGTTAAACCTCACTCTTGGTTTGATTCCACCCGCGCTATACCTTCTTGGTACAAAGAAAATGACTTCTGTAACTTCCACCACGTGAAGGGACACAGTCATGAAAACTGCAAGATGTTGAAAAACATAGTGTAGGAAATGGTTGATACAAGGGATATGGCCCTCAATAATCCTAATGCCCCTGCTAACCGAAATTTGAAAATCTTCAACAAACCATTCCCAAACCACTCATCTAACAGTAACATAAACCAGGATATCTTAGCCAAGGAGAGTGTTCATGAAATCCATGCAGTCTTCGACTCCCAGCCAAAAGCCTATGTCAAGAAAATTTTGAATCAAGCCTCTTCACTAACATAGGAACCCAAACCCCCTTCACCACCATTAAGATGACAAAATCCTTGCCATTCCTTTACCCATAAAGGAATTAACCACCAGAGTTCTCTTCTCACAGATGAGCCTTCTTACACCACATCCTCGCAAGACCGTGAGCGGATGTTATCTAGCTTATCTATTTCCCAAACATCTCCTTCTACCACTCTTGTTGTACAAGAGGAAGACTCGTCACTTTTTTCGTCATCCTTAGATGAGAGACCCTCGAACCGACATCACCAAATTCTTTAATCATGATGGATCCTCTCAAACATGCCCGCCTACCTATTAGTTCTTCATCGCCTAAATCTTTTCGGTGACCGGTTGACCTCTTAACGCCCATTGATAAAGGCCTTGTTTACCCCTATATCACACCCACAAGTGGACTGGAATCACAACCCACCTCTCTTCCATACAAAATTTCCTATTCACACAAGAGGATTGTCACCCCTCAGAAGATAGATGAGTCCTATGGGAACGTTTGAGTACACCATATTCTACTCAAATGCAGATGACCGATCCAAACGCCTCTACCATATACCTGAAGTGTTTACAAAAAAGCTTAAAATGCCTATGTCCTCATCTTCACCCCCTCTTCTCTACCAAATACCTCATCCACCTCTATTGACCTAACCAAACCTTCCCCTACACTTGGGACCTCACCAATACCCAGCCTAACACACCCACCTAAAAGGTTAGATTTATCCAAAAGTAAAGTCGTCCATCCACTTAGAGACAGACCCAATCTCCTTAAGTCCAACCTATGTCTCTATCAAAAATAAAACCATCACCATCACACCTACCTTCTATATTGGGACCTCATCCCTCCACCTTGCATAAATACATTATACCTCCTGTGTTTTCTTTAAAACGACCTACACCTTCCGCACCCATACAAAGATCTAAGGGTATATCAACACTCACCCCAAGTATCTCGTCCACCTATCAACTCTAAACAAATTCCATCATCAAAGGATTTGTTTCTTGTCACTCCTCTTTCTCCATGGTTGTTTGCTACTACCACGCCATCATCGACTAGCTAAACGTAACTTCTCGCACCGAAGAGGTCACGCTTAGTTAAATCTAATTATCAAAACGCTCGCTAAGCTGCCACCCATACAAATCAACCATACCCGGTCATTACGAAACCTACCCAGTCTAATAGCCTCATTTTCCTCTCGACTTTGACCCACTCAAAGGGTCTTACGCCAAAATCCTTGCTATGTTGGTGAAGAATGTGACATTTTCCCTACCCCCACTTAGACCCTATGATCCATCTAAACCTCGACCTATAGGTTATGATGAGTCTAAAATCTGTGCTTACCACTCGAACACTGGGACATGATGTAGAGGGATGCAAAGTGTTGAAATCCATACTTCACAATCACCTCTCTTGGATAAAAAGGTTAAGAAAGACAATTTACGAAGGAGAAACCTTTAGCTTCAATCCCCTCTCCTATACCACCTGTCCCCTCCTCACCAAGATCTATCATTATTACAACCCCACCTCTCGAAGACCATGACTTATCCCTACCATCTTCCTCCTCTCGTGTTCACGAGATCAACATGATTAGTGTTGCTACTCGAGGCGTAAAAATAATGGGAAAGCTAAAGAAAGCACACCTGCGGCCTCTCTTTCTCCGTCCACCATCCCGATCGCACCACCACCTAAAGTGGTTATTCGTGGACCTACCTACCCCGTCTCTGATGGAGTTTCCCACCGAACCATGATCAAACAGCTTCACCAATCACTTGTAAAAATGACACTGTATGATCTTATTCAGGCCTCTGAATCTCATCAACAAGCTCTCGTTGAAATCCTTCAAGGGATAGAGGTCTTACCTAATGAAACCTTTCCTGTTACCTCCATCTTAACACCCAACCATGTTGCCTCTCTCACCAAACAATCTACCACTTCTGTCCCTGTACAACAAACCACAGCTGTTAGTTTCTCTGAAGACGAAATTGTTGACTTTGGTGCAGAAGATCCTGACCCCGCTCTTTTCATCTCATATTACGTTCGGGAAATTCAAGGTGCGTCGTGTTATGACGCGGGGGTGATAGCCTAAACATCATCTCTTCTAAAGCCTTTCAACAAATGAATATCCTCTAGTTGCATGTGTGCCAACCCCACCATGCTGCGTTCATTCAACGATGCTATTACTTCTACCTTAGGCACTTGTGATCCTTAACAATCGTGGTAGGGCCATGTACCTTACCCGAACTCTTCTATGTCCTTAAGGGAGAATTCTAATACAACACATCTTTGTTAGCCGCCCTTGGATTCGGGCATGGGATGTGTTCCTCCACCTTACATAGATGCATAAAATTTGAGTACGAGGGAAGTCCTACACCGTAAAGATGATCCTCCCCCTTCAAAACCTGCAATATGTTATATCACCCTAATGATGTGCTTGTACCAGTCAAGACACCCATTCATCCAACCCAACCATCCACTTCAACCACACCTCAACCATCCACCTCAACCGCACCTACACCTTCAACCAATGAAACCACTGTCGCAAATACCACTTCCTTTCCCGCGGACAACATCCCAACCTCAGACCCCTTAGTAGATGTTTTTCAACACCTTACACTGGGGGAGTATCGCCTATATAACGTTAGCTCTTTCCATACCCCACAAGAGTACGAGAAAGTTACATGCGCATCCTACCTATGACCATTGTGTGGGGGAGATAATCTCCTACGGACCACCTAATTGCCGCACCAACCTAACGTATGGGGGTGTCGACGCATCCTCCATTACCCCTGAACCTCCCCTTGGTGTGGTTCCCTTCCAATCTAATTTTCAATACCTGAAAAATCATCGTTTTGCCCTCACCTTCTTGACTCGTTGTGCTTGGAAAGGTTTTGGTTTTGGTCTTTATGAACAAGGCCGACATACAATCATTCCCGTGACTACACGCAAACACAAAGATCGTAGTGGTCTTGGATTTCCTGAAACACTTACACCAAAGAAATCTCATGTCAGTTGTATCTAGGAAGATGAAAAAGTCACCCCTTCCGAACCATCATCACCCATTTTGCCATCGTCACCCACGGAATCGATAGACCTGAATCTATCCCCCTAACTTTTTTTTTCATAAACACTATCTTCCTGGGTCCTCTCACTTATCAACGCGATGATGAGGACCCATCTTCTCTTCCCCTTCTATATCCAGACATGATCGAAGGGGATTCACCTTCAATTAATGTTGTTGAGTGCCAAAATGACGACTCCATCCTCACTTACCCTGGTGTGGGACGACTCTTATATTCGATGCGCCTTACCATCTGAAACTCAAACCATGTTGAATGAGTCGACTATAGAAATAAACATCCACACCAAGGATGATCCTCACATTGTGAAGATCAGACAATCTCTTACCGCATCAGAACAAGCCGCCTTTACTACCTTTCTCCGAGCCGCAACCAAGCCTTTGCTTGGTCCTACGCTGACATGCCAGGAATAGATCCTGACATTGCTGTCCATAACATTACCCTAAAACCTGATGTCAAACCAGTTAAATAGAAACTGAGAAAAATGCATCCACACATTGCCCTCTTGGTCAAAGAAGAGCTTCAACAACTCCTTTCTGTTTCCTTCATCTTACCTATTGACTATCCTTAATGGATTTCTAACATCGTACCTGTTACTAAAGCAACTAGGGGACTTCAGATATGCACGGATTTCCGAGACCTTAACCTCGCTTGCCCAAAGGATGACTTCCCCCTCCAAAGTATTGATCAACTTGTTGATCTCCGTGAGCCATGAGATGCTTTCTTTGATGGATGGCTTCTCGGGATACAATCAAATTTTGGTAGCTAGGCCGATCAACATAAAACCGCCTTCATAAATCCTTGGAGAACCTTCATTATCGTGTCATGTCATTTGGCCTTAAGAATGCTAGTGTGGCCTATCAGCGTGTCTTATGACTTATATTTTTCATGACATTATGCACACTATCCTTGAGGATTATGTTGATGATCTTCTTGGCAAATCTAAACATCGCAGTGAACATCTCGATGTTTTAACCATTATTTTCGATCACCTGTTACAATATTGTGTTCGTCTTCAACCAAAGAAATGTGTCTTTGGTGTCCTTTCGGGAAAACTTCTTGGTTTTATCATCTCTTTACATGGCATCGAGGTCGATCCAGCTAAAGTCAAAGCTATCCTAGAAATGCCCCCACCTACTAACCTCAAACAGTTGCGTAGTTTGCAAGGTAAGCTCCAATCTATCCGGCATTTCATCTCCCAACTCTTGGATCGATGTCAACCTTTCCATCATCTCCTTAAAAATGACATTGTCTTTCAATGGAGTGAAGAGTGCCACCAAGCCTTTGAGGCTCTTAAAGCCTATCTCTTGCAACCACCCGTGCTTATCCCACCTCAAGATGATCACCCTTTTTATCTTTACCTTTCTGCCACCGACCATGCTGTAGGAGCCATGCTCGCACATCGTGACTCCGAGCATCGAGAACAATACATTTATTACATAATTCGTACTCTTGTGGATTACGAGACTAGGTATACACATGTAGAAAATTTGTGCCTAGCCCTATCATTTGTAGCCACCAAACTCCGACACTAGCTCCTGAATCACAAAACTTTTTTCATCACCAATGCGGACCCCATTCATTATATGTATGCCAAACCTCATCTAAACCAATGCATCGCCCGATGGCTTATGCTCCTCGCTGACCTCGACCTTGAATTTGTACACCAGAAGTCAATCAAAGGACAAACTATCGTAGACTAACTCACGGAAGCCCCTTTACCTGGGGAGAAATTTACCAATTTTAATTTCCGACGAACTCATTGCCACTCTTTCACTCAGTGAGGAGTCGTATCCAATGACCCTCTTATTCGATGGATCCAAATGCCAGCGTGGTGGTGGAGCTAGCGTTGTTCTCATTCCTCTTAATGCTTGAGCCTATGCCTCTTTCATTTCGCTTAATTTCCCTATACTAATAATACAATGAATACGAGGACCTTGTTTTGGGTCTCCAGGTTGCGTTACACTTAGGTGTCAAGTCTATTAACATTTTCAGTGACTCCCAACTGGTAGTCAATCAAGTTATGGGCATCTACCAATGTAAAAATGAGGAACTTCAAAAGTACAAACATTACGTGGATTCACTTTTGACCTTATTTACTCATTATTCTATCCAAACCATTCCCCGCTCCACTAACAAATTTACGGATACTATGGCTTGCTTAGCCTTGCAAATTCCTACCTCACCAACTGACTCTGACATATTCGTCTTGGTCCAACAACTCTTTGCCCCATCTTACTCCACCCGGATGTTTGTATGATAAATAATGTGTCTGCTAATTCACAACATACCTGGTATCACCAATTTCACGACTATCTTACAACCTCTGTTCTCCCACCGACCTTACTAGTAACCGCAAACATGCTTTTCTTAAAAGTGTTTTCGTTATGTCATCATGGGGGAATCCTCTATAAACGTGGCTTTGATGGCATCCTCCTTCGATGTCTAACCGGTGCGAAGGTCACCTATACCATCCAACAAGTCCACGACGGTATTTGTGGTGGACATTTTAGTGGCCTTTTGTGGCCAAACGAATCCTTCACCTAGGCTATTATTGGCCTACTCTTAATAACAATCGATACAAATATGTTAAGCATTGTGTTATGTGTCAACAACATGCCACCTTCAACATACTCCTAGCCATCCGCTACGGGTCACACGAGATCTTTGGCCTTTCTCGAATGGGGTTTAGACCTTATTGGTGAGATTCACCCACCATCTTCGCAACGTCACCATTGGATAATCACAAGCAACCAAATATTACACTAAATGGGTGGAAGCCATTCCACTCATTTCAACCAAAAAAAGAGAAAATCGTCGAATTCATTAACCATCACATTATCTGTCGTTTTGGCATTCCTCATCGCCTGATAATAGATAATAGAAAATCTTTCAAAAATAAGTTGTTGCAAGACCTTTGGGACAACTTTGGTATCAAACTTAGCTTCTCATCACCTTACTATCCACAAGAAAATGGTCAAGCCGAATCTTCTAATAAAATCCTCACCAAAATCCTCATGAAAGTTGTTAACGATTCTGGAAGCAATTGTCCTGATCACATCCCCTTTGCCCTTTGGGCTTATCGGACTAGCATTCGCACCTCCACTAATGCCACCCCATTCTCTTTGGTATATGGTACCGAGGTTGTCTTGCCTCTCGAAATAAAAATACCCTCCCTAAGAATATCTCTTCAGGATATTCTCACCAATGATGATTTCTACCAAGAGCGGTTAGCCCAATTGGAGCCTCTTGATGAGCGTCATCTTACAGCTCTTGACCACCTTCAAATCTATCAAAAACATATCAAGTGTGCTTATGATAAGCGACTTCATGAGCGTACCTTTAAGGTTGGTGATCTTGTCCTCAAAGAGAATCAGCATGTAACCAAACTAGAAAAGAGCAAACATGGAAAATTTGCTCCTAATTGGATTGGGCCCTACATTATCACTCATACTTACGGATCAGGCACTTACCATTTAGCTTCGCTTAATGGTAAACCTGAGCCTGAACCCCTTAATGCCTTGCATCTTCGACCATTCTACTATTGAATTTAGTGTTATATCACTTCTTATCTACCTTGTGCTCGTCCCTTGAGCTCATTTATTACCTCATACATTTTTGTTCCATGCATCTCAAAATAGAATCAAGCTCACGTGGTTTGGTCATTACCTCCTCTTAAAGATGCCTTCCCCTTTTTAGTCTGGTCCATGACTTAAAAGTATCAAAATAACATGTTCTCAATTGTACACTTATGGGATATTCTTGAGTCAAACTTCCTACAAAACTAGATGCTTCATGCTAAACGGACATTTAGCCCTCTAAGTTATACATAGACTGCTCCCTCGAAGGATAGCTATGTGCAAAGTCACTTCTACTATTATAAATAGACTGCTCCCCGAAGGACAACTATACACAAAAACGCATCTGCTACTATAAATAGACTGCTCCCTTGAAGGACAGCTATACAAAGTTAGCCTTTATCAGAAGCTTCTCATATTGATCAGCTTCGTGAAGACCTCAAGAACAACAAAATACATATCCCCTATGGACTTCCCACATTGATCAGTCTATATCTAGAAAAATAAAAGCAGTATTCCAAAGCACTTTTGAGTCATGGACTTGTCTATTTAGGTTTGGTTCTCTTTCATCAGAATAATCACCTTATAATAAGTTCTCTGCACCCCAGCTATACCAGCCACCTCACCTCACCATTCGTCAACACAACAAAACTCAAGGGACGTGACGTATATCTGATATATTGTGATAATATGACTCTTTTCACCTATTGACTTCTCGCCTATGCAAGGCACCTAGGGATTCAAGCCCATCCTATGTTAATATATGTGGTTTGTTTAGCTCTTCTCAACTACGGGACACTTCTGCCTCTTTTACTCGACTCTAGGGTTATGTGTTGACCTTAATCAGGACACGGTTCCCTACTACTTGGGTAAGCTAACTTTCGTTTCACCTATACCTACACCAACATCGCCAATCCCTTACTAACACCAATAACATTACCCTACCAATATCAATATTTTTTTACCAACCAACAAATTGCCTAACCACAACCAAATTACCTGAATTCACCTCTCCCTGGTCCTAAGGGAGAACTACATCGGTCTGAGGCCCCTCCTTGCTTTGTGCAATGGGCTATGTAGGCAACACTTAGGAGACATGGGGTCTCCCAAGGTTAGCTCGACCATCCCCTACCATAACATATCATGTGTGATATATATAAATCTATTTGTGTATTTCTATTTGCTCACATTCATCTTTATCCTTTTTCAAAACAAAACATTCAAAACACAACCATTCTTATTATTATCTTAACTCAAATCAACATACATATTCAGCTTTTATTTAGATGTTAAACAAATACATATTCTCTATCATCGACGTGCGTGTGTCGGCATCCTTATTTATTCTTATACTCCTATGAAATTCACTTAGACCCTTGCGCCTCCTCCCGAATCAGGTGGTGATCGTGATCGTCGATGCCACTCACTTGGCCTCTCCATCTACAAAGGTGCCACTGCTATTGGTTCCTCCCACTGATCCGCCAACATCTCCTATAACATATGAATACATCCTCTTGCATGGAGGAATCTTGCCTCTAGTCTCTCCACTCGTGACTTTGCAACCGCTAACAATCCCGTTGTCTCATTCACCCACATTTGGAGCTAATGAACTAAACCCTGTAGAAGATCTCTCTCCGCTGTAATCACAGCTATGTCAGGATGATCACGTACACCTCGCAGCTCTGCTACCCACCATAATCCATAGGCATCTGTGCCGCTTTGCATCCATTACCCTACAATCGGTCTGCTATCTCCTCTCTGGTCCTTCGGAGGTGTTGGCCGGGAGGTGAGAATGTTGCCTCGGCCAATCCTCATGTATGGTGTATAAGCCATAGGTATATCCGAACAAATCTAAATTGTCTCGACACGCGATCTAGAGGAATCCTCTCGTACTCACCCGGCCTCGTGCCCCCGTGATTCACCTCAATCGCTCTACACCCCTTAACTCCTCACCTATGTGCTCCGTCACCATATAGTTCTGTAAGGTCTCCAAAAATATCCGCAATCGTCACCATCTCCCACACTCGCCTATAATACTCGATGTCATCTATCACGGCCCGGGATCTCACCTCTTGTTCTGCTGCGAACCCATCGTCGAATCCCAACCTATGCACTCCTGTCTCTCCCGACTAGATGGGTCGGCCTATCATCGCGCGCACACAAAAATGTGCTCATAGGCCCAACAATGTAATAAGTATGAACAATCCAAAGTGTCGCCCTATGTTTTCACCTGCAAGCCCATAAACCCCTGTATAACTCCACCAGATATGCGGGTGCCCATGTGAAAGTCACACTCCTTTCTATCATTTCCCAAATAACACTCATCAATGCTTTTGGAAATCTTCCCCCTCCCCTCGCAATGCATAATAGCCCACCGCTATCATTAATACCACCGCCAACCTTGTTTCCTCGTGGTGTGTTGCATACATTGTACCATAAGTGAATGTTAAACCTCGCTCGTGTCAAATCTCATGCAAATTGAACCAAATACTATTGTTATCACTCCCCGCCGCATGCTAGGCAATGCCTGATACACTGGTCTTCCTGTAATTGGGAGCCTCAAAATTCTAAACACATATTCCAACGTCACTGTCATCTCCCCTGTTGGCAGATAGAAGGTATTCTTTTCGGATTCCACCTCTCAATCAATGCCTGCAACATAGCATGATTGCATGTGATTCATGAATAATAGTGGATTCCACTTAACCCCACACGGTTTATCAATGCCCATTTAGCTGGTGTTACATCCGCTCGGATTCGTGACAACAAAGTTGGCACACTATCATTCATCCTCAACCCTGCCTCTGCCTGCATACATCAAAACGACACACAACCATTCAATAAATCAAATCCCCAAGTGTTTTTTCTCACATTCTGGAAATTCCTACAGTAACCGGTATTGGTTATAGATAACCAATACTGGTTTACTAACCGATACCGGTTATCTCTAAACGATATCGGTCACTGTCAATCCTATACACCCTGCTTAAAACCACCACCTACGATAATTATTTTACTCGTTTACTCCTCTCTCTACCTATAAACATACGTGAACACCCTGCTTACCTACCCCATAACACTCACTCTATCCCAAACCCTTGCCTATCACCTTTTTTTTCTCATCTCTACCCTCTTACCTTTTCTCAGCCTATTCATCAAAACATGCAAGAATTAAAATACAACCAAACAGTTTACCTCTCGGGATGCAGAGCTTGGGGTGGAACTTGTCTTCCCTCTCGTCCCTACCTGCTGGATGTTTCTCCTCGTCCAACCATGTTCATCACCCTCTTCAAATATAACTTGCCTTTCTACCTTCTTAATCTCAGCCCACACTCACTTTACCTATCTCTTTCCTCCTTATCACTCAATTCTTTCATGCAATTACCTGTATCAGTCATCAAACAGCGTCACATTCGCGTATTTAACTTGTTGCATGACTCTAAAAATAAGAACTCTAAAAATAAGAACTTAAGTTGCCGCCCAAGCTTTTCTATTTTTAGAAAAGCTCATTTTGCACAACTGCGTATCGCTTACCTAAGCGATATCGGGTCCCTTAATCTACCGACGTCGGTTACGTGTAACCGATATTGGTCACATGTCTCGCTTTTTTCTTAAACTCGGGCCTTTTATTTATTTTTTGCAAATTTTTGTGGCGCTTTGCCTCTGTTTCCTACATAACAACACCATTATCAATATTTGTCATCAAAATCACATCAATATATCATCACAATTTCATCAACATCATCTATCTACAATAAAACAACCATCAACACAAAATACGTATGACATTTCAATATCTACATCAAACCCATCTAGTATATACACCATTTGGATCTAACTCATCATTTATACACATTAAATTTCAAGAACCATCGACAAAACGCATAAAACATTTTATACATACCATCCGGATCAAAATCATCATCTCTATATATATCAATGTTTCAAATATACAACTTGCCTGCATGGGGCATCTCGTGATCTCAAAATAATACAAAATCAGCACGCAGGCTGCTATCACTATCAAAATCTCGACTCGGCTTGCAGGCCGGTCTCTCATGTCAAAAATATACTCGGCTCGTAGGCCGGTATCAACTATACAACCTGTACTCGGCTCGCAGGCCGGTATATACAACAAGAATGAATAAATGAATCATATGTGGGCACGCAGGCCTCTATATACATACCCGGTTCGCAGACCGGTGTCTATATCCAAAATCAAAAAACCCCTCTCTGCTCCAGGGATGTCTCAGCTCTCCCCACCACCCTCAGCCCCTCTCCCTGCTGGTCCCTGTGCTGGCTCTCGCCTCCTCCCTGTCACCGACCCACCGGCTGTGGCTGCGCCCCCCGGGATCTCTGGCTCCGAGAGGTCTCAGCTCGGTGCACCGCATATGGCTGATAGTCAGCCCCGGTACCATCAAGGACATCTTGATAATACCAAACCTCCGCTCTCGCCTCCATATAATGGGCCCGTGCCACCATGGCTGCTGGGGCTGGTCCCCCGACTCCTAATAAGCGGTGGCCCCGCCCACGCCAGTACACACCCGTGCATGTGGTGGCGCCGTTTCTACTACCTTCGTGCTCGTGGCTATGCAGGTTCTCGTGTCGGTACCTATGGCTGCGCTGGTGCCTATGGCTGCATTTAGTTCTGAGGTTGTGCTCGAGCCTATGCCTAGGCTAACCGCCCGTAATACCTCTGTCTATTTCTTACATTTGCGCAGAAGCTGCCGCTTGTAATAACCGCACTGTCTTGGGAGGCGGTCCCTCTCTGTTGTAATAACTACCAAATCTAGCTGTGTGGGTTGTGCTATCCTAGCTGCTCTCTGACCTACCCACCAAACCAAAAAGAACCTATCACTCCGTATCATCCACTTTGTATCGCCCGCCGTTTCTCTACTACCCAATCTGGGTCCACGGGTTGTGGTGTAGGCAGTGGGGCCTCTACATCATCCCTCCGGTACTATGGGAAGGGAGGTGGCTCATCCTGTCGCAGCCCCAACTGTCATCGTACCCTCTCTAGGGGTATCCACTCATGCTCTCCAGGCCTCCGTCCAGCTATCCAGAAAGTATACTGGATCCAGTAGCATCTATGCTCGGGCTCCTCCTCGGGGCTGATGGCCTCTGTAGGGCCTCCATACAATGTCCAGTGTGGTCAAGCCCTCTAGCATATGATGGTAGTAAGCTACATCTCGTCCTGCGAGCACCGCTCGTGGCTGGCCCACGACCCCCAACCACCTCTGAAAGCCATACCTGTATATAACCTGTGGCCCTGGCTGGGCAGCCCTACTGGTCGTATACATATGATGTGCTCATATGCCCAGCAGTGTAACAAAAATGTGGAGCAAATCCCAAATCACCTCATCCGGCGATAACCCCACAGCTCTCTGTATAGCTGCACCAGATATACTGGTGCCCAGGCATAGCACGTATGCTCCTCTACCATCTCGTGCAGCACTCCCATCAAAGCCCGTGGGAAGCGGCCTCCCTCTGAGTCCGGGAGGGTGAAGCAGGTGATACCTATCATCATCAACACGGCAAGCCGTGTCTCATGTCTGTGGGTGTGATACATGTCCCCATAGGCAATGCTCGCGCTGTGATAAGTCAATAATGCGGCTGCATCCCCAAATACCTGAAGAATGTTGTCCATAGCCGTCTCGCATCTACCTGGAATACTGCCTCCCCTATGATCGGTAGTCTCAGGATGCGATACACATCCTCCAGGGTAATAGTCATCTCTCCAGTAGGAGATGGAAAACATTGGTTGTCGGATCCCATCTCTCGATGAGGGCAACCATAAGGCTGTGGTCCCTATATGCACAGCCCTATACCGTTGGACTTCACCGAGTCCCACCTCGCGCATAATAGACCATTGCGCTGCGGACACATGTGGCTGCATCCATCTCAATAGCAGGGGCATCGATCCCACATCGTAAGCTGCTGACGTGCCTGCAAAAACAACCCACTTCATTAGACCTACCCTTTACAAAAACAACTACTTTAACCCTCTATACCCCCTTTTACCCACCCGACCACACCCCGACTCTATAACACACATCTACACCCACCTATCTTACCCTAAAAACATCTACAATATCCCCTTTCCTTATCTCACACCCTACCAACCACCCCGATCTACTCTCACCATCTAACTATGCCCCTACCAATTTAACACCTCCTAATTCATACCCAACACCTAATCTATCCTAACCAAACCAACCACACAACCACCCCATTTCCCCCATCCCAATCACCTTTCCTATCAACTCTACCCCCTCCTCTTCACCCCAAACAACAACCAACCAAAAACACAAACACCAACAACAACCAAAACACAAAACACCCCAAACACCAACCAACCAACAAAACCCAAACAACAACCAACCAACAAAACACAAACACCAACAACAACCAAAACACAAAACACCAACAACAATGAAACAAAACAAAAATAAACCTAACTAATGACCAGATACGGTCACCCTTGACCAAAGCACCGGTCCCTTATAGCACTTGATATACACCAAGCACCGGTTGACATACGACCGACGCCGGTCTATCCACAACCCACTTTGCCTAAAAATTTTGTGGATCGATGCCGGCCGCCTTTAGTGATCGACATCGGTCACATCGCCCACTGTCGGAGCCAAACCCGACGCGGCCCCCAAAAACCCATTTTTTCCTATTTCTACCCTTTTACCCATTGAAAAACCCTAAAACCTACCCACCCCCGCCTTAACCTAACTAACCTACCTACCACTCCATTTTTCAAATAACTTCACTTTATTCATTATTTTATTCAAAACTTGGATTCCTACCCAAAACCCACATCTAGCTTAAACTAATTAAATACACAAAGGTAAGAGCTCGAGCCTACCAAGACGACTACATGTCGTCGTGGTGGGATAGGTGGTGGTGGTCCAGCTGGTCCAGCACCTCCTACTCCTCTTGGCTGTGCCATGGCTATAAATCTCCTCTGCTGGGTCCTCCACCAATCAAATTCTGCCTCCTACTTGCTGAGGTCTACCAATCACTCACTCCTCCACTTAACTACTGCCAACTCAGCGTACAAACTCAAGAAAATCACTTTTCACACCCAGACAAGCCGTATTGGTTATCAAATTGACAATGTGACAATGACAGGCCGTATTTTTCTTTTTATAGGTTTTTATTACCTATAACCGATATCGGTTATTTTCTGACCTAAACTACCGGTATCGGTCATCTAACCGATACCAGTCATAGCTAACCGATATCGGTTTAATACCTTTTTCACCACAATTTCTGCCCTTATTCACCAATCTCCCTTTCTCACCACATCGCCTATACCCTCCTTTGCTAAATAGCCTTTTTTGACTTCATTGGCCCAATTCAAGGCCGCAACCAACCATTTGGCCTGACCCAAGGCCGCAACCAACTATTTGGCCCGACCCAAGGCCGCAACCAACCAATCAGGCCTGACCCAAGGCCGCAACCAACCATTTGGCCCGACCCAAGGCCGCAACCAACCATTTGGCCTGACCCAAGGCCGCAACCAACCAATCAAGCCCAACCCAAGGCCGGAACCAACCATTTGGCGACCCAAGGCCACAACCAACCAATGGGCCGACCAAGGCCGCACCCAATCATTGGCCCGACCCAAGGCCACAACCAACCAATCAGGCCCAACCCAAGGCCGCAACCAACCATTTGGCCCGACCCAAGGCCGCAACCAACCATTTGGCCCGACCCAAGGCCGCAACCAACCAATCAGGCCCGACCCATGGCCCTCACTAATCAATCGGCCCAACCCAAGGCCGCACCAATTAAATACCTCACCCAAAACCAACAAATTACAATTTTATCCACCCATCATGTAACCTTTTGTTCAATCGAGCTCACCTGTTCATGTTTTAGCATGATTAGGGTACTTGACTTGATCAGTCGACCAACTTTTCCTAGACCGAGACCGTGATGTTTATCTCAACCAAACCAACCATTTGGTACTACCGAACACGCCTAAATGTTCCTGTACCTTACCCGTTATATCCCCCGGGAGCTACTGTTAGTGCAAAATCACATCACCCCTGGATGCTAATCAGATTTCTAGTTTGATCACTCTAGCATCCAGTGTGATTGCACAACATTGAATCCTTTGTTGAGTGTGGGACTTGTGAAAATGAGAAAGGAATCTCCGAGACAGAGAGAGAGAAAAGGGAAAAATAGAGCCTACACTAAAACGGTGATACACCAGAGAAGGAGAATGTTGAACATCTATCAAAACTGCCATGGAACAAGGAGAGGTGAGCGATGGGAAGGATGGACAGATGCATCACAGGCCCAAGGATAGATTTCACACAGAAAATGTCCCAAAACTCCATGAACATAGCTCCAGACCTGTAATGAACATTCAAACATGCACAAATACCTGCAATGAAGAGAGGCAAGAAGAAAACAAGCAAAAAACGAGCAAGGATGGACAGATGCATCACAAAACACATTTTTGTTGCTCAGAAGTTTGCACAGAACATCATTTCAATAGTAAAAGGCAAAAATGCCATTACAGAGCAAGGGAGGAGGTTCGAACTCCATTTTCAACCCTAGAGAAGAAAAGAAGGGAGGGCAGAGCTGAAAAGATGAACAACTTGTAATAATAATCCAAAATGAGCCAAATCTGGCTTTTACATTGCATGGGTCGAGCCCATGAGAGAGAAAACATACAAAAATGTGGGAGCCCATTCCTCCTTGACTAAAAATGCATTAAATCAGCATGGAGGACCTTACAAACCCATACCCTATCATTTTGACCAAATGGGAGGAGAGTGCGACCCATTCTGTATTAAATTTGGTCGCTGAAATGTCACTTCTGGCCATGAACACGTACCAGAAATGTTTTTGAATTTTCTCTCTCCAAACTGAACCAAAATTAGAGATTGACCATGGAATCCTGTAGATAATTTCATAAGCTTTCCAATGATATAAAGAACGTGTAAATCTGAGCTCTGGATCAAAAGATATGGGGGTCTGAAGTTTTAGGGCAAAAACGCCCAAAAACGGATCGGCGGGCAAAAATTTGAATTTTTCCGCGCTCCGCTGGTCGGACGCCACGTGGCAAGCGCTGATTGGATGAGAAATTCTCTCTCCTCTACCTCCCGTGGGTTTCCCTTTGAAAATTTTGACTTTTCTTACACTTTGGAAAAAATTTCATTTTCCCCGCGCGCCCCGCCACTTGGGACACGTGGCATCATTTGGTTCATCGACAGGGGCGCGGGGAAAACCTTTACCTTTTAGTTTTTGGCCAAAACTTTTGCTAAATTTTCTAAGTCCTCCCCGAGCTCCACACTTCCCCCACCTTAGGACACATGTCCTGTGTCTATTGGCTCGGGCCGACCCTTCAAACCTCGCCTTTGAACTTTTGGGCCCAAAAACACTTAGTCGAAATTTTTATTGCGCCTCCCCTTGTGACACGCGTCACATTCTGATTCGTTGGCGGCTTTTCCGGGTCTTCGCGTCCCTCACGTATTTTTGGCCCGGATGTCCCAAACCATCTGGGACAAATTTCTCCGATCCGCCCGATTCGGGCTTCCCTGTCCCTCTTTGAGGCGAAGACACGTGGCACATTTCCATTCGCTCTCGGCTCTTTCGGCTCTCCGCATCCGCGCGTACTTTTGGCCCAGATGTCCCAAATGAAAGTTCTCTATTTCGGCCAAACCAGCTGGTTCATGTCCTCCGCGTACTCTTGTCCCAACTGTCCCGGACTACCTGGGACAAATTTCTCCGAACCGCCCGAAATGGACTGACTTGCGCCAAACCGGCCGATCCGCGCCCTTTCGCATATTTTTTGTCCCAATGTCCCAATCGAGCTGTGAAACAAGACTTAGGTAATTTTTTTCCATTTTTTGGCCGAATCGGATTTTCATGTCCCACACGTACCTACGGCCCAGATGTCCCAATTGCTGCATGGACCACCTGGAGGCTTTTTGGCCGGTTCGCGCCCGATGTCCCAACTGTCCCAAGGACCGCCTGGACTAGGACTTAGCCGATTTTCATGATTTTTTCTGCCCCAAGCTTGGTTTTTGCAACTTTTTCACCCTTTTTAGAACTTGCTCTTTTCTTCTTGGATAGGAGAGTTAGAAAAAGCCGAGGGGACCCCAGAAACATGATTTTTTGCCTTGAATCAATCTATCTTGCTTGGGACCGAAGAATTTAATGCATGTTATCAAAATTACCCTGGGGGGTGAATTTTGGATAACAATTTGGACTCAATGGGTCATCTACCTGCTAGATGAAGTTACCAGTTGCCTGAAGCATCCATTGGGCATGGAGTCATGAGTTGTAACCTACAAACTGATCTGAACTTTGAAAACTTCCCTCTGAACCGCTTGAATCCCACCGGACATGGAGTTGTTCTCACCAAAATGCCACTGAAATGGACTGTGCAAGAGCAAAACCAGCACCACAAAAACTATGTACAGAACTGAAAATCATACATGCTCCAAATGGAACATGCAGAGTGTGCACAAGCACTTCTTCTACTGAAAGCAAACCTACCTACTCTACTTCTAACTAGAAGCAAAGGCAAGCTAAACAAACCCTGCAATTGGTTGTGAGAAATAGCTTCCTTTCTCAAAAGTGGCAGCCATGCAATTGATTTGGAGCTGATCATGGCTATTAGGATGAGTGGAAAATCAACAAGAAGCTGGTCTTCCACCCAAATCATCAAGGTATCAGCTGAAGGAAAATTCAATACCTCTTTTAGTTGCTCTGCATTTGGATTGAAGAGGTATGACAGCTGATCCTTGGTACTTTGTAGCTCACCCTCATGCTCAGAAGCAAGCATGACTGGTTGTGACTTCTCCTTTGGCTCCAATGAAGCCAAATACCTGATTGGGCAAGGTCTGATCCATTTGATATGCCCATAGCTCTGATTTTCAACTCCAAAAATGGAGTCTTCTTGTAGACCTTCGAATGGATGGTGTGGAAGAAATGGTGAAATTCCTCTGTCCTTTCTCTTCCTCCAATGAAGAACATGAAAGATTAAAATCTTCCAATCTTGGTTCCAAAGAGCTGCTATAAGATGCAGGCTGCTGCAAATGAATGTTCTCCTTCATGACAACAGACTCAAGTGTTTGGAATGTGGATGATGAAAGAGAGAATGGTGGAAACTCAACCGGCTCTTCTCCATCAAAACAGTCCTCCAAATCTGACAGATAAACTACCTCATGGCTGTCCTGCTGCAAATGCTCAACTTCCTCCATGGTGTCCTCTTGATCTGTAACTTGACCACCATGGTTTCTTTCACCCTCCAACATTGAGTTTGAGAGATCAAACTCCTCTTCAGTACTAGAACTTGAGAGAGGTGAAGTAGAAAGAAGAACTGAAGGTTCTCCCGTAGCCTGCTTTGTGCTCAAAGCCCTTGGATCTGCACTTTTCTCCTCCACAACTAGAATGTGCTCCTCTTCTTTTGGATTTGGAGCAGCTTCTCCTTCCTCTAATGTTTGAAGACAATCTTGCTCTTGATTGAACTCTTCCTCCAACATGAAGTTTGTCAAGTCAAACTCTTCAATCTGCTGCTCTAGAGGACAAGTTGGGACTGCAAGATCTTCTTCTGAGCTTTCTTCCTTTATGGCTGATTGTGCAACTTGAATTGAATCAGCATTCCCTTCAAATAGAGTGCCAACATGGACACTACTTTCTGAGCAAACCGATCGCTGATCGCTTCTTTTTTGCTCTTCTTCTGCTGCCACAAAATCAGTCTTAACCACCATTTGTTCAACCTTAGCCTCTTCTGTAGGTTTAACCATCAAGGGGATCTTTGTCATCCCAAATTTGGCAGCCCAAACCCTCAAGTTGTCTTTCATTTCATTTCTTTTTCGTTAGGCTCCTCTTCTTGCTGTCCTTCATGGCTGATTTTTGCAATTTCTTCTTCCCCACATGGAATTGGGAATGCAAGAGGAGGGATGGGTTGTAACTCAATTGATTTGGCAATTTTTTGTGGTGGTAGAGGAGGTGAAACCTCTTGTTTCTTTGGAGGAGGGGGTATTTCTTTTAGCTCTTGTGGAGGGGATGACTGTTTGGAAGGAAAAAGGAAAGAAGAATTGAGGTGTGGTGGAAGACTGAGAGGTGGAGACATGGGATCAACATTTGGGACAGCAGATGGGGAGTTTAGAATTTGTAATTCCAAATGAGATGATGTTGCTTGAGTAATGGGAAGAGAAAAACCAGATGATGGTGTAGAACTTACCCATTGACAAGGTTGTTCAACAACAAGTGTATAGGCCTCTATTTCTGCTGTCCATTGTGCAAGTTGGGGCAGCATCTTCATCATGAAGTCCAGCTTCTCCTGAGGGCTGAAGTGTCTTGGAAAAGGGCCTCCCATGGACAAGGAGTCCGCAACCAACCTCGAAAGCTCTCATTTGAGTTGTTGCTCTGGATCGCACCATCTTTACCTCCATCTTTGGATTTTTTCCAAATGACCAACATCTTGCATCTGATTGTCTTCATTATATGCATACTCTTGCTCTTGGAAAGCTCCATAGCCAAACTGATTTTGGCATTGCTGCTCATATGGGTATGCATGCTGATTTTGAATTTGTTCAAAATGCTGATTTGGAGGATTTAAAAAACATGTTGGAGGTGGGAAACATTGTTGTTGTAAATGTGAGTTCCATGATGGAAATGAAGTCATGATTGCACAACTTCATGGAATGGAAAAGAATGAAAGGGATGGAAAGAAGGATGGATGGGAATGGATGAAAACAGGTCTGCAACTTCAGAAATGGGTTGCTGATCAGATGGAGTCACCAGATGTGTTTGCAAGTGCCTCCAAAGGCTGAAATCTTCACAGGAACACACCAACCTACAAAAGATGAAGTGGAAGACCTCTAAGGTCCCACCGGGCGTGCCAAAACTGTTATGCGCAGGTGCACGGTGGCTTAAACTTTGCTGTTGATAATGAGACACCTCTGAAAGATGAAATAATCTAACCTCAGTCTCCCACCCGGCATGCCAAAACTGTTGATGCAAAATCACAAGACACCCTGGATTTGATCAGATTTCTAGTTGATCACTCTAGCATCCAAAGTGTGATTGCACAACATGAATCCTTTTCGAGTGTGGGACTCGTGAAAATGAGAAAGGAATCTCCAGAGAAGGCTGGTTCTTGCTCCTAAACTACCTGCCACAAGCTATTCCAGTGCAGCAAGCTAATCTAATCCTAATCTAACCATGCCAAGGAGACAGAGAGAGAGAGAGAGAAAAGGGAAAAAACAAAAGCCTACACTAAAACGGTGATACACCAGAGAAGGAGAATGTTGAACATCTATCAAAACTGCCATGGAACAAGGAGAGGTGAGCGATGGGAAGGATGGATGATGCATCACAGCCCAAGGATAGATTTCACACGTAAAATGTCCCAAAACTCCATGAACACAGCTCCAAACCTGTAATGAACATCAAACATGCACAAATACCCGCAATGAAAGAGAGGCAAGAAGAAAACAAGCAAAAACGAGCAAGGATGGACAGATGCATCACAAAACACACGTTTTTTTTGTTGCTTCGTAAGTTTGCACAGTAACATCATTTCAATAGTAAAAGGAAAAAATACCATTACACAGAGCAAGGGAGGAGGTTTGAACTCCATTTTCAACCCTAGAGAAGAAAAGAAGGGAGGGCAGAGCCAAAAAGATGAACAACTTGTAATAATAATCCAAAATGAGCCAAATCTGGCTTTTACATTGCATGGGTCGAGCCCATGAGAGAGAAAACATACAAAAACATGGGAGCCCATTCCTCATTGACTACAAATGCATTAAATCAGCATGGAGGACCTTATAAACCCATACCCTATCATTTTGACCAAATGGGAGGAGAGTGCGACCCATTCTGTATTAAATTTGGTCGTTGAAATGTCACTTTTGGCCATGAACACGTACCAGAAACGTTTTTGAATTTTCTCTCTCCAAACTGAACCAAAATTAGAGATTGACCATGGAATCTTGTAGAGAATTTCATAATTTTCCAATGATATAAAGAACGTGCAAATCCGAGCTCTGGATCAAAAGATATGGGGGTCTAAAGTTTTAGGGCAAAAACGGCCCAAAAAACGGATCGGCGGGCAAAAATTTGAATTTTTTCCGCGCTCCGCTGGTCTGACGCCATGTGGCAAGCGCTGATTGGATGAGAAATTCTCTCTCCTCTGCCTCCCGTGGGTTTCCCTTTGAAAATTTTGACTTTTCTTACACTTTGGAAAAAATTTCATTTTCCCCCGCGCCCGCCACTTGGGACACGTGGCATCATTTGGTTCGTCGACAGGGGCATGGGGAAAACCTTTACCTTTTAGTTTTTTGGCCAAAACTTTTGCTAAATTTTCTAAGTCCTCCCGAGCTCCACACTTCCCCACCTTAGGACACGTGTCCTATGTCTATTGGCTCGGGCCGACCCTTCAAACCTCGCCCTTTGAACTTTTGGGCCCAAAAACACTTAGTCAAAAATTTTATTGCGCCTCCCCTTGTGACACGCGTCACATTCACATTCGTTTGGCTTTTCCGGGTCTTCACGCCCCACGTATTTTTGGCCCGGATGTCCCAAACCATCTGGGACAAATTTCTCCGATCCACCCGATTCGGGCTTCCTTGTCCCTCTTTGAGGCGAAGACACGTGGCACATTTCCATTCACTCTCGGCTCTTTCGGCTCTCCGCGTCCCGCGCGTACTTTTGGCCCAGATGTCCCAAACGAAAGTTCTTTGTTTCGGCCGAACCGGCTGGTTCGCATCCTCCGCGTACTCTTGTCCCAACTGTCCTGGACTACCTGGGACAAATTTCTCCGAACCGCCCGAAATGGACTGACTTGCGCCAAACCGGCCGATCCGTGTCTTTCGTGTACTTTTGTCCCAACTGTCCCAAACTGAGCGAAACAAGACTTAGGCAATTTTCTTCATTTTTCAGCCAAATCAGATTTTCACATCCCCCACGTGTATCCATTACGAGATATCCCAATTGTTGTGTGGACCACCTGGAGGCTTTTCGGCCGGTTCGCGCCCCGACATCCCAACTGTCCCAAGGACCGCCTGGACTAGGACTTAGCCGATTTTCATGATTTTTTCTGCCCCAAGCTTGTTTTTTGTAACTTTTTCACCCTTTTTTAGAACTTGCTCTTTTCTTCTTGGACAGGAGAGTTAGAAAAAGCCGAGGGGACCCAGAAACATGATTTTTTGCCTGAATCAATCTATCTTGCTCGGGACCGAAGAATTTAATGCATGTTATCAAAATTACCCTGGGGTGAATTTTTTTATTAATTACCTTATAATTAATAAATCCACATCTCAAACTTTCCACCTCATTTCACCACCTCATCATGACCTAATCCTAACCCTAAACTAGCATAATTAAGACCTATAACTTGGTCTACATCCACACCCATGACTAATTACTCCTCACCCACACCAAAATCAACCTAATAATGACTTGACCAAGCCCACAACTAATTCCTCGGGAGAAAAGGAGGGAAAGTTGGCTATTTTACTAAAAATAGCTCACTTTGACTTAACCGATATCGGTTCCTACTCGACCACCATTGGTTACGTAACCACCATCGGTTCCCTGTAAATGACCTCCCCCAACCAAAAACAAAGGATCGGAACCTGGGAATTGATTGGAAGGATCGGGAATTCACTTGGCCGAGCAGAGACAAGTGAAGGAAAGAGGATTTTGCAGAGAAGGACATCAAGCCCAAGACTGCAACTGAGTAACCGGAGCCTAGTGACACTCATCCAAGCATTGGGAGAGAAGATAGCTCATCTTTGATTGTTTGATCATCCTACCTGAGCCCTGCCTTCGTTATCACAGTCTTTAGACCTGATATCTCCATCAGGAATTAGTAAGTAGTATCTTGTATGTTCTTTTAATAACATTTCTTGGACTTCTGAATCACAACAACTCTTAGTCTATTCCTAGATCTACTACCCGTGAACACCCTCCATCTAACTATCATTCCCCTTCCCTACATCCAAGAACAACCCCCATACTCTCTGAGTCTTCTCCATCACCCCATTACCTATCCCCAATCATTTACCAGCCTTATAAACACCATAGCCACCTTATAGCCAACCTTCACTAAAAGCCCCACTACCCCTACCGATATCGATTATCGAAACCAGTACATGTGATGTGACCGATGTGGCATCGGTCACTTGTGATTCAAAACCAAAACGAGCCCTTTCCTCTATTGTTTTAAAAAGGTAATTAAATTGTAATTTTGCAATAATTTGTGTTAATTCATATTAGTAGGGGAACTGACCACCTTCGAAAGGAAGTCTAATATTTCCTGGGCCCCAGGCGAGTTCCCTCATTTATTGTCTAATTAGAATCGGTGGTCTTGTATTCTTACTTGCAGTAGTCCTTCCCGGAAAAGGAGTTCTTCGCAATTGACCTGATCTCTCTCTACGGTACGTGCACACCCTCTCAACATTCAACAGGTATTCCTCCTAGCCCTAACCCTTATCTGTTTCTCAAGAGAATGAAAGGATAGAAGCAACTCTATTCCGGGAAAGGAAGCATTCATGCATGAAACAATGGAACCTCTATTCTTAGTTGTGGAACCTAAGTTCTTAGCTTCGAATAAAACTTAATTCAATGATTCTTCCTCAAAATATCTCTCTGCAACTTATTTCACTTGAGTTTTCAATAATGATTACTAATGATAACCATTCTACCACTAATTCCATCCAAATCATCTTCATTATTATACACTTGTAATCATAATGTATAAATAGATGACTCATCATACCTACTTTTAAATTAAGTCAAATCACAAATGCAAACATTTAATTGAAGCCTAAATGATTTAAAAGATATAATTATCATCCTTGATGATGTAATCCTTTTCTACGATGACTCATCATTCCTACAAGTGGAACAAAACATGATTAGATAAGGCGGCTAGAATTCAAAAGAATTCCCTTTTATTTGAACTAACCAAAAGAAGAGGTTAACCATCATTTGTTGGTTTTCAATTGAAATTTGAGATAATTTATTTTATTTATTTATTAATTATTTTATTTCTTTTTTTGGGGGAAGAAAACGCCATTTTCTCGTATTCATCTTCTTCCCTTTGTAATGGATCTATCATCTGGTTATTTGATCATTTTGGAAGAACTAGGTTCTTCCATATGATCGAATTCTTTGTCTGCTTCAATATTCCTCAAGAATTCATCCTTAGTGGGAGGCTTCCTATAGAGTTTCAGCCTATGCCCATTGACCAAGAGTGTTCTATTTCTACCATCAATGGGAAGTAACTAAATAGAACCATTGTCAAATATTTGCTCAATCTGATAGGGTCCCAACCATCTGGTTCTCAATTTCCCTTGAATTTTTGGTACCTAGAATCAAATAGAAATGCCTAGTCTCCTACTTTGAATTGTCTTTTCTTGATATGTGTGGCATGCCATTGCTTCCTTTTCTCTTGAATTATCTCTATCTGCTGAAGTGCTTCTAACCTTAATTCATCCAACTCATTGAGTTGAAGGATTCTTTCGTTTTTAGTTGCATTCAACTCAATTCCCACCATCACTATTGTCCTCAATGTCTGAAGTTCAAACTCTATAGGTAAAAGGGATTTTTTTCATAGAATAATTCATATGGTGAAAACCTGTTGTAGTTTTCCAAGTTTTATTATAAGCCTAGACAACTTTAGGTAGTCTCTTTACCTAATCCTTTCTCCCCATTCAATTATTTTGGTAAGGATGTTCTCGATTTCTCTGTTTGTTACTTCAACTTGTCCATTTTACTATGGGTGGTAAGCATATGACTTCCTATGATTGATTTGGTAATACCTTGTGAAAGCTTAGATCATATTAGACATGAATTATGGTCCCTAATTTGAAACTATACTCCTTGGTGCTCCAAAATTTATCATAATTCTATTCTAAAGGAAATTGAAGCGATTCCTTTGTGGAATTTGTCAATGCCTTTACTTCTACCCATTTTGTCACAAATTAGTACACACAAGAATATATTCCTTCCCCTATGAAGGAGGATTAAAGGGACCAACAAAATCCGGTCCCCATATCGAAATGGTTTAACCACAACTTGAGGTTGAAGAGGCATTTCATTGGTGAAAGTTGGTTATCCCATCCTTTGACAAGGATCACACCTCTTGATATATCTCTTCACATCCTTGTATAGAGATGTCCAATAATAACCAGTGCCAAGTATCTTATGAGTTGTTCTTTTCACCAAATAGTGTACTCCACTTTTCTCATCATGGCATGCTATGAGGATGTCAAAGATTTCATCCTCTCTTACACACATTTGCAAAAAAAATCAGGACCACATTTAAATAGCATTCCATTTAACCATTTGAATTGTGCACTGGTTTTAATTAACTTCTTTATTGTTTCTTAGTGAAAGAAGGAGGAAACTTCCCTGTTGCAAGATAATTTTCCATATCAATAAACCATGGTGTACTTGTTGAGATTGAAAATAGTTGTTCATCTGGAAATTTATCCTTGAATGGATCTTTCTCCCCTATGGTGGTTAGTCTTGACAAAAAATCAGCTACCACATTAAATTTACCTAGATTGTCCACAATGGTAATATCAAATTCTTGTAGTGGTAATAACCATCTAATTATTCTTCCTCCAACCACCTGGTTTGCTCATTAAATAATTAATTACTGAATGATATGTGTGTACAAATATCTTGTACCCTATAATGTAATGTTTGAATTTATTGATTGCATGAATCATAGCAAGAAATTATTTTTCAAAGTGGTGGTGTAATTCTTTTCGGTGGGAATAATATTCTTGCTAAGATAATAAATGGCCTACATCTTTCCTTCCTCATCTTTCTATCCCAATACTACACCGATGGAATAATTTAAGGCATTTGTTTGGATATGAAATGAATTTTCCCAATTAGGTCCTCTCAATATTGGGGCACTGATTAATTTTTCTTTAATTTCTTCAAAAGCATGCTGACACTTTTCATCCCAAAGAAATTCATAGTCCTTGGTTAGCAAATTAAACATGGGGGAAACAATTTTACTAAAATCTTTTATAAAGCACCTATAGTACCCAACATGGCATAGAAATGATTTGATATCTATGGGGGCTCGAGGAATAGGTAAATTTGAAATGATCCTAATTTTTTTTGATCCACCTGAATTCCTTTTTTGAAATATGGTGTCCTAATACAATCCCCTTATCCACCATCATAAAAAAATTCATCACTAAGAGACATGTTGTGTTGTTCACATCTTGTAACACTCTATTCAGATTTATCAAAGCATCTTCAAATGTATCTCTCGTGTATAGTGAAGTCATCCATATATACCTCAACAAAATCATTTGTTAGATCAGCAAATTTTCCAAGTACAACTCTCAGGAAAGTTGCGGGAGAATTTCATAAACAAGATGGTAACAACCTATAGGAAAAGGTTCCCCATGGACATGTAAATGTAGTTTTTCTTGATCTTTAGCAGCAACCGATCTGATTGTACCCACTTAAGTCATCCAAGAAAGAAAAAGTATTGTTTACGAAAGGTTATCTAAGACTTTATCTATGAATGGTAAGAGAAAATAATCTCTCATTGTGGCTTTGTTTAGTTCCCTATAGTCAACACATATTCTCCACTTTCCATTATTTTTGGGAAAAATTACAAGAGGAGATACCCACCGACTATACGAGATAGGGTAGATGAAACCTACTTATAATAGTTTTTCAATTTTTGTTTAACTATATCCCTTAAAGTGGGTTAATCCTTCTTTGAGGTTGCCTAACTAGTTTAATGTTTTCAGTATAGATGTGATGAGTGCGAGATACTTAGATGAATCCCCTTCATGTATTTTTAATCCCAAGTAAAAGCTTTAGTATGATTTTTTAGAACATCAAACAATTTAGCTTCTTTATCATCCTTCAACCAGAATTAATATTTAAAGTTTTAAGCTGGTTAAATTTCAACATGATTGTTTCAATATGTGATGAACTGATTTGTGGGATGGGTTTCATTAAAGTATTTAATGGACATGCATGTGGTAATAGTATATGGTATGTAGCAACATCTCCAAAAGTTCCTTGAGATAGAAATCTTTGGAAAAAGGATAGTAATGAGAATTATGATACTTATCTCTTTGCAGGCCAAATTCTTTGTCACTGCTACTTTCTAGAAATTCTTCACCACTTCTTGACGTTCTTGAAACTGAAGCTTCTAATTCATTCTCTCTGAATAAGAAATTTCATTCCTCGGAGTGAAATCATTTTCAATCAAAGATAACTATTTTTGTCATAGTTTTGGCACTAAATGTGGTGGTTTGAACTAAGTTTGTAGGTTCTGGAACTAAGTTTGTGGGTTCCAGAAATAAGTTCATGGGTTCTAGATCTAAGTTCGTAGGTTCTAGAACTATTTCTTATTTCTTCAAGGATAGCAAGTTCTCATCCAATGGTGGATTAACCATCTCTTCTAATTCTCTTACATGATCCTACAATGTGAGCATAGCCAAAGAAGACAAATTTTGCTTATCATTTTCGGGAGAATCAACCCACAATTTTCATGATTGTTAGTAAAAGGTCATGTAGTAGGATATAAGGAAATTTTATGTAGAGTTCTTACCATTCGAGATTGTCATATCACACGACTGTAATCTATTAAAGCAATAACTATAGCTAACCATGGTCTACCCAAAATAATGGGATAACCCAATGTTGTACCTTTTTGTTACAAGTATAAGGAAGTCATTTGGATATTCCCATGACTCCACCATAACCGCCATGTCTTTAATAATTCCTTCTAGTTATGCTACTGAGACTAGTCACGCCATCGTAATATGGTATTAGTAGGTTGTATACCTATTAATGGTAATGTTTTGAGTATTTACTGTCATTACATTGATAGATGCTCCCAAATCTACCAAAACATTATGTATATCCTTATTTCCTATAGAGACAGAAATAATAGGACTTCCAGGATCTCCGTATTTGGGAAGTAAAAGTTTTCCTGCTAATAAATCAACAAGTTTCCCATCTACTTTGATAGTCTTGGGGTAGTGTTTCTTCCTTCAAGGTTTTTTCATACATAACATTTTGATTAATTTGTTCAATTCTAGAATGTCTTTAATTGCTTGTAACAATGGTATTTCAATATTCAATTTCCTTAGTTCATGTACCAATTCAGACTCCTTGATTTCTATAGCTTCTTTAAATCTCTCTAGAAATGGAGTCTCAGTAGTGTTGCTATTTGTCTCTTTTTCTTTTCTTTTTTATATCCTATTTTGGAAAAATAGTACTAGGAGTTTCATTTTCTTGTCATTTCGGTGATTATAAGGGGTGGTGTAAATGATTTTCCCGATTCTAGTTTGAATATCCTTACAATCCATAGCATGCAAATCAACTAATTTTTCTGGTTTTGTTCCATAAACATGATTTGTTTGTTCATTTCTTGGATTTACTACTGGCTATGTTAGCATTTGCGTTTGGACTATATTCTCAATTTGTGAATTCTGTGTAGGATATCCCATGATGGTTTGTTGATTCTGATTTGGATATGTTCTTCCTTGAGAATAATTACTAGGGTTTCATCTAGGTTATGACTAAGCATAAGGATTTCCTTGGCCAGCCCATGGTTATTGATGTCCCTAAGTATACCAAGCTTTATTTTCCCAATCTTGAGGGTTCCAAGTTGGTTAAGGTACCTAAGGTGGTTTTCCCCAATTTTGTGGTCTTGTTGTGTAGTCCATGGCATCGTCTAGGGATTAGGAGCTGATCTTGGCATAAAATGCCCTTGGTTAGGTTGTCTCTGAACAAAATTCAATTCTTCTATTATAGATGAGGAACTGGTTTATTTATGTTGATTCTTAATAACGGGAAGTAAAGAACAAACATCAGTATCATGTTCTTTAGATTCATAGATAAAACACATTTCTATTTTATCCAAAGGATAGTCTCTTAGTGCATGCTTCTTCCTACATCTAGGACAATACATAGCCAATGGTTCAGTTTTGGAATTTTCTTTAGCTTGTAATCCATCCATAGTAGAGGTTAATTGCACTAAAATGTCTATTTTAAAGTTTTCTAACTCATCCATTAGTTTTCTCATATCTGGATTCAGAATTTTCATTGATTTTCCTTTTCTAGGTCCACCTCTTGTTCTAAAATAGCTTCTACAAATATCCTTAATTTCATTCATTCTTAACTGATCAATGTCTCCACCTCCTATCAAGTTAAGGGCTTCCCTAGATTCGTCATCCAAGCCTTTAAGAAAAATGGTTTTACTTAACTCCTCTTGAAGCACAAATCCACATCTTTTTCTAACAAAGAGGAATCTATCTAAATAGTCTTCTATGTTTTCATCTTCCTCTTGCTTGATTTTGAAGAATTCTTCCTTCCTATTTCTCCCTCTACAATAATCCTAGTATTTATCTAGGAAGGCATTCTCCATTTTTGCCAAAGTGTTGATAGATTTGGATGGTAATCCCATGAACCACCTCATTGCTGCATCCTTCAAAGTGGATGAAAACAACTTGAGTTTTTGATTATCTATTTTATAATCATAGGTCTGACATAGTACCTTGAACTCAAACAGAAATTGGTCAGGATCTTTAGATGACATCCCTATAAATGTGGGTAGATGTGCAAGTGTGATATTTTTCATTGATGTATCATCATCTCCCAATTGGAATGGATAAGTAAAGGGCCTATAAGGTACTCTCTCAACTTCTAGTGCCATTTTTAAAATATTTTCTGAATTTTCCTCCCAATCAATATGGTAAGCGGTATGCCTTAGGGAAGATGAAAAATCAGGAGTAGGAGGTTGACTACTCAATTAAGAATTGAAACTCACCCTTAATGGATATTGAGTAATAAGCCTTCTCCTAGAAGTTCCACTTCCTTCAGGTGATTGTTATAATAATTCCAAAGGTGGCAATTATGTTTCTTTTCTGACAAGGGATGATGGTGTCTCCAATTCTTGATCAATTTCCTTACTTTGACTAGAGGATGTTATGAATTCTTGTGAAGATGTTTTTGGGAGGAATCTACCCTATGAGTCTCTTGGTCTACTCATATATTTTATGATATAGTAGGGAAGATCCTTCAACTACTAGATGTATGATTTTTTTCTCTTGCTAACACTTAATTAGAAAGTTCCAACTAGTGTTCCCCGGAAATGGCACCAAAAATGATGGGTGTCATTATTCCCTTCATTTAATCAACTTCTTGTTGATTTCATATCAAACCAGGGGTGTGTCTAAAGATATATGCAACAAGAGTAATCTTATCAATCTAGTAGTTGACTATAGTTATTTTTGTATTTTCTGGGGGATCTCTTCAATGTCTTAAGGACTTCTTGGTAAAACCTTATTTAAATCATACTATGAAAACTTGCTGAAAGTAAACACATTGAAAGCTTTGTTGAAAGGAAACACACTTTGTGTAGAATGGAAATAAACACACTTGCTTATGAAATTAAACACACCTTCTTTTAGAAATAAACACACTCAATTTAGAATGCTTTAAAACAATTGAAAGAAATATAAGAATCTATCTAAACACCTGCAGGAACAAGTATACAACAGAGTTTAACTGGAAGAATTAAAATAATACAAAATTAACAGATCTAAGCTATTTGTTGAAGAAATATAAATACCAAATAAATGAATATCCACGGTCCTTTGGGGAGTGGGTCCTTGGTCCTCCTTGAATCAGGATTTAACAAATAATAATTCTCTCAAATAGGAATGTTTATTTTATTGATAAAACATTCGGTATTACAAAATGTATTGGATCTGAGTACGTAGTCTATATTTCTCTTCTCTATTCTATTTCTATCTCATATCATATTCTATATATTATCTATCTACTGCGAGGTTTGCTTTTATATATGTTTTACACTCAAAGCTCTCTCAATGATTCTGATGAAATTGAATCATGCCCAGAATAGATGCTAAGTTAGATTGTGGTTGATCAGATAGTTGTAAGATAACTATCCCTAGATCTGCATTCAAAAATCTTCTCATCCTTTCCTGATTAAAAGGGTCGTAGATGCAAAATCTCTGGATGTGGTTAGAATAGATAAATCCCATCAGTTCTAAAACTTCAAAGAAGTTCCAGAACCATAGGAAATCATTAAGGATCAACACCATGAGAGTTTCGGAGCTATACCCAGGAGTTCCAGAACTAAGTCCGAAAATTCCAGAACTAAATACTGGAGTTCCGAACTAGATGATGACTGTGTGATGGAGTTCAGAACTAGCTTGGAAGTTCTAGAACTAAGCTGTGTGGGAACAGATGTTACCAAAAACATACTAAACACTTCCTACTTCATTTCCTCGACTGATTAGACCTACTTTATTACAAAACTAAATTTCAAACACACACTTCATCAGAATTCTAGAGCTTTTAACATTAGAATCACAATCAATCAAAAGATAGACAATTACATCCTAACTCATATTAGATCAACTAAAAGTCATAGAATGCAATAAAACTTAATAAAAAAGAAAGTAAGATGAGATCATATATCATACATTAATCAGACATATTCTAGCCTCATGAGAGAGCGTTGACATGCTAGGACCACACATGATGTAGCATATTACAGGCATGTATTAGAGGGGTTGTTCGGTGTGTACATCATTTTGAGGCCTTATGTGGGCTTCCCATAATATGAAGGCAGATGGTAGATGAGCTAGAGGAGCTATAGTTTCTCTAATGGATAGAGGGCATCATGTAATCGAGCATGAGATGATACCCATTTATAGGGTCGATGAAAGTTTGGGTTACCACAAGATGTACCTCCACAATTTCCATAGTATATGAGGGATTACTTTTAGAGGCCTATACCTCTACCATAGCCGACATTGTTTACAAGGTAGGAGGAGTAGGTGGTAGATTGGTAGATTAATGATCTTTGAAGTTACGAGATAGGTACATACGGTGGTGGGCAGCACAAATGCAAACAATACCACTAAGGTGGGATAGCCGAGACTTGGCCACCATTATAATTTAGAGAGATACCCTGTAGGGGCAAGTGGTGAATATAGTTATACGGTTGGGGATATGTTAGGAAATATATCTTAGTGTTCCATTTGTATGTACGGGTGAATAATAATTACATGTGTAATTATTATTATGGTAAATTAGTGAAAGTACATTTATTATGTAAATGTAAATAGTAAATGTAAAATGTGGTTAGTATGTGGTAAGTTAGTAAGTTAGAATAATAAAACAATTAGTATTGTTTTATTATTATATTATGAGAAGTTGAAACCATATGGGTGTATGGTTGTATATGAAGACAAATGTTGTTGTAAGGATTGTTATTTTACATCTCCTATATAATGGAGTGTAATAATAATAAAAATATAATATAGAGTTGTTGATTTCAATTATTGTCTGTGTAGCTATTTCATGGATTCTTTGTATTAGATCAGATTAATTTCTACATTTGGTACCAGAGCAGGTTAAATCTGTCTCGAAGATGATCTTGTAACTTTTGTTTCGCGATCTGGGTTTCTCCAAAATTTTGTACATGGAACGATCTATTATACGGAAAGATACAAAAGAAATTTCAGCATAACCCAGTTCGTAGTTTGGAAGAAAAATGCAATTTACTATACAGCACATTGATCACTGCGTTGTTTTTTTGAAGAAATCAGAGAATCAAAGGTAATTCAAATCTACATTCAATTTTTTTGGATATTTAGATTCAATAAAATGGATACACCATTATATAAATTTAATGGGCTGAAATTCCATACATGGAGAGTAAAAATCCAGATGCAGTTAATGAATAAAAATCTATGGAGGATAGTAGATGGAAACAAAAAAGTACCTACAGATGTAAGCAAAATTGTAGAATGGGAAGCTAGAGATGAACAAATAACAGATGAAATTGACTATAACTATGAATAATTTCTATACTAAGTGAATTTCTTGGAGGAAGGAGGCACAGGAGGTTGGAGGTCATTCAGCGACCTCTCGTCAGTCACCAACGACGGGGCCGTATCAGCTATGGTGATTATTTTTTAATACAGTGTGTTCCTGTTGTTTCTTTGTATTTCTGGTAGAGTGTTTGGTTGCAGTGTTCCTATTGTGGTTTTCAGAATAAATGAAATTTCACATTGAGGGGGGAACATGATCTCAATGTTCCATTTCTAGTTTTCTACATTTATGGTATTTTCTATATAAGCAGCAAATTTCAGCAGAATTTCCTATGTTATTCCCTGCAGTGAGATGTGATGAGGGCTAATAATAATACTTGGCATATCATGATGTGGTTGTAGGTAAACCACTTGAAAACCTTCATTTTTGGTTTGTGGTACACCAGTTGTAAAACCACCATTTTCGGTTGTTGGTAAACCCTATGCAAAACCATCACCCTTTTGGTTTGTGGTACACCACTTGTAAAACCACCATTTTCGGTTGTTGGTAAACCCTATGCAAAACCATCACCCTTTTTGGTTTATGGTAAACCAATTGCAAAACCATCATTTTTGGTTTATGGTCAACCCTATGAAAAACCATCTATTAGGTTTATGATCATCCTGTAAAATCATCAGATCATGAGCAGGTGCAAGTATAAGGCAAGTTTTCCCCATGTTCGCACTAAGGGGGGGAATGTTAGGAAATATATCTTAGTGCTCCATTTGTATGTATGGGTGAATAATAATTACATGTGTAATTATTATTATGGTAAATTAGTGAAAGTACATTTACTATGTAAATGTAAATAGTAAATGTAAAATGTGGTTAGTATGTGGTAAGTTAGTAAGTTAGAATAATAAAACAATTAGTATTGTTTTATTATTATATTGGTGAGAGGTTGAAACCATATGGGTGTATGGTTGTATATGAAGACAAATGTTGTTGTAAGGATTGTTATTTTACATCTCCTATATAATGGAGTGTAATAATAATAAAAATATAATATAGAGTTGTTGATTTCAATTATTGTCCTGTGTAGCTATTTCATGGATTCTTTGTATTAGATCGATTAATTTCTACTGAGGATAGTGTATAGGCAAGTTGACGGGGTCGAGGCACATATTGCCATGTTGTAGGCACAAGTAGCAGCCCTACATGCCTAGGTAATATAGGACAGTACATGCATTGAGGTGGAGATGGGGATGGGGTACAGATGGTTTCCCTACAGGTGCAAGTTACATGTTTTTAGGGCTAGTTGGCCACTACACAGGCACAAACCTGTGGCTCTTCGGTCTTAGGTACAGGCATAGGAACCTACACGAGCTCGAGGACAAAGGCCCATTTTACGATATAGCAGGCGGGATAGGGTCTCTTAGTATAGGTACGGGGTCATAGGCCGATGGAACCACCAAAAACAATTTAGATGGCCATGTTCAGGATGCCTTAGGAGAGGTGAGATATTATCAGGATCACTTGATGGCTATAGGGATAGATGTCCCTTCTTATGCAGAGTATAGAGCATACCAAGCCCCAGTGAGAGGACTAGGTCATGCACCCATAGTGTGGAGAGAACAGGAGGTGTCGTCGAGCCTAGAGATAGGGTCAACGTGAGGCCACTAGCACACGTAGGCCAACTCTAGGTGAGTTACCAATAGAGGTCAGGCCATGGCCCATGGTGGGTGGTGAGATATTAGTGGGAAACTACATGGGAGAAGAGGAGGAGATAGGTGAGACATGTATGGAGGATATCCGACATGGGGATACCTAATAGTTACACATGTACCTCCATTTTTGTGTATTTTTGGCATATACCATCATGTGTGCCGAAGATAGTGAGGATGTACATGAGATTTTTTGAGATTTTGTATTTATTTGTATATGTGTACATATGTATGTATACATAGACTTTTTGATTTATAGATGATGATATTTATAGTATGGATGATGTACTTGTTTTTAATTTCCATTATTATGTGTGTACGTGATGGAAACTAGGTGAATTAGGCATGATTGAGTCAAGGTTGTGTAGGCATGGTAGAGTGAGGTCAATAGGCATGATGGAGTCAGGTTGGTTTAGGCATGATTGAGTTAGGTTGATTTAGGCATGGTGGAGTTAGGTGGGTTTAGGCATGATTGAGTTAGGTTGATTTAGGCATGGTGGAGTCAGGTTGGTTTAGGCGTGATTGAGTCTTGTATTTAATTTTGATTTAATGTCCAAGTTGTTGGTAACATGGGAGACAAATGGTGATGTCTATGCATGTTATGGTTTATAAATATGTGTTATAGTGGAAATATGAAAACGATAAATGAATGATTTGATGATGTTATAAAAATGTGTATTAATCGATGTTTGTTTGGTTTAATTTTCAATTATTGATATAAAATGGAAACTAAATAAGGTAGAATGTGAATAGGAAAGTGAAAGGGGAATTGGTTAGGTTAAAGAGTTTGAGATTATCTCCAAGGGCCCCATGCCCTTTAAGTTCGCCTACATAGCCTTGACGAAAAGAGGCCTCGGGTTGATGTAGTTCTCCCATAATCAAGGGAAGAATGGGCTGGTAGGTTTTAGGCATGATTGATTCTAGGTCATAGGCATGGTGGAATATTAGGTGATAGGCATGGTTGAGTCTAGGTCATGGGCATGATAGAATATTAGGACATAGGCATGGTTAAGTCTAGGTCATAAGCATGGCAGAATCTTGGGTCAATTAGGCATGGTCATGTATAGGATAATCAATAAGTAATGAAGAAGGTGAATGGTAAGAGGTGGTAAAAGATCTACTTAATTGATAAGAACCATAATGAGTCTACCATACACAATATGGGATTTTTAACGTTAGACCCCAAGAGCGTTGCATAATGGACTATTCTAAGGGTGAAGAAAGTCACATGATCACGAAATGTCATGGTTGCGGAAAGTCCCTTGAGTAGAAAGGAAATTAGGATGAAAAGGAAATGAGGTGAGAGTGGGTGGTTTAGCATAAGTTAGTGTAGTGTACGACAACATGTTTTTCTTAGCAAGAAACCCAGGATCAACAATAGGCAAGTCCATGATGAAAATTTCATCCTTTTCTTCATTTTTTCATTTTTTCATTTTTTTATTTTTAATAGACTGATCAATGCGGGAAGTCTATATGGGATGAGTATATTATCTCCTTGAGGTTTTCATGAGGGTAATTGATGTAGGAAGCTTCTGGATATGTTTATTGTAACTTTTGCAATGGTTTCTTATAGTTTTCCTTCAAGGGAACAATCTATTTATAGTGGCAGAAATAGGGTGAAGAAATGTCCCTTTTTGAGGGAGTCATATTTTACTAGAAGTTTAACTCAAGGAGTTGAATCCCATTTTTATTTTTGGACGTTTAAGTCATGAAAAATACTATAGAGGAAGAGTAGGCTCTTGTTTGGAAGACAAAACCATAGTACATAGGGGTTAACTATGAAAGGGGTGGTTTTGAGTGATGAACAACCATGGGATTCCATCTTGAAGAAGACGAAAAGTATCCATGAGAATCATGCTATGAGTAGAGCCGTGGTACTCATATTGAAGATAAGGCTGAAAGGTGACGGGTAATCACATGATTCTTGTTTAGTCGTGGATCCTCAAAAATGGGTAATATGGAAGGTGAACAACACTCAAGGGACGAGTGATCAACTAAGTAAAGTGATATAGGACTTGATGTCAACAATAAAATGGCCGAAGATGCAAGGTATTGAGAGGATCAGCTTTGGGTTTACCTTCGAGTGAACACAAATGATAAGTGCCTGACCCATAAGCATGGGTAATGATATAGGGTCCAAGCCAATTAGGAGTAAATTTTCCCTGCTTACTTTTCTCTTCTTTGGTTACATGTTGATATTCTTTCAGGATGAGATCGCCAACCTGAAAGGTTTATTTTGTGAACACATTTTTTATAGGTAATTTTGATACATTTTTGGTAGATTTAGAGATGGTTAAGAGCATTGAGACATCGTTAATCTAATAACTCAAGTTGTCCTAAACGATCTTGGTGAAAGTCATTGTCATTGAGCATGTATTGGAGTGAGATGTGGAGAGATGGAATCTAGACTTCAAGAGGTAAGATAGCCCTATTATCATAGACCAAAGAAAAGGTGTGGTAGTAGTCGAAGTGCAAATACTAGTGTGATAAGCCCATAAGGTGAAAGTAATGTGTGTATGTCAATCCTTGTATTGTTAACTACTTTTATAAGAATTTTGTTCAAGGTTTTATTAGTCGATTCTACTTGGCCATTGGTTTCTGGTAATAATGTGATGAGAAACTAAGTTGGATGTCAAAAGCATCACATATCTTACATAGGGTTTTGTTTTTGAATTGCTTTCCATTACTGTGATGAGGCGGTGAGGAACACCAAAGCGACAAATGATGTAATGGTTTATGAATTCACATATTTGCATCGGATTCTTTAGAAATGAGGGGACAACTTCTACCCATTTAGTATAATATTTATTAGTAGTTATGATCCATTAATGTCATTGTGAAGAATTGGGATTGATTTCAATGACAATATCCAAACCCCATTGAGAAAAGGGTCAAAGGTCGTCGCTGACCTATAAGGCATGACTAGGTGTGTGATGGAGATTAGCATGTTGTTGTCATTTTACAAAATGTTTGACATAATCACAATAGTCATGGTTTAGGGTTGGATAATAATATCTTAGGCAAAGAATGTGTTTTACGATAGCTAAACCACTAAAGTGGCCTCCACAAATTCCATCGTGAACTTCCTTGATGGTGTAGGGGATTTCAAAACTTGTAAGGCATCGTAAGAGAATATTGTTGAAGCCATGCTTATAAAGGAGACCACTCATGATGACATAATGAGAGACAATTTTAAGAAAGGCATGTTGTCCATTACGAGTGAGATCGGTGGGTAGAATGGAAAGGGAAAGATAGTCTACAAATTTCTTGTACCAAAGGTCACATGGGTCAGGTGCAATATTGACGGAGTAGACCTCATGAGGTAAATAAGAGGGTGATTGTAGCCTTTTATTGTGACAAATATTTTAGAGTTAGTGGGTGAAACGAGTATCGAAAATCCAAGAAGGACATTGTATATGCAAACTTATTGGTAAAACTTGGGGTGGTTTGAATTTTGTAACTATCAAAGGTGGTCAAAATCATGTCTACATGATGCTTATACTTTTGAAGTATCTCATTACGACATTGGTATATACAATTGACTTAGTTTACAACCAAATGGAAATCACCAAAGATATTGACTGATTTAACATCTAAGGCATAAGCATCCCGAAGACCCAATACGAGTGCTTCATATTCAAAAATATTGTTTGTACAATTAAAATTGAGTTTCAAAGACAAAGGCATTGGTTCACCATAAAGAGGAATGACTATAACACCCACCCGACCTCCACGTTGACACTTAGAGCCATCGAAGAAGAGTGTCATTTGGTAAGCGAGTTTTTCTAAGGAGAGGGTAGCTATGGATTCATTGGGAAAATCAAAGTTAGAGGGTTGATTCTCGAGAAAAGGTGCATCTCGCTAGTTGGTCAGCGATATCCTGGACCTTGATGGACTTTTGATGAATGATTTTGAGGTGGGGGTCGGAAAGGAGCATAATCCAACATGTAGCATGTTGATGTTGATAGGGTTTAGTGTACTTATAGTGTAAGGGATCAGTATTAGTAATAATGAAGGGTTTATGGTTGGGTAGGTAATGGCGGAGTTTAGTTGTGATGAAAAATAAGGCTAAGAAAAGTTTTTGGCATGGGTGCATCTAGTTTTTAGTCCAAAAGAGTACAACTTATGTAATAAACCCCTTACTCTCTATTTTTCTTGTCATGATGAATGAGCATGGCACCTAAATAATGGTTAGTGGAAGAAACATATAGGTAAAAGGGTTGGTCATCCTGAGGAGGAATGAGTAGTGGTGGTTGAAGAAGGTACTTTTTTAACGCTCGAGGGCTTTATGGAATTCATCATCCCATTTGAATGAAACATCCTTCTTGAGAAGATGATGGAATGAATGATAGTGGTCAAAAAGTTGCAAGATAAAACAATGAATGAATTACAACTTTCCTTGTAAGCTTTGAAGTTGACGGAGATTAGTAGGTGGAGGTATTTCTAGAATAACCTTTACTTTAGCAAGATCAATTTCTATGTGATGTAAAAAAATTATGAAACCAAGGAGTTTGCCTGAAAGTACCACAAATACACACTTCTTTGGTTTAAGACAAACACAATACCTATTGAAGTGGTCAAATATGACCTTAACAATGGCTAGGTGTTCGGCTCGATGTTTGGATTTAGCAAGAAGATCATCTACGTAATCTTCCAAGATGTGATGCATGATGTCATAGAAGATGTAATTCATGGCTCGATGATATGTAATGCCAACATTTTCAACGCCAAAAGGCATGACTTGATAGTAGAAGGTCCCTAACTTTGTGATGAAGGAAGTCTTGTGTTGATCTTCCTGGAGCAAGTAATATTTGATTATAACCCGAGAAACCATCCATGGTGATATCATCTTATGGCTAGTGGTGAGATCAACTAGTTGGTCGATTCCGATAGGGAAAATCATCTTTGGGACAAGTTAGGTTGAGGTCATGGAAGTCCATGTAACTACAGAGTCCCCCTATTGCCTTTATGATTGGAACAATGTTAGAAATCCATTGGGGATATTCAATGGGTAGGATGAAGGATATTGAGAGAAGGAATTGAAGTTATTATTTGACAAGAAGAGCAATACAAGGATGCATTTTCGCAGCTTTTGTTTGATGGGTTTGGCATTAGGAATGGTTACGATATTGTGGACCATGATTTTTGGGTCAATACCAGACATATTGGCATACGACCAAGAAAAATTGTTGTCATGGTCCCGAAGGAAAGAGGAAAAAGCCTCCTACTTAATAACATCTAAAGATTGACCTACCTTTAGAATGTGCGGGTTATCTTGAGTGTTGATGTTGATTTCAATGGTCGATTTGATCAACATGGTTTGTTTCTCGAAGGTAAAAACCGGTGAATATAAGAATCTTCCACACCAAGGTAAGTGAGGATGGCCTCATCATCCGACATTAATAAAAGTCATATCATTATCAATCATGTGAGCATATAGGAAGGAGAGAGAGAGAGGATCCTCACCATCACGTTGATAGGTTAGGGGTCCCAAGGAAATTGTGTTTACGAAAAAAAAAGTTAGGAGGAATAGATTCGAGATCTATGGACTCCGTGGGTGAAGATGGTGACATGGGTGAATGAGGTGGAGAGGTTTTGTCTTCCTTAATGAGGTCAACATGAGCCTTCTTGGGAGGTGGTGCATCAAATCCAATGCCACTATGGTCATTGTGTTTACGAGTGGTACAGGAGATGACAGTATGGTGGCCCTGTTCATAAAAACTGAAGCTAAAGCCTTTCCATGTGCAATGGTGAAGGAAAGTGTGAGTGAAGCGATGGTTAGTAAGGGAGTGTAAGTCAGATGAAAATGATCGTGTTTGGGATGGAGGTTCGTGTTTATAAGTGGAAATATCAAGTCCCCCATATGTTAGATTAGTGTGAAGGTGGGGAGGACCATAAGGAAAAACCTCACCTACGTGGTAGTCATAACTAGGGTGTTGACATAGGTTTTCATACTATTATGAAGTCGAGGAACGTGTCAATATTGTATAGGTGGTACTCCCCAAAGTGAGGCATTGAAAAACACCTTCTAAGGGATCAGTAGTCGATATGTGGGTAGCGGGGATAAATGACTTGCTAGATGATTGGGAAGTAGGTGAGTCAGTTGTAGAGGTTGTGGTGGTAGTAGGAATAGCAGGGTTAGATGTGGGAGAGGCGATGACAGACTTAATGGATGGGCTTGTGGGTGAAGGTGAAGTGGGGGTAGTGACAAATTCCTTAACTAGTACAAGCACATCGTTGGGCCGGTACAACATGTTACAAGTCTTAAAAGGTGATGGGTCAGCCGGGATGGTGTAGTTATGTCCTTCGTGTTCAAATTTGAGGCAACGGTGTAAAGTCGAAGGGACACAACCCATGGCGTGGATCTAAGGTCAGCCAAGCAACAAATTATATTGGAACTCCCCTTCTAGGACATAGAATAGTTCTGGGACAATGCGTGGACCCACGCAGACATGGTGAATGATGATACCTAGGATAGAGGTCATGATGTCATTGAAGGAGCACAACATAACTAGATTGTCATGCATGTAATTGGCAGGTATGCACATTTGGTTATATGCATGGGATGAGATTATGTTAATACTAGTGTCACCATCGATCATAACACATCGTATGTGTATATTATCAATAAATATGGAAACAAAAAGAGTGGGATCGAGTCATGAAACTTGAAGGGGGTGATCTCTTTGTCAAAAAGCTAAGAGAGGCTACTTGGTGAGAAGGTGGAGGTGTAGAGGAAGGTGATGAATTAGTGAGAGAGGCTACGTGATGAGGGGTAATGATGGAGGCTACGGGCGTGGGGTCATTTGGTAAAACCTTAATAGATTAAAGGACCTCCATGAGGGCTTGATGATGTGACTCAGAGGTTTAGATGAGGTCATATAAAGACATTTTGAGGGAGGATTGGTGCAATTGTTTTAGCATTGTGTAATGTGTGACCCCATCGGAAATAGGATATGCGGGACCTCGAATGGTGACTTTGGGTGTGGGTGCAGATGGTATGTTGGGTATAGGGTTGGTTGATGGGCTAGTTTCTTTTTCTTTTCCTTTTTCTTTCTAAGCGTGGGTAGTAACATGAACCATGTTAATCTGAGGGGAGGTGGATGGAGAGGGTGTGTCATGAAAGGTATAATGACATGAGGGGAAAAATCCTAGCAGTGGATAAGAGCCTTGTGAAATGAGTAGGGTGCATTGACATTTGGGTGGTGGTTTGGCTAATTCTCTTATATAGACCATGTTGATCTCAAATTTTAGGGGTGGATAAAAGGGTTGTGGGGGTGGAGATATTGGTTGTTGAGTAGGTAATGGAAGAAGATTTGGGGAGATTGGCGAAGGTAGAATGGGGTCCTCATCAAGAAGATTGTCATCATCAAAATTTTCTTTGGGAGGACATAATTGGACAAGAGTGGTTTTTAAAGCCTTACCATTTTCTACAACATTTCCACGCACACTAGGTACGAAAAAAATTTTGGTTTCGTCAAACCCTTTTGGTTTTGGTTTGAGTGGGTCATAAGGTCTAAGAGGTGGTAATGTGATGATAGAGGTTTTGAGGAGATTGGTTAAAATATTGGCGTAGGACCCCGTTAACGGATCGCAATGGGAGGTGAGTGTGGGTTTGGGTACATGTGGTGATTGTGAAGGAAGAGGATTTACAGGAGGGGGAATGGGTTGGTCCACTAGTTTGGTATGTGGAGTGGTCTTAGGTTTTACGGGAATTATTTTGAGTAAAGGTGTGGTAGAAGAGTGGCGAAAGGAGGTTTTGTTGGTTTAACTACCTTATTAGAGGGTAGCATATTCTTAGCTTTAGGTTGCACCTTCTTAGGTAAAGGTGACATGGGGGTATGGGATGTAGAAGGAAAAGCAGATGGTGGAAGGGGGTGAGTTACCCATGGGGATAATCGTGGTGTAGTAGTGGTTGTTGGAAGAGATCACGTGGAAGGTGCGAGTGGAAGAGAGGAGAGTGTCATGGGTAGTGAAGAAGTTATGGAAGGTAGTGGTGGTATGGGTGGTAAGAAGGTCATGGGTGATAGTAGGGGTTGTGTGGATTTCTTGGGTATATTAGAGGGTTGTGATGAGGAGGTGGGATGCTGCATTCTTGGTTTACCGGTGGAAGAAGGTTTCTTGGCCAGGGTCAAGGGGTGAGGTCCTAGGATGGATGGAAGGGGTGAAGGTGACAATGGTGTGGTAGGCAAGGTTGGTGTATGAGGCCTAGCAGGTTGGGTCTTCCTTTTAGGCATAGGAATGAGTTTAGTGTTGGTTTGGGAAGATGTGGCTAAATCTAATTTGACTGAGGTGGATGAGTAAGGTTCGATGTCGGCATGACCCCTAAGGTAGTGATGGGTTTAGGTAAGGGAGATGATATAGGTGTGGGTAGGTGTTTGGGTATAGGTGTGTGTTGGGTTATGGGCAATGACATGGAAGGTGTTCTAATAGTCATGGTTGTGTTTGGTTTGGTCACTTGAAACACTTTTGGATAGATTGTGGAGGTGTCAGGTGAGTGAAAACTACATTTGGGTTGAAGCAAGAAGTAGAAGATGTCCCCAAAGCAAGGCTCTATCAACATAATCTAGGTGATTGGCCAAACGTGAAAATGGTACTACTATAAGTGGGGCCGATGTGGATCAAGTAGTAATCCCCGTAAAATATGTTTCACCATTTTCTTTACATTTTGAATGTGACAAAATAGATAAGGATGTGGGTCAAGGAGGAATACATTACGATGGTTGGTTTGGACGTTATTCCCACATTCGACTTCTCGATCCAATCTTGGCCGTGAGAACTTCCTTTTGACTAGGAGGAACTACCTAAAATAGAAAACAAGACCACCAAAGAAAATTTAAATAATATATGACAGTGGACTTCCTAGCGTATGCTAGATCCGAGAAATGTGATACTTCCTAAAGGGATGTCAATCCATTGTTTTTATAAAACAAATATGAGATAACTGAAATACATACATAAATGAATCTAGTGCTAGTATTATAATTTGGGTACCTCAGATCACTATCAGCATCGATCCAATTAAATACTAAAAACTATGTGGGTCAAGGTCTTTAGTCAGGTTGTAGGTTGTTTAGGTGGTTTGCAAGTCACAGACAGGGTCTTAGCAGGGTTGGGTAAGGTGTTTGGGTTGTTTTGGTAGGTAGGTTGGTTTCTGGTTTACACAATGTTGGCAGACATAGAGACCAATGTCAATCGAGTATGACTAACCACGGTTAGGATGAACTAACAATGGCTATGGGTAACCGGCATCGGTAGAGGTGGGCTTGATAAAACTCAATAAGATTTGGTTGTGGGGTTTGAGCTGAGGTTAGGAAAAGATGATAGAGGGCATGACGAGGTATATGGGGATCTTAGGAACACTCAAAGATATGTAGAGGTCAGGTATAGGTGGTTTTATGATGTGGGTGGAGGAATGGTTGAGTTTATAGAAAGAGGAATAGTGGGGAAAAGGGAATGCAAGTAGAAAATGACAACAGAGATGACAAAAACCTTTAAAACAAGACAAGGATGAAATAACACAGGTAATAAACGTACTTACAGATTTTGTAGGTCTAATGGATAGGTGGTGGTGATGATTGATCAATGATAAGGAGCTTGGTGCCGTAGTAGTGTTCCCCTGGAATGATACTCTATGAATGATACCTCTAGATTTGTCTTGATGCTGGCTATGGCTGCTTGGATGTGTGAAAGAGCTCTGGTTCTTGCTTGCATGTAGATATGCTTTTCCTCCCAAATTTTGAGAATCTGGCCAACCTCTCAAACAATGTTACCAAAATGGTTATATGGTAACCGTCGATGTTTCCCGGTTGACCCACATACATTTTGGGATGACCGGCGTCGATTAAGGTGAGATTCTCTAGGTTTACTAAAAATGGTAGATCTTCCTTTATTTAGGTCAGGTCTATCCATTTATTTGCTGATCAGAACGGACATTATGTTTTTATGAGTGGGAAGGTGGTTAGAGGAATAATAGGCATTAATTTTTAGGGTTGAACTAAGTCTTATTCATTTATGGAAACATGCTATGAATAGGTCTATGGTGAGGTGTCTAGGTGAGGTGTGCATCCATTTAATTAAAGTAACTAAATTAAATTAATAAATGGGGTGAGGATGGGTATTAATTTAATTGTAAATAATTAAATTAATATTAATGTGGGGTATAAAGGTCATGGTTAGGTGAATGTGTTTAAGTTGGTTATTTGAAAGAGGACCAAGGGGAGTGTGACCCAATTTTAGTGTCTACAAATTCTTCACTCAAAATTTCGTCATATAGTGCTTGTTAGTTCAAGAATTGTTATCCAATTTTATACACATGACAAAATTGGACAACGAGGTCCTATTATGATCAAATCAAGACATTGATTCTAGGGACTCACGTTTGGTCATAACGAGAGATCACAAGATTAAAATAATTAATAAATTACATAGGTGAGATAACCTAGCATTCAACAATGAGCTCAACTTAGTGACAACCAGGTATTATCTCATCTAATAACTCAGTTGTTTATCATTAGAGCTCAAGTCAATGGGTCAGCCAAACGTAACATTGAAAAGAGTCAGTCAAGTCACATAAGTGTGGGAGAATGTCGAGGAATTTGTAGGTGGGTTTACGATGATGACAATCCAACACATGTTTTCCATGCGTTAGGGAGATTAGTGACCAAATTTCCATGTGGAAACATTAAGACAGAAAACCAATAAAAATTTCCAATTCATGGGGATCGTGAGAAGTGTCGCCAAGTGGGAATAATTACTTGGCAAGCCAAAGGAGAAGTTCTACAATTCAAACGTACTAACGAAGATCTTGAGTCTATGGATGAGATACAGGAAAGATAGAAATTTACTTATCCGGGTTAACGGGATGGTTGGTAGGGTGAACAAGTCATGGGGAACTACTTTTAGAGGAGCTAGTTCCGGGCCCATAAATACGAAGCATGATTAGGTCATATCACCATGTAAAGGAGGGAAATGTTTTCAGAGGTAGGGATTTGTTTAGTCATTGGATGCCTGAGCTTGTGAGAACCATCATTGGAGGAAGATACAGAGGAGATATTAGCTTGATAAAGCCACCGAATCAAAGAAAATATCAAGGCATTCAGCTAGAGTTGGAATCCATAACCAACGAGCATAGGTTCATCATTATCGAGGGAAGGAACTCGACCATTCAAGGTTAAATGTGAGCTTGATGCTAAATGAATTTGTTGTAGTTAGGATGGATCGAGTGAATCGATTACGAGGATCTTGGTTTATGAAGATCAATCATCGTAGCCCATGGTACAAGCGCTTGAATGCCAACACTAACTAAACAAGCTATCACCATGCATAGTGAGTCTAAACCTCTACTAGCTTGGATGACATGAAATTTATGTATGCAGGAACTTAGGATAACTTGATCGAGTAGGTGTGTGGATCTCGAATTCATCGAAATGGATGAATTCCAACCCTGCATGATTCATTAAGCATTGAGTTCAAATATGGCGAGGATGCATGGGAGATGAGTTTCTCGGTGGAAATCTTGCAAACATAACCTATGGAGGCATACAAGGAGGTATCGAGTGTTGAGTCACTAGAATTTGATGCATGTAAATTGAGGCATGGCTAAGCACTTTGTGGTCGTAGTTGGAGCTCAATCAAGCTTGTAAGGCTAAGAGATGAAAGGAAGATGCTTTGGGGAACATGTGCTCATCACAAAATTGTTAGAGGGAGCTGAAGGGATCATTTTAGTAAGTTAATGTTGAGCTCGATTGATGTGGAAAGAGAAATCGATCAATAGGGTTGGTAGATGTCTTAATGCATCATCAAGAATGAGCCTAGTTGAATCCAAGTCGCTCAATGGTGATTTCTAAGAAACAAAAATGCCAAAAGGAACTGATTTCTAGGAAACTAAAATGAAAGTTCTCATGATTTCCATACAATGGCTGAGTCATAGGGTTGGGTTCATGGAAGGAAGGAGCTAGACCAATTTATCATGATCGATTGGTAAGAGATATGCGAAGTGAGCCGAGAGGAGGTTGCGAGGAGCTCTTACCGAATAGTGGTTAGATCAAAACGTGATGAGCTCGGAAAATGGAAAGACATCAAGCTACGTGGTGAGTATGAAAAAAATAGCTTGTAACAAGCATGAGATGAACATGATTCGAGGAGAGCTTGCGCCACAACACTCACACAAAGGATTTGGCTAACCAAGTTGATCCATTCACCGAGTGAGTTGGTGGAGGAGATATTTCATGGAGGATGATTCGACAAACTCATGAAGAAGAAGTGAGTTGGTTTATAGCTCAAAACCAGTTCACTATGCATTATATGACTTGGTTGATAGATTCATAGGTTTTGGGAATCAACTTGGTTAAATCTCATTCAAGAGAGTGCTTGATCCATGCAGTGAGATAGAGTTGGTTTAGGCAATGAGCTCGTATAAAGGAGATTAAGATAAAGCGATTTGGGTCATGTAAGTAGAAACATTGAGTAGATGTGTGGCAAAAATGACTTGTGGGGAAATGAATTTCATCAAACCGAGTAGATGGGGATCTTGATGGCCAACTCAGTGAGTTGGCTCGGTGAGCCAACCACTGAGTTTGGCTATCTTTTGACTTATTTTCATGGACCCCCATCTTCAATGCATACAATTATTTGGGGGGTCCCACTCATTATTCATTAAATTAATATTTTTAATATTAATATTAATTAAATTAATATTTTTAATATTAATATTAATCAAATTAATTTTTTTATTTAAATATTCATTTAATTAAATAGGGAGATTAATTCAAACTAGTCATTAATGGTACATGGAGGGTTAATTGGTTCAAAAATTTACAATTAATATTGACCATCATGTGCCTTCATTTTAGGAAGTAATTTGTTACTTATCCTCTCTTCTCTCAATGAATTCTTCTATAAATGTAAGTTGGAAGCTGTTCCAATGGGGTTGGATAGGTTAGACATCTTAGACAAGTGTATGTTTTTTTAAAATCCTCTCTCTTCTCGCAAGTTAGCTTTGAGGATGGGGAACTTTCAAGCATCCTTGTTAAGAATGTAATGGAAACCATTGCCTCTTCTAAATGTAATGATGCATTGTGAATTTTTTTTAAGTAATTAAAGTTTGTGTTTTGTGAGTACTCTTAGTCATTTCATCCTTCTATACTTCTTTGTTCCATTCTCATGCTTGCAGGTACACTATGTAAGTTAAAGTTTCTATTACAGGTTCTTGGAGTTCTGTGCTTATCAAGTGGTGGAGTATTGCATGCGATTGAGTTGTGGTGCTTATTCGCCCTTATCAAGTTCATCCTTCTTCACTGGAATACTGATAGATTGTTTTGTCTAATTGATTTTAATAAAGGGAACACATGCTTCCTAGTCTGTGGTATTTTTTTACTCTCTCTAAGTTGCAGTAGGTGAAGTTGACTTGTGGTGCACAACACCCTCTTCAAATCAACCATTCCTATGTCTAGCAACACCCTTTATTTAGTGCATCACCCTCCCTAGTATAGTTTTATTATTTGCAAATATCTATCCCTGAAACCATGAAAATGTTAGCATAGGTCTAGATAATCATTTTATGGCACTCAGAGTAGTACAACACTTAGTTTAGGAAGAGGAAGATGGCCTTCTATATAGGTTCACCTCAAGCCCATGTCCCATAGCTTGAGAGGTGATCCCATGTTACCCAATCACATTGAACGTCCTATTCACATTCTCGACCATTCTAAGGGTGCAGTCATTTGGCGATAACATATTTTTGCATGCTCGATGGGACCAAGAGTTGGTACTTATCTTCTCACGTTCACAAATCAAAGTACCTGGTGAATCTATATCTCTAGATTTCAAATCTCGGTGTGTTTACTTATGCAAATAATTTAAACAAAATATTATACGAGATGAGAAGGAAATTATCAACATATCAAGTTATCCTTGTCTCCTCCAAGGAGAAGGAGAAAAGTAATTTCAACATCACTAGTTATAACATCACCTCGTAGGGGTCATTTAAATCCTCCTTATGGAAGGTTTCCTCAACCTAGGAACAATCAACCTCTTGTTGGTATGGTAGCCCCTGCAAGGAACCAAGTTTTTCCTACTTTCAATGTAAGAAGTCCTCTTAATTTTCTCAATGTGATCTTATACCTAGTGCGGTAATCAAAAATTTTCCCTTTTATATAAGGGAAACACATATTACTCCAATGGAACATAATCTCAATGTAGCCAACATTTTCATAGTACATAATATTATAGAAGATAATGTTACGGTCGACTCTTACTTTAAGGGAAAATCACTTCAGTGGTTTTGTGGGTTATAAGATGGTACTATAACCACTTGGGACGTGTTGGGAGAAAATCTCTATAAAAATGAAGACAAGAGTGATAACCTATCACTCTTGGAACAACTCACTACCATGAAGACAGCTCCCTACGAATAAATGAGTGATTTCAACTTCCAATTCCAAAGGACTTGGAATAGGATTCTGGAACTTATAAAGCCTTCTCCAAATAATACATTATTGTACTATTTGTGAGCCTTGAATAGTGATGTAGAAATTATGATCTAGTCCATGGGAGGGACTACACTACCTGATGCTTACGAAGTTTCCATAAGAGTGGAAAATTCCTTGATTAAGGCTGGAAAGATAGCTTCATGACCGCCAATGTTGTTTTTTCTGAATCTTACAAACACTCATCCTACCATTTCTCCTATCCTATCAACTTCCAAGAAACCAGTTTAGTCTACCCCCTCCCCTTCAAACAATATATTTGAATTCAAGTCACTACTATAAACTTTTGAAATTAGCTCGTTGCACTCAAGAGGTAGCAATTTCAATATAATTATCCATACCAATTACAAAATCATCGGTATTAGTCTAACTATCCTCCTTTTCAAGGGAACAATCATCCTCAAAATAAAGCGCAAGTCAAGATGTGAATGTCGGGCATTTGAAGTTTTGGAACCCTCTTGTTGCTAGCTCATCTAGAGCCATAGTACTGTCTAGAATAATCTAGTTCAAGATTACGAATGGTGTTATCCTTGTTCTCAACCCCACAATAAAAATATTTGTCCCAATGGAGTTCTTAGCCAGGCCCTTATGGTTCAAAGTGTATTTACCCCTCTACAAAGTTAAAAAAATCATCTAAGCAAGAAATAATGAGATCAACCACAGTCACCCAAAGAAACCACTTTGATAAATTGGCAGAAGATTTTTTTGGTTGAATACAAATTCCCCATCGTGGAAGAATAATGCATTCCAAAAAGAGAGCAATGGAATATCAACCTTCCAAATCTGATCAAACATCCACTTCACAACCTCATCCACAAGTGGCGGTTGATAAAGATGTGGGAAAGAAACCACCAAAAACACATGTTAGCCAAGCCACAAGGAAAGAAGGTTCTTCAGGCATCACGAGTACCCAACAAGCACTTTCCAAAAGATGATTCTAATGCCCAAAGAAATATTAGTAAAGTAGGAGTAATCCCTTTAAGTATTGTAGAAAAAATGAAGAAGACCAACCTAAGTGTTACTATGTGGGATGCACTCTCAATTCCTTCTCAAAAAACTTAATAAAAGAAACTCGAAAAGTTTTATTACAACCAATGGATCATCGGATCATGGAGAAGAAAGCTGCTATAAGTGTATGTCGACGAAGGGAAAATTATACCTAAGGAAAAACAATTACCACCATTATATATTTCCCTGATCATTGGTGATCATTTGGTACATAATTGCATGATCACTTTTAGTGTGAGTAGCTCAGTTATGTCCAAGAAAATTATAGACATGTTATGAATATAGTATACACCAGTCTCTAGAGGAGTTGTTCAATTAGATGACACAACAATTTAGATTGTCGGGGTTATCAAAGGACTCTAGCTTACCATCCATGTAGGCCCAAGTTTTTCGTTCACCCAAGACATATGAGTCATTAATCTCCCTCCTCTCTTTATCATCTTCCTATCACGATATTTCACTACCAAGTATGGAAATTTATCTATCGGTCGATTGGTCACATATGATTATCAAGACTCGATACAAAACCAAAGTGACTATAAGGTTCAAACCAATCTTCCATAATAATGTTGAGCTATACACTTCCAATACCATAAATGGGAATTATACCATCGTGATCTAGAAGAATAAGATGATGATCATGAACTGACCACTCTTGTTGAAGAAGTCCCTGATATTGTGCTAGATGAAGTGAGTGGAGATCCTCAGTACGGTCCCTATAATGATGTGTTGGTAAAGGAAGAAGATGGTTTGTTTTATTGGAAGAGATGGGATTGGGTACATACTGCATTCATGAAGAAGGTACGATCATACCATAACTTTTCAAAACAAAAAATAATTCTAAAGGACTGTGGAAATTTTTCTTTAATGGATTGAGGAGTAAGAGTGGATCTAGTGTTGGTGTAGACACCTAAAATTGGTTACCCAATTTAGTGTCCCTCACATTTGTTTACCTTCTCGGGTAACCTAGGGCACGTTCATATCACCATTTCCCCCTTGGGGTATTATTCAATTTGTGATATAAACACCTACCCTAGGTTTAATTCACCCCATTATGTTTTACCCATGAGTAATTAAATATTAACTATTCAATTACACATTTTTACATATATCCTAACCACTTATCTACCCCATATATATTCTATCCATATATCCACCCTATTTCTCCTCCTCCCAAACCGAGTAGTGGGATATTTCCCGTATTTGAGGTGAAAGGATCACTCTCATCTTTCCATAAATTGCTCATTTTGGCCATTTTAGGAGTCTGTTCCCTGATCGGTGCCGAACGGTACTTAGTCGACGACGATTTTTGTAAACGGTGCCGATTTCATCTCGGTCGGCGCCGATTACAAATAGAGGCCCGTAACTCGATTACGGTTGACAGCGATTAGACGGCGAGATAAACAATGAGTTAGACAAAGAGAACAAGAGAGTTTCGAGCATCAAGTCTGAGCATTATCTATCAAGTGAGAGTGAATCCTGTCCAAACCAATCCCTGAGAGGAGTACCGTTACTCTGCTCCTACCACATCGACATTGTGAGTCTTCATCGATCTCTTGGTGACTTTGTTCCTGCATCCAGCATAGGTGGAGCCTTGTCATTATCCCTATGACACTTGCAGATCTAGTGGAGATCGACGATCTAGCCTCCACTGTCTGTTTCTCAATCTTCTTGCAAATTTTCCCAATTCGACACCGATTTATATCAGTTGACATCGACCTGCATCGATCGCCGACGCTGATTTGAATAAGTCGACTCTGATTTTCCTAACCGACACCAATCATCCTGTAGATAGGTAAAAGGACTCGGAGTAAGCTGTTGTGGCAGGATCATAGCACCCCGGATACGAGATCGGGCTTCTAGGTTGATCACTCTAGCATCCAGTGTGATTGCACAACATTTAAACCTCTCTCCAAGTGTGGGACTTGTGAAACTGAGAGAGGAATCTCCAGATTAGAGACCGGTTCCTCAAACTCCTCTCGATTTAGATCTATATTTGCACAACTACGAGAGGTTCGGATCTTAATCCTACTCTAAATTGCAAGGAGACGAGAGATAGAAGTGCAAAATTGAAACTAACTAAAGATGGTGATGCACCAAAAGGAGTGGTGAAACATTTTTTCATGTAAATAGACACAAACCAGAGATTGCAACATAAAACATACATAGGCTGATAAGATATAATTTAGGATCTGAAATGAAGCAAATAATACAAACAAAGGACTGAAACCCATTCACAAAGCTTGCATTATCATTTCCATTATCAAAACCACTGCATTACAACCTTAGAGAGGTATAAAACCTGCTACAATCCTTGGAGAGGTTTGATTCTTCAAAAAATCCTTGTTGGAGGTGAAAGAAGAAGGTTGCTATGTCAAAAGATGTTCCCCCTTTTGAAATGAGCCAAATCTGGCTTTTACATTACATGGGTCGAGCCCATGAGAGAGAAAACGTACAAAAATGTGGGAGCCCATTCCTCATTGACTGCAAATGCATTAAATCAGCATGGAGGACCTTAAAAACCCATACCCTGCCATTTTTGACCAAATTGGAGGAGAATGCGACCCATTCTATATTAAGTTTGGTCGCTGAAATGTCACTTCTGGCCATGAACACGCGTCAGAGCCATTTCTTAACTTTCTCTCTCCATACTGAACCAAAATTCAAGATTGACCCTAGAATCATGTAGAGAATTTTATAAGCTTTCCAATGATATAAGGAATGTGTAAATCGGAGCTCTGGATCGAAAGTTATGGCGATCTGAATATTTAGGGCACAAAACAAGCAAAAAACAGATTTTGAAGTTTTTTTCCGCGCTCTGCCACCTGGACGACACGTGTCGTGCGCTGATTGGATGAGGAATTCTCTCTCCTCCCCTTACCCATGGGTTTTCCTTGAAATTTTTAAATTTTTGTGATTTTGGAACATTTTCCATTTTTTCCCCGCGCACCCGCCACTTGGGACATGTGGCATGATCTGGTTGGAGGACAGGGGCGCGGGGAAGACCTTTGATTTTAGCTTTTCGGCCAAAAATTTTGCCAAATTTTCTAAATCCTCCCAAGCTCCACACTTCCTGCTCCACTTCCTGCTCCATTGGACACATGTCCAATTCCTATTCGCTCGGGCCAACGCTCCAACTTGCTCCCTTTAATACTTGGCCAAAAACACTTAGCCAAAATTTTGTTTCACTCCCCGCGCCGCGAACTCCCCACGGCCCTTAGGACACGTGTCCTATTCTGATTGGCTCAGGCTGACCCTTCAAACCTCACCCTTTTCTCATTCAAACATTTTCCCTTGTGACACGTGGCGTTTCCCGATTTGTCCGCGTGAACTGCCGCTTTTCGTGTCCTCGCGTCCCTTTGGCCGGATGTCCCGAATGCTGGGACAAAGACTTCCGATCCGCTCGATTCGAGCTTCCCCGTCCCTCTTTGAAGTGAAGACACATGGCATGATTTGATTGGCTCTCAGCTCGTTCGGCTTTCTACATCCCACGCATCCCTATGTCCCAACTGTCCTAGACGAAAGTTCCCTGCGCCGGCCGATCCGGGCGGTTCGCATCCTTCACGTCCTCGTAGCCCAGATGTCCCAATTGCTCCAAGTAGTTAGTCAATTTTGTTTTTTTTCCTTTGGCTGGTTCACCCCTTCGCGTCCCTCACGTCCCCATGGCCCAGATGTCCCTTCGCTGCGCGGACCGCCTGGAGGCTTTTCGGCCGATCCGCGCCTCGCGTCCCAACTATCTCTCAACTCTGCGAGGACTAGGACTTAGCCATTTTTCATAATTTTTATTGGCCCAAGCTTGTTTTTTTGTAACTTTTCACCCTTTTTTAGAACTTGCTCTTTTCTTCTTGGACAGAGAGTTTGGAAAAGCCGAGGGAACCCCGAAACATAATTTTTCGCCTTGAGTCAATCTATTTGCCAGGACTTGAGTATTCTAATGTATGTTATCAAAAATTACCCCGGGGTGAATTTTGGATAACAATTTAGCGACTTCGGTGGGGTTACTCTGCCTGCTAGGTAGAAGCTACCAGTTGCTGAAGCGATCCATTGGGCATGGAGTCATCAGATATTTTGTTTAGAACCCCAACTGACTTAGAATGTGTAAGGAGGAAGATGGAATATCACCTGATGGGAGCAAGGATTGCAAAACATCTCCATGGACAGCAAGCTGTGCCAAAGCACTTAGGGAAAACAAAACTAACCTACAACAAAACAATGTGCACAAGCACTTGGAGGAATGAAAATCTAATCTAATATTTACAAGGTGGTATTTTTTCTCTAGAAAGCAACGCTTGAGATAGATTCCATTTACTGGAATCTGTAGTTCTTCACCATCCAATGAGGCCAATTGGAAAGCATTGTTATTCTTGCACTTCGTGACCATGTATGGACCACTCCAAATGGCATCAAATTTTGAATGCCTTCCCAGTTTTGCTCTGTCCACATCCCATTTCAACACTAGATCTCCAACCTGAAAAGATCTATCTTTGGCCTTCCTATCAAAGGTCTTCTTGATCAAAGCTTGATCCTTTTCCATTACTTGGGATGCCTGATTTCTAATTTCTTACAGCTCCATCAACTCTGCATACCTCACCTCCATGGGCTCAAACTCTAGCAACTCCAGCTGCTTCATGAGTTCCAATGTTGGTAACTCAAGTGACATGGGCAAGATTGCCTCTCTTCCATAGACAAGTTTGAATGGAGAGTTACCTGTGGATCTCTTGGGAGTTATCCTATCAGCCCATAAGGCTGATTTTAGTTTGGTATGCCAAGACCTCTGATTCTCATCAAGAGTCCTCCTAATGATCCTCAACAAGTTCTTGTTTGTAGACTCGGCCTGGCCATTACCTTGAGGGTAATAGTTTGATGAAGTGCTTAGGTAGATACCGTTCTTGACAGCCCACTCAGTCACCTTAGATCCAATGAATGCCAATGCATTATCAGAGATTATTGTAGCAGGTACACCAAATCTGGTTGTTATCCCTCATAAAAGTCTAAGATGCTAGACTCATTTGCCTCTTTGAGTGCTACTGCTTCTGTCCATTTGGTGAAGTAATTCGTGGCTGTCAAAATCCATTTGTGCCCTTATATTAAATGGGGATTAATGACTCCAATGAAGTCTAAACCCCATTGCATGAATGGCTGGTCAACTGAGATTGGATGTAATGGAAGGGCAGCAAGTCTCTCTTTTCCTATGAAGAATGCACAATTCTTACACCTCTTGATCCATGCATAGCAATCACTGAAGATTTTAGGCCAATAATAACCAGCCTTCATGATTTTTAGAGCTGTCACTCTTGGTGCAAAATGACCACCAGCTGGTCCACCATGGAACTCTTCCAACACCCTTTGAATCTGATTTGTGCTAATGCATCTCAGCAACACTCCATTCACATCTTTCTTGTACAAAACTCCATCAACAATGGCATACGGGACAACCTGCAATCTGAAGTGTCTCCTTTGGGTCTTGTTCATCTCCGGAGGGCATAGGCCTGTGCCTAGGAAGTGCATAATGCCTTGGGTCCAGCAAGGAGTGGGGGTAGCATCATCTTTTTCTTGATTGCCACTTGGCTCATGGCTGTCTGGATCTGTCATAACAGCATCTTCTTCATTGCATACTTCTCTTTGCTTCCCCAAAACCAGCTGCTCACATAATCCTTTCCCTCTTACCATCTTGGTGATCTTGATCTCAATGTCATACTCCATGACACGGGTGATCCAACCTGCCCTTTTCTCATTCAAATCCTTGTTGAGGAGGAATTCCTTAACCCCAACATGTGAGACCAGCAACTAGACCTTGTTGTTTGAGATTAAATGCTTGAATTTCTTCAAGCTTCTAATTACTGCAAGTACATGCTTCTCAATAAAAGAGTATCTCACCTCATAGTCATCTAGGCTCCGGCTGAAGAAGGCAATTGGCTGCTCATCATTGTCCTTGTTCTGCTGTACCAAGATGGCAGAAATAGTATCATTACCTCCAAATGCATAGAGGATGAAATCCTTGGAGAAAAATGGGTTGATGAGAGTTGGTGCTTGAGAGATAGCTTCTTTGATTGCTTCAAAACTCTCCTTTCCTTCTACTGTCCACTTGAAAGCCATGCTCTTCTTTAACATTTTGGTGATGGGCTTGAAAAGGGCTGCAAAATCTAGGACAAACCTCCGAACAAATTTTATCCTTCCCAAGAAACTCTGAAGGGCTTTCTTGTGGCTTGGCAATGGTAGTGCTCTTATGGCTTCAACCCTCTCTGGATCAATTGCTAATCCTTCTTTGGAGACAATATGGCCAAGGAGATTTCCTTCATGTGCAAGAAAGATACACTTCTTAGGATTCAAAGACACTCCAAATCTCCTGCACCTTGTGAAGACTTGCCTCAAATGAGAGAGGTGGTCTGCTGCATTTTTGGAAAAAATAGTGATGTCATCAAGGTAAATCAGCACCACGTTGTTAATCAAACCTTTGAATGCCATGTCCATTGCCCTTTGAAAGGTAACACCAGTGTTGGATAGCCCAAATGGCATTTTCTTGTATGCAAAAGTTCCCCATTTGGTTGTGAAGGCTGTCTTGAACTAGTCTTCTTCCTTCACCATAATCTGATTGTAGCCTGAGTAGCCATCAAGTAGTGAAAACCTCTCGGAGCCAACCACAACTTGCAAGATTTTCTCCATGGAAGGGAGTGGGTAATGGTCCTGAGAGAGGCTCTATTCAAGTCTCTCGAAGTCAACACACAACCTGATCTCTCCACTCTTCTTCTCGATTGGAACTAAGTTGGCAACCCAACTAGAATGCTTGATTGGGAATATGATCCTTGACTCAATCAGCTTGTCCAATTATTTCCTCATGAGAGGCTCCATGTGTGGATTGGTGGTCTTTGTTTCGCACGACAGCTTGGTATTTGGATCCAATTCGATGGTATGCTGAGCTAAGTTAGGATTGAAACCTTTCAAGTCTTCATAGCTCCAAGCAAACACATCAAGGAACTCTTGACACAGCTGTATGAACTCATACCTTTCTTGTTCAGTTGTCATCCTTCCAATTTGCAATGGTTTGTTCTCTTCTACCAAGATGGATACTGAATCCTCTCTCTTGACCTGAATGTTTGCTTTCTCCTTTCTAAACTGATCATTGGGGTTAAAAATGGACTCCAAAGTGATAAGTCCCTTGGGCAGCTTGTTAGTTCTCAGCTATACCACTTGGTCACCATACTGCTGTTCCAATCTTTCTTGATTCTTGGCTGAGAACTCAGCTTCTTCTTGTAAGAAATGGATGATTTGTTGGTCATTTTCAAACACTTTCCAACTGACATTGTTATCTGGCACTGAAGGCCTCACAATCACATGGATGTTTGGCTATACCTTGTCTTGTTGAATGCTTTCCACAATGTCAAAGATTTCCCCTCTTCTTTGTAAGCTCGTCACAAGAGCTTGATTCTCTTTCCTAGGAATGGATTTGATGCCAAAACCCTCAAAATCTTCCATGAGGTCCCACACCCTGTTCTTGTAGCACTTGAGAAGATCATTTTTGGTAGCATGCTGTCCCTTGACCTGATTTACAATCAATTCACTGTCCCCAAAGACTTGCAAGTTCTTTATTGCCCAATGCATCCCTTGCACCAAGGCTTCATATTCAACAGTGTTATTGGAGCATGCAAACTGAAATCTAAAAGCTGAATAGTACTTTACTCCTTGAGGTGAAACAAGCATGGCTCCACCTCCTACACCTTGTCTACTCCTTGATCCATCAAAAAATAGCTACCATACCTCACTGTCATCCTTGTGGCTTGGCTTGGTAATGCTAGGAATAGGCTGATTTTCTTCATGTATGCAATAGAGCCCTAGCTCAGATTCTTCCACTTCTTGATAAGGATCAAATGCATGTACCTTGTTTACCCATTCATCAAGAGTTAGATCCAGGATGCTTCCAACCTTGGTGTCAGCCTCATTAGTGCTTGGGTGATCTTCTTGATCAAATGCTGAGCAATTGGCATTAATCTGACTTGGAGTGTAAGGCTCAATATGGAAGTTTGCAATAGGTTCAGACTTGATTGTAGCCTTAGTTCCATACCTCATTCTGAACAAAGCATGTGTGACCAATCAGCAGAAAAATATCCCCCAATCTTGGCTGTGAAGTCCCTTGACAAGCATAGGGCAAAGAGTGGTGGGAGGTCTATGACTGATACATCTTGTAAAAGAACAACATTTGGACATGCATGCAAGGTAAGACTCAAGTTTCTAATCACTCCAACTGTTGCTACTGCTATCCCATCCAGCTGCACTACCCCTTTGGATATTGTTTCATACTGGAGCCCTAGCTGATCAGCTATTTGTTTAGGCATTACTGAGCTACTTGCCCCGGAGTCTATCATGCAATTGTGCACTAGCTGATTTCCAATGATTAATGAAACATAGAAAGGAGGGGGCTTCAACATTTTACCTTGCTGTCCTCCATGATTTCCTTCAGGCTGGGCAGCATTTGTAAGCACTTTGTCTTGCATCTGAACTTGCTGATTCAAAGTTGGCTAGTCCTTCATGGCAGCTTGCAGTAGATCTCTTTGGCTTGGGATAGATAGGGATTCCCACATTGATATATTGATGTTTGTCTTCTTCATCTGATCAATGATACTAAATGGTGATGAAGGATCCCTTTGTTGTCCCTTGGTTTGCACATTCACTCCTTGTACATGGGCAGCAACAACTGGTATTTGAGTTGGCCTAGGGGCTGTCCTTGGCTGCCCTTGTGCATTTGAAATTGGACTTTGCTTACCAACCATTTGTGGAACCATGGAAGGTTGTGGATTGGTTGGGGCTAATGGCTGTTCTTCACCCAAATTTCTCCTTTTTGACCTTGTGTTGGCTGCAACACCTTGAGAAACTGCCTGGTTCATGCCACAAAAATCCTCTCGCTTGCAATTTACCAATGTGGTGTCATTTGGGGCTGATTGCTCTTTGGAATGTTTCTTGTTGTCGGTTGTTTCCTTGATCGCCCTCATCCTCCACACCAGTAGTTGTCACCATTAGTGCTTGATTTAAAGCACCATTGAAGCACATGGATTGGTTATGAGGCTCATTGCATGGAAAACACCAATCATACTCACAGGCAATGTTGTTTTGTGTAGGCACCAATGCTTTGGAGGCGGATATGGCATTTGGATTATAGGGCTGAAATGGTCTATTGGCAGGAGGCCTTGTTTCATTCATATTTGCAACTGGATTAGGTAGCCTTTGTGGTTTGTATGGCTTCCTATTAGGCTGATCTTGGGGTTGATGAGAAGGTCTAAAACCTTGGGCCTGCTGCCTTTTGAGAGTAACCAGCTCATTGCCTAGGTTTTGCAATTGCTTCATGACTTCTTGAAGCTCATTTGGGGCACTCGGAGATGAAGTGGAAGCTTCATTTGAACTCTGATTTCTAGGAGTGGGAGAAGGAGCCAAATTAGGTGCTTGATTGGTGTTTGGGCTCTCTAAACTTGGAAACAATGGCATGGGAGGTCTAGGGGCAAGTTTTCCAGCTTGGATCAAACAATTTTCAGCCCTAATGCAATCAATTTATAAGCCATAGGGATAGTTATGCCTCCCATGGACTGAATCAACATAGAAATATCAGAATTTAGAGCTTTGAGATAATAGAGAAAATCACCTTTTGCTGTTGGCCTAACTGCCACTAGAATTCTCTCCCAAGTCTTTTGAAATCTGAAGTTGAAATCGGTCAGCTGCTCATTGGGAGCTCTCTTGATAGTTGTCAGCTGCTCCAAAAGAGACAAGTTGTCTCCCTTTTCTCCAAATTGCTCATGAAGTGCTATACATAGCTGATTCCAATTTGTGATAGAACCAGCTCTAAGGCTCCTAAACCATTGCAATGCTTTCCCCTTGAATGAAGACGTCAGCAACTTGACAACCACTTACATCTCATTGATTTCATGGATTGCACAAAGGTTAGCAATATCTTTAACATGATCACCTGGAGTAGTCTAATTTTCTCCAGTGAAGTAGGGAATGTTCTTCAAGGCTGCAATAGGAATTGGATGTTGTGCATTGAGGGCAAGTGGGCTGCTTCCTGTGAAGTTGACATAGGGGTTGTTTTGTGCCATTCTAATTGGTCTTAAAACCCTTGTTGACTGAATGAAAGGCCTACCAGGTGGAGGAGTTGAGAGAGTTTTGTTTGGTGGAGATGGAGACCTTTGAATCCTTCTTCCTCTTTACCTTCTTCTTGGAGATAATTGCAGGTATTCAAACAGCACTTCTTCTTCTCCAACTCTTGACCTTGTGGTGACTCTTCTCATGAGTTTTCAGGCCTGCACTGCTGAAACCAGTTGATTCTTCCCCTTGGAGTCACCAGATATGCAAATAATAGCTATTTTCAAGCAAGAAAATTGCAGCGGATGCACATCAACTTTTCTCGCAATAAAAATAAGACCTCTAGTCTCCCACCGGTGTGCCAAACCTGTTGTGGTAGGATCACGGCACCCCTAGATACAGATCGGGCTTCTAGGTTGATCACTCTAGCATCCAAAGTGTGATTGCACAACATTGAAACCTCTCTCCAAGTGTGGGACTTGTGAAGGCGAGAGAGGAATCTCCAGATTAGAGACTCGGTTCCTCAAACTCCTCTCGATTTAGATCTATATTTGCACAACTACAGAGGTTCGATCTTAATCCTACTCTAAATTGCAAGGAGACAGGGATAGATGTGCAAAAATTGAAACTAAATAAAGATGGTGATGCACCAAAAGGAGTGGTGAAACATTTTTTCATGCAAATAGACACAAATCGAGATTGTAACATAAAACATACACAAACTGATAAGATATAATTTAGGATCTGAAATGAAGCAAATAATACAAACAAAGGACTGAAACCCATTCACAAAGCTTGCATTATCATTTCCAATATCAAAACCACTGCATTACAACCTCAGAGAGAGGTATAAAACTTGCTACAATCCTTGGAGAGGTCTGATTATTCAAACAATCACTTGCTGGAGGTGAAAGAAGAAGTTTTCTATGCCAAAAGATGTTCCCCCTTTTGAAATGAGCCAAATCTGGCTTTTACATTGCATGGGTCGAGCCCAGGAGAGAGAAAACATACAAAAACGTGGGATCCCATTCCTCATTGACTGCAAATGCATTAAATCAACATGGAGGACCTTAAAAACCCATACCCTTCCATTTTTGACCAAATTGGAGGAGAATGCGACCCATTTCGTATTAAGTTTGGTCATTTGAAATGTCACTCGGCCATGAACACGCGTCAGATCCATTTCTTATCTTTCTCTCTCTAGACTAAACCAAATTTCAATATTGACCCCGGAATCATGTAGATAATTTTATAATCTTTCCAATGATATAAAGAACGTGCAAATCTGAGCTCTGGATCGAAAGTTATGGCGATCCGAATATTTAGGCACAAACAGGCAAAAACGGATTTTGAAGTTTTTTCCGCACTCGCCACCACAGACGACACGTGTCATGCGCTGATTGGATGAGAAATTCTCTCTCCTCCCCTTACCCATGGGTTTTCCTTGAAATTGTTGACTTTTTGTGATTTTGGAACATTTTCCAATTTTTCCCCGCGCCTCTGCCACTTGGGACACGTGGCATGATCTGGTTGGAGGATAGGGGCGCGGGGAAGACCTTTGATTTTAGCTTTTGGCCAAAACTTTTGCCAAATTCTCTAAATCCTCCCGAGCTTCGCAGACTTCCCTACTCCATTGGACACGTGTCCAATTCCTATTCGCTCAGGCCAACGCTCCAACTCGCTCCCTCTAAAACTCGGCTAAAAACACTTATCCAAAATTTTGTTTCGCTCCCCGCGCCGCGAACTCCCCACGGTCCTTAGGACACGTGTCCTGTTCTGATTGGCTCAGGATGACCCTTCAAACCTCACCCTTTTCTCATTTAGACATTTTCCCTTGTGACACATGGTGTTTCCTGATTCGTCCGCGGGCCTGCCGGCTTTTCACATCCCTCGCGTCCCTTTGGCCCGGATGTCCCGAACTGTCTGGGACAAAGACTTCCAATCCACCCGATTCAGGCTTCCCTATCCCTCTTTGAAGTGAAGACACGTGGTGTGATTTAATTGGCTCTCAGCTCCTTCGGCTTTCCGTATCCGCGCATCCCTATGTCCCAACCTGTCCCGGGACGAAAGTTCCTCGCGCCGGGTGATCCAGGTGGTTCGCGTCCTTCACGTCCTCGCGACCTGATGTCCCAACTGCTCCAAGCAAGTTAGTCGATTTTGTTTTTTTGCCTTTGCCGGTTCACCCCTTTGCGTCCCCATGGCCCAGATGTCCCTTTGTTACGTGGACCGCCTGGAGGCTTTTCGGCGAGATCCGCGCCCCGACGTACCATTGCCCTAGTGCTGCAAGGACTAGGACTTAGTCGTTTTCATGATTTTTCCTGCCCAAGCTTGTTTTTTTTTGCATCTTTTCACCCTTTTTTAGAACTTGCTCTTTTCTTCTTAGATAGGAGAGTTAGGAAAAGCCGAGGGAACACTAGAGACATGATTTTTCACCTTGAATCAATCTATTTGCCACGGGACTTGAGTATTTCGATGTATGTTATCAAAAATTACCTGGGGTGAATTTTGGATAACAAGAACATTAATCCAACATTATTTTCAAAATTTCCTATTTTTCGCTGCTTTCTATCTCTTTGTTTAGATTCGGATTCGTTATTTTTTATCATAAAATCTAGTCATTTACGTACATATTTTATCATGTATGCTTCTTTCCTTAATTAAAAATGTGGTGACATCCACCGAGGAGCTTATCGCTTATTGGACCCACTTTTGGGTAGTCCACCCAAATATCTTTTAACGTTGTCTTTTTCTGTCAAGCATCTATGTCTCACAGGTTTCTGGATCTACTTTGTAGGATCGCTCGTGTGTGCCCGTCTTGTCTACATCAGTTTTCTTTTCCATCTACATCTTTGGATCTTGTCGTATCAATCAGGTATCGATTTCATTTGAGTTTTTCAGGGTTTTTGTGTTTAGTTTGGTACATTAACTTGGACAGGTAACAAGCATGAAATTCTTGATCTACATTCTGGCATGCCCGGTGGGACCCAACCAAAGTCCCTTATTGGTAAGTTCATTTCTTTTCTAGTTTTGAGCTTTTGTTTTTCAAAGAGTAGCAAATTTTTCGTTTGATTTCAAAATTGCATTTTTTTATCCATCTCTTTATGCAAGAGTTGTTATTTTCTCGAAGGTTTTTTTTTAGTTCTTTGAAATAGAAATTTCCATTCTGTTATCATCTGGATATATCTTTTTGGATTGGTTTGTGTGTTTGCTTAACCTTTTCTTGCGGAGTGCTTTGCTTGTTCATGGGATTTTTCGAGGGGAAGAGCTCAAAATGTACTTTTTGAAGTCCACATACCTTGGAGAGATAAATATATAGGTATTTCTCTTTTACGGTGTTTTCTCCTTTTTAGGAACTAAAAAAAAATAAAAATGAAGACTTTGTTTGTTTGTTTTCTGTCACATTCAAACATTTCGATTTTGGTGCTTAAAAAGAATTTAATCGCATTTGGGAAAGAATTTGTTTGACTTTTCCTCATCAAAAACAAACACTTCACTTTTAAGTGCTTAAAAGGAACTCTGTCTTCATCATTTTCTTGTGTGTTTTTCATCTAGTTTTAATTAGGTCGGAAAATTTATCAAAATTGGTAGTGACACTATTTGATTTTTATTTTTCACCCTTGCACACAAAGCTAAAATCACTAGGTATAAAGCATTTAAACAAGAATTCCTCCCGGCCTCGCCTACTTGGAAGTGACATCCAAGAGGAAGAGCCTACATGGTACCGGGCCACGTTATAAATTCATGGAAGTTCGGTATATATATGGCAAAGCACCCGACTCCTTATCGTAGCGGTGTGTGAAGTGCGGGGTAGGCCCCTATATCAAGCCACGACGGTCTTTTATTGAAGTGCCTTGGGACTCCTCACCAAACATTCCCCAAACCATCCTTAGTTTGGCTATCTGAGTAGTTCCTATTCTAAAAAGCCTTCCCTAATATTTTCTTTCTTAAAAGCATAAAATTTAAAAGAGATAATCACCTACGCTGCTTGAATTTTCTGTGCATTAGTTAGGTCAATCTTCTTTTTTGCTATATTTCTCGCTTGTTTATGACGGTCATCACTGATTACAATCTAGAAGAATGGCTCAAATGGCCACTTCTTCTTCCAAGATCACCACTATTGTGGATGTTTCGGCACCGCCCGGATCTTCCTCGAGATCACTTGTTAGTTGGTTCCCCATCTTGGTCATATAATCCTTTCTATCGGTCTAAAGCAATCCCTTCACGTCCAACTTCCCCTAGTCCTTCAGAAATATCATCTGCTTCTGACATAGAGTATGTTCCTCGTGGGGACCCTGAATTTCAGGCACTCCTTGATCGGAATCCAATAGCCCTTATGGACTATATAGTACATAAGTCCATTCAAATATATGATCAGGGACCACCAATCCAACAAATTTACGATTATCCTTGTGAACCATCCCAGGATTTTGTAGAACAGTTGGCCTCCTTTTTCTCACCTCGAACCACGGAAGAGGGTGGCGCACCTATACCTCCTTTTTCTCTTCCACCAACCATGATGACTAGTTCACAAATAGTCTTGCCTATTCCTAGCACCGCAGTTACCTTGGCTATCCCACGGCCTACTTCTGAGAATTCTTCTACCTTAGCTATAATGGGCACATCTGCACACTCACAAATTGCTATTAATTCTTCTATGTCATCTATTGCGTCTCGTGGTCGTATCTCTTGGTGAATCAACCCCTTTTGTGAGTCGGTTGGTTCCTTTTTCTCATCCTCCACCTCATCTTTCTTCCAATGCTCCAAATGACAGTGACCTTTACCCATCCTCTAAAGCATCGTGCCCTTAATAACCAATCGGTAATCAAAAGCCTCATTCAAACTTTGTTCCCCACCATGTCCAATCAAGTCAACAACCATGTTCCTCAATCCATTCTGATTCAATCAACAAGTGTAGGAGCCCATCAATCACGGGCTCCGTCTTTCATTCAACCACCTTTTCCTCAACTGCTTTGTCATTTCATGCTTTTGCCTATACATAGGCTCCTTCATAGAAAATACATCATCGGGCATCACCCGTAACCCCGGTTATTCCTCTTACCATCCTACTAATCAACAGATGAATCCCCCATTAACACCTCAACAAAATCCACCATTCGTTTCTTATGTAGGGCATACTAGCATACCTCCTCCTCAATCAAGTGGTCTAGATTCTTTTCAAGAAAACCATAGACACGGAGGCATCCACCAAAGGGGTTCATCCCTCATACTCTTTTGAAGAAGTATGCAATGAACTGATTCATCCATCGGTGGCTCTTAAGCCTTATCCTCCCGAATGGGAACTAACTAAATTTTCAAAATTTCATATTCGGGAGGACCCTCAATAGCATCTCATGAGCATTCAAACACACTTGCTACCTTATAGTCTAGGATCGGGAGCTTATGCTTTGTACTTTCCCTATGTCTCTCATGCAGAGCTACTTTACACTAGTATAATAACATTCCCCAACATTCCTTGTTTTCTTTCTCTCAATTGGCCCAGATGTTTGTTGAAAATTTTCAATAAATATCACACATAAGATCTCGATTACAGATTTTTATAACATTCGCCAATGTGATGATGAGTCTATTGCAGAATTTTTCGCTCGTTAGAGAGGGTAATAAACCAATTGTCTTTCTCCCTTCCTAAATCTCAACAGATCGAGTTGTTTACTCGAACTCGTGCTAATCATATTTCTTCCACCTTAAGGATCCAGACCTTTCACACATTTGAAGAAGCCTTTATGATGGCACGCAAACTTGAATCTCGCGCTATCAACAAGGGAAGTTAAAACTTCATTCTAAATCTAAACCATATTTTTCTCGGTTTACAAAATCAAGCCCTTCCACTTCTAAAGACAAGAATCGGGATCCACCAATGCTATCGTATTAAAAACACCACAAGCCGATAACATTTCTAATCAAACACCATGGAAAGACTCTTCATCTTCTCGAAAAGGACCCTTGTCATCTCGATCTTTTACTTGTTGGGGAATCATATGCCTCTATCTTGGAAAAAATGTTGGAAGTTCACATGATTGAACTTCCCCCTATTAGAAATTTTGATGAAAGCCGAGAACGTCCATTCTGGTATAGGGAAAATGACTTCTGTCATTATCATAGAACCAAAGGTCATGACATTGAATGATGTCAGACCTTCAAGAATCTTGTCCAGAAATTCATTGATAAAGGAAAGCTCATTTTGGATAACCCAAATGCTCCCTCAAATCAGGTGCTTGACATGTTTAAACAACCTTTTCCCAATCATTCCCTAAACCATGATGCTTCAGGGTCTCAAAAACCAAACACTCATACTATCAGCTTCATTTCTACTGAAGAATATTCTTCTAAACCTGAGCCATCTATGAGCACATCAATAGAATCGAACCTCCGCCACTCTACTAATCATCGGGATTCCGCCATCTTCGGATAGCTCGTCTTTGAGTATTCCCACATTGTTAGAGAAAGATTCACCTCCTCTCGCCTCTATATCTAATCTTCCATCTATGCCCGAGACTATGTCCTCCTCATCTATCTCATCGTCGACATCTTTTCGATGCTCGAGATATTTACATCCCTTTGAGTTTCCACTACATCTACACATATACTGTTTCTCCCATTTTCACCGCAACTATACCATTCGTAAACATACCTATAGTTGTACTAACTTTGATGAAAGTGTCTTCAATTTTAACTCTTCCCGTCTCCTTTCCCATAGTAGTTACACCCACAATTACTATACCAGAAGTATCTCCCTCACAAGGAACTACTTCTTCATCATCCACTTCTTCCATCATTGATACTATTTTGCCTATTAAAGGAAATATAAAGAAATAGTAACAGCACCTACACTCTTGGTTCCTAAACTTAAACCGAGACAACTAAGATCTAATGATACATCATCCGTATCTCCCCATTTTCTTCCCCAAAAAGGTTACAATCACCTTTCTTGTTGAATTTGTCACCATCCCCGAAAAGGAAAACCCATATTTCAAACAATCAAGACTCTTAGTGCTTTCCCTCAAAAATCTCTCTCTACGCCTCATAAAAGATTGGATTTGTCTACGGAGAAGGTGTCTTCTTCTATAACACCATCAAAACCATCATCTTCTTCTACAACACCATCTTCACCAATGCCTCGTAAAGTGGACTTACCTACTAGAAAGGCATCACCTCTCTTATCAGGACCATCGTCTTCGTCCCCAAAAGATAGGGCACCTGTTGTTCCTCCGATCAGACATACTTTGGGAGCTTCCTCTTCATCTAAATCAGCATTATCTAAATCATCATCTGTTTCAATCAAGCAGCCTTCTTTATTTCTAAAGACCACAACACTTGTTACATCTCCATCATCTTCCAAATCTATCTTAGGAGCTCCTCCACCACCGAAATCAATCCAGTATCACTCACTTCCATCTCAAGTGCCCAAGGCTACTCCTCCCGATGTCCTGGAAAGGTAAGATGATCCCTAAAAAGACTGTTAAACTAGACATGCAGGTTCTTTTACCTCGGCAATATGTTGAGGTAAAAGAGGCACCTTCGTCATCTCTATCCTCATCTTTGTCTACCGGATTCTATACTAAAATTCTTCGCCAACTTATCCAAGCTTCATCCATATCCCTTCCCCGATCAAACCCTATAATCCTAAAGGAGTAAAACCTTCCTGGTTCAACTCTGATTTGATTTGTGCTTACCATCGCACTCCGGGTCATGACACCGAGGGATGTAAAGCTCTTCAATCTATCGTTAACAACCTCTTGGAAGAAAGTGATCTTCTTTTGGAAGAGGAGGAAGAACAAGTATCTACTATTGTCCCAACTTCATCTGAACCTAAATAGTCCACTCATACCTCTAGTTCTGTTAATTCCACTATGGATGATCTTCCACCTTCTCAAATCGACACAATTCATATCACCACTAGAACCCAACAGTATGATAATCCATCATCATATACACATCTCGACCACGGGTTGTCATTTCTGTAGCCCCCGAAGGAAATATTCCTTCCTCATCAGCCTCAAGACCTTAGGTCTCTATTTGTGCTTCACCTCGGGCTCAAATTCCTGTGTCAGTTGAGGAGAGTGTTATGAAACAACTCACCCATGCTCCGGTCAAAATGTCTCTTTTTGACCTCATTCAATCTTCTCCGCAGCATCGCTAGGCTCTAATTGATAATCTGCGTCGCATCGCTGTGAATTCAGATGAGCCCCAACCTTTTGAGATGGTTGTTGGATTGAATAGACCATCAACCGCCATTTATTTTGAGGATTCTAAAATACCTCCCCTTTCTACCGAGGATTTAGAGGCTCCTCTTTTTATCACGGTTCAAATCAACAACACTACATTAAAACGCACTATGATCGACAGTGGTGCTACACTCAACGTCATTTCTTCCCACACATTCGAACAACTTAAATTACCTAAGAATGTAGTGTCACCACCACCTTTCGCCCTTCGATCATTTAACGATCAGCTGGCAGTTACTTTAGGAACTGTGGTCCTGCCCATTCGGGTAGGTAAAAAATTACTTCACGAGCTCTTTTACATTGTTGAAGGAAAATTCCACTACAATATGATCCTAGGACGCTCTTGGATTCATACAATGCATTGTGTCCCATCAACCCTCCATCGATTCTTAAAATATCAGTATGAGGGAAAAATCTATACTCATCCAGGAGATCCTTTTCCTTCTGCACAATGCAACATGACAACAGTCTGCCCCTCTAAAGAAGGATGCTTGTTCTCCTGGCGAGGCTTCATCCTCTTCCTTACCTACAACTAAATTACCAAATTTTCAAAATATGGAAGAGACATTGCAGTGTTTCTTGCTAGGAGAACTTCCTCTTCTTTCTTTTGATGCCCATCTCAAGCCTAATGAGTATGGTACACCAGAGAAACAACTGAATATCAGCCGGTCTTGGTCACATTGTCACCATTAGTCTACCCAATCAACGAACTAACTTCATTTATGGTGGTCTTGGTACACCTCACTATCGCCTGATTCTCCCCTAGAGCCAAACCTTATTCAACAGGGTTTGATTGTCTACAGAATCCCACGTTTGCAAAAATGTATTTATATCAATGCGTGTGGAAGGGCTTTGGCCTGGGAAAATATGAACAAGGTGTGCATGACCTCACATCTATTCCAACTCTTAAACCACATCAAAAGTTTTGTTTAGGATTTAAACCTCTCGAAAGGCCACCATCACCATTCTCAATGAGCCTCTTTCCATTGAGGAACCATCTTCTCTCGTCAAAGTCGAAACATTATTTGATGAGGATGATGCCATTTACATTCCTTCTAACTTTTTTTTAGTCAATACCATTTCCTTAGGACCACCGACCTACAAAACTAATGAAAATCCACTTCCATACCGTTAATCTTCCTTGGAATAGTTAGAGACGATTCTCCCACTATCAACACTATCCACCTGTGCGGATGATGACCGCATCCTCACCTATCTGGGGGAAGAGGATTCCTATCTTCCTAAAACCATTCCTTCTGACACGTCTACACTTCTCAATGAAGCCACTGTCAACCTTAATATAGGGACTTCTAAAGACCCTCACATCATTAAGGTTGGCCAATCCCTTAATCCACAGGAGTTAGGAGACTTCACCACTTTTCTTTCCAACCATCGTCAAGCCTTTTCTTGGTCATATGAGGATATGCTAGGACTCGATCCTGATATCGTGGTCCACAATATCATTACTCTTCCCAACATCAAACCAGTTAAACAAAAATTGCGTAAAATGCACCCTCGAGTAGCCCTTCTTGTTAAAGAAGAGTTGCAGCGCTTGCTTTCTGCTAACTTCATCCAACCCATTGATTATCCATAATGGGTTTCAAATGTAGTACCAGTAACTAAAGCTACTAGAAAAATTTGAATTTGTACCAACTTCCGGGATCTTAATCTTGCTTGTCCAAAAGATGATTTTCCTCTACCTAATATCGACCAACTAATGGATTTAACTACGGGTCACGAGATGCTTTCTCTTATGGATGGTTTCTCTGGGTATAATCAAATTCTCATCGCACTAGAGGACCAACATAAGACTTCCTTCATAACTCCTTGGGGAATTTTTGTTATTGTATCATGCCTTTCGGTCTTAAGAATGCAGGAGAAACTTATCAACGAGAAATGACCTACATCTTCCACGATCTCTTACACAAAACGTGGAAGATTACGTCGAAGATCTCCTTGGTAAATCCAAACTCCATCAAGATCATCTTCTTTTCATTCTTGCACCTCTCTTTGAGAGGCTTATTCACTTTTGTCTTTGTCTAAATCCATCTAAGTGTGTGTTTGGCATTCTCACTAGTAATTAAGCTTTATCATTTCTATTAGGGGTATTGAAGTAGACCCGCAAAAATAAAAGCTATCCTTGAGATGCCTCCCCTTCTAACTTAAACCAACTCCACACAGTCTTCAAGGACACCTTCAATCGGTAAGGCGTCATTTTATCTCGCAATCAATCGGACCGTTGTCAACCTTTCCATCATCTCCTCCATAAGAATGTTCATTTTGAATGGGATGAGCATTGCTAAAAATCCTTTGATGATCTCAAAGCTTATCTTCTTTCTCCACCTGTGCTTACACCTCCACACAAGGGGGAGCCATTCTATCTTTATATCTCTCGTGATCGACCATGCTCGGGATCCATGATCTCGCATCGGGATGCTTGTGGTAAAGAACAAGCTATCTATTACATCAGTTGTACTCTCCATGAGTATGAAACATGCTATTCTGAAGCTGAAAAGCTGTGTTGTGCTCTCTTCTTTGTAACTTCTAAGCTTCGTCACTACCTCCTCGGTCATAAAACTTACTTTGTCACAAGTGTCAATCCACTCAAGAAAATGCATGTGAAGCCTTATCATAATGATCGTATCACTCGTTGGCTCATGCTTATAACAGAATTTGATCTCAAATTTATCCCACAAAAATCTATCAAGGGTCGGGTCATTGCAGACCAATTAGCTAATGCTCCTCTTCTTAACACTCAAGACCCACCCTCTCGCTCAATTCCCGATGAGTATATCCAACAAATTGATTTCAGTCTTTCTCCTTTTAAAGTGAAACTCTTCTTTGATGGATCCAAATGCCAGCAAGGGGGAGGTGCAGGTTTCGTTATGATTCCTCCTTGGGGTGTACCTATCCCAGTTGCACACAAACTTAACTTTGAGTGTACCAATAATATGGCTGAATATAAAGCTCTTGTTTTAGGTCTTCAAAATTCCATTAATCTTGGTGCGCACCATATTGACATCTTTGGTGACTCACGAACTCATCGTTAATCAAGTCTTTGGTGTCTATCAATGCAAGAATTACCTTTGATAAATTCACTATCCAAGCTATTCCTTTTGTGAATCGATTCGTAGATATGATGGCTTCTTTAGCCTCACTTATTTCACCTTTTACCGAAGACTCGCGATTTTATGTGGCTGTGAAATGATTAGACCAACCATCTCATCTTAGGCAACTGACTTCAATCAATGTCGTTACAACCAATCCTCTACAAACGTGGTTTTGATGGTATTTTGATTCGGTGCCTCAAAACCCCTGAATCATCTAAGGTTATCTAGGAGGTCCATGACGGTATCTATGGTGGACATTTTAGTGGTTTGGCCATAGCTAAACGCATCTTATGCTTAGGCTATTATTGGCCTTCTCTTAATCGAGATTGTTGCAAATACACTAAGAAATGTGTCAAATGCCAACAACATTCCAATCTTACGCATATCCCTAGTCAAGCTTTGCAACCTGCGACATATTTGTGGCCTTTTTCATAATGGGGTCTTGATCTCATCGGTCTTATCAATCCCCGCTCTTCACAGTGTCATCATTCTATCATTACTACCACATAATACTTTACTAAGTGGGTGGAAGCTATTCCCCTTCCCTCAATAAAGGCGAAACTGATTGTTGATTTTGTCTATCAACACATCATTTGTCGCTTTGGTATTCCACACAAACTCATCACAGATAATGGTAAATCTTTCAAAAATGTCGATTTACAAAATCTCTGTGACGCTTTCAATATGAAACTCATATTTTATTCTCCATACTATCCCTAAGCTAATGGCCGGGCCGAAGCTTACGATAAAACTTTGCGTAACATCCTTGCAAAGGTAACTAGTTGAGCTAGTAGGGATTGGCATTTACATATCCCTTTTGCTCTGTGGGATTATCAAACTAGGATTCGTACTCCTACTGGTGCTACTCCCTTCTATCTCATCTATGGGTCTCGAGGTGTTCTTCCTTTGGAAGTCCCTATCCCATCTCTTCGTGTTTCTCTCAGAGAATTTGTTTCTGATGAGGACTATCGTCAAGAGTGTCTAGCGCAGCTTGAGTTGTTAGATGAGTGGCATCTCAATGCTCTTGAACATCATCAAGTCTATCTTGAGCATGTAAAATGTGATTACAACAAGCACTTGCGGCACCGTGACTTCAAAGTTGGTGATCTTGTTCTTAAAGAAAACCAAAATGTCACTACACTAGAATGGAGTCAGCGTGGTAAGTTTGCTCCTAACTGGATGGGTCCATACGTGGTTACTCATAAATATGGATCTGGGGCTTACCATCTATCTTCCATGGATGGCGTACCTGAAATGGAACCTATTAATGCCTTGCATCTAAGGCCCTTCTACTATTAAAATCTATCTTACATGTTCTTAGTTGCAAAACAGATCTTTCATCCATCTATAACCAGTCATACCTTTTTGTAGTGATTTAGAACTATGTGGTTCTCTACGTTATGTCTTTTTCTACCTTAAAATATGAGTACCACGGCTCTACTCATGGAATTTTTCTTATGGATATGTTCCTCCTCATGGTAGGAACACCTTAATCACTTCTTCATTTGTCCCAAGTGTCTATCTTAATCAAATCTACTTAGGGCATGAGTACGTGTTTGTATACATTTTCTTTCCCTCTATCTGATCTATCTAGTCTAAACTCAGCTTCCTCCCAAAAAAAAAAAGAAGATGCTATCCAAAATTCCTAAAAGATAGACTGATCCCTTGAAGGATAGCTATCCATGCATTATTAAGCAAATCAAAAGATATAGACCATACCCTTGAAGGATGGCTATCATTAAATTCAAACTACGCACGTTCCCTTGAAGGACGGCTATTTCTCTCATGGAATTCCCAGGGCTTCTCACATTGATCAGCCTTTTAGTAACAGACTTCCTCTTTGGCTAGTTTGTTCACTTTTTAGCATCACTGAAAGACTTCCCCGTATCGATCAGTCTTTCCACATCTAGCAAACTTCCGCATTGATCAGTTTGCTTTTCTATCAAAACAAACATCATGAAGCTGAGATATAAGAACTTTTTTTCGATCATATGGAGAACCCTATTTTCCCAATATGAGCATGTATTCTATCCTTTTGTAAATTTTGACAAGATACATACTTACTTCTCCTTCCCTTTACCTTCTAGATCTGGTTTGCATTAGCTAGTGTCGAGTTTATTTTAACCTCATATATGGCCTTGTATGCATGGTCTTTTGGTTTCCTATCAAAATTCTCTATTTATGGTTGGTTAGGGCCTAACTTATTATTATTTTTCTTATCTAGGTGTATTTCCTTTATTTTCCATTATCATTTCTTATTCATCTAGTTAAATTGACATTTAACATGTTAATTTAGTCAAAATCTATCATCTATCTAATTTCATCTTATCTACTTTTTCCAAAAGAAAACATATCATAGCATGTATTATCAACACATGTGGATCTATCTATCTATTTTTCATCAAAATTCAATTAAAACATCTTAAATATATCAAAATCTATCAATCACATCTATCCATCTATCATCTAAAAACATGTCCATCCAAGTTACACTACATCTGTCTATATCTAGTTCTCATCAAAATTTAATCCACATATCAATCACATCACATCAACATCGCGTCTATCTATTCTATGAATATCAGATCGCACCTATTTATCATCTATCAACATATGTCTATATCCATCACAGTTACATTACATCTATCCATGTCTATCGAAATTAAAAGCATGAGTACAATCATTTGACAAAGAAAATGATGAATCTCTATATATATACATGAGTATCTATACAACAAAGAATGGGTGGCTTTAAATCAATCCATCTATATCATACATCAAAAATACCTTCAAATCGAGGCTACATCAATACATCAATACAACTATATATATATATATATATATATATATATATATATATATATATCAATCTCTAAATCATAAAATCCGATGGGTGGAAGACACTATCTTCTCCACCCTCCTCTGGACTAGGATATCTCTCCTGGCCGCCGCCTATCGAACTAGAAGTGCCTTCTATTGGGGGCCTACCTCCACCTCGCCCTCTCCTAGTGCTCCCTCCCTCTGACGCACTATTAGTTGTGGCTATCGTAGATATCCTCCTCACACCGTAACGAGGCACCTCAGGGGCATGCTATGCTAGGGCGTCCTCATACTATCTCACCTCAGTGAGGAGAGGCGATATGTGCTCGGGCTCACCGTACAGTGCTTGTATTTTCACTCTTTGGTGCTGCTAGTGGTAACCCTCCTATGGCCGTACCCTATGTATCGGACTCGATGTGGTACCTGTATCACCATATTTGGCCCTGAGGGCCTCCCTATGTTGATGGTAGTGATCCCTCTGTTGGATCGCTATATCTCGCTCCTGGTGAGCTATGTCCCTCTCCAATATCAGGGCATCCCTCTCCTCTATCAGAGCTATGATCTCCTCTAGGGTAGCCTGATGTGTCTACGTCAGCGTAAAATGCTCTCCCTCCAGCCTCTCCAATGATGTGGCTATATCCTCCTCATCGGCATCTATGGATGCTGGCAAGTGTCGTGGAAGCTCTATCGAATACCATGCCACATAGCCATCATCCACTGCGCATCATCATCACTATCTGCAGAAGGTGGGGCCTCCCTCAATGGATCTGCCGGGATCAAAATCAGAAAATTTGTCTCTTTGTTGTCTCGTCTATATGGCCTGTAGGTGGTCGGCATTGTCTGCACCAGGCCTAACTGTCTCAATACCCGTATAAAGCAGGACTCGCTCCCACATATCAGGCCTCTAGCCGCTAACCACCCTGCTCCGTCTCAACCCCACCAAGTGAGCATCCTGACCATCCCATGTCGGAAATACCTGATATGGTCTCCAGATGACTGCTCGGTGTCGATGTCTCAAGCGCTTGACATACCAATCTTCGATCTCCCTATATCTCCCGGGGCCATGTCGGTCCACCATCATCGAAATCCATAATCAATGGCTCCCACTCGCATCGGCATCCATGAAAGCCCGGATGACACGATCATTGCTATGTGCTCATATGCCCAGTAATGGAGCACAAAACTAACATCAATCCCTGTCCTCTTGCCAGTGGTATACATCCATAGCTCATAATATATCTGAGCTATCAGGGCATCAGCAAATGTGAACACCTTTCTAAACTGTAGGATGTCACAAACACAATCTAGCAATAACAATGGGAATCTCCCACCTCCTGAATCTGGTAGAGAAAAGTAGGAGATCGCCATCTAAATCAACACTATCCGTCTGCTCCTGGCATCATCTTGTCTGTACTGCAAGGCTATCCTCACTGCCCCGGACACTATCTCTGACTCATCCGCCCTGTCCCCATATAACCGTCCTAGGGCCCTCTGCTACTGCTCTCGTGGAGTGATCTCAATAGGGTCCCTAGTGATTGGCAACCTCAGGATCCTGTATATATCCTCATGGGTGATAGTCATCTCACCCATCCTGAACCAAAACATGCAAATCCAGCTATCCCATCGCCGTACTAGTGCTTGCATCAGCTCTACATCTCGTGGCACTCGTCGGTATTCCAAAAGCCCCGAACCCGGCTAACTCTAGGTGGCACCAATCTGTGTCAGTCACATCAGGGAGAATGGTCTCCAAAAGCTCGGGGATAGCACCCCACATGTGTAACGCCTCTCATGCTTGTATCCACAACGTCAAGAGCAATGTTAGCTTCCCATTTATCCAAATCAGAACATCAAAAACATACATTCTATCATCTTATCAGTCTAATGGTAAAATCGGCGTCGATTTACTTAAATCGGTGTTGATCACAAATAGTCGACGTCAATTTAAGGTAATCGGCGCCGATCTCATATAATCGGCGTCAATTTTTTCAATCGACACCGACTAGGAGGATGAGTGTCAAAAACACTCTTACTCCTCATTTATTCCTTTTTTCTCTAAAAATTGGGAGCCTAATATGCTATTTTATGATAAAATTATAGAAGGAAGTTCGGCTAGGTTCACTTACCCCTGGTCATGTCCTCTTCTACTTCTGACTGCTCCCAGAAGCTTCCATGGTGCTCAAATCCAATTTTTGACTCTCTCTAAATCAATCATCACGGTCTAAATAAATCGTTCACATTTTCCTTTCACATATTTATATGCGCTTGGTATAGTCGGCACCGATTTGTTTGGTCAATGCCGATTGTTATGGTCAGCGTCGATTAGTCTAGATTGCCACCAATTTACACCTATTGTTGCCAATCGGTGGCACTGTAGCTTCTTGCCATCTCCTAAATCTTCATGCCATAGTTTTGATGCTTGGATTATTTATCTCGGTCATTATTGTGCGTTCTGAATGTTTCCTTTTGGAACATACTTTCGATATTATCGTCCATTTCGAGCCTGTCCCCTATACATGGGGCACTCACATTTTGGCACTTAGAGTTAACGGGTTTGTAGGAACTCATGTCATCGCCCATGAGACCATTCGATTGTCCCTACCAATGTATCTCTCTTTAGGTGCTAACTATTTTGCAGCCCTCCTTACACTCACGGGTCTATAGGTGCTAACATCGTCTCTGTGGAGACCGTCTAGACCGCCCTACCAATGTGAGTTCCTTGCATTTGCCTTAATGTTATTTTTGTGCGTGATTAATGATCGAGATCTACTCCGGACATCTAGCTAGGGCATCCTACATTTTCATCTACTTTTTCAAACTTGGGATCATTTGTTCTATCACCCATCCCATCCTGTTTTGAGGGGGATCACATCATCACTTTTTCCTCCTTTCGCACCTCCTTGTTTTTGTCTTGCAACTTTGCTTATCGCAAGTTACTCGACAAAAAGGGGAAAAATGTAGACACCTAAAATTGGTTACCCAATTTAGTGTCCCTCACATTCGTTTACCTTCTCAGGTAACCTGGGGCACATTCATATCACCATTGCCCCCTTGGGGTATTATTCAATTTGTGATTTAAACACCTATCCTAGGTTTAATTCACCCCATTATGTTTTACCCATGAGTAATTAAATATTAACTATTTAATTACACCTTTTACATATATCCTAACCACTTATCTACCCCATATATATTCTATCCTTATATCCCCCTATTTTCCTCCTCCTAAACCGAGTAGTGGGATATTTCCGTATTTGAGGTGAAAGGATCAATCTCATCTTTCCATAAATCACTCCTTTTGGCCATTTCAGAGTCTGTTTCCCGATCGGTGCCAACCAAGACTGGTCGACACCAATTTTTCAGAACGGTGCCAATTTCATCTCGGTCGGCACCGATTACAAATAGAGGCCCAAAACTCAGTTCTGGTTAGATAGTTAGATGGTGAGATAGATAGTGAGTTAGACAAAGAGAACGAGAGAGTTTCGAGCATCAAGTCTGAGCATTATCTATCAAGTGAGAGTGAATCCTATCCAAACCAATCCCTAAGAGGAGTACCGTTACTCTGCTCCTGCCACATCAACATCGTGAGTCTTCATCGATCTCTTGGTGACTATGTTCTTGCATATAGCACACGGTGGAGCCTTGTCGGTATCCTATGACACTTACAGATCCAACGAAGATCGACGATCTAGCCTCTAATGTCCATTTCTCAATCTTCTCCGAAAATTTTCCCAATTTGACGCTGATTTATATCGGTCGACACCAATTTTCCTAACCAACGCGATCACTGCGAGATAGGTAAAAGGACTCAGGTAACATTAATCCAGCATTATTTTCAAAATTTCCTGTTTCCTTCTACTTTCTATCTCATTATTTAGATTCGATTTGTTATTTTTATCGAAAAATCTAGTCATTTATGTACATCTTTTATCATGTATGCTTCTTTCCTTAATTAAAAACGTGGTGACATCCGCCAAGGAGCTTATCACTTCTGGACGTGTTTTTGGCAGATCCACCCAAGTATCTTTTAATGTTGTCTTTTTCTGTCAAGCATCTATGTCTCGCAGGTTTCCTGGATCTACTTTGCAGGATCACTCGTGTGCGCCCATCTTGTCTACATTGGTTTTCTTTTCCATCTACATCTTCGGATCTTGTCGTATCAATCAGGTATCGATTTCATTTGAGTTTTTCAGGGTTTTTGTGTTTAGTTTGGTACATTAACTTAGACAGGTAACAAGCATGAAATTCTTGATCTATAATTAGTGTCATGTTAATTTCTCTAGAAGAGAATAATTACTTCTCATATTAATGGTTGTAATTCGGTTGGACTAACAATGTTCTTTGAATAACGAGGCCCTTGTGCAAGGAATTCACCTAGCTCAAAAGAAAGGAATAAAATCCTTGATTATTTTTGGAGGCAAAGTGAATTAGTTGTTCATCTAGTGATGGCATGCAATGAATCCAAAAATTGTATTTTAAGATCATACAAAAACTGAGTCTAGGATTTGATTGAATATTTCAAAAATTTTGGGATCCACGCGGTTCCTAGAAATCAAAATCAAGATGCTTTGATAAGATTGCTTGCTACAATTGGCTCCTAATACAACATACCTATTGATATCATGAAAGAAGGGTAGCAATCTATCATAATGGTGGTTCAACTTGCAGTTCACGATAATGTGAGTTTCTCGAAAGTGTTTGATAGTGACAAAAAAATGTTTGTTTCTATAAGAAGAGATGGATTTTGCTGCAAAAAATCAAAATAAGTTTCAAGAATCATATGGTGATAAAATCATACAATTGAAAAGAAGCAAGCTACCTAAATTTTTAGTTAATCTGAAATCCATTTTAAATTCAAATGATCAAATAAAAAAACAAAGCTCTCACATGGTGATCAAAGAAGAGGATTTTGAGGAAGCCAAGGTAGAAATGAAAATATTTTGAAGATTAGAAAATTTTTTACCTTAGAAAAGAAAGAAGATTTCATCAAACTTTTTCAAGAGTATCATGACATTTCTTCATGGAGCTATAAAGACCGCGTGGTTTTGATGTAATTCTAGCACAACATACAATCGAACTAAATCCTGAAGCAAATCCAGTTCATCGAAATAGAGGCTAATTAATAAAAAAATCAAGCCATTAATGAGAAGGGAGATAACCAAACTCATCAAGGCCTGTATAATTTTTCCTATCAAACATTCCTCTTGGGTAGCCAATCTAGACCTTATAGGGAAGAAGATGGGAGAAATTTGGTTATGCGTGGATTTCAAGGACTTGAACCATGCCTCGTTGAAAGATCATTATCCTCTTTCATAAATGGATAAAATCCTACAAACGGTGGCAAGAGCTCAAATATTTTCTCTGCTTCGATGGATGTTAGGGTTACAAGCAAATTTTGGTCCAAGAATCTAATCAATTCAAAACAGATTTCACTACCAAGTGGGGCACGTATGCTTACAACAAAATGTCATTCGGATTGTCCAATGTTGGGGCTACTTTCCAAAGATCCATGGACATGGAATTTAAGGGACTAATCAATGATATCATTTTGGTTTACCTTGATGATAGAACTATATAATCTAAGCATTTAGAAGACCACATCATGCATTTAAGGAACATTTTACGAAGGTGTAGGGAATTTGAGGTTTCACTCAATCCTTAGAAATGTATTTTTACATTACATAAGAGGAAATTATTGGGGCATGTTGCTTGAGTAGAAGGAATTTGTATTGATCCATCTAGGATATGTTCGATTATGTCCTTATCTCTCTCAAGTCACAAGAAGGGTCTTGGAGCTTTCGGGAACCATAAATTTCATCCAAAGATTCATCCCTCAATTCATAGAATTGGATAAACCACTGACATCCATGTTAAAGAAAACTATGCCATTCTCATGGAAAAATGAAGGAAGGGAGATATTTGAAGCCATAAAAATGGCCATTTTTCAAGATCCCATGCTTGTGAACCCCAGGTTTGATAAAGATTTTATTCTTTATGCTTTTACAGACAAGAGAGAATTTCAAGGATCCTCAGCCAACAAAATTACTATATGATGGAGCAACCAATTGTTTTCTTCAGTCAATCCCTCAAAGAATATGATCTCAAATATTCATTCATTGAAAAACAAGTCTCTGTGGTTATTCAATATTTGAAGAAATTCAAGCACATGTTGTCCAACAACAAAATTCATCTAATGGTGTCTCATCCAGGTGTTAAGGAATTTTTGCTAAAAAAATAGATGAATGAAAATCATGTTGGATGGATCACGAAGGTGATGGAGTATGATGTACATATCAAAGTTACCAAAATTTTCAGAGGTAAAGGTTTGTGTCAATAACTTGTTACAGATATGGAATCAAAAGGTGATGAGGATGTGATGCTCCTAAACACTGATGAAGGTGATGATTAGGTTGATTGGTTATCCAAAATTAATAGTTTCCTTTTCTCAGGAGTATATCCTATGAACATGGATAAAAATCAAAGATGGCCTTTCTATCTTTAGTATATCCATATGTTTTTATATATAATGTTTCTCTTTGAAGGGATTTGAACATTGATCTCCTTTTGTGTGTGGGACCAAAATAGGTAAGTACGATAATAGAAGAGTTTTAAAATGGTGTATCTAGAGGAAATTATTATGCATGAACAAGCGCTCTACAAAGATCATTCGAGCCATTTACTATTGTCAGATTTGTTCAAAGATTCCCATCTCTAGGTAAGGAAGTTTAAGGAATGTGCTTTTTTCATCGGGAAGAAGAAGTTGGTAGCTCTTCCACTGCATCAATTCAAGTGGACCAACCCTTTATTCAATGGGGGTTGGATTTCATTGGAATGATTAATCCTCCATCCAACGGACTATTTTACTTGATGGATCCTACTATAATGGACTATTTTACTCGATGGACAAAGGCAATAGCATTGAAGGAGAGAAATGAGAAGGAATTTCTTGATTTCTTAGAAGGTATAATGACAAGGTTTGGTGTTCCATTTATAGTTATTTCAGAAAATGCAATGGATTTTCTTAGTCTAAAGTTAAGTGAATGGGATGTTAAGAATGGGGTCTACCTCAAAACTTCATCCAATTACTATCTACAAGGAAATGGATTGGTTGATTCTAGCAACAAAAACCTCACAAGGATTATCAAATACACTATGGAAACCAATAGGAGGACTTAGCATACATAGCTTAAGACTACCTTATGGGAAGATCAAATCACACCTAAAAGGGCCATTGGAAATTCTCCTTTCATGCTTGTATATGGAAAGAAGAAGAAAACTTCCACTCTCCTTAGAGTTACCTTCTTTAGAGTTAGCTCATCAACTTGAGGTTATGGAGAATGATCCTTTGATAGTCAGTTTTGTTGAAATCATGGAGTTAGAAGAAGTACGAAACAAGGATATGAAGACTTTGGAGCAACATCAGGCTCAGGTTAAGAAATATTTTTATAAGAAGGCGTCCAATAGGAATTTTCAAGAAGGAGATTTAGTTCTCAAATGGGATGAAGATAGAGCCAAACCAGGAAAGCATGCCAAATTTTATGATCTCTAGAGTGGGCCATACATCATCACGAGTTGCAAAGAGGTGAATTCATTTCATCTATCTAGGCTTAATGGATAAGAACTTCCCATTCATGTGAATGGGATACATCTCAAAGATTTCTTTTGAGATCATTCCACCCCCTATATAGTTTAGTTAGGTGTTTTCCTCCAAGTGCTTATGCACATTATTGTGTGTTGTTTTTATTTTTCTTTCCTTGTGTTTTTTGTGTTGTTCTTGCACATTGTATCATCATTGGAGGTTTTTAAGGAGAAGAAGGTTCAAAGTTTCAAAATGTTTCTCAAGTTCAGTATTTTCCTGCCTATACCAAGGAGACTTCAGGATATATCACAGAAGATCAAATCACTTTCAAGATTCCAACATTGACTCCATGCCCAATGGATGACTTAAGGCTACTGGAATCATGCTTAGTAGGAAATCATCCTCGAGAGGTCGCCAAAAATGTTATCCAATTTTACACACATGACAAAATTGGACAACGGGTCACATCATGATCAAATCATGACATTGGTCCCAGGGACTCACATTTTGTCATCATAGAGATAACACGATTAAAATAATTAATAAATTACATAGGTGAGCTCACCTAGAATTAAACGAGGTCAAATTGAGCTTAACTTGGTGATAACTCGGTGTTAGGTTGGTTCAAAAATTGATTATTTATTACTAGAGCTCAACTCAATGGGTCGACCGAACTCAACATTTAAAAGAGTTGGTCGAGCCACATAAATATGGGAGAATGTCAAGGATTTGATAGGTGGTTTTTGGTGATGGAAATCTAACACATTTTTTCCATGAATCGGGAGATTACTAACAAAATTTCCATGTGGAAACTTTGAGACAAAACACCAATAAAAACTTTCCACTTTGCGGGGATCATGAGAAGCATCACCAAGCAGAAATAATTACTTGGAAAGCCAAAGAGAAGTTCCACAAACCAAACATGCTAACAGAGATCCCGAGTTTATGGGTGAGATTCAAAGAAAGTCACCAATTTACCTTTTAGGTTGATGTGATGGTTGGTAGGGCAAGTATGAGTCATGGGGAACTATCACTTTTAGAGGAGCTATTTTGGGGTCCATAAATATGAAGCATGGCAAGGTTATATCACCTTTGTGTAAATGAGGGTAATGTTCACAAAGGAAAGGCATAGTTTAGTCATTAGAGGATTTATCTTACAAGAACCGTTATTGTAGGAAGATACGGAGAATATATATGCTCGAGAAATACATCGAATCAAAGAAAAGTTTGAGGCATTGAGCTAGAGTTAGAATTCACAACCAATGAGGATAGATTCATCATTACCATGGGAAGGAAGGCTGAATCATTCAAGGTTAAATGTGAGCTCAATTCCAAGTGAATCAATTGTGAGCATCTCGATCTGTGAAGATTTATCATCATAGGGCATGGCATTTGGCAGTTGAACATCAACACCAACTCAACAAGTTATCACCATGCATAACGAGTCTAAACCCCTACTAACTCGGCTGAGCTACAATTTATGTATGGAGGAACTCGGGGTCACTTGATTGAGTCGGTGCATGGAGCTCAAATGCATAAAAATGATGAATGTAAACAATGCATGAGTTTCAAGGTCAAGTTCCAATATGGTGAGCTGCGTGGGAGCTAAGTTTCTCGAGAGGCGGGCATACAAACCATAAACTATGGAGGCATATAAGGAGGTATGAGGGTCAAGTTGCTAGATCTTAAAATAGGTAAGTCAAGTCATGGTTGAGTAGTGTGGTCATAGTTTGAGCCTAGTCAAGCTTGAAAGGCAAAGCAAAGTGAAAGGAGGATTCTTTGGGTAACGTGCAAGCTCATTACACAATCACTAGAGGTAGCTCAAATGATCATTTCAAGAAGCTGATGCCGAGCTCAATTGATGTGGAAGAAAAAATTAACTAACATGGTTGATAGGTGGCTTAATGAATCATCAAGAATGATCCCAGTTGAACCTAAGTCGCTCGGTCTTGAGCTTGCAGGGTAGACTCATGGAGTCAAGCCAAAAGGAACCAATTTCAAGATAGTAAAACAAAGGTTCCCTTGAGTTTGATAAAATGGATAAGTGATAGGGTTGGGTTCATGGTATTAAGGATCTAGACTAAGTTATCATGATCGAGTTAGTAATAGATATGTGAATAAATCTTGAGGAGGTTGTGAGGAGCTTAGACGGATGAGTGGCTCGATCAAAATGTGACCAACTCAAAAAATTGAAAGACGTCGAGCTATATGATGAGTATGTGGAAAATATATCGTAACAAGCATGATATGAACATGAGTTGAGGAGATATTGTGTTCTGAGAGCTTGCATGAAGGATTCAACAAACCGAGTTGATCCATTCACAGGGTGAGTCGGTTGGGGAGAGCTTGCATGGAGGACAAGTCGGAAGACTCAAGAAGAAGAATCAAGTTGGTGAATAGCTCAAATCAAGCTCACGAGGAATTATATGACTTGGTTGATAGGATCACCAGTGCTGGGGAATCAAGTCAGTGAAATATCACCAAATAGAGTGCCCAATCCATGCGGTGAGATAGATCTCATGTCGGAGGTGAGCTCATGCAAAGGAGATTAAGACAAAGCCATCTAGTCATGTAAGTGGAAAACTTGAACAGATGTGTGGTGGTGATGACTCATGGGGAAATGAATTTCATTGAACCAAGTTAATGAGGAGCTCGACACCCAACACAATGAGTTGGCTCGATGATCCAAACACCGAGTTGGGTTGTCTTTTGACTTAATTTGATGGAATCCCCTCTATTCAATGCAAACTAGTCTTTGGGGGTCCCACTCATTATTCATTAAATTAATATTTTGAATATTAATTTTAATTAAATTAATATTTTTATTTAAATATTTTAATAATAATATTTATTATTATTAAATTATTTGATTTAAATATTCCTCTTATTAAATAGGGAGATTAAGTCAAACTGGTCATTAATAGCACATGGAGGGTTAATTGCTTCAACCAACTTTGTAATTAATGTTGACCATCATGTGCCTTCATTTTAGTAAGGAATGTGTTACTTATCCTCTCTTCTCTCACAAAATTCTTCTATAAATGTTAGTTAGAATCTCATTCTAATGGGGTTGCATAGTTTAGACATCTTAGACAAGTGTATGATTTTTCAAGAATTCTCTCTTTTTGCAAGTTATCTTTGTGGATTGGGAACTTTCAAGTATCTTTTCCAATACTGTAATGGAAATCAGTTCCTCTTTTGAATGTAATGATGCATTGCACATGTTGTTTAAGTAATAAAAGTGTGTGTTTTGTGACTACTCTTAGTCATTTCATCCTTCTATACTTCTTTGTTCCTTTCTCATGCTTGTAGGTACACTATGCAAGTTCAAGTTTCTATTGCAGGTTCTTGGAGTTTTGTGCTTATCAAGTGGTGGATTATTGCATGCAGTTGAGTTGTGGTGTTTATTCACCCTTCTCAAGTTCATCCTTCTTCATTGGAAGACTGATAGATTGTTTTTTCTGATTGAGTTTAACAAAGGGAATGCATGCTTCCTAGTTTGTGGTATTCTGTTACCCTCTCTAAGTTGCAGTAGGTGAATTTGTCTTATGGTGCACAACACCCTCTTCAAATCAACCATTTTAAGCACGTAGAAAAACCCTTTATTTAGTGCATCACTATCCCTAGTATAGTTTTATTCTTTGCAAATCTCTTTCCTAAAGCCCATGAAAAATTTACCATTGGTCTAGCTAATCATTTTATTGCATTAGGAGTAGTACTACACTCAATTTAGGAAGAGAAATTCGGCCTTCTCCATGATTCACCTCATTCCCAAGTCCCACTGACTTGAGTGGTGATCCCATGTTACCCACTCACACTAAATGTCCTATTCACATTCCAACCATTCGAAGGGTGCGTTGATTAGAGCGATAACATGACCATGAATATCCTTCTTATATTCCCTTCTCATATTATCATCCTATTGTTTTTATTCCTTAGATCCATGACAATCCTCTCCACACACTTATTTAGATCTCACTCAAATATCCATCCCACAACCCTATCTTAAAGGAAATTTACACTATGCCTTATATACTTGAATCATCCCATAAACACCTCTAGGTCAAACATGACCATAAGGTTAGTCATATTAACATGAATACACACTCTGCACTATCATATAAATAACCTAAATTGACCTTAAAGTTTGGCATAATCCTTAAACACAAAAATAATACAATGCCTCTCAATTACACCTAAAATTAAAGTCTTCATCTCCAACGGTCAAGACTTGATTTACGAGGGCACAAGATAACTCCATCATGACTAAAACATATCAAAACATGTCAAAAACATCTGATAAGCTCCATCAACAATCTCATACAACTCATATCAACCTTTAATTCAAGGCATAACACCTGAAACCTTGAACACTCTATAACTACTAAAACTATGTTTTAGTACTCAAGAACCAGTCTTGAGCTCAACATGCTCCAACACCTCAAAAACCATTGATAATAACTTCCACCACTTGGAACATTTCACTAGTAACCCGATACACCTTCTAAAGAATTCATATGCATATGTCATATTCTAAATTTCACACTTGCATACCTGATCCATCACCTTCTTGAAAAGCCTAATAGGGATGATTAGGCCATTAGGGATTTCACATGAAAACACCTCATCGGTCAAACTAGGAGATATAACGCATCATATGAGACCTATACAATTTATCCATACTCAAATACCCCTACTATAACATGAAAAACATCAAGAATCATCTCAAACCTCCATGACTGGTTTTGACCCTTTAGGCCATTAACGGTAGGTCAACTTAGAAGACTGATTTCATCATTTCCTTAGACTGAAATTTTCCAAATATATTCTTTGAAACCTATCGTACATTCAAAGCTACAAGAACAAATTTGTTTCACTCCATTGCAAACACAAAATTGGGTCACACTCCCCTTGGTCCCTCAAGAAAAACCTAACTCTAACACACTCACCTAACCATAGCCCCTTTCACCTCACTCTAATATTAATTTAATTAATTAAATTAAATTAATTCATGATCTCATAATATCTATTATTTAAATATCCTAATTCATATAATGCCCACACACCCACCTTTCACTTTGTACACCTAATTTAGCCGCCTCACCCTAAGACCTATTCTTAGTATGTTCCCATAACTAACTAAGACCTACGTAAACCCTAAAAATCAAAGCCTACATTCCCTCTAACCACATTCTTGCCGTTAGAAAGGAATATTTCATTCTAATCTGTGGAAGAAAACAAACGAGATCCAAGAAATCAAGGGGATCTACCCATTTTAGTAAACCTAGGAAATCCCACACTAACCAATGTCGATCGCCTTAAACCACCTCCGATTAACCCATAACCATTTTGGGTTACCATTTATTCCCAAAACAACCTTATTTTGAGGTTGGCACATTTTTTGAGAGCAAGAGACAAAACTAGAGCTGCATGCAAGTAGAACCAGAATTCGTACACGCATCAGAGCATCCACATCAAGTATCAGAAACAATCACAAAGCCATTTGCATTCACGGGAGAATCCAGGAAGCATCATGACCACACCTGAAATAAATACATCGATCAAACTCCATTTCCATCCAACCATCAAGTTCATACCACAGTAATTATTTTGTTACTAGCATTAATCTATTGTCATTTTAGTAGACTTTATTACCTCTGTTATCAGTTTCCACTTGCATTCCCATTCATCCATCATTTTCCTCCATAAAAACTTGATCATTCCTTCACCCACACCATTAAACTACCCATACCCAACTGTTAAATATCTCTGACCACACCTAATATCTCCATAGACCTTACCATTTCCCTCTCCATTTCCATTTAGCCTTAGACCTATCACCACACCAAGATTTTATTAAGTTTCCTCTACCCTGACCATACCGATGTCGGTTACCCATAACCATCACCGGTTTCACTTGAACCAACATCGGTCACACTAGACTGACATTGGTCTTTGTGTTTTACCCTCAGATGAAGAACAGAGCCTAAAATCCCCACCAAATACCGAAAACATCCCAAAACTAGACTACGACCAGTACCATTACTCGCGGTGACCTTGACCTTCAAATTCAATCATATCTTAGCCTTTTGTGAGAGAAATTTCTCATTGTAGTTGAATGAGATACCTAAATCACTTTCTATAGTAGGATTTCATTTATTGCTAACATTGAGTTGTTTTAAACAATGGATTGACAACCTTCTAGGGAGTATCACACTTCCTGAAACTAGCATATGCTAGGAAGTCCACTGCATATACTTTTTAACTTCTATTTGGTGGTCTTTTTTCTATTTTAGGTAGTTCCTCCTAGCTAGAAGGAATCTCTCATGATTAGCTATGGATCAAGAAGTCATACATGCACAACAACCTTTAGCTAGCTTTAATGAGGTATTCCTCCTAGCCCTTTACCCTTATCTGTTTCATCAATATTCAAAGAAACACTCCAAGAATCAAGTGAAACACCTTGAATTCATTTGCTCATGCCTATAATTATAAATATCCATAAAATAAGGTGTATTAGGTAGTTTTTGGTAAATTATATCAAATGCTAAAAGTACCTAAAACTCAAAATGAGAAGGGTTTAACGTTACCTACATTGACAATTGCAATGTTGGGATGATAGTATGTAGACAATGTAAAAGTGCTCCTCCTTCCGCTAAATGTATAGACCTATAAGAAAAGATAAATAGGTAGATAAAAGATATTAAATAAATATGAGAACGAGCTACTAAAAAAGGATGATCCCAAGAATTGAAAGGGACTTCCTTAAAGGATGTCATCTCATTTTGATACAATTAAGCTACGTTGATAAAGATAGTAAGATAGATAATGAAAAGGATAATTTATAATTAAATTTGGATAGGAGGTCATGTTCAACCTCATAAGCAGCCCAAGCTAGATTGGTCATGATCTCGAGGTATTCAAGTAATTATACAAATATTATTTAGTTACTTCTCATATCTTGTAAAGGAACTCAAAATGCTCCTCAATATCTTCCCGATTCGTTTTGAAGGTGATGGTGCAAAAATTAAGCTTGTGGAGGATGTCAAATTTATCTAATATGAATGGTTGTTGTATGATGAAAATATCATAAATGCTTGTGATTGGATGGTATTGATCTAGAACAATCATCTATAGGAGACACATCTCAAAAATAGACATATTAAGTCTAGATTGATAGATAAAAGGTAATAAAATGCAATGACAAATAAAAGTAACTATATTTACAATTAAAGAAGGTGATTCACCAAAATTGTGGTTAATTTTAGATAACCATTGACGATTGAAGGAATCATAGGAGATTCTTGTGAAAAAGTTTGATGTTTGAAAAAAAAAGGATGAAAAATAGAGACTAAAATACTTGTTTTGATGTGTAAATAGAAAAAAATAAGAATAAATGGATAGAGCTTCTTTGTTGATGTGAAAAAATGACATATATTCTTACAAGAACTTGTTGGGTTTGTGATGATGTCTGTCGAGTGTACGATGAGGTGAAAATGGTCTTGGAGATATGTGGATACACAAAATGATATGAGTACGGATTCCTCGAGCGATAGATATTTGTTGAAGATCTTTATGGATTGCTAAAGTGATAGATATTTTTTACCAAATTCTAATATACCCATAATAGGAGATCTAAGCTCCTATTATAATCGATGGTGATTTTTAGAGTAGCGGTGATCTGGGAAATGTGGAGAAACCCATTTGGAAGTGGTTTCAACTATTGGCATGTAGACCTAATAGGTTTTATCATTGATGCAAAGCAACATTAATGACAAAGTGAATGTTGTAGGATGATGTCATGTTATAGTTTTTGTGCTAACGTCTTGGTTCATATGTTTATCGGTTATTTACAATTGGATTCGAGTGATGTGTGTTTTCTCTACAAAGCCTATACGAGATGCTTAATAGGTGTAGCTTGATAGTGTGAGCTTCCTGGATACTTAGGAAGCATGTGGACATGATTTATAACATGTTTTGAGGGTTCTTAGGCCCTCACAATAGTGACATAGTATAGGTACAAGTGTTTCACGTCGTTACAAGTGCCCATTAGGAGGAGGTATGCTAGGTAGGAGGTATGAAAGTGTGGATTGGAGTCATTTGAGCTCATGTAAGCATGAAATTTGTTATATAATGGAATATGAGCTATGTTTGTGTCATTTTAGAGGTTTCATGTTTTTTTCTTGCATTATTTTAGTTATCCCTAGTTGTCACTATGAGGATCTAGCAATATGCAAACATAGGTAAGTCTTAATGATTGGAGAGATTGGGACATGAAATTGACATTATGATAATTGGAGATGTTAGAGGGATGAGTGATGATGATCTCATAAATATTTAAGGTTCCCATGATGTGTATTTTTCCAGATAAAATTTATTTTGTAAGACAGGGTCAAGAACAGGTGAAAATCAAGCTTGAATTTGAACTTGTGATGCTTGTTGTGAATAGTGTGATTTGCATGGTGTTAGGTTAATTAATTATGCATTATATAATTAATTTTATTAATTAAATAATTTTTTTATTTGGTTTTATTTAAACATTACGGATGTTGTTATATTGTTTTAACAATATTATTGTTGTGCTTCCCTGGATGTAATATTGGAAGCTTATGTAATTTGGAATATGGTTACACCTGTGCAACTTAGTTTCTTGTTTGTATTCAGTTGTACAATACCTATAAGTATTGCAGCTCACTCTTGTGTAAATGGTTGATTGATTTTAATATAATTGATTAGGCTTCCACCCCTATTACTCAATACATTTGGTACGAGTGAATTGAAGCTTCGAGAAGGTTGTAGAGGAAGGAGAATATGTGGAGACAAAATCTGAAACAATGGAGAGCTAGTAATGCCCCCATCATCTTCCCATGTCTCCTGAGACCCACAACATTCTCGTGTGATTTCGAGTAAATTTAAAGAAAATGTTTTTTACCTTGGTGCCCTCTACACCAGGCAAATTTGCTCCCTAGAAGCTGATCATTTTCAGTATATTTAAATTTTTTTACCCCATTAGGGGTTTTATCTCTACTATTAGAGAATCCTTTTGGTCTCTGCTAAAATAGCATTCCATCAAATTTGGAGGACCAAGCTCCCACCAAGTTGCATTGGGCTTGTTTTTGTGGGTTTTCACTGAGTCATATACACTACACCGAGTTGTTTTTGTGGGTTTTACACATACATAACCCTGCATACATGGACCAAACTCATGGTGCACACTCAAATGAGCCCTACAAACCATCAAGCAATCAAGTGTATGTTTGAGGCTCCCGAGTTGAATGCTTGACCATGCAACCTACACATAAATCATAGAGTGATTAAAGCAAATCAAATCACAAATTAGTAGCGACAAAAAATAAAAACTCTTTTATACGGTGGCCAAGTTAAGTGTTATTATTTTCTATTGAAGACAAGTTCTCTTTGGTGTGGATCGGTTCTCCTCGGTCAAATCGTGCTACCCCCTACAACCCCTGCTCCATGAGCTCCACACGTTAAGCTCCTCGCTGCGTCAAAACACACCTACAAACAATACAACATAGCAAAGATGAGGTCTCCAATCAACACACCTACATTCAAAAACAACGAAGCATAAACAAAAGAAAAATGAAATAATACACGAGTGTGAATCTCAAGTGAAGGAAAAGAGATAAAAAGGAGTAGATATCTAGTTTTGAGAAAGCTCTAACCTAAACCGCCTACCACGCCACGTGGAGCTTACGCAAGTCACATTTTTCAAAAGGTGAGTTTGAAATTCATCTTCTTTAAATACAAGTTTGTTCTTTTCATATGCTAAGTGCACAAGGTGCCTATGTGGATAGAGGAATAGACTTAGAAGTGTGAGGTGCATGGTTCGAAAAACACAAAACAACACAAGTTTTTGAATTTTAAAATTTGGAGGCAAATTTAGAAAAATAGCCAAATTTGGAGGAGGATTTAATGAGAAAAACCACTGCTAAACCATTTAGTTATAACTAAACAGGTCACTAAATATTTAGTGAGAAAAACCCTAATTTAGGGTTAAAATTTTTTCTCCTAATAGGCCTATTTTTTCATTCCAGGCATTTTTTGCAAAAGGAGGCCTATCTAGAAATTACATTTTCAGCTATATTTTTGTAATTTTTTGGCGTAGTGGGTCATTTTGGGCTCCGGAGGCCACCAGGGCCCATGCAAAATTTTTTTTTCCTACCATTCAATTTTTCCAAATTTTTGAATGTAATTTATATACTTCAGAATATTGCACTAATTTGTAGGTTGCCATAGTCAACTGCAAACTTTGTAACTACTCAGAAACTGGTAGAATATTTTACTCAAAATCAATAAAAATTCATTCGTAACACTCACGAGATTCTAGATCCCATTAGAAGCATTCGATATATACAGTGCCTGCGGGAAGTGCTTATGGATAAATGCATCGCATAATTACTACTATAATTAATGCCTAATATAGCTATAACAACATCATCTAGGAATCAATCCTTTAAATCAATGGGAAGTAATAAGGTCACAGTGCACACACTATGAGCCATCCCATCTGCTCGTGAACAAAATTGGCACCAATGTCCCCAATGTTTTCTTCCATATTCACAACTACTCGGAGGAAACAACTATGCTAAATGGAAGAGAAAAATCAAAAGGAAATAACTATGGCACCAAATTGGAAACAATGCCCCTTATTTTTCCTTCCATATTCACAACTACTCAGAGGAAACAACTATGCTGCATGGAAGATAAAAATCAAGAAAAATCTTGAGTTTGAAGAGATCTAGCTTGTTTTGGTGGTACTATGACTAGATCAACTACGATACAACACAACATCAAAGGTTGATAGAGCAAATCAGAAATCCAAACTCACCATCTTGTTTGTAGTGTCGATAATGTGAAAACCCACATTTGTAATGCCACAACAACCAAGGAAGTCTGGGATAAGTTGAGCATGGTGTATAAGGCCAAAAACAAGAATGTCATTCTGAATTTGCAGATTTAGTTACACACATTGAAGTTCAAAAAAATGAGAAAATTGAAGCTTTCTTAAGAAGAGTTGTAGAATTGAGGGTTTCATTTCTATCCCTAAGAGAAGTATTCAAAGATGATCATCTGGTTCCAATTTTTCTGAGAGCACTACCTTCTTCATACCGTATTTTCGTAACAACACTAAACTTGTTAGATACGACAATTAGTTTTGACAAATTGTTAAACCTATTGCAACAAGAAGAAGCAATGCACGATAAGGATGATGAAGAGGAGCATACACTTTCTTCACATCAAAAATGGAAAGGAAAAGGTAAAGGAAAACCTAATTCCTATCAAAATTACCAAAATCAAAATCAGTATCAAGGGGACAAACAACAGAAGAAGCAATGTCCAATCTATAAAAGAGGACATGACCTAAATGATTATTAGTAAAATAATTACAAGAAAGGTTCATCAAGAAACTATAGACCTCCACAACAATATCACAAGGGACATTCTAACTACAATCAAGGGAAAAAAAAAAGGGAAGTGTAAAATAAGATCCCATCAATAAGGAAATATTCGAGCAAAAAGAACATTCAAATAATGAATACTTCTTGTACCTTTGCTCAATCAAGTGAACCATCCACGTTATCTAGTGATGTTTGGTATTTTGATTTGGGAGCCACTCGACACATGATCAGCCATAGAGACTAGTTTAATTCAATGAGGTACATGCCATCAAAAATCATGTTTCATTGGGATATGATTCTTGATATACGAGTTTAGGGATTTTGAATGTCTCTCTACCACTTGGTTCACGCAACTATAGACTATCGATGTCGTATATGTCCCTAGGTTGACAAATAATATAATTTCAATTAGTCAACTCCTAGATCATAACTTTAAAATTGACTTTGATAGTAATTTCAGAAATAAAACGGTTTTGATTTGAGATAAATCATGAGGCTCGAAAATAGTTGCAAAAGCCTCCAATGTGGGACGCATGTTCCAACTTGATTTTTTCACAGAGATGATCAAACACTTATGGCTAAGAACTCTACCTCATCTCTCGGTTGTGGCATCATAGAATTGGTCATGTATCTCATTAAGTATCTCGAGACACTTCACCAATGTAATATGGTACATGGGTTGCCATCTCTTCGAAGGATACATATAAGTTTCCTCACTGCATAACAAGAAAACAACATAGAGCTTCGTTCCCGGAAGAGTATATATCTAGCTCATGGTCAGCTTGATCTAGTTCATACTGATGTTTTTGGTCCGATGCAACCAATTCATTCTATATTTTAGTACTTCATGTTATGTGTTGATGACTATTCAAAGAAAATGTGGATTTTTTGTCTTCGCAAGAAGAGTGAATCTTTGAAACTTTCAAGAAGTTCAAAGTAGCAGTTGAGAATAAAACTGGTTGTCACATCAAAACTCTCCACTCATATAAAGGGGGAATTCACCAAGTAATGAGTTCAAATAATACCTACAAACTCATGGGATTTTCTAAAAATTCCTCCTCCACACACACCGCAATAGAATGGCGTTGTTGAGATAAGAAATCATACTTTCATGGAAATTGTGTGATGCATGATTGATGACTCGGGACTTGCAAAGACACATTACAGGCGAAGTAACAAAGATTGTGATGTATTTGTTGAACAGAGTGCCCACAGTTTCTCTTAACAGAGTAACGCCAAAAGAAGCATAGTCAAAATGCAAACTATCTATTGCACATCTCAGAGTATTCAAGTGCAAAGCAAGTATGCACATACCCAAGAAAAATAGAAATAAATTGGATATGAAGTCACGAAAACTCATCTTCATTGGGTATATTGAAGAGAATATTGGGTACATATTGATGGATCTAAAGAATAGAAAAGTCTACACCAGTAGAGATGTTAAGTTTTTCAAGAAGAAGCAAGTAGAGTCTCCTCCTCCGGACTCACTGATGTAGATTCTTCACCAATTGTAAAAATTGAAGTTGATGTTCCCACGTGATGATGACAATGATGATCGGGATGATGGTGTTGATATGATAGAACCATGACCCATGGGAAAATTTTAGTGTATGCCCAAGTGGTGTACTAGCACACTACAAGATGCAAAGGGGACAATTATAAATCAAGATTAGTAGTAAAGAGGTATGCACAAAAAGAAGGCATTGACTATGAGGAGACATTTGCTCCCATATCTAAGATCAAGATGATTAGGATGATCTTTTCTCTAGCTACATAGTTTGGCTGGAAAGTCCATCAGATGGATGTAAAAAGTTCCTTCTTGAATGGAGATTTAAGAGAAGTATATATGACTCAACCTGAGGGATATGTTGTACATGGTCAAGAAGAAAAGGTTTGAAGACTCAAGAAATCTTTGTATGGTCTCAAATAGGCACCCCAGGCATGGTACATCAAAATTGATGAGCATCTTGTACAACATGTATTTGTTAGAAATCCATACGAACACAATCTCTACCTCAAAAACAAGGGGGAGATTGTGATTGTCGTTGTCTATGTCAATGTTCTAGTCATCATTGGTAGTTCAATTAGGATGATCAATACAAGGAAGAAAGATCTTAATCAATCATTCGAAATGAATGATCTCGAGATGATGCATTATTGTCTTGGATTGGAAGTATGGTAGAAAGAGAATCAAATTTTTGTTTCTTAGATGAAATATACCAAGACAACAATTGAGAAATTTAGGATGATGGATTGCACACCAATCGTTATACCTATGGAGAACAAATTGTAGTTAACTAGTTTAGATCCATCTCCGAGGTAAGTGTCACTCTATATCGGTAGTTGATTGGGAGTCTCATTTACCCGACCTACACTAGACCGGATATCAACTTTATAGTGAGCTATCTATCCGGGTTCATGCGAAACTAGAATTTTGTTATTAGAAAGAAGAAAGGCACATCTTGAGATATCTCAAAGGATTAGTGGATCTTGGTGTAGAATACAAGTAGAATGACAACTTCTTCTTGACTAGATATTTGGATTCAGATTATGTAGGAAATATTGATGACAGAAATTTCACTTCAGGATTTGTGTTCTTTATCGGATCTAGACCAATATCATGGGGAAGAAAGAAACAACACTTCATTTCTCACTCTTCCAAAGAACTCGAGTATCATTTTGCAAGAGAAGTTGTTTGTGAAGAGATTTGGCTACGTCGCATACTAGAATGACTTGGAATACCAAAGGACAAACCGACCACCATGTATGTTGACAATGAAGGTGTTCTCAAACTTATTCACAATCTAGTTTTTCATGAGAGAACAAAGCACATTGAGGTACAATTTCATTTCATACGCGAACATGTGTTGAAACATAACATCTAGCTTCAATTTTGTCCAACAGTTGAACAACGGGAAAATATCTTCACAAAGTCACTTGCATGTGACAAGTTCGAGTTGTTCAGAGAGTTCCTCTCCTCATATCTTGAGACAATGAAAAATAAGGGGGAATGTTAGGTTAATTAATTATGCATTATATAATTAATTATTTAATTAATGTTATTAATTAAATAATGTTGTTATTTGGTTTTATTAACCATATTTGTTTTATTTAAACATTATGGATGTTGTTATATTGTTTTAACAATATTATTGTTGTGCTTCCCCAGATGTAATATTGGAAGCTTATGTAATCTGGAATATGGTTGCACCTGTGTAACTTAGTTTCTTGTTTGTATTCAGATGTACAATACCTATAAGTATTACAACTCACTCCTGTGTAAATGGTTGATTGAGTTTAATATAATTTATTAGGCTTCCGCCCCTGTTGCTCAATATACACATGGGACCTTTTATATTTCAATGATACTTCTAAGGTGAGTTTAGAAGGATTGACAAAAATAATCAAGGTCAATTTATAGTCAACATTTTATGAACAAATGTTAAGAAGGTAAAAGGTCTAAAACCCTAGTTAAACCCTAGCCAGGAGCTATTGATAGAAAGTGAAGTGTTGTGACTGATTTTTGATTGATTCATAAAAAAATTATTATTTTATTTTGTATAGGACTCCTCAAGTATTTCCAAAAATGTATGGTTGAGGTCATGGTGATATGTGGGCTCCACCCAAAAATAGAAGTTTATGAAGAGAAAGGTTTTAGGGCAAGATGGTCCAAAGGAGTAGCATACAAAATTGATAGCGCATGATGAGTAGGAGTTTTTCTTGATGTCTATGGATGTTTCATTACATTTTCATGTAGTTTTATTATGTTTTCAGGTCTAAATAGATTGATTGGTCAAAGGGCGCCTGGGGTCTCAAATAGCAGGTCCAAGTAATATGAGAATAATTTGAGCTAAGGTAGAGTTTTGAAATGATTAAAGTTGTATTAGAAAATAGAATCATATATATTTATATTGATATATGGATTTACTCATGATGAGTTCATTTAACGGGGTTTTGCAGGCCATTCTTTAAGCAAGAACATTTTTGGCGATTCAAGACAACATATGTTTTTTTAAATGTTTGATGTTATTTGAAGCATGCGATAGATTTGGTGATGCTTACTATCACCTAGAACATTCAAAAGGGTTAAATTTTAATCCCATTTATAGGTATTGAATTTATGTAGAAACGATTTTATGATCTAGCCTTTGGAAACATATTGTTTTCGGGTTGATTTAGTGAAGGAAAATATTGATGTGGTTTGAAGTAAGAGATGTTTCATGAATTATAACATGCTTAGAAGTGTTATAAAGGTTATGAAATTTATTTTTAGTGGTCACATGGAAAGTTTTGGTTGAGGAAAATTTATTTCTTGATCAGATGAAGTTTCTAGGGTGTTGAAGGGTGAAGGAAACAATTGTTTTGAGAATTGTAAAGGGAACTAGCCCAATAAATGAAATAATATGATTGGTTGATTAAATGTGTGACCATATTTGAATGTTTTATGATGTATTAATCATATTTAAATGGTTTTGGGTCATGAAAGTTTTTAATTTTGATACAAGGCCAATTTTAAGATTGTTCCCATGGGGTTTTGAACCATTTTTGGCATATGTAATGAGGTTTTTAGCTAGGATGGCCTAATTGGGTCACTTATAGATATTGTATTTAAAATTTGTAATGTTTCATTGATGTATTGGTCAAACCAAATGGATGGAAAATTCTTGGCCTAAGTTTGAAAGGTGGAGAAGCATATAAAATAATGTTTTTAGGTTCTTTTCCTAAATAGAGAGGTGTGTGCAAGGTGGAGTGACCTAGGTGAAGTGTTATTGTAGGTGTTTGAGAATTTTGGAACCTAATCAATTGAGTTTTAGGTGAAGAAAAATTAGAGAGCTTGACAACAATAGTTTTATGACTTTTGGAGGGTTTTATGAGTATGATTTGTGAAGTGTGATCACCTAGGGTTTTGAAGAAGAGAAAGTTGAATATTAGATATCCATCAGTTTTGGCAGAAAAAAATCAAATATCTACACATCATAAGGTGGTATAGTGGGTTCTTGATCATCTTGGTGTATTGTAGCCTATTAGTGGAGTTGGTGCTTCACAAAATTAGGGGTTAGTGTTCCTTGTAGGGTTGGTGCTCCTTGTGGGGTTGATGCCTCACTAAAGTTTGAAACATATCAATATAAGATAGTTTTTCAGTTGTTTTTCTTCTCCTTTATGGTTTTCCACTTATATATTGTGTTGTTATGGTGTTTCCTTACTTTTATGGATATATTATTTTATGACGTTTTATGGTGTGAACAATCTTGAAGTCGAATAAGTGGTTATTGTGTTTGAATGATTATGGTATTTTAAGTTTCATATCTGAAGTCCAATTTGAAATTTTATAAGGAATGATTCACCCCCATCTTAGTCCATTGTTCTTGAACAATTGGTATGAGTAGGTCCTTTTACGAAGTTTGAAAACTTCAAAGGAGAGCCTTGAAGAAAAAAATGGAAAGTAACACTGTGAGTGGAAAGCCACAAATGCTTGATGGTGTGAATTATAGCTTCCGGAGAATGAGAATGAGTACTTTCATCATGGCATAAGGGGTTTTTTTTCAGGTAGCCATTGAAAATTTTTATGTCCCTCCCACTAATCCTCCAAGCACTGAAAAATAAAATGTTGATTATACCAACAACTCAAAGGATTTCTATCCTATCCTAAGTGGACTTGGAGAATATGAAATGGGTAAAGTGATACATTGTAAGAATGCAAAGGAGGCTTGGGAAAAATTCAAGTTCTATATGAAGGTAACTCAAATTTAAAATTGTAAAACTTCAAACGTTTAGAAACCAGTTTGAAAGCTTAAAAATGAATGATAATGATTCAATTTCTGTATATCTACTTAGAGTTGAAAAATTTATGAATAACATGAAGGGTTTAGGTGATGAAGTGGAAGAAGAAACGATGGTACAAAAGGTTCTAAGGTCCTTGTCTTCTAAGTTTTATTCTAAGGTGTCTACCATATAAGAATAAAAGGATCTAACCAATTCAACATTAGATGAGTTACATGGTACTTTGACTACCTATGAAATGAGGATAGGTAACTAAAAATAAGCCCAGAAGGAGATTTCTTTCAAATCTGAAATGAAAAAAAAATACATGGAGGTAAAGAATGATGATACCACTCTAGATATTGAATATGAAGAGCTCTTTTCTATGTTGGCTAGAAGAATGAAATAAGGCTTGAGTAATTATAGAGGTAAACTCCCTTTCAAATGCTTTAATTGTGGAGAAGTAGGAAATTTTGCTACTAAGTGTCCTCATAGGCATGAGAAAGAAGATGATGATTTTGAAGATCAAGAGGAAGAACCTAAGAATAATAAATACAAGTTTGACAAAGGTAAGAAAAGTTATAAGATGCCTAACTATTAAAAGGAGAAGACATTTTCTTACTCAAATCAAGATGATGATTTTTCATATGTTAGTAGTGGTGTATCGGATTATGAATATGAAAATGAGTATGAAATCATAGGTGATGAGTCTTTTTGTGACTAAAGAAGCTATGAGATATTTAGGTGATGGTTCTTCTCTATTATGTGATTTTATTTCTGGTTATGGTAACTATTCTGATAAGGAATGTGAAGATGACATAGATTATTTTGAAAGTGTAAAAAGGGATCTTGAACAAGATGAAAAAGAAAATAAAAAAATTACCTTGTAGATTAAGGAATATGAAAATTAGTTTCATAAGATGGATGAGAAATATGTGATTGAGTCTACAAAGCTAATTGAAGAAAACAAGGTGCTAGAAGAAAAGGTGAAGTTTCTTGTCTCTAACCTATAGGATAAGGAGAAGTTGTGCACCAAGTATGAAAAAGATATAGATTTTTTGAGGGATGAGCTGTTAGAAATTAGTAAGAATACTATGTCCTTACAAATATTTGAAAAACGTTCTAAAGATATAGATGACCTACCTAGGAAAAAAAGAGTTGTAGATGATAAAACTAGTTTGGGATTCAAACAAGAGTCTAAGGACAAAGAACTTGAGAAATAAGTAAGCATTTCAAGTAAAGAATCAGATGAATCTATTGTGAAAGAAGAAAGGAAGGTGAAACCTAATAAGAACAATGAAAGATCAAGGTTCATTAGACAACCCCAAGCTTCAAGGTATGAAATAACTTTCAATGGTTATTGTTTTACTTGTAATGATTTTTGTCATAGATCTAAAGAGTGTAGAAGATATCCTAGAGATGATCATCCTTGGAGAGATAATACAAGTTAGTTTTCTAAAAACATTGTATGCTTATAATTACAATGAACATGGACACACTTTGCTAGGTATTGCTTGTATGATATACCTACTTAAAGTGAAGGGCTGAAAAGGAATAACTCAGTTGTTTGTTACTACTATAATGAGATTGGTCATGTGGAAAGAGTATGATTCCATGCCTACTTAAGACAAAAGAAAAGAAATCAGATGCCTAGAGGGTATGTGAACAACTTTCAAGGTGTTGGATTCCAAGGTAATGACCGTAGAATAAAATGGGAGCCAAGGAAAGACAATGTTGTCTCAAAAAAATAAATTGACACTGAGAAGAGAGTTGTAACACACTATTTAGATCATAAAGGAGAGGAATATGGAGTATTGAAGGTTCCCAAGAAGTAATGGGACCTCTTTAAGACCTTTTTTTAGGTCTCCTTGGATCAAGTATACATCCACTATGCTTCTTGAAGGTATACCATTGCAAATGAAATATATAAGTGAGGGTAAGTAGTTTGTGTCATTGTGTGTCATAACTTCAAGGTCAAGGTATGTTAATGTTTTCTCCTCTCAGTCTTGTTTTGGTTCATAGTGATGGTTCTTGTGCAATTGTTTTGTTATTACATCTCTCATCTCTGAGTTACACTTGTAAGTGCTCTATTTGGTCTTCTCATGAGCTCTTAAAATGTGTCATTCATCCATGGTGTGTTATATATGGTATAGAGTCATCTTATCATGTTCCTATAAGAGTCTAAAAAATTGTATTTAGTCTTAATTTTTCATGCCCATGTCATTTAAGCACATATTTTGGTCATGGTTGTATCACTAGTGCGTGTTGGTCTTCACTATTATCTCGAGTCATAAGGTGTTTTATTTGAAGCTGTAAATAAGTATAATTGGCCTTGAAATATGTGTCATTGTGTCTTACATGTGTGTGAAGGGTCTAACATGGTCATTTGCATTAAAAATAAGTGTCTTGCATTCATATTAAGAGTGTAGTCTTTCATTAGAGGTTTGTGTCTACGTTTAGGGTTATGAAATTGTTTTTAGGCTAGAATAATGTGCTCCTTGGGTCTCTACATCAGTCTAGTAAGCCAGAGTATCATAATGTAGATGATAAAAGTGATCATGTTCTAACTTGATCAATACTTATGGTGTAAAAGGATCACGGTGAGTAAAGGTGCTCAAAATTAGGGTTTCTACAATAAAAATGAAGGCTACATGTATGAATCATGGTGTTTCATGATTTCTATATGTTGGTGAAGATTTTTCTAATGTTTGAAGATGATATGGGTTAAATGCATCAAAAATACTACTTCACTACCTCATGATTGTGCTTTCTTAGTCCTTAAAAGTGGTATAGATGTAAACTCAAGTTTGAGTAGTCAAATGATTGAATTTGGCCTTAAAATTTGTGCAAATAATCTAGACTCGTGTGGCTAAAGTATGAAGGTGGTTTGGAGCTCAAGGTATGTATATAATTTCAGCTATATATGACAGAGTTGAAAAATTGCTTGAAGTGCACGGTGATGAGGCTTTAATAGTAAAAACTATACCCCTTTGTTCCCTAATTATTTGTAAAGGTATTAAAGATGTTATATCAGTTTAAGGAGTCCTCAAAATTTATATGATGAGTCTCTTATGTTTTTACATAGTAGTGAAGAAGGTCTAATTGTTTTCTCCATGGATAATGTATAAAATGGTGACCTTATTGTATAGTGGTAGGGGGTTACTCCTTCTTAGGTATGAATGTTGTTTGTTCTCCACTTTTTATGATGATCCATTACTCCATGATGCTCTTATAGTTTCTCAATATTTTTGAGAGTGCATATTATATTGGCATTCAATGGATAAGGGCTTGTGATGGTTTACTGTTTCTCAAATGAGGTATATGAAGAACTATAGGTACATAGGAAAAAATTATGTGAGGACAATGGTATGATATGTTATTTCAAATCTAAATCACCTTATGAGAGGTATGTTCACTGATCTATTCCTTATTTGCAATGCATTTATGAATGAAGGTGGTTTGTTTTTCTTGTTAAGGCTTGAACTACAAGTATAAAGGAAAAAATTGTGTGAGTACAATGGTATGATAGGTTCCTTCAAATCTAAATAATCTTATGAGAGCTATGTTCACTAATCTATTCATAAATTTTAATGAAATAATGAATGAAGATGGTTTGTGTTTCTTGTCAAGGCTTGAGAATGTGTTGTTTCTCTATAAACGCACTCTACGGAGCTTGTAGAAACTATGTTTACTTGGGTGGTAGTGAAAGTGAAAGTTAATGATGGATTTTTAAACTCTTGTATAGCATTTTTCATGTTGTATTTGTATGCAACATCGACCTTATAATGGATTTGATCAAGTTTTCAGTCGAGAAAGTTGTGTCTATGCTCCAAGAAGGTGAGTGAGACATTCAATCCTTAGATAAGGGATGACTAATACAAATGGTGTATTATTTCATCAAAGGATAGGGGAGTGTTAATTAGGCTTAAATACAAATGATTATAGGTATTCAAAAGCCTTAAGGTATGCTATTGTCCTATAAATGGTGTAGTGATGATCATATGATGGTCTCAGTCTCATAATATTATGTTGAAGTGGTGTTGTAGCAAGAAATCAAGTTGCTCTTGGTGTATATATGCTAATCATAGTAGGGGGAGTACTTGTTTGTTCAACCAAGGGAGTGATATGTTTCTCTCAATATTATTCAAGGTAAGGAAGTAGTTTTTACTCCTTGTTCAAGCTAGTGAAGGTATGTTTCTCCTTATCTCATTTGGAAATTACTCAATAAGACTTTAAATGTTTGTTAGGGACAACTAAGAGTTGTAAGAGTGATTTCAATATATGATTTCAAGGATGGATGGTCGAGTTTGTGCTTAGGATCTAGGAATAGAGGTCTTAAGGCTAGGGAGAAATTATTATATAGGTCCAAGCATGGATGATCTGTAGGTGGATGTCAAAGTTGGCCTAAATTTCTCTAACAAGATTGTATTGGTCTCACTTTATTGATATGGTATGAAGAGTAGAAACATGCATTGTATATGAAAAATCTAGGCCTAGAAAGGTGAAAATTGGTTAAGGATGAATGAATTGTTTGTGTGAATCATAGGTGGTATAGCACAAATATATGCTACTATAAGTAGCCCCAAGAAGGAAAACATAGGGTTTAAGGAGAAAATGTGCTTGTTTTCTTTTCTAAGAGATGGAGAAGGTTGTTTTAAGTTCCTTTCAAGGTAAATATAATGTTTTTCATGATGTATTGATGATGTTCAAATGTTTGAATTGCTCTTTCCAGGGGGTGCTTGGTAATTGCATGCTTGACATGAGGCCTAGACTCATATTTTTTGGAGAAAATAAAGAAAATGAGTCAATTTGAGAGCTTTGGTTGATGTTTATAACCAAAGAATGGATGTATGAAGTTTATTAAGGTAAAGAAGGTAAGCTACATGTATTGTATTGTCATTAATGTAAAAAGGGGGAGAAGTTCGGTGTGTTTTCCGTCAATGACAAAGGGGTAGATTATTGGCATGTAGGCCCGATATTTGTTCTCATTGATGAAAAACCACATTAATGAAAAAGTGAATGTTGTAGGCTGATTTCATGATTTTTTTATGATGTATAAAATTTCTTGAGGGTACTTGGGAGGTCACAATTGTGACATAGTGTAGTTACATGTGTTTCATTTGGGCTACAGTGTGCCCATTGGGAGCATGTATGCTAGCTAGGAGATATGATAGTGTGGATTCGAGTCATTTGAGATCATGTAAGCATGAAAACATGTATATACAGACATATGAGGTATGATTGGGTAATGTTTAGAGTTTTGTGTTCAGTTATTGTATTATTTCAGTTATCCCTAATTGTCACTTTATGAGGATCTAACATGCAAGAATAAGTAAGTCTTAATTAATGGAGATATTTGGAAATGACATTAACATTATGATGATTGGATTTTTATAGGGATGAGTGGTTATGCTCTCATAAAAATGTAAGGTGTCCATGATGTTTATTTTTCCAGATATGATAGATTTTGTAAGATAGGGTCAAGAACAAGTTAAAATCAAGATTGAATTTGAACTTCATATGCTCCTTATGAATAGTGTGCTTTTCATGGGACCTTATGGATTTCAAGGATGATTCTAAGGTGAGTTTATAAGGGTTCAAAAAAATAATTATGTCATTTGATAGTCAGGATTTTATGAACAAATGTTAAGAAGTTAAAGAGGTCTAAAACCCTAGTTAAACCCCACCAGAGAGTTGTTGTGAGAAAATGAAGTCTTATGACCCAATTTTGACTTATTCATAAAAATTGGTGATTTTATGTTATAAAAGGCTCATCAGTATTTCTATAAATGTATGGTTAAGGTCATGGTGATATGTTGGCCCCACCTAAAAATATAAGTTTTGAAGAGGAAGGTTTTAGCGCGAGATGGTCCAAAAGAGTAGCATACAAAATCAAAATAGTGCATGATTATTGGGAGATTTTATTGATTTACATAGATTTTTTAGGAAATTTTCTTGCATTTTATGATGTTTTTATGTCCAAATAGGTTGACTCTTCAAAGGGTAGTTTTGGGTCTCAAATAGTAGGGTCTAGTAATCTGAGCATAACTTTGAGCTACGGTGGAGTTTTGAGATGATTCAAGTTGTGTTGGAAATTATATTCAGATATATTTCAAGTGAGATATGTAGTGCCTCATGATGAGGTCATTTTATATGATTTTTAGGTCATTCTTAGAGAAAGAAGATATTTGGCAGTTCAATACAACATATGTGTTTGTCAGTGCAAATTTTATGTTATTTGAAGCTTGAGATGGATTGGATTATTCTTTCTATCACTTGGAAAGTTCCAATGGATGATTTTTTCATTTAATGAATCAATTTATATGTATTGAATGCATGTAGAAATGATTTATTATGAGCTAACCTTTGGAAACAACTTTTTTGGCAGGTTGATTTGGTGAAGGTAAATCTTGTTGTGGTTTGAAGTAAAATATGTTTCATGAATTATAACATGCTTAGAAGTGTTATAAAGGTTCTAAAATTTATTTTGAGTTGCCACATAGTATATTTTGGTTGAGTACAAGTTATTTGATGATGAATTGAAGTTTCCAGGGTGTTGAAGGGTGAAGGAAATAACTGTTTTAAAAATATTTATGGGAGGCTGGGCCTAGTAAATGAAATAATCTGATTTTTTTGATTAAATGTGAGATCATATTTTAATATTTTATGATGTATTACTCATATGTAAAGGGTTTTGGGTCATGAAAAAGTGTAATTTTGATGTAAGGACAATTTTATGATTGTGGCCATGGGGTTTTGATCCATTTTTGGCACATGTAATGAGGTTTTTAATTAGGCTGACCTAATTATGTAACTTGTAGCTATTGTATTTCAAATTGTAAATTTTTCCTTGATGTATTGGTCAACCCAAATGGAGGGAAAATTTTGGGCCTAAGTTTGAAAGGTTGAGAAGCATATAAAAGGATCCTTTTTGGGTGCTTTTCCAAAATAGAGAAGTGTGTGCAAGGTGGAGTGACCTAGGGGAAGTTTGATTGAAGGTGTTTTTGAATTTTATGGAGCTGAATAAAGTTTTGTGAAGGTGAAGAAAAATAAAAGAGCATGAAAGTAAGATTTTGATTATTTGTGAAGTGTGATCACCTAGGGTTTGATTGAAAAAGAGTGAGATGAATATTATATCTCCATCGGTTGTGGTAGAAAAAATCAGAGATCTACACATCATAATGTGGTTGATTGGGTGTTTAATCATCTTTGAGGGTTGTAGCCTCCTTGTGAGTTAGTGCTTCAAAAACTATGGGTTGGCACTCCTTATGGGGTTGGTGCCTCACTAAATTTTGAAACATATCAATATAAGATAGTGTTTCAGTGTGTTTTCTTCCCCTTGAGGGTTTCCCAATTATATCTTGTGTTCTTATGGTATTTCTGTATTTTATGGATGTATTCCTTGATGATGGTTTATGGTGTGCACACTCTTAAATTTGAATACGTGGTTATTATGTTTGAATGATTATGATATGTTGAGTTTCAGATCTGAAGTTTAATTCAAATTTTTATAAGGACTGATTCAACCCCCTCTTAGTCCATTGTGCTTATAAAATTAACCACTTAAAATGGGGGTTTCGGGTGTGGGGATGAGGGGAAATGGTTAGGGAAAAGGTTAGGTGGGTTTAAGGGAGTTAGATGGTTAGGATAAAAAGGGTTAGGGTACGTTACAAATTGTTAGGAGGTTTTTAGGAGGTTATTGTAAGGGTAGGTAAATATGATTTATAGGGGTAAAAATATTATCTTACGGGGTGAGGTTAATGACTTAGGTTATGTTAGAATGCTAGATTTTAATAATTTAATTGTGTGTGTGGTGTAGGTGGGTCATGTAGGTTGATGAAAAATCAAGTGCCTACACAACGGTTTTGTTGTAGCTTACCAACACATATGTAAAATTCAACCACCACCAAAATGAGATTAAAATAATTCTCTACATGCCCAATTCATTTCATGGCCAAACACATCATATCTTCTCCATTACTACAAGACTAGGGTTTTACAATGATTTCAGATGTTCTTGGTTTCTTAACAAGAGTTCATAAAAGTTTGGGATCTATTTTACCTCATTATTCTTATGAAACCTTCTTATCTCCATCTCACATCTTCAGAAAATGCTCATATCCCCATGAAAATTACACACATGTTGGTGAACATTCAAACTTTCCTATTGAGCTAGGAATGACTGTTTTTGAGAGCTTGGTAGGTTTCAAAGAACCTTTTCATGATTTTTCTTCAACATTTTCTCTTGAAACATGTCTTGCACCTCTAGGATGACCTCTCGCCATGATCTTAAAATCCAATTCTTTCTTCACTATCTTTGAAACCCACCATGCACCATGGTTTTCCCATGATTTCTTTCCTTGTATACTTGCACTTACTTCAATATTACCTTAAACATGCACTATACAAATGAAATATGACCTTCTACATATTCCACACTTGTTATGCACTCTCACAAAACATTTCACATTCTCATATTGACTTAACCTCACTTGCTTTGTTCCATACCTCGGGGCATGCATGCACTAGGTTTATGACTAGGACTATATTGGATTCCTTTAACAAATATCTCTCTAAACCTCCTAGACATCACAACAACCTTCATACAACACCTAGAGATCATACATAAAAACTTCATGCTTGAACCATTTATCAAACCATATTATATGTAAGGACACCATGCTACTTAATTTGGGTTGGAAAAAATGAATAAGTACTAGAAAATTTTAAAGGTATATGCACAGGAATGCATGCATGTAGAAGAAAAAGATAACACTTAGGAGGAAATTTACAGATGTAGAACCGGTTAGTGTGTGGGACTACTCACATAAAGGAAACAAAGCTAGGACTCACAAATTTACTGAGATCGGGATAAAAATAGACTTAGAGTGCGGACCAAGAAAGTGGGAAAATCACATGCAGAACACACTTTTTATAGGATAATAATAGGATTAAAGCATGACTTATCTTTATAACTGGTCTACTATTAGCAACTATTATAAAAGCATGTAAGATTTATACACATGGCTATTTTTAGCAAAGAGAGAATGCGGGATATTTGGTGTAAGCACGCCTCTTATAAAGAGAGTGCATACCCCACCCATATATATATATACTTTTTGTAACTCATTGTTTCAAAGATACTAAGTTAGTATTTCTCTTATGCTTAGTATATTTATGTTGTTTTGATATAGATCTAGGGTTTGATACTTACGCGCATAGTCGATCGCACTAGTATATTGAATGTTATGTATTTAGCTTCAACTATGTAATGAATTCTACTTTGTGATGGATTATTGTGGATGGATTATAATTGTTGGCTTGTCTGAGTATGGTGATATGATGGTCCATTTGATCATAGTTATTTTGTAAAATCCTAGTTTTTCTTATTATATGTGTTTCCAAAGTGACTTAAATGTAATGGATATATGTATTGAATGGTTTTATGGATAAATATAATTGTGAATATGTATGCTAACTTATTGTCAAGCATCTCAAAGGAGGGAACTAGTAGTTGCATGCACTTTAGGTGAGCATTTAGACCAATCTAAATGAAGTGTCAGAGAGCCTAGCCTTTGAAGTGAAACTAAGGACTACATTTTGGTTCCATTGCCAAGAACTCTTTTCAATTTTTCTTCCGAATGTTACATGTAGGTGGCGTATCAACTATATTTGGAAAATATTGAAATTTGGATAGAAGACAAACAAGATAGGTTTGCAGAGAGGAATAAAACTTGACATGGCTTGAATGCATGAAAGTGGGTGGAAAATAATATTTATCATGAACTATATGAGACATTATTCAACTTTTTCCATTAGAATTGTACCAGTGGTTGGCAACATATGCATCAAATAGAGCTTACTTGTCCTAGGCCAAGGAGTGGGATGTGGGAAGATTACAAGAATATTTTTGATGAAGATGAGTAGTGGACCAAACTTGTAGATCACTAGTGGGTAGGTGTGTTGTGAAAATATACATTAGAGTATGAAATTAAAATGTATTTTTGTCAAGAGGAGGTTGAGTTTGAGTTCTTACATGAGATCAAAGGATCTTACTTGTGCGCGATACCATTAACAATCAATATCTTAATGATAGAACTAGATTTAGAGATATTTCCTATGGATACCTAAATCCCTAAAGCATGCAGGGAAAGAAGAAGGTGTGGAGAAGAATATAGACCTGGAAAATAAAGGAAGAGAGAGGAAAGATGGCTCAAGTATAATGAATCTCGAGAGAGATAAATTGAGGAAGCGACGTAGTTGAGAAGAATGATGGCTTGCAAAGGTTTTGAAGCTCTCATGGAAGATGAGGAGCCACAACATCATGTCCTTCTGACATTGGGAAAGAACATTAGATATCCCCCATCATCTTTGGATGAGAGCATGTCAGAGGAGAGGATGAGAACTGTGGATGTAAATCTTACTCAACGTGGCTACCTAACCCTTGTGCTTGGTGTTATAAATCCAAAGGTAGTTAAAGGAAAAATATACTGAAGGTAAGTAAGGGAAGATACATGTAGATATCATTTTGTGTAGAATCAGGAAGTGCATTAGATAAGTAATGTGACCATGGTAACACATCGGACACCGGTGTTTGGGAGTATGATTGTAGGAGTTTTTAGAGTGCTAATAGGGAAGATTATTGGCATGTATAATGTTGGAAGAACTTATATAGGTTACGGGGATAGAACAAAAAGTGGCTTTCTAGTTTAGTACTACCACTAGCACACAAAAAATTTCATCAATAGGACCACAACCCATAGTAGGGGGCATGGGAGGCTCAACAGGTTCAGGTCAATAACCACCTAGAGGATATACTTGTGCAGGATTTGGGTTTGATCCTAATCTAGGGTAAGGTCAACCACCATAACAACCACCACCAAACTAGACCCATTGGAAACCACCTCAACAATTGTAGTAGACACCTCAAATCTATATTGAGATGACTCTTCACTTACCATAGTACAAAGGTATGGAAGATGGAATAGAGCACATGCATAAGTGTGAATGCTATTAAATGCTAAAGGAATTATATCCTAGGATCGAAAGGTAAGTGAATTTTCCACCACACTTAAAGGTAACACACATATTTGGTATATAAAGTATGAACCACATGATACTATGGTTCATTATGATATTTTTCACACAACATTTTTGTCCTATTTACACATCCCAAAGTTTAAGAAATAGAGCATTAGAGTGCTCAAGGATATAAAGAAAGGCTTGTCAAAAAATGTGAGGGAGTATGATGTAAATTTTAAGACTCTATCATGTACATTTTCTTATGACATCCATCGAATTAAGCATGTCTTGTGGTTTGTTGGAGGATTGCTGACACCATTTCAAAGGTCCTTATCTCATAAGAAATATGTAGATCTGCATAAGGCCTTAGAAGTAGATATACGTGCTGAGGCAGTTGGAAGTATTGATACTGGAGTGAGCCCATTTTTGGAAGCACAGATAAAAACAATGGATAAGTAGTTGGGGAAGCTCTATGCCATCTCAACACATGAGACACACAGTGATATATAGTGCACTAATTTCGAGGTTTAAGGACACACAAAAGATAGCTGCCCATGTAGGAAAGTGAATGTTTTTTTACCATTTTGTGAGATTTTCCATAAGGACCATGATGTCTAGAATTTTCCTCTCTTGAGGCATGTAACTATGATGAATGTATCTATGTATTGTAAGATTTTTGATGCACACACTCATGATGTGATGGATTGTTGGCTGATAGATCAAATTCATAAGGCATGCGAGACAACATTATGAAGGACCACAATGGGAAATAGTTCTCATGTACACAATGCTTAACATTTTAAGAACGTAACAATGCGGGAGTTGGATTATGTGGATGATATATAATCGAGGTTAGGGTAGTAGAAGTAGATTTCCACACAAGACTTATTATACTTGTGTGTCCTTAGATCATTACCTTTGTGATTATCCCTAGAATATAATATGTTCCTATTGTGGAAAGTAGCATAAGCTTGAGGACTTCCCTGACCTTTATGAGTACATGTGCAAGGACAAGAATAAGGAAAAAGGCATGAGAATGATCAAGGTACAACACGTGAATACTAATTAGTTGATGCCTAATAAAATGTATGATCCTTAATTACAAACTATATTAGTTGCTACACACATTGAAGTAGCACATGCACAAAATCCTCTTAAGGAAAATCCTCTCATAATGAGAGAAGAAGTAATGAATTACAATTATCCAGATGTGGCACATCGAAGGAATTTTACCAGAAATTATGGGAACCATTAGGGAGCTACAAGGTGAAATCTAGTGATTGAAAAAGATGGCATGTGAGAGAGAACATGTAAAAATGATGAGCTCCCTAGAAGGATGTGGATGATTTGAAAGAGGTATGTAATTTCTTGCACCATAAGAATATTATCCCTTTTCTACATGAAAATTTACCACACACAAGAATTGAGTGTGAGTGACACATAATACATGCAAACTTACCACCATAGATCCATGAATATGATAAAGAGATCACTTTGGATGTTGTAATTTTTGGAAGGTTGGTAAGAAATATTTTGATTAATATGAGCACCGAGGTGAATTTGCTAACTCTAGATGCATGGAATCAGATGGGGAAACCAACATTACAACCATATTCCAATTTTTTTGTAAATGGTTAGCAAAACAAGCGATATGAATATTGGGGTGTTGAAGGATGTTTCCATTACAATTTAGGGAGCCAAGTTTACTAGACACTTTGAGGTGTCGGAGCTTGCTTTGAAGCAGAAAACTTTCTAGCATTACTTAGGCATACCTGGTGTTATGCAAAATATTAGTCATGCACTTCAATAAGGGATGCATCAATTTTGAGAATAAGGATGAGCACATGATTATACCTCTAAATGAAGAAAAAATGAACTATATGTCAAGCCTTTAATTATATAATAGATGAATATGATTTATAAATGCATTGTTTGACATCTTGAGACTATGGAACCATCCAAGGAAGGTGTGTTGTAGTAGGAGGATGCACATTCAATTAGTGACACCACAAATGTTTCTTGTGATAACTAGGTCTATGACACATATGAAATGGTAAGGTGTGAGATAAAGAGGAGAGTAACTAGAATGATCAGACCATGCATGTGAAAATTTCAGTCACCTAGATATACTAATGAAGAGAATAATGAATCTTTCTTACACACCATGGAAGACCATTAGAAGAATGAGGGTGATTATAGGAATACGTTATTTTATAATTTTCGTGGAATATTAGTGCATTGGTGGGATACACACAGGATAATTTTTGGGCTAGAAAGAAGTGAGAATCACCTTTTCAACAAGGTTCACTTAGAGAAATGTGCCTACACATATCTATGAGTATGATGGGAAGACTCCTTCTTTGGTACACGTTCATAACTATGAGAGAAAATGGAAAAAAGGACCAAAGAATTTACCACCATATTTGTGGGTGCATAATTTCTATTCCACTCTGCACGACTATGCACACACGTGGTATGAGCATGTTGAGCTCAAGTAAGAGACTGCAAGCTAGGGAGACATGGCAACAAGTATTGTAGATACATTTGATTATTTTTATAATAAGCACATCAATTTTGGGGATAACGTGAAAGAAAAAAATCTCATGCTCAAGTTACTTGGTGGACCTAATTCTAAGGCATGCCTAGATACTAAAAAGAGACAGAGGAGATACAAATGGGCCATGTCTAGATGTTGAAAGAAAAGAGTAAAATGGTGTATCTCATTAATGATGTATAGGTAGATACTTTACAGATTAGCCATACAAAGGGTGTGCATGAAGTAATAGACACTACATATGAAAAGGCATTCGTATACCATGTGCCCATGAAGACCATGAAGGTAAATATTGATACGAGGATGTACCCAAGGAGGCTATTATTGGAAATTACTAGTTAGAACATGAGGTAGAAAATATAATTGAGCTCTTACATGAATTCCATGACTTATTTCCATTGGGCTATCATGAATCAAGGGGTGTATCCCTCATTAGGAAAGATGAAGATTAAGTTGAAATAAGGCACATGTCTATTTAAGAAGATTCCTTATAGGATGAATCCAAACTGTGTGGGAAAGTAAAGGAGGAAATTGATGAGATGATTTATTCTTTAATTATTGAACCAATCAATAAATATGAGTATGTTATCCCTATCATCATTACAATCAAAAAGGATGGGTGGATCAAGATATATGTGTATTACAAGGAACTCAATGTTGCATGTGTTACAAATCCTATTCCTACAAAATTTACGAGAGGAAAGACTTGAGTGAGTTGTAGGGAATGGGAGATAATCCTTTAATTATGGGTTTTCAGGCTATCATGAGGTTTGCATTGCGCATGAGGATAAGGAAAATACCCCTTTCACCAATGAATGGAGAAGCTTCGCATATATTGTTATGTAATTTGGATTGAAGAATGTGCCCACTATCATTTTCTCTTAGTTGTGTATGCCTTTCATGATTTCATTCATAAGTTCTTACATGTTTATCTAGATAATTCGATAGTTTATGGCTTAGTTAAGGATCAATGTGATGAGTTAAGGATGATGTTTGAGAGATGTAGACAACTGAGCATTTCTCTTAACATTAAGAAGTGTATTTTTGTATACCCCTTGGCACTTTTCTTGGGCACATCATTTTCAAGGATGGATTTTTTGTGGAATGAACAAAGATAGAAGTGATTTTGGGTTTAGAAGATCCTACCAATCAGAGTGAAGTGTGTGGGATTGTTGGGACATATGGGTTATTACATTAAATTTATCAAAGGATGTGAAAATATTGTTATGCCCCTAGAAGATTTTTGTAAGGTGAAAGGAAAATTTCATTAGGGTGACACGTAGTAGTAGAGACATTTGAGAAATTTACCATTGCACCAAACTTGTAATTTTCTTCATGGAATAAGCCCTTTATTTTTCATCTTGATGCTTCTAGCACAACGATTGGCACAATCTTGGAAAAACCTAGAGAGGGTAAAGTGGATCATTCTATATGATTTTCTAATAGGAGGTTGACATTAGTAGAGAAGAATTATACCACCACCGAGCACGAGGCATTTTCTATGATCTATGTGCTTCACAAGTTTCGGCAATACTTATTGACTACACTATTTATTTTCTATACGAGATCATATGACATTGAAATATTTGTTCAATAATCTTTTTTAAAGGGAACATATGCAAGTGGATACTTCTCTTTCACAAGTTTGATTTCACTAGTGTTGTAAAGCTAGGTAAGATTAATTTATGGTCCGATCACTATAAAGAATCAATTTTGGTGAGGAAACACCGAGTATTGAGGAAACTATGTCTAATGCATAGTTTTTAAGGATAAATAATGCACCCAGCGGATCTAGAATACATAAAAAATTTTACACACTAGACTTACACTAGAAGGAATTAAGTCATTTGGAGAAAAAGCGAGTTTGATATCCAAACCACACTATATATATTGATTTGGAGGGAATTTTACAAAATGGGTAGAGATGAGGTCTTGCACCGGTGTGTACTTGAACATGAGCATTAAGCCATTATAGAAGAAGCTCATGGGAGAATTTAATGAAGTAATTATGCATCGATGCAACTACATGTAAGATCCTTTTAGCTAGCTGATGGTGGGAGACCTTGTACAAGGACATAAATTATTATGTCAAAGCATGTGATCATTTTCAGAGAGTTGGTAAGCCTAGAAGAAGGGATGAGATGCCCCCGAGAATCATTTAAATATTCTAATCATTTGATAAGTGATCTGTTAACTTTGTAGTACCTATTGCACCACGCACATGCAAGATTGGAGCACATTATATCATTACTTATATAGACTATCGACAAGTCTGCTAGATTTTGTGCCTACGAATGATTGCACTATAGCCACAATGAAAAGGTTCCTTTGGGAAAAAATAATTAGTAGGTACGAATGTCTATTAAGCTTGACCAGTGACAAAGGAACTCATTTCTTGAATGAGACAATTAGAATTATATACGAAGAGTTTATAGTGGCACACCATAAAACTACTCCTTATCACCCTCGAGCTAACGATATTACGAAGCTTTCAACAAGACTTTGGGATAGACACTAAAAAGTATTTGTGATGTTGGGAGAAAGGATTGCGGCGATAACATGTCTACTAGAATTTGGGTTTATATGACCACATATAAAAGGTTTAATAAGGCCACACCATTTCAATTGGTGTTTAGCAAGATGAGGCGATTCTATCTATGGAGTTTTTGTTACGATCCCTATGTATTGCGTGCATGTGAGGGTTATCGGATGAAACAACTGTTACATAGTACATTGAGAAACTAATTTAGCTAGATGAGTGAAACACAATAGCATGTTGGTTTTTGTATAATGAGAAGGAACAACATAAATCTTGGTATGATACGCATATTAAGACCATGAAATTTGTAGTTGGAAATTTGGTGCTTATGTATGACTCAAGTTTTGTGCACCACCAGAAATTTGAAGGTGTATTGGTTGGGACCTCTTGTAATAACTAAGATACATGAATCGGGTGCATTTAAATTACTGGTCTTTGGATGGAATCTTGTTATCTCGAATCACAAAGACCCTATATTTATGGTTTATATAAGCGCATATATTTGAACTCACGGTGTGATTGGATAACATGGGTACTATCTCCAAGTTGTGGGACTCGCTACTTGAGATAGACCTCTAGAGAAAGCTGGTTCTTGCTCCTAAACTACCTTCCACAATCTACTCTAATGCAGGGGAAACTAACTATTCTAATCTAAATTTCCAATGGACTAGGGAGAGAGAATGCATAAAATGAAATCCTACACTAAAGCGGTGATACACCAGAAAAGGAGGGTGTGAGAGTAGTTTTCAAATGTGTGAAATACAGAAGCAAAGTGCACACTAGAAGAGGTGATGACAGTTCTCCACAATCTAGAAAAACGCATTCACAACAATATTTCAAACATACACAATGATAATGGATCCCTACATGAACATAATAATAGACACAATATTGTTGTAATCAAGGTTCAAGGGGCAAGAAGAATTCAAGAAAACACAACAGGGGAAGATACATCCACAAACTTATATTTTATTGCTTCATGGTATGCACGGTTTAATCGAGTTACGATAAGGGCCGGATCACCATGCAAGGAGTCCACAACAAGGGCCCCGCAACACATTGGCTTCACAAATCAATTTTGGCAGAGCTTTGCTACAAAAACTACTCCCCATATAATGAGCCCAACACTCCAATTTATAGAAAAAGTGAGAAGAGAAAGAGAAGGAAAATGGAAATCCTGAAATCTATCCTTCAACCACTTTTAAGAGGAATTAAATGGAGTAAAATGATTATATATTACTTGTAATAGGTTCCCCATACTTTCCCAGTGCTACAACAGAGAAAGAATGATGACCATGCCTCTTAATTGCACTCCCAACCACCAAATAAAACACTGTTATGAACCCGGCCACGTTTTATAAACAATATCCATCAATATCTCATAAAATCTGTAATTTTTTTATTTCGTGTGTGTGTCGATTATCGAGCCATGATTCCAATGGTACCAATTTTGTGTGATTTCGTTGAGAAATGCAAAAGTTATGGCCTTCTGAGTGCGGGCAGCTATTTTGGGTCCAGCGGTCGTTTTCTGTCATTTAATGGGAATGAGCATAACTAACTAGAGCCAAATATGTTTCTTTTTGTGGTGTAGAGGACATCGTGCTCCTTCCATAAAGTCCAATTTTGTGAAAATCAGAGCTCGGAGTCAAAAGTTATGGCCGTTTGAAGTTTCACGAGTCAAACGTTGACTTTTCTTCTTTTCCTTTGGCCGTTTCGGCTTTTTGCGTCCCCCGCGTACTTTTGTCCCAACTGTCCCATAGACTACCTGGGACACATTCTCCCGCATCAGCTGATTCGGGCTTCCTTGTCCCTGCTTGCGGCTTTTTCACCTTTTCACGTCCCACGCGTCCCTCACGTACTTTTGTCCCGTTTGCCCTAGACAAATATCTCCAAAGCGCCTAAAATGGATTATTTTTGGCAAATTGGCGATTCGCATCCCACACGTACTTTTGTCCCGGCTGTCCCAAACCGTATGCGAAACAAAAGACTTAGATGATTTTTCTTGCTTTCGGCCATTTCACTTTTCGCATCCCTCGCATCCCGACGTCCCAACTGTCCCGCGGACCGCCTGGGACAAAAATGTCTGACTTAGCTGATTTTCTTTGTATTTCAGCCCCAAGCTTGGTACGACGAACCTTGGTACGACCCGCATTGGTACGATCCGCACCCTTCAGACCCGAAATGCTTCAAAACAGTCCTGCAACCTTATTTTTGCATTTTTTCCATTTTTTCTAACTCGTTGGGATTTCTTCTTGGATGGGAGAGTTAGAAAAAGCTGAGGGACCCCAAAAACATGATTTTGGGCCTCAAATCAATCTACTTGCTCGGGACTGAATAATTTGATGCATGTTATCAAAATTACCTTGAGGGTGAATTTTGGATAATAGGTACCATGTTACCCAATTACTTCAATGGGAGTCAACTGAAGCCCTACTATAAGTAACATTCTTGGTGTTTGTAATAAGTCAAGATTGTTAGTTAGATTATATTTCCCCTTCATGTTTTTGTTTTTTTGAAATAAGTGTGCTTGTACACGGGAACTTGATTACTATTATTGAGTTCATGTGTAGAGGACTGCACATAATTTTAGTGTGGGGTGAACCCGGTGAAAATGCATGAAAGAGAAAGTGATGGTAGTAGGACTTGTGGAAAAATCAAAGTGACGTTTACCACACAATGATATAAAGGTGGGATATTGGATATAAGGTGCACGTAAGAAAAGGAAAGAGGTGTCATAGGTGTTAACAATGATGGTTCTTATGGAGGAATTGCTCATATTTAATACCATGTGAGAAAGAGGCAACACAATGTAACATGAGGCAAGAAACATTAGGATGGACTACTTAGTGTAAAGTGTAGAGGAAAGATGTGTTGAGGTGCAAGGAAACTATTGCATCGCACGGAAAATAGTAGAGAAAAGTGTGGAAAAAGAATAATTAAAGTTACAATATAGTGGTAGTCATGGAGAAATCAATGCGAAAAATGTGAAAATCTATAAAAAGGACACCGAAAGGGGTTCATTATTTACCTTTCCCTAAGAATAATTTGAGCATTCAAGAGTGTAAAGTTGTATGAATTTGTGAAAATTTGTGACGAAGTGTGAAAAATTAAACAACCCAAGTTAAGGAAGTACATGACCTATTTGTGGAGCGCCTTCATGTGGAAGTTTAAAGCTTAAAGGTGTGGAGGTTTGGATTTGTGAGAAAGAATTGTTAACTAGGGTTTGTTGAAGAACGAATTAAAGCTAAGGAACTAAGTTTGAACAAGGTCATGAAGTTGGTCGATAGTAATAAGTGTTTTAGAGCAAGGAAGTTGAACAAATAGAGTATTTGAAATGGTTTGATTAGAATAATGTTGTTAAAACACCTAGGGCACAATAATTCAGGACTAAACGTAAAATAGAGAGAATGGTACCCAAGAAGGCATCCATGGCCCCACCCAAGGGTAGAGGAAGGGAAAAAGAAAAGGAGGTTGAAGAATAAAAAGCACCGAATAATGATTTTCAAAGATGCATTATCCGTCTAGGAGGTTATCATGGGATGTATCTAGGATTCCCATATCATAAAGTTCATGGTGAGAAACTATAATCATCGCTCTAATGCAAATGAGCACCAGATAGAGAATGAGTTGGCATAGAATACATATCAAATGATTACACGATGATAAGCCATTTTATGAGGATAAATGACACCAAATTTTGAATGGCACGAGAGTACTTCAAATTTATAAGTTTCCCTATTTTAGAAAATCTAAGTGCCTCTACCATTGGTGATCTTATGGGTCCAACATGTATTCTTTTATTTTATAGGTAGAAGGGTGTGCATTATCACATAGATTATTGGAAGAATCACATGATTATGAAACTCGTGTATCGAGATAGTGACAAAATTGGATGAATAAGTAGGAGTGGAGGCTAGTACATTTGAGCTGAAATATAAAAAAGAAGGGGCTACATGATGGATATCGTCAAGATCCTTGATCCATTTTTAGGATCTGTTGGTGCCCATTTTGATCCTCTGTTACATTACCATCTTTCCCCTTTGTTCTGCATGCTCTAAAACATTTTTCTCCCAAAATTGGTGGTCTACAACTTTTCCATCCAGATTGAATGCCTTGAAATGCTCATAAACTTATTATTTTGCCCCAATTTGAAAGAAAAATACATGCATGCCCTGTTTTGTGCCCTAATTTTTCCAAATCAATGCCTCTACCATTTTTTCCACTTTTCCCAGCCTTTGGAGCTCGTGGTTGTTCATTTTATGCATATTTTCGCTCAAAAATCCCTTTCCATGGTTGAAAATTGCCTAAAATCACTTCCCATTTATTTTTTGACCAAAAATTTCTTCACCCACGAAGAAAAAATTGAATTCGGGCATCTCTAGCAAATTTTGTGTTTTTGACGGTCATACGGGCATACTTTTCCCATCAAATTCTATCTCAAACGTCATCTCCTACATGGCCATTTGTGGTTGGACAGGGTTTGATGGGTCTGTTTAGAAAAACTTAATAGTTTTTGTGTTTTGGCAAAAAATCAAAATTTCCCTTGTAACTCTGCAAGTCCCAGAGGAGGACATGTGTCATGTTCTCATTCAAAGGTGGGATGGAAGGTTGGTGGGGGACTTAGAATTTTTTTACCTTTTTGGCGAAAAGGGAAAAAGTTGAGGAAAGGGTCGTGGGTCTACAACGAAGCAAAGGGAGACACGTGGTAGGTGTAGAAGGGAGTGTGGACCGCTAGAGGAAAAAGTGAAAATTTTCCCCTTTTGCAAAATGAGTCAGAGTGAAAATTTGAGGCATGGCTCCATGATGAAGTAGAGGGAGACACGTGGTAGGGATGGAATCAAAGGCACGGGTCTGTAGAGGAAAAGTGAGAAAATGTTTTTAGAAAAAAAGGGAGTTAAAATGTGAAATGAGCCCACAGATCCTTAGCAATAGAGAAGGTGACACATGTCAAGGATAGAGGTGGAGGTGCGGGCCCGCGGAGATTTTTTGGAAAAAATTCCTTTTTTCCAAAAATGTTGAAAATGTGCTGAATTGATCCGTGACTTCAATGGGGCCCACAATGTGCCATGTGTCAGCACCAAATCTCAAGGCGAGAGGGCGAGAGAAAATTGTCAAAATTTTACATTTTTTCCAAATATATTAAAAAGTCAAAAAGTGATCCCAAATCCATTCTCAATCACCTTATGACACGTGGAGGGATTAGATTGAAGGGAGAAAGGGAAAATCAACAATAACTATGCATTTTTAGTTTCGCCGCCATTTTTTCTCTAGGAAGCTTGTAGATGCAAATTTTGCATCATTTTTGATCGAATCTTTGGTAAATTCATGTCATTTTGGCCTTAAAGGAACAATGGGATCAATTTGAAAATTCAATTTGCAGATTTGAGGCATTTTTCAAATGAATTTTTACTCTGGTTCATGAAAAATGTGAAAGATCAAATCAAGAAGTTACAGAATCAAATTTTAGAGGGATAAGGATGAAATAATGAAATGAAAGGGGTTTGCATGCTTTGAGGATGAAAAATGTGCCTCCACAATGGATAATGATGATGTTTTGTAATGATTCACCTTTTGAAATAATAACTGGCAACTTTTTGTGACTCTGTTAGATGTCATTTTCCAAAAATATTGCAAAGCAAAGGTGCTTTGAATATTCCACTTTTAGAGGGAATATTTGAGAGGCAAAGGATCAATTTTAATAGAAAGATATGTATTGCATGAATTTTTCATGCAAATGGTCGAGAGAAACTTAGAATTTCACAAGAAAAATGGGAAGAATCCCACTCTTTGAGAAACCACATGAGAACCATTTCTAATTCCTTTTTACATCAGATTTATATCATGTTGAGTTGGTTTCAGTTGTAAAGCCATCAACAAGCTCTGAGATTTTTCTTATAACATTCCCCTGCTAATAAATTTGGTCATTCTGGATTATTTTGTGTTGTCTCTTGGAAAAATTTGCATACACTTATATCTCAAAATGTTTTCAATTTGTGTTTCTTGCTCCTATTGCAGTCTTGTATTTAAAATCTCTCTTGATCATACATGGTCTCATTTCTTGTTGATAGTTTAGTGGCATTTGCAATATCACATTCAGAAGAGCTTTCATCTGATAAAGAGATAAACAAATTTAAAATCAATTTACCTTCCTTGAATTCAGAGAATGTTTGTAAACCTTTGGGTGCACCTTAGGTCATGGTAAAATAGAGATTTCTAGATACTATTTTAGTTCATCTTCTTCAATATTTTGTGGCAGTTGTAAAAGATTGTGTGGAAAAGTGCAGATTTGGGCCTCCATTTGGTGCACATATCCTGGTTGAAGGAGTACCTTAACCCCTTTGAAGCATTCTATTGTTTAGGTCTTACAAATTTCTTGCAAAGGTCCTCAAAGAATTTGGAAAATTCTGGTTAGTCTTGTCTAAAATATCCCACCAAAAAAATTCATTCAAAATAACTAATCCTACCCCATACTACCCCTGCATTACATTGTGTGTCAACAAAAGAATACAATCCATCTACAAAAATGCACAAAGCAAATCAGGATCATACAATGTCTTTAGTAACCCTTGCCTTGCATTGAAAGTATCTCCATAATTTGGGAGTGACAACTTGTGAAAGTCAGATTTGGAGTGTTGATCATATTTTCCCAAGGCCTTTTCATACTATTTGCACAAATTGAGGGATATCTTCATCTCCTTAGCATTTGAGGGTTAAAACAAAGGTCCTCTTACCTAGGTTGAAAGGCACAATGTAAAATAGTTAGGATAAAATCAAGTCCTATTTGAGTGCTACCCATCTCTCCACAAATATGAGTTCCAGTTAGATCACATCCCCAGCTACAAAATGACACACATCATGATCTATCCGTCTTCAAGCTTCATGCTCTATCTTTGATCTTCATTTAGGCTAAAAAGGAGAAAAAATTCAGGTACCAACACTTTCTTGGTGCCATTTCGTGGACATTATTAGTTCAATTTGATCCATGTGCTTACATATTTGAGATATTTGAATGCATATCAAACCTCGGTAATGTCCCTTGTAAATTCTTCATGAAAATACATTGTTGAGGCATCATTTTATAATCGTATTTGTAAGGATTAAGTGAAGATATAAGTTCTTACCTGTAATTTTAATAGTTTCCAGCAGCTTTTGCACTTCATTTTGCATTTGTGATTGGTAAATTCAAGAAAAAGAAGGTTTGATCTATAAAGTTTTGCAAGATTTTCAATGTTGATAGTATTTGATAGAGTATTTTAGTGAATTTGCACAACTAAGGTGAAAATCCTTAGTGACAAATCCATGTTGATTTGATCTTGATAAATACCAGTGTCTTAAGCTTTCTGTCATTTATTTTGTGTTGCTAATCTCTGCAAAATTGGAAGGAAGAAGATCTCTCTTCATTAGAGACTCTACTAAGAAGTTGTTTTCAGATTCAAGGAACTCAGAGTTAGAAGGGAGAAGAGTTTGGAAGGTTGTTAAAGGTTAGACATCAGGCAAAGGTATATCCATTGGTGAGAGAGATCAGCCTTTAGTAGAGGATTATCACTCTTCTTCTAGTGATTTTGATTCAAGCAATCCTCTCATAAACTTGTTTACTTCAACTAGTGAAGGTCCTTCTACTATACCTGGTGAGTTCCTTCTTCAATCTACACCTTTGTGTTTCAATTCAAATAAAACTTTCCAAGAAAATCAGCACTTAGAGAATACCAATCTTGTGAACCACATTCTTGAGCCCCAAATACCTTGCACTCCTCATCAGCTTGTGTCACCCCCAAGATCACCTCCACCAAACAATATGGCTCAGCCTAGACCTCCATTTTTGTTAACACCTTTGGTCCTATAGAATTTAGAGGAATGGATGGTTACCCAAATGTTGTCCCACAAGATGTCAGAAATAGGTTGCCAAAATTCCAAGGTAACAATGCTATAACTGGTGATCAACATCTCAAAATTTTTGTTAACATGATGGAGGATTTTGAAATAGATTTTGAAGATGTGTATGTTAAATTTTTCATTCATACACTAGAAGAGGATGCTAGGGATTAGTATAAGGCTCTGCCTGATAATTCAATTGATTATTGGACTGAAATGAAGAATGCATTTAGGTTGCAATATGGTGACAAGAATGATCCTAGATTTCTTTTGTTTGAATTTGAAAATATCAAGAACAATCCTAATGAATCAGTCCATGACTTCAACACAAGGTTTTAAAAAATTTGAGAAGGTTATTTGTTAGTCCGAGGCCTTGTGATGAATCTTGTCTAATCAAGTATGCAGATGCCTTTGATAAGAAAGCGGCCTATTACCTAAGAGACAAGAACCCTACTAATCTAAGACAAGATTTCACCATGGCACTATGATTGAAAACAATATCAAGGCCGTTGGGAAGCCTCTTAAGAGAGATGGTGTAAAGTTGATAAACCTTGAAAAACCCCAAGCTAGTAAGAATGTAGACTTGGAGGAAGTGGTGAAAATTTTTGGGGCTGTCAAAGAGATTTCCTACAAGTTGGCAAGAGTTGAGAAGGGAATTGGGCATACTTCACAAGGTCAACAAAAAGCACAAAACCATGACATATTTTCCAATCATCCTAGGGGTGATCAAAGGTTAGATGATAGAGGGAAAGGACCCATGGGGTCTATAAATAGACATCCTCAAGCACGTGAAGGAAGAATGTTACCTGATCCCTTAACTGCTAGGGTTGTTGTTGTTGAGGAAGTTGCTAATATTGAATGGTGTGATAGGTGTTTTCTACCCCATCCTCCATGTGAAGTGGACCAGCAAGATGGTGAAGCTAATAATGATGATGGTACTGATGATGATATCTGCATGGTGGGTTGTTCTTCAAGTTCACAAGGAGGAGCAACATCTATAGAAGTGATAAGTGTAAGGACAATTGTAACCTTTTGGGATTACATCAAATGGGTACAAGTCTTTCTTCCCCCTCATACTCTTGAAGTTTATGTAGTGTAAGCTTTTGAAATTCCTAACAATGAATTTGAATACTTAATAGCTTTGATGATTAAGAAGTATGATGGTGGTATCCCTTCGGATGAAGATAGACAATTATTGATGAATGTTGTTGTAGCTCAAGAAAAAGACTATAACACAAGGAGAAAAGTTGTTAAGGGAGTTGGGCCTTAAGCCAAACCTAAAAAAAACTTTCTCACAAGCATTCCTAAAGAAGATCCTAGAAGAGAAACACCTACCAAAATCTCTGTTGTCCAAGAAAAAATTACAGTCCTCTTCATGCCCAAGATGTTAAGGATTCCATGCCATCTAATGAATCTGCTTGTCTCCATTCCAATGCTACCTTGTCAAAGAGTGGTCCCTATGACATAGCCCAAGTATTGAGCCAAATCAAAGTGAGTGTTCCAATCATTGAGTTTCTTAGGATTCTTGAGCATAAGAAGAGGGCATTTGAGTACTTGGGATTAAAAGAGGAGAAGAGTACTCTGAGCATAAATGTAAATGTTATTGATACTCCTCCTTAGATCATTGCAGACCTTGAAATACCACCAACAGTAGAGGATTTTAGAGAGACACCTGAGGTATATTTGGGGACATCCTTGGTTGATTCCCAATTGAATGTTGATCCATTCTTCACAACTTTGATCATAAAGGATAGACTGCTTCACAATTATATGTTTGATTCTGGTGCATCATGTAATGTCATGCCTCTAGAATTCATAAATGAGTTGGATATCAAAGTGATAAAATCCTATGGAAAGTGTACTGCCATGGACTCAAGAGAAGTTTCGGTAGTTGGTTGTGTGAAGGGTTTTTTGGTGCAACTTGCATCTTATCCTGGAGGAATTTAAAATTAGATGTTGTGATTGTTGATTGCCCTGCTAAATGGGGTATGTTATTGTCAAGAAAGTGGGCTGCAAGTGTTGGAGGGAGTTTCCAAATGGATATGTCTTTTTCCACCATTCCCATTGAGGGCAGCCTTGTCAAATTATATGGAGAGAAGAAAATGTTGCATCTAATCGAGGACCCAAACAATGCTTCTTATGAAGTATTATTTGCTGATGTAGATGTTGATAATTTTAGTGGGTTTTTGATGGAAAAGAACACAAGATAGATCAGTCAAAGTGCCTTGATCGGGTAAGTTCTCCTTCGACCTTCTGCTATTTGATGGAGCTTGCTCCAAATTTGGAAATAGTGGTGGTATAATTTTGATTTCTCCTAGCTTAGAAGAATTTGTTTTTTCCCTTCAAGCTTAATTTTGAATGCACTAACAACATTGTTGAGTGTGAAGCCTTGTTGTTGGGTTTGAAAATTTCATGGAAGTATAGTGTCAAGGACGTAATTGCAAAAGGAGATTTATAGCTGGTTGTCAAACAAATAAGAAAACTATATGCTACAAAAAATCGAGTGGATGAAATAGTACAAACATGCGAGTTTCAGATTTAATTGAGATGTTTGATTCCTTCAACATTGTACATCATGATAGAAGTTTTAATGTTGCTTCCGACAAGTTGGCAAAGTGTTGGGGTCAATATTTGGAGAGTGCACCGTTTCACCTTATTGTGAGTACAATGTTGAAGTGTTAACTAGGCCAGCAATCCCGACAACATCAAGTATTGGCAAGTGTTTCATGATGATGCTCAAGTGGAAAGGTTCTTACAAAATCAAGGTGAGTTTGGATCGAATATTGATTGGTAACTAATGGTATGTGTGACTAAAGCAAGATAGACTTTGTTTGGAAAAGATATTATCCAATTGAAAACTAACACCATTACTAGAGGTCTTGTTACACTTGAGTCAAATTTTAGCAATGTTAATTGCATCATCAATAGAAACATGTCTACCTCAAGGGATGTGGAAGAGCATAACTTGGGAACTAGTGATAAACCAAGAAAATTTTGGTTGGGCAAGTAGTCTAAACAAGGAGGAAAAATAGTCCTATGTTCAACTATTGAAGAAATATCAAGACTGTCTTGCTTGGTCTTATTCAGAGCTGAAAGCATACAGAGAAGACTTGTTTCAGCATGAGATCCCTCTTGAAATAAATGCCAAACCATTCAAACAGAAGTAGAGGCCAATTAATCCACTCCTCTCCATGAAAATACAAGATGAATTGAAGAAACTGAAGGAGGGATGGATCATTCAGCCCATGAGGTATTCATCTTGGGTTAAAAACCTTGTGCTAGTCAGAAAGGAAAATGGAGATAGTAGAATTTGTGTAGAATTCAAAAATCTGAATAGAGCTTCCTTGAAGGACAATTATCCTTTACCAAACATGGAAAAAATGTTGTGTAGTTAGTGACTGGATCTGAATTGTTGTCCATCTTGGATGGTTTCTCTAGCTACAATTAATTTGTTGGCAAGGATTCATAAATATTTAAGATTGCCTTTACCACTGCCTAGGGAACATATGTATATGTGAGAATTCCTTTTGTCTCATGAATGTTGGGGCTACCTTTCAAAGAGCAATGGTTGTTGCTTTTGTTGGGTACATAAATGAATTCATTTTAGTTTATCGGGATGATGTGATTTGTGTTTTCAAGGAGCAGAAAAGATCACTTGCAACACTTGGAAAGAATGTTGATCAAATGTAAAGAATATGGCATCTATCTCAATCCAAAGAAGTGTCATTTTGGAGTACAAAAGGCCAAGCTACTTGGCCATATTTTTCAAAGGCTAGTGTCATGATTGACCATGAGAGGGTAGAAGTAATCAGGAAGGTTCCAATTCCAAGAACAAAGAAGGGTATCATATCCTTCTTTAGGCAGATCAATTTCATTAGGAGGTTTGTGTCAAATTTTACTGAATTGACTCTTCCTATTACAAGTATGTTAAAAAAGGACCAAATTATCAAATGGGAGGATGTTGCCCTTAAATATTTTGAAGGAATCAAAGAAGCATTGAAACATACACCTGTCTTGGCAGCTCCAAATTACAAGAAGGCTTTCCAAATCTTCTATTTTTCTTCTGAAAATACTATTGCATCTATTTTTCTCCAAAAGGATGAAGATGGGGCTGAGAGGCCTATTGCCTTCTTTAGTAAGGCTTTACAAGCTGCTGGGTTAAAATATACAATCATGGAAAAACAAGAATTTTCCTTGGTGAAAGCAACAAAGGTTTTCAGGCCTTATATCTTAAGTTCAAAAGTTGTTGCTTATGTTCCCCACACCATGGTAAAAGACATCTTATCAAAGATAGAGATCTAAAGAAAAAAATGTAGATGGGTGAACAAAATGCAGGAGTATGACATGGACATCCAAACCACAAAGTTGGTAAGAGGTTTGGGTCTTACTAAGCTCATGGCTGAGAGAAACTTGCAGACTGTGGAAGTGAATGAAGTGGAGGAAGAAATGGCAAGATGTTCTTGAGAAATTGGTAAGTTCTGAGTGGTACAAGGATATAATATTTTACCTCAGACACCTATGTTATCCTGATCATTTGAATAAAAATTATAAAAGAGCCCTTAGGTGGCTTCTCAAAAATACATCATCACTAACTTTGGGATGGCTTGGAAGAACCCTGAAGGTGTCCTCTTGAAATGTATAATTGAAGATGAATCTCCCAAAGTAATTGCTGAGTTCCATGGGGGAGTTTGTGGAGGACACTTTGCTAGAAGGGTTACAACACACAAAGTTTTGAGAGTTGGTTATTGGTGGCCTACTCTCTTCAAATATGTAGCCATGTTGATTAGAAAATGTGAAAGATGCCAACGTTTCTCTAGAAGAATGAAAGCTTCAGGCTCCCTTCCTTTGCAGCTTGTATTAATTGAAGCTCCTTTCAAACAATGGGGGATGGACTTGATTGGTGAAATTTCAGACCCTTCCAGTCTGGACATAAGTGTATCCTTGTAGCCACAGATTACTTCACCAAGTGGGTAGAAGCAATCCCCACCAAGAAAGAAACACACCAATTTGTCATGGATTTCTTGTTGAATCATATCATATGCAGATTTGGTGTGCCAGTCAAGATTGTGGCTGATAATTCCATGTGTTTCAGAGCTAAACCTTTGATGGAAATGTGCAAGGAGTATGGAACCAATCTGACTTATGCTTCAAATTATAACCCCCAAGGGAATGGACAAGTTGATTCCAGCAATAAGAACTTGTTGAAGATCATTAGGAGAACCTTGGAGTTGAACAAGAGAAAATGCACGGTGAACAACTAAAATTTACAGTTTGGACTAATATAATCACTTTGCCAAAAGAGCTACTCATAAGAGCCCATTTGAATTGGTGTATGGAACTCAAGATCTTCTGCTCTTACATCTGTAATTATCTTCTTTTTAGTTTGTTCAACAATTTGACGATCAAGAGGTCAGTCCATATGAAGCAAGGATTAATCAGATTGTAGAGCTAGATGAATAAAGAAGAGCATCCCACCAAAGGCATGTCAGATTTAGAGAGAAGTTGAAGACGTTGTTTGAAAAGAAGGTCACTCCTAGGGCCTTTAATATTGGAGATCTGGTTTTGTTGTGGGATAGCAGAAATGAAGATAAGGGCAAAGATGGTAAATTTGATGCATTATGGATGGGACCTTACTCCATTGATATTAGAATTGGTGAAAATACCCTTTTCTCAAGGACTTAGATGGGAAATTTCTTGAATTTCTTATTAATGGTAGGCATCTGAAGCATTTCTTGGATTAATCCCCAAATTTGAGGTATGCACCAACTTGTACAGTGTATAGTGTTTGGTTTTTTGCTCTTTTTGGTGTTTTGGTGGTTCTTGGTTTTCCTTGGTGTGTGGTAGCCATTTTTGTCAGTTTCTCAGCTGGTTTTCGGTTGCCTTGGCTCATGACTCCATTTGTCTAATGGATTATTTTGGCACTTGGTCTACTTTTGTTCTTATAGAACTCACCTGGGAGTGCCCATTTTGATCCTCTGTTGCATTCCCATCTTTCCCCTTTGTTTTGCATGCTCTAAAACATTTTTTCCCAAAATTTGTGGTTTGCAACATTTCCATCCAAATTGAATGCCTTGAAATTCTCATTAACTTATTAGTTTGCCCCAATTTGAAAGAAAAACACATGTATGCCCTGTTTTGTGCCCTAATTTTTCCAAATCAATGCCTCTGCTATTTTTTCCACTTTTCCCGGCCTTTGCAGCTCGTGGTTGTTCGTTTTATGCATATTTTCCCTAAAAAATCCCTTTCCATGGTCGAAAATTTCCTAAAATCACTTCCCATTTGTTTTTTGACCAAAAATTCCTCACCCACGAAGAAAAAATTAAATTCGGGCATCTCTGGAAAATTTTGTGTTTTTGATGGTCATATGGGCATATTTTTCCCATCAAATTCTATCTAAAAATGTCATCTCCTACATGGCCATTTGTGGTTGGATAGGGTTTAGTGGGTCTATTTTAAAAAAATAAACATTTTTTGTGTTTTGGCAAAAAATCAAAATTTCCCCTACAACTCTGCAGGTCCTGAGGAGGACACGTGTCATGTTCTCATTCAAAGGTGGGATGGAAGGTTGGCGGGGGACTTAGATTTTTTTTTCCTTTTTGGCGAAAAGGGAAAAAAGTATAGGAAAGGGCCTTAGGTCCGTAACAAAGAAAAGGGAGACACGTGGTAGGAACAGAAGGGATTGCAGGCCGCTAGAGGAAAAAGTGAAATTTTTCCTTTTACAAAATGAGTCAGAGTGAAAATTTGAGGCGTGGCTCCATGAAAAAGTAGAGGGAGACACATGGTGGGGATGGAATCGGAGGCACGGGTCCATGGAGGAAAAGTGAGAAAATTTCCTTTGGCGAAAAAGGGAGTTAAAATGTGAAATGAGCCCGCAGATCCTCAGCGATAGAGAAGGTGACATGTGTCAAGGACAGAGGTGGAGGTGTGGGCCCGAAGAGATTTTTTTTGAAAATTTCCTTTTTTTTTTTTAAAAAAGGTATAAATGTGTAGAATTGAGATGTCACTTCATTGGGACCATTAATGTGCCATGTGTAAGCACCAAATCTCAAGGGCGGAGGAGTGGAGAAAATTGTCAAAATTTTGCATTTTTCCAAAAATATTAAAAAGTCAAAAAGTGATCCCAAATCCATTCCCAATCTCCTTATGACACGTGGAGGGCTAAGATAGAATGGAGAAAGGGAAAATCAAGCAGAACTATGCATTTTTAGTTTGGCCGCCATTTTTGCTCTAGGAAGCTTGGAGATGCAAATTTTGCATCATTTTTGATCAAATCTTTGGAAAATTCATGTTTTTTTAGCCTTAAAGGAACAATGGGATCAATTTGTAGATTTGAGGCATTTTTCAAATGAATTTTACTCGGTTCGTGAAAAGCGTGAAAGATGAAATCAAGAAGTTACATAATCAAATTATGGAGGGATAAGGATGAAATAATGAAATGAAAGGGGTGCATGCTTTGAAGATGAAAAATGTGCCTCCATAATGGATAATGATGAAGTTTTGTAATGATTCACCTTTTGAAAGAACAACTAGCAACTTTTTGCAAGTCTGTTAGATGTCATTTTCCAAAAATATTGCAAAGCAAAGGTGCTCTGAATATTCCACTTTTAGATGGAAGATTTGAGAGGCAAAGGATCAATTGTAATAAAAATATATATATTGCATGAATTTTTCATGCAAATGGTCGGAGAAACTTATAATTTCATGGGAAAATCTAGGAAGAAGCCCATTATTTGAGAAACTACCTGAGAACCATTTCTAATTCCCTTTTTGCATCAAATGTGTATCATGTTGAGTTGGTTTTAGTTGTAAAGCCATCAACAAGCTCTGAGAGTGTTCTTATAACATTCCCTACTTGATAAATTTGGTCATTCTGGATTATTTTATGTTGTCTCTTGGCAAAATTTGCATACACTTATATCTCATAATGTTTTCAATTTGTGTTTCTTACTCATTGCTGAGTCTTGTATTTAAAATATCTCTTGATCATACATGGTCTCATTTCTTGTTGATAGTTTAGTGGCATTTGCAATCTCACATTCATAAGAGCTTTCATCTGATAAAGAGATAAACAAATTTAAAATCACTTTACCTTCCTTGAATTCAGAGATTGTTTGTAAACCTTTGGGTGCACCTTAGGTCATGGTAAAATAGAGATTTCTAGATACTTTTTAGTTCATGTGCTTCAAGCTTTTGTGGCGAGGTTGTCAAAGATTGCATGGAAGAGTGTAGATCGGGCCTCCATTTGGTTCACATATCCTAGTTGAAGGAGTACCTTAACCCCTTTGAAAGGATTCGCTATTTAGGTCTTACAAATTTCTTGCAAAGGTCCTCAAAGAATTTGGAAAATTCGAGTTAGTTTTGTCTAAAATCTCCCACTAAAAATTAATTGAAAATAACTAATCCTACCCCATACTACCCCCTGCATTGCATTGTGTTTCAACAAAAGAATACAATCCATCTATAAAAATGCACAAAGTAAATCAAGATCATATAATGTCTTCAATAACCCTTTCCTTGCATTGAAAGTATCTCCATAATCTGGGAGTGTTGATCATATTTTCGCAAGGCCTTTTCATACTATTTGGACAAATTGAGGGATATCTTCATCTCCTCACCATTTGAGGGTGAAAAAATAGGTCCTCTTACATTGGTTGAAAGGCACAATCTAAAATATTTAGGATAAGATAAAGTCCTATTTGAGTGCTACCCATCTCTCCACAAATTTGATTGTCGGTTAGATCACATCCCCAACTACAAAAGCGACACACATCATGATCTATCTGTCTTCAATCTTCATGCCATATCTCTGTACGCTGCTCGGGATGAAAAGGAGAAAAAAAATAGGTACCAACAGGATCTTGACACATATGTTTACCAAGTTGAGCACATAGGAGAGGTAGACCCAAGTCAATAAGAGGTGACTTCATATTGCAAAAAAATATGGATGAGGGAATAATTTATATCATTTCCACCTTTATTACGAAAGGGTTATAGAGGAAGCACACATGGGTGACAAGATCACTTTGGGAGAAATCCTCCTATCTATTATCTTCCTAGATATTAGTGTTTTGGATGGCCCAAATGATAATATGTCAAAGTAACCACACGAGAAAACTTTCCTTGTAAAGAGGTTCGAAGAATACACCTACGATGGAATAACCAATAATTATAATTTATTGGTGGAATAGTGGTATAAGAGAATGTGTAACGTATTCAAGCATGAATGGCACATCCCAAGAAAATTACCCATAATGTTAGAGGGGAAATTAGAATTCGTGGTGTACCAAAGCACTTTTTCATATGAAGGTTCTATCTAAATACTAGTGAGAAGATTCTATGGTGTAAGCTTCCTTATGCTTTCACAACATGATAATTACAGGCATCTGTTAATAGGTTTGTAGACACACACAAGATCAAATTTAATTCCGATAAGGTAGAATGTGACTACCATATGCTACACAAGACATATGTTTACCCTGGTAAGGAAACCTACATTGAGACCATGCTATTACATGATATCAATATCAATTCTTTAACCTTGGCGGTATGGAATGAGGAAGAACCAAATATATACATATACTTAAAGCCAAAATTGATCGATAGAAAGCACATTGAGGATGATTTTAATATCCTGATCCTACGAAAGGTAGGAATATGGTTAGGAACATATAAGTGCATGAGGTACTCCTCTCAAGGTAAGGAGAAGGAGAAAATATTAAGGACATAGAGGAGGAAGAGGAAGAAAAATAAGATAGCACCTTGTGCTTTATCAAAGTGTCATAATCATGTTAATGAGAAAGCGTAAGGAATGAGATAGTGGCCCAAGAACATCAGATCATGTGAAGAAGTCACTAGAAGTCCCTTCACCTATGCCAAGCCCAAAAAATAAAAAATAAGAGGAGATTAAATCTAGTGCTCATAGGTGATACTGATGAGGAAGAGGTAATAGAAGAAGGGAACCTCTAGTCTACGAAGAGGAGGAAGGATAATATAAGGAGGAGAGTATTGTGCACGATGCATAGGTACAAGAGGTACCTAGAAGCTGCCTTCAAGGAAGAGGAGGAAGACAAGGGAGTTAAAGTGTCAATAAGGGAGGAATGAGTTCACTGAAAGTGAGGGAACTAGTGTCAACATGATCCTTAAGTAGTATATACCCATAGGAAGTTGAACTTGTGGTATAAGAAGGAAGGAAGTGAATACACAAGAACCATGAATGAATTATTTAGAGGATCAAACAAAGGTGTTGCACGCAAGGTTCCAAAGAAATATAGAAAGTAAGGACCTCTATAGCTGGGAGGTGATCAATCCGAATATGCATCCATGCGTATAAGAAATATGCTATCATGGAGTATGAGACTCACATGGACAAACCAAAATTTGGGATCATTGCAAAGGGATTTGAGAAGTGTAAGATGAAGAAGGTTAGAAAGAAATATTGACGATGAATCCAACGGAGTTCACGGAGGAGTAAGCTAGTAATTTTCTAAATAAAATGGAAGAGGAGGTAACATGATGACATTTGGATAAAGTGACCATAATCCTCTTGTTACTTGAAGATACAAAGTATAAAGTGTAAGAGGTTTAATGGATAACTAAGGGAAACAAGAAGAAAGAAAGGTGCACAAATAATTTCCTTGGCATGGCCATCCAAATTGCGAGATGAAATCATGACAGGTGCGTTGAGTTCAAAGGAAGAAAAAGGAAGAGTATCCCTTGGTGTTGCATTATTTACAAGATCTAGTCTATATTATTTTACGGGAGAAGCTTATTGTAAAGGGACTAACAAAAGAGGACTTATCTCTGAGAAAAAGAAAATAATAAAATAATGGTAGTGCATAAAATTTTGGAGTGTGAGGCTCTCTGCTAGACATTAAAGGATGCGTTGAAGAAGAAAATATGGTCCTTTGACAATTGTCAAGACCCACGACCCCATCCTTAAGGAAGAAACCACTTAGGAGGAAGTAGATTCGACATGCGCACATGATGCAAATAAGGAGGGAAAGCTAGGTTATGAGGAAATTTTATCGATATTTTGTAGAAGAAGGATAATTTAAAAATAATTAAGAAGCATTTGAGACAAGGATTAAGGAGATGGGTCCCTTTTCATGTGAAAGATGGATTACATGGAAGGATTGATATCTAGTCTAGCTGGAGTTAGAAGGGAGCTAAAGAAGAAGGGATAGAATATGACCCTAGAGGAGATGATGGAGGTAGTTGGATTGATTCTAGATACAAATCCTAAAGGGCTCGAAGAATTGGGTAAGCTAGAGAGCACCCTCAATAGGGTAATGTATGGTAATGTTAGTTGGAGAAAATGACTAAGTACGAGAAAATTTTAAAGATATATAGGTCGGAACATGTGCACATAGAAGAAAAGGATAATGCATAGGAGGATGCATGCGAGATGTAGAAACGAGGGTAGCATGTGGGGCTGGTCACACGTAAGAAACAAAGCTGGGACTTAGCCAATTTTCCAGATCAAGATAAAAATAGACTTGGAGTGTGGACAAAACAAATAGGAAAATCACATGTAGAAAAAACTTTTTAATGGATATTAATAGGATTAAAGCATGACTTATGTTTAGGACTGATCTATTATTAATAACACTATAAAAACATGCAATATTTATATGAATGGATATTTTTAGGAAAGAGAGCATGGAGGATATTTTGTGTAAGAACACATATTATTAGGAGAGTGTATGGGTGGTGAAGGGAAAAACCCCAACGCTATATATGCGTGTTGTCATTGTTTCGGAGATCTTGAGTTAGTAGTTCTCTTATGTTTAGCAAAGTTAGGTTTTTATGATACAAATAGATGATGTGATACTCAAATGCATGGTCCAACACACTAGTATATTGATTGTTATGTATTCATCTTCCAATTTGTGATGAATCCTACTTTTTGAAGGATAAGTTTGGATGGAATCTAATTGTTGATGTTTGAGTATGGTGATCTAATGGTTTAGTTGATCTTAGTTATTATCTAATTTTTTTATTAAATGTGTTTACAAAGTGACTTGAATGTAATGGTTATATGTATTGAATGGTTTAATGGATAAATATCATTGTGAACATGCATGCTAACTTCATGTAAAGAATATAAAATAAGGCACCTAGTAGATGTGCGTGCTTTAGATGAGAATTCAAACTAGCTTTGAATGAATTATTGGTGCATATAGCCTTTGAAGCGAAACTAATGACTACATTCACAAAAGTAGCACACCATGACACCAAACCACTTCACTACCAATAAACTCTAAATCTTATTGATTAATGAAACCTCATATTGAATCCTATGCCACTTGACATCAATTACAAAAAAATTAACACATTGTCCAAAAATCTACCCCTTTTTCATTAATTGCAACCATATTAAAAAAATTGATGGTAACCAAATATTTTAACACCTACAAGATTTAGTTTTCTTATTTCTGAGTTCACTCCCCCCTTTGACATCTATGAAAAAGGTTACTACAATAATTTGACATTAAAGAAATCAACAAAAATGAACTCAAACTTACTTGCAATCTTCCCCTTATATTGTAATCATTTTCTTAACTCCATTAGCTATAGATGATCTAAGGATCTAGTTTTCAAAAATATTCAATGCCCCCCTAAATAGATACATACCAATTTTGATTTCTTACCAACTGAAGATCATATTCTGGACATAAACCTATAACTCACATGAATTTTGTGAATGATGATATATTTAGGACACATTCATGACACAACTCAAGTCCTTTTGGTCTAATGCATCCATCTAAATATCATATTCATAATAGAAAACCTCCTTCATACCTCTTTTATCACTATTTTAGTGGTTATGGACCTAACTCCCCTTGGATAATTCTCTTTGACTCTGTTTCAGACCTTACTCTATTTTTCATCAAGCTTAGATCATTGTTACCTATTCCCTAACACACCTCTTTCTTCTTCATATATTTCTTAGGCATTAATAACTTTTATACATTCCTTAACATGATGAGTCACCAAATATACACACCTGCATACCTTCAAGAAAACACAATCCATGACTCTTCTTTCTCTATCTTAGCATACATAAATATCTTCATGTTGACAAAAACAAAGTCACCATTTCATTATTTAATCTCTCAAAAAAACATTACTTCTTATAACAAAGTCCTACTTCTAACTCCCCTAAATATTTGATTAAACAAAAAGCAAGACAATGGACCACAAAAGTACATACCTTATTCTTGGTTTGACAATTTTCAAAAATCTTCTTCAACAAATGGAAGTGAAAACTTATTTTGAAAAATTAAGAGAGCTTGATTTGTTACCTTATCCATATTCATCTTATGTGGATTTTCATCTTGGATTCTTCAAATGTAATCATAGACCAATAAGGAAATGACCACTGAAATAAAAAAATCATACCTTGATTAAAAGAAACTTATAATGCTTAACAACATTGTCTCGGACCTTTCGTAACTTTTCTTTATGATCCATGATCTATGCATCATTATGAAATCCATCTAGTATAATGAGCCACAATCATCTACAAAAAGAGCTCATCCCAAGCCTAACATATCACACCCATTTCAAAATAATGATTGAATCACAAAGTGGACAACACATACTTCCTTGAAACCTTCTCAATCAAATAAATATCATATTTTGATTAACACAAATCTACTAAACTTGACACTTATTTTTCATGAACATATCAAACATATAAAATCATTCTTACAAAAAAATTTTCCTTGATGAATCATAATACTGTCAAACCTTCATATTTCCCCTGCTAAATAGGTCACCATGACATAAAACAACCTGATATCTAGCTCTCACACCCAAATGAGTTCACATATCACAATCCAAGACCGAGAGATATCCTATAGATCCATACAAGACAAAAACATACCTTGAATTAAGTATGAAGTTCATTCCCTCAACACCATGTAATAGGTCTTCATGAATTTAATGGTCTAATCAAGTCATCATATAGAATAAAAAAGACTTCCTCTTTATAAATCTTCAAGCTCCATGAAATTATACAATCTTTTCCAAATGAAAGTGCATGTACTAGTTCTAGATAAAATTGAGGACTTTAAAAACTCAATGTGAGCTCCTTCACATCATGACTGCAATTTTTATCCTTTTAGACTCATATGGCCACTAATTCTTATGAAAAAGGTCTTCTCAATACTGAAATAGGAAATTCCTCTCTAACTTATCATAATGATATCCAAATGTGTAATAATAGATTCATGCAAAATGCAAGATCATATTGTTATTATTAAACCAATCCTCTGCATACAAACATTGTTACCTGACTTGGTGACCTTGAGACACCATTTCATGCAAATATATTATTATTTTATTTAAGAAACAAGATACATTGCCTCCTATTACTAGATCTTTGGTATTAACATCTCTTTCATAAACTATATAGAAAAAAAATCTCATGATGAATCTTAATCATACATTCATGGAACGTATTAAAAAATACTTCATAGATTCAAATGTAATTCTATTATTAAACCTTCATGACTGCAATAGATCCAATGTATTGAATATGTATTAAAATATTTTTAAATCTTCCTTGATGACAGATCTAGTTCACTGTGCACAAACCTTCTTCATATCTTGAATAACATACTTGGAACTAACACTTCAAACACATGGTGAAACAAATTCATATACCTCTATAGATACTTACATAGGCTCATTTGGATGGAAAATTGATCAGTAATCCCCATAAGGATAGGAAATTTTATGCATATGTTAAACAACTTGAATGTATTCAAAAATTTAAAGAAGATTCAATCAACAACTTCACCCAAACCTCTGCAAATGAGTTTATTTCTATGTGGCCTAAAATGGTTAAATCTTGAAAACATTTATCAAATCACCCTTTTCCAATTTAGAATTATTCAAAAAAAAATTATACCATATTTAAGAAGCTATTTAAATTATAAATACACCACTAACATTGTCTCATAGTCAAAGAAACAACCCACTTACTCTTTTGTCCAAATTGTTTGTCCTCATTCCTACTAGCTTCTTGGTTCAAATAAGAAAATTTTGGACTCTTTATATTTAAATAAATCTTCCAATGCATATAACCTATTTTAAACCTCAAATAAATTTTATATCGATCATCTAATTTATTCAAAAACATCAAAAACATCACCATTCACTTAACTTTCTCAAAGCTGTCATCCTAGTGTTAGAAGACCAAATAGTCTGCAACAAATTTCTGTCATGCATATATTTTTTTACACAAGTCCAATTGTCTTAAAAAATATCTTAGAGTAGTATATATAAGAAACATATGTTCCAAATTTCATGTATTTTATTTATGGTATGGCATTCAAAAGTTATGACTATTTTTCGAAAATACATTACATCAAACAGTTTGCATGCTTTCTCATTAGAAAAGTTTTATCATCATTATCTCCAAATGCCACCCATGAAAAATAAAAATTCATTTTGAATATGTTTATGGACCATGTCATAGAGGTTAATACCAATTTTCAACCTTTTCTATGGAGTACAATTCCATTTATGCATGTTTTATCCTTTCCACACAACAAGGAAATACTACAAACAATTTACTTACCTCCTATGAAACTTGACTTCATTGATGTTCCATATTCTTCAAGAAATTCATTAAACAATTTCAAAACATTTCTTAAATATTTTAATATTTAAAACAACATTAAAAACTATAAACCAATAATATTCATTGATAATTCCACATACATTCATCAATACACAATTTTTACTAAAAGAAGTCTTCTCATTTTTATCAATTCAATGGAGTACAAGACTTCTTGAGGCATGTGACTCGAAAAAAAAACTTCATTAAATACTAAACCTCTTCCTAATCACCAACATCTCATCATTCGAATACATTTTATTTTTAAGAGAAAAGGAGTTAGTTAGGTATAGAAAAAACTAACTCACCTTGGCTTAGATTTAACTAGATGAGGTTTAGTGTCTAGTTAGGACGTTGTGAGTAATTTTACAAGTAAACACATGTTTCATGACCCATTTTATTCATTTATTACATGTATACTAAAATATATATGACTAATGTACTAACTCCTAGGTATAAGATGCATTATATGACTAATTTAAATATTTCAATTAGCCATTTCGGAGGGAAACTCCATTATGAGATCTTATTACAATTTCATGAGTCCACAAGGACTAAAACACTTACTAAACACCCTAAGAAACCTTGCTAAGTATATTCAATCCAATTGAATATATACAAGATGTTCCTACATCATACTTCCCATGTGGAGAGAACTAAGCTATATACAAAAGGCCTTTTTCTTCCTTCGTTTCCAATTGTGCTCCACTTGTAAAAATTTTCTCTTTAATACTACATTCTCTTCTTCATTTTCAGATTCATGCTTCTTTTTATCTTCCTTCTTTATCTCCGTATTTTTCTTCTTGTATTACTTCCCAAAAATTAGGTCTTCATATTCTTTTCTCTTCATTTGAGCTCTTAGATGAGATTATTTTTCAATTTTTTTCATCTCTTCATTTATATTACCCATGCAATCAAACATGAACACAAAAATTTAGATGTAGAAACAAGATACTTTTGTGTCTCTTTACCTATTTCCTCTTCAATCTCTCTTTCATTTTTAGTATCCTCTTTCATTTCATCAATTTTCTCTTCCTCATACTTCATTTCTTCACCATTCTAAGAGCATTCAAGTGCCCATAACTCTACCTCTAATTGTTATCTTCTTATATAACAAAAGTGAAAAATCAGATTTTTCACATGGTTCATCAAGTTCCTCTTCACAAATGCATTCATTTTCCACTATATCTCGGATTTCTTCTCTCATTTGTTTTCTTTCATTATTTTTCATCATCTTTAGATTTCTTTCTTCCTCTTTTATCCTATTTTTCATATGCATTTTCTTTTCTCTCTTCATGAGTGACCTTATGGGCCACTTAACCCATTTTTAATCACTATTTCTATGCCTTGTATTTTCTTCATTGTCAATAATTCTAGCTTCTCCATATATTCTCTCAAATTTATTATATCGTTCTCCATCCACACCCTTCTCTTTTCTTATTTCTCTCTTCTTTCCTCTCTTTCTCTCTCATATATTTATTTTTGCTCCTTTGCTAATATACTTAATAAAATTGTTCACCAAATTAACTTTATCTTCTTCCATTTTCACTAGACAAGTCTATTTCACCTTACCCAAGTCTCACCTAGGTTTTAATATCTCACCTAGTATTTTGAATTCCTCTTTTCTTCACTATTTTTTTCTTTAGTTTCTTAAATTTTCTCACATTTTATTACCTTTTCAAGGAGCACTAAGCAACCTGTTATATTTGCCTAATATTCTCACAAGAACAAAAATTTCAGCTTCATCAAATTCAATCAAATCATACAAATTCATCAAAATTACTATATACAAAAACTTCTCAACAAAATGAAATCTTACCTTAAATTTAATAACTTCAAAGACTTGAATTCCTTGATCTTATACCAAATGATTCGGAGGCTATACAAATTTCATGTATTCAACTAGTTTAAGAAGATTCAATCGGCAACTTCACCTTGAGCCTCTACAAATGAGGATCTTTCTATGTGGCCTAAAATGGTTAAATATTGAAAACATTGATGAAATCACCTTTATCCAATTTAGAATTATTCAAAAACACTACACCCTATTTAACAACATTTTTCAATTTTAAATGCACCACCATCAATGTCTCATAATAAAAGAAACAATCCACTTATTCTTTTGTCCAAACTGTCTATCCTCATTCTTACTAGCTTCTTGGTTCAAATAATAAAATTTTGGAATATTTAGATTTCAATACATCTTCCAACACATGTACCCTATTTTCCACCTCAAATCAATGTTATACCAATTACCCAATTGATTCAAAAAAAAAAAAAAATCTATTCGCTTATCTTTCTCAAACTATCAATACATCTTCTAATACATGTACCCTAGTTTCCACCTCAAATAAATGTTATACCAATCATCCAATTGATTCAAAAAGATAAAAAAACATCACTATTCACTTATCTTTCTCAAACCGCCATCTGGTGTTCTCAAGACCAGAGACAGTCTAAAATAAAAAAATTCATGCATATATTTTTGTGAACAATTCAAATTGTCTTACAAATTTGATATATTCTATTAGTCTCTACAAGGAACATATGTTCCAAATTTTGTGCATTTTTGTTATGGCATTAAAAGTTATGACTATTTCTTCGGGAAGACATTACATCAAATAGTTTGCATGCTTTCTCATTTGAATTTTTTTCACCATTATCTCCAAATGTGAGACATGAAAACTAAAAATTAATTTTTAATATGTTTATGGACCATATCATAAAATTTACTACCAATTTTCAACCTTTTCTATGGATTACAATTCCATTTATGCATGTTTTATCCTTTCCACACAACAAGGAATTACTACAAAACATTTACTTACCTCCTTCTATGAAACTTGACTCACTTTGAAGTTCATCACATTAATGAAAATCATTCACACATTTCAAAACCTCTCTTACATGTTCTAATACCTGTAACAACATTCAAAAAATATAAACCAATAATATTCATTGATAATTCCACATACATTCATCAATACACAATTTTTACTAAAAGAAGCCTTCTCATTTTTATCAATTCAATGGAGTAAAAGACTTCTTGAGCCACATGGCTCTAAAAACGTTTCTTCCTTCACTACTAACCCTATTACTACTCACCAACCTCTCATCATTCAAATACATTTTATTTTTAAGAGAAAAGGAGGTAGTTAGGTTGAGAAACAACTAACTCACCTAGGCTTAGATTTAACTAGATGAGGTTTAGGGTCTAGTTAGGACCTTGTGAGTGATTTTACAAGTAAACACATGTTTCATGACCCATTTTATTCATTTATTACACCTATACTAACAACTAGATGACTAACATACTAACTCCTAGGTCTAAGATGTATTGCAATACTAATTTAAATATTTAAATTATCCATTTTGAAGGAAAATCCATTATGAGCTCTTATTACAATTTAATGAGTCCACATGGACTAAAACACTTAATAAACACCCTAAGACACCCTAATAAGTCTATAAAATCCAAAATTCAATATATACAAGATCCTCCTGCATCACAATTTCTAGACTAGGTCTAGCCTGGATAAGCCTAAGATACTTGTGCATGCTCTTTCTTCAATCTAAGACCTCGAGCCTTGATTGAACAATCCAACAATCTCCTTGAAATATTTTTATTCACACTAATTCTTTTTAATGACTACCCCTCAACTATTTTATCTATGTGGAGCTATTGTTTCTCCTTCCTCATCTTTTCCATAGACCCGTGTTCACATTGTTTGAAGAAGAAATGATAATCACATAGATGAATCACATACCTTGGATGATGATTTCAACTACTTATATTTTTCCTTGATAGAATTACATATAACACCATCCAACTACTTATTTAGATAGATGAAGAATTCTTTACACTTATGATCACTTTTACTTGGACTCACCTTACGAATATATACTTTGTATCCCAACTTCCATACTTTTATGGAATTCATCCATTATATTTTAATATCTATCCTTAATTTCAAAGTGGCAACATTTTTTTTTACAAAAATTTCATTTTTTCATACCTCAACCATACTAGTCATGTTTGTTGCAGTCACTTTGATCTCTTCATTGCTTCAATAAAAACTTTAGCCTAAACCTATGATTAAAGGTTCACTTTGATCTGAACGTGGAATTTTGAGAAGGATGGGATGGGTATAATTCCCTGATTCTTCTTTAAACACATTAAAAATCCTCCTTTTTCTCGGGACCACCGGTTGTGCTTTGAAACGATAAGTTTCCTAGAAAAATTCATGTGGTTTAGGATGAATTTGATTTTACCACCATGTAGAAGACTAAAAATTATTTCCCTTGATAATTTATCTTTCTCATAACTCATTTTGAAGCTCCCAAAATCACCTCTTAAAGTTTAGGTACTCTTTCACGATGTAAGCTCCTTTGGCCTCAAAAACCCACTTTTGATGGAATAGATCCAAAACCTACGAATATTTCCATAGTATTCCTAAATCAATTTGAAAATGATCATGGATCTTGAATATACCTCCTTCATGAATTTGGACCTTTGTCACAACTCTGGAAATTAAGCTTGTTTGAAAATCCAATTTTAGAGATGTTTCTCTTGAAGTACTTGAATGATGTGTTTCTTCCTAAATCACCTATGGGGAAGGGTGGAACACATATATGAACCATTGGAATGATAGGATAGGTCTGATATGGGTAATAGGCATACTTGGGGGTGTCTTGGAAAGGTATATATTAGAATTTTTTTATACTAGGGTATGGTTATTGTGTTTACAAGTGGATTTTACCCATGCAAAAACATAGGACAATAACTGGCTCTAGCTTAGGGAAATTTTGTGGATAGAGCACACGGTGATGATATGACATGATAAATCCCTTTATATTAATTTACTTTATGTACCTATGTCTTATCCATTGGGATTTATGGAGTCATTTCTTCCAAATACACACACACACACAAACAAACAAACAAAAACGAAGGAAAACACACCGAGAAGGGAAAAGAAAATATAATGTAAAAGTTAAATTATATATAGGGGAGGAATGTTTACAGAGGTAGGAAAATAATATATTTTTAGGTGGCAAGGACTGAGAGGGGGTGAATAAGTCCCCAATAAAAATTTCACACTTGTGACTTGAAACCCTAACCACATATTCTCATATACAATACATCAAAGTAAATATTCTTCAAAAATGAATTAGCACAATGAAAGGATAACAATATAGACTTAAAAACTTATATTGATGCTCAAAATAAGATCAAAACACTTCAATTTGATATTCAAATCAGATTACAAAATATAGTGTCTTAAAAAATGATCAACAAGATACTGACCAATAACTCTTGAGATAATCAATTATCTCACAAATAAAAATGAAGATATGAAACTATGAGAATTTATTCAACTCAATATCTAATCTGATAACACCTTAGAAACCTACAAATAACATCAACATGCTATGAAGATAACATCCAAACTCAAACACCAAAATCTTCCCTCCTTCTCCAACTTGCTCTCAAGGAAACAACACCAACATTTTCTTTATCAATTTCTCCTCATTAAAACTCGATAGGAAGATTTCCTAGAATGAGATTCCAAGTTTTTAGGCTAGGCCCAAAGGGTTTTTCTTTTCATCAAAATGGTTATTCAATAGAATATAAAAAGGGGTTTCAAAAGCTAGAACTATTATGCCCAAAAATTGCATTTTATACCCTTTTCTTAATTATAACTCAAAGGATGCATGTGATAAATTCACCCATGCATCATTAAAAACATCCCATAACATTTTGAAAATTTCTACAAGTGACCCCAAGTATGCCGGCCTAGAAAAATCCCTTCATTTCATGATCCAAAAATCACTAAAACACATGCATTGGGATGCAAAAATTATCCTCATTCAAAAACCATGCTTATTCATGACCCCATATTCATAAAACATGAGTAATACATTATTTCATTAACGATTGATTATTTCATTTAATGGGCCTAGTTCCCTTTAAAAATCTCAAAACAATTGTTTCATTCACCCTTTAGCACCTTGAAAACTTCATAATGCCACCAAATGACTTTTACAGAACCAAAACATGCCATGTGACCACTAAAAAGAAATGATAGAACTTGTAGAGCACTTCAAAGAATGTTAGAAATCATGAAACATCTTTCACTTCAAACCACAAAAATATTTTCCTGCACCAAATCAACTTACAAAAATTTTGATAAGACCAAAATATGTCTTATTATATCACCAACTAGAACTCTTATTCTCTCTCTTAAATAACCATTCAAGTGAATTTAGATGTATTTTTAATAATGGATAACATATTTAAGGTAGAATATATGATTTATCTTATCATCTCTTTAGAAATCTATTTACAATCTAATTGTTGTTATTTCTTAATATTTCTTCTAAAGTTGGAATGCAATAATGGGTAGAAAACATGTCATTAGAAACTCTACTCCAAGTTTATAGATTGCAGCTACCAAAAGTCTTCACGTAGCTACTGAAAGTCCCAACTACCAAAATTATTCACGTAGCTCTTGAAAAGGCGGATATTGAAAGTTTGTTGGTTTGTTCCAAAGTAATGTAAAGAACCACTTCACTATTCAACGCACTCTTTTCTTCCATGTCATCAACCACGAATACAAATCCAAAGATGTGGAAATCCAAAGTCATGCATGCATGTGGCATTCAAAGAAGAATTAAAATTCATGTACTTATCACTCCATTTTCTCTCCATGTTTCAAGGATGAGAAAATAGTGGAATAGTATTAGGAATGTTGAATAAGTACCCTCCACTTTTGTTCCTAGATTAAAGGGACGAGTCATAGAAATATTCTCCATGATAAGTGGATTATTTTTGTCAAGTTTGTTTGGGATTTATTGCTTTGAATAAATCCACCCAAGAATAGGTAGTTAGTTCTTGGTGTGTGGACTAAGGATTTGGATGCATGAACTATAAATGCAACCTTCCACACTCTTGTATGTAATATTTTACCAAGCAATGAAAAATTTGTTCTTTTCTCTCCAATATTATGAAGTTTTGAATTAAGATCTTGGAAGCATGATTTAAATCCTCTTCCAAGGAATGAGATGACCACTCATTCCAAGGAAGATGGATTTGTGCATTTGTACTTTTGTCTTATAACAATTTATTTTTATGTGATTATCATTTTGTTGTATTTCTTTTCTCCTTGTATTGTAATAGTCATTTTCATTCAGTTCGTTGTGAACTTGTAGGTGTTTTATTAGATTATCTATATTTCTAATTAATCAATTTCCTTTATGCAAGCGTGATTTCATTTATGTAAGTGTGATTTCTTTTATTCAAGTGTGATTTTGATTTCTGCAAGTGTGCTTTTCCATTTCGCAAGTGTAATTTTCCATTTCTACAAGTGTGATTTTAAATTTATACAATTTTGGATTATGTTTTAATGAGTTTTTTTCCAAATATATCTTTCTCCTATTACATACAACCATTGGACACCAACCCCAGATTGACATTATTAATAAAGAGGATTGATGACACTCATCAAATGTTTCCAATGTTTAGATCATAAAACCATTTATACAAACATTTAGGACCTAAAAATGGATTCATTGGATCCCCAATTCATTCCTATTCACATTTTAGGTGATAGGAATCATCAGGTAGTACATTTCATACTTCAACTAACATCAAACTTGCACAAAAATAGATCTTGTTCTGAACTACTAGAAATCATTTTTCTCAACGAATTCTTTGGAACCATACCAAATGACATCATCATGAGAAAATCCATATATCTGTGGAGAGGTATTTGAATATAATTTCCAAAAAAACTTGAATCAACTACAAAATACACACTGTAGTTCAAATTATGACCAAAACACTTTGGACCCTACTATTTGAGACCCCAAAGCGCCCTTTGACCAGTCGGCCTATTTGAGCCTCAAAACACCACGTACCTACATAATAATGACCTAAAACAACAATGGAAATCAATATAAACTCCCATACCTCATAAAATATCAATTTTTCATGCCACTCCTATGGAACATCTTGTCCTAAAACCTTCTTCTCCAGAAATTGCTATTTTCAGGTGAGGCCCACATATTATCATGACCTCAACCATACATTTCTGGAAATCTTGAGGAGTCCTCTACAAAATCCAATCATCAAATTTTTAATTTCAATCAAAACTGGGTTTGTATACTTCATCTTCTTTAGAATACTCCTAGCTAGGGTTTAACTAGGGTTTTTGACCTCTTTACCTTCTTAACATTCTTTCATAAAAATGGTACATTTAGATAACCTCATTATTTTTGTGAAACCTTATAAAATCACCTTAGAATCATATCTGAAATCCAAAAGGTCCCATGCAAATCAAACTATTCACAACGAGCATCAGAAGTTCAAATTCAAACTGATTTTTTCTGTTCTTGACCTTGTCTTAAAAAAACAATCATATCTGACAAAATTCACATCATTGGAACCTAGATTTTTCTAAGAGAACTATAGCTAATCCATCTAACAAATCCAATTATCATAATATAAATTCCATATCCCAAACTCTCCAGTCATTGAGACTTACCTATGCATGCATACTAGATCCTCATAGTAACAACTAGGACCAAATCTGAAACAATGTAATAATTGAACAAGAAACTTCTACAAATGACCCAAAAATACCTCATATGACATGATATACCTGATATCATGCATCCATGAAATAAAATTCCTCCAATACACTCTCTCACACTTCAAGCAAGCATCTGTCTCCCAAAGAGCACCTATAAGATAGTGAACTAGCTATTTGCACCATACCTTTGTTATGAGTGCTCAAGAAACCTCAAAACCTAATATCAAACATGTTAAAATATAGCTTAACTGATCCAAATGAGCACATGTAAGATAGTGAACCATCTATTTCTACACCATACCACTATTGTGAGTTCTCAAGAACCCTCAAAACCTATTATCCAACATGTTAACATGCTTCTCCAACATCCAAGAAGCTCTCACTATCAAACAATACCTCTTAAGCACCTCTATAGGCTTGTTCGAGAAAGTATACATCTTGAATCTCATTGTAGAAAATGATAGACATCTAAACCATTATTTTATCACCTCAAACATCATCATGACATCATCCTACAACATCCACTTTGTCATTAATGTGGTTTTGCATCAATGACAACACCTACTAGGACACCATGCCAACAATCTCCCCATTTTTCATTGATGGAAAACACCCTAAAATTATTCCCCTTTTTACATGAATGAAAAAGTCATACCTATATCTTACCTTCATTTTCTTCTTTCTTTGGTTAGAAACATCAAACAAAGGTTTCAAGCTAGCTCAAATTCTTTATTTTAGCTCAAAATATTATTCTTGGCCTCATTTCAAGCATGTAGGCATCATAACCCCCTAGAACAAGAATCTACAACACATGAACATCATAAAAAGAAAGTAAGAATTATCATACCTTAATTGGAGCCAAAACATCATATTTCATCATCTAGGTATGTAAAAATGATAAATTTTCACCTCAAACCTATTTTGGTCTTCATGAAGGTCTTTGTAGAAGTCATGAAATTTGAGTCAACACCACTCTTACCATGTTGAAAATGATATTTTCATCATGACCAAGCATTATATCATCATTCTCTACTAAAATCAATAAATGTTAGGCCTAACTCAGGCTTAACAATGCATCCATTAGTCCTTCATACCACACAAGACACCAACTACCCTAAACAACCATTTCAGTGTATTTTACGCTAATTTCCTCATGCTCTCATAGGTTAACCATGGTTTGAATCATCCAAGAGGAAATCCACCTAGAATAAATGCCTCTATCTCTAGCTCCCAAGCTCAATTTTGACCATCTAGACTTGCTCACATACCTTGAAATGAACCATAAAACTTTTCAAGGCCCCAAAGAACATTTTACTATGATTTATAGTCCTTTCTAGCTAAGATAAGCAACAACATACCTTTGCGAGTAAAAAACAAGGAGAAATCACATCTATACTCCCGTGGAGGAACAAACACACACTCCCCTTGACATGAGGAAACTATACACCATCAAACAACACCTTTTCGTACACCTCAAAACATTATCCCAGGACCCTTGCAGATTGTCTCAATCTCAGTTTCAATCTCAAAATCTACCTTATAGGCATAAAATTTATCACTTTAATCTTGAACATTATTTTCTTTACTTGTTTTAATTTGAAACATATTGAACTCCTTTTATTGGATTATCAATCGATATAACATTTGGGCACCTTCATGACTTTAGGTTGCTAATATGAAGCAATTAATACAAATTCAATCTTCCATAAACAACACAAACCTCCATCTTGTACCATATCATGCCTTTTAACATGATAAAAATCCTTGGAGAAAAAATAATACCTTTTTTATTGTGTACTCTGTCTTTTCGACCTATAGGTGTTCAATTTTCTAGTCCAGAGATCTTGGATCTTGTGTTTTCGTACTTTGACCCTTAGTTAGTCAAGAAAACTTTATAACATGCATTTTATATGATAATCCTCATCTCATACTCATTTTCTCGTCAAATATGAACACATCCACTTCTAAGGTCTTCTTTAGTCTCTTAGCTTATATTACGATTCTTCTAGGCTAGTAGATCATCACTCTTTAACTAGGAGTAGCATTAGGATTTATACAAGCATACATTAGATGAGATCATAAAATAAGGTAGTTCCAAGACACTTCAACTCATCTTACTAGAAATATCACTTCAAGAGCAATGAAATCCTTTATTCATCTTGTTAAATCACATAAGTTTGTCATACATCTCATATAGCAATGACAAACCTTCACAACCTTTATCATTTGAATCACAATAGAATTTGTAATCTTCAATAATTTTGAGACTGATAATATTATCATGGAGTAATAAAACATCAAACCAAGTGGATAAAAAACATCATTCATACCTAAGAGTAAGTAACCCTCTTGCCATTTATACAATATGGTCACCATTTTTGCATTATCCATGGAGTAAACAGTTATATCTTCTTCAATGATGAAAAAACATAAGAGAATTACCATATAAATTTTGAAGACTCCTTTAAAATGATAAAACATCTTCAAGACCATGAAAAATCTTGACAAGACCAATGATTAGGGTTTAATAAGAATATAAACCTTCATCTTTGAACACCAAAAATTTGTAACTCCAACTCTTTTAGGTATAACTAAAAATGTACACATACTTGAGACTTAAAAAAATTTTATCCTCTCGCCCCTTGAGTTAAGGTGATTTACACAAAATTTCAAATCAAAATTCCTCCATTTGGCCACAAAAATATGAGTTTCCATGTAAACTATTATTTGAGGATGTGCATACCTAGTTAGGGGGTAGTAAAGTGTCGATTTTGATGTATTTAACCAATTTCATCTACATACTAGAAAGCACAACTTATATTTATATCCTCAAGCATTATAAACACCTTACCAATTATATGGACATCATAAAGCACCATGATTCATACATATATCCTTAATTTTACTTGAGAAACCCTATAACTCAGCCTTCTTGACCATATTTTTGGCTTTGTCATATTTTATAGTCTTCAAATTTATTGAGTGGGACTTGATCACTCTAAAAAATATTCAAAGGATCTTAGAGAACCAAACATAATATTTTAAACTCATGGTGCAGAACAATACCACCTAAAACCTAACATAGACTTGACACACAAGATGACAAGACTCATATAATGACTGATATGACTACAAAACATACTTTTTCAATGATATGATAGAGTATTCTTAACTCACAAGATAGACATAGAGACACACCTATTAGGACCAGTTGTGGCTCATGAAAAATCCTCAAAATCATCTTGTGACTTAGACATTGCAAAGAGAGCCATCACATATAGTTATGCAGTAGTATAGATAATACTTGGACCCACAAAATATTGAGCAAGATGATTTATATCTCAAAACATCTTCAAGAAAAACTTAGGACATGACTCGATGATACAAGATCCTTTATGACACTTCATAGATTAACCATACACCTTGAGACCTCATAATCAAATCACATGGACCTCATCTTTCATTAAAACCTTATTAAGACATGGATACACATATTGTAGTAAATGAGAGACATACTTGATGAATTTTATTCATGATGCAAGAATTCCAACTTCCTTGATATGAAAAATTCATGAGAATAAACACGGTGATAGTCTTTTAGACTTCATGATCCTTCTTTGATCCATTTGAAAACTAGTAGACCCTTGCAGAGATAACACATACTTCCCATTTTTTTATGTGGCACACTATTATCCTTAAAAATACAACTCAAATCATATAGAAATTTTCATGAAACATACTTGAAATATTTGACATAGAACACCATTTTAAGACAAAGAATGCATTGAAACTAATGAATTTTACTGAGACTTAATATTATCATCATACAGTGGCACTAAGATAGATAATACACTCTATATGAGTTCAAGGACACTTATGTGATTTTTATGACATTAATATGAGACTCTTGAACACCCTAGAACATCACATACATACAATCTAATATGATAATGCAAGACACATACATAGAAGACTCCCATACACAAAATTGCTACATGACAAAGATCATCATGTTTCATAATCAAATACAACTAATGAACTTTGAAAAAATAGTTAGATACTCAAAGGACATACCTTACATCATGATGAAGACAAAATCTTGATAGAGACATGTCTCCCTCACTCCAATGCTTCTTTTTCACCTATAAACCTCTATGAGGCATAATATCACCATGGAGGAGCTTGATGAGAGACCTAAGTAGGTCTCAAACCCTCTTCTTGAACCTTGAATATTTCCTCCTTTTTTATTTAACTTTTTCACAGCTGATTCTTCCTTTTCTTTAGTCACATCCTTGGAATCTTCCTTAGAATTTTGACTAGTTTCATCCTTCCTTTTGTATGTTTGAGCTTGTGTCTTAGGTTTTTGAGAATCTTTCTTCAATTAGCTTGCATTACAAAACCTTACAATCTGCCTTATATTTTTTCACCTAAAACATTCCACTTTCCTTCCTTTTCATTCATAAGCTCTATGACCATATTCATTGCAAGCATAACAATACCCCTTGAATGTGCTTACATACCTCTTTGTGTTTGATGGCTCATTTTTGCAATATTTTGCAAGATGTCCCTTTTCTTGGAAATGATAACATTCAGCTCCATATCTTTGACCTACCTTTTTTTCCTTCTTGTCTTGAAATTATTCTTCCTTCTTCTCTTCACAATGTTCCTTTCCTTTTCCATCATCCTTCTTTTCAACCTTAGGACTAAAAAAACTAGCCCTATGTCCATAATCACCACATTTATAACAATTACCATGAAAAAAACCATACCTATATGCACTTGGCTTCTTGATAGGTGATCTTCTAGGAGGTGGAATCCTTAAAATTTCTCCCTTGCTTGGTTTCCTTATTTTATTTGATCCTTTAATTGAATATTCTTCATTTTTTTCTGATTTGGATGAGCCCTCATTAAAGCCTAGGCCTTTCCTATCACCATAGGCCTTTTGATTTTCCAACATCTTACTTAGATTTTCTGAACTTCCTTGAAAGGATAGTACCTTGCTTGTCATGGTGCCTAGATCTTTCTTCAAATCATATATTTCTTTCCTCTTGATCTTTAGCTCATCTTGTGTCTCTTACAGTTTCTTCGTTAGGACCTTGACTATTTCTTCTCTTTCAGTTTCATGTTTGAGACATTCTTCTCTCTTGGTATTTAAATCAGATTGAGCCTCCTCAAGTTGATATTTTAATACTTTGACTACTCCTTCATGAGCTGAAACCAACTTGAAAAACTTGTGACAATTATCACCTAACCATCTCCTTATTGCAAAGGTATTGCCCTTAATTGTTTCCAATGATAGAGGTGCCATTTTTTCACTAAAGATATCTCTCTAGCTTGTTAGGATACTTCCTATGGCCTAATCTGATAGTAGTTGGTAGAGGTGACAAGGACTAAGAGGGAGGGGCTGAATCAGTCCCTAATAATACTTTTCACACTTATGCTTCAAACCCTAACCACATATGCTCATATATAATACATCAAAGTAAATATTATTCACAGATAAATTAATAGAATTCAAGGATAAAAATATAGACTCAAACAAACTTATATTGATGATCAAAATCAAACCAACACACTTTAATTTGATATTCAAATCATATTACAAAATATCTAGTGTCTTCAACAATGATCAACAAGATACAACCAATATCTAATGAGATAATAAACTATGTATCATGAATACAAATGAAGATATGAAACTATGAGAATTCATTCAGCTCAATATATGATCTGATAACACCTTATAAACTTACAAATAACATCAACATGCTATGAAGATAGAATCTAAACTCAAACACCAAAAGCTTCCCTCCTCCAACTCGCTCTTAAAGAAACAACACCAAAATTCACTTTCTCAAATTCTCCTCATGAAAATTTAACAGAATCCATCCTAGTATGAGATTCCAGGTGTTTTGGATAGGCCCAAAGGTTTTTCTTTGTATAAAAAGGTTTCTTCAAAAGAAGATAAAAGGGGTTTCAAAAGGTAGAACATTATGCCCAAAAAGTCAATTTATACCCTTTTCTTGATTAGAAATAAAAAAGGCGTAGGTCCCTCATGATAATTTATATGCATGCATCATTAAAAATATCCCATAATTTTTTCACAACACCTACAAGTGACCTAAGTAGGTCGGCCTAGCAAAATCCCTTCATTTCATGATCCAAAAATCACTAAAGCACGTGCATTGGGATGCCAAAATTCTCCTCATTCAAAAAAACATGATTATTCATGACCCCATATTAAAAAAACATGAGTAATACATTATTTAAACATTTACCATGGTTGAAATATTTCTTAAGAAATCAGATTATTTCATTTAATGTTCCTAGTTCCCTTTACAAATATCAAAGCGAGTTGTTTCCTTCACTCTTCAACACCCTGGAAACTAAATAATGCCACCAAAAATTGCATGTGATAACTAAAAATAAATATCATAACTTGTATAATACTTGTAATCATGTTATATGTCTTGAAACATCTTTCATGTCAAACTAAAGGAAGAGTTTCCTTCACTAAATCAACCTACCAAAAAATATATTTTCAAAGGTTAGATCATAAAACCATTTATAAAAACATCCAGGACCTAAAAATTGATTCATTGTATTAAAAATTAATTCCTCTTCACATTTCAATTTATAATAAGCATAAAAAAATCCATTTCATGATTCAAACAACATAAAACTTACACAAAACTAGATCTTGTCATGAAGCGCCAAAAACCTTTTTCGAACTAATTCCCTATAAATCCTATCCAATCACCTCATCATGAGTAAATTCATATATAAATGGATATTTATATAAATATAATTTCCATATAAACTTGAATCAACTCAAAAATCCACCTGTAGCTCAAGTTATGACCAAAACACTAGACCCTATTATTTGAGACCCCAAAATTGCCCTTTTACCGAGTAAATGTGTTTGAGCCTTAAAACACCATGTAAATAAATATAAACTCCCATACCTCATACCACATTAATTTTTCATGCTACTCCTTTGGACCATCTTATCCTAAAACCTTCTTCTCCAAAAAATTTAATTTTTAGGTGGGCGCACATATTATCATGACCTCAACCATACATTTATGGAAATTAGAGGAGTCCTATAAAAAATCCAATCATAAATTTTTTACTTGAAATAAAAAATGGTTCATTATACTTCATTTTCTTGAGACTAATCCTAGCTAGGGTTTAACTAGGGTTTTTGACCTCTTTACCTTCTTAAAATTAGTTCATAAAAACATGACTATCAATTTGAACTCCTTAGTTTTTTAAACCTTATAAACTCACCTTATAATCATCCCTGAAATCCACAAGGTCCCATGTAAATCACACTATTCACAACGAGCATCAAAATTTCAAATTCAAGCTTGATTTTCACATGTTCTTGACTATGTCTTACAAAAATAGTCATATCTTAAAAATTTCAAATCATGGGAACCTCATTTTTATGAGAGAACTATCACTCATCCCTCTAACATATACACTCATCAGAATATCAATTCCATATCCAAAATCTCTAGTCACTTGAGACTTACCTATGCATCCATGATAGATCCTCATAGTAGTAACTAGGACCAATTGAAACAATGTAAGATCTAAACAAGAAACTTCTGAAAATGACCCAAACATACCTCATATGACATGATATACCTGATAACATGCATCCATGAGATAAAACAGCTCCAATACACTTTGTCACACCTACAAGTAAGCATACCTACTCCCAATGAGCACCTGGTTAACCAAATTTTTCTACACCATACCATTGTTGTGAGTGCTCAAGTACCCTAAAAACCAGTTATCCAACATGTTAACATGTAACATACCTTCTCCCAATGAGCACTTGTAATATAGTGATCCAGCTATATCTACACCATACAACTACTCTAAGTTCTCAAGAATCCTTAAAACCTATTATCGAACATGTTAACATGCTTCTCCAACATCCAGGAAGTTCTCACTATCAAACTATACCTCTAGGCACCTGTATAGGCTTCCTAGAGCAATCTGCATCACTAAACCTCACGTAGTAATTGATAGACATTTGAAATAATATGTTAACACCTCAAACATCATCCTATAACATCCACTTTGTCATTAATGTGGTTTTACATCAATGAAAACACCTACTAGTATATCATGCCAAAAATATACACATACCTGACGATGGGTTGGGAATAGTACATGCCATCATGGAACAACGAGACTAAATTATGAAATTTGAAACAAATAAATTTTTATCTGATCAATCCATGCTCTATTAATGGCTTTATATGGCTTGAGAAGAAGAAGAAATCCATATTTTTATTCATAGTATGTTGAAAAGGTTATTGCATCTAACAAAACTCCTCATCTTTATAAAAATATTACATCTTGTGGCTTCCACTTGACGTCCTGTGATCATGAGAAGGTATTCCTTCATGTTCTAAAAAGTGTAAAAATTGATCTCATTATTTTAAAAATAATTCATCTCATAATTGCAACATATGAAAATCTCTTGGATCAGTGAGGCACTATGAAGGAGTGAGCATAAACTTACTATCTTCCCATTCCATGGTTTCCCTAAATATCTCCCTTAGTTTTTCTGAACAATTTCTTTCAAAAGTAGAGTCCATGTCATTAGGACAAAGGTATTTATCATCCTCAAGAAATTGTTGTAGTATGGAAACATGTTCAAGATAGATTGGGGCTTGTGAAAAAGTGAACTTGTAATCTAATATTTTATTCCTTGACAAGAGTCATGCACATTCTTACTTTGTAATCTAAAGAAATTATCATTAATATCCATCTACTCAAAGTCCATCTTGGTATCATTTTCAAAATTTCAACCTTCAATTTCTTCATAGAGGCATTCTTTACCCTTGAGTAAATTTTTCCATATGAACTCTTGTTCTGCACTAGTGGAGCATTCCGAAGTGGTGGGAACTAGTTGATTTTGAACACACTCCCAATACTACCATAAATTTTCACCTTTTTTGAATAACTCTCTTCAGTTCAAGTCAACTCAACATTTTCCCTATTATCTTCCACAATAGCATAGATGTTGTTTTCAAGAATGGGGTCCTCCAAAAGAGATTTAATATCCTTCCTTCTTTTACACTCATGAACCTCTTCACACAAAGTGAAATAAAACTACATGTTTTCACATCTACTCTTTCCAAACAAGGCATTAGGAGGATATAAAACTCATTCATTCGCTCTATCTCAACATCAAACATTAATGAATCAAAATGAGAAGCAAAACTTTATTTATGTTTGTCTTGTATTTTTTCATGGCTTGAGTCGGGAGCTCGAGAATAAGTTGGGGGTATTTAGTCTCTTCTATAGCCTTCAAGAGGTCTTGCACAAATAATTCTTCTGATCTTGATATATACTCATCTTTGTCTTGATAAAAATAACATTTTTGTTGTGCCTTTGAGATGGTTTAAAGTTTGATCTATATGTTCCCATGATTCATTAGAAACATCCTCATTCACCTCTTCCATGTTTTATGTTGCCTAAAGTTAACTTTCTTGTAAGCATGGGAACACTTGATTCACAACACCTTCTGACAAGGAGAAGAGACCCATGATTTATGGAAAGGGTACTTCTTCGAGAAAAAAATTCATATCATACTCCTCACGGGAAGCATGGGACCATTTTGGGGCAACAATATAGGAATAGTTTTTTTATCTATCTTGGTCATCAATTATTGAATCTTTTTGCTCATATGAAAGATGAAAGAATTCATACTTACTTGTGATAATCATTCTTCTCCTTGAGTGAGAAGAGGTTGTGTTTAAACTATTCATTCTCCTTGGCCTTAAGAAATAAATTGGCCTCTTCCATATGTTCATCCATGATTGAATCGGGAAGAAAATTTGATTCTTCAATTATCTCCATTTATTCATTCAATATTTCTACATCACTTGAAGAATCAAAATAGGAAGGAAGATTATCCATGATAATTTTGAATTCACTCTCTTGAGTATGGGATTAGGATGGCTTTTTCCACTTCTTTGCATATCTCCATTACATCATTAATTGAAAGTTGAAAATTTGAAAGGCTATTATCAATGACTACCTCGTCTTTGGTCATCTTGTACTTCTTCATTTTTTTTGGAGTCTTCGAAAAACATTGAATCATACATCATGCAAAAAGAATATTCCTCTCTTGAATCCATTTCTCCTCCAATGAGTTGTGCCTCGAGTGAGAATCACTAGATTAATGGTGGTTCCACCTCCATGTATTTTTCATCATCTTTAAATGTGTTTATTTGATATTTGATAGAGGGTTCAAGGAGATTAAATTCCTTAGAAGAATCGAAGAGTCTTCTAGGGACAAACACCTTGTAGTGCAGACAATTATCTGGATCTTCTTGAGTCTCTTCATCCTTGACAATGTGAAGTGATTCAAGGTGTTCATACCTTCTATGTAGAGATAAATCATTCCTCCATATTTCACGATAGGCTTTGGGGTGATAATTTCCTTCTACTATGGTCTGAATCATTTTCACATATCTTGTTTTCAACATGTCCATTTCTTCATCACCATATGCAATTAATTCATCTAGGGAGCGATAAAAGAAAGACAATGTTCTTAATTTTATAGTGAGCTACATAAGGTTGCAAAAGTATTCTTCAGTGGATCCTACACCATCATTTCCTTCACCATCCTCCATAGTGCTGATTTTATTTTTGTCGAGGTTTTCCTCCAGGGGAAAAATATCTTCTTCTTCTTCCTCGCTATGGAATGCTTCAATTTGTTCATACCTATCTTACAAGTATTTCAATCTTGAGGTAGGTTTTGGGATCAGAATCTTCTTTTATAATGCTCATGACTCTTTGCACGTACTCGGTTTCCAAGGATTCCATCGATCATTTCTATACGTAAGGAAATCATCCCAAAGGAGGTCGATGAAAGAAATGGCTCCATGCTTTTCATTTAGTTGTGTGAAATTGAAAGTATTACCTTCAGCAAATCCTTCATCTTCATGAAATTCATATAACATATTATAACTCCTTTGCATATTTTTCATTAGTCTCTTGGATTCTTTATCGTCAATTTGAAACAATTCCCATTTTATTTCCTTTAACAAATCTCCTCTTTAATTTTATCCACAGGATTTCATGAAATGTTATTTTCAAGTGGTAATTTTCCTTATTCTACCATGTATTTCCTTTTTTATAGAGACATGTAACTACTTTAAGAAAGACAAACTTCTATCTTTCTCGAGTTCTCCTTCCTACAAGAAATATTATGGAACCATGGTGATAAAAATATTTATTACTCGGAAACCATATTCTTCTTCTTCGTTTTCACTCATTAGTTCTTCACTCCGATCGGGAAATTTCTTCATCATGTTTTGGGAAATGAATGTGCCAAGTATTTTTTCCTTGATGGAGTTTCCTTCAAAAATGATTTTCCTTTGAAATATATATTTTTGTTTTCTAAATATTATTTTGTTGTATGTTTTTGGTAGAGACCCTTTTTAGTGCACTTGGCCAAATATCTCCTTAGCAGAGTCACCAAGAACTACCGGTGAGAAAAAATATCAGTTGGGAAAATTAGGTGTCTGCATCAATGTTCATAGGGCTACACCCCTATGCATTAAATGGTGCATCTAACATGATTTAACGCTAATAATTAAATCCTAAACTAAACGTTTTGGCTTGTCCAAATAGGTCGGGGATCATAAGGACACTCCCTTTGAACATGTGGAAAAGTTCTTGCATTGGGTACAAGTGAGGAAATAAAAGTGATAAGGGGGAAGGAGAGAAATTAGGAAAGGATAGTTATTGTCATGAGTAGGAAAATTATAGATGTCACACCTAGTAACCAGAGGAGTTCAACATTCAATATATAAGAAAAACAACCTTGTTACCAACATCAACACAAGATGAGACTATGAAAACAAAGTATTATTAATCTCTAGATCAAGAAAATCAAGAAAATATTTTATTATTTATTGACATTCACAAAGTTGTATAATGAGAGGAATAAAAGGACATACGAGAAATGGAAATGGAAGAAATGTATCTCTTATTTCTTGTGCATTGATACAATGTTCAACAACTATGATCCAAAATTGCTATAGAGTGAAGTTTTCAAAATGTAAGCTCATTTGGAATGGAGAAGCTATCCCAATTTATAGAATTTGACCTCTCACCTCCCTCATATGACTCTTCATCTTCATATTCCACTTGTGACCTTTAATTTTCCTTCAGAAAATAAAAATTAATTATTTCTCTTATAATTTTGAGAAAATACTTTACATTTTTAAAATATGTCACTTAAGCAAATAGGAAAAATACAATGATTACGCCCAATAAAGAATTAGATGGGAGAGAGAAAGAAAAGGGAGAAAGATAATAAGAGGGAAAGAAATGCAATTTTTATGAAGAAGCTTCCTCATTGAATATTTTTGCAAATTATACCTTCGGATGGCTTTATTACTAGAAAATTACAACACCCCTGATTTCTTATGATTTGTGTGAGAGACAATTAGTGTAATTTACATAACATGGGATTATCCTAAAGTGTGGGACCTTGCAAGTAGGATAACCCTCTAGAGAAAGTTGGTTCTTCTCCCTAAACTAGTGCCACAACTGACCCAAAATGTAGAAAGATAACTAATCTAATCCTACCCTAATGCTTTCCAAGGAGACAAGGATAGAAGGATGCATGAAAATTAAAACCTACACTAAGAGGGTGATACACTCGAGAAGACGGGTGTTAAAAATCCTACAATGCATGGGAATGAAAAAAAAATTAAGAGGGTGATCAAGCACAAAAGATAATCAAATAGGAAAAAAACTCACTTCCATTAAACATAATCAAATATTGACTGCAATAGATAAAGGACAAACACAATATAGCCATAAATATGAATAAACGTAAGTTAAAACAACACTAGAATAGGATAAATAACAATCACAAATATGATTTTATTTCTCCAATGATTTAACACAATGATCTATCACATGGGTGAGAGGAAATATTTGTATTAAAAATCTCCAGAAATGGAGGCATGAATTTCTACAAATCACTCATAGGTGAGAGATAAGGGAGGGTAGATACAAGAAGTCCAACATTGTAAAGATGCCCTCCATTAAATTTTATAAAGGAAAGATGATATAAAGGGAGAAAATCCTGAATCCATGCTCCAACCACCCCTAAAATCCATCATGGAACATACAAAGATGATGGGATTACTTGCACAACCCATGTTTTCCTATTATTTTCCTTATGCAAGAAGAAATGGCTCCAATACTTGCATTCACTCAAAACTTATACCTTGGTATGCCTACCATGGCCCTATAGCTTCATCATGATTTTTTACCTACGGATGTATTAATTTTTAATATTTTATTCCTTTATAATGTAGATCTCTAGAAAATATTTCTAACTATAAGTTTTCTTAATTATAACACCCTTGGTGAAAGTTATGAAGGTTTTAGTGAAAGGTTACTTTTTAGTGCTTTAGGCTCCATCTCTTTACACCAGCGAGCTACTCCTTGAATCGCCCCTCAATGTTTCACCGACTGATTTGATTTCTTCCACCTAACTTAGAGGCCTTTATTTTGACTTGATGAGCCATGTCACACATTTTGGAGGTGGGGATTAACTTTGCGCTTGCATCGAGGTGAGTCATGCACCATGTCAATACAAACCCCTTTACACCTCCACATTAGCTCCCCTAACTCAGTGACCAATTTTCTAGTGTGTCGGGGTATGATTTTAGTTTGCATTGCATGGAGGGTGAAAATGCATCATGCACCTTATTCTCTGGTTCTTCATTCTGCTAATGTGATAGATTTCCTTTTTTGTTAGGTTGACCAAGATCTCCGACATTTATTTTCCCCACATGCCCCTGATAAACTCATCCTTGAGCTCCTTTCCTTATGAGTCAAGTTTGGAACTTGACTCACCACCTACACCATTGTACCAACCATGTGACATGTTTTGGGACATGACTCCGAACTCGATTCCTCTTCAACCCCCTTCTAACGCATGTAGCCCCCTGCTAACTTTAAGTTTAACTTACATGACCCAAGAGTAATCTCTTCCTACAAACCAACCCTGTGTCACCACATGGCCACCAAACATCCCCAATTTCCTTGTCTCCTCACTAACTCTACACACTACCCACCAATACAACCTACCAAGTTATTGACCTTGCCCTATAAAACCATTCCCGCTAATGCAAAGTATATCTCATTAAACTATGAATAAGACTCAGCCCCTTTTATATAACACGAGCTCCATGAGAAGTAGCTCAATGAGTGATTCTAGCTTGATCATCACTTGGAGGCCTTTTGGGGAATTTTCAATCCTTTTGCTTTTTTTCTTTATTTATTTTTAGATTTTTATAATGCCGAGAGGCCATGGAGGGGCCATAGAAGATCCTAAAACTGATTTCCTCATTTATTTTCCATTTTAGCTATTTTTTTGCTTGATTTTTTGTCCCGAGGGGTTGATTGAGTCTTCATACTTCCTCAAGACCAAGAAGAGGAAAAATTTCTCCAATGATTTCAAATTCTCCTAAAATCACCCGCAATGCTCTCGAAACTCGAGAATTTCAATTACGATCCTCAAATTATCCTATGGTTGTTTGATCCAATGCCAAGGATTAGCTCTTCCTTATTATCCATTTTACCTGGGGTAAAATAGATAACAAGAACCTTTAGAAATGGACACATATTCTAGGAATTATTCACTTTGAACCGAGCTATCATGGCTTTATATTTATCCTCCTATGGAATGGACACACACTCCAACACCTTGATCAATGGTTCTAGAACATCCCCGATCCTTTTTACTAAGCGAGCCATACTCCATGTGTAGACACCAAATTTGGGTCACACTCCCCTTGATCCCCTTTCGAGTGGTTAACATAACATGTTCATATAACCACGACCCCTTTACCCCACATTTATATTAATTTAATTATTTACAATTGAATTAATACCCATCCTCACTTTATTTATTAATTTAATTACTTTAATTAAATTAATTTACACCTCACCCAGCCACTTCACCTAGACACCTCATCATAGACCTATTCTTAGCATGTTTCTTTTAACTAAGATTCAATCTCTACTTACCCTAACTAACTGAGACTTAGTCTAACCCTAACATTAGATGCCTATTGTTTCAATAACACGATGCTAACTTATCTTAGCACAAAATTTTGTTTTAGACTCGGAATAATAGGAAAAAACTCACCAAAAGATAACCAAGATTTGCTATTTTGGAAAACCTAGGATTTCCATCCTTAGCGACGCTTGAGTTAACCTAAACCGATGCTAGTCACCCTAACCATCATCAATTACCATATATTCATTTTGACAACCTTGTTAAGGATTTTGGTCATTTTTGAGTTTGGAGAGTGAGAGAGAGATCTGCGCATGAAAGCACAAACCGAGTCTTCTCGAGCATCCAGATGCCCACTAGCCAACATCAGGACTGATTTTTAGGCATTGGAATTCATGGTAACATTTCAGAAAGTGCTTTTGGCAATCGATCACTAGTTTCATAAATCAACCATTAGTATCCTCCACTAACATGGCTGTAAATACAAGTAAGTGGTTTTGATATGCATCATTATATACTTAGATTGTAATTTCTTTATCTCCATTTGTCATATCTTATTCTCCTTTACATTCCACCATTCCCACCTTCTGTCAATCCACCCATTTGACCACCCACTACATTTTATCTCCCTACACTTGAATCTTAGGCATTCCTGAGCCTTTTTAGCATTTTTACAAACCTATCCATCCCTCTTCCATTCTCTGTGTAATCACAAAAATCTCCAAAACCAAGTTTGATTGATTTCCACCATTATGCCTCTCGACATCAATAACCTTAACCTTCTTGAGCTTTTCCCTTCTTGGCATCGGTCACCGGACCAACGTTAGTTTCGTGTCTCTAACATACATTCACTAAGTTGACCTTAACACCCCAAAAACCTCTCAGAACCTTACCCAAACCTGGTACCTTACCTAAAGTCCCACCATAGGCCTTCTCAACTACCGTGCGAGACAGAGAGAGTCAGGTACCCATTTTTATGTTGTACCATTATCCACCCTAAACTATCACCGGTCACATCTAATTCATCATCACTCATAAAATTGACCAATTTCGGTCTCTATGTCTGACAACCCATCTTAGGACAACAAGCTAATATCCATCCCCAAACTTCCTAGAATCATTTGTAACCTTTTACCAGACCTTTGTCAGACCTGTAGAAACTAAAAACCACCTACCCAACCTCCAGATCTGATCATAACCCTTCCTATTAGATTATATTTTCTTATTGTATTTGAATGAGATGCCTAAATCATATCAACTATAGTAGGATGCTAATTTTTTACTCTATTTCTTACATTAAATTGTATTAAACAATGGATTGACAACCATCTAGGAAGTATCACACTTGTCGGATCTAGCATTGCTAGGAAGTCCATTGACATAAATTGTTTAATATCCCTCTTGTGGTCTTGATTTTCATTCACAAGTAGTTCCTCCTAGTCAAAAGGAAGCCCCCATAATTAAAATTGGATTGGGAAATCGAACGCGCACACAACCTTCAATCGACATCAAAATAGGTATTCCTCCTTAGCCTAACATCCTCTATTTGTTTCATAAAATTTTATCAAGAATCCAATGAAACATTTTGGCACACACTGGTGGGACCCTCTCTCGGAGTTAATTGCATTTTCTTCATATAAGGAAGTCTTGTTTGTCTCTTTATTTTTGAAAAATACACATTTAATCTTCTCCCTAGTAACATTCTTTTCTTATAATTGTCTAAATGAAATTTGTGATTTGGTGTTTAAAACAAACCATTTCTTTCTTCCTACATTTGCATAATAGTGAAAGAGAATGTTATTAACCTATTAATCATTTTCTACATTGAATCTAATTGTCAATTTGGATTCTAAAATCTATTGCATTTCATCCTTGTATCTTTGCATTTTAGCTCACATTAAAAAATGAGGACAACCTATACATTGGAAGTCATGCCCAACTAATGGTTGACATAATTGAATGTAGAAACACTTTCTCATCTCTCTCTCTCTCTCTTTGCCAAATTTGTAAAAATAAAAAATTCACACATCTTCTTTAAAAACACCTTACCAGAAGAAGATTTCAATGATCACACGATCAAAAGATTGATAGTGGGAACCCAAGCTGGTTTCTCCGACCACTCATTATTAGAGAAAGGACCGACCCCACCAAAACATAACCTAAAACCACCCTTTAGAATTTTCCTCTTCATGGTATTCCTTTCCAACCAAAAAGCTATATTCTAAATTCACAAGTTAGTCTTCAATAACATAAGCTAAAAACATAAAATTTAGTTATAGGATTGCATGTTTTTCTTAGCTTTTTCCTAAGTTAAATTTTGAGTTGTGAGGTTACGTGACTCATTTTATTCTTCATTTCACACTCCGCTATCAAATTTGGTGTAAATACAAATGTCTCTAAGTGTGTCAGGACCCATTTTCATCATACTCAGGTTTTTGGGTTGATATTCTATCTAACTTAATTCACAAATACCAATTTTTCTTCACTTCTTAAAATTTCATAGTAACCAGCGTCAGTCCAGTGACCGTCACCAATTTCCATTTGACCATCATCGATTTACCTAACCGGTGTTAGTTTCCCAATCTTTTGGTCATTTTACCCAAAAAAACATTCATCACCTCTTCTATTCTATTTGAAATTCTCAGGACATCATCATATCCCCATAATTCTAATATCACAGTCAAGTACAATTTCCTTATTTCATTTTCATCAATTTTTTCCTCATTTGTTAAAACTATTGATTTCACCACAATAAGCGATATCGATTACTATAACCTGCATCATCGGTCATCCCTTAACCTTCATCGATTATTTAAACAATTATTAGTCCTGTATTTTGATTTTTAATCAAAACACTAACCAAGTTCACCTCTCGAAATCTATCCTTCTCCATTTCTATTATTTTCTATGTCATTTACAAAGTACGAGTTTACCAGGTATACGCTAATTCACATGGTGTCGATTGCAGCCAAACCAATGAATTTATATTTCATGCCGACCTTTAGCCACTTCCACCTAGCCCATCACTGCCTTTTATCTTGTCACCTATGGATCCAACTCAACCCATCATGTTTAATACTAGTAACGAGGAGTTCACAAACCTCCTTAACTAGAATATTGCTTCCCTATAGTACTAGCTTTCCCATTCCTCCACTGGGACTCCTTGGGATAGTTGGTATATGACATGCCCATATCTATCCCTCCTTCCCTTGCCCCCACTTCTGCGTTAGCTACCACTAGCTTAACATTTCCTTCATCCACCTTACCACCTGTGGTATCTCAACTACACCCCAATTTGCTATTACTTGCTACACCAACGACATCTATTGCACTCGTGGTGTCGACCATCCCTTCACCAACCACCTTAAGCATGGCCCCATCTGCACCCTTTACCTCATATGTACCAGTTGCATCACAACCACCCATGGTGTCGGCAACCCACAACCCATTCCAAAACCTCATCCTTTCCATCCCATAGTCTCTACCCCCAATTACTACGAGAGTCATTACGACTACCCCACCTATTTACATGCATCACTAGAAATCCCCAATCTTGTCTATCACTTATTTGGGATATATTCTACCTATATCTATTCCTCCTTCATAGTTCTCATACTCGACACCCCCATATAATGGGATTCCATCCACATCATACACCCATCATCAACCTCCCTTTACTGTAGGAGGAACCCATTCCTCACAACCCACCAATGACTTGATTAGAATGATGATGGATAATATGAAAACATTAGAAGCATTAGTTTTGGATCTCATGCAACTCCCTAACTTATGACAAAATATGTGATTAGCATATTCATCCATATATCCCCATTCACATGTATGATGTACATTGGGAAATTCCCAAGTTCAATAGTTTCAACAAAGACAAAGAAGACTGTGCAATAACACTTATGGTCATTCAAACATGGGTGTTATCTAATTTCCCATGAAGACGATTTACTCCTATAGACATTCCCATGTCCTTGGAGGACTTGTCTTAGATGGGTATAGTGCTTTACCCAAACATTTCATCTACTCCTTTAACCAAGTGGCTCAAGCATTCTTAGACCACTTCTCAATCAATTTCATGAAAAATGTCACCATGAGTGACCTATACTTGACACAACAAGTATGACGATGAATCTATCACATATTTCATTACTCGTTGGTGAAGCCTTATCAACCAATTAACATTCCAGTTACCTCAAGTTGAGCTTATAGAGTTGTTCACTAGAGCTTTTTCGAAACATCTCACCAACTCTAAATATACAAACCTTATGTATATTAAATGAAGCATTTACCATGGTGCAAAAACTAGAAATTTGTGCCATTGAAGAAAAGAAAAAAAATTGTGAAAAAAAAATGCCGTGTTCAAATCAAATGATGCTTCTTCATCTTAAAATACCTAAAAAAATTATTCAAAAGCCAAAGGATTTGCCAATGTGGTATTTCTCAAAGTTGGTCCATCTCATCCATCTAACCAAGCGAAACCTTCCTCCAATCTTTCTCTGTTCAGAATTTTCAGTTCCGGACGGGAACAACAAAATTACACTACAATTGGAGAATCCTATTATTAAGTCTTGGAAAATATTCTTAAGGCCGAAGCCATTGCACTACCCCCATAAACCTCATACTAGTTTTTATCCCATTCATCCTATGACCACATGGTATAAGGGATCTGAATATTATAATTATCATCGCATCAAAGGCCATAGTGATGTTAATTACATAAATTTTAAGAACATTGTATAGGAAATGTTATATAATGGAGATCTCGTCCTTGACAACCCAAACACACTGGAAAATAAAAACTTACATATCTTTAAGAAGCTATTCCCTAACCATAAATCATCATCTAATTAAAATGGTGAAACTTAAACCAATGACAACAATGTTTGTGAGGTCCACGTTATTTTTATATCATACCATCCGCTCCTCAATTTCCACCTATTTCATCTATCGAGGAAATTTTGGAACAAACTCCTCTACCCACAGGGAGCATACCTCATCCACTCATTCACCCATAGAGGAGTCCCCTTCATCTCCCCTTCACCCACAAAGGATTCCACAATTTCTATTGATGCCATTTCACCATCTACCTTGCAACCTACCAAAAAATCAATGGTATTAACTCTCCTACCCACAGGAGAATCATCATCACTTTCTCCTCCACCAAAAGAGAAATCTACCTCACCCCACCTACCATTTATCCTACCCATGGGAGATCCTCTAGATGCACCACTTCTTGTTGGGGACAATTCCCCATTAGCATTTCAGGATCCCATTAATCTGCTCTCGGCTCTTTTACCCACAGAGCATGAGGCTAAGCAATTCCATTTCTCACGGACATATTTTACAAGGATTTGCAACTAAACTAATGACATCTCATCTTACAACAGTTCCATTTTCATGACTAGCTGATTGCTTGGATTACGTTGATAATTTCATGCTTTGGGGGTGTCTTCAGCTCCCCTTTTCAACTCAAATGTAAATGTTTCCTATAGATACCTCCATGATCTATCCAAAGGTATTTCCAGCAACCAAATCGACCCTGACCATGTCTGTTGAAATGGATTCTTCTTCGTCACCTTTACCTACATCTGAACCTTTACCCATAACCAAACTTGTTCCTTTGTTTAAGAACTTACCTATAACTACATCGCTTCCCACATCCAAACCTATCACTACCCTGGGTATCATGCCAACATCCATCCTTGTCCATCCACCCATCAAATTGGACTTATCCACACCTTCCCAAGCCTGCACAAAAAATATTCCTCCACCTAAAAGGAAGACCTAACTTTCTAGGATGCATACACTAGTTTCACCCACCACGCCTCTGTCACCTTCACCCCTTCCATCTATCCTCGGACCTCACCCATCTACCCTGGTCAAGAAACCACCTACCTAAAAAAATTAAAAGCATAGTAGCCCACCTCCTCATCACGATCCTTTATTACATCCAATCAACCTATGTAACCTTCATTGTCACTCAGAAATTTCTTACCGCCTATACCTCCACCAGCTACCATAACCCCAACATTACCTATGTGACTTCAAACCATACATTCCACCCGACCTCCACCAACCACTTCCACTACACCTCCATTGTCCCCATGGATAACCCATCCTCTTCCACCATCTACTTTCCCTTCTACATCACGTATTCCTTCCTCACCTTTACCCAAGAAGGTGCAATCCAAGGAAAAGAACCCACTACCATCCAACAGGGTAGTTAAACCAACAACACCTTCCATTTCTAGTTCATCTGCCACACCCTTACCCAAACAGGTACCATCAAAACCTAAGACAATACCACCTACCAAACCAATGGTCAAACCTATTCCACCTCTTATAACACCTCTTCCACCACAATCATCCACACCTTTACCCAAACCCACACTCACTTCCCATTGTGATCCATTGGCAGGGTCCTACGTCAACATTTTAGCCAACCTCTTAGAGACCTCGGTCATCACATTACCACCGCTTAGACCTTACAACCCCTCAAACCCAAACTAAAAGGGTTTGATGAAACTAAAATTTGTTCCTACCATTGTGTGCTAGGACATGATGTAGAGGGTTATAAGGCTCTCAAAACCACTCTCCTCCAATTATGCCCCCCTAAAGAAAATTTTGATGATGATGATCTTCTAGATGAGGACTCTATTCCACCTTCACCAATCACCACGCATCTTCATCCACTACCTATTCATTCACCCGCATCTCCACCTCCATAACCTTTTTATCCACCTCCAACATTCAAGATCAACATGGTCCGTATTTGAGAGTTTTCCAAACCTTCACCTAAATGCCAGTGTGCCCTACTTATTTCACAAGGTTCTTACCCCACATTAGGATTTTTTCCATCATGTCATTATACTACTCATGACATACCTTCTCCATCCACCTCTTTCCCTCATATTAACATGATCCAAGTTGCCACTCATGCCCAAAAAGACAAAGGGAAAGCAAAATAAACTAGCCCATCTACTAATCCTATGCCTAACATACCAACTACACCCACACCCAAAATCACCATTCGAGGTCCCACATACCCTATTTTTGATGGGGTCTCCCATCATATAATGATAAAACAATTACACCAATCCCCTTTAAAAATGTCTTTTTATGACCTCATCCAAACCTCTGAATCTCACCAACAGGCCCTCATGGAGGTTCTCGCAATCCATTAAGGTTGTACCTCCCTACACCCATGGCCTCCATTATTACCCCTCATCATCTGGCCTCTCTCACCAACTCATCCCCTTCCTCTACACCTCCATATACTCACCAAGTAGCTGCTCTCATTTTTTTGACGATGAAATTATATCTCTCCAATCAGATGACCTCGATCCGCCCTTTTCATATCCATCTATATTAATAATATACATGTACGACGCATTATGATCAATGGTGGCACCCAATTATACATCATATCCTCCCATGCATATAACCAAATGTGCATACCTGTTAAATGCATGCATACTAACCTAGTTATGTTGCACTCCTTCAATTATGCCATCACTTCCACCCTTGATACCATCATTCCCCATGTTCGGGTGGGCCCCCTGTGCTATCCCAAAATTGTTCTATGTATTAGAGGGGGACTTCAAAGTATAAATTTTTGCTTGGTCAACTTTGGATTTGTGTCATGGGTTGTGTTTCTTCGAATTTACAACGTTTGGTAAAATTTGAACATGAACGACATAACTACACCATCCTAGTGACCCATCACCATTCAAAACCTGTAACATATTGTACCAACCTAATGATGTCCTTGTACCGGTTAAAGAATCTACCATTTGTCACGTCTCCTTCACCCACACCTCCATCCACCAATGTTTCTGCTACCTCACTCGCACCTACCTATTCTATTCCCACTTGCCATGACCTCTACAAGTGACCCATCTGCTAACTCATCTAATTCCCAACAAAGTAATCCTTATTCTTTACAATCACCTATTAATTCATCTATTTTGGCTACACACATATCTACTACCGATCCCTTAGAAGGAATTTTTCAATGAATCACTCTGGGGAATATCGTCTCTACAATATAAACACATTTCCTACTTCACAAGTGCATGGTACCCTACGCCAACATCCTCGTTATGACCATCACATAGGCAAGGTCTTCCCTTATGGTCCTCCCCACCTTCACACCAACTTAATGTATGGGGGACTTGATACTTCCACCTATTCACCCAAACCACCTTCCCAAACATGACCATTTTCATTTGACCTCCAATCTCTCACCAACTTCCACTTCGCTCACACTTTCCTTCACCGCTATGCATAGAAAGGAATTGGATTTGGTTTTTACGAAAAAGGTTGTCATATCATCATCTCGTTTACCACTCGTAAACACAAATACCACAGTGGTATCAGTTTCACCAAACTATCCTCTAAGAAGGAACATGTTGACCTCAGTGAGGATGCCAAACCTTCTCCACCCCGTTCACCCACTTCGCCATCTTCACCCACAGAGTCTATGGATCTAGAATCCATTCCTCTTAACTTTTTTTTTTTGTAAAAACCATATCCCTAGGACCTTTTACTTATAAATGAGATGACGAGGTTCCTTATTTTCTTCCTTCTTATATCCTCGACATGATTGATGATGATACACCATTGATTAACGTTGTTCAATGTCAGGACGATGAGTCTATCCTCACCTACCTTGGTGCGGAAGATTCTTATATTCACCTTTCCTTTCCTTCTAAGATGAAAACCATGTTAAATGAATCAACCATATAAGTCAATATTAACACTCAGGATGACCCACACATTCTAAAGATAGGCCATTCTTTAGATACTTCTGAACATGAAGATTTTACTTCTTTCCTCAGTGATCATAGAAAAAATTTTGATTGGTCCTATGTTGATATAGCCAGTATTGATCCAAACATTGTGTTCCATAATATCATCACCATTCCTGAAGCCAAACCCATAAAATAGAAGCTGTGAAAAATGCATCTTCGCATTACCCTTCTTGTCAAAAAAGAACTCTAGTGCCTTGTTTCCTTCATCCTACCCATTTACTATCCCCAATGTATTTATAACATCATTTCTATCACAAAAGTAACATGAGGAATCCACATTCTCATATATTTTTGTGACCTCAACTTAGCTTTCCCCAAAGAAAACTTTCCTCTACCTAATATTGACCAACTAGTTGATTTTACTGCTGGTCATGAGATGTTATCACTCATGGATGGTTTCTCAGGTTATAACCAAATATTACTTGCACCAAAATATCAACAAAAAACCTCCTTCATCACTCTTTGGGGGACCTTTTGCTATTGTGTTATGCCCTTTGGACTTAAAAATTCTGGTGTAACATATGAGCGGGTTATCACCTATATCTTTCATGACATCATGCATCATATATTGGAAGATTACATAGATGACCTTCTTGCCAAATAAAAACATCGGACCAAACACCTTATAGTCCTGAAGGTCATTTTTGACCGTCTCGTCAAGTATTCCATCCTCCTTCAACCAAAGAAGCATGTCTTTTATATTCTCTCGGGAAAAAGCCTTGGTTTTATCATTTCTTTGTGTGCCACGAAGTTGACCCCGCTAAAATAAAGGCTATTCTAGAAATGCCTCGCTAGTAACCTTCTGTTGTGAAGTTTGCAAGGTAAGTTGCACTCTATTTGTCATTTTATTTTGCAACTTTCGATTGATGCCAACAATTTCACCATGTCCTCAAAAATGATGTCTCCTTCAAATGGGATGATGAATTCCACAAAGCCTTTGACATCTTATAACAATAAATTTTCCAACCACCGATGCTCATTCCTCCTAAGGAGGACCAAACATTTTACTTGTACATTTCTGCTATTGATCATTCCTTAGGTGCCATGCTCACTCATCGTGATGAAAAACAAAGGGAAGACATTGTCTATTATATAAGCCATACTTTTCTAGACTATAAAACCAACACCCAAGCCAAAAAAATCTACTTAGCCTTAGTTTTTATTGCCACTAAACTTCATCATTACCTACTCAATCACAAAAAAAAAATTCGTCACCAATACTGACTCCTTACATTACATGTATGCCAAAACCTACCAAAATTAGAGTGTTATGCGTTGGCTCATGATTCTCGCCGACCTTGACCTTGAATTCATCCATAAAAATACTATCAAAGGCAAAACCATCACTGACCAAATTTTAGACACCCCTCTCTGGAAATCAATCCTCTAACTTTGATTTCCTAAATGAGTCCATTGCTACCCTCTCGTTGGATGATACCATTTACTAAATGCCCTTATTCTTCAATGGTTCCAAATGTCAGCATGGGGGTGGTGTAGGCATTATCCTCATCCCTCTTGATGCTAAACCTATGACTTTATATTTCAAACTAGATTTTTATCGTACTAACAATATCGTCGAATATGAAACACTCATATTAGGCCTTCAAACTGCCATCACCTTAGACATCAAATCAATTAATATATTTGGTGACTCTCAACTAGTTGTAAATCAAGTAAATGGTATATACCAGTGTTGTAATGAAGTAATTCAAAAGTATAAACATCATGTAGACATACTTTTGACTACCTTTGACCATTATGAAATTCAAACCACTCCACATTACACTAATAAATTTTTGGATACCATGGCCTAGCTTGCTTCTCGGATACCCTCCGAATTGAAAATATTTGTCATAGTACAAAGGCTGTAATCACCTTCCTATCTATTTTGAGATGTCAACTTCATTGAAACCATTGCACTTTGACCCACATGACCTTTGGTATAAGCAATTTGAGACTACCTTTCCTTTCCATTCTCGCCCCTAGATCTTACTCGTAATGGAAAAGGATCATTTCTCAAATTGTTTCTCACTATGTCATCATGGGTGGTCTTCTTTATAAATGCATATTTGATGGTATTCTCTTATGATACATTACAAGTTCTGAGATTCCTTATACCATCGGGAAAATTCATGACAAAAATTATGGAGGTAACTTAAGTGGCCTAGCTATAACTAAATGCATCCTTTTCTGGGATATTATTGGCCCACACTCAACCGTGATGGTTGTGACTATGTCAAATGTTGGGGTAAATTCTAACAATATGCTAATCTTCATCACACACCTAGTCATGCCCTACGGGTCATACGAGACCTTTGGCCTTTCTCTCAATGGGGTTTGAATCTTGTCGGAGAAATCAATCCACATTATTTACAATATAATCAATGGATTATAACTGCTACTAAATATTATACTAAATGGGTAGAATCCATCCCCCTTATTTCTACAAAATATGAGAATTCATCAATCATCACATCATTTTTCACTTTGGTAACCCTATAAAAACTCTATGATTCCTTTGGCATTCAACTCATTTTCTCTTCACCTTACTACCCACAAACAAATGGCCAAGTAGAATCAACCAATAAAACCTTGAAAAAATTCTTATGAAAGTAGTTGATGATACTAGAAAGGATTGGCATACACACATTCCTTTTTCCTTGTGGGCTTACCATACTAGTATTCACACCTCAATTACTGCCACACCTTTCTCTCTGGTCTACGATACCAAGGTTTTCTTTCCTCTTGAATTCTAGATTCCATCTCTCTGTACTTAACTCCAAGACATGCTCAATGAGGATGAATTTCACAAGGAGTGTTTGGCACAACTTGAGTTATTAGATGAATTTTTCTTAATTCTCTTGATCATTTCCAATTATACAAAACTCGTATCAAATGTGTCCATGAGCGAACCTTCTAGGTCGGTGATCTCATCCTGAAGGAAAACCTACATGTAACCAAAGAATTGAAAAGTAAACGGGAAAAATTTTCTCCTAATTGGCTTGGACCCTATATCGTTACTCATACCTATGGATCAGGTGCTTATCATTTGTCTTCACTTGAAGGTAAACCCAAACTTGAACCCCTCAATTCCTTTCATCTTTGACCATTCTATTGTTAAATCAAGTCAATTATCACCTTATATCTATTTCAAGTTATAATTTGAGGATTCTAATAAATACGGATTTAATCAAATTACACATTATATAATATTACAATACATATTTCAATAAATATTAAATTATAACATAAGTAAATAAAGAAATACTTACATGAAATAAATAACACATGTGACACAATATTTATAGTGGGAAACCCCAATAGGGTAAAAACCACTTTGAAAATAACCTTTTACTTCAAATAACTTATTTTACATTCGATAATATCACCTCCTCCATTGAAACCCTATTTACCAAGGATAAAACTAAATCACTTGATTTGTACTGCTTTGATATATTTCCCAAATATATCAAATGAGGACCTAAAATCCTTTTTATATAAGGTGATCCGGTATGTCTTCCGACCCACCTTTTCAAACTAAAATGGTTGACACATACACCTAGGTTTAGAATATTTAATATTAGATAAATAATCATTTCATGATATTAAATATTTAACCTAAAGTATATACCTAGGTTAACATATTTAATAATAAAAATAAAAATATTTCATATTATTAAATATTAACCTATATATTAGTGATGGACCGATATACATTAAGGGTTAGCTGGACCACTTAATCATTATGTTCTAACACTCCCCCTTAATGTTAAGTGGGATAACATAACATATGCTAATAGATTACTGCCTGTGGTACACTATAGGATTTATAATCCTTCAACTACAAAATTTTTAGGCTAGCATATCGGGTGAAGGAATTATAACACCTTCATCATACTCAATTTATCTTTTAGTAAAAATAATTTGGAATCCTAAAGATCGTCCCATGATCGGTGGCTAAGTATAACTTGTGATTTTTACATGTTCTCACGGGTTCTCATAAAAGATTATTGAACCCAAGCATATAGGATTCTTTTTCAACCAAAGAACTCTTTAACAATATGCTTGTACTAGATGTTTACTAGTAAACTCAATAGCACTAAAGAGTTTTTATCAAGACCACCTTTAGGATCTTTCTACACTTCTTTCTAAAAAATAAGCTAAGGAGGTATACATGCCTGAAGGTATTTTTACACTTTCGAGAAGGTCTTTTTACACTTGCCCAAAGGACTTTTTATAAAAACTAAGTTCCATTAGGAGGTGACATTTCATGCATACTCCCCTCAATGGAAACTCGACAATCCAAGATTTTCACGAAAGTGAAAAAACTTTCCAAGACTCAAAGACTTTGTGAAGATGTCGCCATGACCTACTCTTCATTCAACACAAACTTGAGATTTATGTCATCACTTAGCACCTTCTCATGGGTGAAACATATATGTATCTCAATGTGCTTCATCCTCTCGATGTTGAACCATATTCTTAATTAAGAGTAATACATCTCGGCCACCACATAGAAGAGGAATACTTCCTTTAACTTCAATGTGTATCTCTACCAACATTTTTGTAGCCACATGGCTTCTTTACTTCTTCCATTGTACTTCTCTGCCTCAAGTATAATAAACGGTGATTGTTGTTTGAATTTGTTGGTCCAAGTAATGGTTCCTACACCAAAAACTTGAACACATATCCAATATATTTTATAACACAACATCAGCATGGTTAAAATCACAAAATCAATATAAGATAGCATTTTCATTTTTAGTATAATGCAATCGATAATTGATTGTTCTTTTAATATATCTAAATTTTTTTTTTTCAAGATTATAATGATCTCTAAAAAGGTTCCTGCATAAACCTTGAAGTAATTCTTCTTTGTATAGGAAATATATAATCTATATATAGTTAGATATATCAACTATCAACTAATAACGTATATAAAAATATGATCAATGTTTCATATGTAGATTTAGGGTCAATATTTATTCCAACTTCCATTGAAGTATAAAATGGTTTACGATAAATCATAAGAAACTTTTTCAATACAATGGTTTCATATTTTGTTTTGAAAAATAACAATAGAATGAAATACAGTCATACAAAGAACATGATGTGAGAGACGTAACTCATTCATTTCAAATTACTACTTCAATTTCTCTTTAATCCTATGAATTAAATCAGAATTGTCACTAGTCATAAGAAAATCATCAACATTTATACATATAATGATAATATGTGAGCCTTATTTCTTTAATTAATATATCATTGTTAGAAGAACAATTAACAAAACTTAACAATTTAAATAAGAAAACAATTTTTTCATACCAAGCTCTAAGAGCTTGTTTTAAACCATACAAGGATTTCTCAACTTACAAACATAGTTTTCTTTACCAGTTTCTTCAAATCCTTTAGGTTGAAACATATAAAGTTCTTCTTTTCAATCGCAATTAAAAAAAGCATTTTTCTTATCCATTTGGTGGATTTCCCAGCTAAATTGAGTGACAATTTATAATAAGGCCCTAACAGTACTCATTTTAGTTATAGGGGAAAATGTCTCAACATAATCAATACCAGGTTTCGATCAAAACCTCTAGCAACAAGTCTAGTTTTATGTTTTTAATACTACCATCAACATTATACTTTACTTTTATATCCACTTATACCCTATAATACTTTGTGGCTCGAGTTCATACAAGGTAATTAATGCATGGTATATATGATGGCTTCGGGTCATTTTCCTCGGGTTAATAATATTTGAACTTTATAACATAGATTGAGCTCCGATTTAATTTCTTATCTAGGAAGATAAGAGTTTCAAAAACATCTATAACATAAAACATCATCATCATGACCATTTACTAAATCAAAATCAAAACTATCATTTAGAAGCATTTAATAAAGTAACTTAAGAGAAGAAGACAACACATGTAAACCTTTCACTAGATTATATCTATACATTTTATATAAGCTTTGATAATTAACATGTCCTAACCTTTCATGTCGTAGTTTTGAATTATTTAAACTCGAGATATAAAACAATATGCAAAAGATAAATCAACAAAAATATCTGAGACCATTTCTTTGAATTCCTTCAGCTATTATACTATCATTACTATCCTTGATATACCAAGTATCCTTCATGCATAGATTCTAGTTGTGTTCATACCTCTTTTGGATGTTCGATATTACTAATGTATAGAAGGTACTCATCGTTCACATTGTGCAAAATCATAGAAAGAGCCTCTTGCATTCGTTGTAAGAATGCATTCATATTATCTACATTTTTTTGATGGCCGGTGGGAGAAACCTTAGATCCGAAACTTGACCGTCCACAGTTTCCTCGCCATAAATTTTGTTTTGACCCAAATGTTGTAGTTGGTTTCATTTAGAATTTGGGTTTTGTCAAGAAAGAAATAGTTGGATGCCATTATTTTCCTAAACCTTTAAAACACACCCCATTATAATATACAATGTACAACAGATTTAGATACATATTTATCGATAATAAAAACAACACTTTTAATAGAATTAGATCTAAATTTTATAGATCTAAAGAAATTATTTGATCATAGCTTATTTTGTCATTACAATGCATTATAATTAACCTCCCATAATCAAAATAATAACTGGCAATATAAAGTTCTTTGCATTATACCCCATATTTATATAAAAAATATTTCGACCATATAGAAGTGAAGAAGCGGCCCTAAGAATGCATAACTTCAAATTTCTAAAAAAATTAATGTAGACAAATATCCGGCCAACTTAAATTTGACATTTAAATGACCTTCATAATGGCTTATTTTTGGTCTATCGTGATGGTCATTTGACCATCAATTTTAACATAATGAAAGTTTCCTAGAACCTACAAGCTTAAATTTGACGTCTAAATGACCATCATATTGTCTTATGTTTGGTCTACCGTGACGGTCATTTGACCGTCAAATTTAATGAAGCCAAAACTTGTTGTGGATTTCTAGAATTTCTTCTTCTGTATAATATTAGGGAGGTTATGTTTTAATTTATTATAATAGCCTATTATAATTTATAATATAAAAATATATACACTTTTTAAAAAATAGGTATATAGTTTATAGAATGTAAATAAAAAACAACATATAGTTTATAAAAATTATAAACTATAGTATATTTTTTTTAAAAAAACACAATGACCAAATAAAAAACATTGGCCACTTGGTATGTAATTATTATTTTATGTTTTTATAAACATAAACTATGCCAAGGCGGCCCACATTAATATGACATAATAATTTGGAAACAGAAGTTAGGATATTAGTTTGTTTTTAATTAAACATGTCATACTTACCAATGCCACATGAAAAACCTAAGAAAATTTCATATGATTTAAAAAACTACTTAGGTTTTAAGTTTATTTTTTTATATCTCACTTAGAAAAAAGAATGGGGTCGCTTTAGAGTTGAAGTAGTTTTTACGGTTTAGGTGTCCATTTTTATTTTTTATGAACAAGTATAGGATTAAACTTAGTAATATTGATTACTAAGGCCACCAACCTTCAACTACCCACCATTCACCATGTCAGGCATTAAGATTAAAACAATGTTTTATAGTTTAGGTATGTTCAAAACATTTTTTATGGAGCCCATACAAATGGGGTAGTTATAAACTATAGTATAAGAACTATATAAAATATATAGTTTTCAAATTATATAAATTTTAATACGATGTTTATATAAGTTATTATATAAACCTTATTCTATATATTTTTTAATTTAAAAAATATAGTTATAGATTAACTATAAACTATAGTTTTTCAAATCAAATTCTTTTAGAGGGGTCCAAAGAACACGTGTATGAATTTACCTTCCGAAATATTTAACCTGCAAACATTTGAAATTATAGAAAACATGAAAATTATTTCATATAGTAATAAATCCTTTCCTTTTCTATATGTGATTTTCACACAGGTAAATATTTGAAACCCCTTTCACCTGTGCACGCATCAATCTAAAAACAAACATTAATTCTATATAATTTACAAAATGTAAATGAAAGTAAGAATCGTATGATATTACATCTCCCCCACCCCACCTGCAAAAAAATAGTGATTTAAAATTGAAAAACTCTAAAATTTTTACCTAGAGTTTAATTGCACAAATGTAGTGCCAAAATTAATTGGGGAAAAAAGAAGGGGACCAGAAAATTTAAAATACCCTTTCAAGTTGGTTTAAAAAACCCGCACAAATTAAATAAATAAAATACAAAACATTTGATCTTAATTTAATTAATTTACCTCACTATGTTACTATGTTAATACGAGGATGCTAATAAATACGGATTTAATCAACTTACATATTATATTATTTTAATAAATATTTCAATAAAGATTACATCATAACATAAGTAAATAAAGAAATACTTACAAGAAATAAATAACATAGATGACATAGTATTTATAGTGGAAAACTCCAATAAGGTAAAAACTACTTTGAAAATAACCATTTACTTGAGAGAATTTATTTTACATCCAAGTAAGATTACCTCCTCCTTTAAAACCCTATTTACCAAGGGTAAAACTAAATCACTTGATTTGCACACCTTTGATATATTTCCGAATATATCAAATGAGGACCTAAAATCTTTTTATATAAGGTGATCTCGGTATGTCTCCGACCCACCTTTTTAACCTAAAATGGTTGAAACATACACATAGGTTTATAATATTTAATATTAGAAATATAATCATTTCATGATATTAAATATTTAACCTAAACCTAGGTTAGTATATTTAATAATAGAAATATAAATATTTCATTTTATTAAATATTAACCTATATGTTAGTGATGGACCCATATACCTTAAGGGTTAGCCATACCACTTAATCATTATGTTCCAACATTTTAAGTTTGTCCCTTGACCACCCTTCACCTTTCATATTACCTATTCTTGGGGTCAACGACTAAACAAGAATCGTGTGATCACCCTTCATCTTTCATTTTTATGTTCAATATGAGTACCACGAGTCTACTCATGGTATGGTTTTCATGGACATTTTTCATCTTTTTCAAGATGGAATCCCATGGTCATTCATCACTTTAAACCATCTTTTTCATAGTTAACCTCTGTGTGTGCTATGGTTTTGTATTCTAAACAAGAGGTTAAACTTCCTCTATAGTCTTGTCCATGACTTAAACGTCCAAAAGAAAAATATCTTCAAAAGAAAAATGGGATTCAAATCCTTGAGTTAAACTTCCAACAAAGAGATGACTCCCTCAAAAGGGAAATATCTTCTCTCTATCTCACCACTATAAATAGATTTCTCCCTAAAAGGAAAGCTATACAAAGCTAGCCATACTGCACAGAGTCTATCATAAAAAAGGACTATCCTTGCAAAAATAAAATAAAATATTCAAAAAATTCCCATATCAATCAGCTTCACAAATACCTCAAGGAAATAATATACTCATCCCACATAGACTTCCCACATCGATCAATCTATCAAAAACAAGAGAAAAAGAGAACCTTTTTTATCATGGACTTGTCTATTTTAATTTTGGGTCTCTTGCCAAGTAGGCTTGCTAGCTTACACTAGGTTATGCTAAAACCAACCATTTTCACCTCATTCCCTTTTCACCCTAATTTCTTACCTTCTCAAGGGACTTGCTACAAAAATGAAATTTCATGATCGTGCGACTTTCTTCACCCTTAGCATATTCAATCATGCAACGCCTTAAGGGTCTTATGTTCATAAGCGCACATTTCGTATGGTAGACTTAGTATGGTTATTGTAATTAGGTGGCTCTTTTGGTCACCTCTTACCCTTCACCTTCTTCATTACTTGTTGATTCTTCTATACAGGGTTAGACCATTGACCTACACTTTAAGAATTCATCTTTCACCAATATCACCATGCATAACTGATCTAAACTCAACCATGCCTACAAAATCAGCCATGTTTATAATCACTGAAAGCAACCATTCCTAAATGAACTATACTCAAAATATTCCTAAAACCTACCGACCCATTCATTTATCCTCATCTTATTCTTCCCTAGCTTATGGGAGAACTACATCGGCTTGAGGCCCCTTTTTGCTGGGCTATGTAGGTAACACTCTGAGGGCATGGGGCCCTTGGAGGTTAGCTCAAACACTCTCTACCCTAACCAATTTTCACATTCTTCCTTAGTTTCCATATTATACACTAATTGGAAATTAAACAAAAATACAAATATATAAACATTTATATCTACCTATTTCTTGTATCATCATATCATACATCCATTATTTCACCTTTCCATGATATCAAATATTTTTGAAATCTACACCATCACATACATATACATCATTATTTATTTCCCATGTTACTAATAACTTGGAAATTAAATCAAAACCAACAAACCTTAACTCAATCTTTCCTAACTCACCTAGACTCAACCACGCCTATATGACCTAGACTCAACCATGCCTATATGACCTAGAATTCACCATGCCTACATGACCTAGACTCCACCATGCCTAAATGACCTAGACTCCATCATGCCTAACTAACCTAGACTCCATCATGCCTACATGACCTCAACTCCACCATGCCTAATTCACCTAGTTTCCATCCATACATAAATAACAATGGAAATTAAAACATAAGTACATCATCCATACCATAAATCTCATCATCTATAACAATGAAAATCTATATATCAATACAAATATACACCGATAAAAATACATACAAGTATCTGCAAATTATCGAATACATCCTCACCATATTCCACATGAAATCTGGTATAAGATCAAAATCTCAAAATATCATGTACATCCTCACTATCATTTGCATGCAAGCTAGTATATATCAAAACAAGATGAGTAACAAATCATATTTGATGACTAGTCGTACTCCATATGATATCCAGGACTATCTCATATGTCTCCTCCTCTTCACCTCCAGCCCAACAAAGTATCGAATATCTCCACCTAACATGGGTCCCGACCTAATCTTCGCTCGGCTGCCTGGCTTTGGCCTTCGTGAACTTGTAGCATTTCCCCGAACCTATCTCTTAGCTCACCGGTCCCTTGTGCTCATAGAACTATGAGTGTGGGATCTAGTCCTCTAACTTGTTTCCTACTAGAATCTATCCTTAGTGTAGGACAGACCTCAATGCCCGTAGTCATCGGGTGATATACGATAATAGCGAGCCTCATTCAAGGCCTCCATGAACCTCACCATAGATAATGTCCGAGGTGACACCATTGCCCTCATGGCCACTGTCCACTCTACCTTACTACCATCAGCCTTCGACCTCACGGCCGTGTCCCTATGCTACTTATACCATGGGACCCTATCCCGATGACGACCCTATATGATGGGACCCTATCTTGATGCCCATGTTGGTCTCCCCGCTACCACCTAAGCTTTGTAAATCCACCACTCGTGCTCGGGATGTGGCTAGCTTCCCGTATAACCTTATGACTTATGCCTACAAGGTGGCTATCTATCCTCACTCATGTCTGGGAGCTCGAACTTGTGCCTCCGTACTTGTACCTATTCCGGGTAGCAGTCAATTACCCTCGTAGTATAGTCACCTTCCTAGTCAATGTGGCTACCTCTGCTTGCACTGCTGTCCAATACACTACCAACATTGTCACCTATCCCCGTATTGCATCTCTCTCGCACTATCACGATCACAAAAGTGGGTTTCCCTTGCCATGGTGGTGTTGTCTTTAACTCTTCTTCCCACTAACATTTGTATCCATGAGATACCCATGTATCATCTATCCTGTCATCCACCGATAACTCCTCATGACCTACTTTCTCTATGGGGCAAGGTGGAAACAAATTCCTCTCCACATCCTCCCATCGATACTATGGAAATGGTAGCGGTACATCCTACACTATTCCAAACTGTCGTTAGTCTCGTCTCCGGGATCATCTCATGTTCACTTAGGAAGGTCTCCTTTGTATCCATTGCACCAAATGTAGCCCCTTTAGCTCTCACCTTATGCATCTAAACAATGTAAATCCGACATAAGGCTATCATACTATGTCTCTCATATATAGCCCCTCCAGCTCCCGCTTGTAATGCGCCACATCATATAACACGTTTATTTCTCATGGCTGACCTCCTAGGACCACCCATTGTCTAAATCCTACCCTCTGTCCCCCACGATGTCGTCTCTGCTACCGTTAGTCCTCGTGGCTGCACTACCACAATGTGTTTGTAGGCCCAATAATGTAAAAGCAAGGTATAACACACACCATATTGGCACATCCTTCGTTATCCCCACAGATCCCTATATAGATGTACCAATTAAGCCAACACCTATTCAAAGAATACCTTCTCCTTGATCATGTATCATAATACTCACATTAGACCCCTAGGAAAATGGCTTCCTCTCGAATCGGTTAGTACATAGCACCCCACTATCACCATCATTAGCATGGCTAGCCATGTCTCTTGTGGGTGTCTGACATACATCTCCTTGTACACCAAACTCAAGTCGTGATCTGTCAACTCACTAGCCATCTCCTCGAACACTCCAATCATCACCTCGAAGGTACCATCCACAGATACACTATAAACCAACTCCCAAAAATCAGCAACCTTAAAATCCTGTAGACATCCTCCAGCATGATCGTCATCTTGCTGGTAGGAAGGTGGAATGTGTTGGTTGTTGCATCCCATCTATCGATGAGAGTGACCATGAGACTAGGATCCCATCGGATCCATCTGTACCACCTGACCCCGATCAACCCTACCTCCTGCATGTGGGCCCACTCCTCCTCCATCACATTGTGCCTCAACTCCCCTAGTAGGGGTGGTACTCTATCTCACAATGTCAACTACTCTGTTGTGCCTATAACCAACCAACTCAACAATGTCAGGGCCTGAATTCATTTTTTATCAACAACATAATTCTACACCCTACTACCCCATATACATTTATCATGTTCCTACTTTATCCCCAACCACTTATTTATCCCATTCCCACTTACCTAAACCCTATACCCACCGTGACCTAAGTCCCACCTATCCCCTACCTACATTTACCTACCCTCTCCTTCGCCCACCTACTTTTCTCCCTCCTCAATCCCTATTCCCTTCATTTTTATCTATTTATACTACCCTCTCTTTTCCACCCCATGTCTGCCCTCTCCATCTAACCTATTTTGGCCCCTGTCACCATTTTACAAAGTGACCAATTTCGATCACCCATGACTACAATCGCCACCCCTAACCGATGTCAGCCCCTTATGACCACCATCGGTCATGTTTTTCCCCATCGATGCTAGTAATACATAACCAATATTGGCCGACCCCAATCTGGCGTTGGTCCCTAGTTCGGCCCCAAAGCTGAACACCCACACCTAAAATTCTAAAATGGCCTAAAAACAACCTAAACCCACCCAAACACCACCTAAACCTTACAAAAATTCATTTTTACCCCTATTTATCCTACATTCCACCCTCCCCATACCCAAATCAGTTCATTTTACTCACATTTTCAAAATTTTAGAGTTTCCCCCATTTGTTCATTTTAACACAAATTCAATTCAAAATATGCAATAGGAGTTAGAACCTACCTCATCTTGGTGCCTCCTCCTCGCTCGCACCTCTAGTCTCTACAATGGTGGATCTATGCCACTCCCTCCCATTGTCATCATCTCTAAAATCGATTTCTGATCCTCCGATGAATCAACACGTTCCACCGATCACGTGGACTGTCTTCCTCACTCTAATAACCACTTAACTTCCTCCACCTTGGTCTCGTATAATCACCTTGTCCTCTTCTCCATGAAAACACCACACAATCCTCACTCATTTCTTTCCAATAATGTGAAAAGTAATATGAATCCATAATATATGGATTTTTATTTTTTAATCACGGCCAAACCCGAACGACGCCGATTTTCCCATGCTAACAATGGTCATGTTCCCTAGTGTACCGATATTGGTTTACGGTGGATCGATATTGGTTTTCTATGGTGATATTGGTAAAATTCCTTATACCCCATTTGGCCCCTTCTCATCAATTTAACCACCTTCATACACTTGTACCCTTCACCACCTTCACCACTAACCTCAAGGTATTTCCTACCACATAACCACCCAACCTGGTACCTCTCGATTATTCCCTTCCAGCTCTTTTTATCTATATCGTACTTACCCACAACCTTACCTCCTAAAATCCACACCATGCAACATTCATCCCTACCCTTTCTCTCACCTCTTGACCTCTCCACTACCGAATTTTTTCCTAAACCCCCAACCTGGGACATTTTTACCTTCCACCCACCTTCATTTTTTGTTAGGGCATACTTTTTCCCCTAACATGGCCTTACCTACAGGATTTTCCAGATCACCCAACCCAACCTTGACCCTTGTGACCCTTACATTTATGTACTCATTATCCCTTATGATAATGATACTCGGGTTGTTTAGCTCAATTCCCTTACCTTGCCTAAATGTCATGTCATTTATCCAAACCAACCCATACCTTTGGTGTACTGGATCATACCTAATGTCCTGCACCTAACCTTGTTGTGATTCCTGACCATATCCTATGCCTTGGATACCTAAATCACTTCACCTCGATGGATAAATATACCGACCTTTACCAATGTAGAGTTTCCGCTCTTTTCATCCCGGTAGCTTATCGCAATCTATACGTGTGTGCATTAGATGACACTTACCTATTACTCGATCTATGACCCTTTGGTCTTAACCATGGCCTTACCCATTTCCCCATACCCTTACCTTTCACCTATCTACACCAATGGGCCACATCTACGACCTTACTATCACCTACCTACACCAACCTGAGTCTATAGTGACCTTTCCTCTGCACAAAGACCTATGTATATTATCCATAGATCTTGACATACCTCTAAAACATGTTTTGAGATATCCCACCTCCTATAACTACCTCCCTTTCTCATTCTATCTTTATCATCTACTCATACCACTCTAACTACAACATTATACTTCTAGATATTGTAATCGCCACAGATCATCCTAATATACATGCTCCCGACAATGTGGTCTACTCTCTTAGACATCCCTCCACCCATAAGAACATCTAGGGGAACTTTGTGAGTCATCAAGAAATTTTACATGTCTAAATTCAACCTCCAATAATCATCACCTATAACATATGACCTATATTAGTACATAATTCTCATTAAAATTAAAACACTTATATGAATAATAAACAATATATTCATATATACTTACATTGTGCCAAAATTTCACTATTGCATCCTCCTCATGGGAAAGTGCATGCCCTTGTGTTGCCTCCGCTCTTACTATACCACCCCTTATAGATATCCTACTACATCCACTACCATTGGAAACAATAACATGCAACGGTGTTATGCCCACCACTACGTATAAGCCAAAGTACTACTAACATGATCTACTCACATAGGAACTATCTCCACATCTACCTCACCTACACTTGGTGTCTGTTATTGGTATCATGTAGGTTATGACCTCACATGTTCTCTTCTTTCATCTTAAAATGATTAATTCCATAAATATGGATTCAGAGGTATATCATGTGTTATAAAAAACTAATACAATAGATGTTCATATTGGGTGAACTTAGTAACCCACGAAACCTATCCTACAACCATATACTTCACCGGATGTATTGCCTCAATCAGATCCTCAAACCATAATACATATCACCAATAATTTCTCCAAATTGTGGCACAAGGCCCCCATTTTATCCAAAATATATGTTCAACTCTATGACCTCTCAGCCCAATCCAATCATAGAAAACTCAATGGCCTTACCAAAACTATATGATTATAGGCCCATAAATTAAATAATATATTATCACCAATACATCCACCATGATCCTCGTGTGTAAATATATATAGCTCCCTCTACAAGTGATCCAATAAAAAGTGGCTCCAAACATATCAGGTCCCATGTTTCTCAATGCTTATAGAGATATTTTTCATCGAATGATATGGATACACATCCTTCATCCACAACAACACCTGAATCAAACACAACTCTAATAAACTTTTGTAATTATAGAACACCTATTCTCACTATGCCATCTAGGATAATCTATGACTCTATGCATTTCCAATACCTTATAAAATTTTGTCTCACAAACATTTGTTTTCGACATGTATCACTTAGTTGTATAGCCTGTAATTAATCTTCCATAATTAGAAACAAACTATCATATACATTCTCAAGGGTCATTATCATATCCCAGTAGGAAATGAAAAATTACAAGTGTCTACACACTATCTATTATAGAGTACATTCATCAAACACATATTATGGGGCACCTACCCTAATCTATTAATGTGTCACATTTGAGCATGGTATGATATATTCCAATAATACTCCTCAAGACCCAGTGCCAACAATTTAGAAAAAAGTCTCCTACACACGAAATCCCGAGAATAGATGTCTTTATGCATAACATAGAAAATATCAAAAATCACAAGTTATCATCAAACACAATAAAACATGCAATAACATCATAATAAACTCCCGCAACTCTCTACAAAGAAACTCCCATAACCCCTGGAAAGTAGTGCTTGATCTTGGACCCTACCGCCTATAATTGGGTGTTACCATCTATGGGATAACAGTAGCTCTGTTGGAACCATCTTAGATAGAAATGCCAAAATTCAAAAATATTAAAAAAATAAAAATACACCTAATAAATTCTATACTAATACCAAACTACTTAAAAACCACAATAATCACTAGACAATTTGATGTCCGAGTCGACAATGCCTCCACAACTCTCTTGAATCTTGAAGGAATAACCTCTCATGTTTGTGACAATATTTTAATCTAGAGCTAAATTAACACAAAGTCACTTTACAAATGAAATGAATTTTAATTTTTCCAACCTTACTATTTTAAGTAAATATTATTAGTACTATAGTTATTATAGTTAATATGTTTCTTCTTATGGTAATTCATTCATTGATGTTGTTTTTCATTGTTTCTTAATCCTTTCTTGTCTATTTTACGTTCTTTCAACATTTCAGAATCGTATCTTTGACATTCACCTCATTACACATTGACTACCACGCTTTGTCTACTAGGTTACATGCTACGCTATTTTATCATTGGTCACTACTAATTCTATAAGTTTCTAGTTTCTATTCATATGACAACTTTACTATTCTTTCAGCTCATGGTTTACCATCTTGCATCTTACCATTCTCCTTGATGGGGAAAATATTTTGGGTTATCTTATCACCCTTCGAGAATGATTCCCAAAACATTCCAACTCAATATACACAAGCACATCGCATAGTACCACCATATTCTCAATCAATCATAAAACAATATTTGAAGTTATTACTCCAAGTGTCTTTGTTTCAATCTATCTCGGGTTTTATCTAAAATTTTCACATGTTTTATAGGATTCTCAGAATCTCTTTCTATAAAATGACCTAATCTAGGAAATTCAAGCTTTCAAATTAGTTTTAATCAAGATTCAATGAAATAATATTTTTCAACCAATATAAGTTATTTCAATTATATTCCAACAAGTATTAATACTAAATGACCTAACTTGGGAGCCAATCAAGTAAAAAAATTCCATTTCACTAAGTTTGAACCCTTACCATGTTTTAATAGGAATGTGAAAAGTTTTAAGCCATATGAAGGGTCAATGGGGGCTAGGCGAAGAGACTTCCAAAATTCTATAAATTGTAATGAGCTCCTCATTTGAAAGGGTTCGAATTCTAAGATTCTTCTAGTGGTTGTATTCTTGTAAGCTCAATTTGATATCTTTTTCTTATTAGTGAGTGAAAAGAGTTATCCATTTTTCCTTTCAAATTTCTTCATTTCTCCACTATGTACATTAAGTCCTCTTTTATAAGTTAATGAAGGTAAATGAAAAGTAATTTCCTTTCTTAACCTAATTTACGAGGAATTTTTTGTGTGTTGGTGAGAAAATTTATCAGGGGACAAACTTGTGGGTTTATTACCAACACTTATAAGAATATAATTCCCTCTACTTAAATGGTGAAAATAATGTATATGCATGTGCAAGTGTTGTGAGTTTTATCCGGGTTGGCCTTGTGACTGGGGATCTAACAAGGGCATTCCACTGACTCAGTAGTAAAACTAATAATTTCTTTCTAGAGAGAAATTTATCAAGAGAGTGGGAAAATGGAGTGAAAATATGAAGTAGGGGAAACTAATGCTATAATTAGGAAATAAAATTCTTACAAACACTAGTTAAAATTTACATCCCATGTATTAAAATTAAGAGGAAAAAAATTTATAAGTAGTAACAAGAACAAATAGAATTTATGATCACAAAGTATCAAGAAATCCTTTAGTCAAAGAAAGTTAGAAATGCCTTGTATTGATCACAGTGTTAAACAAAATTTGTACATAGTGGAGAAATGAAGAAATTTGAAAGGAAAAATGGATAACTCTTTTCACTCACAAATAAGAAAAAGATATCAGCTGAGCTTACAAGAATACAACCAGCTAGAAGAATCTTAGAATTCAAACCCTTTTGAATGAGGAGCTCATTACAATTTATAGAATTTTGGAAGTCTCTTCGCCTAGCCCCCATTAACCCTTCATATGGCTTAAAACTTTTCACATTCCTATTAAAACATTAAGTCCTCTTTTATAAGTTAAGGGTGACTTATTACATTTAAAATAGAGTCATTAAGGCATTATGAAAAAGTGCAAACTCAACGAAGAATTAAAACACGGAAGATAGAGAAAGTGGGGGGAGAAGAGAGAGAAGTAAAAGAAGAACATTATTCCTGATGAATTCCATTGATTTTGATCATTAGAAAGCTCCAAGGAGATGAAACTATGAATCTCTAAATCCTTTTCCCCTTAAAAATGCTTAAGACTTAAACTCAATGCTAAATTATTCTCTGTTCCATGCCAATAAGAAGATACACACTTCCTTGAATTCCTTGTTGTGAATGATTCACTCATGTTGTGGACAAGTTACTACTGATGAGAAACTATCTTTTGACGACATACACACACCATGAAATGATTATTTAGAAACACTGTTGAGTTATCCCAATGGTGATTGTGGGAGATGCTCATGGAGATCCAATTCAAAGAAGATAAGTATAGAAAACTCTTTCCGTGATGACCCTTTCGCAACGATGTTGTATTCTACCGACATATGTCTTACAAAATGACACATTTGTTTATACATGCACTAAGTACTGATGAACATAGTTGCAAAACTATGACCGGTTCTTCAACACTTGCTATTCTTTAATAGAGAAACTTACTATTTTTAGCAAGTGTGGAATTTATTCTCCGACCTTCAACCGCAATCGCCAATTTGAATGTTCACTCTCGGAATTTCTTTTTTATGAAATTCACCCTCTGGAATGACTTAGTATTTTTAGTGAGTTCCCAAAAGCAACTTACTAGTTTTAGTAAGCATAAAAATTCGAATCTTTAGAACCTTGACTAGATGTGGAAACTCAAATTCTTTCTTCTCCCTATGTTCCCTCGCTTTCTAGACCAATTTGTTATTTTTAGTAGGTGCTCATTAGATTGCGTATTATTTTTAGTAAGTGTCAATTCTTGACCAAGATGACCATTCTAATGATTTTTTCCGAGAGGGAATCAATCCCTAGGCAAAATAGGTAGTTTCCTAGGGCGCCAATAGTCATGGGGTGCCTGAATCTAAATATTTTATTTTTATTGATTAATTTTAAAACTTAGCTTTAAAACAATTTATCTAAAGATTTAATATTGATCAACCCATTTATAGATATTATTATATAGTAACATAAATTTCACGCATGCATATAAAAAAGTTTTGTAATATTTTTGCAAGTAAAAAATATCACATATTTATAAACATGTATGATTTTGTTGGTATTGTTACCCATTCTCTGATATAGCTCTAGATTATGTAGGTGTGTAGTTTGTTCTAGAAAAAGGTTAATGTATTTTTTTTAATGTCACTAGTGTATCTAGTAGAAGTGAGTATAATTGAAGGAAAAAAGTATTTAATTCTCTATTCTTAATTTTTGGGGAATTTTCTATTATTTTATCATGGAGGAATTGGTAGGCCTGGTCCAAATACAACTCTTCACAAAACCATGGGAGCTACATAAACACTTTTGTTTCTTTGTAAAAAAATGGTGCTTTATTTCAACATGGAGTTCCCGTCACTTACTTGATATGGCTAAATCAGACTTGCAAGAAGCCTTGTATAAAATATTGTATTTTTTGCATTTTGAGCATCTCCTATGATTAATTTTTTCCATACATGGAATATTTTGCATCCTTCTATGATAATTTAGTAAGATATTTTTATTATTATGTTATTATGACCATGATGTAAATTTAAAAATACAAGAATATAGACATATTTTATTTATTTACTTGATGGAATAAAAATAAAATTGTGAGGAGGGAATCCACTCAAACTATTTCCTAGGGTCCTCTTGACCTTTAATTCAGCCTTATTTTTTCCTACAATACCTCTTCTATGTTCACCGCCTCCTTTATAGGTTCTTTAGTTAGTGACTTTCTTAAAATAGTAGTCCCTATACGTAAGACCTGATATTTTTATAAAATTAGCTTCTGGGTGGTGGTCAGATTATGGCAAAACAAAGTTTTACGATATGGGTATTTTCCCAATATTGCCCGTCTGAAATTTTAGACTTACTCGATCACTAGTTTGGGAGATTTTAAAATTCAAATTTTTGACTGGTAGAAGTTATGGACATGGAAGCCATTAACGGAGCTTGAAAGTTATAGGTATGGTTTTATTCTCCATTCATGAAAAAATCACCACTTTTTGGGTTTTAATTTCTTTTTCTTTCGGAGAAATTTATCTTCAAAATAACTGTCGATTTGATGGGAAATCAAGTTTTTGTCCTCATTGGGCCGAGAGGAAGCTTTCTTCATTGTGAGAAATTTATGCAGTTGAAGGGAGATTTGTAAGAAATTATTTCATGGAATTTGAGAATGAAGAACAGAATAGAAAACAATTCTTCATTTTGTGCACTTTGGTTTACAAGATATGTCCAGATCTTTATCTCATGGCAATGGAGGTTTTTGGGTGAATTTCTTCATTCTTCTCCTTTTGTTCTTCGATCCTTCGAATCTCTTGATCAATATTACCTCTAGGACCTGTGTATCTTCATGGAATGGAAGGTTTTATTTCCATGGTGGAGCTATTTTGGAGCATAAATGGTGGACTTGGTGAAGGCAAACACACAACTATGGAAAAATATGAACCTGGAAAGAAAAAGGGGAGTGAAAATAAAACAAGTGTTTGTTTTATAGAATTTTAAAATTACATGCCAGGGGGACGAGGTAAATTTTTATGTTCCTTATGCATTACTTGACAAAAGGGACATCAAATTTCATGACGTGCCTCGTAACGAAAGTTGGTAAAGATCGAGCGAATTTCCATTTGGCTCCACTAGCTCCCGAGGCTTGAAAATTGCACTAGAATGGGTCACATGGATGACCTAAAGGATTTTTGGGCTGGAAGAATTTTCATGTCCCTTATGTCCCTTTTAAAAAGGGACATAAGGGAAATTTATTTTCACATCGCACCCGAATCTACGACTTTTCATGATCTAGAAGATTGAGGGAATGAGCTTTGGAAAACACTTGGGGCTGAATTGGCAATATGAGAGGTTCCATGTGTGACCAAAGGGATTATTGGGGCTTGGATAATTTTAATGTACCTAATTTCCCTTATCTTAAGGGAATAAATGGACATGAAATTGTGCCAGGCTTTTGGATCTTACAAGTGTCCTCACTGAAATTTGACTAACTGTGACAAGCTTACCTTGAGGCCAGCTTGAAACAGTGATATCTTGAGCTCTGATGGACTTTTTCAGTGAAATGTTATATGAAATTGACTGAAAATATATTTTAAATCCAATGGTCATGACATAATATCTTTATTCCTCTATTTGATTCCCTAAAAAATCATATTTTTTATCGAGATCCCTGACTAAGTCTGTTAAAAACCAGATATAAACCTATTACACCAAAGTGTTGTGAAAAATATTATTTCACTATATTTTAATTCCCTTTCAAGATTTCATTTTTTCTGCTAGCTCCATCCGGAGATCCTGGAATCATTTCTGAAGCTCAAGATCTCTTTTCACCCTATGCACTGCTTAGGCCCGTGAACCCTGTTTTTGATGAAACTATCCCAACTCCTCAAAATCCTTCCTTAATCTTCTTAAATGAATTCCATAGTATTACTAGGTATTCAATTAACCTCTGGGTATGATTTTTCTCCTCTTTAATATTATAGGGGTTAAATAGGTCTTGGGAAGGCCAGTGGTAGCCCTTCCCAATCTTTGCGTAAAAATAGTAGTTTTCAAGAACTCCTAAAATCACCTAGGGGTTGGCTGAATTTCCTAATTCATCTAGGGGAATGAGTTAAAATCCATTGGGAATTCATGGGACTAACTAGATAGACCTGATATTCCTCAAAGGGGTAAAAATTGAAATTTTTTTCATAGAGGTATCATTGTCATGCTTGAAATTTGTTGATTTTCCTGTTGCACATTTGTATGATAACATTGTGTTTATTAAACAAGTTTCAATTGGTTTATTTTTTTCGTAGTGGTGGAACCTATTTTAAGGAAGCATCATGGTGAAGAGAAAATCTATCCACTCTCCCAAAAACTTTCTCTAGTGAGAGGACACTTAAATCCATAGGGTTTCTCTAGTGAGATGCTTAAGTCCATAAAGGTTTTACATCGATCAGAGCTGTTTACTCCAAACCATTCCTTCAATTTCCAAGTTTCAAAGGCTCCGATATCTCCTTAAAATGTTTTCTATCAAGCATATCCTCTCTTGATAATACAATCACCCCACATGGATCAAAGCGATGATCCATGGTTTTCCATACTTGTGATTCTTACTATTAGCATGCTTCACCTACAACTCCTTTTGCCAACTTTATGTACATTCTTCATATATCCTTTATACTATTAAATTTCATCCAAAAATCGTAAATGGGGAAAATTTAGACACAAAAATATGCACTTATTACTAATACATCATGTCTATAATATGTTATTATATACATGATTTCCAAGTGCAAAGATTAGACATTGGCGACACCTTTTCTTAGTCCTTTTGTTAGTTTTGATCTATTTTGATTAAGACCTTTTCCTCTTATTGTTTGTATCCATATAGTTTTGGTCATGTCATAGGGATCCCTATCCATAGTGTTAAGTGTTATTCTTGTTTCTTGGATTTAGGACACTAGAACTCGGGAGATATTGTCCTTTATGGTTGTTTTTTTCCATCTTAAGTAATTTTTTAATTTGGTGGTTTCTTCTTTACTTTGTGTATTCGCTCAACTTTAATCTATGACCTAAGTCATAATTTGGTCTTACTAAGTACAAACATTTCAACAAGGAAGTCATATATATATATACATAACTTACTTAATACTTTTAGGGGCAAGACATTTGGGCTATCAATCTCTACCTACCATCTACAAGAGGAACACTCAAGGACTACATTTTGGGTTGCATTATTCATTGCACAGGAGGATTTATTATAAATTCCATATCACACATTAATATTATGGGGAAAATAGTTATATCCCGGTGTGTCTATCACAATGACATCCTAGCTTCAAAGGAATCATTTCACGTCACACACTCACTAGAACTACATATACCCTAAAATGTAGTGTATGGATCAGTGACTTTCACATTGGAGTTACCACCAAGGTCGGTCAAAATAAAACATATGCATTATTTATTCCATCTAATGTTTTCTTGATATTTTTGTAGGTAGATAGGGTTGGTTTTGTAGGAATAGGTGTGATATAGGAACCCAACAACAGATCTAAATCTACTAACATTTAAAATAAAGAACCAATTTTAGACCATAAAAAACAAAAAGTAGAGCTGCTACCAACAAACTAACACTCAAGACAATCATGCCCTCATATGGTCACTCCTATCGAAGAAGTTCCGTAACCCAATTTCTTATACATATCCATCATATTCTAGATTCATCCTCCTCATCCTGTTTTTCCAGCCCTGTGGTCAACTCGATATCCCAATATTAGCTAAGTCATTATCATTCTACTATATTCTATACTTTCTTGTACTTTTCATGTTACGCCTTATTTATTTCTTGTATATCTATTTGATCTCAATCCTTTGATTAATATTTAAAATTATTTAGTTTAAAGTGTGTCATAGGAGTTACATTAGGTTGGTTGATCATTTGATTAGCTATTCTAGGATTGTAACTCCCATTCCTATTCATGAAGTGTTTTCAACTATTCTACGAGGAGCTACACATTCACACTCCTATATGTATACCTATTTTGTGAGATTTTAGAGGTTATTGGGTGAATAAAGTGGATCCGATTATTGATTGAGTTCATGTGTTAAGTGATTGTGATTTATATATTCGTATTACATATTCATATTATATTTCCTTATTCTTATGACTACATAGTGCATTCATTGAGATAGGATCCTTTCACACTCTAATATGATCTTATACCATCTTTAATATTTTTATTACATCTTACCTTATACAACTCATAACCTAACAATGAGGTGAAATGTATATATAAAAAAACCTTGCATTTAAGGTCTCTTAAGCTAAAAATTTAAAAAATGTAAAACAATAATAATCCTTAAACATGCAATAATCCTAAAATCACCCAAATAATAAAAAATAAGGTTGATGCAAGACATGTAACATCACTCACTCAAAATAAATTTTATAACATCCATCTATACACTCCACTTACCCATTTTCATCTCTAATAAACAATGTACCCTTATCACCCGACCTCTCTATGCATAATATACCCATATCCATCTCAATCCTCTTTGTACCCCAAAAATATTAAATATCACTCATACCCTCCCTTAATAACCCTTTGAATATTGAATTTTGTATTTTTAATAACTATAGTTATTTCTTGTAAATTTTTTTCTTGGAGGATTTACCAAAAGGAGATAGAATGCCATTTGGATAGCTCTTTTTCATCGCACACATAGATTTCAATTTTTCAACATTATTATCATCTACAAAAATGATTATATTGTAATTTATCTATGATTATTATTATAGTTGGCATGTTACTAGGAAAATATTCCATTTATCCAAGTCACCATCAATAATTAACAACTACCGTATCAAAATGATTTTCCATGAATTAATCTCGTCGTCAGTCCTAAACAATTATACCATTTCATTCACAAAATGTAATTTATAAAGTACTGTCTCAAAGGTTTTTTCCATGAACCTCAAAAGTTATGTGGATATGAAAATATATGTCCATTAATGTACTGTTAGTGAAATAATTGTCACAAGGGAAAATTAAGGGCTTTCAAAGAACAATGTGGGAATAAGTTCCTCTGCTTAAATAGGGAAGTTGTATTTATTAAAAACAAGGTAATATATGTACACTAATTTAACCATTCTTGGTTGGTATTTCGACTAGGGATCACACATAGGTACTTCCCTACACCTGTGGAAAAATTCTTGTAGATACTACAAAGGAGGAAATCCTGTGAGAGAGAGGTGCAAAGAGAATAGTCAGGAAGGTTTTGGACAATAAATAACAAAAATATATTATTAATTACAAAAGAATACATCCATGATTTAAATGAAAAGACACCAATAAAATAGAACAAGTAACAAGACACAAGAATTACAAAATCTCATTGCATTATGTTGCGTATAAGATTACAATGCTCATGGATTGTTGTTGGGAAGGATAGAAATTTATTAGACTAGAAAATGAGAGATAGATAAACAGAATAAGCATCCTATTGAAATGAGGAGGTTTCCTCAATTTATTTATTTACATGAAAACTATTCCTCTACCCCCATATGACATTTTAAGTCTCATCTTCCTTATAAGTGAGGAAATAAGTCTCCTTTTATAAATCAAAAGGGACTTTTACAATACACCATTAGAGAGTTACTTAACTAAAAAGACTAAATTTCAAGATTAAATACAATGAAGAATTAGAAATGGGGAGGTAAGAAAGAGATAAAAATATATAGAATAAGAAGGAGTTGATACACTTCTTCATGAAGAAGCCTCCTCTCATGAAGAAGGATCCTTTGAAAACTTTACCCCTTGAAAAACTCTCTAGAATGATGCACCTTTGTAGCACATTTGGATTCATTAAAAAGAGAGGTGATGAAAAATTTACCATTGAAGAAAATGAATGTTTCTTTCTCTATCTTGAACAAACCTCTCAATCTTTGAAACACTTTCATGCCTCCAAACTACTAAGTTTTGATGCCACTTGAGATCATTGCACACATAATTCAACATGATGATCCTAAACCTTGGGAAATGGAGTGACCAATGAGATTAAATTAAGTACATTCAAAACTTGAGATTAATTAATGTGGGAGATTGGATGGAATATGCTTCTAACCTTTGATCAACCCATCCAGTGAAGTGAGAAGCACACTAAAACTAAAATGCACCATTGTGACCAAAATTGAGGACCGAGAGGGATCCTCTTATACTTGAGACACAATGCCATTATCCACCCTTTAAAAGAATGATTTTATCCTAATTGAATATTGGTATTAGTGAGGTATATGAAGAATTAAAACCATGAGCATCTTGATAATTTTATGGACACTTACAATTTTTAGTAAGTTCTTCCTAGATGACTAGTTTTTGAAATTTTGTCGAATTATCACTTACGAGTGCTTCCCTATTGGGGGAATGGACATAGTGAAGGAAATCATTTAATTATTCATAATTAATAATCTTAGTAATTTTATTCAATACTACCTTAATAAAAATAGACATTGACCACAGAGTATCAAATTAGAGTGAAAATGGTTTCCAAATGTTTTATCTCACACCAGGATTCTCTGCTCCAATTTGTGGGGGTTGCTCTCATTTGGATCTTTATGAAAATGGAAAGTAAACTTCTAGGTCCATAATTTCATCTTGATATGGGAAATAATGTCAAAAATAATAGTCATCCATATCTTTAAGCAAACTCTATATGGGGCAAATAAATGCTCAAAAGAAATATTATTTTTTTATAAATCTTATGTGCTCTTATTTTATGGAAATTTGGATTGCTGCAACTCCATAGATCTGAGAAGACATTTTCAATGGATTGAAACTTTAGAATAATATAATAAATGAATGAGATAATTAATAATAACATGTATACACTCTTCTTACATTTTTTCTCATGGATAAGACACAATATGAGTTTTAGGGCCATTAGAAATGGGTTTGTAAGCAACAAGAAAATGAGTGTTTTTGCATTGGTAGATGTCTATTTTTTTCTTAAATGGTATAATTATCACAATAGAAATTAATTTTAGTTACAAAAGGGAAATTTGGAGGAACATGAATAGGTTTATATTTGAAACCCACGTTTTTATTCAAACATGCTTTCCCCCCATTTTTCTCCTTTCAAATTCAAATTTTGGCCATGGGAGCTAACCGAGTTTGAATAACCATGGTTGGTATGGGGTAGAAACATAGTTAGACATGAGATGATGGGAAATGGGGACATGGGGCCATCATATCCTTAAAAATTAGCAATGGGTAGCCTCACCATGAGAAGGGGGCATGAGGTTTTGAGTTGTGAGGTTGAAAACACCTTCATAACAACCAAGTTATGAAAATTAAGTGATGAAAGAGGACATCTCATGTGGTGGTGCAATAATATGTCACTCATGCACCTTTAGAAGTGGGGATAAATTTAAACTATCTTTTTAAAAGTTTATCAATGGTAGAAGCATCATGGAGACGAGGTAGGTGGGGTTAGGTGAGAAGAAGACGTTTCCTAAACACCCAAGTTGTTTTTAAGTGAGGTAACTTCTAATCCTCATGTGGTGGGACACATTTATTTCCCCCATATCCATTTTGACTTAGTAAATGGGGAAATAATGGCATCACACCCTCCAAGATATTATCCATCCATTTTTGAGGGCCGATCTCACCATTACATGCTAAAATAACATGTCATGGTTCCTTTTTTCCATGACATATTTTATGGGTGTTTCCTACAAAAATATTATATCATTTTGAGTGGAAAAAACCCAAGGAATAAATCTCCACCATTTTCAGGATTTTTTTTGTCCTTGATTTTCACAGGGGAAAAAATTCAATACAAAATAGGAAAACAATACCCCTATGTAAAAACTTTCATGTTTTACCTTTCCAAGACACCTCAGGTCTACCAATTCTTAACACCAAGCCTTACTCGGTCTATGTAATCGTACTAAATTGGAATTCCATCCAATTCCCATGGGTTATTTTGAAAGAAAAGTCATTCCCACTAGGTTATTTTAGGAGCTTTTGGAGAATGCCAAATTTTTGACAGTTTTAGGAAGAGCTACCACTGGCCTTCCAGAAACTAATGAACCTTCTGGAGCCAAAAAAGGAGTTAAATCCAACATATACATGAATTCTAGTTCTAATAACATCGTGATTATATTTTGGGATATTTTGGAAAGATCCAAAAGTTTTATAGCCAATTCAACAAAAGTGGGTTTCGGGTCTAAAGGAGCAAACAATGTGAAGGAGTGCCTAAAATTAAAAAAATATTATTAGAGATTTTGAATACCCAAGAACCCAAAAAAAATTACCTATGGAATTTATTTTTGGTGCCCTAAATGGTTGAAAAAATGAGACATCATGAAACATCACACACTTCTATAGGTAACTCATTCTTCTCGCACGTAAATAGCACTCCCGAGAAATAAGGGGTAATTTTGAGGTTATAAAGTCATAATTGAAGCTTTAAACCATCACCATTAAACTAATTTTTTAGTTTCCAATCAATTTCATATAACATTTCACCTTGAAACTCATTCGGGAGCTCAAGATATCGTCGTTGCAAGTTGGGCCCAAGGTAAGAGTTCTCGCAGTTAGTCATTTTTCAAGTGGACACATGTCAGCACTAGGATAATGGAGGGATTTCATGTCACTTTATTCCCTTTAGAAAATGGAAATAAGGGATAAAAATTTCCCAGCCCTTTTTATCCTACAAAACATCAATGTGACCTCTTGTTTGCTAGTTAAGCCCCGAGAGCTAAATTTGAGTCTTCCCTCTCCCCACACGGATGCTTGCCAAGTGTCACTATGAGCCGAAAAGTGGAATCTGATGTCCCTTTAATCCATTTAGAAAATTTAAATAGGTGAAAAAAATGTTCCCTGACTCCACTTAGGCCTTTTTGTTCCCCATATACCTAAAACTTAGCTCCCATGTGCTTCACTCAAGCCCCGTCACTCAAATGCACATCCAACCAAAATTCACCAAGTGTCATAACTAGGAACAAAGTACAATTTCGTGTCCATTTAATTACTTTAGAAAAGGTACATATGGGACAAAAAAATTCACCCAGTCCTATGATTTATTTTTGGGAAGAATAAAATATAGGACTTAGCCATTTCTCCATTCCAGTTCATCCCCCCACACCTCCATACCCTGCTAGAACTCGGAAATTTTTTCTAGACATTCCAACCTCTATTTTGCACCCAAAAAATCTTGAAATTCTTCCTCACATTAAAAATATAGGGATATCAAAAGATAAGAAGATCAAAGGAATGAATAACGGAGGAAAAATGAAGAACTTCATCTGAAAACCCTCGTAGCTACCCAATGGAAAAATTTCCATAATTTGCATGAAAACCATGACACAAAACAAAGTAGCATTTTTTTGTCTTCATCATTTTTGAGCCTGAAAAAACCTCAGCAACATATTTCTCATATATATTAAGGATTTTTTGCAGCAAATAAATCCTCTTTTCTGTGCAATGTAAATAAAAAACCCATCTCTTGCTAAACAAGGGTATGGTTTACAAAGAAATTTCACCTGTGAAAGAAGTGGAAAAAACCCATATCAAAAATATAATTTCCATCAAGATTTGAGGATGAAAAGTGAACCTGTCATTTTTGAGCTCCATTAATCAATGTTGTTCTCACACCCACTTCTAGGTGAAGAATTTCAAGTTTAAAAATCTCACAAACTTGCAATCAGGAAGGTCAAAAGTTTCAGAGGGGTGATATTGGGAAAAAACTGATATCACAAATATTTTTCCTGTCGTGATCCGATCACCAAAATTATACTTATTAAAAATTATCATGCCTTTCTATATGGGAGACTACTATTTCAGGTAAGACATCATCTGAAGAAGCTACTAAGAAGGCAAGAGGCACACATTTAGAAGTGGGAATTTAAGTTGCCATTACCAATTGAGGTTTGGAAAAGCCATATTTTAGATTTAGTAAAAGTAGTAAGTTGTCTCATAGGAACTTACTAAAAATAGTAAGTCATTCCAGAGGGTGGATTTCACAAAAGGAGCATATTGGGATTTGAAAATTCAAGTTGGTAGCTACGTCTAGAGTTTGGAGAGGTATTTTCTAACACTTACTAAAAATAGTAAGTTTCCCTTCTTATGTATAGTAAGTATCGAATAGTCATGAAGTTTAAGTTTTCAGGAATGAAACTAACATAACCTCTCTCTTTAAGTATGAGATACATGAAAGTGATGTTTTCTATATGGATTTCAATTATCTAAAAGATCGCATGATGGAAAAGGAAAGAGGAAACATCAAAGATCAAGTATTCACAAGTGATTATTTACAAGTTATGGGACACCCCATGTTTCAGACAATGCACTTTGAGTTAGTCTTGTCCTTCTCACACAACTCGATCCCGATACACGAGACACTTCAAGTAGAAAATGGTATAAAAATGGAAGTCATATCCCCTATAACCATCTCACTCACCTTGCTAATCCCGACATCTCCCAACAAGGTTGTCATCACAAAGGTGAAATATGAGCATGAGTGGGAAAAAATGGATGCATACCTATAAGGGATTGTATTAGGATGCAATCAATCTTATTAGCAATTTTATGGGAGAAGCAAGTACAAGGGACTTTCAGGATTAGATGGCTCTTTTCATCCTAAAAGTGATTGAAGGAAATCAAAATATTGATTTAGGGAAGATAGTCATTACAACTTGCATCTACCACTACTCCATGTTCCTATGACAAAGAAGTTTTACATGAATTCTTATTTGGTCTATTTTCTCCCTAACTTAAGGTCATTCAAGGGATGGGATCTCACCCAAAACATTATTGCTAAAGTCTCAGCATTCAAGAAACTCCCCCAGTTGGTAATGGAATAAATTCATAAACACTTCACCCGAGTGAATGACCCATTCATGATGTACATGGTCGAAATTAAGAGGGTGATTTGGAGGCAAGGATTTCGCCACAAGCAACATCCTTAATAAAAAAATATGGTTCCTATTTCATTCAATTCTCAACTTTCTCCTACTTACAATTTTTGGCTTTAACCAAGACCCACTAAGGTTTCCCAAGTACCTTAGTGATCAAATTGTGTTATTTGAACTCTGTAGGTAGTTCACGCAGTGAAAAAAAAACTCGAAGTAAGAAAAATAAGGTGGAATATTTCCTCATATCTCTCGGGGTGTTCACGTGTAAGAATACAAATGATGCATCCCATCTGGAAGCTACCTTCGCACACCTAACTCTACATCCCTACATTGGCACAACCAAGTTCGACATATAAGCTGATCCAGATGTCTTTCATATCCCTATTTTTTTCCATGTTCCACAAATTGAGGACTATTGGGCCAACTGTGTCAATGAATTCAAAGTATGGGAGAAGGATCACATGAGGATGACAATTGATGAGATGAGGAAGTTTCAGTTCTCTTAGTATGAAGATATTTTGCAAGATGATGGAACAAAATGTATGATCCTAAATATGAGGCAATCAAGGCTTCCCCATTTCCTCAAGTCAATTGGCACATTCGTGAGTTAGGATATATCAAGGAATGGACTAAGAAAGTGGTCAGAAGAACAAGGGATTAGTTCCAAAGGAAGAGAGCCATTTCCATTCAATCACGAGGTACCCCCACAAGTTAGAAACAAGATTCATAATAGTCATCATCAAAAGTGGTGGAAATTAATTCAAGTTCAAGACACTCTAAAGAATTTTCAAAGTGAAAATCCACAAATTTGGAGACTTCTTCTCATGAAAAGTTACCTAAGAGTGCCAAGATAGAGAAAGACCGAGTTACAGAAACAAAAGTTGTAGAAGAGCACATAGTTAAAGAACCAGTCTTTGAGCCATCGCAAGAGGTCTTACATCTTGTCAATACTACTACCTCTCTCATCTAATATGTGCCTCCTCTACCGAGAAGGGAATGATTTGTATGCCTTTCGTGAGCCTAAGTATGATGAAATTTTCCCATCAATGAAAGAGACAATATCACCCGATATACACAATGTTAAACAAGTCATGATGTTGATTTGTTGAAAATTGCATCATTTTCTAAGGGAAGAAAAATAAAGCTCAAACACATGGCCTCATGGATATATAGTATGGACATAGGTGAAAAGTACATTAAGGTATCCCAAGCTAAGGTTATTAAGCTAGTGGAGTAAATGACACCAAATGATTATGAAATCAAAACAATCCAACTAGGGTCGACTACTCATCAAGGATATGTTCATATGTGTCAGAAGTCTTTTGCTCACTTGGTGGTGAGGATCAAATAAAAAGAGAAAAATATTGATGAGATGGTACAATAGGTGTAAAAACTTTCATCCTATGTAAAAATCCTTTTGGGTTTGAGTGCCGCAACAATTCCTATCGAGGAAGTTACACCCATGAGCATATGTAATCCAGAATCTATTAATAAGACACAAGAGTTCATAGTGCAAGGACGATATAATGGAGAATGGATCAAAAAAATTCCAAAAAGGAAAGAAATTACTCTAATAGGAAGTCAAACTCTTTTCCTACATGTGTGTAGTGTAAATAAGATACGGGTGATTAGAGAATATTTTGAGAAAGAAAATGATCACTGGAACCCTCTATGTCCATTGGTGAATGAAATGAGTAACTCTCACTTTTAGGATTTGATTATTAAGAAGGTGTTTGACACCCCTTTTGAGGATTTGTCACATGTATGGGTGATGGCCATCAAAATCAGATAGAAAATGATTAGCCGAGCCATCAAAGAGTTGGAGGAAAAAGAGGAACATACGTAATGATCATAGGACAATATCAATCACCAAATCTAGAAACTTAGAGTGCTTGCAATGGAAGAAAGCAAAACAGGTGATGCGTTGATTAGGCCATTCAAAGAACATGTTAAAAATGAGGTGGGAAATCCATTATCCTTTAATAAGGATACCCTAAAGTTCCTCTCAAGGATTTGTGTTGCCATTACTGCACTCATTACATAAAAGAACCCATCATGGTTTGAAAAGTGAAAAGATATCAACGATGTTTCTGATGGGTGGAAAAATACTATAATTTGAGTGCGTATTCCCCACACTGATATAGTGGAACCTGCAATGGTTTATTTCAGCAATGAATTCATAGAAATTGAGATCTCCTTAAAGAACGTGGGATGGAGACTAGTTAAGATGTGAGATAAAGTTTTCTTGAGTGACCCATTCTTCTCCAACATTCTTTTTCCTTCTTCTTCCTCTCTCCCTCCCCTCTCTCTCTCTCTCTTTTCTTTCACCCTTATTTATCTCTCTTCAATATTCTAATTTCATATTAGGGTTCACACTTATTAAAATCTCTTTAAGTCAATTAAAAGTGACTTTAGAAACATGATGTAAAATTAAGTTGCCTTGTTTTTATAAAAGGGACTTAATATTTGATAGGAATGTGAATAGTCTAAAGTCAAAAATAGGGCATATGAAGGGTCACCGAGAAGATGAAGATTTTTTCCTCTTCTATAAATTGTAATGAGATCCTCATTTGAGCTTCTTCTTAACTTCTAAAATTCTTAGCTGGTTGTCAATTTGTAATCTCATGAGAGAGTAATGCTTGTGAAGGAACAAAGAGATAGCTAATTTTCTTTTGTTTTCTCTACCTCACATTTCTTCCATTCCTCACTATGTACAACTGTGATTTTTCAAGCTAATAAAGGAATAATTTTATATTTTCCAAGGCATATGAATGTGTACGTCTCTCGTATTTAATGGTTTCCTTTAGCTATTAGCTAAAAATATATGTTGTTTTCTTCTAAAAAATGCATGTGTAAATTTTTCTAACTAGTGTGTACATGGCTCAAAGTCTACCCGCAACATTAGTTCCCCTACTTCTTATTCTCACTCCTTTCTCACACTCTTGAAAAATTCCTCACTAGAAAGTGATTTCTAGATTTTTCATAGTGGTCGGTGGAGTGCTCCTATTCGATCCTTGATTGCAAGGCCAACAAGAAAAATCCACTTTTTCAAGCACATGTAAAACTAGAAGCTACATGTGTAAGTAGAGGGAATTCGATTCCCGTAAAGTTGACAAGAAACCCCAAAAAAATCCACTTAAGAAATTTTCTCACCAACATTTTTGGTGCCCACTATGGGGAAGATTTAATAGCATCTAACCCAAGTACAACCAAAAGGTTAGAAAATTCAAAAATCTAAAAATTCAAAAAGAAAATTTATGGAATTTGAAAAGTCATCAAAGCCTTATGTCTATAAATAATGAATATTCTAGGAAACCCTCCTATTGAAAGGCCTAAGCTACTATTTCATATCCAAGAATACATCACTTGACTTAATGGGAAGCCATATGGCACAATCGAAAAATTTTCACTCAATACTTCATCACCACAAGAGTATTGGACCTCGAAGAAGAACATGTTGCTGAACTAGAAAGATAGAAAATTTCAGGATGCAAAGAGAAGAGTGTAGATTTTCAATATGGCAGATCAAAAGTACACTCGGAAAAAAATAAAAGAAGGAAAAATGGTTCCCATCTTCGAAGAATTCCAAATAAGACAAGAATTGCTAAGATATCCAAGGTCTCCACTTTGTCAAGAAAACATTTTGGTGGGCGTTCAAGAGTCATTAATCCATTGAACATTGAATTTCCATACATCAACAAGAATATTGAAGATTTTACCGATGTAGAGACTAAAGAGGAAGCTAGAGAAAAATAAGTAAGAGTTTAAATAGAGATAAGAGATCAAATTGAAGAAACCAAGAGAGCTCAAGAAGAATCCGATGCATGAGAAACAGTTGAAGCCAGAACCTTAGAAAGGTTGGAGGCTATAATCATAAAGATAATGTTGGATCGTGATCATGAAAAATGTAGGCTAAATGTTCCATGGGGAGGAAACACTGGCCCACTTTCACTTAAACAACCTCTCCATGAATTTCCAATAGGATCGAGGAAGAACTTCCCAAAGTTTAGAGGGGATGGTCCAACTCCCCGAAGAGCATGCAACAACATTCATCACTTCTTGTAGTGTATTGGGAGAATAACATGAGGATGTTTTTTTCTGAATATTTGTGGAATATCTGTAGGAGAAGGAGACTGAATGGTTCTACATGTTTCCCCCAACATTCATCACCTTGCGGGACTATATAAGAAGTGTATTTTAACATAGGTTTAAAACCACCTAGGAATGCAAGGATATCTTGGTTCAGCTTAGTGAAAATCAAGAAAGAAGCTTCTGAATCAATGAGAGACTTTATTTCCAAATATAACTAAATAATTAGGAGGATTCCAAAAGATTTTGTGCCTTCAAACAACAATCTGAAAATGTTCTTCATCATTGCTCTACCACCGGAAGTTGGTTTCTTCCTCTTAAGGTCCCATCACAAAGATATCAAAGAAGCCTTTGGATAATGAAATAGGGAACAAATATGATTTCATCATGCCTTGCAAAGTGAAACTTCCTAATGCAAAAAAAAAGCTCGAGTTATAAATTAGTCACCATGGACCTAATATTACGAAAAATGGAAAATGACATGGTTGTCATGAAGAAACAATTGTCTCAAATCAAAATGCGGAGCACTCTAAGGAAGCCAAATCCTACCAATATACCAATAATCACCCTACCTCCTCATATGTTTTCTCTAGAAACACCCCGTTTAACACCGTATGCAATGCCAAAGAACTAGAGGAGGAAAATAATGAAGAACCCGAAGAAGTAGACACAGTAATGATGAGAGCTATCTTGAAAGTGAGGAACTTTATAGAAAAATGCAAAATGACATTATTAAATATATTAAGGGAGATGAGGAAGATGATGATGAAGAAGCACCAAGCTTCTCATGTGTGGTTTTCACCTATGCACAATCCAAGAAAGGAGTCTCAACATCCCAGAAAAGGAAAAGAAAAAGAAAGAAGATTCCCAGAGGAAGTTCCACAAAATAATATTGTCAAGAGGATCACCACTACCACCTTCAATGGAGTTGGCTAAAGAAAAACTAGATCCACTGGTTAGCAAGAAGCCCACTGCCACACCAAGTAAGTCTTCTAGTCCTTCTCCTAGTTCTAAAGTTTCTAAGGATAATTCTTCTTCAAATGCTACTCATGTACAAGCATCTAAAGTACCATTAAAACCAACTTCAACATCTCCTTCTAAGCAAGTTATCACACCTGCAAGATAAAATCCAAATCCCAAAGCAATAACAACTCTACAATTTAAAACTTCCACCACCCCCATAACTTAAAATTCATTCACCCCGACTCGATTTGATTATGTGAAACAATCAAATAAGACAAAATTCCATATCACAAAGATTGAATATTTGTAAACACATTCCTCCCATTTTGATATGCTTATCAATGTAGTTCATGGTGGTAAAACTAAAATAACAAACTCAAATCTTAATAAAGGATAACCCCGTGTCAAAACTTTCAAGTTTTACCTTTCCAAGACACCCCAAGTCTAGCCATTCTTAACACTAATCCTTACTCAATCTGTGTAATGGTCCTCAATTTTATGTCTATCTAATTCCCTAGGTTATTTAGAAAGCAAATTCAACCGCCCCTAGGTGATTTTAGGAGCTTTTGGAGAATGCCAATTTTTGAGCAGTTTTGGGAAGAACTACCACCTGGACTTCCCAAGACTAATGTGCCCCGGGAGTGGAATAAAGGATAAAAATTCAACATGGAGATGAGTTCAAGTGCAAAGAAAATCCATTAAAAGGTTATGGGATATTTTGGACAAATCTTGAGGTTTTGGAGCCGATTCAACAAAAGTGGGTGTAGACACTAAAAATCGAGACAACTTCCCTTAACCCTCATCAATAAAATAAATCCATACTATACCCACTCATGTCCCTAATGCACACATGTTAATTAATTTCATTATAATAATAGAATTAATTACTTACCTCAACCATCCACCTCACTTATAACCAACTCACCTATCCACCTCACTCAAAGACCCATTCATATCCTATTAATTAATTAAGACTAATTCGATACCAATCCTACCCAATTAAGACTTAGTCTAAACCTAGCATTAACTCCCACTACCTCTCCTAGAAGAAATCATACTTATCTGGGAAGACTCTATCACTTGAGACCTAGATTAAGGATATCAATCATGCCAAAAATAGCAAAGATCATGCCATTTTTGGAAAACCTAGACTTATTTACCTTAAGTGACACCGGTTATTCCGCAACTAGTGCTACGAGTCACATAACAACCATTGGTTACTTTATATACAATTTTACAAAATTTAACCCAAGTTTTTCATTTTCAGTTTTGGGAGAACTATTGCATTTAAGCACGGATTAAAAATCCTCTCAATATCCAAATGTTGTAAGATACTCAACCACTAGCCTAAGAAAGAATTTGATTCTCCTTCCAAGGAATTGGAATACTCATAGGAACATTACAGAGTAATGCCGCAATACTAACTCTAAAATCTCTTCATGGATCAACTACCCTCCACCTTCACCTACCAGAGATGTAAATGCAAGTAAGTATATGTGTTTTCAATCTTGTTGTGCTTTCTTAAAGTAGATATTTCTTACCTCTTTCATTATAATTTATTTCTTCCGTATTATATTCTCCACCTCCTCACCAATCTAACAACCCAACCACTTATAGCCTTTTTGCCTTCTCGTGACTTCCCTCGATATCCCTAAGAATTCATAGTAATATAAAGAACCTAACCACACCCTTCTTACTCTCTATGTAATCACAAAGAATCCCCAAAACCATTTTTATCAAATTATTGTCAATTTTTGCTCACCGACGCCTTGATTACCTAACCTGTCATTGGTTTCATCTCTATATTGACATCAGTCACCTAATCGATATCGACCACTATTTCATTTCATTAATTTTGACTAGTGAGCCTATCGATCAACTAAAACTAACCTAGACATCACCCAATTAACCTGCACTCTTATATTTACAAAAACCCGAATAACTCAGTAAAACCTTCATAATTTAATCATAACCTTTCATGTTAGATTATATTTGCTTATTATATTTGTAAGAGATACCTAAATCGTATAAATACAAAGTTTGATTTACTTACTTCATGATATTTACATTAAATTGTATTTGAAAGTGGATTGAAATCCTTCTAGGAAGTACCTTGCTTTCGAGATCTTGCACTGGGCTCATTAGTAGTCCACTAACCTATATTATTAATACTATTTAGTGGTCTTGTTGTGTTTCTTATATAGGTCATTCCTCCCAACCAAAGGGAAGATCTTCATGATCAGGTTGGATCAAAAATTTAGTAACACATGCATTCAAACTTTGACATAAATCTCACAGGTATTCCTCCTAACCTATTTCCTATTCATTTTTAACCAAAAAGAAACAATTAGGTGAAATAATGGGTTTTCATGCCTAAAGGAGAAAACACCATGAAGGAGTGCATGGAATTCAAGAAGATATTTTAGGAGCTTCATGAATATTTAAGAACTTAGAAAATTACCTATGAATGGTATTTTCCATACCCTAAATGGTGGAAATAATGAGACGTCATGGAAAAGCATGCACTTCCCTCGGTAACTCATTCTTCGGTGTGCAATGGGAGGTCCCGATATATAATGGGTCATTTAGAGGTTATAAAGTAATATTTTAAGATTTAAACTATCACCATTCAACTCATTTTGTTTTTTCCAATAACTTTCATATAAAATTTCACCTTGAAACTCATTCGGGAGATCAAGATATCATAGTTACAAGTTGGGCCCAAGTTAAGAGTTCTCGCAATTACATTTTTCAAGTGGAAATGTGTTAGCACCAAAATCCTGGTGGGAACTCATATCCCTTTCATCCATTTAGTGAAGGAACAATAAAATTTTCCCAGCCTTTTTTATTCCCATAACACTAATGTGACCTCTTGTTTTCCAGTTAAGCCCCCAAGAGCTAAATTTGAGTCTTCCCTCTCCTTGCACGGATGATCGGAAAGTGTTACAATGAGGCATGAAGTGGAAATTGATGTACCTTTCATCTATTTAGAAAATGGAAATAGGGGCCAAAAAAATTCACCCAACCCCACTTAGGCCTTTTAATTCCCCATATGCCCAAAACTCAGCTCTATGATGCTTATCTCAAACCCCCTCACACAAACGCACATCCAACCAAAATTCACTAAGTGTCAGAACCAGGTGCGAAAGGGAATTTCAGCATACCTTTCACCCCTTTTAAAAAGGGAAAAAAATGTTCCCATCCCTAATTTTTTCTTTTTTTCAAATGAATAAAATCCAGGACTTAGCCATTTCTCCATTCCAGTTCATTCCCTCACACGTCCATACCCTTCCAGAACTTAAGGGAATTTATTCTAGAAACTCTAACCTCCATTGTTACACCTAGTAACCTCCGTAAAGTCTTCCTCACACTGAAAATATAGGGATATTAAAAGAGAAGCAAACCAAAGTGATGAAGAAAAGAGGAAAAATGAATAACTTCATTTGAAAACCCTCGTAGTTACCCGACAAAAATTACAATAACTTACAAACCACGAAATGGATCAAGTCACATATTAAATGTTTTCATCTTTTTGGATCCCGTAAAAACCTCGAATAATATTTATCATGCACAATAATGATTTTTTTGGAAAATAAATCCTATTTCCATACAACATAAACAAAGAAAGTCATCTCCCACTAAACCAAAGTGATCGGTTTGTAAAGAAATTTCACCTGTGAAACAAGCAGAAAAAACCCATTAAAAAATATAATTTCCATCAATATCCAAGGAGGAGAAGTGAAATTAAAATTTTTGAGCTCCATTAATGGTTGTTGTGTCGGCAACCACTGTCAGGTGAAAACTTTGAAGTTTTAAAATATCACAAACCGACAATCGGGTAGGTCCGAAATTTCGAGAGGGTGATACTAGAAAAAACCCATATAAAAATCTTCGTCCCATCATGATCCGATAACCAAAAGATACTTACTAAAAATAGTAGACCTTTCCACATGGGATATTGCTATTTCAGGTAACACACCATATGAAGAAGCATCAAAAGAGGGTGAGAGGAAGACAAGTGAGAAGAAGGAATTCAAGTTATCGTGGATGATTGAGGTTTGGAAAATTCAACTTTTACACTTAATAAAAATAGTAAGTTGTCTCATAAGCACTTACTAAAAATAATAAGTCATTCTAGATGGTCGATTTAGAAATAGGATCATAATATGAATTGGACATTCAAGTTTTTAGCTGCAACTAAAGTTCGGAGAGGTATTTTCGACACTTACAAAAATGTAAGTTTCCCTTCCTCGGTATAGTAAGTATCGAATAATAATGAAGTTCAATTTTTAGGAATGAAACCAACACAACCTATCTCTTATAAGTATGAGATAGATGAAAATGATGTTTCCCATATGGATTTAAATGATCTAAAAGCTCTGTGATGGAAAAGAAAAGAGGGAAGATAAATGATAAAGTATTCACAAGTGGCTTATTTGTAGTCATGGGACACCCCATGTCCATACAATGCACCGAGTTGGTTTTAGCTCGCTTCACACCAATATGATCCCGATACATAGACAATTCAAGAATAAAATGGTACAAAAATGGTAGTAATAGCCCCAGTAACCATCTCACTCACCTTGAAAATCCCGAAATATCCCAACATGGTTGTCATCACAAAGGAGAAGGTTGTACATGAGTGGAAAAAAATAGATTCATACGTCTGAAAAGGATTGCATTAGGGTCATGAATGAAGATAGAAAGATAGAATTCAAAGATGGCATAAACAATTTTGAGATGAAAATTTGTTGAAGGCTATTCTAATGTAATTGTTTCACCATTTTCTTTATGTTTTGAATGACAAATTAGATAAGGGTAAGGGCCAAGGAGGAATACATGTTAAATGTTGGTTGATTGATGGTCATTGCGCATGTTATAACTTCTTGATCAAGAGATGAATGTGATATATTCCTTTTGGCTAGGAGGAACTACCTGTAATAGAAAAAAAGACCAAAAAGGATAGTTAAATGATATATGATAGTGGACTGCCTAGCATGTGCTAGATCTAGGAAGTGTGATACTCCCTAGATGGCTGTCAATCCACTGTTTAAAACAAATTAATGTGAGAAATAAACAAATTCCTACTGTAGTTGATATGATTTAGGTATCTCATTCAAGTACAATAAGAAAATCTAATATAATAGGCTAGGTTATAGTTAGATCTAAATAATAAGTAGGTGTTAGGTTGTTGGAACTGGTCAGGGTCAAATTCTGGGTTGTTTAGGTCAACTAGTGAGATGATTGTTGGGTATGTTCTTGGTCAAGTTATTGCTATCCAAAATTCACCCTCAAGGTAATTTTGATAACATACATCAATTTATTCAGTCCCGAGAAAGTACATTGATTCAAGGCCCAGAATCATTTTTTTCGGGGTCCCCTCGATTTTTTCTAACTCTCCCATCCAAGAAGAAATCCCAATGAGTTGGAAAAAATGGAAAAAATGCAAAAATAAGGTTGCAGGACTATTTTAAAGCATTTGTGTCCTGAAGGGTTCGGGTCGCACCGAGGTTTGTTGTACCAGGATTAGGGCCGAAAAAACAAATAAAATTGGCTAAGTCGGACATTTTTGTCCCAGGCGGTCTGCAGGACAGTTGGGACGTCGGGATGCGAGGGACATGAAAAGCCAAAACGACCGAAAGTAGAAAAAATCGTCAAAGTTTTGTTTTCACGCAGTTTGGGACATTCGGGACAAAAGTACGTCGGGGACGTGAATCAGCCGATTTTCCAATAGATAGTCCATTTCGGGCGGTTTGGACATATTTGTCCCTGAAGCAGTCCACTAAGGCAGTTGGGACAAAAAGTACGCGGGGGACGCGTGGGATGCGAAAAGGCAAAAAGGCCGCAAAAGAGAGACAAGGAAGCCCGAATCGGCCGAAGCAAGAGATTTCCATCCGGACAGTTGGGACAAAGGTACGCATGGGACGCGAGGACGCAAAAAGCCGAAGCGGCCGAGGGAAAAGAAGAAAAGTCAACGTTTGACCCGTGAACTTCAAACGGCCATAACTTTTGACTCCGAGCTCCGATTTTCACAAAATTAGACTTTCTGGAACGAGCACGACATCCTCTATGCCAAAAAAATTGGATTTATTATTTTTAATGAGGGTAGATATATTTAATTAAAAGAAACATATTCAGCTTGATCGGTTAATACTCATTCTGTCAAATGACGAAAAACACCGCAGGACCCAAAATAGCTGCCCGCACTCAGAAGGCCATAACTTTTGCATTTCTCAACAAAATTGCACAAAATTGGTACCATTGGAATTGTGGCTCCAAGCCTGATGCAAAAAAATCAAGAAATTCTGGATTTTATGAGATATTGATTGATATTTTTAAGAAAACGTGGCCGGATTCATAACAGTGTTTTATTTTGGTGGTTGGGAGTGCAATTAAGAGGCATGGTCATCATTCTTTCTCTGCTGCAGCACCTGGGACAGTATGGGGAGCCTTTTGCAAGTAATATATAATAATTTTACTCCATTTAATGCCTCTTACAAGTGGTTGAAGGACATATTTTGAGATTCCCATTTTCCCTCCTCTTTCTCTTCTCATCTTTTCTATAAATTGGAGTGTTGGGCTCATTGTAAAGGGAGGTAGTTTTTTTAGCAAAGCTCTACCAAAATTGCTTTGTGAAGCCAATGTGTTATAGGACCTTGTTGTGGACTCCTTGCATGGTGATCTAGGCCCTTATCTTGTAATAGATTGAACTATGCATATCATGAAGCAATAAAATATAAGTTTGTGGATGTATCTTCCCCTGTTGTGTTTTCTTGCATTCTTCTTGCCTCTTCAACCTTGATTACAAGAATATTGTGTCTATTATTATGTTCACATAGGGATCCATTATCATTGTGTATGTTTGAAATATTGTTGTAAATGCATTTTGCTAGATTGTGGAGAACTGTCATCACCCCTTCTAGTGTGCATTTCACTTCTTTATCTCATGCATTGGGAGACTACTCTCACACCTTCCTTTTCTGGTGTATCACCACTTTAGTGTAGGCTTTCATTTTATGTAATCTCTCTCCCTGGTCCCTTGGAAGTTTAGATTATAATAGTTAGCTTCCTTGCATTAGAGTAGATTGTGGCGGGTAGTTTAGGAGCAAGAACCAGCTTTCTCTGGAGGTCTATCTCAAATAGCAAGTCCCACAACTTGGATATAGTACCCATGTTATCCAATCACACTGTGAGTTCAAGTATATGCACTTGTATAAACATAGGGGTGTTGTGATTTGGTGATAACAATTATAAAACATAGAGACTGATGCTGGTTGCGTATAAGCGCGAAGGTCATGGTCGGGGGTGAAAGGAACTTGATAAGATCTGGTTGTGGGGATTGAGTTGGGGCTAAACAGAGATGGAAGGATAGAGGGGAAGGTAGATAAAAGCCTCAGGTATGCTCAGAGGTGGGTAATAGGTGAGAATGGTGATTTGGGGGTGTGGGTAGAGGAATGGTTAACTCTACAAGAAGATAAGAGATGGGAAATGGACATGCAAGGTATGAACTGATGACAGAAATGACAAAAGACTATTATACTGAAATGGACTAGGTTGGTAGAAGGTATACTTACTGTTTGATGCAGGCTTGATGGTTGAGTGGTGATGGCAGTTGATCAGAAGGATGGTGTTTGGTGCCACAGTAATGTTTCTTGGAATGCTCCTGTGAGTGAAAATGCTTCTGAATCTGTCCTCATGATAGCTCTGGATGTATGGATATGTGAAAGGATGTTGGTTTCACTTGCATATAGCTCTGATCTCCTTCCCTTGCTCTCAAAATGTGCCAACCCCAAAACAAGGTTATTTAAGTGAATAAATGATAACCGACAATGATTCCAGGTTGAGTGATGTAGGTTTAGGGGTGACCAAAGTCAGTTAAAGTGGGATTCCCTAGGTTTACTAAAATGGGCAGATCTTTCTAATTTCATTTGGCCCAGTTCATTTATTCTCGTGGATTAGAACAGAAAATTCCCTTCTAATGAGCGGGAATGTGGTTAGAGAGATTTTAGGGATTGATTTTAGGGTTAGACCAAATCTTAGCTCATTAAGGAAAGTAAGACTTACTTATTTTTGGTCATGAAAACATGCCAAGAATAGGTCTAGGGTGAGGTGGTTGGATGAGGTGTCTAGGTGAGGTGTCTAGGTGAGGTGGTGGGGTAGAAATTAAGGTAATTAGATATTAAATATTGTGAGTATATATATTAATTTAATTAAATTAATGGTGATGTGGGGTGGAAGGTGCCATGGTTAGATGAGTATGCTTGAGCTGGTTATTTAACAAGGGACCAAGGGGAATGTGACCAAATTTTGGTGTCTACATTTTGCCCCCTTTTGCTACTTAGCTTGTATTGGTAAGTGATTATTGACGAAAATAAGATGTGGTTGCCCCATGTGTGGGTGAAGGTGATCCCCTAAAACTCGGAATGGATGAGGTAGAAGAAAAAATCGGTGAGTGGTTTGATAAAAGGTGGATGTGATGAAGAGGAAGGTGGAAAATGGGGGTAATTGGGAAAATGTCCAATTGGGTAATCCAGATAATGGGCAGGTGGTCAAAGGTAGGAAAAATCAAACGCACGCACACGTATAAAATATGACACTGTACTAGGTTGAAGAGCATACAAAGTATACATCGTCTAAGGTTGAAAGGTTTATCCAAACAAGGTTGAGGTGATTTCGGTATCAAGGTATAGGATATGGTGTAAAAGTAGTTTTGGAGTTAGGTGCGGGAACATTTAGGTATGTTCTAATACACCAAAGGTAAGTTCGGGATAAATGAAATGATAATGGAAAAATAAGGCCATTAGGTCAAATAACATGGGTAATGGAGTCATAAGGTATAACAAGCACATGAGTTCTCAAGTTATTAACAATGTTTCAGTCCAAGTAGCTAGGTCATGACACAATTAGGGCTAAGGTATGGGTAAAATAACAAGTTCCAAAGCACAATTAAGGACATGTATAGGTAAGATAGGCATGGAGGCTAGTTGCAATAAGGGTGGGTAAGGTCAAACGGTGGCTGGTTTGGTTAGTTATAGTCACAAATGGGGAAATGGTAAGGGAAAGAGTATCATAGGTAATCGATGCTGGTCATATGTAATTAGTGATGCTCTAGGTGAGCCGATCATAGTGTATTAGGGTAGAGGACCAATGTCGGTTTGGGTATAACCAACCACGGTGTGCTAGGGCATAGGACTGATGTCGGTTTAGGTATAACCGACGTCGATCAAGTTGACATGGGTATATAAAAAGAAAAAATTCATATAATACAGATTCATTTGTATGTTTCAACATTTGTGAAAATAACAGAGCCTTTGGACGAGTTGTGCTTTGTCAGGAGGAAAGTACGAGGAATGATACCTTGCTGAGGTGGAGAGATCTAGGTGGTTAGAGAAGCCAAGTAGGTGGGTCCATGAGAGCGGGCAAAGTGCAAAGTGATTGGTAGAGAGAGGTGGAGGTTGAGATGGAAATGGCAAAGGTAGGAGAGGGTTCGGGTGGAACACCAACATAGCGGCAGACATGCCACCATGAAGGCAACATTGAGACAAGGTAAGATCTGATCCATTAATTGTTATTCAATATAAGAAGAAGTGAATGAGTAGGTTAGTTTAGGCGGGGTAGAGAATTTGAAAGGTGTGGTTGGATTTGTTGAGGGATGATGGGGTGGAAAGGTCATAGATAGAGGAAAATTGGTTGGGGAGTAATTTGTGGTAGGTTTGGGTAAGTGTGTAGGGGAAATGGGAAATAAATGGGGGTTTCGGGCTTTGGGCATGGGAATAGTGACCGACGTTGGTCAAGGTATGGTCGATGTTGGTATTTTCACACCGACATCGATCTGAGAGATGAGAGGAACTAGTGTCGAGCTTATATTGATCGATGAAGGTCGGGGGTAACTGGTGCCAATTAGGGAGAAAGGGGTAGAGGTATAGGAGGAGTTAGTGGAAAGGTTAGGTAAAATGGGTAAAATCAAGTGTTTAAGAATTTGTGTGATTGGTTAAATGTAGGCAAGGACCAACTATGGATGAGAGATAGGGTACCTCCCTTGTTTGCAAAGGTACAGGGTGGTATGAAACCTAATGACTGGTGCCATGTAGGAGAGGTTGGCCTGATTGGGGTCAGATTCTACCGGCATGTATTCTAGGAGCTAAGCTTGATGGTCACTCTCATCGATAGATGGGACTCAACTACCAATACCTTCCATTTTTGACGGGTGATATCACAGTCACCCTAGAGGATGTGTATAGGATCCTGTCTCTATCAATAGTGGGGATGTAGGTGTATTCTATCTCCTGATAGGCCTCTAAGGATTTGATAATGAACGTGTTTAATGAGGGGCTGGTGGAGATGAGGTTCCATAGCGCTAGTATGAGCTATGGAGACATGTATCGGGCTCATATGGAAGAGATGAGTCTGGTAGTTTTCCTAATAGAGGTAGTTTTCTACTTTGCACTACCGGATGCAGAGGGTGGGAGATTCCCATGATCATTGATGGGGGTTCTACACAACATGGTGGAGGATAGGACCCATTTTGCATGGGCACCCACATTCTTGGTATAGTTGTATAGAGATCTATGGGCTTATGGGTGGCTACGGAGGTTTAGCCTTTATTGTACTTTCTTACTCCATTATTGGGCATATGAGCACATTGTATGTGTGTGTCTAGTCGGTATGCCTTGGGATGATGCATTTGAGCCAGGTTTTGTTTGAGTGGGCTACAGGTGATGGGTGCCTATAATTGGGGAGCACCAAGCAGTTAGAGCTACACACGATGTATCCTATTATAGGAAATTGCTAGAGGGGTTGTATAGTTTTCCATCATGTGGCCGATGGTAGAGGAGCTATAGGAGTTACAAATTCTGCTCCGGTGGATAGAGGGGCAACATGTAGGAGAGCATGAGATGACACTGTGGGACAAGATATTAGGCAGTAGTTCAGGATACTTCAAGATATCTTGGCACATTTTCGACAAAGATGCTGAAAGGATGATGTGGAGAGGCATCTACCTCTACCACAACCGACAGTGCTTAACAGGTAGGAGGAGTAGGTGAGAGACCGGTAGATTGATGATGTTGGGGTTATAGATAGATATAAATAATGGTGGGTTACACACTTACGAGAAGAACTACGAGGCCACAACATCTAGATTTAGCTACCATCATAGTGGAGAAGAACACCCTATAGGGGTAGGTGGCGACTCCCGATTACACATTTAAGTATAATGTAGAGGTAGCTAATAGGCTCGAGGTATAGGTTGCTATTTTATAGGCACAGGTGGCCACTCTATAGGCCCAAGTAGTGTAGGGACAAGTGCCCACATAGGGTGGAGATGGAGATGGAGATGGAGATGGGGTATAGGTGGCCACCCTATAGGCACAAATTACAGTTTGCAAGGCCGTTTTCCACTACAAAGGTACAGGTTGTGACTCTTTAGGCCCAAATACAGGTAGGAGTGGGACAGGGTCCTCGGGGAGACAGGTCCCTCTTTATAGGTACTATGAGGATAGGGTCCCAAGAGACAGGTATAGGGGTCGAGGCTGATGGCACCACCATGGATAATACCGATAGGTAGGTTAAGATATGCCTTAAGTGAATTCCATTATTATCGGGATATTTTGATGGCCGCGAGGATATATTTCTTGTTTTATGGGAGTATAGAGCATAACAAGCCTCAAGTGAGAGGATGAGGTCACATACCTATAGTGTAGAGAGAACATGGAGCCATTGAGCCCCAAGATAGGGTCAGGGTGAGGCCACAAGTTCACGGAGGCTAGCTCTAGGAAAGGCACCATTAGAGGATAGATCGAGGCAAGGTGGAGAGAGATTGGCAGGATACCCGATTGGAGGGGCGATGAAGGATAATGATGAGATAGGGATTAATATCAAGTGGGATGTCGATTAGTCATCATTGATGATCAATGTATCCATGATTTTGACATATTTTTTATATGTATATTGGCCTGCATGCCAAAGATTATGAGGATGTAGATAGGATTTTTTTTAATTTTTGAACATATACCAGCCTACGTGCCAAAGATGGTGAGGTTGTATATGAGATAATTTAAGGGATTTTGATTATTATTTTTATCTATGTTCACATGTATGTTTACACAAACTATCTGATTTATAGATGATGGTGTTTTATAGTATGGATGGTGTGCATGTTTTAATTTTCATTATTATATATATGTGGAAATCAAGTGGATCAAGCATGATAGATTCAAGGTCATTTAGGCATGGTTAAGTCAGGTCGGTTTAGGCATGATGGAGTCAGGTCATAGGCATGGTTTGAGTTGAGTTGACTTAGGCATGATTGAGTTGAGGTTATAGGAATTTTAAGTTAGGTTGGTTTAGGCATGGTTGAGTTTCTAATTCATTAATTTGTGAAATTAATGATGATGTAGATCGTGTTAAGATGATTTGTAGGAAAATGTATGATAATGGTAAATGAATGGTAGACAAGATGAAATGAATATATGAGTGATGATGGTAAATATGTTAAGAATTTTTTTTTGTGTGGTTTAATTTGCAATTATTGTTATAAAAGGAAACTAACTAGGGTAGAAGGTGAATATGAAAGGGGCAGAGGGAATTGGTCGGGATAGAGAGTTGTCGAGCTAACCTCTAAGGGCCCCATGCCCTCGAGTATTACCTACATAGTCCCGGTGAAAAGGGACCTCGGGCCGATGTAGTTCTCCCATAAGCTTGGGAAGATTAGGGTTAAATAGCGGGGTTGATAGGTGCTAGCATAGGTGATGTAGTTCATAGGTATGATTGAGTTTACATTATAGGAATTGGTGATGTAGGTCACAGGCATGATTGAGTGTAGGTTGTAGGCATGGTTGAGTGATTTATAAATATAGGTGTTGAGGATCTGGTCCTATATAGGATAATCAATAAGTAATGAGGAAGGTGAATGATAAGAGGTGGTAAAAGAGCTACTTAATTGATAACAACCCTAATGAGTCTGCCATACCCTAGATTAGCTTATGAATGTAAGACCCTATAGGCCTTGCATAATGAACTATTCTAAGGGTGAAGAAAAGTCACATGATCATGAAATGTCATGTTTGCAGAAAGTCCCTTGATTAATGAGGGGTTTAGGTGAAAAAGGAAAGGAAGTGAGAATGAGAGGTTTAGCATAACTTAGTGTACGGCGACATGTATTTCAGAACAAGAAACCTAGAATCAAAAATAGGAAAGTCCATGACAAAAATTTCATCTTTTTCTTTATTTGTTTGATTTTAATATATTGATCGATGCAAGAAGTCTATATGGGATGGGTATATTATCTCCTTGAGGTCTCCATGAAGATGATCGATGCGGGAAGCTTCTAAATTTTTAATGATTGTATATAGCTATCCTTGAGGGATAACTCTATTGATAGTGGTAGAATATAAAGAAGAGATGTCCCTTTTGAGGGAGTCATCTTTTGCTGGAAGTTTGACTCAAGGAGTGGTATCCCTTTTTGTTTTTAGACATTTAAGTCATGGAAAAGACTATAGAGGATGATTAGATTCTTATTTAGAAGACAAGACCGTAGCACACAAAGATTAACTATGAAGAGGAGGTTTCAAGTGATGAACGACCATGGGATTCCATCTTGAAGAAGATGAAAAGTATCCATGAGAATCATGCTATGAGTAGAGCCATGGTACTCATATTGAAGAAATGGCTAAAAGGTGACGAGTAATCACATGAATTTTGTTTAAGTGGATCCTCAAAATGGGTAATATGGAAGGTGAACAACACTTAAGGGATGAGCGATCAATGGATAGAAAGTGAAACAAGAATTGATATCAACGAGTAGAATGGTCAAAGATACAAGGCATTAAGGGGCTCAAGTTCGGGTTTACATTCGGGTGAAGACAAATGATAAACACCTAATCCATAGGCATGGGTAACGATATAGGGTCCAAGCCAATTAGGAGAAAAATTTCCCCATTTACTTTTCTCCTCTTTGGTTACATGTTGATTTTCCTTCAGGATGAGGTCACTGACCTGAAAGGTTCATTCATGAACACATTTTTCATAGGCACATTTGATATGTTTTTGGTAGATTTGGAGATGGTCAAGAGCGTTGAGATGACATTCATCTAATAATTCAAGTTACGCCAAACGATCTTAGAGAAATTCATCGTCATTGAGCATGTCTTGTAGTGAGATGTGGAGGGATGGAATCTAAACTTTGAGAGGTAAGACAACCTTAGTACCGTAGACCAGAGAAAAGGGGGTGGCAAGCGGTGAAGTGTGAATACTAGTGCGATAATCCCACAAGGTGAAAGGAATGTGCGTATGCCAATCTTTCCTAGTATCATTGACTACCTTCATAATAATTTTGTTCAAGGTTTTATTAGTTGATTTAGCTTGACCATTGGTTTGCGGGTAATAAGGTGATGAGAAACTAAGTTGGATATTGAAAGCATCACATAGTTTGCATAGGGTTTTATTTTTGAATTGTTTTCCATTATCGTTATAATGTGTGGGGAATACCAAAATGACAAATGATGTGATGGTTGATGAATTCACATATTTTCTCAACTTTGGTGGAAATGAGGGGAATGGCTTCTACCCATTTAGTGTAATATTCAGTAGTGGTTATGATCCATTGGTGGCATTGTGAAGAATGGGGGTTGATCTCACTGACAAGATCCAAACCCCATTAAGAAAAATGCCAAAGGTATCACTCAACCTGTAAGTAATGACTAGGGGTGTGGTGGATATTATCATGTTGCTAGCATTTCATGTTGCATTTGACATAATCACAACAGTCACGGTTTAGAGTTGGCCAATAATAGCCTAGGTGAAGATTGTGTTTTAAAACGAGACCATTAAAGTGACCTCCACAAATTCCGTCATGGAATTATTTAATGGTGTAGGGAATTTTATAACTTGTAAGGCATCGCAAGAGAATGTTGTTGAAACTAAATTTGTAAATAAGTCCACCCATGATGACATAATGGGAGACACTTGTAAGAAAGGCATGTTTTCCATTACGAGTGAGATCAGCGGGTAAAATGGAAAGGGAAAGATAGTCTGCATATTACTTATACCAAAGGTCACGTGGGTCAGGAGTAGTGGTTTTGATAGAGTAAAATTCACGAGGAAAATAAGAGGGTGATTGTAGTCTTTGTATGGTGACAAAGATTTTAGAGTTAGCGGGTGAAGAAGGTATCTGAGAAGCCAAGCAAGCCATGGTATCCGTAAATTTATTGGTAGAATGTGGGGTGGTTTGAAGTGCATAATAGTCAAAGGTGGTCAAACGTACATCCATGTGATGCTTATACTTTTGAATTATCTCATTACGACACTGGGATATACCATTTTCTTGGTTTATGACCAACTTAGAATCACCAAATATGTTTATTGACTTAACATCTAAGGCATAAGCAACCTAGAGACCCAATACGAGTGCTTCGTATTTAGAAATATCATTTGTACAATCAAAATCAAGTTTGAAATACAAATGCATAGGTTCCCCATCAAGTGGAATGAGGATAAAACCAGCCCCACCCCCACATTGACACTTAGAGCCACCAAAGAAGAGTGTCATTTGGTAAGCGGGTTTGCCTAGGGAAAGGGAAGTTATAGACTCATCTGGAAAGTCAAAGTTAGAGGGTTGATTCTCAAAAATAGGTGTGTCAACCAATTGGTCGCTAATAGTTTGGCCCTTGATGGACTTTTGATGGATGAATTCAATGTTGAGGTCAGCTAAAATCATAAGCTAGTGTGCGGCACATTGATTTTGACAAGGTTTGGCATACATGTAGTGTAATGGGTCAGTATTAGTAATGACAAAGGTTTTGTGGTTGAGTAGGTAATGGAGGAGTTTGGTGGCAATGAAAACTAAGGCTAGGAATTTTTTTTTGGATTAGGTATATCTAGTTTCGTAGTCAAGAAGGGTATGTGTTATGTAATAAACCACTTACACTCGGTGTTGGTAATTGCCATGAGTGAGCATTGCACCTAGAGAATGGTCGGTGGTGGAAATATATAGGTAGAAGGGCTGGTCAACCTTAGGAGGAATGAGCCTTGGTTTTGAAGGAGGTATTATTTCAAGGCTTTGAAGACTTTATGGAATTCATCATCCCATTTGAATGAAACATCTTTCTTGAGAAGATGATGAAATGGTTGATAGTGGTCGGAAAGTTGTGAGATAAAATGACGAATTGATTTCAACTTTCATTGTAGGTGAAGTTGATGGAGATTAGTGGGTGGTGGAATTTCAAGGATAGCCTTGAATTTAGCAGGATCGATTTCTATGCCACGTAAAGAAATGATGAAACCTAGGAGTTTCCTAGAAAATACCGCAAAGATGCACTTTTTGGTTGAAGACACACAATACTTAATGAGGCATTCAAAGATGACTTTAAGAATGGGAAGGTGTTTGGTTCGATGCTTGGATTTGGAAAAAAATCATCTACGTAATCCTCCAATATGTGATGCATGATGTCATGGAAGATGTAATTCATGGCTTGCTTAATATGTAGCACTAGCATTTTTAGGACAAAGGGTGTGACTCGATAGCAAAAATTCCCCAAGGGGTAATGAAGGTAGTCTTGTGTTGATCCTCGGGAGCTAGTAATATTTAATTGTAGCTTCGAGAATATTTCCATGAGTGATAACATTTCATAGCCAGCAAAGTGAGATCAACTATTTGGTCAATGCCTAGTAGTGGGAAATCATCTTTGGGACAGGTGAGGTTGAGGTCATAGAAATATGTGAAAATGCAGAGTCTCCATGTTGCTTTCATGACAGGAACAATGTTAGAAATCCATTGGGGATAATCAATGGGTAGAATGAACGAAACTAAGAGAAGGCATCAAGCTCTTCTTTGAGGACAAGAGACATGCAAGGATGCATTTTCCGCAGCTTTTGTTTAATGGGTTTTACATCGGAATGGTTAAGATATTGTGAACCATGATTTTGGCTCAATACCAAGCATATTGACATAAGACCAAAAAAATGTGTTGCTATGGTCCCAAAGGAAAGAGGTGAAGGATTCCTATTCGGTAGAATGTGTGGGTCATAGTGAGTATTAATATTGATTTCGATGGTCGATTCATTAAACATAGTTTGCTTCTCACAGATAACGACCGGTGAATATAAGAGTCTTCTCGCACCAAGGTAGGTGAGGATGGACTCATTATCCTGACATTGAACAACATTAATTAAAGGCGTATCATCATCGATCATGTCAGGATAGAAGAATGGCAGGGAAGAGGGAGTCTCACAATTGTGTTGATAGGTCAACTATCCTAAGGAAATGGTGATTATGAAAAAAAAGTTAGGAGGAATAGATTCAGGATCTATGGACTTCATGGGTGAAGATGGTAATGTGGGTGAATGAGAGGGGGAAGATTTCTTATCCTAGATAAGGTTGATGTGAACCTTCTTAGAGGATGGAGCATCAAAACTAATGCCACTACGGTCATTATGTTTATGAGAGGTACATGAAATGATAGTATGGTGGCCTTGTTCATAAAATCAAGCCAAATCCTTTCCATATGCACTAGTGGAGGAAAGTGTGAGTGAAGCGGTGGTTAGTGAGGGAGTGTAGGTTAGATGAAAATGGTTGGGTTTGGGATGGAGGTTCGGGTTTATAGGTGGCCATATCAACTCCCCATACATTAGGTTGGTGCAAAGGTGGGGAGGTCCATAAGGGAAAATGTCACCAATGTGGATGTCATAACTGGGGTGTTGACGTAGATTTCCATAGTCTTATGGGGTGAGGAAGTTATGGATATTGTATAAGTGGTATTCCCTAGAGTAAGGCTTGAAAAACACCTTCTAAGGGATCGTAGTTGGTATGCGGTAGCGGGTATAGATGGCTTGCTAGATTAAGGGGAAACAACAACATCGATGATAGAGGTTATAGCTACAGTGGGGATAGTGAGGTTAGATGCAATGAGAACTAGTGGAAATTTTGGTTAATGGGCTCATGGGTGAAGGTGAAGTGGTGACGGTGGCGGATTCCTTGACCGGTACAAGCACATAATTGGGTTGATATAGCATGTTACAGTTCTTGAAAGGTGAGGGGTCTACAGGGATTGTGTAATTATGTCCCTCGTGTTCAAATTTTAGGCATCGATGTAAATTCGAAGGGACACAACCCATAACATGGATCCAAGGTCAGCCAAGCAACAAGTTATACTGGAACTCCCCTTCTAGGACATAGAAAATTTTTGAGATGGTGCGGGGACCTACGTGGACATGGAGAACAATGATACTTAGGGTAGAGGTCATGGCGTCATTATAGGAATGCAACATAACATGGTTACCATGCATGAAATTGGTAGGTATTTACATTTGGTCATACGCATGGGATGAGATGATGTTAATACTAGCACCACCATCGATCATAACGCGTCATATACATATATTATCGATAAAGATGGATATTAAAAGAGTGGGGTCAAGATCATCAGACCTTTGGAAGGGAGGGATATCTTCATCTAAAAAGCTGAGGGTGGCAACTTGGTGAGTGGATGGAGGTGTAGAGGAAGGTGAAGACCTAGTGAGAGAGGCTATGTAGTGAGGGGTAATGATCGAGGCTATGGGTGTGGGGTTGTTTGGTAAGACTTCGATAGATTGAATGACCTCCATTAGGGCTTGACGATGTGGCTCTGAGGTTTGGATGAGGTCGTATAAAGACATTTTGAGGGGGGATTGGTGTAGATGTTTTAGCATTGTATGATGTGTAACCCTATCTAAAATAGGATATGTAGGACCTTGAATGATGACTTTGGGTGTGGGTGCAGATGCTATGTTGGGTATAGGGTTGGTTGATGGGCTAGTTGCTTTCTCCTTTCCCTTGTCTTTATGAGCATGAGTGGAAATGTTGATCATGTTAATCTAAGGAGTGGTGGATGAAGATGGTGTGTCATAGAAGGTATAGATGCATGAGGGAGAAAACCCTAGTGGTGGATACAATCCTTGAGAAATGAGTAGGGTGGATTGGAATTTTGGTGGTGGTTTGGCCAACTCTCTTATACGAACCATGTTTCTCTCAAATCTTAGGGATGGATCAAAGAGTTGTGGGGGTGGACATATTGGTCACTAATTAGGTAATGGGAGGAGATCTGTGGAATTGGTGAAGGTGAAATGGGGTCCTGTGACGTCGGAAAAGTGAGCAGTGAGCGTGGGAATCAACACGTGACTCTTCCGCTGCACCCGACCTCCCGAGGTCATGCGAGACAGCCGGTGGGGGTAGAATGCGCAGACAAACTAGTCAAGAAATCTAATGTCTTGGACACGCACTAATGGTATTTGCGAATCTAAGGCAAAGAAGGCCCTTCTAACTTGGACTGGTGTGATAGATCGATCAGCGAGGATGACTGCTCGAAGGCTCCAATCAATATCGAGCTCTGGCGTGATTCGATCTATGGGTTGTGGGATGCGTGGAAAATGACCCGGGATGGTTTCGTGTATTTCTCCTGATAGGGTCATATGGTAAATATGGTCGATTCTATGGACGATTCTCTGGCCTAGTCCAAAATTCTCTAGCTTTGTTAGCTGTTGTGTCTAGTAGGGATAACTGTTGAATGATGAGAGGTGGAATCGGAGTAGACTGAAATACTAATGTACGAAGGCCAGTGTTTATATCTAACTGACTCGTGGGTTCGTTGGGCTGTGGGATCTGGGGATCACAACCATAGACTCTTGGTTGTTGCGGTCCCGTTATGGTCATACGGGAGATCAAGTTCTGATCCCTAGCATCCAGTAGTCGTAAGCCTTTTCAGCTTCTACGTTTAGAATCAGCAATTGTGCGATTTTCTCAGAATACCTCACAGGTGTTCTAGCGACTTGGATTCTTAAGCTGGTATCTATATCTACTAGGGTGTCTCCAGCGTCTGGCTGTGGAACTAAAGGATCGCACCCGAATATTTGTTCTCTTTCAAATCCTTCTACAGTCATGCGGATGTTTTCTAGGATAACCTGTAGTTTGGCTGATTTGACCAAAACAGATGTGCTTGGTCGTCTTCGATATTTAACCCTCTCAACTGTGACCTGATCTGTTGGAAGTCTGTTGTTGTTTGGAAGACTTGTATCCTAAGGTTTTGGTCAATATCAGTTATTGCCACTACGGTATTGGGCTGGGGCACAATTGGCTCGAAAATGTATTCCCTGGGCTCCCTAGGTCCCGTGATTGTCATGCAAAAAGCAGTAATGAAACAAACAGTAATAAAGTAAAATCTAAATACACTTCTAACATATATAATTTCTTTTTTTGTATTTTCTGGCAATTTATAAGAAAGCAGCTATTTAAAATATTTAGAATTGATAACTAAACTAACAACGTAAAACAAACACAATAGCCGAGTGTAGCTATTTGTCTGTGCGATTTCGTATATCTATTCTAAATAAGGAAATAACTAATCTATCTGCAAGATTCTTCGATCCTACCTCAGAAGTGAGGAATGAATCATAGTTTCTCAGAAACTATCAATCCCCACAACTTCCCTGGCAATATCGAGAATGGAAATAACTTAAATAAAGCGATTAACTACTTTATTTGATAAGTTCTAACTAAAACTTTGAAAGATGGAACCTGGATTTCGCAGAACAGTGGCGAATCCGACGGTGTGTGTGTTCTTGTCCCCTCAGTATGATCTCCACGTTCTTTGTGCTCACGTGAATCCAGAAAAGCGTGGAATGCTTGCATCAACAGGAATAAGTATTTGGATCAATGGACAGCCTTTGGAATGCAGACAGAATAGAGTGCGGATAGGAGAGGGATGGCGCAAGAGTACAGAGCTTGGCCTATACAATTCCTAGCGGGGTCTACTGCGAATCGTGCAACAAAAGTATCCAGAACCTGAAACTAGTCTGTATGAAGAGCAAAACCTGCAACTTCAATGGCTGCCTTAGACTATTCTACTCCAAAACAGTAATGCTGTTTGCACAAGTTGGATCTGTGGCTTACCAACAGTAACACAAAGCTAAAACAAACCTGTAACAACCTATGCTACCAATCTTAAGCAAGCTAAAAGACCATAGCACTGAAACATGAAAATTGGAGTTAAAAATGGTGGCTCAAATAATGTTTGCACTTGCACAAGTTGGATATGTGGCTTACCAGCTGCAACACAATACTAGCCAAAGCACTCAATGAGAAATCTAAGAATTCTAAGCAAAAGAAAACTAGATCTCGCAACAAGAAATTCAAAACAAACTTTGGAGCAAAATTCGAGCTAAATTCAGGGGCCATTTGCATGTGCACAAACCATGCATTTATAGGAATCCAAACATGCAGAGATCAAATCCAAACTGAACTCCTAAACATTAAACAAAAGAAAAACACTATTCCAGGGGACCAAAAACATAAATGCGTGCTCAAGTCGGCAAGAAAAGCTGGTAAAGCGTTGATATTTCACGCGGGTCGCGTCAAAAGAACGTTCTGGAAAACGCGCACAGGACCGCCGCCCTGCTCAGGGCGGCGGTTACAGGACCGCCTCCCTGATCAGGGCGGCGGTCACGAGACCGCCTCCCTGCAGGGCGGCGGTTTCGTCACTGAAGGTCAAAAGGCCAAGGAAAGAGGAAAGAAAGGGAAAAACAAAGGGCGCGGGGGCAAAGCGAGGCATGCGGGATGTTAACGCATACTCCGAGGGCTTTTCCGGATCCCGAACACCTTGCGAGGAGACCTGTATCATCATTGGGGCACTTATTACACCGTTCCGCAGTACAGTACCTTACAATTTTGGGTACGTACATATTGCCCCCTCGGAGAAGCGTTTTAGCCATGAAGAGGCATAAAACGGTGGGTCCGAGCATGGCCGTCCCGAAATAGGAAGTGAGAAATTATACCTTACACGCCCGTGTGTTGAAATGACGCCGCTCCAAAATTCCCGCTACCTGCAAAATGAAAAGAGAACTCAAATGCAGATAGATACAATAATTTGAAAAATAAACGTTAAAATAATAGAGAAAGAGGACGTACCGTTTGTGCGAGGATAGAAACTTACCTCCGTCGGCGCTCCGAACCTGCGAAAAAGTCATTTTAAAACGAAACAGACGATATATATATGAAAGTGGGCCATTTTCCTATTCATTTGCGCGAGTCGATTTGATTGATTTTGAGCTCTGGGACCCACGGTGACGGTTTCTTACGCGAGTAGAGTCAAAACATCCGTAGTGAGATAGAGATCATGCCTCCACGAGCGGAACACCGACCTCAGCGATCACAGGTTGGTTTTCTTCCATTTTATATGTTTCCCTCTTCAAATTTGAAATGGCAAATTCTTTGCAATGGGGGGATTATTTTTGAAATTGTTAGGTTCAAAAGGTCCATCTAGGGGGGGCGCCTACTGGGTAGGCTTTGTTTTTAGTTAAAATGGTTATTTTTCGCATTTTTGGGACTTTTTAGGTTTAAAAACCCGCGCGGGTTTTCGGACCGCGACCGCCGCCCCGGACAGGGCGGCGGTTACACGACCGCCTCCCTGTACAGGGCGGCGGTCACGAGACCGCCGCCCTTAAGGCGGCGGTTACAAAACCGCCCCCCTGCTCAGGGCGGCGGTTTTGCACAGAATGCAAAAGAACCTTACTTAAAAGCTTTTGCTTGTATTTTTAGCATTTGTACGTGTTTTTATGCTTCTCTTGATGTTGTTTAGATACTAACTTACTCTTCCTTGTGTGTTTTTGGGTGTATGCAGGCAAAAGAGGAGTACATTAGATGGAGCCGGGAGCGAGAGTGTGACTGGCTGCCCGGGGTTTTGGATGCCCTCTCAGCAGATGAGGAGGACACATTGCAGAGGGCCGGTATATTACGTTTGTCGCGTGTGCCCCACGTTGCTCCATCCAGTCAGATTCTTTGTGACCTATTTTCATATTGGGACGCAGATCGGAACACCTTCCGACTGCCAGGGGTCCGTGGTGAGTGGACCATCACTTTGGAGGATGTTTATCGCATCCTGGGGGTCCCGATCATCGGGAGGAGACTCACACCGAGACAGTGGGTCCAGAGCACAGATTGCACAGTGGGCAGGTTATATGGGGGATGCAGCTATTTCACGGGGCCAAAGAAGGGAGTGAGAGTTAGATCCATTCCTTCTTTGCCCATCCCCGTATTTCGACAGGCCATCATGGGGATCCTTGCCTCGAGACTGATCGGGGACAAGGGAGGGGATACATTGTTATACTGCTGGGGCCCCATCATTGCACAGATAGAGGGACATGGCCGGAAATACGCCTGGGGCGCAGACATTTTGGGGACCACCTACCATGACTTATACAGGGTGGTCCGATTGCAGGGACAGTCTTTGAGCCACCCCACTCTAGTCATGAGTTGGGTGTATGAGCGTTTCATTCCGTATGGCAGAGGCGTGGCGGTGGCAGATCCCGGGGCGGTGAGGGCAGCCCGATGGTCAGGTATGTCAGTGCTCAGAGCACCTCACCAGCCAGTAGCCACCCTTACCACGGCAGACATGGAGGCTACACCGTACCAGCTTATGGCCGGTATATGGGGAGAGGAGACTACGACATTGATCTCCTGCTCCATCACAGGGCAGGTTATTGATCGTGTGGGCCGGGTAGAGGTACATCCCTTCGGCAGGGTTCCTCAGCAGTTTGGCCTCCCCTACGCGGCTATGCTTCCTCCAGTAGCACCCGTTTATAGATCAGTCCGAGAGGCTAGAGGGGGGCCTAGAGGCCGTGGTTGGACAGTGATTACCCCTGGCATTCCTATTGCAGCCAGAGGGATAGTTCGGGCCAGAGGGAGAGCTGGTGCGCCTCGGGCACCATTACTTCAGATTGCTGCAGGTCCTGCTCATAGCAGTGACGACCCTATAGATATTGACTCCGATTCTGAGGAGCACACAGAGGGAGGGTCAGAGGAGCAGACAGACGAGAGCGATCCTGAGTGGCATGATACTCAGGACATTTTGCGGGCAGAGAGAGAGGAGGAGAGTGCAGAGAGAGAGACCGTGGCCTCTGAGGAGCCACTCTCCCGAGGTCATGGTGGAGACGATGAGTCCGTTGCGGGGCGCCATGTTGCCCCAACTACAGGAGTAGCTCCTCAGTCGGCAGCGGCATCAGCAGCAGGTGCTGGCCCTGGCGACCCATCTTGGAGGCCTGGCGATCCGAGTAAGTTATCTTCTCCTCCTTTCAATGCTTGTTTTGTTTTAGGATTTGTTTTCGAATGTTAACTCTCCTTATATTTGCATTGTGTATACTTTAATCTTTTGCCTAGTTTCTAATTTGTTTTTCTTTCTTTGCTTTGCAGAGACTGTTGATGAGTGGCGGGATCTAATCCGTAGGGTTTGCGTCGATTCTTTGATGATCCCTATGGATAAGACCCGTACGGAGTTATCCGTGGATGCCGGAGAGCCCTCAGCAGCCGGCAGGCATACTGACGTCTTCGCTCCCGTTTGGCATGTGGCCAAGATGGTGTCAACTCTCCGTACAGAGTTGGCAGGCTATAGGACAGCCGAGCGTCTTATGAGGAGCCGCTCTCATGGCGAGACCACGACTGCCCCTAGGGACCCTGAGCCCTCCGTCCATTGAGCGCCTTGGGCGGCCGGAGTCCTGGCGAGGCGCGCACCTTCAGCGGGATCGCGCAGGGGTTGAGAGGCCACTTGGCTCTCTATATTTGTAGTTACATTCTTTTGTGTATTACGGGCTCTTTGAGCGTTTTGACCATGCCTTGCGCATGATGGCATTGTATATAAACTTGATTTATTTATATATATGCGTCGGTTTTGGATCAAAACTTGTCATTTGTATTCTACTTTCTTTATTTCCAACTGTTTTGTGTATACTACGATGTATGTTTTATGTGCTTTCTAGAATGTATGCAATGGAAAACAGATGATGCAAATGTTTGCTTTCTTTTTGTGTTTCATGATGCTGATACATGATATTGTAGATATATTGTGATCTTAAATCTTAGTTTCTGTGGGCAATTTGGATACCTCATGATTTGTTTTGGCAAAATGATGAAAAATAACCAGTATGATGAACAGATTAACTTGCCCCACTCCTAACTCCACGCAACTAGTAAGATGCGAGGGCTCATCACCAAGAGCCAAGAAGGGCGCAAGTTATGAAATATGGTGAAATGATAGTGATAAAAGACAGGCGAAGCTTTGGTGGAACCAAGTTAAGAACTACAAGCTTACTCTACCTGAATGACTTCATAGTTTTGGGTGCGACTTGCTTTGCGGTTTATCCAGACTTAGACCCGTAGATGGCCACATAGTAGACAAAATCTGGGTTTTTAGGATTTTTAACTCTCTTGGAATTTTGATCATCTGATTTATTCGTTTATTGACTCAAAGTTTGAATTGATTGTTTATGACTTTTTAACATTCACTTTGTTTAGAGGACCCCCTACACTTTGCCCCATGCTACTTGTAAGAAGCATGGGTTTATCACCGTGGGCAAGGCATAGGCGAGTAAGGGCATTTCCATCCTTTCCCAACCCTACGTCACTAGTAAGAGACGCAAGCTCATCACCGAAGGTTGGTGGGGCAAGGAAATGTGTAAAATAAAATTTTCTGTTTCAATCACTTCTTGACTTGTTTATCTGAGTAAACTGTCAATATATGCTTATTTCCAAAGAGATGCGTATATGGGATAGATGTGACACCATGAAGCTTCTAGAATAGACCATAGGCAAGACACCTATCCTAAGAAGAAATCAAAGCGAGAACAAACTTGCAGATCTTGGTATGGTTACCATTAGGACTTCGTCATGTCTGAACTGTTTGATAAAAGATTCTGAAGTGATTTGATAATGTTAAAGATGGAGAGATATGATTAAAGAACTTTATGCCAGAAACATCACGAGTTTGAAATAAATTGCTTTTGAGAATAGATTCCTTGATCATAATTTGTGTAAGAACAAGTGGACAAAATGATCCTAATTTGTATGAAAAATGCAATGTAGATAGTTATATAGGTAGCGTTAGCTGCTTACGCGTAGAAACGTTTGAGGTGGAGAGAATTGACTGTTTCGCCAAACTCCTCACCTTCTAGCGTACATAAGAGGTATGCACCATTTCCGTAGTCTTTTGTGACTTGGTATGGGCCCAACCATTTGGGCCGGAACTTCCTTCCTTCGCCGGTCTTCTTGTCGATCCGGCTATCTAACCTTAGAACTAGGTCACCTTCGTATATGTCACGTTCATAGACCTTCTTGTTGTATTGCCGGCACATCCGGTCGGCATAGACTCTATGTCGTTGTTCAGCATCTAACCTAGCTTCATCCAGGCTTTCTAATTGAGAAAGACGTGCTTCTCTGTAAGCGTCTTCATCCATGGATGGTAATGGGAAGTCGTCCTTAGGACATGCTTTGTTAATGTCCCGGAAATCTATGCAGATGCGTATCTTTCCATTTTTCTTGAGAACGGGAACGATGTTTGATACCCGTTGGGAGTAGTCAATTGGCTTAATGAATCCTACTTGAAGGAGTTTCATCACCTCCTCTTTTACCATGAGAGCTACTTTGGGTTTCATGGGTCTTGATTTCTGTTTAATAGGCTTTGCATCTGATCTAGTGACGAGGTTGTGCACCGCAATGTGGGGTGCGACTCCGGTCATCTCTTTGTAATTAAATGCAAATGCCTTCTGATGTTCTCTGAGAACCCGAGTATGTATCTCTACTTCCTCTGGGGTTAATGAAGAACCTAACTTTAAAACTCTTGGTTCATCTTCCGTTCCGATGTTGACATCGATTGTTTCTTCAATTAAAGAGGCATTACCCTCTTCGAACTCTGGTGGTGCCGGAGGTAGATCTATATCATCCCCGTTTTCCACCACGTATATATTAGGTTCTTTTTGCGAGGGAAGATTCGTTACGGGATTTCCGAAGTAGGAAGATGAATGCGGGATCAGGGATAAATCCAGCGTGTGATAGGAGAGATGTAATGCTGCAAGGGCATTTAAGTAATCCAAAGTAGCCGCATCATTTCCAACATGGTCTAGGATGGTAGATTCACTTCCGTTTGAAAGAGGATCCTTCATCGTTTTTATTAATGGTTCGTTACGAATGGATACCGTGAAATGAGTATCTTCTAGCTCATTGCTTGGAGTGAAGCGTGATGCCGAAGTTGCTATCGAATCGGCGAGAAGATTCTTCTCTCGTGGAATTGCTTCGATGGATATGAAGTTGAACGCTTTGCTTAAATCTAATACAGCGTTTTTGTAAAGTTGCAAGTGTTCGGCTTTAGTTTCATATACCTCTGAAACTTGGTTTGCAACTAATTGCGAGTCTCCTAAAACTCTGATATTATCGATACCAATTCTTTTGGCTAAGGTAAGGCCAAGGAGGAGGGCTTCGTATTCAGCGCCGTTGTTTGTACATTCAAAGTTTAATTTAAAAGAGAATGGGAGGACCTTCTCTTCGGGCGAGGTAAGAATTATACCTGCCCCCGCTCCATAACGGCATTTAGCTCCATCGAAATGGAGAGTCCAATACTTAGCTGGGAGTATGGATGTAGGTGTATCTGCTGTGTTTGCACACTCTACTTCTACCATACAGAGATCTTCTGCTGGTAAGGAACCAACACCTAAGGAAAATCCTATGCCTACTGAATCGAATGGTAAGAATATTGGTGAATCTTGTTCTATTAATTCAACGATCTTCGCAGTAGTCTCTAATGATACTGTCTCTTTAGTTTTACCTTTTGGAATTGTTTGGACTATGTTGGTAGTTTCAAGATCCGTTGTAGGTATCAACTTTTCCTCTGGCTTTGAGTCGGAGGGTTTGTTAAGTTGGTTTGTTGGCAGTTCGAATTCTGAGTGTACACCTGGTCTCTTCTTTAAATCAGCTAGGTGTACGTCAAATGGCTTTGGATCGCCTTTGGCTACAAATACCTTTCCCAGATGCAGGAATCTTACTTCTTGAAATAGCGTGGAAGGGATTGCCTTCATGCGGTGTATCCATGGTCGGCCGAGGATCATATTATAGTTAGTTTCCCGATCTATAATATAAAACTCAGTTAGGATTGTTTTAGGTCCTAAGGTGACTGGTAGTATTATAGTTCCTATCGATGTGGCTTTAAGGCTGTCGTAGCCTCTCAAGGTATTTCGTGTAGTAGAACAGTTTGTTTCTCCATATCCCAATTTTTGGAGAAAAGAGAAAGGAACTATGTTAACCGCAGCTCCGTCATCAACCATTGCCCGTTTTACATAGTTATTATAAACTTGTACTTGCAAGTGTAGGGCTGGATCACCTCGGCGTGCGATCTCAGCATCTGTAGGCATTTTACTTATTTCGAATATGAATTCGACATCCCTATCTGCTTGTCCTGGAGGATAAACATCAAAGTCTATATGATTTACTTGTGCTTCTGGTGGTGGAGTGATGCTAATTAAATGGCCCAAACCTAATGCCTCTAAAAGAGCAGCCCTGTGAGCAGGGGAATTCTTTAGTAAATCAAGGAATGAAATATGCGAGAAGGTTTTTGTTAGATCATTAATTAGATCGTAAGCACCCATAGGTTTTGTTACGGTTTGTTGGATGTTATCAGCTTCCGGAAGATGGCTTGGACTTGGTTGAGAGAAATACTCTCGTGTCCTCGTAATTGCTTCAACGGGTAAATCGGAATCTAACTCTACTAATCCAACTACCTTAGGTCGTGGTTGACTTCCTAGTTGTGGCGCAACTAACGGATTTAGCGAGGTTGAGGCCTCGTGATCGTTGTTTCCTGTTATTGCACCTTTGTTTGTTCCAGTTGGTTTCAACCTATCATTATCATGGTTTGGGAGTGGATCATTAAAGATCTTGAGAGGGGCGTTCTGAGGGGAAACTGCCCCTGCGAAGGTAGTTGCCGTTGGTGACGTAGGATCTGCTAAGAACATATCCATAAAAAATTGTTTTTGCTCATTTGGCAAGCGTTGCATGAATTTGTTGTAATCACGACACGTTCTAGTGTCATGCCCTTGAATTTTATGGAAACCACAATAAGAATTGGGATTATAATTCCCGTTTTGTTGGTTTGGTGTGTATTGTGGCCTAAAATTCCGGTCAAACTGTTGCCTATTAGGACCAAAGTTTTGGAATTGTTGTTTTTGGTTTTGACTTTGGTTTTGGTAACCAAATGAGTTTTGGCTTGGTCCTTGCATGGGATTTCGCCGTTGTTGTTGTTGTGGATTGTTAAAATCCACCGTATTAATCGTCGGGACAAAATTGTTGTTTCTTTGGTTGTTTGTTTGTGACGGAGTATTAACGATATTTACCCTCTTGGGCTGGTCAGTTACCCCGTCTGTTGTTACCCCACGATTTTTGTTAAGGATTTTGGGTCCTTGATTGACGCTTGTGGTGGTTGTAGTGTTTTGAGAAGAGGTGATTAACCTCCCGTTTGCTCCGTACGTCTTACGGCCGCTATCTATTGCTGCTTGATCAATTCGCAGAGCACTTTCAAGCACCTCGTCATAAGTCCTCAGTGGGAATTTTTGGACTTCTTCCTTCACTTCTCTGCTAAGAGAATGAAGGAATAAATCGCATAGCTCCATCTGATCCATGTTTGGAGCGCTTGCCGAGGAATAAAGGACTGTACGCCACCTTTGGATGAAATGGGCGACAGACTCGTTATGTTCTTGTTTGATGTGCAAGAACTCCCTGATTCCTGTCTTTAATAGTTTGTTCATGTCGAAGGCTTTGATGAATTCAGACACGAGTTGTTTGAACGAATGTATGGAAGCCTCAGGTATTCTGTAATACCAATCGAGGGCAATGCCTTCCAGCGTTTTGGGGAATATTTTAGCAACAACCCCATCCCATGGGAGTAATTCACGAATGGCGGTAGCGTAAGCTTTGATATGCGCATTCGGATCTCCTTCTCCTTTGTATTTGGGCAAATCGGGAAGAGGCCTTGGAAGCATAACGCTTCGTATGGCGAAATCTAAGGGCTCCTTTAAATATTCTGAATAAGTCCCTATCGCATATGTCTCAACCATTGATGGTGCCTGTGGTGGCGGAAGGGGTTGTTGATATGGCGTAACGTACGCGTTGGCAGGGGCATAAGGCAATCCCTGCATTTGAGTAAACATGCCGGGGGATGAGTACAAATCCCCTTGTGGTGATTTGGAGTACATATTTAAGTACGAAGGGGTACTATCCAGGAATGGATTGCTTTGTACTGGACCAAGAGGAACAGTGTTAGCGATTGTGGGTCTAGTTGGCACTTGTTGTGAATATTGAGGAGTCATACCCAGTGTGCCTACTCCTGTGAGGAGATCCACTTGGCTAGGATGGTGCGGAGGATTGGAATTCCCTGTTTGTATGATTTTTGAATTTTGACTTGCTTGGGCAAGTTCTAATCCTCTAACCTTTTCCATTAGATTTGAAATGACTTCGTTTGGTGAAGCCATGATATCGTGCCTTGGTGGCGTTTGTTGTATGTCCCGGTGTTGTATAGGCATGTGATAGCCTGTCATGAACTGATTGCTATCTTGCCAAGTTTCTCCAAGAATATTTCCTGTAGAGGTATTTTCTTGAAAATGGGTCTCAGGTTGTACTTGTAAACCTCCTATAGGTGGGTACATACCCCGGGAGCGTTGTTCACTCCTAGGATAAGGTATTGATTGTCCATCATCCAAGACCAAGTATGGATCCGATTGTCTACTAATATGTGGTCTGAGTAATACCTGAGGAGATGAAGCAGATTCTCCAGTCAATGTCATATTGTTTGAGCCTGAAGGCTCTGTTTGTGTTTGAGCAATTTGCTCCAACCCCTCTGTTTGAAAGGACGAGTTATATCTAGTCCTTGGTGTTTGTGTTGACAATTGGTTAGTTGAATAGTTGTCGCCCCACATTGAGAGTGAGGGTGATGATTGCCTATTCTGTTGGGCGTAGTATGCCTCAAGACCCAAGAGGGGTCTGCCGTATGCATCGAATCCCGACATATTCGGGGGGTATATGAATACCCGCAGAATAATGGGAAGGAGCGAAGGTGATTTGGAGAAGATAAAACTTCTCAAAGAGAAGGTGAAAGAATTGCTTGATTCACGTCGGGTTCACCAATTTTGTACGTCTAAAAGCGACGGTGAGCGTGGGAATCAACACGTGACTCTTCCGCGTTTACCCGACCTCCCGAGGTCGTGCCGAGACAGCCGGTGGGGGTAGAATGTGCAGACAAACTAGTTAGGCAGTCTAATGTCTTGGACACGCACTAATGGTATTTGTGAATCTAAGGCAAAGAAGGCCCTTCTAACTTGGACTGGTGTGATAGATCGATCAGCGAGGATGACTGCTCGAAGGCTCCAATCAATATCGAGCTCTGGCGTGATTCGATCTATGGGTTGTGGGATGCGTGGAAAATGACCCGGGATGGTTTCGTGTATTTCTCCTGATAGGGTCATATGGTAAATATGGTCGATTCTATGGACGATTCTCTGGCCTAGTCCAAAATTCTCTAGCTTTGTTAGCTGTTGTGTCTAGTAGGGATAACTGTTGAATGATGAGAGGTGGAATCGGAGTAGACTGAAATACTAATGTACGTAGGCCAGTGTTTATATCTAACTGACTCGTGGGTTCGTTGGGCTGTGGGATCTGGGGATCACAACCATAGACTCTTGGTTGTTGCGGTCCCGTTATGGTCATACGGGAGATCAAGTTCTGATCCCTAGTATCCGAGTAGTCGTAAGCCTTTTTTAAACTTCTACGTTTAGAATCAGCAATTGTGTGATTTTCTCGAGAATACCTCATGTGTTCTAGCGACTTGGATTCTTAAGCTGGTATCTATATCTACTAGGGTGTCTCCAGCGTCTGGCTGTGGAACTAAAGGATCGCACCCGAATATTTGTTCTCTTTCAAATCCTTCTACAGTCATGCGGATGTTTTCTAGGATAACCTGTAGTTTGGCTGATTTGACCAAAACAGATGTGCTTGGTCGTCTTCGATATTTAACCCTCTCAACTGTGACCTGATCTGTTGGAAGTCCGTTGTTGTTTGGAAGACTTGTATCCTAAGGTTTTGGTCAATATCAGTTATTGCCACTACGGTATTGGGCTGGGGCACAATTGGCTCGAAAATGTATTCCCTGGGCTCCCTGGGTCCCGTAATTGTCATGCAAAAGCGGAAATGAGACAAACTATAATAAAGTAAAAACTAAGTGTACTTCTAACATATATAATTTTTTTTGTATTTTCTGGCAATTTATAAGAAAGCAGCTATTTAAAATATTTAGAATTGATAACTAAACTAACAACGTAAAACAAACAAAATAATAGAGTGTAGCTATTTTGTCACGTGCAATTTCGTATATCTATTCTAAACAAGGAAATAACTAATCTATCTGCAAGATTCTTCGATCCTACCTCAGAAGTGAGGAATGAATCATAGTTTCTCAGAAACTATCAATCCCCACAACTTCCCTGGCAATATCGAGAATGGAAATAACTTAAATAAAGCGATTAACTACTTTATTTGATAAGTTCTAACTAAAACTTTGAAAGATGGAACCTGGATTTCGCAGAACAGTGGCGAATCCGACGGTGTGTGTGTTCTTGTCCCCTCAGTATGATCTCCACGTTCTTTGTGCTCACGTGAATCGTAAAAGCGTGGAATGCTTGCATCAGCGGGAATAAGTATTTGGATCAATGGACAGCCTTTGGAATGCAGACAGAATAGAGTGCGGATAGGAGAGGGATGGCGCAAGAGTACAGAGCTTGGCCTATACAATTCCTAGCGGGGTCTACTGCGAATCGTGCAACAAAAGTATCCAGAACCTGAAACTAGTCTGTATGAAGAGCAAAACCTGCAACTTCAATGGCTGCCTTAGACTATTCTACTCCAAAACAGTAATATTGTTTGCACAAGTTGGATCTGTGGCTTACCAACAGTAACACAAAGCTAAAACAAACCTGTAACAACCTATGCTACCAATCTTAAGCAAGCTAAAAGACCATAGCACTGAAACATGAAAATTGGAGTTAAAAATGGTGGCTCAAATAATGTTTGCACTTGCACAAGTTGGATATGTGGCTTACCAGCTGCAACACAATACTAGCCAAAGCACTCAATGAGAAATCTAAGAATTCTAAGCAAAAGAAAACTAGATCTACTGCAACAAGAAATTCAAAACAAACTTTGGAGCAAAATTCAGAGCTAAATTCAGGGGCCATTTGCATGTGCACAAACCATGCATTTATAGGAATCCAAACATGCAGAGATCAAATCCAAACTGAACTCCTAAACATTAAACAAAAGAAAAACACTATTCCAGGGGACCAAAAACATAAATGCGTGCTCAAGTCGGCAAGAAAAGCTGGTAAAGCGTTGATATTTCACGCGGGTCGCGTCAAAAGAACGTTCGAAAGCGCGCGCACGGGACCGCCGCCCGCTCGGGGCGGCGGTTCTGACCGCCTCCCGATCGGGCGGCGGTCATGAGACCGCCGCAGGGGCGGCGGTTTCGCCATCAAGGTCAAAAGGCCAAGGAAAGAGGAAAGAAAGGGAAAACAAAGGCGCGGGGCAAAGCGAGGCATACGGGATGTTAACGCATACTCAGGGCTTTTCCGGATCCCGAACACCTTGCGAGGAGACTGTATCATCATTGGGGCACTTATTACACCGTTCAGCGATGCAAAGATAAGTACCTTACAATTTTGGGTACGTACGGTCACCCGTCAATATACTTTTCCCTATAATAAGGCGTCCACTATCTAAAGTTACTTGTTAGCATCAACACGCCCTTGTCGTGCATCAACTGCTATGCCCAAGTCGCGCGTCCAAAACTTCCCTTTCATGCCGCACGTCAACACTACCCTTATCATGCATCAATACTTCCCTTGTCACACGTCAACACTTTGCCCTTGTCATGCATCTGCAATAACTCTTTGTCACGCATTAACAATTTCCCTGTCGCATTTCAACAATGAACCCTTATAAAGCTAACGTGTAATCTCTCGGTGCTTAAGGGTATGCGAGTTCAAATTTCATAGTATGGGTAATTTGGTAAGCTACTTGAGGTATACTTACCCAACGAATCACCTAGGTTTTTATAGGAGATGTTTTCAAATGAAGGTGAAGCCGACCCCCCAAAAAAATATAATATATATTTTAGGTGAATAGGACACGACCCACTCGAATAATTCACGTTTTCAAATTTTCCTAAAATGAAATTTTCACCATATTAAGAGTATTCACGCTAAAATTATCACTTGGTCTTGTTTGTCTAATTTTTCATTAGGGTCAAAATCAAATAAAAACTACTTATAGATTCTTTGACATTTTTTTATAACTCTAACATACTAATGGGTGTTCTATGTGCAACACCTATTTTGCAAAAGCATTACATGTTTCCATGACTACTTGTTTCTTTTACTTGTTTTCCTTATTTTCCATTATATGTGGGCTTTTACCTTTGCTTTGTGTGCACACTTTTCTTCTATTTGCAGCCATGATGGCCTTGTGTGTCTTGCGACATCATGAGTGATGTCTATTTTTCAAACCTTCTTTGTGTGGTTTGTTTGTTTTCTTGCATGTTTAAACTAATTTGTTTAGTAGTTACTTATTGGTACCCAAATTTGTTCTCCTTTTGGTCAGAGAGAAACATCAGAGATATGGCATGAAGCTTGAAGCTAGATAGATCATTATGTGTGTTGTTTTGTATCTACGTGGATGTGATCTAACCGGCACTCAGATTCATGGAGAGATGGATAACACTTTGAAAGGATTTGATCTGACCCTCACTATTTTAGGTTGTGCTTTTCAACCAAGGTAAGAGAACCTATATTGTAACCCCTAAATGGTGAAGGAGATGAAAATATCCCTCAATGTATGCAAATAGTATGAAAAGGCCTTGGGAAAATATGATCAACACTCCAAATCTAACTTTCACAAGTTGTCACTCCTAGATTATGGAGATATTTTCAATGCAAGGCAAGGGTTACTGGAGACATTATATGATCCTGATTTGCTTTGTGCATTTTTGTAAAGGGATTGTATTCTTTTGTTGACACACAATGCAATGCAGGGGTAGTATGGGGTAGGATTAGTTTGTTTGAATGAATTTTGGTGGGGTATTGACAAGACAAATTGGGATATATCAGATCTTTGACAACCTCTACAATACTTGAACAACTATCAGATAAAACACTTCAAATCATCAGGATGTTCTTTCAACTAGAAGAGGCATAAATGGAAGCCCTAGGTTGCACTCTTCACACAATCTTTGAAGACTCACCACAAAATCTTGAAGTAAAGAACTCAATTAAACACAAAAATCCTTGATCAAACCATGCCTAAGGTGCCCCCAAAGGCTTACAAGCAATCTCTACAGTCAAGGAAGGTAAAGTGTTTTTAAATTTGTTTATCTCTTTATCGGATGAAGGCTCTTTGAACATGAGATTGAAAGCTGCCACTAAACTATCAACAAGAAATAGAAATTCTATGTGATTTATAAAGAATTTCAATGCAAGATTGCAACAAGAACAATGAAAACTATTTATAGGGATTTAAAAATGATCAAAGACATCATATTGCCTAGAAAAACAGAGATTAACTCAAAATCTTGTTAGATTCATTAGCAGGGGAGAGTTTCATGAACAATCTCAGAGTTGTGTGATGGCTATACACTTGTAACCAAACACATACATGAAGATCCAACACAAAAGAAATTATTTTGGTTCTTTGGTGGGTTTCTCAGAAAAAATGAAATTTCTCTTAGAATTTTCTCGTGATTTTTAACTTCCCCCTTTTCATTTCTCAAAAATGCATTATATATCTCTTGCCACATTTGATCCTTCTTTCCCAAGAAAAGAATATGCCAAGGGATCAATTCTGTTACAACAATTCTTCATGATTCAATGAAAATGACATTTAACAAATTTGCAACGAGAGAGTTGCTAGGTGTTTCTAAAATGGTGAATCATTACAAATATCTAGATCATTATCCTTCCTAGAGGCACGTTTTTCATCATCAAGGCATGCAGATGCCTTTCCATTCATCATTTCACCTTTTTACCCTTTAAAATTACCTCTGTAACTTTTAATTTGACATTTCACGTGTTTGCTCGGGATGGGGCAAAAATTACTTCAAAAACATCTCAAATCAAAATATTGAGTCATGAAACCGATTCCAATGTTCCTAGAAGGCAAAAATGACCTGAATTCACCAAAAATTTGATGAAAAAAGATGTAAAATTCACATCTCCAAGCTTCTTGGAGAAAAAATGGCAGCAAAAAAATGAAAGTGCATAGTTTCCCTTGATCTGCTCTTTGTCCTTCAATCTGGGCCCTCCATGTGTCAAAAAAAAATTGGGATTGAATTTGGGATCATTTTTGACTTTTCCACATTTTTTGAAAAAATAGAAAATTTTGACCTTTTTCTTCGCCCCTCCGCCCTTGAGTTTTGGTGATGACACGTGGCACATGGTGGGTCCCATTGGGATCATGCTTCAATTCTACACATTTTTACCTTTTTGAAAAATTAGGAAATTTTCACTTTTTGCCCCATGGGAACGATTTCTCCCTCACCACGTGTCGCTCGATGATTCGCTCGCAAGACATGTCTCTCAAATTTCCATTCTAAGTCCCTTTACAAATTTGGAACAAATTTCCCTTTCTTGCCATCCCGCACTTCCTTCTGACTCTTTTGGACACGTGTCCACCTGAGATTGGCCATGGGGCTGCGCTTCAAAATTTCACCTTAGGCCTTTTTGACAAAAAGGGAAAAAGTTCCCTTTTCCTTCCGCGGCCCGCACTTCCATTTTTGGTTTAGAAGCTACGTGTCCACCTCTGATTCACTAGTAGAGTTTTGGCCCAAAATATAACTTTAATCCCTTTGAAGTTAAAACTTCAAAGTCACCAAGAAATCCACCCCCATTCTGACTTTTCCTGGACACACGTGTCCACCTGTGATTGGTCATGGGGCTGCGCTTCAAGATTTCACTTTAATATTTTTTGCTTCTAAAGGCAAAAAAAAAACCTCCGCCATTTGTGCCTCCTCGACCTTTACTTTTTCTACGTGTCCTCCTCTAATTAGAACGGGGCTAAAACTGATTTTGAAACTTTAGAAAAATAGAGCTAAAAAACTCTAAGTCCCCCATCGGCCCGCTCCTCCCTTTTTGGTCTTTTAGGACACGTGTCCACTCCCGATTGGTTGTGGGGCTTCGGACCATTTTGTGACTTTAAAATTTTTACAAAATAAAGTTTAAAACTTAAAGGGAATCCGACCACCCGCCATCCCTAGGCTAATTAGAAATTGCGACTAGGAAAATTTGGAAAAATGGGGCCCCTGGGCTTGAAAATGCCCCATTTGCCAAAAAGGCAAAAAGATAAGTTATAACACTTCTGCATTACCTTAGCCAATTAGAACCCGCCATGTACCCTCTGATATCTTAACAACTATTTGACAACTAAAATACGCCTGTCTGACCGTCAAAAACACAGAATTTTTCCAGTTGTGCCCAAATTTGATTTTTTCTTCGTGGGTGAAGGATTTTTTTGATCAAAGGGAAAATGGAAGGAGTTTTTAAACATTTTATGACCATGGGGAGGGGTTTTTTGAGGGTAGATATGTATGAATCAATCATTTTTAAGCTTTCACGATTGGAGGAATGGAAAAACATGACATAGCCCGTAGATTTGGAAAAATTAGGGCATAAAACATGGAAAACTTGGGGATTTATTTCAAATGGGGCATGTCAAATGATTTTCAAATGGACTAAGGCATGGGAACAGAGGCAACAACTTCATTTTACCCATTCAAACTATAGAAAACATTTTAGGAAAGGCATTTAGGGAAAGGAAGAGGTTCAAAATGGACACCAACATCGGCTCCTACTCGGGGATGGGCACTCCCAGTGAGTGCCACAAGAACAATAAGTAGACCAAGTGCCAAACAATCCATTGGGAAAAGGAGTCATGATCCAAAATCACCAAAAACCAGCTGAGAACCCGACAAAAATGGCTGCCACACAGCAAGGCAAACCACAAACTGACAAAACTCTAAAAATAGAGTGAAAAACCAAAACAATATACACTTTGTACAAGTTGTGCATACCTCAAATTTGGGGATTAATCCAAGAAATGATTCAGATACCTTCCATTAACAAGAAGTTCAAGAAATTCCCCATTTAAATCCTTGAGAAAAAAAGTATTCTCACCAATTTTGATATTAATGGAGTAAGGGCCCATCCATAATGCATCAAATTTTCCATGTTTTCCCTTATCCTCATTCTGCTATCCCATAACAAAACCAAATCTCCAATATTAAAGGTCATAGGAGTGACCTTCTTATCAAAAAAATTTCAACTTCTCTCTAAATCTGACATGCCTTTGGTGAGATGCTCTTCTCTCCTCATCAAGCTCAACAATCTGATTAATCCTTGCTTCATATGGATTGACCTCTTGATCTTCAAGTTGTTGAACAAACTGAAATGAAGATAATTACAGATGTAAGGGCAGTAAAGCTTGAGTTCCATACACTAACTCAAATGGGCTCTTACCAGTAGCTCTCTTGGCAGTGATTCTATCAGCCCAAACTACAAATTTCAGTTGTTCACCCCATTTTCTCTTGTTCAATTCCAAGGTCCTCGAATGATCTTTAACAAATTCTTATTGCTAGACTCAGCTTGCCCATTCCCTTGGGGGTTATAATTTGAAGAATAAGTTAGATTGGTTCCATATTCCTTGCACATTTCCATCAAAGGTTTAGCTCTAAAACACATGGCATTATCAGCCACAATCTTGACTGGTACACCAAATCTGCATATGATATTATTCAGCAAGAAGTCCATAACAACTTGGTGTGTTTCTTTCCTAGTGGAGATTTCCTCTACCCACTTTGTAAAATAATCAGTGGCTATAAGAATCCACTTATGGCCAGCACTAGAAGGATCTGAAATCTCACCAATGAAGTCCATTCCCCATTGTTTGAAAGGAGCTTCAATTGATACAGGATAAAGGAAGGGAGCTTGAAGCTTTCATTCTTCCAGAGAAATGTTGCAACTTTCACATTTTCTAATCAACATGGTTGCATCTTTGAAAAGAGTAGGCCACTAATAACCAGCTCTCAAAACCTTGTGTGTTGTAACCCTTCTAGCAAAGTGCCCCCACAAACTCCCCCATGGAAATCAACAATTACTTTGGGAGCTTCATCTTTAGTTACACACTTTAAGAGGACACCTTCAGGGTTCTTCCAAGCCAACCCAAAGTCAGTGATGATGTATTTCTGAGAAGCTAGCTTGAGGGATCTTTTCTGATTTTTATTTAAATGATCAAGACAGCAAAGGTTTATGAGGTAAAATATTATATCCTTGTACCACTCAGAACTTACCAATTTCCCAAGAACATCTTCCCTTTCTTCTTCTACTTCATTCACTTCCATAGTCTGTAGGTTGCTCTCAGCCATGAGCTTAGCAAGACCCAAACCTCTTACTAGCTTTGTGGTTTGGATGTCCATATCATACTCCTACAGTTTGTTCACCCATCTACATATTTTACTTGAGATCTCCATCTCTGATAAGATGTCTTTTACCATGGTGTGGGGAACATAAGCAACAAATTTTGAACTTAAAATATAAGGCTTGAAAACCTTTGTTGCTTTCACCAAGGAAAATACTTATTTTTCCATGATTGTATACTTTAACTCAGCTAGCTTGTAAAGCCTTGCTAAAGAAGGAAATAGGCCTCTCAACCCCATCTTCATCCTTTTGGAGAAAAATAGATGCAATAGTATTTTCAGAAGCAAAGGAGAAGATTTGGAAAGGCTTCTTGTAATTTGGAGCTGCCAAGACAGGTGCATGTTTAAGTGCCTCTTTGATTCCTTCAAAATCCTGAATAGTAGCCTCTTCCCATTTGATAACTTGATCTTTCTTTAACATGCATGTGATAGGAAGAGTTAACTCAGCAAAATTGGACACAAACCTTCTAATGAAATTGATTTTCCCAAAGAAAGATTGGATGCCCTTCTTTGTTCTTGGAATTGGCACCTTGTTGATTGCTTCTATTCTCTTAGGGTCAATCATGACACTAGACTTTGAAACAATATGACCAAGCAGTAACTTGGCCTTTTGCACCCCAAAGTGACACTTCTTTGGATTGAGAGAGATCCCAAACTCTCTACATCTGATCAACATCCTTTCCAAATGCTGCAAGTGATCTTTTCTGCTCTTTGAAAATACAGTCACATCATCCTGATAAACTGCAATGAAGTCATTTATATAACCAGAAAAAGCAACATCCATTGCTCTTTGGAAGGTAGCCCCAACATTCATGAGACCAAAAGGCATTCTCACATAAACATATGTTCCCCAAGGAGTGGTAAAGGTAGTTTTAAATCTTTCTGACTCCTTGACAACAACTTGATTGTAGCCAGAGAAATCATCAAGGTGGAAAACAATTAGAGATCCATTACTAAGCTGTAGCATGTTCTCCATGTTTGGAAAAGGATAATTGTCTTTTAATGAAGCTCTATTCAGGTTTCTAAAGTCTACACAAAGTCTGATATCTCCATTCTTCTTTCTGACTAGCACAAGGTTTGTAACCCAAGATGAATACCTTGTGGGCTGAATGATCCCTCCCTCCTTCAGTTTCTTCAATTCACCTTGCATTTTCATGGAGAGGAGTGGATTAATTGGCCTTTTCTTTGTTTGAATGGTTTGGCATTTGTTTCAAGAGGAATCTCATGTTGAAACAAGTCTTCTCTATATGCTTTCAGCTCTGAATATGACCAGGCAAGGTAGTCTTGATATTGTTTCAACAATTAAAGATAGGACTATTTTTCTTCCTTGCTTAAACTGCTACCCAACCAAACTTTTCTTGGTTTTTCCTTTGTTCCCAAGTCATGCTCTTCCATGTTCCTTAAGGTAGACATGTTTCTATTGATGATGCAATCAACATTGTTAAACTTAGGCTCAAGAGCAATAAGGCCTCTAGGAATGGTGTTAGTTTTCAATTAGATAATATATTTCCAAACAAAGTCTCTCTTCCTTTAGTCATACACACCATTGGTTCCCAATCAATATGTTGATCTACAAAATCACCTTGATTTTTCAAGAACCTTTGCACTTGAGAATCATCATCAAACACTTGTCAATGCTTGATGTTGTCAGGGACAGCTAGCCTAGTCAACACTTCAACATTGTACTCATAATAAGGTGAAATGGTGCAAACTCCAAATCTTGACCCCAACACTACCAATTTTTCAATTTTTAGTAGCAAGCATTCAAACTTCTTTCATGGTGCATAATATTGAAGGAATCAAACATCTCAACTAGATCCCAAACTGCATGCTTATACTGCTTCATCCGCTGATTTTTTGTAGCATATAAGTTTTCTTATTTGTTTGACAACTAGCTCTGAATCTCCCTTTGCAATGATGTCCTTGACACCATACTTCCATGTAATTCTCAGACCCAACAACAAGGCTTCATACTCAAGCAATGTTGTTAGTACATTCAAAATTAATCTTGAAGAAAAAACAAATTCTTCCAAGCTAGGAGAAATCAAAATTACACCAGCACCATTTCCAAATTTGGAGCAAGCTCCATCAAATAGCAAGGTCCAAGGAGAACATACCTGCTAAAGGAACTTTGACTGATCCATTTTGTGTTCTTTTCCATCATCAAAACCAATAAAATTATCAGCATCAACATCAGTAAATAGTACTTCATAAGTAGCATTGTTTGAGTCCTCAATTAGATGTAGCATTTTTTTTCTCCATAGAGCTTGAATATGCTTCCCTCAATGGGAATGGTGGCAAAAGAAATATCCATTTGGACACTCCCTCCAACACTTACAGCCCACTTTCTTGACAAAATCATACCCCATTTGGCAAGGCAATCAATAATCACAACATCCAATTTTAAATTCCTCCCGGGATAAGATGTAAGCTGCACAACCAAACCTTTTACACAACCAACTACCAGAACTTCTCTTGAGTCCATGGTAGTACATTTTCCATAGGCTGATGTCTACTTTGATATTGATATCCATGACTTCTAGAGGCACGACATTTCATGATGCAGAATCAAACATACAATTGTGAAGTAACTTATCCTTTATGATCAAAGTTGTGAAGAATGGATCAACATTCAATTGGGAATCAACCAAAGATGTCCCCAAATATACCTCAGGTGTTTCTCTAAGATCTTCTACTACTGGTGGTGTTTCAAGGTCAGCAATTATTTGAGGAGGAGTCTCAACAACATTTACATTTCTTCATGGAGTATTCTTCTCTTCTTTGATCCCAAGTACTCAAATTCTCTCTTCTTATGCTCAAGAATTCTAAGCAACTCAATCATTAGAACACTCACTTTGATTTGGCTCAATACATGGGCTATGTCATAGGGGACACTCTTTGGCAAAACAACATTGAAAGGGAGACAAGAAGATTCATTAGATGGAAATGGATTCTTGGTAGCTTGGGCATGAGGAGGAGGACCGTAATTTTTTGCTTGGGACATAGTAGAGCTTTTGGCAGCAGTGCTTCTCTCCTAGGAGCTTCTTTTGGAATGCTTGTGAGTAAGGGTGTTTTAGGTTTGGCTTGAGGTGAAAATCCCTTAACAACTTTTCTTCTAGTGTTATAGTCTTTCTCTTGAGCTACAACAACATTCATCAACAATTATCTATCTTCCTTGAAGGGATAGAACCATCATACTTCTTAATCATCAAATTTCTTAAGTATTCAAAGTCATTGTTAGGAATTTCAAAATCTTGCACTACATCAACTTCAAGAGTATGAGGGGGAAGAAATACTTGTACCCATTTGATGTAATCCCAAAAGGTTGCAGTAGTCCTAGCACTTATTACTTCAGTAGATGTTACTCCTCCTTGTGAGCTTGAAGAACAACCCACCATGTAAATATCATCATCAGTACCATAATCATTATTAATTTCACCTTCTTGTTAGTCTTCTTCACATGGAGGATGGGGTAGAAAACACCTATCACACCAATCAATATCAGCAACTTCTTCAACAACAACAACCCTAGTAGTTAAGAGATTAGGTAGCACTCTTCCTTCACGCGCATGAGGATGTCTATTTGCAAACCCCATGGGTTCTTTACCTTTTTCATCAAACCACTACTCATTCTTATGGTGATTAAAATATATGTTTTGTGCTCTAGGTGACCTTGTGAAGTCTACCCAATTCCTTCTAGCTCTTGCCAACTTGTATGAGATTTCTTTAACAACCCCTACAAAAGTTTTCACAACCTCTTCTAAATCAGCACCCTTTCTAGCTTGAAGTTTTTTAGGGTTTTTTAATTTTACACCATCTCTCTTGAGAGGTTTCCTAAAAGCCTTGATATTATTCTCAATTTGAAGTGCCATGGTGAAGGCTTGTCTTAGATTGGTAGGGTTCTTGTCTCTTAGGTAATAGGCTTCCTTTTTATCAAATGCATTTGCATATTTGATTAAACAAGATTCATCACAAGGCCTCAAACAACAAGAAGCCTTCTCAAAGTTTTGTTAAACCTTGTGTTAAAGTCATGGACTGATTCATTAGGGTTCTTCTTGATGTTCTCAAATTTAGACAAGAGAAATCTAGGATCAGTCTTGTCACCATATTACAATCTAAATGCATTCTTCATTTCAGTCCATGAATCAATAGAATTATTAAGAAGAGCCTTATACCAATCCCTAGCATCCTCTTCTAGTGTATGAATGAATAATTTAATATACACATCTTCAAACTCTATCTCAAAATCTTCCATCATGTTAACAAAAAGTTTGAGATGTTGATCACTAGTTATTGCATTGTTACCTTGGAATTTTGGCAATCTATTTCTGACATCTTGTGGGACAGCATTTGGGTAACCATCCATTCCTCTAAAATCTATAGGACCAAAGGTGTTAACAAAAATGGAGGTCTAGGATGAGCCATATTGTTTGGTGGAGGTGATCTTGGAGGTGAAACAAGCTGATGAGGAGTGTAAGATCTTTGGGGCTCAAGAATGTGATTCACAAGATTGGTATTCTCTAAATGCTGATTTTCTTGGAAAGTTTACTTGAATTAAAACACAGAGGTGTAGATTGAAGAAGGAACTTACTAGGTATAATAGAAGGACCTTCACTATTTGAAGAAAACAAGTTTATGAGAGAATTTCTTGAATCAGAATCACTTGAAGAAGAGTGATAATCCTCTACCAAAGGTTGATCTCTCTCACCAATGGATATATCTTTGCCTGATGTCTGAACTTTAACAACTTTCCAAACTCTTCTCCCTTCCAACTTTGAGCTTCTTGAATCTGTAAATAACTTCTTAGTAGAGTCTCTAAGGAAGAGAGATCTTCTTCCTTCCAATTTTTTAGAGATTAGCAACACAAAAATAAATGACAGAAAGGTAAGGCACTGGTATTTATCAAGATTTCAAATCAGCATGGAGTCGCCACTAAGGAATTTCACCCTAGTTGTGCAAATGCACTAAAATACTCTATCAAATATTTACCAGCACTGAAAATATTGCCAAACTTTACAAATCAGACCTTCCTTCTTCCTGAATTTATCAATCACAAATGCAAATGAAGTGCAACAACTACTGGAAACTGGTAAAATTGCAGGAAGAACTTATATCTTCACTCAATCCTTACAAATATGATTATAAAATGATGCTTCAACAATGTATTTGCATGCAAAATTTGTAAAGGACTTTACTAGGGTTTGATATGCATTCAAATATCTCAAATATGCATGCACATGGATCAGATTGAACTAAGAGAATATCAAACTCAGAGCTCTACTTTTATTCCAATCTTATAAATCTGATCAGAAGATGATACTCAGATTTGTAATTACACATAAATCACACAAGAAGTATTACTAGGGATCTAAAATACTAAAATACTAAAGAATCTCCTGGCAATGGTGCCAAAAAGTGTTGGTACCCAAATTTGTTCTCCTTTTCAGTCTGAGAAGCATCAGAGATATGGCATGAAGCTTGAAGTCAGATAGATCATTGATGTGTGTCATTTTGTATCCATGGATGTGATCTAACTTGGCACTCAGATTCATGGAGAGATGGATAGCACTTTTAAAGGATTTGATTTAATCCTCACTATTTTAGGTTGTGCCTTTTCAACCAAGGTAAGAGAACCTATATTGCAGCCCCCAAATGGTTGAAGGAGATGAAGATATCCCTACTTTATGCAAATATATGAAAATGGCCTTGGGAAAGTATGATCAACACTCCAAATATGACTTTCACAAGAGATGTCACTCCTAGATGATGGAGATATTTTCAAGACAAGGCAAAGGTTCTGGAGGACATTATATGATCTGATTTGCTTTGTGCATTTTTGTAAAGATTGTATTCTTTTGTTGACACACAATGCAATGCGGGGGTAGTATGGGTAGGATTAGTTTTTGAATGATTTTTGGTGGGGTATTGACAAGACAAACTTGGGATATATCAGATCTTTGACAACCTCTACAATACTTGAACAACTATCAGATAAAAGCTTCAAATAATCGGGATGTTCTTTTAACCAAAAGAGGCATAAATGGAAGCCAAGGTTGCACTCTTCACACAATCTTTGAAGACTCACCATAAAATCTTAAGTAAAGAACTCAATTAAACACAAAAATCCTTGATCAAACCACACCTAAGGTGCCCTCAAAGACTTACAAGAAATCTCAATCAGTCAAAGGAAGGTAAAATGCTTTTAAATTTGTTTATCTCTTTATCGGATGAAGGATCTCTTCTAAACATGAAATTGCAAATGCCACTAAAATATCAACTAAGACATAGAGATTTTGTGTGATTTCTAAAGAATTTCAATGAAAGATTACAAAAGAACAATGAAAACTATTTGTAGGCATTTAAAATGATAACAAACATCATATTGCCCAGAAAAACACAAATTAACTCAAAAGCTTGTTAGATTCATCAGCAGGGGAGAGTTTCATGAACAATCTCAGAGCTATGTGATGGCTATACACTTGTAACCAACTCACATACATGAAGATCCAACACAAAAGAAATTATTTTGGTTCTTTGGTGGGTTTCTCAAAAAAATGAGCTTTCTCTCAGAAATTTGCTCATGATTTTCAACTTCCCCCCTCTTTTCATTTCTCAAAAATGCATTATATATCTCTTGCCACATTTGATCCTTCTTTCCCAAGAAAAGAATATGCCAAGGGATCAATTTTGTTACAACAATTCTTCATGATTCACTGAAAATGACATTTAACAAATTTGTAACGAGAGTTGTCAGGTGTTTCTAAAATGGTGAATCATTACAAATATTTGGATCATTATCCTTCCTAGAGGCACGTTTTCATCATCAAAGGCATGTAGATGCCTTTCCATTCATCATTTCACCTTTTTACCCTTTAAAATTACCTCTGCAACTTTTAATTTGACACTTCACGTGTTTAGGATAGATTAGGGAAAAATTACTTCAAAAACACCTCAAATCGAAATATTGAGTCATGAAACCGATTCCAATGTTCCTAGAAGGCAAAAGCGACATGGAATTCACCAAAATTTTGATGAAAAAGATGTAAAATTTGTAATTCCAAGCTTCTGGAGCAAAAATGGTGGCAAAAATGAAAGTGCATAGTTACCCTTGATCTGCTCTTCATCCTTCAATCTGGGCCCTCCACGTGTCAAAAACAATTGGGAATGAATTTGGGATCATTTTTGACTTTTCCACATTTTTGAAAAAATAGAAAAATTTGACCTTTTTCTCCACCCCTCCACCCTTGAGTTTTGGTGATGACACGTGGCACATGGTGGGCCCCATTGGGATCACGCTTCAATTCTTCACATTTTGACCTTTTTGGAAAATTGAATTTTTTTCATTTTTGTCCCATGGGCCCGCATCTCCACCTTTGATTTCTCCTCGCCACGTGTCACTCTGATTCACTGAAATTCCATGCTCTCAAATTTCCATTCTAAGTCCCTTTTTTTAGAACAAATTTCAATTCTTCCTTCCAACCCACACTTCCTCTCGACTCTTTTAGACACATGTCCACCTAAGATTTGTCATGGGCCACACTTCAAATTTTTCATTTAGTCTTTTTGACAAAGGAAGAAAAAGTTCCCTTTTCCTCTTTTGTGCCTTCGCCCATGTCTCACTTTGGCTCATTTGTAGAGTTCCACGGCAAAATATTGCTTTAATCCCTTTGCTAAAAAGGAAAATTTTCAAAGTCCTTCCAAATCCGCACCCCTTCTAACTTTTCCTAGACACGTGTCCACACCGTGATTGGTCATGGGGCCACACTTCAAGATTTCACTTTAATATTTTTTGCTTCTAAAGGCAAAAAACCTCAAAAACCTCCACCATCTGCATCCTCCTCTACCCTTGATTTCTGCCACGTGTCCTCCTCTGATTGGAGTGGGGCTAAAACTGATTTTGAAACTTTAGAAAAATAGAGCTAAAAAACTCTAAGTCCCCCATTGGCCCGCTCCTCCCTTTTTGGTCTTTAGGACACATGTCCACTCTTGATTGGAGGTGGGGCTTTGGACCATTTTGTGACTTTAAAATTTTTGCAAAATAAAGTTTAAAACTTAAAGGGAATCGACCACCCACCATCCCTCGGCCAATTAGAAACCGCCACATAGGAAAATTTGGAAAAAATGGGGCCCTAGGCCTGAAAATGCCCCATTTTCCAAAAAAGGCAAAAAAGATAAGTTATAACACTTCCTCGCATTTCCTCAACCAATTAGAACCCACCACATACCCTCTAATATGCCCTAGAAATTGAAGGCTAAAATTTTTCGCCGTTAAAAAACAGGATTGTGCCCAAATTTGATTTTTTCTTCATGGGTTAAGGATTTTTTTGTTCATAGGGAAAATGGAAGGAGTTTTTAAACATTTTACGACCATGAGAGTGGGGTTTTGAGGAAGATATGTATAAAATGATCATTTTTAATTTTTCACGATTGGAGGAATAAAAGGGAAATACATGGAATAAATCTTTGAAGAATTTAGGGAAAAATTAGGGCATAGAACATGGAAAAATTGGGTATTTCATTTCATTTAATGGGGCATATAAATTTTTTGAAATGGACTAAGGAATGAGAACATTAGGACAAAGGTCATTTTACCCAGATCAAAATGGACATTTCAAGAAAAGGACTTCAAAGGGGATAAAATTTATTATTAGATGATGATTTAATTTCTTATTACTCATTTGAGGACAAAAGGACTTAGGATTAAATAAAGTAAGAGTAGTAGAGGTAGGTAAAAGATCATGTTTATACAAGGAAAATTGTTATTAGCAAGTTAATGTCACAATACTCTTTAGGGCCACAAACAAGAGAACAAGCGACATCGCATATGTCAACAAAAATCAGTTGAGGATTTTCTAGTAATAGAGTCTAAGTTATCACACCACCAGTGAGTTTTGAGTTCTCAAAACTCAATACATAGTGTCCTTAATAAGACATGGTGTCCTTCGGAAATTCTACGGAGTAGTTACAAGATTGGGGGTTATAGTGGGTGTACCTCTATCACTCTCCGAGAAGAGGCATCGAGATCACCTATAAAAGCCAAGGACAATATAAAAATATCTTCACAAATTTATGAAGAAGTGGTTAAAGGTGGAGAATACAACACATTTTCCTATAGGTACTTCTTTGAATGAGTGGCATGAGATGGGAAAGGATTTGGATAGTATAATGATATCCTTTACCCTTTTTAGAGAAGTGGGGTAAGAAGATGCACAAGTACCAAGAGGACAAAAACAGCTTATTTTATAGTTTAGTAATATAAAATTTATATAACATTAGAATTATTTTACACAACATTTTTACATACATACATGTCTCAAAATCATTTTCTCCAAAAGAGGTGGGATAGAAATAAGAAGTCAAATTAGGGGCAACTTAAAAAACATCGATTTAAGAGTTTTCAAAACAAAAACACAATGCTTATAGGAACTTCTCATTACTAACCATGGAGGTACATTACACACAAGCTCATGAAATAAAATGATCAGCAATGGGCAAGATGGTTGGAAGAAAATCGGGACATCGACATGTTGGATAAAATTATTAAATCTATGTATGTTGATCTTATTATTTGTAATGGTATGGAAAGATGGCATGAATAGGAGCTACACACACGTTCCACCCTAGTTTCACTCTCATCACTTTTTTATGCACATTTTTCATCTCTAGAATCCACACTCCTCCACAGGATTTTTTTCATAATCTTTGTCATTCCATGCTTTATTCTAATCCATAAACAAGTCTTTTTCTAGACTCTAGAAATCGGGACATATCAAGTGGATGAATTATTAAATCTAATGTTATGTTCATCGAGATCTTATTATTTGTAATGGTATGGAAAGATGGCATGAATAGGGCCAAAAAATTATGCACTTTAGACATTATTTAGCGCAAATTCTAATCAATAGGAAAAAATAAGGGACAGTGATGATTACTATCGAGGGACCTAAAGCTAGATCTTAATCTAATTTTATTCCTTCATTTTTCAAGAAAGAATCAACTTATCCACTTGTTTCAGAATTTCTCCACATCTTCCTAAAAAATGAAGGATCCGGGGTGCTCTAACACAAGCAAATAGTGATATCTTCATATCCTTTTCCATTTCTTTATAAGTTAATAAACATCATTAAAAGTGTAATTAGGTCCTTTCTATCCATTTTTCATCCATATAAGTTTTTTCATTCACCTTTTTGAGATTAATGTAAAAGAAATTAAGAAGATACCTATAAATTAAGTAAATATAAGACTATAATGAGGTCCTAAAGCGTGAGGGATATTAAAGAATTAGAAAAGAGAATTTGAACCATATATAAATAGATCATCAATAAGAAGAAAATGAGTTCATGATCATAAGGAGGGAATACTTATACACTTCTAGGGGAAACATAATTCTAAAATCATTGCAAAAGGATTTCATTTTCTAAAGTTCATAGTTAATCTGGTTACTTCAAAACAAATTGTGAATAGGATCAGAGAACTTAGGCACGACTTTTGATCACACTCACGACAACTAAAATCTGGGTCTGAAATTTAGTGCACTTCATAGTGATAAACCACAGTTTGAAATGATATCATTCCAAACCATTCATTTTAATTTTAACGTTTTTCTAATTTGATACTTCCTCTTGTCACATTGCAGGTCATTATACAACTCATCGAAAAATCTATGCGACCTACATGAAGTGTTTGGAAATACCTCATGACCTTTAAAAACTAGTTTTTGGTTTCTTGATCTCGTGATACCTAAGAGTAGAGATGTGACAAAATCATTCTAATTATATAACCATCATGATCGTACCCTTTGTTTGAAAATTTGTTTGGTAGCCTCCGAGTGAATTCATAATCAAAAAGTGGGTAGAAGAAAAAGGTAACCAGAGAAAAATCAAAATCATGATTCTACTTCCTAAGTATTGTATAGATTATGGTTTTATTTCATTTAATATAAATATTTTAGAATCATTTCGTATTAATCATTTATACAATGTTTTAGTCACCTAATTATATTAATAAAGATTATTATTTCCTACCATATAATATTAATTTTAGGTAATAACATGGCATACAAATGTGATCATCATGAGACAAATTACATGAATAGGAAGGTATTGATGAATTGCTCTTATATAACTCATGCAACTTGTTATAATAGTTAACTCAAGGAATAAGGCACCATTATTGCCTCCTTCTATTGTTAAAATCCTATAGATCTGACAAACTTGAGGAAGGTTAAGATGATTCAGTAATCTGATGTATTCACCAAGGAAAGTATGTTATGGAAAGACTTGATGTCTATATGTTGATGATATTATCTTAAATATTCTAGGTCCACTCAAGGAATTCAAAGCATTTATCTGCTTTGAGAACTTTTGAAATGAATGGGTGATGGTTCGTTGTTATTTCCAATCATTTAACCAACAGATTCAATTGTCGGTGTCTTCTCAAACTAGGGTTATGTCCTAAGATGTATGCAATGAATTTGGATGAAACATAGTTGTTGTGGTGATTCTCTTTTGGGGGTTTAGTTTTTATTTATCTCTTGTTTCTCTTCTAAACTATAAAAGTAAATAATCTTCTAAACTCTAACTACTGAAATGAAAGAAAAAATTCAAGAAATACATCTAATCTACTGAAACAACGTTGTTGTAGTAAAAATGCTTTCAAAGGAAATACTTAACTGAATTGAAATGCACACACAAATTGAAATTCAAACATGAATTGAAATAAAAGTAAGGAAAGATGCTAAAGCAAGGAAATATAAGAATTCATTCAAATAACCATTCAAATCAAAGTGTTGGAACTTAAACTTATCATAGAATAATGATCATACAAAATATCAATCCTCCAATCTCCTCGGGTGAGTGGGCCCTTTCTCTCCTTGGGATTGAGGTACTTCAACACCAATGGATACTCAAAACAACATATAGATTATATTGATTTGAATAAGTTCAAAACATGCTTCATCATAAGACTGTAAATAACTATCAACTAGTATATAGAACTATATTGAAAAACTATCAACTACTAACTATGAAACAGTTTCAAGAAGGTGTCTTTATAGACACAATTAGTTACATAATCATGCCACAATGATAGAAACAAATTTAACTACATAACAACCTCATTAAATCTTAAATGACATCCTATAATATAGCTAAAAATAGGGTCCTTGTTTGTAGGATGATAGAGAAAATCCTCTAGAATGGCATGGTGGCGAGAGACTCGGTCTTCTTGACTATTACTTCCTCAAAATTGGCAAAGAATGCACTTTATCAACCTGCACATGTCATCACATTACTCACAAAATCAGTCAAGTGGGAATTCCTATAGTCATTAGTTCACATGAGACAAGAACAAGAGAAATGCATCAATCTTACTAAGGATATAACTATCTAGAACATCCCCATACATTAATTAACATATTTAGGAGCAAATAAATAGTCATATGAATGATATAATAAGTCAATTTATGCACTCATCATCTCCCCTGCACTTTACCTTTTGCATGTCCTCATGCAAACTCATCTTTGTCCTGCTCTTTGTCCAAGTTGTTGTGCCATATCAAACTCCTTGAATTGGTCTACATATTGATTCCTTGTCCCTTTACACCCCTGAGTTTCCAAGATAACATCCTACCCATGCTTGGAAAATTGTCATGAGATTGGGCAACATTATTCTGCCAAGTAGTCATGGGACTAAGAACAAGGGGAGGTCTCACTTGCATGCCAACCCATTCATTATTGTATTCTTTTGTACCTTTTTTGCCAACTATCTAATGATTACAACAAGTGCATCACCCCTCCTCATACTCCAACTGAGGTTTTGTGGAGAGATCACTTCCCTTATTTTCAATGGTAAGCTCAAAGTGTCCCATATTTTTTCACAAGCTTTCAAAGCTTCACCAAAATTATGTTGATAATAAATCTCAAAATCCTAAACACATTTGGCTAAAATATCTGAAGTATTCTTTCCAATGCTAACCTAATAATACAGAGACCTGAAATCCTTTTTCATTGAGACATCATTATGGTGGGTAGGCCTGATATAGAAACCAATAGTTTAGGTGGTTTGATTAAAAGGTTTGTTTTCTCACCCCATACAAATCTGGTTCCTAATCAATGATTGAAAATATTTTAATTGAAATTCCCCATAGAAAAATTAATAAAGAAGTCAGGGACATTGGTAACCAACATGTTATGAAGATAGAATTCACATAGTAAATTCTAAATTTCTAGAGTACTCTTTTGATAAATTTATAAAAATTTTTCCATTGGAGCCTCATGGGGCTCTCCACAACACATCCTTTATAATTTCCATGCATAGAACTATTCTTGAAGAAATAGATTGTAAATGGAAGAGGGTTTCCTACAAGCTAGAAGTTTTCAAGCTAGAGGACAAATAAACTCCACAACTCGATTCCAATTTATTTTTAGCATTTGATCAAACTCAACTTCTTCCTTAAGTTTCTTATTTTCTTGGACCAATTCCTTATTCGAAGAGATAATTGGTCAAAAGAGAAAAAAATCATTCCATGCTTGTAATCCAATATTATTTTCCTTTTTAAACCATCAACTTCAATTTTCAAGACAGTTATTTCTCTAAATTTTTCAATTTGTTGAACAAATTCATTTTGCATAGACAATTGAGTATCTTCCATACCTTTTAATTTCTTCTTCAAAGAAACAATTTCATCTTGATATTGCTTCAAGACTACATCTTCATGTGATTCCAGGTGACCAACCTCTGTTGTAGAGTTTCTGGAGCTCCAGTCTGGGTTTTTGGCGCTACAGGTATTTTCATGGAGCTACAAACATAGTTTTCGGAGCTTCAATAATGTACCACATATCATTTCAGGGAACTATTCTTCAATGATGGTTTTCACAAATTCATCATCCTTCAATTGTTCACTAGGAGCAGATGAAGTACCAACCTCATCAATCTCTTCCAAAATGGGGTTGAACCCTCATTAAACAATACAGGTTGAGAAACTTCAGGTCTCCTTGAGGTACAAGACCTTCTTGGTCTTAATGACATAGTAGCAGGGGCTGAAAGGGTAACCTTTTCCTTGGAAGTTTGAGGCACAGAGGGCTGGTTGTCCTTACTTACAAATTCTTCCATAGCTTCATTTAAAGGATGAGGATTGACTCAAGTTTAGGCTAAACAACGGGAGGTGGTTTTTTTGATTTTATTTTGTTTCAAACTCTCCCCTGCACTCATTTTTCTATCTTCCTCTTAGGCCTATAAAAATCTTGATGTGCACATATTAACTAAATGAGATTTGGGTGCTTTAAGGCATCTTTTCCACCTCCATTCTTGTATTTTTGACCCACTTTTATGATAAATCTGTAAGATATTATGGAATATTGACCTTCAAGCTTAGGGTTTGTATGACCCTTCTTCAAATGAGTAATAATTTTCAATGTGTCACCCCTAAGCATTGATGGTTGGCCATCATAGATAAAATATATGTTAACCCATGTGGAAATTTCCTTCCAGTGACCCAAAAACTCTCTCGCTTAATACCTTTTTGAGTACCATAGGAAGTGAGGATTATTTTTGAAGAGATTCCCCTTCATCATGAAATAATGGTATTAAATCCTTAAGTAGGGCATTGGTTACAACTTTGAGCCCAAAATCTAGGAGGCTAGATATGGTAGAAACAATGTGGTTATTTATCTCAATTATCTTACCCCTATCCGAGAGCATGTTGCCTCAAAATTTATCAAGAATTCATCAACTAGATCTTCATCAAAACCCTCAAATTTTTGAATGAAGTCTAACCAACTTGAGTCATGGAATACCTAGGAGATGACAACATTTCGTAGAGAGAGGCTCTGGAGACTTTGGTTTTGACTTCTTTTTCTACCCCATAGCTTAGACAAGTCTGGATGGAATTATAGCAAAATGGAGAAGGTTTATGCGAAGAAAACAAAGAAATTTCATGAAACAATAGATGGTATGGAAGTTTGAACTATATTTTGAGCTCCTAATAGCATTGAGTTGAGTAAGTGCAAAAATGGTGAAAAAAGTGTGATAGTACTTAATTGGGATGGAAGGGTTCAATTCTTCACATGGTTCTATATCGATCATCATGAATGTATATGCCACTTGTCCTTCTTAGAAAAATGTGACACATGCCATTTATTTTCCCACTATTACTCATTATCTCCCACTTCACGTCATGAGATTTGATTTACATCCATAATAAATGCATTGGGAATGGAACATTGATTTTCATATTAAATAAATGCAATGGGGAGTTCTAAAAGTTAATATCCATAGCAAGGGATGAATACACTTCACCTTTCCATCTCATTTCCCACTAACCATTGGCACTCCACATCCTGCATTGAAGAATAATTGTGATTAATGCACATTTTAATAATTTACATCCCTAACCTTTATTGAAAGCATGAAATAAAACAAGACAAACTATGATCTAGGGGAAGAGGATCAAAACTATGATCTTCTTCCTTTATTTGAATTCAAAACAAACTATTCATGGTGGGAAGAGCTATAGTCTTCCACTAAATCAATTTATTTCACACAACAATATGTCTTTAGTGAAAGTCTCCTTATCCTAGGTTGTTGATACATCCTCAGTCTATGGCCATTCACCAACAAGGTTATTTTATGTCACCATCAATTGGTAATAGTCTCACAGATCCATTATCATAAAATTTTCAATTTGATAGGGTCCCAACCATCTTGTTCTCAACTTTCCTTTGAATTGTTGATACTTTGAGTCAAACAGTAAGACCCATTCTCCTTCATTGAACTTCCTATTTTTGATATGAGCATCATGCCAGGATTTTCTCTGATGTTGAAGAATTTCAATTTTGTTGTTGTGCCTCCATCACATTTCATCAAGTTCATTCAATTACATCACTCTCTCACGTTGAGCTTCATCTAGCTCAATTCCAATATTTTTTTGTTGTTCTCCAAGTTTGTTTTTCAAATTCTACTATGAATAATGGATTTTTCCATATACCAATTCATATGGGAAAAACTAATGGTGGTTTTCTAGGTGGTTTTGTATGCCCAAACTACCTCTTCAGGAAGCCTTGGCACCCAATTTTTCTATCTACATTGACAACTTTAGTTAAAATGTTCTCCATCTCTTTGTTTATGACTTCCACCTACCCATTGGATTGGGGGTGGTATGGTGATGATTTTCTATGCTTGATTTGGTAGATCTTTAGGAAGGCCTCAATCATGTTAGACACAAATTGAGGGCCTTGATCAGATACAATGGCTCTGGGAGCTCCCCAAACCTGAGCATGATCCATTTGTACAAGAAGTCAGCTACAACATCCTCATTGGCAGATGCCAATGCTTGAACCTCAACCCATTTTTATAACATAATTAGTGAACACACAAGGTACTCTTTTCCATAGGATGGGGGATCAAAAGGCCCAACGAAATCAATTCCCACTTCTCAAATGGTCCTAATACCAACTGAGGATTGAGGGGCATTTTAGTAGACAACGTAGGCTTCCCCATTCTTTGACATGCATCACATTTCATACATACTTCTTGATAGATTTTTGGAGAGAGGGCCAGTAGTACCCAACTCCAAGGACCTTGTGAATTGTCCTTTTCACTAAATAATGTCCTCCTCAGGCTCATCATGACAAGCCTCAGTATGTCATACACCTCATCTTCTCGAACACACCTACGAAGAACCATGTTAAGAAAACATTTAAACAATATTTCCATTACACCATTTGTATGTAGCATTTTTTTATTAATATTCTACGTTCTTTATTAGTAAAGTAAGTTGGAAACTTCCCTGTAGTGAGGTATTTGGAAAGATCAACAAACCATGGAGGTTGTGTTGATACTGCAAATAAGTGCTTTTGTCCAAAAGTGATCTTGAACTACCTCCTCTTCTCTTGAAACATTCAATCTGAAAGAAATTCAACAACAACATTGGCCTTTCTAGGATTATCAATAATAGTCAAGTTAAATTATTACAAAAGAAGTAACCACCTAATAATTCTTCCCCCTACTACTGGTTTATTCATCAAATATCTTATGGTTGAATGATAGTATACACAAATATTTTATATCCAATAATGTAGTGTCTGAATTTATTTAGAGAGTAAACAACAACTAGAAATTCCTTTTCCGTAGTGGTGTAGTTATTCTCTGTGGGGTCAAATTTTTCTAATAAAATAGATGGCATACATTTGGTCTTCCTCATCCTTTTTTCCAAGAACAACTCCCATTGTTGTGTTAGAAGCATCAATGTGAATATGAAAAGGTTTTCCCAATTGGGTCCTCTCAAAACCGGGGTAGTGGTTAATTTCTCCTTGATAATTTCAAAATATTTTTGACATTGAGGAGTCCATTCAAAAACACAATCCTTGGAAAGCAATGAAAACATTGGTGCAACTATTTTACTAAAATCTTGGATAAATCATCTGTAATAGCCTACATGTCCAAGGAAACTCTTGATATCAGTCTGATTTGTTGGTGTAGGAAATTTAGTAATGAATTCATATCTTCTTAGGATCAACTTGGATGCCCTTAGTAGAAATATGATGACCCAAGACAATTCCCTGATCAACCATTATAAAAAAATTTTCATGACTCAAGGAAAGTTGGTGTTGCTCACATCTAGTTAACACTTTTTCAAGATTACTCAAATATTCTTCAAAAGTAGACCTTGGATAGTAAAATCATCCATATAAACTTCAACAAAATCATTGGTGAGGTCTGCAAAAATAGTTAAAACTACTCTCTGAAAGGTTGCAGGTGCATTACAAAGTCCAAATGGTATAACTCTATATGCAAATGTACCCCAGGGACAAGTGAAGGTGGTCTTATCTTGATCAGAGGTGCTATATTGATTTGGTTATATCCACTGAAACCATCCAAGAAAGAGAAGTATTTCTTCCTATCGATTGTCTAAAACCTGATCAATAAAGGGAAGGGGAAAGTAATCTTTCTTAGTGGATTTATTAAGCTCCCTATAATCTATACAGATTCTCCACTTACCATTTTTCTTGGGAACTATAACTAGCGGTGATACCCATTGACTATCAAATATTGGATAGATGAATCCTACCCTCAACAATTTTTCTATTTCATTCTTGACAATGTCTCTAAGTGTTGGATTAATTCTTTGTTGTGGTTTTCTAATTGGTTTAACATCCTTAATGTAAATATGGTGGTGTAGATGCTTGGATGAATCCCTTTCATGTTAGTATAATCCCAAAAAAAATTTCGAATGATTCCTCAAGATATCTATGACCCTAGCCTCTTGGTTGTCCTCTAAATTATTTCCAATGGTAAGTTATTTTCCTACCTCAATAATTACTTGTTTAGTGTCTCTCAGAATAACAATTTTTATATCAAAAATCAAAGAGTTTAAGGGATAAGCATGAGGTTGTAACATGTGAATAATAGTCATGTTTTCAAGGGATACAACCTTGGATAAAGGATAATGAAAATCATGGTTGTATGTTCTTCATGGTAATCATAAGTATCTTCACAATTTTCAATGGAAATGTCACTTACCAAGGTGATGTTATCCATTGAGTTCAAATAGTCATTTCATTTTATTTTGTAGCCACGATTTTTTAGCCATACTCTTTGGTTTCTATAGCCACAATATCATCTTCATCAGACATTGAGTATGGTTCCACAATTTCTTCCATATGATTTTTCACTGCAATGGTGGCTCAAGATAAGAAGAACTCATGTTATTAGTATCCAAAAATCTACCCACACACGTTCACAAACATCCACATATGGCTGGGTAAGAGGATAAAGGGAAATATTCTTTTCTTTTTCCCATTTGAAATAGTCATTTTTTGACCTACAATCAATGTATGCAACAATAATAGCTAACTAGGGTCTTCCTAAGATGACTGGGTATCCTAATTTCAAGATTTAGGCTGTAAGACCATGAAATCTATAGGATACTCCTAAGATTCAACTATGACCAAAACATCCTCAATTACTCCATCTTGTAAAACAATAGATTGATTTCCAATTAGAGGACAATATTGGTTGGCTTGTAGAATCCTGTCAAAGATAAAAATTGAACATATATGTTGTTATGACATTGATGGAAACACCAAGATCCACCAAAATGTTAGATATTGACTGACCATTCACACAAATAGTAATGATTGGACTCCCAAGATCCCCATATTTTTGAGAGAATTTTTCAGCTACAAGGTCACTAGATTGCCTTCTACTTTGATGTTTTTGGGTATTTCCTTCTCCTTTATGGTGTCTTTATGCAATGGTTTCTAATGGTATAGTTTAATTCAAGAATGTCCCTTATTTCTCTTAGAAGTGGGACCTCAATGTTCATATTTTTCAACTCTTGAACCAATGTTGTTTCTTCCTCATTTATATTTCTTTTAATCTTTCTAGGAAAGGAGAAACATGCATATTCTTATCTTATCCTGATTGTTCCTAGTGGCTGTGTTTGTGGAACATGTCTAGTTTCCTCATTTTCCTTAGGTATCCTCTCATTTTCCTCTAGTATCCTCTCATTTTCCTCGGTATTTCTGTGATAACTATGGGAGGATTATTTCACTATTCTTCCAGACCTCAGATTGTACATTATTAATGGCATTCAACTACATTGTCTCACCCTGTCCTGCTTCATTAATTGAAGTTGTTTGTTGATTTTTGGGGTTTGAGACAGGTTGGGATGGGAGTTGAGTTTGTGCTACTTTCCCTTGATAATTTTTTTTGTGGTGGAGGCATTAAAGCTTGTTGTTGTTTGTGCAAACCTCCTTGGCTGATTAGAATTTTGCTGAGGTGCCCATTGTTGATTTTTCCATGGTGGTGTATTAGTTGGTGGTGCCCAACCTTGCTGATTGTATGGAGGTACCCATGGTGGTGGTTGTGGGTAAGCCATCCAGTTTGGTGGTGTCCAATCAGGTTGTCCCCAAGTTGGTGGTGGAGCCTTGATTGGGCCATGGTCATCATCAGGGTTCTGAGTAGGTCTATGGGCATAAGAAGACTGGTTATTTGATCTTTGCACAAAGTTTACCTCTGCATTTTCTTGAGTTATGGAATTTAATATCTCTTTGAGATGAGGTAGGAGAGTAAAATGATTGGTATCATGATTATGGACATCAAAAATCAAGCACATGTTTGTGATATCTAAAGGACATTCTTTCAAAGGATGCCTTTTCCTACATCTAGGACAATATATGTTTAAAGTTTATTTTACAAGTATTGTTCTTAGCTTTTATCCCATCTATGGTTGAAGTTAACTGTGACAAGATGTTTGTTTTCATGTTATCCATTTCCTCTAGAAGTTCTGAGGTACCTAGGGCATTTTTGATGTTTTCTTCATTCTTATACCTCTCTCTTTTCTAGAGTAACTCCTACATAACTCAAAAATTTGTTCCATGGTGAGTTTGTGTACATCACCTCCTCCCATGAGATGGAGGGAGTATTTGGTTTCATCATCAAGTCCTTTAAGGAAAATTGTCTTAGTGATTTCTACATTCAACTCATAACCACTCCTTCTATGGAGAAAGAGAAATATGTCAGATAATCTTCATATTTTCATCTTCTTTTTGCTTTATCTGAAAGAACTCTTCCCTCCTATCTCTTCCCTGCAGTAGTCTTGGTATTTTTCCAAAAAGGAAGTCTCCATCTTTCCATGAATGAATGGAGTTAGAAGGAAATCCCATAAACCACCTCATGATAGAGTCTTTGAGGGTGGAAGGAAAAATGTTTGAGTTTTTGGTTGTCTATTTTGTAGTCATATGTTTGGAAAAGGACTTTGAATTCAAACAAGAATTGGTCTAGATCTTCTGTGGACATTCCTCAAAAATATAGGGAGATGGATGGAGAATGTTTTTCATGGGTGCATCCTCATCCTCATTTAGGACAATGGGATAAGTAAAGGTCTACCCAAAGGTCGGTCCTCATCATTCCCATTGTCTCCCATCTTTGAAGTTACCTTAAGTTCTAAATAAGATGATGCAAACTATTTAAGTATCACTCTTGGGCATTATATTAGATTCAATGTCACTCTCAGTGTTCCCTACTTGTGCTCTGTTTGGAGATATTATTTGAATATTACAAGGTATAAATCTCCTTGAGTGTCCCGTGGCCTATGCATCAATATTTCTTATGTAATCAAGGCTTAGGATCTTTATGTTGCATAGCATAATAACTTAACTTCACTAACACCCATAATAGATAAGATGAATAGAATGACATGTTATGTTTATGGTGTCCCTGGAAAAATGGTGCCAAAAATGATGGGTCATTGTTATTTCCAATCATTTAACCAACAGATTCAATTGTTGGTGTCGTTCTCAAACCTAGGGTTGTGTCCTAGGCTATATGCAATGAAGTTGTAAGCAACACAATTATTGTGGTGGTTCTCTTTTGGGGGTTTCAAGTTGGTATTTATCTCTTGTTTCTCTTCTAAAATATGGAAAGTAAATACAAATTCTAAGCTACTAAAATGAAAGACAAAATTCAGGAAATACATCTAATCTATTGAAACAATGTTGTTGTAATAAAAATGATTTCAAAGGAAATAATTAACTGAATTGAAATGCACACATGAATTGAAATAATAGTAAGGAAAGATACTAAAGCAAGGAAATATAGGACGCATTCAAATAACCATTCAAATCAAAGTACTGGAACTTAAACTTATCAGGAATAATGATCATGCACAAAATATCAATCCTCCAATCTCCTCGGGTGAGTGGGCCCTTTCTCTCCTTGAGATTGAGGTACTTAACAAAATAGATACTCAAAACAACATATATATTATATTGATTCGAATAATTTCAAAACATGCTTCATCATAAGACTATAAATACTATCAACTGGTATATAACTATATTGAAAACTATCAAACTACTAACTATGAAACAATTTCAAGAAGGTGTCTTTATAGACACAATTAGTTACAGATCATGCCACAATGATAGGAAATGGATTTAACTACATAACAACCTCATTAAATCTCAATGACATCCTGTAATATAGCTAAAACAGGGTCCTTGTTTGTAGGTTACTATGAGAAATCCTCTAGAATGGTATGGTGGTGAGACTCAATCTTCTTGAATATTACTTCCTCAAAATTGGAAAAGAATGCACTTTATCAACCTGCACATGTCATCACATTACTCAAAAATAATTTAGTGGGAATTCCTATGGTCATTAGTTCACATGAGATAAGAACAAGAGAAATGCATCAATCTTACTAAGGATACAACTATCTAGAACATCCCCATACATTAATTAACATATTTAGGAGAAAATCAATAGCCATATGCAAGATATAATAAGTCAATTTATGCACTCGTAACTCAATCCTAATTTTAAGACTCAAGAACCATTCTTGAGGAATCATTATTCAAAACCTCAACCATCAATTCTAGGTTCAACCAATTCTACTTATTTACATTTCTCATTTTGCCAAATGTTCTTGCTTTTGCTAGGTTGAGGACTAGGCCTAGACTAACTTGACTCAAAACATACATGTCATGAAATGACCATGTTGATCCTTCTGCAGAACTCATTAAAACCTTTTACACAACATATTAACCATGTTGAACCTCATGAATACCTTATATAACCTTTAAAACTCATATAAAACACTCACTTTATTGACAATGTACCAAAAACATGCCAAAAACCATGCATGTAGACAAATACACCATGATTAGACACCAAGATTGGACATTACCAATAAAATTTCAAGCTTGATGATGAATGACACCTTATGAAGACACCTAAACCACCATGACTCCATTTTCCATCAATTAAAACTACATAGAAAAAATACCCAATAGTATCCTTTGTCATTTGGCCAACCATCTTGAAAAACATTGATGGAATTCGAAAATGAAAACACCTACAAGACTTAATTTAGAATTAGTTTCATGTTTCTGAGCATACTCCCCCTTTGAAATTTATGACAAAGGCAATATTTGACAACTAGACATGAAAATTAATAACATCAAACAATGATGATGATAAATTAACTTACTTTCTAGATCCTTTTTGAATTCAATTTCTTGACTTCAACAAAATCTAATGGATCTAATCATGTCATTACATGTGCACATTTCTCCCCCTAAGAAAGCATATAATAATTTGATGTTCATGATTTTATGTAGAAATCTTCCTGAGTCTAAAATTCTAAGAATCATGCCACTCACTTCTCAGATGGGTCTTTACAACATCTTCAAAATCTTAACACATCTACCTTGAACCAATTGCACACCATTCTTAAGATAACTCAAGCTGATAAAAATTCTTACATTCACTTAAATCTCCCTCGGATAATACATATTTTCTTAATCTCCTTGATAATTTTCTAATCACACTCTACTCTTTCCATATTCATACCAATTTGTATCATGATTTATTCATCCTTGGACAAGCTTCCCTAGAACTATATTCTCGACACCCTTTTAGACCTAGAATTATTCCATATTCTTGAGATCAAATCAAACACATAAATACACTTTTATAGATCGTGGAAATAATGAAAACAACGCCTAAACACAAATCCCTCTAGGTTGATACATCATTCCTCATATTTTATTCTTCAAATGCAATCTTCAAACTACTAAAAGTGTGATCATAAAATACACAAAACCTACCTTTAGTATGAAGATATGGTCTTCAAAATCTCTCTCTCAACTCTTTACACAATAGTCATAGCAACTTGTGCATCCTTATACCACCATTATATCTTGAAATGTCCTTCACACACCTAGTATCATATCATAGACAAAATGTTTTTGTTATTCATATCTTAATCACCTTTTTGGAGAAAAATTTCAATATGGGAAAACCTATAGCTTTTTCATGTATACTCTGATGATGATGTAGACACCTAAAATATGCTTACACTTAGAATTTCATCCAATTCAACCGATTGAAAACACTTCGTTAATTTCCCATTCTTCACTCCATTCTCGAATGCCCATTCACAACACTCTTTCAGTCACATTCCTCCTATAATCAAATTATTTGGCTAATATCTCTTTTTTAGCTAAACATTCCTCCTTTTGACCATTCGAGAACCTCCCTAGTTCTCTCTAGACCACTTCTATTGGCTTCATATGCTATCTATCGGTCATAATTGGTTATCAGGACCCTCCCAACTCTCAATGAGTCTTTAATCACTTGCTAATCAAGGTTAACTAGCCTAAACCCTAGTTAACTATCCTAAACCAAGCTTAACTAAGCCTAAAGCTTGTTTATCCTAATCTAATCCTAAATTTCTTTTTAGACTTTAGTCCCACATTCACCCAAATTCCAAATTCTTCCAAACCAAAAACTATAAATACAAGGCTAAGCCTACCCATTCAACTTACACCTTCACATCTAGGATATCTTATTAACACTAAGAACACCTAGTTTTGGGATTCCATTTGTATTAGCTTTAAGCTATAAGACATTTGATCTTAAACTTACTCCCTTCATTGATCTTGAGCTAATAACCTCCATTTGCATCCATAATCCAAGTTTTGAGTAAATAGAGAGAACCATTGGCCTTGAAGCCATTAATGGTGAGACTCCATTCTTGAAATCTTGAAAACCATAAACAACTAATCACCCCTTTGATTTCTAAGTTGATCTTCTTAGGTTTAATATTTAATTAAGTGATATAAAGAGTAGAGAGTAGCTTTATCATGTTAGTTTAGATTTAATCTAGTTAATACAATGATAGATGTTAGTCTTGTTTATCTCTTATCATGATGGTTTAGTGTAGATTAGCTTCATACTTTGAGGTTATAGGTTTTTACTTCATTTCCACAGCATATCTAATTTATCCATGAAGACATTTGGCATGCCCAAGTGGAACACTTATGTCCACCCTCCATTAATGGAGGTCTTTTAGGTTTTTCAAAGCTCATTTTCAATTTTTTTGTTTAAATAACTTTTTAGTTCCCCATTTTTATTTTTAACCCTAGATAAATGACCATCATTTATATCCATCTTGTGGGTTTGATATAAAAATTGGAAACTTTGACTAATAACTAACTTGTTTGCTCTTGAATTTTTTTAAAATTTGTGTTTATTTCTTGGTTTTCATAGGGTGCATGTAGGTGTCCAACAAGGGGCGCGTACACGTCGGAACCCTAATGTACCCATCATATCAGGTGCATACCTATTGGAAGGTCCCATCATTTGCAAACTAAACCTTTGCATGAGACATGCACACATCTCCGTCATCTGGGGCGCGTATACGTCTCTTTGGCCGCATAGGCGTAAATGGTCTGACTATGTAAAAATCAGAAATAACCCATACAAGGACGCACATGCATCTTTATCTTTCGAAAGGCGCATAGCCGTCTCTTTGGCCACGCAGGTGTAAAAGATCTAACTGTGTAAAATTTTACAGTTCTCTATTTAGGCTTAGGCACGTACACGTCGTAACCTGAGTGTCCATGTCAATATAGGCATGTCTCTGTCATATTGTGAGTGTTTGTGTTTACTTCATTGGGTTTTATTAATTTTGATTGCAGGTGTACTCGTCAGGTGGGGCACGTATCCGTCGGTTGGGGAGCACTAGTGTCAGTATAGGTGCGTAGGTGTCTGTGTTAAAAATTAAAATTTTTTATAGTCTACAAAATTTTCTTCTAATCCATCACTATAGGTTTTTAGGACTAATAATTGGAAAAATAAGGTTCTTTCTTAAACGTTTCAGTTTGCATAGATTAAAAGTGTTTTTGTTTTTGACTTAGAAGTAGTTTTTGTAGAAGTGTGTATGCTCTCTCCTCACGTCTTCCAAGGTGATCTTGGAGATCAAAAACACCAATACAAAACTCATATAAATTGTTAAAAAAACACTTGTTTTATAAAGGTTGAAATAAAACTTTCATGTGATTTTAGTGGAATTTTTCACGTTGTGTATGCTCTTCCTTCACACCTTTTGGCGATCTTAGGAATCAAAAGAAAAGTGAAAAACTCTCTTTCTTAAAAATCAACCTACGAATCTGGAAAATTACTGAAACTTGTTGTCTACAGGACCTATCGATTGTCAAAGAAAGGAGGAGCTAAGACAAAATACAAACCCACTAATACACATGTTTCTTACAGGTTGCCAAACGGTGTGCTACTTAAAACCACATTAAGCTAAGCAAGATAAAAAACACACCATATTCAAAACATTGTATTACAGGTTTTGGAAAAGGGTACATCCCTATCTCGCTCAACTGGAACATAACCCCTTTGGCATAATGCCTTAAGCTATAACAATGGGGGTGGTACCAGGAACCCTAAAGTAGTCCACCGTTGTGTAACCTCATGGATGAAATAGGAAGTGCTCGCTTACCCACTTGATTAGTTTTCCTTGTGAGATAGAGTTACAAGTTTTCCCTATCATGACCCTATTAAAAGTACATGATGGATGCATTTACTACCCACTGTGCTTGAAGTGGGAAAAGACGAGATACTCCCAAACTAGTCATTGTAACTTTTTGGGTAAATCACCTCGCTCGTGGATAACTTTGTAACACCTAGTTGAGAGAACTTATTAGAAAATACATTTTGTCTTGGAGCCCACTTTGCTAGTCCTTTGTTGCATCTTGGCCATCACGAAGTGATAACTTGTTTGGATTCAGAACCTTGTTTTTTAAACAAGGAAAAGAATCCACTTAAGTTGGATCTAAGTGCCTTTCATCACGGAAATTGGATGACATTTCACTTAGCTTAGCTTCTTTCTTGCCTTCAGATGAGGTGAAGCTCTTCCCAAGTGACGCTTAGTTCATTTCCATATTTTGATCTACACCTTTGCATTCTTGTTTCCCATTTGGGGCAAGAGAAGGCATCTTTTGGGAGTGTTGTCATAGATAGTGTTCACCACTTTTTGTCCATTTACGCTCATCCATGTTTATGGCTGAGTTGTTAAACATCTAAAGTGCATGGATGCATCCTTATATCTTTGATGGCCACTTGATCTTGATTTCAAGATCATCATCATAGTTCAGATTGATTCATCATTTGATCTCCCTTTGTTAATATTTACGCCTTGTTCATTTCGAGCTTGACGTAAATATTGACATTGTGTTGATCATCTTTTGCATCGAACTATTACTTTGCACACACATTTGCATAGGGTGTATTTCCTTGTTGATTGGATTTTTGTTTCACACTTGCATGATTGTTCCTTGTGATTATTCATTAGGAAATCTTGTTTTCTAGGACAAATCCTTTTTATCTCATTGAGATTACATCATCACAATGTCCATTTTCCTTAGACCCTCTTTGGAAAATCACACACGCATCTCCATACTTACGCAATGTCTAGTTGGTTTCCATTATGCTTCCTTGAATCGACATGGAATTTCCTTCCCTTTGAAGGTTTTCCATCACACTATCTAGATCTAGACATTTGTAATTAAAAACAATGCCAAAAATGACTAATTATCATGTGGTTTCTCACATTTACAACAATATGGAACCTAGGTTTAGCAATTCAAATCAAAATATTCCCATTATGACTAAACCTTGTTTGGTTCTTCATGCTAGAGAGCCCATTCGGGTACCTTGTTCCCCACCTTTAGCTCATAGTTGGTGGTATGGTTTGGATGCTTCTAATCCAAATTATTATTCAGTTCCCCCACTCCTCTTCTTCTGATTTAGATCCAAACTACCATTTAGACTCCCACTCTTCTTCTAAAGACTTGGATCCCAACTATCGTTCGGATACCCCTAGATCAAATCTTGAATCATGGTCCTCCCTTCCTTCATAGGACCTTTATTCCAAGTCACCTCAACATGATCTTCCTCATTTGAAGACTCATGTGACTCCAAGTTCAATCGCTCGAACATATAATTTGGTTCTTAAGTCACGATCCTCCCTTTCTTAGCAGGGACCTCCTTCATTAGTTGTCTCAATGAAATCTTCCTCCATCAAAGAGTTCCATGACTTGGGTTACCTCTAGTCAATCATCTAACTTGACTCCTACGTCACAACTTAATGAATGGCTATGCTATCCTACTTTCCAACCTACATTATGTCATCTTCTAGAAAAATGTCATAGGTCCAAATCTAAATCAGCCATTCATGGGATGCCTACCACCAATCCTACTACCTCTCTTGAGTCATATTCTTCTATAAATAAATCTTCCCTCCTTATCGGACTTGTTTCTTCTATTCAACCTTCTATGGTGAAAGAACAACCTCTACTAATTGATTTCTCTCGTAATGAAGAAACAATCGAATACAAAATGATATCCCTCTAGAGGATTACAAACAAGGATTCTTTCTAGAACTCGATATACTCACGTATTGGGAAAATATGTTGATCCTTTTCAAGAAAACATAGATGAGGAGCCTAAATTCATGGAACTTGATTCTTCTTCTTTTATTCCATCTTCACCTTCTTCTAAGCATGATGAGATGTCGGGGTCTAGCATTGATCCATGGCCTATCTTCTCATTACCCAATCATTCCTTATCTATCATCATTCCTCAATCAAAATCTCACCTTGAGTCACCACTGAGTATCCCATCGTCTTCTTCTATCTTAGAGCCACCCCGGGTAGCCCTCCTTTCTCTACTTATGGGTCACCTCTTGGCTCATTGCCTTCTATCCTAGGGCCACATCCTAGTAGCCCTTCATCCTCTTCTATCTATGGGACCCCTTTGAGTATTCCCTCATCATCTTCTTCTATTCTTGGGCCACGTCCTAGTAGCCCTCCATTATCTTTCATATATGGGTCACCTTGGGGTAGCTCATCATCTTCTATTCTTGGGCCATATCCTTGTAGCCCAACTTCTTCCATCTTAGGGCCATATTCTAGCAGCCCTTCATTACCTTCTATTAGTGGCTCACCTCCTGGTAGCCCATCCTCTTCAATTCTTGGACCGTATCCTTTTCATCAATCACATATTTCTTCTATCAATGGTCATGGAAAGCCCATGGTCATTTCTCACATCAGTTCTAAACGTCCATGTTCACTTTCTTCTCCTTCTTGGGATCAAAATGCGCTAGCTTATAAGAAACCCAAACAGTTTCTTAATCAAGCTCAAGTCAAAACTTCTAAGAGCTCCAAAGTTTCCAACACTTCCAACAATCTTAGGGTTCAAAATCAAACATGATTCAAGAACGCACATCAATGTAACCATCAAGTATGGCACAAAGTGCAGAAACCTATGGATAGGGAACTCAAGCTCCCGCATGAACAATCCTTATTTAAGGATAAATCACAGTCATTTGTTGAGTATGAGCTCACCATGATCATTGAGATTGGGGAAAACATGACTCTTGATAAACAATCATGCTTAGTCTCCCTTATCAAGGAAGTCACAGACATCATTGTTGGATCTTATCACATGAGTGACTTTGTTGGTCCCAAATTTTCTAAAACTATAAAAAAATCTAAAAATAAAAAAATTCAAAAATTCAAAAACATGAGAAAAAACAACAAAAATCAAAGGTACATTTTCTCAAACATTGCAATCGTGTATTTGCGTACACATGGATGTTATTTCTTCCCTTCCTTGTCATTCTTCTACAAGTCTTCCTACCATTTTCATCCCTTCGGTGATATTTTGGTTAGCCTATCCGCATGCATTTTGTGAAATTTATGTTTGTGGTATATGTTTGACCCTAGTCTTTTATCACCTTGGTAAATTAAAGAATGACTCGACCTCTTGGAGATCCTATCACATTCAACATCTAATAAATTTGTTGCAAAGAAATTTTTGACATATTTGTTGACACTAGCTAGTGTCATCATCACAATCACCACTTCCATCTCCTTCCATCAAGCCATATGTGGTTCTTAACCCTTGTCAAACTAGAGAGCTGAAATAAGTTTTCGTGAGAAAGCAAAAGAAATAAGATTAATCAAAATCAAAAGCTAAAATCTACAGCAAATGTAAATTGATATATAACTCTCTCTCGGGGTATTTCTAATAAACTCTATCGGGGCTATGGATACCGATCGATAGTAGAGAAATGTTGTGATTAGAATCAAATACATCTCTGTCGTGGCTATGGGCCCGATGGTAGTAGAGTAATGTATGGCTATACTTCCACCTTTCATTCAAAATCACCTATCACCTATCAAAATGAATCGTTCCTACACATTAGCTAGGGTGTTTTCACTTATTGTCTATTAAATCTTCCCTTCAGAGGTAATTAAATTCCATGTGCAAACACAAGATCTCTATGAGTAAGCAGGGTTAGTATGTTACCAAGTGTCTTTTTGGACCTTGTTTAGACTCTTACTCTAGTCCATATCTTGTCTTACGATTTGTGCCTTTGGCTAATCATTTATTCATCGCGAGGATTCTAAGCTACATTCATATCATTCACATCATTCTTCTACTCCATTCAAAACATCCATGTGTATAGGATTACCTTTTTCCCATGTTTTTAGACACCTTTGTCATGTTTCACAAAACAATCTTCTCCTCCTTTCTATCATGTGCTTTTAGGCGGATTACGCTAAGGGCATCCTTGCTTCTTCCTAGGACTTCATTTTTTACATTCATCATCATGTTGAACCTAGCCATAATGGCATTGGGTCCCACTTCTACCTATGAAGAGTTTTCCTTTGAATACTCCCACCTAATCGCCTGGGGCATTTTACATCTTCACCTTTCTAAACGCACGTGGCCTTATGCCCTTGTACATCCCATCTATCTCTATGGGCATCCACGCTTCCTCATCTTCTGTACATAGTTTCAAAATACTTTCAATTACAAAAACATTCAAATATGTTTCGAAACATAAAAAAATAAAAAATTATCCTACAAAACATCACTCTTTAGTTCTCACTGTTCATGTGTGCAACTCGTGGGTCATCTTGATCGACCTCCATGAACAAAAGCTAGGCTACTTACTTCATTTGTACTCTAGGGCACAAAGAGTTGCCTTGTACTATTTCATAGCATACATTGCTTTTTCATTGGACCGAAGTTTCTTCTATTATTCCCCTTGCATGTATCCTTGCTTGGGGCACCATCATCAAACCCTTGTCGTTAATTTTTCAAGTTGGAACTGAATATTGATAACCAAAACATTACATTATGTTTCTCTATTGGTTTTCTTATTTAATTTCTCATATTGCATTGTATTTTTATGTTGCATGGAGTTAGTGCTTTTAGCAATGGACATTTTTTCGTATACGGATTTTCATGTCATACTATACTTTTGTTCATTCTTTTTAATAAGAATCGATGATGAAGATCTCTAGCAATATGATGAAAAATAATTTTTTTAAAAGCATTAGATGGATGTTATCTCATTGCCCCTTCCTCATACTCATTTTTCTTCTATATCCCCTTTCTTTTCTTCTTATTCACACTATTCTTTCTTCTGTTCTCTTTCTATCATCTTTTCGATATCGATCAACCTCTTTCATCACCCCATTGACAATCAAGGGGGCATCCTCAATTCCACTCATTTTTCTTATATCCCTTCAAAATTTTATACTTTTTTATGCTTGTCTACTTTCTTTGAAGTGACGTCGCTTACGCCACCTCAAAGAGGGGAAAATGTAGACACCTAAAATATGCTTACACTTAGAATTTCATCCAATTCAACCAATGATGACACTTCGTTAATTACCCATTCTTCGCTCCATTCTCGAATGCCCATTCACGACACTCTTTCGGTCACATTCCTCCTATAATCAGATTATTTGGCTAATATCTCTCTTATTAGCTAAAAATTCCTCCTTTCAACCATTCATAACCTCCCTAGTTCTCTCTAGACCACTTCTATTGGCTTTGTAGGCTATCTATCAGTCACAATTGGTTATCCAAACCCCTCCCAACTCTCAATGAGTCTCTAATCACTTGCTAATCAAGTTTAACTAGCCTAAACCCTAGTTAACTAGCCTAAACCAAGCTTAACTAAGCCTAAAGCATGTTTATCCTAATCTAATCCTAAATTGATTTTTAGAATTTAGTCCCACATGCACCCAAATTCCAAATTCTTCCAAACCAAAAACTATAAATACAAGGCTAAGCCTACCCATTCAACTTACACCTTCACACCTAGGATATCTTATTAACACTAAGAACACCTAGTTTTGGGATTCCATTTGTATTAGCTTTAAGCTATAATACATTTGATCTTAAACTTACTCCCTTCATTGATCTTGAGCTAATAACCTCCATTTGCATCCATAATCCAAGTTTTGAGTAAATAGAGAGAACCATTGGCCTTGAAGCCATTAATGGTGAGACTCCATTCTTGAAATCTTGAAAACCATAAACAACTAATCACACCTTTGATTGCTAAGTTGATCTTCTTAGGTTCAATATTTAATTAAGTGATCTAGAGAGTAGAGAGTAGCTTTATCATGTTAGTTTAGATTTAATCTAGTTAATACAATGATAGATGTTAGTCATGTTTATCTCTTATCATGATGGTTTAGTGTAGGTTAGCTTCATGCTTTGAGGTTATAGGTTTTAACTTCATTTCCATAGCATATCTAATTTATCCATGAACACAGATGACACTCATCTAAGAATCACAAGAAATATGCTCTTTGTGAAACCATACTAGGAATAACTCATACCTTCTCATATTATCAACACTTTATCAACAATATACAACACTTTTAGTAATGTTGGAATCTTTCATTTACTTTAGACTTCAAGATGACCATACCAGATAATTGAATCACATATAAAACACCGCTTAATGCATTAATTATCCATGCATTTGATGGTATGCAGTCCTTCATTTTTATTATTTTAGCCATTCAAGGATCAACACAACTTCAAGGTCACTAAACTTACAATTAGCTTAATATATACTACATTCATCTCTAAATAACCCAATACGTAAATTTTGAATATCATTCTTTGAATTTTAAACCTAAATAATGTCACATCATCTATTGATACATTGGAAATCTTTCATAAATGACACAATACTTCTTCTTCATCCTTAGTTCACTCATAAATTCATAACTTCTATTTATAGATCATCAATATGTAGTTGTACCTTCCTAACATTTATACTTCATCTAGGAGCTCTTGCATTATCGTGTGACACACTTGAAGACCTTTAGACATCTGTCATTTGCTAAAATTAGACCACTTTAATTAACAAGGAGTAAAAAATATGAATTTCTTAGGCCACATTTTACTAAGATGCCTTCGTACATTATTAATGTGTGCATCCTTTTTGTGTGCTTTTAAGAAAATTGACTAATTCATAGTAGCACTAGTGTTACGTATCAAGACTATACCTTGATTTCTTAACGAAGACTCCATGACACATAACAATGATTTTTAAAAGAAAACTAGGACTCTTTACATCAATTGGGAATGATGATAACTTGAAAAACATACCTATGAATGGACTTAGGACCATAGAACTACAAATAAGAAAACTTTTTGACCTTTTTATGATCATTAGATATGGACTGTTCTCGAACTTCAACAAACCGATAACATGTTAAGCATATTTTTTCTAACTCAAAACATACTAGTTCTACATAATGAAATCGATCATGCACATACAAAGAAATCAACAAACTTCTTAGCATATGTAGACCTTCCTTCAACATTTTGTTACTCTTCAAAATGTATTTTTCTAGCTGCAAAGCTTCTTGACACAAAACTACTAAATCAAATGATACCAATACTTTGTTTTGACCTTGTAACACTTTTTCATAACTTGATACATGGAAAAAAGTTCTTTACACAATCAAATTTAACCAACTAAGCTTCTGAAACCTAATATAATTTTTATGAGCTATCTATATGAATGATAGAAAAAAAAAGATCTCATACCTTATTTTCATGTTTCTTACCAAACAACCAACCTTCAAGTACTTCTTATAAAATAGGATTGTCTTAAAGAGGCCAAATGAATACACCCTAGCTTATTATTTCACTTAAAAATTATGTAATCATTAAATGAGACCAAAGACTCCACGTATTCCTTCCTTCTTGACTTCTTGGATGACTTTTTAGGCATGATAACATCATCATTTGTTGAATTATCTTCAATTAGAGCAAATTTTCCTCTTTTAATTGTTATCATATCATGATTAGAATTAGAATACTTTATTTCCTCCTTCTTGATCTTTTCAACAACATCTGAAATCTTGATTAAGCTTCATCCTCCTTTGATTAGCTTTATTTTTTCGATTCTTTATCCTTTACATCATCTAAACATTTTGTCTTCATATCATTCTTTGGCTCCTCATATCTTGTAAGATGCTTATTAGAATTATATTTATTCTTCTTGTTCTCATTTGCATGATCAACCTTCTTGATTTTCGTGGTTGTACCTAGTTTTTATTTAATTGATTTTGTAGGATTAAACTTCTTGATTTCCTTGAATGTGATTGGTCCTTGTTTCATAAGAACTCTTGATAAACATCTTCTTGTCTTGAACATTCTTACATTTTTATTATATATAAGACTTATTTCTTTAAAAAAATATTGTTATATGGCCTAGTTTATAATAATTGTAGTAAAAACACCATTCCTAGCTCTATGCTCATATGAAATGAGATTCCAACCACAAAATAATGCCTTATGACCATATTCACAACATTATTAACACTTACCATTGAATGAACCTTATAACTCCATCAATACTCACTCCTTGAGGACCTTTTATTGCAATCTCTAGATCTATGACCAAATCCATAACACCTATAGTAATAACCATTGAAATAAGAATCATGCATCATTGAATTTTGTTGTATAGAAAGATTAGACCTTGATTTTTTCTTCTTGGTCTCTTTCATGTCTACTTGAGTAGTTGTTCCAGCATTTTCATCTACACAAATTTTTATGTGCTCTCCTTTGAAAACTAAATCTATATTATCACTAGTTGACCTTTGATTATTCACCATATCATCTAGGGCATCACATATTTTCTCTAACTTATCATAGGCATTCATCCTAATATCTCGATTGTTCTAATTATGATTTCAAGGATCTCAACTCATATTCATACATGTGTTAAATTTATTCTTTGATCTTTATGGATTATTTGACACTCTTGACTTGGTATTATAATTATTTAATGGCTTTATTAATATTAATATGCATACAAATGATTTTTTCTTGTAATTAATGGATCAAGGACTCTACAAACTTATACTTCTTTCTCAAATTCACTAAAGTAGTATCAAAATCATTTGATTTTCCCATTATTCTTTAAGGATCTCCTCCAAGCTATTCAAATTTATTCAAAAGGACCTATCTTTGATAATAATTGTTAGAATCACTGTGAAAGGAGGGTGAATCAGTCAAATAAAAAATTTAAGTTCATTTACCATAGCATATATTCATCATTAAAATCATCCATGAACATGTGTTATCAATTGTGAGCTTATTAACTATGTATCAACCATTTATAAGTGCTAGAGATAAGAGAGAATACATTAACAATAGATATATGTGGGAAACCCACAAGGGTAAGAAACCCACATAACCTCTACTTATGATACAAAAAAGGACTTGTATGAATATGACACATCACATAATATTTATTTCGTGACACACCAATCCCACAAGGAGTACCAACCCCTATTTAGTAAGGTAAAAACCATGCAAGGAGGCTACAACCCCTAGGATGAATAAGAAACAATTCACTCACTTTTATATGATGATAACCTAATGATTTGTTTCTCTAACAACTGATTGTGATAACAATTTTAACTCCATGAACTCAAAATACTCTCGAACAAGCTATTCTCCTACTTTGCTGAAACTTGTATCATATCATGTTGATTAGGTAAAGTAAACTTACAAAAATTATCCTCCACTCTTATCATATATACCATTTACCCCTTTATACTCTTGTTTCATATCCTATATCTCACCACATGCCCATCATAACAACTACTCATGATGAGCTAATACAATGTACTTCTATACATGACTCTAGCTTAGAAAACATATAGATAATTCAAGACCAATAAGGTGAGTATTCAAAACTTTAAAACATATCTAAAAAATCATAAAAATTTAATATAAGGACCAAGTATTCCAGAAAGATCCTAAACAACACAAACAACGCCACGCTTCTCCTTTAGGCCGAAAACAATGTCTTCTAGCTCAAAGGAATGAATTCTAAACTTATCAATCATATATAAGTTTCATCAATGATCCAATATCTCCATAAATTTTAGTGACATCCTCTCAGCACCTTAAGCAAGTCAAATAACTTTTGAATCATCAATTATTCCCATGAAGCATACCAAGAAGCAAACACCTCAAACTAGGTCTCTAACACCCAAAAATCACTCCACAAGACTAAATGAATTGTCATACTAAATATCATCATTATGAAATAGATTATGCATAAAAAATAATGTATTGATGTAAGATAGCTCATGAAACTCATTAGAATCATCAGATCAAGGATTAAGGCACAAAAACAACTCCTTTAATGTTGCTCAAACTAGTAAATAGGTCTCAAAACTAGGTCTTTAGGATCAAGATGGTTCACACCTATAAAATATTCACCAAGGCACAATTGGCATATGGATGGAAATATATTGATATAGAATTGATAAAACAACTCAATTCAATCTCCGTAAAAGACACAAGAATATCAAATAGGCCTATTTCCGGAGCTACTCAACCCTACTTTAAGGATGTAGGAACCAGTCTTGAGGAATCATGCTTCAAACACCTTAATGATCACTTCCAGGATTAACCAAGGCTTTTCAACTTCATTTCTCATGTTACCAAATCATCCTTCTTATGATAGGTCTAAGACTAGGCCTAAATTAACTTGACTCAAAAAACATACTTCTCATGAACTGACCATGTTGACCTATTACAAACTTATTAACACATTGGACACAACATATTAACCATGTTTGACCTAAATAATACCTTATGAAACCTTTGAAACTCATATAAAAATCACTTACTTGACAATGCACTAGGAACATGCCTAAAACCATGCGTGTAAAAAAAAGACACCACAAGAAGACACCAAGATTAGAAACTACCAATCAACCTTCAAGCTTGATAATGAATGAAACCTCATGGAGAGACCTAAACCACCTTGAATCTCTTTTCCTTTAATTACATTAAACATCCATGAAAACTACATAGAAACAATTCCTAACATTCTACACCAATCATTTCTTTTGATGATTTTGATAGAGATGACACATTATTTATGACACATGATCTATTATGGTATCTATTGATTAGATTCTTATTCAGATTTTATTTTTATTACACATATCAAGCATATTATTTGTATATTTCCATTAGTTCAGTCTCTTGTTATCTTTTTTTGAGAGTCATGCACTTGATTCGATTCATAACTCGATGTATTATGTTTTCGATCATAGTCATATCTATCACTACATAAAATTATGTGTGATGGGAAAAAATGTGTCAATACACCATGCACTCTTATCATCCATTAAACTAGGATTTTTGAGGAAATGAGTAAAGGACACACTAAGAATGACACACAAAATGATAGAATTAAAGGGGGTAAAGGGACTGCTATGATCACATACCCCAAGGGAAGTAACCCTAACACTAGGAAAAACTAAGGTTTCTAAGGCCTTAGGTTGAAGAAGTGGAATGAACCCTATGGAGGTATGAACACTATGGGGGTGATAAAATATAAAATAAGCATGGTAATATCATGCTAACCTAAGGAAATCATGTAACATAAAATGAATAACTAAAATTCAATATGATAACCTATCATGTCCATAAAATACTAAGCTAACATTGAGCATGTATCAAACGAAACAACTACTCTATTAAAAATAAAAAGTGAGTTAGAGAACTTACTGTTGGGAGGAGGTCACCGATACATCTATCTCAAAAAGTACCATACACTAAGAGAAAAAAATTTAGGTGGAAAAGAGGAAACAATCCAGTCCTAGCTCACTATAGTTGAACCAAAAGTGTAAGTGAACCAATCCAAGAAAGAAGTGTCTCCAAGCCAACAGTCAAGATCTAAGAAATCTAGAAGCTAAGTAAGAAGGTAAGTTGGAACAAGACAGAAAAGATAATGCTGAGTTACTTTTTACAATTATAAAATATTATGATGTGAAAGTGAGATGAAGGGTATTTATACCGATACCATTACCTATGGGAGATGTTGTCGATAGGGTATTTGAATTTTCACCGATGCGATCGTCAATAAGCAATGAAGTTGGTAAGGGAGGAAAAAGGAATGGGATATGTGCAAGGTGTCATGAAAGATAACAATGAAGTAAAAAAAGAAGGATATGGGATAGTGAGAAATCTAGATATCGGAAGAATGTGAAGAAAAATAAGATGAATGTGAGAAAAATAAATACATGAATGGGATTGAAAGTTGATCTCTCTCCATGTTTGATCACTAACCCAATGGTTATGTGAATAACCATACCCATATCCTTCAATGATTCCCCTAAGGCACTCATTCTAGAGATAGATGCATTAGTGACCTCTAATCTAAAAAGAGAATTGTTAGTAAAACATATGAAAATAGAAAGTGTAAAAATATAAGGTGTATAGATCTTCCTAGCCATTGATTACCACATGTCACAATAGAAAAGCATTGGGTAGTTAGTGGAAAGAAATATATATGAAACAAAAAAATGAAAGGAATGTTGGAAGTAAAAAAGGACTAGCTAAAATGAGATATAGCCACCAATGTGTACTTGATAGTGTCCATCATCTAATGTATGGGTGAAATACATGTTGTTAAAACCTAGAGAAGAAAAAATAAAAGGAAACACTAGAGGATCATCGGGTAAAATAAGGCATTAATCACCTAACCAGTTAGATATAAGCTTGTATATGGAATCAATGTCATGGATTTGCAAGATGGAGATAGATGAATTCTAAAAGTGTAAAGCTAAGCGGTGGGTAGAAACTAGAAAAGGAAAAAAATGTATAATAGAAGATAGAAGAAGGTATAAAATGAAACCTAAAGGTGAAAAATAGAACATGTATGACGAAGAAAGTAACAACAACGTTGAAAAGTGCCAAAAAATCCCATAAAGGTAGATTTTATAATCGTATGTAAGTATATAACTATATCTAAAAATACTATTATCCTAAGTGAGGATGCACTAGACCACTAAAATATGATAGGAAAGGATAGGGAAAATTGAAACTAGGATCATAATTGTTATAAAAGAGGAATAAGCTTGATGAAGTAGTGAATTTGAGAAGGAAAAGAAAGAGAGGGTAATCAAATATCAGGAACTCTCAAGCTCCTTCAAGCATGAAACATTTTAAGAAATTGGGAATTGTTTTGAAGGTAATATGTATTAGGGATGATGATATCCTTGATTAGGTAAGGACCCCACAATTTTTTTTTATCGTACTTTCATTCTTTTTCATGGTTATAGTCAAGCTTGAGGACAAAATCACCCACATCAAAAGTATGAGGATGAAAAACTTATTCTACTACACATCCATGCATTATTTTATGTTTTATTTCAAGTATAAGCATGATCATGTCATTCTTGAAAAAGGATATCTAGTTCATTCATGAATGCCTCATGGTTTTACTCATATGGAATGATGCTATAGAGAGATATATAGAAGCAAGGTAGTTTTACCTCAAATGGAAGAACCACCTCGGATCCGTAGGTAAATGAGAAAGGCGTTTATCCAAGGTGATCGTTGTAGAAAATAGTGTGGTATGCCCATAGTGTATGATATATTCTAGTATGCTGGTCCATATGTGACTCATAAACAATATTTTCAAGGATCTCATTGATGATTTTTATATAGATTCATCCTTTTTGTTGCATTTATGATGGTAGGGTGTTGAGAATTGATGCTTAATTTCGAACATGAAAAATTCTCATCTCTTTACTTTGAAACTATTGCCATTATCAGATATGATGGTGTGGGGGATTCCAAAGTGGAAATTTTTTTGGTTGAGAAAAAAATTGAGGTAGTAAGGAAAAACATATTGGTGAGGGGGATGGCTTCAAGTTTAGTAAAAGTATTCAATGGTTTTGATGATGAAGATATGACCATTTTGATATCGGGGAGATTTTCGATGTAATCTTATCCCCATATGTTGAAGGGCTAGGGAGAGGTAATGGATTACATCACAGTTGGAGGGGAATGAATCAATTCATCATGTTATTGGCAAGGTTGACATTTCTTAGAAAAGGTATAACCCTTGATTTTAGGTAGGCCAATAAGTAACCCATATATAGGCATTTGAGAGTCGTACATGATTACTAAAGTGGCAACTGTAAGTTCCTTATTCACTTATTCTAAGACAAGGGGAACCTCATCCTTTTAACACATCAAATTAGGGTACCTTTGAAGTTTAGATAATATAATACATTATCTTTGAGTACATATTTGAGATATTTTTTACACATTTACAATCATGTTCATGAGTCTATGCCATTTGGGTAGGTATGATGTTGGATGAATTGATTTTTTCATACAAAGGATCAATGGTGGGGAAGATTATTCAATTAGTAGATGTCCTAGAAACAATTTGATGTGAAGTAGTGGGAGCTTGGCAAATTTTTACTAAAGGCCTAGTTTTTTGAGAATCAGAATATGGCTGAAATTTTTTGCAGCTATGGCTAAGGAGTCATCCAAATCATTCTACTCATGGGGAATTGACTCAATGGTAAAATATGCGAAGTGTGGATTTGGTTCTTGAACTAGGTCGTAATAAGATTTAATATTTTCACTACCGACATTGATATTGTCACCAACCTATTTACACACCAACTCGAGAGTCACCCATGGCATGGAGATAAGAAATATTCTTATTGAGGAAGCTTGCATGCTGATGATAAGAGCTTCATATTCAGCCATGTTGTTGGTAACCTTAAATTCTAATTGATAGGAAAGGGGAAATTTTTTTAAGAATGATCGAAGAGTACAACCCAACTAGATCCTTGAAGGAATTTTTCCCATCAAAGTGTAATAGCCATGTATCCTCATGTAAATCGATGGTAATTTCTTCTTCAATGATCTTAGGGTTTGGTGTACCTCTTTTTGAGGGAAGCACTTTTTTTGGCTTTGAGGATTGTGCCTTGAGATCAATCGTGAATTTAAACAAGTAATCTATAATATAGATAGAACATTTTCAATAGCTCAATTAGAGGATGTCCTTGTCGGGTAATGTCATGAATAGGTTGAGAGGAAGATATTAGAACAATGATAATTGGTTTGTGATAACTTGGAATTTTACTACTTGTTGGATGATGATGATGTAGTCAAACTCCATAAGAAGAGTCATCCATTCACAATTTGGTCTATTGGAGGACAATATTTGAGAAGTAGTGTCACAAAAGATCCATGTGAATGATGACATAAGTAGTTTGGTAAAGCATATAATGGCATAGTTTTGTAATATCATAGTAATGGATGGGAAAGAACAATTGATGGAAGTGTATCACATCTCATAATCTAGGAGAGTATGTCTAAAATAATAGATGGCATGCTCCTTTCCTTTTTCATCTTATGAGCTAGAATTTCCCAACATACACTAGAGTGGAAAGAGGTGTAAAGCAACAAAGGTCAATTAGAGAAGGAGGTTGTAGTGTTGGTAATGAAGAAAAAACTATTTCATGTTATCAAATGATTTTTGACATTCCTTGGTCCCACTAAAGCTTTGTAGACTTTTAAAGCATGACTATTTATGACTTGCACATGATAAGTAAATTTAGGGAAAATATTTAAATTGCTTCAAGTTTACCAAGAAAGGTTCAAATGTCGGCTATAGATGAAGGTAATTACATGTCAAGGATAACATTTATCTTTCTATATCCACATTGATGCCATGTTTATATACTAAAAAACATAAAATTTTACCTCGATTATGCAAATAAACATTTTCTAGGATTGAGACAAACCTTGTATTTGTGGAAACGCCCTAGGGAAATGTCTAAGTCATGAAAATGATCATCTATGCATCGTGATTTGATGAGTAGATCATCCACATAAAATTTGACAATTTTTTGTATGATTTTGTGAAATATATGATTCATGAAATGTTGATATGTCGCACTATCATTTTTGAGTTCGAGAGGAATATTGACATAACAATAAGTACCCCATTATGTTGTAAAAAAATTCTTATGTTTATCTTAAGGGGAAATTTGATTTGGTTATACACCAAAAATCCATCCCTAAGAGATAATATTTTTTATACCCTATCATAGAATCGATGATGGTATCGATGAGGTAAATAAAGTTATCATTTGGAAAAGCAATGTTAAGGTTCTGAAATCAATAAAAATTTAGATGCCAAGAGTAGTTTTTTCCTAATGGGACTATGTTATAAAACCCGTTCAAAACATTCCACAGTATGAATGAATTTGGAATCTAAGAGTTTAATGATTTCCTTATGACAAAGGTCATTGATCTTAGGAGGAAAATTTCTTATCTTCTCCCACATGTGTAACATAAGGATAGGTGATAATATTATGGGAGAAAATCTCAGGATCGATGTTAGGCATGTCAGCATATCCCCATGTGAATAATTCCTTATGTTTTCTTAAAATTTTGATGTGACACTCACGTAGATGGGGAAATAAATATTCAAACATGACTAAATGTGAGGGATCATCATCTAATTGTACACTAAAATAGATTCGCCAACATAGAATTTTTTTCTTAGAAATGATATGGAGCCTCAAGGTAATTTGGAAACTTCTAACTCGATAAGATTGAAAGTAGTGACAAAATCATCTAAGAGCATGGTTATTTTTGGGAAATACCCAAGTTTTTGATGGTTTCAGGAAGATTATCTCTCTCATGCGTATAAGATCTCTAGGATAGCTTTATTATCATTATCTAAATTAGGGATAGGGCCATGATATTCTACATCAATTTCTAATCCTACGTATCATTTACCATCTCGATGTTTCTATGAAATAGATTGGAAGACATAAAACACCCTAGCATCCAAGGTGACCTCTTTGGGTGTAAGATCCACAATGGTTATGCTAGTAGCACATGGACCATTTTCGATTACCAAATTAGGCTCATAAGCTAATGCGGGTGGTGGAGGATTGTAGGAACTAAGGCTGATTTAGAAGGATGACAGATAAAAATAATCATGGAGTTTCTCCAATACCCAATGGGTGTGTAAAAGTGGAGGATTGGGAGGCACATGCAAGGAAGTATTTCATATTTAACCTCACTAATGCTAGTGTTGTAAATATGAGGCATAAGATGCATCAATGGTGTTAGATTGGGTTCATAAGGATTGTATTTGGGTTAAGGCATGATGGTAGTGAAATACTTCCAAGTGTCTAAAATCAACTTGTGAAATGATGTATTCCTCATCATTAGGGGAGGAAAAGACAATATATTCTTCTCCTTTTAGTTATGATACTAAACTTGCTAAAATATTAGGTGAAAGAGGGGGATGATAAAAATAATTTGTGAAATGCCTAATTCATTACATTCTAAGTGGTTGGAAGTTGAAGCATGATAAAAAGATTTTGGTTCGGGTTATGGTAGATATGGTCCCATGGTAAAAGGATTGGTGGTAACCATTTCATAATTTCATTAAGAAATCAATCCTTATTGAATTTGTTTTGGATTTCATTAGGTTCATTTCATCTGAAATTGTTAATGTAATATAAATTTTTGGCCTAAGATCAAAGAATTTGGATATGGAATGCCATTGAATTTCAAGAGCGGTGGGCATGAGGAAAGTATTGTTAGGAAATGGTATTGGCACATCCCAATGAATTAGATTAACATAATTCCTAAAGCATTGGTTGTTATGATGAATTTGATACACTAGTACTTGAATGATGCGGATGTGCATGTGATGTGTCCAGGGTAAAACCCAGTAATAAGTTGTAAGGTAAAGGAAAATATAGGACCATTAGCATAGTACGAACCATCCTAGGGTCCAACTGTAATAGGTAACTAGATGCATCCTATAGGTTTTTCTTCATTTTTTAAAGCCTTAAAAAGTTAGGTGAGTGGGTTTGATTTTTTCAACAAAAACCAGAGGTTTTTGATTAGGAAGTAAGAATCTAGATTAATGCCAAACCTCATGTCATAAGGACTCAAGCACTGTAAACATCATGAATAACGACACTAATGAGTGGTGGTGGGTTATCCACATGAAATTATACTTATTTTAATCATATCATCTTCCATGAACTCCAAGGCTAAGGAGTCAAAGTGTGAAGGTCGTGGAGGTTTCCCCATAAATTCTATGTGATCGAATTCTAGGTTCATGGTCATGGAAGGAAATTTGCGAGCCACATAAGAAGGATCCTCAAATATTTGCAGTTATTGGAGAAGGAACCTTAGATACAAGAGATGATGCATGAATGAGATCCATGAAAGGAATATTGTATGTGATGAAGTTTAACTTAGATAAAAGTTTCTTGCTAATTTGGAGTAGTTCCCATAACGATATCATAGTAATGACATGATAGAGGATATATCTAGATCAAACGGTGATTTTATGTTAGATGGAACTATTTTATAAGAGAGAGAGGAATGGGGTATTTTGTGTGTAATATTGTTGATATTTTATGTGGAGGCTCAATTGTAGGAGAAGGCTCCACCATTATCGGATCTTTGGAAGTCGCTAAGCAAAGATGGATTATGGTGGAAGTTTCTTTGGTATGATAACCATGATCTTTATGAGTTTGATTACACCTATATTTAATGTTATCATCATTGAAATATTGGGAATCTAAGAAAATCTAATCATATGATGATTCTACAAGTACCCATGACATTCCTCATGGGGTTTTTGTTCTATTGAATTTGAAAATTAGAGAGGGATTTTTCTAAATATTAATATTATTTGTAGTAATGCTCTTGTATGATAATAGAGTAATGAAGGAGGACCGAAGGAAAATTCAAGGGATTCCTTCCTAATATCCTTACAATCACTATGTGAGTGGCTTATAGTTACACGCCACCAATAAAACAAGTCACCTCTAAAAGTATGAAGACCTTATTTTGAAGAGGGGACGATTCATGTAGTGATGGAAGGTTTTGAAGAATTTTAGTGTGAGATAAAGGGCGGGGAGAGAGTGAGAGGGTTCTCGGATGTATCCCTTTCATTTCTCAATTGGAAATTTGTAGGGACTAATTACATGTGTTTTTTTGTAATCTTGGGTGACAAGTTAGAAGTGTAATATCAAACTTGCGCATAAGGTATTCTTGTCTCTTTGCTTATTTGAGGGATTACTCTAGTGTATTAAGAGAAAAATATCTAACCTTATATTGAAGGGTTGGCGTGAGGGCCTTAAGGAATATTTGGGATAAAATTATATTATCAAGGTTATGGTTGGATTGTATAGACAAAGCCTTCCATTTTGTAATAAATTCATGAGTTGATTCATTCATACCTTGTTTAAGATTTATGAACTTTTGTAAGGTATTTTTAGGTAGCTCTTGTTGTTAAAATTCAGAAATCAGGATTTAACTAAACCTTCTAGATCAACTATTAAACAAGGAGGAGATGATTATAAAATTATAGAGATTCTCCCAATAGGGAATTTTCTATAACTTTAGTGGTTTCATAGGTGTTCATTTGGATCCCATCTTTATAACGATTCCTAAAGGATTTAAGGAAGTTGGTAAGGTCCCCAGAACCATCATAAGAGATGGTAGGGATGGTCTCTCCTAAATATATGACAAAGTGATATACAAAGAAAGAGGTTCATTTTGGACTATTTGTAACATCTTGTTTATGATTGGTGGAGGAGGGATGGGGTTTTGTTGGTGCTCAATTTGAAATCACCCCATTTCCTCTAAAAATTCTTTCAATCAAGGGCTCTGTCGTATTTTCTATTTCCCTGAATGGATGCATGAAAGGTTTTATTATTTTGTATATTGTTGAATATCCTTCTTCATGTTTGTGGATCACATTTGGGCCTTGTATCATTTCCGATTTCTTCATCCTTGAAGAAAGATTCAATTCTAGGTGCTGAATGGTGAAGTTCCCTACATCTTAATGATCAATGGGTATTTTCCCCATCAAATTATATCTCAGCATCTTTAGAAACATGGTCCTTTCTAATTGGATGTGGCTCGGTGGGGAATTTTGAAACTCTAAGGCCCACTTCAACTCAAGTCTTGTCCACGTGGAGGTCCCACGCTCATTTGAAAATGTGCCTCTTGGTTTGACATTTGGAAGTGTGCCAAGGAGACACATGGAGGTTTCTACTGACCCTACCTGAGACTTAGAAATTTTTTTATGCACGGTGGTGTAGCTTTTTTTGGACCATGGACATATGGAGGGTCGGCGCTCATTTGAGGATCCACCTCTGAGTCTTACCCTAGAAGTTATGCCAAGGAGACACATGGAGGGTTATGCTAGCTCCTCTCTATACTTAAACTTTTCAAGTAACTTTCTAAGGCCTAGAACACATGGAGGGCCCGCACCTGTTTAGAGACCTGCCCCTATACTATACTTTTGAAGAAGTGCCATGGAGACATGTTGAAGTTTCCGCTAACTCTACCCTTGCTTGGAATTTTCAATGGCCCATCATCACCAATCGACACCGATAATTCTCCACCGGGAACTCCTCATGCTATGATTATTTACTAATGCACAGCCTTTAGTTTGGTGGATGTAATCTGGAAACACAACAACAAACATAACACAAGAATACCATAGACTATGATACGAAGGAATGATGAAAATCTGAAAATATAGGTGTAAATTATAATATCAACATGAAATTGTTACAATCTCACCCATGAGGTACTTCAAGTGTTACTGACTTCACTTGCCTTCCAATAATAACTATGGGAGAAACTTCACAATGGATTCTTTAACACACCTTCTAAATGATGGCTTCCTTTACACACTTACTCATACAATATTTCTCACTACTTCCCTCTATGCTAAATGAGGGGGGTGGCCTCTTTATTTATAGGAATTCAGGCTTATCCACCCTATCTCTAAGATAGGATAGGAAATCTACTCGACAAATCATATTCCATACCTTAAACTCTTATCTTTACATGTAAGCTTATCTTTTAAGATAAGATAAACCTTATCATTTCACATGGGTTCCACATTTTTAGACTTTTTACAAATAAAATACACAAAATATTTATTGAATCACTCCTTGTCCTTATTACTAATATAATATTTTTAATTCCTAATCATGTAGACCCTACTTCTCTACTTACTCCAAATTTGACATTTTAACATTACCAGAACCACTTACAATAAATATTTACTTTTTACCACAACATTCCTATTGTACTTTAAACTATTACCGTACTCTACTTTATTGGCGGATCAGCATCTTGATGGCACCATGATCTTCTATCAGACGCCACTACTAATCATACTTAACAACATCCTATTCCTAATACATACATAATAAAATAGAAATTACGGAGGAAAATTTTAATGTCGACATTTTCCCCCTTCCTAGCTTCTACTCCATCCTCGGAGTAGACTATTCTGGTGCTTGGAAAATCTTTAACTTGTCGTGGTTGACCCATTTCATAATGGGAGTGCCATCCAATTCCTCCAGTCGATATGTACCATTTTCATGCATAGCTACTATTTTGTAGGGCCCCATCCATTTGGGAAGAAATTTTCTTTTCCTTCTTTTTTTTTGTATATGGAATCATATACTAGAACCAAGTCATTCACATGAAATGGAGACCAACGGATCTTTTGATCAAAGTATTCCTTCTACTTCATTTTCTTCTTATAGCTTGTATCCTTTGCTATTTCCCTCATTTCCTCTAGTAAATGAAGATGTACCAACCTTTTTTTCTTGAATCACTTTCATCAATCCTTTCATTTTTCATAACTCTCCACGGTGGGAATATGAAACTCGAATAGGAAGAAGCTGGATCAATGCCATAAGCCAACTAAAATGGGGGTATCTTGTTGTTGACTTTGATGTTTCCCTATATGCCAACAATGCTGCATGAATCCTTTTATCCCATTTATGTACTGCAAGGTTGCATCTTTTGCTATAATTTGACACAACACAAAATTTGTTCGATTCTACCTATCCATTTGTGATTGGCGTGTATGTTGTTGCCTTCCTGTACTTAATAGAAAACTTGTTGACTAGGGCTTCTACCACCTCATTAATGAAGTGGCTTCCTTGATCTATTACAATTTCTAATGGGAAACCAAATCTAGTGATAATACGTTCATATATGAACCTTGCCACTTCATCCATGGAAGTTGTTTTAATGGCCTAGCTTTAACCCACTTGGTTAAATAATCTATGGTAACTATAATATACTTATTTTGGCATGGGGTAGTTGGAAGTGGACCTACAATATCTATTCCCCACTTTTCAAAGGGACCAAGTGGAAGAATAGGGCATAATGGAGTTGATGAAGTCTTATGGTTACCATGTGTTTGAAAAATATCACATGTCTTACAATAATTATAACAATCTCTAAAAAGAGTGGGCAGTGATAACCTGCATCCAAGATCCTTCTTATTGTAAGTTGTCCAGAGAAGTGTCCTCCACTTGTACCATTGTGGAATTATTCTATCAGCTCCTTCCCTTGATCACCTCTAACCACTTTGTTATGTATCTTCCATCCATCAGTCTATTTGAAATAATACTCCATGCGAGAATAGAATATGAATGAGCGGCTTGAGTAATCTTCCTCTTAGTATTTGCACTAACACCATCGGGAAACTTGAATTCATTCGAGATAATTCTAAATATCTATGTATTCACTAGGGATAGTGTCAAGGGATAACAATGATTACATCCGGGAAATCATCATCATCAAAAATTAACTTAAACCATCATAGGCTTCGAGAGAGTGCATCCGCATTGACATGCTTCTTTCCTAGAATATCTAAAATATCAAATTCAAATTCTTGTAGAAAAATTATCCATCCTACTATCCTCCCTGATGGGTTAGGCTTATTTATAATATATTTTAGAGCACGATGATATGTTACTGACTATAAATTTTTGCCCTAACAAGTAATTTCTAAACTTCTTTACAACAAAAATGATAGCTAGAGCCTCTTTTTCAGTTACAGTATAATTTACCTCAGCACTGCTCATTTGTCTACTCCCAAAGTAAATTGGATGATCATTCCCATTTTCATCCTTTTGGCTCAGAGTACTTCCTAGTGTTGCATCTGAGGCATCAGTATACACAATGAATGGCTTGCTCTAGTCTAGATTCTTTAAAATAGGTGAAGACACCAAAGCTTCCTTCAGTTGTTCAAAAGCTTCATGCGCCTTATTTCTTGGTTCATAAGTAACATCCTTCTTCAAGAACTAGGTTAGTGGCTATGCAATCTTTGAGAAATTCTTGATGAACCTTCTATAGTAACCCACATGGCCTAAAAATGATCTCAACTTACTTCTATTCATAGAAAATGGCAACTCTTTGATTTTTGAAACTTATTAGGATCAGTACTAATAACATCTCTGGATACAACATGCCCTAACAAAATACCTTTAGAACATCCAAAGACACACTTTGTAGGGTTTAGTGAGGCTTGTGCTTCATCTAACCTTTGAAATGTTGTCTCCATATAGTGCAAGTGGTCCATCTTGCTTCCATAGATGTAAAAATCATCCATAAATACTCGTGATGAAGTTCCCAATGTAGGGTTCAAACATCCTATTCATCAAGCATTGGAATGTTTCAGAGCATTACACAACCCAAAAGGCATAACTCTATAAGAAAACGTTCCCCAAGGAGTGGTGAACGTGGTCTTTAGTTGATCTTTCTCTGCTATACGAACTTGGTTGTATCCACTATATCCATCAAAGAAAACTATAGCACTCTGGCCAGCTACTTCGTCCAAGATCTGATCTAAGAATGGAAGAGGGTAATGATCCTTCTTTCTTACCTTGTTGAGCTTCCTATAATTAACACAAATGCATAGTTTCCCATTCTTTTTATTGATATCACAATGGGAGAAACCCATTCTGAATTTCTCTGACAAAGAAATATGAATCCTACATTAAGCAACTTATCTATTTCTTCTTTTACAATCTTGGAAAAAATAGGATTCATTTTATATGGCATTTCTTTATGGGCTTAACACCATCTACCAGCTCAATATAATGTTCTACCCAACTTACTTGATAGAGTTCCTTGTAATCAAAAGTGAATAGGTGTATGTACCTTGAAAGAGATGGAGGTAGGATTCTTTCTCACTCTCCATCACAACAGCACCAATCTTTATGTGTTGGAGATGATAAACCATTTCTTCTTTATATAATATTATGGGTTCATGAGTCGGTGTGGTGGGAGGATATCTATGACTGAAACATCAACCTCACTTTCTTCATCTTCTATGTGCACTTCATTGGTACTAGAGTAATCAGAGGATGTCCAATCATCAATTTCATCACTTGAATCCATAGGTTCTATCTTATGATGCCAAGGGATCACATTTATCTTCACCCTCTCTCTGCCACGTCCAAGTGTCATGAAGCCTTCATTCCAATAGTTTCTTTCATTAACTATCCTTAGCCATGGCATTCCAACAACATTGGGTATGCTGTGGTACCATTTTCATTACTTGAAATTCTACCACACATACAACACCCATAACAAATATTGCCACATTTGAAATAACACCTTCTCGGTTTAGTTTTACCTTATTTAATGACCTTAACATAAGTGTTGAGGGGCGATCAATTTTAAACCCAACATATTCATTACAAACTCAGTCATTACATTAAGTACAACACCTCTATCAACTAAGACATCATGAATTGAAATACCATTACATAATACCTTAGTTTGTGGAGCGTAGGGATCCACCTCTACCTCCAAAATAAGTACCTCAACCTTCTTAATTCGTCGAGCATTGAGTCCACTTTGTAGCTCCCACCTCTTCTCGAAGACATAGCCGAAGTTGACCATATGTAATATTTGCGAGCCTTTTGGATAGATCTTCTAAGATGGAGTATGGTCCTTGCCCGTGAAATCGAGAAAATCCTGCACACCCAAGTTTCTTCTCCTATGTTTCTTACTAGTTTCTCCTTTCATCTTCTTAGGATCATTTCCATCTTGGTTATCTTTTTATTTCTTTCTTTTTGTTACAACCACATCTACTTCACTATTTATGCTCCTATCTACTACATCAAAAGAATTCACGTGTGCTTTTCCTTTATCATTATCTCTTGTACCGGATGTGAAGCTCTATCCCGGACAATTATACTTATAATGACTCTTTTTATAACAACCATAACATAAAAATTTAGTTATATTTCTTTTTGGACCTCTATCTCCTCCTTGAGAACTAAATTCCTTTCCTTGAAGAAGATTAATAGTTAATTGGCCCATCTTCCCGAGAAGATCTTTATACTCGGTAGATGTACTAGGAGAAATATTTGTGCTCTTTGAGAGTGGTTGTGGATTTTGGACCAATGGTGTTGGTGTAGGCTCTACATTAGCAACAATTTCTTTTGGCTCTTCTTCCATGCTTTCTTCTTACCTTCTTGCGATCTCCTTTTCTTGTTCATGGTGTTCGGGTAGTCATACTTCACTCGTTGTCTAATCTCTGGCTTTATCCCAAGAATGAAGTGCTTATAGAGGAGATCATCCATGCCATTCATCAACCCATCCACTAATCCTTCCTTTTGGATCTGGGCATCGAGCTTCCTCCTTAGTGTAGAACATGAGCATGATAATCCCTTATCTTCTCCTTCTCTCCTTGGGATAGCTTTGTGATATCGATCATGAGATCTCGCATATTTATTTTGTTCACCAAATTCTTGAGAAAACTTTCGAGTTAATAAATCCCATGAATTTTTAACATTATCACCTAGTGTTTCAAACCACATAAGGGCTGAACCATCCAAAAGGTAGGAAAAAAATTCATTCCATTGTTCCCTTCTTATGATACCATTACGAATGCAAGATCGTTTAAACTCTTGAATGAAAGAGGAAGCATCTTCATTAGATTGGGCTGAAAAAATAGGAATCTTCCCCATTTTAAAAGTAACCACAGTGAAATACCAATTCACAAGTATAATCAGTAAGACTTATGTGCACAAATAATTGGACTCACTACAATAGAAAGTGACTTTACACCTTTCTATAGTAAAATAGGAATGACCACGGTAAAACTTGACTTACTGTGGTAAAAACTGACTTTATTGTGGTAAACACTATTCAAGTAAAAAGTGAAGTTATTGTGATAAATAATATTCATGGTTAAAAGTAAAGCTACTCATGGTAAATACTATTCACGGTAAAAGTGACTTTACCATAGTAGCTACTATGCATAGTAAAAACAAGGTTACCCTCTAAATGATTTACGACTAAGTGAGAATATCTCTCCGAGAAAATCAACCAACGAGGAATGGTCCCGTGAAGCAGAACCAAAATTTCATCCCCAATCCTATTCCTCATACATACATAATAAAATAAAAATTACGGAAGAAAATTTAATGTCGACATTTTCCTTTTTTCTAGCTTCTACTCCGTCTCTGAGTAGACTATTATGGTGCTTGGAAAATAATTAACTTGTCGTGGTTGACCCATTTTGTAATGGGAGTGCCATCCAATTCCTCGAGTTGATATGTACCATTTTCATGCACAATGAAGCTATTTTGTAGGGCCCCATCCATTTGGGAAGAAATTTTCTCGCCTTCTTTTTTTTGTATCCGGAATCATATACTAGAACCATCTCTACAAAGGCATGGGAAAATGATTAAAACTGAAATTTTTGCATGACATAATAAAAGAATGATTAGAAGGTTTGTCAAAAATTTGTGGCATGGCATCCAGGTCATTAGTGAGGATCTAAGAAACTTGATCGAGTTCATGATTTTTCCACATAGAAGTCATGTAGGTGTAAATTTGTTAAACGTCACTTTCTGAGACAAATTGGTAACAAGCAAAGGATTCCTTGAATATTATTCCTTTTGGGGAGAAAATTTGGGATGAGTGAGTGAGTAAATTATATAAATGCATTGAGGATACTCTTACAAAAGGTTGGGGTTGAATTCTTACCAAAAAAATTTGAGAAAGCCCATCTTCTTGAGAGACCATTTGAGAAACACCTGTAAATCTATTATGTTTTATATTTGATCATGTCAAGCTAGTTCAGTTGATTAGACAACCATTGAAAAGCTCTGAGACTGCTCAAAGAAACTTTCCTCGCTATTAATGAATCTAATCAACTTCAAATTAATCTCTGTTAATCTTGGGAAAATTTGTGTATGCTTTATTTTAAAATGTCTCAAGTAGCTTTTCTTGTTCCTATTGCAATCTTGTGTTAAAATCCATCCAAACCACACAAGATCTTTTCCATGTGATAGTTTAGTGGCATTTGCAATTTCATTATGAGAAGAGCATTCATCTTATAATGAGATAAACAATTTAAAATCACTTTCTTGTCATTTGTTGATAAAGATTGTATCGTAACCCTTTGAGTGTATCTTAGGCATGAGGAACTAGGTGTATTTAATGTTTAATTGAGTCTTTAGCTCGATCTCTGTGTTAAATTCTTAGAGATTGTCACGAAAATGTGAAAATTTGGGCCTCCATTGATGCACACTTTTTGGTTGAAGGAATATTTTAGCTATTCTAAAGCATTCTGTCATTTAGTTTTCTAATTGTTGTGAAGTTTCTCAAATATATGGAAAAATAAAGTTTATCTTGCTTAATCTCCCACCAAAATTATTCAAAAACAATGAATCCCACCTGAACTACCCCTATTTTCCCTGTATTTCCACAAATGAATAAATTCTACTACAAAAATATGCAGAAGCAATCAGGATTCCATAATGTCTTTAGTAACCTTAACCTGTTTAGAAAATATCACCATTCTTTAGAAGTGACAACTCGTGAGAGTTAAATTGTGGTGCATTGATCATATTTTCTCAAGGTTTCCTTTCAAATTTGTGCAAAGAAGGATATCTTCATTCTCCTTCACCAATAGAGGTTACAAAAGCAGGTCCTCTCACCTGCAAGTGAAAGGCACATCCTAAAGTAGCGAGGATATATGAAATCCTTTCATTTGGTGCTATCTATTTCTTCAACATCGAGTGATAAAGAGCCGGATGAATCACCCCTAGCTATAAAATGACATACATGATGATTTATCTATCTCTAGGTTTCTTGTTAAATATTTGATGCTTCTCTACTTGCAAGGAGAATCTATTTTGATACTGAAACACCATATTGGCGCCGTTGCAGGATGTTCAAAGGCATTACGATATTTGGCCACAGTAATGTTTCCTACATGCTCTAAGTGTAAATACGTTGTTGAAACGCCATCTTGTGTCTCGATTTCTAATAATCGAGCAACATTACAAGTCTGCATGCAATATTTCTAGTTTTACTGTTAGTTTTTACACTAATTTTACATAAACAATGTTAAATATGGGTAAAGGAAGGTCAGATCTATGAATATTTGCATGAATTTAGTGTTGATAGACATTTGAAAGACCAATTTTAGTGCATTTACACAACTAAGGTGAAAATCCTTAGTGGTGACTCTGTTTTGAATTAAATTTTGATAAATGCCAGTGTCTTAACCTATGTCAATTGAAATTTATCACTAATCTCTACAAAGCTGGAAGGAAGAAGATCTCTCTTTGTTGAAGACCCTACTAGAAGGTTGTTTCTAGAATTGGGAAAGACAAATTCTGAAGGAAGAAGAATCTAGAAAGTTGTTGGAGATTAGAAATCAAGAAAGGAGTTATCAATTGTGGAAACTGGTCATCCTATCATTGAATATTGCCATACTTCCACAAGTGCTTCTGGATCAAGTAGTATTTTGTAGATCTGAATTCTCCATCTAGAGAGGGGCCTTCTTTTGTATTTGAAAAATTTACATCTCATTTTTTCCCTGTGTTCTCCAAAGCTGATAGGATCTTCTAAGAAATAGAGTTTTAGAGAACATTCATTCTTAGAATTACATCCATGTGCCCCACGGACCCCTCACTCCCAAAACAATATGGTCAAACCACAACCTAAACCTTCATTTGTTATGAACACTTTTGGTCTATAGATTTGAGGTATGGATGGATATCCAAATGTTGTGCCCCAAGATGTTAGAAATAGATTGCATAAATTTCAATGAAATAATGCTATTGCGGTGATCAACACTTAAAGCTTTTTGTCAATATGATGGAAGAATTTGAGATTGAATTTGAGTATGTGTACGAGAATGTTGTTTATTCATACTCTGCAGAGGAGGATGCATGGGGTAGTATAAATATTTTCCAGAGACAACTCCATTGATTCATGACGAGAAATGAAGAATGCTTTTAGATTGTAGTATGGAGATAAAAGCAGAGACCCTAGGTTTCTTTTATCGAGAATTTGAAAATATTAAGAAGAATCATAATCAATGTTCATGACTTCAATAAAAGGTTCAATAAGACCCGAATAGGCTACCTATAATCCACGAGACCAAGTGATGTTTCTTGTTTACTTACTAAAATACTCACGATTCTTTTGATAAGAAGGTTTCCTATTATTTGAGGGATAAAACCCAACAACATTGAGGTAGGCCTTCACCATGGCTTTACTGATTGAAAAAATATCAATGAGTTTGGTAAGACTCCTAAGAGAGGAAGGTATCGAGATGATAAATCCGAGAGAAGCCTTAGTCAACTAAGTCATGGTTCTAGAAGAGGTTGTGAAAACATTGGATGGGGATATTAAGGAAATATCCTATAAACTAACAAGGGGAAGAGAGGGATTAGGCAAGGTTCCTAGGTCTGCACAAGCCACAAGGTCAAGAAATATTTTCCAATCATCCCAGAGGTGATCATAGATTAGATGACAGGGGTAAAGGGCTTGTGGGATCAGGGAATAGACAGCCCCAACCCCGGGAAAAAAAATTGGTGCTTGATCCTTTAGCATTTATCGAGTTGCTATTGTGGAAGAAGCCAATGAAATTGAGTGGTGTGACAGATGTTTCTTGCCACATGCCCCATGTGATGAAGAAAAATATGATGATGACACTGATGATGATGTGTGCATGATGGGGTGCTCTACAAGCTCACAACAAGGATCAACTTTGATTGAATTAATCAGTGCTGGAACTACTGCATATTTCTTGGATTTCATCCACTAGGTATTACCCCTTCCTCCCTCTCATGCTTTTGAAATAGATATGGTACAAGCTTTTGAATTACCTAATAATTATTTTGAATACTTAAGGGCATTAATGATTAAAAAGTATGATGGAGGAATCCCTTCTGAGGAGGATAGGTAATTGTTAATGAATGTTGTGGTTGCCTAAGAAAAAGAATATAACACTAGGAGTAAAGTTGTCAAAGGGGCAAGGCCTCAGGCCAAACCAAAAACTCAGTTCTCACCAATATCTCAAAACAAACTCCTAATGAAGATACATATAGGAAAGGACTTGTTTCCCCAAATAGAAATGGTATCCTTGCCCATGCTCAGACCATGAAAAATCCTTTGTTGTCAGATGAGTTTGTCAGTCTTCCTCCAAATGTTTCCTTGCCCAAATACATTCCTTATGACATTGCCCAAGTCTTGAGTTAGATCAAGATTTCTGTTCTAATTGTTGATATGCTTAGGATTCCTGAGCACAAGAAAAATGTCTTTGAGTATTTGGGATTGAAAGAAGAAAAGATTACCTAAGGCAGAAATGTAAACAATGTTGAGACTCCTCCTACCATTGTAGAGTTGGAAAAACCCCAAGTGCTGGAAGAACTAGGTGAGCTACAAGTATATTTTATAAGATCCTTGGTTAAGTCACTGAATGTAGATCCATTTTTCACTACTCTTATTATTAAGAACGAGGTTGTTACACATTTTGTATGTTTAATTACGGAGCATAATGCAATGTTATGCCTCTTGAGGTCATGAATGAATTAGATATCAAAGTGACAATATCTTATCGAAAGTGCTTTGCCATGAATTCGAGAGAGGTGCCGGTGGTTGGATGTGTCAAGGGTTTGATAGTGTAACTTATTGACCTACCGGTAAGAACTTATAACTAGATGTTGTTATTGTTGATTGCCCTGCTAAATGAGGAATGTTGTTATTAGGAAAATGGGCTGCTAGTATGGGTGGGAGTGTGCAAATGGATATGTATTTTTCCACTATACCTATTGAGGTCAGCCTTGTAAAGTTATATGGTGAAAAGAAGATGCTACATCTTATTGAGGATCCCAATAATGCTTCCTATGAAATGTTATACACTAATGATTGATCTTGATAAATTTGTTGGATTTTTGATGGTAAAGATTGCAAAATTGATCAATGTAAGTATCTTAATCAAGTAGATTATCCTTGGAATTTGTTGTTTAATGGGGATTTCTCTAAATTTCGAAATGGTGTTGGTATTGTTCTAATATATCCCACAAGGAAGAGTTTGTTTTCTCTTTTAAAATCAACTTTGAGTGCACTAACAATATTGCTGAGTATGAAGCACTGCTCTTGGGTCTAAGGATTACATGGAAATATGGTATTAGAGACATCATTATTAAAGGAGATTTAGAGTTGATTGTTAAGCGAGGTTAGAAACATGTATGCAACAAAAATTAGAGAATGACGCAGTATAAACATGCGTTTGGGATTTCATTGAGATGTTTAACTCCTACGCATAATGCATCACGATAGAAAGTACAATAATCTAGCGGAGACAAATTGGTTTGTAGTGGGGTTCATATTTGAAAATTGTACTATATCCCCTATTATGAGTATAATATTGAGGTATTGACTAGGCCATCTGTTCCTGACAATGTTAAACATTGGAAAGTGTTCGAAGATGATGCCTAGGTGCAAAGGTTTTGCGAGAACCAAGGCAAATTTTCCAATCAATGTATAGATTGGGAGCCAATGGTTTGTTGGGATGATGGAAAGGAGACTCTATTTAGTAAAGAAATCATTGATTGAAGACTAATACTATTCCCATAGGTTTGGTAGCACTTGAATCAAAATTTTATAATGTTGATTACATTGTCAACAGACACATGTCAGCCTCGAGGGATGTTGAAGAGCATGACCTAGGCACGAAGGATAAACCATGTAAGATCTGGTTAGGTATGATCTAAGCAAGGAAGAAAATCAGTCGTATGTCCAATTGTTGAAGAAATACTAGGACTTCTTAGCATGGTCTTATTCTAAACTAAAAGCATACTAGAGAGGATCTTTTCCAACATGAAATTCTCTTGGAATATTCAGCCAAGTTGTTTAGGTAGAAACAAAGGCTAATTAATCCAATCCTTTACCTAAAGATGTAAGAATTAAAAAAATTGAGGGATGGAGGAATCATACATCCCCTGAGGTACTCATCATGGGTTGCAAACTTGGTACTGTCAAAAAGAATACGAAATATAAGGATGTGTGTGGACTTTAGAAACATGAATAGAGCATCAATGAAGGATAAATACCCTCTACCAAAAATGGACAATATGTTCTGATTGGTTCTTGGTTCAAAATTGTTATCCACCTTGGATGGTTTTTCTGGATATAACCAGGTAGTTGTGAAGGAATCAGAGTGAATCAAGACTGCCTTTACCACTCCTTTGGGAACATATGTATATGTCAGAATGCCTTTTGGTCTAATGAATGTTGGAGCCACTTTCCAAAGAGCAATAGATGTAGTTTTCTCTGGCTATATTAATGATTTCATTCTTTGTATATCAAGATGTTGTATTTGTTTTCTCCAGAAAAGAAGTGACCACTGACACTTAAAAAAATGTTGTTAAGATGCAGGGAGTATGGTATTTCACTAAATCCCAAGAAGTGTCATTTTGGAGTTTAGAAAGAAAAGCTGCTTGGACACATTGTGTCAAAGGAAGGGGTCATGATTGATCTTGAGAGGGTAGAAGCCATAAAAAAGTCCCTATTCGAAAACCAAGAAGGGAATTCAATCCTTTTTGGGGGCGATTAATTTTATTAGGATATTTATCTCCAAATTTTCTGAACTAAATATCCCAATCACTAGCATGTTGAAGAAAGACAAAAGTATCAAATGGGAAGAAGCAGTTATTCAAGATTTTGTTAGGATCAAAGAAGCATTAAAGAATTCCCTAGATTTAGTAGCTCAGATTATAAGAAGGATTTCCAAATGTTTTCTTTTGCTTCATAAAATACTATTGCATCTATGTTGTTGTAGAAGGATGATGAGGGAGCTGAAAGACCAATTGCCTTTTTCAGTAAGGCATTACAAGGAGCTGAGATAAAGTATACTATCTTGCAAAGCAAACATTTTCTTTGATAAAATCAAAAAAGTTCTTCAAGCCATATATTCTAAGTTCCAAAGTCATTTCTTATGTTCTCCACAACATGGTGAAAGATATCCTATCAAAAATGGAGGTTTCAAGCAAAATATGCTGATGGGTAAACAAATTTCAAGAGTATGATATGGATATCCAAACAACAAAATTGGTCGAGAGGTTTGGGCACAGTAAAACTTATGGTAGAAAGAAATCTACTGAGACAATTGAGGTAAATGATGTTGAAGAAGGAAGGATGAATGTCCTTGAAAAAGTGATAAATTCAGATATTACAAAGACATTATTTTTATCTCAAACATCTATAGTGCCTTGAACATTTGAGCAAGAATTAGAAAAGAGCACATAAGTTAGCTTCCCAAAATATGTCATTCTTGATTTTGGGTTAGCTTGGAAGAACCGTGAGGAGTTATCTTAAGATGCGTTCTGAAGATGAAGCCCCTAAAATAATTTTTGATCTCCATGGAGGATGTTATGGGGGACATTTTGTTGGAAGAGTCATAACTCATAAAATCTTAAGGGCTGGTTATTGCTGGCCAAATCTCTTTAAAGATAAAAATCGATGGTAAGAAAATGTGAAAGTTGCTAATGCTTTTACAGACACTTTGAAATCTTTAGGCTCCTTCCTTTGTATCCTATATCAATTGAATCCCCATTTAGCAAATGGGGAATTGAATTCATTCGTGAGATTTCAGATCCTTCAAGTGTTGGCCATAAGTGGATTTTATTAGCCATGATTACTTCACCAAGTGGGTGGAGGCAATCCCCAAGAAAGAAACTCACCAAATTTTCATGGATTTCATTATGAATCATATCATTTTTAGATTTGGAGTACCTACTAAAATAGTTGCGGATAATGCCGAGGAGATTTTGGGCTAAACCTTTGGTAACCATGTGCCATGAATATGGGATCAATTTGACATATGCTTCCAATTATAATCCCCAAGGAAATGGACAATAAGAGTCCAACATTAAAAATATGTTGAAAATAATTAGAATAACTTTGGACTTGAACAAAAGAAAGTGGGGTGAGTAGTTGAAGTTTGTAGTTTGGGATGATTGAATCACTATTAAATGAGCTCCTTGAAAAAATCCCATTTGAGTTGGTGTATGGAACTCAATCTCTGTTGCCCTTGCATATGCAATTATATTTATTTCAATTTCTTAAACAACTGGAAGATTAAGAGGTTATTCCCTATGATGCTTGCATCAATCATATTGTTGAGTTAGATGAAAAAATAAGGGAATCCTTTCAGAGGCATGTAAAATTTAGAGAGAAATTGAAGAAGTTGTTCAATAAGAAGGTGACTCCAAGATCTTTTAGTGTGGGAGATCTTGTGTTATTGTGGGATAGCAACCATAAGGATAAAAGAAAACATGGAAATTTTGATGCATTGTGGATGGGCCCTTATTCAATTGAAATTCAAATTGGTGAACATACCTTCTTCTTAAAAACCTAGATGTGGAGTTGCTTGAATTTCTGTTAATGTAACACCTTGAAAAATTGTTATCTTTCCTCTTTTGCGGTGCGAGGATTGACATGTGATTTCTCTTGATAAGTCTGTTCCTTTGTTTGTTGGAAATCATGCTTGCCATGGATAAGTCATTGTTGCTATTGAATTTATTAGACTGAAATGATTTTTTCTTGCAAAGAATCCATTTTTATTTTGAATAGATAAGTTGTAATCTAATAATGATGGTTGCAAATGTATCTCTATTTATCATCACATCCTTTGATCAATTCCATTGATCCAAGGTATGTTTTAAATCTTCTTACCTGATCTGAATGGTAAATTGACATTCAGAGGTTTAAAGACATAATGGACTAAACTATTGTATGTTTACAAATTCTTTTATCTTCTTGAAAGATTGTGCTGCATTATGTTGTATGTTATGTGCTAAGAACTTTTTGATTGATCTCTTTAGGATGTTTAATGGTGTTAAGTGGAATGAGGCATGCTTCAGGACTATTGAGGAAAATAAAAAATAAATTCTAGAGCTATGAGATCTATCGTGATGAGATTCTAAACTAAGGTAAAATGTACCTATTTTCTATCTATGTCCACTTTATTTGGGATAACATCCTAATCTAAAGTTGCATGTTCTAAGTTGGGATGTGGGGGATAACCTAAGGTGATGCTAGGTTTATTTCTAACATTATACCTAATACTAAATGGTTATGAAGTATGACCCATCCTAATATGGTAATTTACCTATTGAAATATTTAAAAACCTAAGGTAAATTCTTCTAAACTAACCTAAGGTAATATCCTAAGCTAATGGTATCTATCCTAAACTAATGAAATGTTGGAATGGGAGCTAAGGGTTGTATGGAAAGTTAAGAGCATTGGTGATGGTTCCTAATTTATTACTTGTGATTTGATATTTGAAATTAATGAATAGATTAATGCCGAGTTTAGGTAGAGGCATGGAAATTTAGTGGGAATTTACGTGGAGTCATCACAAAGATTTAGTGATGTATGCGAAGTTGAATTGGGTCTCGCCAATTTTGGTTGGTGGTGGCATGGAGATATAGGTGGGAGTTTGGGAACTAATGGCATTTATGAACCTCATTTTGGTGAAAACCACCTTGGAAACAATGCGGGTTGATTTTTGGAGGTTGTTTGGTCATCCATGCTTTACGATTTTCGCGCCATGGAGCATTATCTGGTTCTTGAACCGGCATTTCTATTTTCAGTTTGAAGCTATTTTTATTTCCTTGCTCTATTTTCAATTCAAGGAAAGTATATGAGGCATTGGGAAAGAAGTTTTGGAGGCTCAAATGGAAGTCTTCTTCGAATCGACATAAGCACTATCAGGCATGATAGACTGTATCTATTAAGATTTCTTGCTTTTCTCAAAATGTTCCATTCAAGGAACTCTGCTCTCATGAGATAAATGGGTTTCTATTTTTAGTTTGGTTTTTTTTTTTCCTTACTGAAGGAATCTCTGTTTTCTTGGTTTATAGAACCTTTGCATGATAATGTTATCATTGGGTGCTTTCTCTGAATGAGTCGATTCCGATATACACTTAGGGTTGTTTGAGACTTGAGTTTTTATTGAATATGTATCCTTGTTTGTTTTCTCGAAAAAGGGTTTAAGTAACTTGTTTTTGCCTTGAGATTCCAAATGGAAGTCTCTTTTGAAATTAGAAGGTAAATGAATTCTCTTCTACGATGCATCTTTGAGTTATTAAAGTTGTATTACTCTTTTTAGTATGTATGGGTATATATTTAAAATCACTTTGCTTGAACATGAACTTGCATGAAAGTAAGGAAGGGATATCTTGTTTCACCTATTACAGGTAAACTGCATTGTTCAAATTGAATGCCTTTGATTGTTTTTAGAAGGTAGAAGAATACTCTCCTATATCGTATCTTGTATTGTAGAAGTTTAAATAATGCTTTTCAAGATTGTATTTGTATACTTTGATCTGTAGTATGAACTCAAACTCGTGTTAAAAAAAGTTTAATAGGTGAATGAGGTTTATGGAATTGTCTATATTCTATAATCCAACTTGTATAAAAATGGTGAAGGAATAAATTTCTCTATTTTACATGTCCGATCTCCCTTTTGCTAGAACCTTAAAATTGGACAGGTGAGTAAGTTATGGTATTTTGATTAACGGTTTCATTCGAGCTTGTGAGGGAAATAGAAGGAAAGTTTGACTTAAAACTTTGTCATTTGGTTTTAGTATTCTCTTTCAAAACTCTTGAAAGGACTTCTGGGTTTTAAATGGTCTTGGAATTTAACTGTGGAAATAGTAGTGATGAAGTCTTATATGCGAGTTCATTTCTATTTGAGTCTTCCTTTAAGATTTTGGAAGTTGAGTTGTCGGTAGATAGTTGAAGTTATGTTGTTTGAAAATACATTAGTAGACGGTCTTCTCCAAGTCGATACCATTATTATAATTATTAGCTTTGTTCAAATTTATTAAGTTTGATATTTCCTTCCTTAACACTTTTAGGACTTGGATGTGGTTGGTAAACTTACTCGTAGGAGCTAGGAAACTACACAGTAATTTGTTAAATTATGAGGTAAGATATGACTATTGTAACTTCATGGGATTCGTTGAATGGTTAATTCAACTCTTGGATTGTTTGCTTTTTGTTTTAAATGAACCAAATCATTTATATTGTAAGCTATCTTGATCTCTATTCACTCGAAAGGATGGTTACTTCCTTCTACGAATAGTTACGAATATGAGATGATCTTTTCATAGACTTAATTTTCTTCAAGGAACGAATGGTTGTGGATCAAGCATTTGGAATCTTCAATGATGTAGAACAATTCACTAAGGTTATAGCAAGTCGATAACTATTTTTTTCTCACATCCTTCTTGGAATGAAACAAGTATCTTATAAATGGTGAATCTCTTTGTAGGTTTATTTGAATGATACAAAAATGTATATAAGTAGTTACGTATCTTACTGTACCTAATTTTTATATCTTACAAGAATTGGGGGTATGGTGAACAATCTTTCTTGGTTCTTTTACTACCTTATTTTATTTGAATGACAATAGATATCCCTTCTTATGCATAATGCCTTCCTCTTCGAATCTCGGTGATAAGCTCTCTATTGTCATTTTGGAAGCGTAGGGTAGGATGTTGATTCTTCTTTTCCGAAGATGCATATGGGAATTCGGTTTAACCAAATGATAAGGAAGTTCTAAGCTGTTTACTCTTGATTCAATCTTCCTTTCTTTATATAAACCTGTTATAGGTTTAATTGAAACAATTGCATTACTTTTATTAAAGTAATTGAGTAGTAATTATTACTACTTCTCTACTTAAATTGTATTGAAGGAAATTAATAATTTTTTCGATTAATGAAGTAAAACATTGTGGCTGGGAAATACTTTTCTAATGTTAATAAGAGGCCTAATCTCAGAACCTAGGGTATATTTATTTGACCTAGAATTAGGTGTCACATCTAAATTGCGAATCTCTTATTTATTTAAGTTGATGGATGATTCATCCTATAAACGTTACGATGATGGAATGAAATTGATTGTACATATTTTCTTGAAACTTTGTAAAGATGAAGAGGAAGGTCTTTACTACTGAAAGTACCTCTTTTATTTATATAGTGAATTTGATTACGTATTTCAAATTGAGAGAAAGAATTATGAAATAATTAAATGATAGAGGCTGTTATTTGATATAAATAAGTAATTTTTGGGACAATACTTATTTGATATAATTCAGTAGTTTCTTGATTATATTATGATCTTTTCCTATTAAGTGAATTTAGATTTATGGGTAAGCGCACCAAGTTGGGGGACAATTAAGTGGACATCAAATCCACGAATTTTACATTAAAAACAACAAAACATCAAATTTAGTCTTAGTGGACTTGAACCATACCGAAAAGTCAAAACTATGTTATAAAAATGGTACCATTGTGTAGGGAGATTTGTTAGCTTTGTAGAAAAATTGATTTTAAAGTGAATATAATAGGATAAATGTCATTTTTAATTTTTACTAATAGTAGGTCTTTAAGACACTTTTTCTTTGTGAATGCTTATGTCTACATTTAAGAGTGCAAATTTTGTTTCACTTATCGAATGTGATAAAAATTATACCATCATTTGTGGTGAAATTATATACATGTTCAAAAAAAAATTTATTTGATTTAAGTATTTTTGATGAATTTATGGCGTGCAAATGGAAAGTGCTTTGTTTTCTTTATGTTTTCATACCACTTTCACGAAAAAATCATAAAAATAAAATATTGCTCAAAAAAATACAAAATAAAATATATCCCAAGATAGATAGCGACATCTAACTTCTCACCAAAGGAGAAAAATATATATCAATTTTTGGTCATCCAAATCGTGGGCAAACGGACTACTGATCTTATAGGCATTTTAAAAAATATAGCTAAACTTGTCCATTTTTTTAAAAATTAGTATTTTAGAAACTAGATTCTAGATGCTACGATTCATATTAATATAATTATTTCTAATTTTGAGTGTATGTATTGCTAATAATCCCTACAAGTTGATATTATGTTGTTATTTGGAATATGGCATCCACTTATGACCCCTTTTTGTCCCCCTGACTTGCTGCACTTACCCTTATTATTGTTTTTATTTTATATTTGTTATTACTTATGATTTATTTCTATGATTTCACTGTTGTTTCGTAAAATTAAAGTTTCTTTAATGAAACAATTAGTTGAAGGCACTTCGTTTTAATGCTTAGTGCTTATCATGCTTAGTTCAATGAACTAACCCGTGCTAGCAATTTTTATAGATGGACTTCATAAGTGATAAAGGAAGGTAATAACTTTTATGATGTATGTGTTAATTAAAGTCTGGCTCTTTTCTAGAAGAACTCCGATTCATTCTTGAGTTGTATTGAAAAAGAAAAGTTTAATTCTTTAATTATATTTATGTTATTTGACATGCAGTATGTCTGAAAAGTATAGTCTTGTAAATTGTGTATTTCTATCATGATGAATTGAAAATTTTGGAGATTTAAAAAAATTGTTTGTGTAATTTCTCTTTTACATTTTATGAAGGAGATTGTAATACTATCTTGTTGATATTTTTCATATCGGTTTCTATTCTTATTTATGTTGTCATTTAACGAGTTAGATGAAGGGGGAATAGTTTAACCTCCCTTACTTGGATGACACTTACTAGGTCACATAAGATGATGTTCTTTATCTAAACAATATAGTATAGTAATGGGACGTTGATTGAACATACTATCAAACTATTGAAAGTGTGAAAGATAAAAAGGGTATAAAAAACCTAACACTTAACCATAAGGAGAAATATTCTTCTCTCTCAAAGGAATGTAAAGAAAAAGAATGGTGTTTATGATCATTAATCATTTAGACTTCATTTTCTATGAAGTCTACTCTAGTAGAACCTGTGTGGTTGATACACCTTCTTGGAACAACTGAGTTACATTAAATTAACCTTATGATGTATGTTCTATTTTTGGATTACTAATTTCCCAACAAAGTTAATAAAAATAAAAGCAATTATGAGTTAATGAAGTTATTTAATATTAATTAAACCAAATATGGATGAAGAACTTAAGGAGTGTTGGATTTAGGGTTTTGCAAGGTTTCTGTAATTTGAATCTTAAACCTAAACTAATTATGTTTTAATGACCTCCTAGAGGTATGTACATCGTGATGAAGCGAGTTGATCGAGATGTTGGCACATGCCAACTACAGAATTGTACCTTCGTGAAGACTAGGGTCTTCACGAGGATATAGTGTTGCAGTTGATATGTTGCAATAACACCCTTCCATATTAGTTCATCTATATCTACACACATCTAGACTTGAACTTAGTTTCTCTCTAGGACAAGTTAGCAGTATGAATTGGAATAGGAAGTAGCTCTCTATGACTTAGGGTAACTAGGCACATTCTATGAAAATAGGTCGGTTGAGCATGCCCATATGACCTAAGTCATCATGAGCAGTTCCCTATGCCAAATTATATTGCTAACAGGTTAGGTTCAAACCTAGGACAAGTGGATAACCAGGATTCAATATAGACCCTTCTAGATAAGCTGAAGAGTGAGGTGAAGGACATATTCTGTTTTGATGAATATGTCATCTAAGAATAGTAACATGAACAATATGTTGGAATTATTTGGCCAAAGTATTGCAAGATGTTGGTTGCGTTGTCTATGTCACCTAGTTTAAAGAACGCTATTTCAGATGAATATTGCTAAAAAAAAATTCTATAGGTTCTTTAAAGAAATTACTCAAATTACCGAATAGGATAAGAAAACCAAGTATACATAGTATACATAAAAGTATTCAATACTTAAAGAAAAAAAAATGAGAGATCGGTTAAAAATAGAGTCATGAAATGAGAGATCGAGTAATTGTGTAGTCATGTACAAGCTGCATATGGTTATTTACTATAATATTGATTGGCATGGAATGTGCGTTTTAAATTATGTTTTATTTAGAGCGAAGAACATTGTGTAATTTTTCCCCTTGTTTCTAAAGTCTTAAAATGGGAATGTTACATGACTTGGTATCGAGTTGAAGGTTGCATGACTCTTGGACCTATTGTGTTCATAATCTAATAAAAACTTAAATTTCTTGTTAAGAGAAAATGGTTAGAACAAGAGGAAATGTTGCTAATAATCCACCACTGGTGAAGGAGTAGCATCTACCCAAAACTCAATGAGATCCTTGCTTCCATATTAGACACTGAGAGATCATTTGGCTATTCTTGAATAGTAATTAATGGGAATGAGGAGGAAGAAGATGTGGGTAATAATAATCAGCCACCTCTTAAGGACAACACCAATTTGGGTGTTGATAATAACAATGTGAACATACCTGATCAACCCAAAAAAAAAAAAAAGGCTAGGCTAACAATAGAAATCACTAACGATATAAAAGGATAAGTCCACCTAAGTTTTATGGCACCACATTAGGTGATGGAGCTGAGAATTGGCTAAGAAAAATGGAGTAATTTGCAATAAGGAATTTCTTAGAAGAAACAAAGGCAATATGGGGAGCATATCAACTTTCCCATGAAGCATCTTCATGGTGGGACAACCGTAAGGTTGAGTTGAATATTGATGAAACTAATATTACTTGGGATCAATTAAAAGTTACTTTAGGTAATGTTTTTGCCGTAACTTTATTATGATAAAAAAATGAATAAATTTTAGAACTTAGCCCAAGGAAAGCTAACTGTAATTGAGTATTGGGAGCGGTTTACTAAACTCCTTAAGTATGTACCTCAGTATCAAACTAACAAGAATTTTAGGATATGGAAATTCATCACGGGATTGAATCCCATTATAGGAGTAGAGGTGGATGTTCATGCAGCCTTGACCACTTATGGAAGGGGTTGTTGAAAAATCCATAAGGTAGCAACAAAAATTAAAGGAAATTTCTGCTCATAAGGAGGAAGTAAGAAAGAAAGTTCGCAACTCCTCTTCATCATCACTTGCACCTAAGAAAGGACCTTAGAAGAAGTTTGGTATGAAAAGTAAGTTTTAGATAATAATAATAAGAAAGAACAACAAATAAGTCTACTTGAAATGCATGAAACAACTTTGTCAAGAATAATAATAACGGATAGAAGTCCTATGGAGGTCGAATGATAAATACAAGTCTAAAAGGGACTGTAATAGGTTTTATAACTATGGAAAGGATCATTATGCAAACCAATGTCCTTTAAAAAAGGATGATCGTAATCAGAAGCTACAAGATACACATTGCAGGAAATTTTAACAAAAATTTGAAAAACAAGTCACACCCATAGAAGTTCAGGGTAAGTTATTTAGCATACCTGTAACTATTCTTTTTGATACAAGAGCTATTGAATGTTTTATTTCTAGTAAATTAGCATCAAAACTAAAAAGAAAATCTGAAAAAATAGATAAAACATGGACTGTACATTATGGAAATAATTTTGTTCATATAGTTAGTATGTGTCTTTTGGTGTAGTCCTTGACTTACCTAGTTTTTCCACTTTGAAGTTGATCTTTATGTTGCACCTTTGGGATCATATGATGTAATTATAGGTGTTAATTGGCTAGCTTAACATAAAGCAAAAAGTGGATTTATTTTGAAAAACATATTAGTTGTTTGGATTACTGTATGAAAACAACGAGAGATTCATGGTTTAAACGTGATATTTCAATTAGGAAACTATCGGTTGTGCATCTTCAAAAGGCCAAAACTAAAGGTTGTACCTTATATGTAGTAAAAATTTAGAAAGCTGCTAAGTAAAACAATGATTTCATGGAATTTATCTGCTGTATTACAAAACTACGGTGATGTGTTTACGGAAGATTTACAGGTCTTCCACCCAAAAGGGAATTTGAATTCACAATTGAAATCAAACCAGTCTTGAGCCTATTTCTAAGGCACCATATCAAATAACTACTATATAATTGGTAGATTTTAAGCCACAATTGCAAGAAATTTTCTCTAAAGATTTTATTAGACCGAGTGTTTCACCCGGGGAGCACTAGTAATTTTTGTGAAAAGAGTATTGCGAAACACTTAGATTGTGTGCCATTGATTCTGAGAATGTTAAACAAAGAAAAAATCAGAACAGATATCCAGTCCCTATAATTGATGATCTATTTTATCGGATGCATGGAGCATCGGTATATTCTAAGATAGATCTTTGATACGGATATCATCGATTTATGGATTAAAGATGAGGACATTCATAAAACAAGCTGTGTTATCCAAAATTCACCCCTCAAGTTGTAGAAAACAAGCTTGGGCAGGAAAAATCATGAAAAATGGCCAAGTCTAGTCCTCACAATAGTCGGGACATGAGGGACATCTAGGCGTTAATTGGCGAAAGGCGCCATGCGATGCACAGAGCAAAGCGGCATCGGGGCGTCGGGACGCACGGGACGCGAAAAGGCGAACCCGGCCGAAAGTGGGAAAAATTGCCAAGTTTTGTTATTGCGCGATTTAGGACAATTGGAACAAAAATCGCAGAGGAGCGCGAACCATCCGATTCGGCCGAAGTAGGATTCTTTTCGTGCAAAGCAGATTTGGGACATCCGGGCGAAAGACTTTTAAATGCAGGCGGGGCGAAAGCCGGCGAGAAAAGGCGAAAAGCGGAAAAAAAGAGGATAAGGAAGCCCAAAAATCGGCGAAGCAGAGATTTTCATCCGGGACAAAGTTGGGACAAAGTACGCCGCGGGGCGCGAGGATGCGGAAAGCTGAAGCGGCGAAGGCGAAGAGAAGAAAAGTCAACGTTTGACCCGTGAAACTTCAAGCGGCCATAACTTTTGACTCCGAGCTCGATTTTCACAAAATTGGACTTTCAGAAACGACACGACGTCCTCTACGCCACAAAAACTAGATTTATTATTTTTAACAAGGGTAGATATATTTAAATAAAAGAAACATTTTCAGCTCTAGTCGATTAATGCTCATTCCCGTCGAATGACGAGAAGCGCCTGCTGAGGACCCAAAATAGTGCCCGCACTCGAGAAGGCCATAACTTTTGCATTTCTCAACAAAATCACACAAAATTGGTACCGTTGGAATCGTGGCTCCAAACCCGATGCATAGAAGTAAAGAAATTTTGGATTTGATGAGAAAATTTTTAATATTTTTAGAAAACGTGGCTGGGTTCATAACAGTGTTTCATTTGGTGGTTGGGAGTGCAATTAAGAGGCATGGTCATCATTCTTTCTCTGCGGGCATACAGGACAGTATGGGGAGCCTTTTTCAAGTAATATATAATCATTTTACTCCATTTAATGCCTCTTATAGGTGGTTGAAGGATAGATTTCGGGATTTCCATTTTCCCTTCTCTTTCCCTTCTCATTTTTCTATAAATTGGAGTGTTGGGCTCATTGTAAGGGGAAGTTTTCAGATAGCAAAGCTCTATCAAAATTTCTTTGTGAAGCCAATGTGCTGCAGGCCCTTGTAGTGGACTCCTTGCATGGTGATCCAGGCCCTTATCCTGTAATAGATTGAATTGTGCATATCATGAAGCAATAAAATATCAGTTTGTGGATATATCTTCCCCTGCTGTGTTTTCTTGCATTCTTCTTGCCCCTTTAATCTTTCTACAAGAATATTGTGTCTATTATTATGTTCTTGTAGGGATCCATTATCATTGTGTATGCTTGGAATATCGTTGTGAATGCATTTTGCTAGATTATGGAGAACTGTCATCACCTCTTCTAGTGTGTACTTTACCTCTGTATTTCACGCATTTGGAGACTACTCTCACACCCTCCTTTTAACGGTGTATAACCGCTTTAGTGTAGGCTTTCATTTTATGCATTCTCTCTCACTTTGGTCCCTTGGAAATTTAGATTAGAATAGTTAGTTTACCTGCATTAGAGTAGATTGTGGCGGGTAGTTTAGGAGCAAGAACCGACTTTTACGGAGGTCTATCTCAAGTAGCAAGTCCTGACTTGGAGATAATACCCATATTATCCAATCACCGTGAGTTCAAGTATATGCACTTGTATAAACACGGGAGTCTGTGATTTGGTGATAAAACAACTTTTAAAACAAGGTATGGACATTATGAGTTCGAGTTTTACCTTTTGGATTAACAATGCACTGACATTTATGAATTTGATGAACAATATTTTTCAAGAATACTTGGACAAGTTTTACTTGTATTCTTGGATGACATTCTCATATATTATAAAATTATTGAGGAACACCATGAGCATTTGAAGATAGTTTTAGAAATTTTTGAGAAAGAGAAGGTTATTTGGTAAGCTATCTAAATGTTCTTTCTATGATAAAGAAGTGCACTATTTGGGTCATGTTATAAGTAAGAATGGAATTTGCTATAGATCCTTCTAAAATTATAGCTATAATTGAGTGGCCTGCACCAAAGAATGTACATGAAGTTAGAAGCTTCATGGGTCTTGTTGGTTACTATAGGAAATTTGTAAAAGATTTTTCCAAAGTGGCTGCACCAATAACTTCATTGCAGAAAAAGGATAAGAAATTTGTTTGGAATGAGAAATGAATCTTTATTTAAAACTTTGAAGGATTAATTAACTTCAACACCTATTTTAGTTGTACTAGACCCTAATGGAGACTTTAATGTTGTAATGGATGCATCCGAGGAAGGTCTTGGAGGTATTTTTTACAAAATGATCATGTCATAGCTTATGAAAGTAGAAAACTTAAGTTACATGAGTTGAATTATGCTCCACATGATTTAGAGTTTGCTGCCATTGTTCATGCACTTCAAGTTTGGAGGCATTATTTGCTTGGTAAACCTTTTGAATTAAAAATTGATCATCTTGGGCTGAAGTATATTTTCACTTAGCCAAATTTGAATGTAAGACAACGAAGATGGTTAGATTTTTTTCTCAATATGATTTTGACATAAGTTACATTAAAGGAAAGGAAAATATGGTAGTTGATGCTCTAAGTTGTAGGAAGCACATTTCTACTCTTATAACGTTGAGAACTCAATTTAAGGATGAAGTAAAAAGTGTTATGGAATCTGATTCTTATTTTAGCAAGTAAAAACAACACTTGGAGGTAGAACCAAATGATGTGAGATATAAAGGTTTTCACTTTGATAATGAAGGAATCTTATGATTTGAAAACAAAATATACATACCTTTTTGCTAAATGATTTAAGAAAGAAATTATTAGTTGAATTTCACAACTCACCTTTTCCGGACACCCTGGAATTACAAAGATGCTTTCTGATATAAAATAACAATATTTCTGGAAAGGGATGAAAAAAAGGCATTATTGAGTTTGTGACACATTGCTTGGAATGTCAACATGTTAAAGCCAAACATATGCACCCAACTGGTTTATTGTATCCTCACAGCATACTATAGTACAAATGATAAGTAATAAGCATGGATTTTGTACAAGGGTTGCCTATGTCAAGAAATAAACATGATGTTATTTTGGTTGTTGTGGATAAACTAACAAAAGTAACACACTTTATTGCTGGTAATCTTAAGGATGATTCTCTATTTTGGAAAAAAGGTTTGTACATGAGATTTTCAGATTACATGGAGTACCTGAATTAATCATATCTGATAGAGATCCTAGAATGACTTCAAGGTTTTGGAAAACACTTAACACAGCTCTAGGAACTAAGATGAATTTTAGTTCTGCGTATCATCTAGAAACGGATGGACAGATTGAAAGAGTTAATCAAGTTTTAGAGGATATGTTACGAGATGTATTGTATGGATCAACAATATAAGTGGGAAGAGTACCTTCCATTAGTTGAATTGCATACAATAATACATATCATGCCTCTCTTAAGATGGCACCTTTCAAAGAATTATACAGAAGAAAATGTAGAACCCTGTTAGTTGGGACAACATTGAGGATAGAGAGGTAATTGGACCTGAAATCCTTATGAGAAATGGAACAACAAGTTAAAATGATTTGTAAACACTTGAAAGAAGCAGCGAGATAGGAAAAGAGTTATGCTGACTTGAAGCGGGTTGATAAGAAATTTAACTTAGTGAGAAGGTCTTTCTTGTGTTAAATTGAAAAAGAGTTCTATAACTTTTAGCAAGGGCCCAATTATCACCTCATTATGTGGGACCCTTTGAAATAGTTGAAGTAATTAACCCTATAGCTTATCATTTAGCATTACCTCCTACTTTGTCATGAATGCATGATATTTTCCATATTTATTTGCTTAAGAAATACATTTAAGATTTATCACATGTGTTAAATTGGAATTCCTTATAGGTCCAAGACCAGGAATAATCGTTGGTTAAACCCATATGAGTGCTGGAAAATCACTAGTTGCATTTAAGAAATCATGAAATAAGTCAATGTAAGGTCCAATGGGATCAATTTAACAAAGAAAGTGTAACCTAGGAAAATATGGAAGATATGAAAACTACTTTTCTATATTTATTTGAACAGAATTGATTCACGATAGGCTGATAAAATTGTGATTTTATCCTATTATGACAATAAATATATTAGTTTTGGGTAGATATTATTTTTTTAAAAAATAAATAAAATAAACAGCTATGTAAATGCTGATTTTTGGAACTTTAAAATTTTGATATGTTATGAACATATGAAAAGAAAGTGAATAAATTGATTGTCCTTGATGCAAATTGTTAAAATAAGATAATCATCGAGGATGATGATTCTTTTTAGGAGGGAAGTATGTAACACCTTTGACAAATTGTTATCTTTCCTCTTTTGCATTGCAAGCATTGACATGTGATTTTTCTTGATAAGGTGTGTTCCTTTGATTGTTGGAAATCATGTTTGCCATGGATAAGTCATTTCTGCTCTTGATTCATTAGGATGAAATGATGTTTCTTGCAAAGAATCCATTTTTGTTTCAGTATAGATAAGTTGTAATCTGGTAATGATGGTTGCAAACTTATCTCTATTTATTATCACATCCTTAGATCAATTCCATTGATCCAAGGTATGTTTTAAATCTTCTTACCTGATCTGAATGGTAAACTGACATTCAGAGGTTTAAAGACATAATGGACTGAACTCTTGTATGTTTACAAATTCTTTTATCTTCTTGAAAGATTGTGCCTGCATTTTGTTGTATGTTATGTGCTCGGATATTTTTGATTGATCTCTTCAGGATGTTTAACGATGTTAAGTGGAATGAGGCCTACTTCATGACTATTGAGGTAAAGAAAAAGAACTAATTCCTAGACCTATGAGATCTATCCTAATGGGATTCTAAACTAAGGTAAATGCACCTATTTTCTATCTATGTCTACTTTATTCGGGATAACATCCTAATCTAAATTTACATGTTCTAAGTTGGGATGTGGGGAATAACCTAAGGTGATGTTAGGTCTATTTCTAACCTAATACCTAATATTAAATGATTATGAAGTATGACCTATCCTAAGATGGAAATTTACCTATTGAAATGTTTGTAAACCTATGGTAAATACTTCTAAACTATCCTAAGGTCATATCCTAAGCTAATGGTATCTATCCTAAACTAATGAAATGTTGGAAGGGGACCTAAGGGTTGTATGGAAAGTTGGGAGTTCATGATGATTCTAAGTTATTAATGTGATTTGATTTTGAAATTAATGAACAGAGTATTGCCAGTTTAGGTAGAGGCATGGAAATTTAGTGGGAGTCTACATGGAGTCATCACAAAGATTTAGTGATGCATGCAGAAGTTGAATTGGGTCTCACCAATTTTGGATGGCGGTGGTGTGGAGAGATAGGCGGGAGTTTGGGAATTAATGGCATTTATGAACCTCATTTTTGGTGAGAAAACCACCTTGGAAACCATGGGTATGGATTTTTGGAGGTTGTTTGGTCATTCATGCTTTTGATTTTCTCTGCATGGAGCTATCTGGTTCTTTGAAAAGCAGTTCTATTTTCAGTTTGAAGCTATTTTTGATTTCCTTGGTCTATTTTCAATTCAAGGGAAGTATATGAGGCATTGGGGAAAGAATATTTTTGGTTGTTGATCTTGCTTGGAGAAGAAGAAGTTTTGGAGGCTCGGTGGAAGTCTTCTTCGAATCGATGAAGCACTATCAGGCATGATAGGCTCTATCCATTAATATTTCTTACTTTTCTCAAAATGTTCCATTAAAGGAACTCTCTGCTCTCATGAGATAAATGGGTTTTTGTTTTTATTCTGGTTATTTTTTTCTTGCTAAAGGAATATTTGTTTTCTTGGTTTATGGAACCTTTGCATGATAATTTTATCATTGGGTGCTTTCTCTGAATGATTCGATGGAAAAATACACTTAGGGTTGTTTGAGACTTGAGTGTTTTTGATTGAATATGTATTCTGGTTTATTTTCTCAAAAAAGGGTTTAAGTAAGTTTTTTTCCTTGAGCTTCGAACTGGAAGTCTCTTTTGAAATTAGAAGGTAAATGAATACTCTTCTCTGATGCATCTTTGAGTTATTAAAGTTGTATTACTCCTTTTTGGTCTGTATGGGTATATATTTCAAATCATTTCTTGAACACGAACTTGTATGAAGGTAAGGAATGGATATCTTGTTTCATCTATTCTAGGTAAACCTGCATTGTTCAAATTGAATGCCTTTGATTGTTTTTGGAAGGTAGAAGAATACTCTCCTATGTCATATCTTGTTTTGTAGAAGTTTAAATACTCCTTTTGGGATTGTATTTGTATACTTTGATCTGTAGTATGAACTCGAACTCGTGTTAAAAAAAAGGTTAATGGGTGAATGAGGTTTATGGAATTGTCTGTATTTTGTACTCCAACTTGTATAAAAACCATGAAGGAATAACTTGCTCTATTTTATGTACTGATCTCCACTACTTCGAACCTTAAAATCATGGGAGTTGAGTAAGTTATGGTATTTTGATTAATGGTTTCAGTTCGAGCTCGTGAGGGAAATAAAAGGAAAGTTTGACTTAAAACTTTGTTTGGTTTTAGTATTCTATTTCGAAACTCTTAAAAGGACTTCTAGGTTTTAAATGGTCTTGGAATTTAAGCTGTTGAAAGAAGTAGTGATGAATTCTTTATACGGTTCATTTTTGTTTGAGTCTTCCTTTAAAATTTTGGAAGTTGAGTTGTCGGTAGATAGTTGAAGTTATGTTGTTTGAAAATACATTGGTAGACGGTCTTCTCCAAGTCGATACCATTATTATCATTCTTAGCTCTATTTGAATTTCTTAAGTTTGATCTTTCCATCCTTAACACTTTTAGGACTTGGATGTGGTTGGTAAACTTACTCATCCAGAGCTGGGAAACTACCTGGTAATTTGTTAATGTATCATGTAAGATATGACTATTGTAACTTCATGGGATTCGTTGAATGGATAATTCAACTCTTTGATTGTTTGTTTTGTGTGTTGAATGAACCAAATCATTTATGTTGTAAGATTTCTTGATCTCTGTTCACTCAAAGGATGGTTCCTTCCTTCTCTGAATGGTTACAAATATGAGATGATCTTTTTGTAGACTTACTTTTCTTGAAGGAACGAATGGTTGTGGATCACTGACTGGAATCTTCAATGATGTAGAACAATTCACTAAGGTTGTAGTGAGTTGATAACTATTTTTGTTTCTCGCATCCTTCTTGGAATGAAATAAGTATCTAATTAACGGTTGTTGTTTCTTTAAATGGTGAATCTCTTTGTAGGTTTATTTGAAGATACAATTATGTATGTAATCGGTTATGTATCTTTTGTACCTAATTTCTATCTCTTAAAAGAATTGGGGGTATGGTGAATGGTCTTTACTGGTTCTTTTACTACCTTATTTCTTTTGAATGAACAATAGAAATCCCTTCTTATGCATAATTCTTCCTCTTCCACTCTCAGTGATAAGCTCTCCATTGTCATTTTTGGAAACTATAGGGTAGGATGTTGATTCTTCTTTTCTGAAGATGCATATGGGAATTTAGTTTAACCAAATGATGAGGAAGTTGTAAACTATTTACTCTTCAGTTTGATCTTCCTTTCTTTATATAAACCTGTTATAGGTTTAATTGAATCAATTGCATTACTTTTATTAAAGTAATTGAGTAGTAATTGTTACTACTTACTTCTCCACTTAAATTATATTGAAGGAAATTAATAATTGTTTCAGTTAATTGAAGTAAAACATTGTGGTTGGGAAATACTTTTCTAATGTTAATAAGAGGCCTAATCTAAGAACCTAGGCTATATATTTGACCTAGAATTAGGCTGCCACATCTGAATTGTGAATCTCTTATTTATTTAAGTTGTTGGATGATTCATCCTATAAACGTTATGATGTTGGAATGAACTTGACTGTACATGTTTTCTTGAAACTTTGTAAAGATGAACAAGAAGGTCTTTGCTTCTAAAAGTAACTCTTTTGTTTATATAGTGAAGTTGATTATGTATTTCAAATTCAGAAAGAATTATGAAATAATTAATTGATAGGAACTGTTATTTGATATAAATAAGTAATTGTTTGGGACAATACTTATCTGATATAATGCAGTAGTTTGCTGATTATATTATGATCTTTTCCTATAAAGTGAATTCAGATTTATTATTGTGCTTCTTTTATGGTTGTTATTACTTATGATTTATTTGTATGATTTCACTTGTTTCATAAAAGTAGAGTTGCTTTAATGAAACAATTAGTTGAAGGCACTTCGTTTTAATGCTTAGTGCTTATCATGCTCAGTTCAATGAACTGACCCGTGCTAGAAATTTTTGCAGATGGACTTCATAAGTGATAAAGGAAGGTAATAACTTGTATGATGTATTGGTTGATTTAAATTCTGGATCTCTTTTATAGAAGAACTCGATTCATTCTTGAGTTGTATTGAAAAAGAAAAGTTGTATTCTTTAATGATATTTATGCTATTTGACATGTAATATGTTTAAATGCATAGTCTTGTAAATTGTGTATTTCTATCATGATGAATTGAAAAGTTTGGAGATTTACTACAAATTGTTGTGTAATTTCTCTTGTACATTTTATGAAGGAAATTGGAATACTATCTTGTTGATATTTTTCATATCTGTTTGTATTCTTATTTCTATTGTCATTTAATGAGTTGGATGAAGGGGGAATAGTTTAACCTCCCTTACTTGGATGCAACTTGCTAGGTTGCATAAGATGATGTTCTTTATCTAAACAATATAGTATAGTAATGGGATGTTAATTGAACATACTATCAAACTATTGAAAGTGTGAAAGATAAAAAGGGTATAAAAAAACCTAACACTTAACCATAAGGAGAAAGATTCTTCTCTCTCAAAGGAATGTAAAACAAAGAATGGTGTTTATGATCGTTAATCATTTAGAATTCATTTTCTATGAAGTCTACTCTAGTAGAACCTATGTGGTTGATACACCTTCTTGGAACAACTGAGTTACATTAAATTAACCTTATGATGTATGTTGTTCTATTTTTGGATAACTACTTTCCAAGCCAAAGTTAATAAACATAAAAGAAATTATGAGTTAATGAAGTTCTTTAATATTAATTAAACCAAATATGGATGAAGAACTTAAGGAGTGTTGGATTTAGGGTTTTACAAGGTTGTTGTAATTTGAATCTTAAACCTAAACTAATTATGTTTTAATGACCTCCTAGAGGTATGTACATCATGATGAAGCAATTTAGTCATATGTTGGCACACACCAACTGCAAAATTGTACCTTTGTGAAGACTAGGGTCTTCACGAGGATACAGTGTTATAGTTGACATGTTGCAACACCCTTCCATATTAGTTCATCTAGATCTACACACATTTGGACTTGAACTTAGTTTCTCTCTAGGACAAGTTAGTAGTATGAATTGGAATAGGAAGTAGCTCTCTATGACTTAGGGTAACTAGGCACATTCGATTGAACTTAGGTTGGTTGAGCATGCCCATATACCCTAAGTCATCGTGAGTGGTTCCCTATACCAAATTATATCACTAACCTAGGTTAGGGTCAAACCTAGGACAAGTGGACTAACAAAAGTTAGTAAAGACCATTCTAGATAACAAAAGAGTGAGGTGAAGGACATATTCTATTTTGTGAATATGTCATCTAGGAATAGTAACATGAATAGTATGTTGGAAATATTTGGCCAAAGTATCGCAAGCTGTTGGTTGCGTTGTCCTATGTCACCTAGTTTAAGGAACGTGATTTCAGATGAATATTGGTAACAAATATTTAGATAGGTTCTTTAAATAAATTACTTAGTACCCAAAATAGGGTAAGAAAACCAAGTATACATAGTATACATAAAAGTATTCAATACTTAAATACAAACATGAGAGATCGGTTAGAGGTGAGTCATGAAAGTAGATATCGGTAATTCACCAAGTCATTTGTAGCTGCGTATGGTTATACATTATGAGATTGATTGGCATGGAATGTGTGTTCTAAATTATGATTTATTTAGAACATATAACATTGTGTAAAAATATTCGCTTATTTCTAAAGTCTTAAAATGGGAATGTTATAGTTAATGGCGAGGCATTTGAAACATTTCCTTGATTGATTTCTCGAATCGAGGTATGCAACATTGTATAATGTATACTCTTTTGGTTTCTTTTTGCTTTTATTTTTTCTTTTTGGTTTGTCATGGTCGACGGTCTTTTTTGTTGGTTTATTAATTTGATTCTTGAGGGTTGGCTCATGACTCCATTTCCCAATGTTTTATTTTGGTACTTTGATATTTTTTCTTGTGGCACTCTTTGGGAGTTCCTATCCTCGAGTTAGAGCTGATGTTGGTGCTCAATTTGATCTTTCCTCGTTTGCTCTAAAAATTCTTCAATCTGCGAGGATTTGTCATATTTTCTATTTCCATGAATGGATACATGAAAGGTTTTATTCATTTGTATGTTGTTGAAGATCCTTCTCCATGGTCGTGGATCACATTTGGGCCTTGTATCATTTCTAATTTCTTCATCCTTAAAGAAAGATTCAATTCTGGGTGCAAATGGTGAAGTTCCCCTGCATCTTACTGATCGACGGGTGTGTTTTCCCCGTCAAATTATATCTCAGCATCTTCAGAAATGTGGTCCTTTCTGATTGGATGTGGCTCTTGACAGGGAATTTTGAAACTCTAAGGCCCACTTCAACTCAAGTATTGTCCACGTGGAGGGACTACGCTCATTTGAAAATTCACCTCTTGGTTTGACCTTTGGAAGTGCGCCAATGAGACATGTGGAGGTTTTTGTTGGCTATGCCTAGACATAGAAATTGTTTTATGTGGTCGGTGTAGCTTTGTTAGACCATGGACACGTGGAGTAATGACACTCATTTGAGGATGCATGTCATGGATACACGTGGAGGCTTCCGCTGGCTCCTCTCTATACTTAAAATTTTCAAGAAAATTTCTAAGGCCTGGGACATGTGGAGCGGTGCCTATTTGGGGACCTACCCCTGTACTTTAATTTTGAAGAAGTGCCATGGAGACATGTGGAAGTTTCTACTCACTCTACCCTTGCTTGGAATTTTTTGTGCAAAGGAAACTTTCTCGAACCCTAGGCACGTGGCACCTTCCCAGTCCTTAAAATTTTCAACAACTCTCTGGGTGAGACATGTGGTGAGTACTGTGTTTGTTTAAAGTCTCCTCTTTTGGGCTCCATATCAAAGTTGTGCCAAGGAGACATGTGGAGGCTTCCGTTGGCTCCTTTTATATTGAAACTTTTTCAAAGGCCAAAAGGCAATTTTCTTGGGCCTAGGGCACATGGAAGGCCCGCGCTTGTTTGGAAACTTGCCTCTGTACTTCACCTTTATAGTTTTGCCAAGGAAACACATGGATGACTCTAATCTAAAGTTGAGAAAGGGGAAAATCAACGGTTGTTGTGCATTGCATTTGATTTTTCTGCCATTTTTGCTCAAGACTCCTAGAGATGCGAATATGCATTGTTTTTCATCATTTTTAATGAAATTCCTTGTCATTTTTGTCTACAAAGTGCAATTGAATGGATTTAGAGCTTAATTTATGAGTCAAGGATTGTAAAGGTTGATATTTTGAAGTTGGAATTACTCGGGCACTTGTAAAAATGTGAATTACTAGAGAAGCTAGATGCAGAGTAGAGTTGCAGAGGAAAGAATGGGAAAAGGGTGAAATGATGGAGGTTACAGGCACAAAGGGATGAAAAAGGTGTTGCCTTGAGGGTGAAAAGAATTTCTGTCAGATCCAGCTATACAGAGCCACCGGAAAATGATTAAAACGGGGATTTATCACATGATAGAATAAAATAATGATTAGAAGGATTGTCAAAAAGTTTTGGCATGGCATCCCAGTCATTAGTCGAAGTGTGAGAAATGTGATCAGTTCATGATTTGTCAACCTGGTAGATGCGAGGTGTAAATTTGTTAAACGTCACTTTCTAAGACAAATTGGTAACAAACAAAGGATTCCTTGAATATTCTTCTTTTTGGGGGGGAAATTTGGGATGAGTGAGTGATTAAATTGTATAAATGCATTGAGGATACTCTTGTAATGGTTCGAGGGGTTGACTTATTATGAGAAAAATTGATAAAGCCCATCTTCTGACAGGACCATCGAGAAACTTGTTAATCTCTTATGTTTTAGATTTGATCATGTCAAGTTGGTTGCAAGTGTACAACCATTGAAAATATCTGAGAATGTTCAAATAAACTTTCCTCTATTGTGAATCTAATCAACTTCAAATTAATCTATGTTAATCTTGGGGAAATTTATTTGAATCTATTTAGAATGTACGTAAGTAGTTTTTATTCTTCCTATTATAATCTTATGGTAAAATCCCTCCAAATCACACGAGGATCTCATCCTTGTAATAGTTTAGTGTCATTTACTGATTTAATTACGAGAAGAGCCTTCATCGTGTAATGAGATAAACAATTTAAAATCACTTTCTTGTCATTTGTTGATAAATATTGTCTCGATCCTTTGAGTGTATCTTAGGCATGAGGAACCAAGTGTCTTTAATGTTTAATTAAGTCTTTATCTCGATCCTTCATATTAAATTCTTGGAGATTGTGTGAAATTGTATAAATTTGGGCCTCCATTGATGCACACTTTCTGGTTGAAGGAATAATTTAGCATTTGTTCTAAAGCATTGTCATTTAGTTTTCCAATTGTTGTGAAGTTTTTCAAAGATCTAGAAAAATCAAGTTTATCCTACTTAATCTCCCACAAAAATTATTCAAAAATAATGAATCCTACGAACTACCCTTGTTTTCGCTGTATGTCCAAAAATGAATAATTTCTACTACCAAAATATGTAGAAGTAATCAGGATTCCATAATGTCTTTAGTAACCTTAACCCTATTTAGAAAATATCACCATTCTTTAGAAGTGACAACTCATGAGAGTTAAATTGTGGTGCATTGATCATATTTTCTCAAGGTTTCCTTTCAAATTTGTGCAAAGAAGGATATCTTCATTCTCCTTCACCAAAAGAGGTTACAAAATGGGTCCTCTCACCCTAGTCAAAAGGCACTGAACCTAAAGTAGTGAGGACAGATCAAATCCTTTTAATGGTGTTATCCATTTCTCCAACATCTAAGTGACAAAGAGCCAAGCTGAATCACCTCCGGCTATAAAACAACATACATGATGATTTATTTGTCTCTAGGCTTCTTGTTAAATCTTTGATGTTGCTCATCTTCCAAGGGAGAATCAATTTGGATACCAATAGTTTCCACATGCATCCACAAGATGGGGATGTGAGAAGGAGAATGCGTTACGTACCATGCTTTGAGATGTTATTTATAGAAATTATTTTTACATTTGAATCATACTAGTAGTAGTAGAAGATTAGGATAGGGCTATGTGCTCTATGTGCTCATCATAATCATTAGTTGGAGTTTTGGGGGACTCTTATTGATTAGTTTTGTATAGAGGTGTATGATTATTGAGGATCTCATTGTAATTGAGGTAGGGCATGGTTATCTCCATTGATATCTTATGGAGAATCATATTTATCGAGTGTAAGATATTCATTATTATTAAGATTTTTAGTGAAAGCGTCTTAAATCTATATGCTCGGTCTCAACCACATTACACTCATCCGAGTTGCCCTATTATGAGTGGTCGGAAGGACAAGGTGAAACAATAGAGCTTTATGGGAAGAATTAGGAAAAATGTGATATTTATCACTTACGGGAAAGAATTATAAATATTTGAGCATGAAGAGGGAATTCGGGAATAAATGAATAGCCCATAGATAAATTCAAAGGATTCACCCTATCAATAAAAGCGTGAGAGGAGACATTGGTAAAATCGGAAGTTAAGAGAAAAATTATGGAAAATTTAAATTCGAGATGCAATCGATCATACATAGAATTTTCACGAGGGTCGATAGCATTTTGAAAGGATATTAAATGGTTGGCATGAGGGCCTTAAGGTATATTTAGGACAAGAATCTATTATAAATATTATGGTGGGATTTCATAGACAAGGCCTTCCATATTTTAATAAATTCATGAGATGATTCATTCATACCTTGTTTAAGATTTATGAATTTTTGTAAGGTATTTTTAGGTAGCTCTTGTTGTTGAAATTCATAAATCAGGGATTTAAATAAACCTTCTAGATCAACTATTGAATGAGGAGGAGATGATTATACCATTCTAGAGCTTCTCCCAACAAGTCCTTTTCTATAATTTTAGTGGTTTTTAAGGTGTTAGTCTAGATCCCATTTTTATAGTGATTCCCTACGGGATTTAAGGAAGATGGTTGGGTCCCTAGAACCATCATAAGAGATATTAGGGTAGGTATCTCTTAAATCCATGACAACGATATATAAATCAAGAGGTTCATTTTGGACTATCTCGTAACATCTTGTTTAGGATTGGTGGAGGAGGGATGGGGTTTCAATGTGCATACACAAGTGCGGGAGGTGAGAAGGAGGTCGCTAGGTACCATGCTTTGAGATGCTATTTGTAGGGATTATTTTTTGATTTGAATCATAGCAGTAGTAGTGGAAGATTAGGACAAGACTAGTTGATCTAGAATTTCATTTATCGGTATGTTATGATCAATGGAAAAATATTTTACTTGGTTGGTAGGTTTTTCTTGGTATTCATAATGCTTTATGTGCTCATCACATTCATTATTTAAATTTTTGGGGACTCCTCTCGATCAATTCTGCATAGAGATGTTGGATTATTGAGGATCCCTTTGTAGTTAAGGGGGGAATGGTCATCTCCATTGATATCTTATTGAGACTCCCATATTTATCGGAGTGTAAGATATTCGTCATTGTTATGATTTTGAGTGAAATGTATTTGATGTATATTCTTGGTTTTAAAAAAATTACACTCATATGAGTGCCCCTATTCTTATTGGTTAGAAGGACAAGGTGAGGACCAAAGAGATTTATGGGAAGAATTAGGACAGTGCGAATGTTTCCACTTACGAAGGGAAAAGAACTATAATTTTTAGCATGAAGACGGAATTCGGGCATAAATGAATAGCCCATGGAGAAATTGGAGGATTCAGCCAAGCCAATAAATTCATAAGAGGAGACATTGGCACAAGCTCGAAGTTAAGAGAAAAATTATGGAAGATTTAAATTTAGACGCAATTGATCATACATAGAATTTTAATAGGGGCCAATAGTGGCTGGAAGGAAAATGACTAAAAAAACATAATTGAACTTACATAAGGGCTAATGGAGTTTGGGACAAGGTTTAGTCCACAAATAAAAGATCAAAAATGTACGAAATGAAAGAGGGCGATTGCATCTAGAAAGAATTGATTTTTATGGTTTTGTTTGGATTTTTAAGGACTTGAAAAATACAAAAAAATAAAATTGGGTTCTTTTAATGAGTTGTGCTCGATCACAAGGAAAAACTAATATTCATTTTAGGTTCACCAAGTATGTATGACAAGAAATAATGTGTCTTGACACCGTGTAGTGCAGAGGCCATAACTTTTGATCTAACCGTTGGATCGTCACGAAACTTTACGAGGGTGGTAGATATACATTAGTACTATCTTTGGGGACAACTTTCTGCAAGGTTGTGCTCATTTTGGCATGTTTTCGGGCTCGGATTCCATCATCTAGTGGTCTAAAATTGGCTCCGAATGTTTTTTCTGCTTTTGTCTAGGTCTTAGAACTTTAATAACTTTTGTTGTGCTTGTCAGAATAAGTCCAAATTTCACGTGAGCCCTAATTTATGAATGCATATTTGGCACGAAAATTTTGGGGTCAATCCGAGTTGTTTTGCATTTTAGGTTTTTTGGCATTTTAGGGTTTTAGAGTAGTCTTGAAATAAAAGGAGAATTGTAATGATGTAATAGATCAGTGTGAATTCCAGAATGAGAAGTAAGCTATTTTGAAACTCCTGGTTTATTTTGTAAAGATTTTTATGTGTGTTTTTGGAGGTATTTCAACCTCTTGCAGCTGGATTCACATCAATTGGTATCAGAGCTGGATTTTGATCTTGCGGAAATAGTTAAGGTAACATATTACATTTTTATGTGTAGTTTTTACCTCTGTTTTATATAACCATGGCTAGGCGGAGGAGGAGGTTATGCCCGGATGAATAAGCATATGCAGGAGCTACAAAGACAAGTTTCTGAGCTCACAGGAGAAGTTACCCACCTTAGAAGGAGACATGCAAATGGGGATGCAAACCCAGATAGTGATATTGAAGAAGAGCCTCCATTAATGAATGAAGGAGGAGATGAAGAAGAAAATGAGAGAGATGAAGAAACCTTGAATGAGAGACCATTTGAGGAGAGATTGATCCAGGATTTAGAGGAAAGAATGGCGACATCAAGATTAATGTTCGATTATGGTGGAGGTTACGACCAGAGGAGTTGATTGATTGGTTAAATCGCATGGAAAAATTCTTTGAGTGGAAAACCCTTTCAGAGGAGAAGAAGGTTAAGTTTACATGCACTAAGTTAGCCAGACATGCATTGATCTGGTGGGATCACCTACAAAATGAAAGACAAAGGAATGGAAAGAGCAAGATCCGAAACTGGAATAAAATGGTAAAGAAGCTGAAAGAAAAGTTTCTTCTTGTAGATTATTCTCAGACACTCTTTCGAAGGTTCCAAAACCTAAGGTAGAAGGATCTCAGCATTGAGGAGTATACTAATGAATTTTACAAGTTATCAATCAGGGTGGAACAAGGAGAGTCAGAAGAACAAAAGGCTACATGGTACATAAATGGGTTGAGTTACACCATACAAGATGAGCTGAGTATGCTCCGGATCCATAGCCTAGATGATGCTTATCAACTTGCATTAAAGGCAAAGGAAAAGAACAAGAGGAATAATTTTAGAAGAGGTGTGAAGAGAGGTCCATCATCATCTCAATGAGGGGCGGGGTAGATTTGAATCTACAAAAGGTGAATCCTCTAATACGAGAAGGGCATGAAGATTTGGTCAAAGCCATGGTAACTACGAAGAGGTGAGGGATTTCGGAGGAAGAGGTTATAATGGAGGATGGGGCTGGAATAGCCCCCAAAGGCAATATACATGTTACGAGATGTGGTGTGAAGAGGGGAACAGAGCTTTTGAGTGTCCGCACTATCCTACACAAGATAGATGGCAAGGAGAAAAACCATGAGTAAATCTGGTTGAGGCTAAAGAGGAAGAAGAAATGGAGGTTGCTGCAGACTTGGGTGAAACCCTCATGATAAGGAGGACGATGATTGTCCCAAGGAAGGAGAAAGAACGTGATGTTCTTTGGAGCTGATTCGTGGCTTGAACAAATATTTTTCGAACAAGATGCACCTTTGGAGGAAAGGTATGTAAAATTATTATTGATGGTGGTAGTTGTGAAAATATGGTTTTATTTGTAATGGTTGATAAAGCCCTGAATCGAAAGTGTGACAAGCACCCATATCCCTATCGTATATCATGGTTCAAGAAAGGAAATGAAGTAACCATAGATAAAAGATGCCTTATAAAGTTTTCAATTGGGAATACCTATAGGGATGAGGTGTGGTGTGATGTTATCCCAATGGATGCATGTCATATATTACTGGGTAGGCCTTGGCAATATGATAGAAAGGTTACACATGATGGAGGGAAAAATACATATACCTTTTGGAAGGATGGTGTAAAGGTGGTCTTATTACCCTTGAGGAAGAAGAGAAGAGTGAGGGCTTATTGGCTACAAAAGAGTTTATTTACAGAAATGGAAGAATTTGGATGTTGTTATGCACTAATGTCAAAGAAATTTGGAGAAAGAAGGCTTTAATATACCTATTGCAGCGAGAAAAGATACTAAAAAGAATACAAAGATGTCATACTAGATGAGCTACGGATGGGTTACCCCTAAAGCGAGATATTCAACACCATATTGATTTGATCCCGAGGATCGGCCCTTCCAAACAGGCAAGCCTATCGGATGAGTCGAGCACAGAGTGAAGAGTTGAACAGATAAGTGATAGATCTAATACAGAAAGGGTTAGTGAGAGAAAGCATGAGTCCATGTGCAACTCCAGCATTATTGACTCCCAAAAAAGATGGAGACTGGAGAATGTGTGTAGACAGTAGAGCCATAAACAAGATCACGATTAAGTATCGGTTTCCAATTCCGCGATTGGATGATATGATGGATGTGCTAGCGGGAGCCCGATATTTTAGCAAGATTGACCTACGGAGTGGTTACTACCAGATCCGAATCCGTGAAGGGGATGAATGGAAAACTACTTTTAAAACAAAAGATGGATTATACGAGTGGATGGTGATGCCATTTGGGCTATCTAATGCACCCAGTACATTCATGAGGTTGATGAGCAGTACTCGAGAATACTGATGGTAAGTTTGTTGTTGTCTATTTTGATGATATTTTGATATTCAGTAAGACAGTGGAAGAACACTTGTTACATCTGAAATTGGTGCTAGACTTGTTACGTAAAGAGAGTCTATATGCAAACTTAAAGAAGTGTAGATTCCTTCAGAAGAGTCTTGTTTTTGGGATTTGTCATATCAGGGGATGGAGTGAGGATGGATGAGGAAAAAGTAAAGGCAATTGGAATGGCCTATTCGAGAGGAATTTGACAGAGGTTCGTAGTTTTCATGGATTGGCAACTTTTTATAGGAAGTTCATCAGGAATTTCAGTAGCATTGTTGCACCCATAACAGAGTGTACAAAAGGGAGGGAGTTTGTATGGACCAAGGTAACAACAGATAGTTTTGAATTGTTGAAGAAGAAAGTATCGAAGCTATTTTGGTATTGCAGATTTTAGCAAGGTCTTTGAGGTTGACTGTGATGCCTCACATGTTGGGATTGGAGTTGTGTTGAGTCAAGAAGGACGACCTGTGGCATTCTTAGTGAAAAGCTAAATGAAGTCAGGAGGAAATATTCTACTTATGATGTGGAATTTTATGCTATTGTTCAGGCATTAAGGAACTGGAGACATTACTTGGTAGCAAAGGAATTTGTACTCTTCACTGACCATGAAGCCTTGAGGTATGTAAACACACAGAAGAAACTAAATAGTAGGCATGCAAAATGGGTTTCATTTTTGCAAGAATATACTTTTGTTTTAAAGCATAAGTCAGTAAGTAGAATCAAGTTGTTGATGCCTTGAGTAGGTGTGTAGCCCTTTTGACAACAATGGAAAATAAAGTCCTAGGGTTTGAGGCAGTTAAGGAATTGTATGAAGGTGATCTGATTTTGGTGATGTTGTCAGAAAGCTTAAGGAGCCTACAGTAGGTAGTGATTCTTTTGATTATTTGATACAGGATGGTTATTTGTTTAGGGGGAAACAATTGTGCATCCCTGTTGGTTCAATGAGAGAAAATATTATAAGAGAATTGCATAGTGGAGGGTTGGCTGGACACTTTGGTATAAGTAAGACAATTTCTCTTGTCGTAGAAAAGTATTATTGGCAAAGGTAAAGAGGGACATCGGTAGGGTTGTAGCAAGATGTAGAGTGTGTCGAATGGCTAAGGGTCATGCACAGAATCTTTGGGTTGTATATGCCATTGCCTATCCCTACGGGGCCATGGGTTGATACGAGTATGGATTTTGTGTTAGGGCTTCCTAACACACAGTGAGGGAATGATTCTATCTTTGTTGTGGTTGATAGATTCTCTAAGATGGCACATTTTATTTCTTGTAAAAAAACTAATGATGCTTCAAAATTGCAGATTTTTTTTTTGAAGTGGTTAGATTGCATGGAATTCCAAAAGCGATCACTTGAGATCGGGACACGAAGTTTTGAGTCACTTTTGGAGGACTCTGTGGAAGAAATTGGGGACACAACTACGGTTCGAGTAGTGCATATCACCCCTAGGAGGGTGATGGGTAGATGAAGTAGTGAGCGAAGCTTGGGAAATCTCCTACGTTGTATAGTTGGAGAAAAGCCAAAACAATGGGACTTAGCTTTACCTCAAGCTGAGTTTGCATATAATAGCTCGATAAAGGAGTCAACAGGGAGGTCTCCTTTCCAGATTGTATATGGTAGGAATCGAAGGGGTCCTTGATCTAATTGTTCTACCAAGTGAAGATGAAACTAGTGATGATGCGAAGCATTTGCGAGAACACATTCTACAACTACAAGATGAAGTGAGGAAAAGCTGAAAGTGAGTAATGCACAATATAAAGTAGCTGCAGATGTCCAGTAGGAGAGTAAGTGTATTTGAAGAAGGAGATATGGTGATGGTTCATCTTAGAAAGAGAGGTTTCCAAAGGGAACATATAATAAACTCAAGTATAAGAAGATTGGGCCATGTAGGATTCTGAAGAAAATGAGTGATAATGCCTACAAGGTGGAGTTACCTGAAAACTTTGCTATCTCACTAGTTTTTAATGTTTCTGATTTATATAAGTTTCCAGGTCATGATGAAAATGTTGCAGAGGAGGAAGAAATAAACTGGAAGAAACAGATGCCGAAGGAGAAAAAGGAGAGGGTAATGCGTGTCTTGGACCAAAAGACAATCACTACTAGACATGGGAGCTACAACAGATATTTGGTACAGTGGGAAGGTTTGCAGCAAGAAGAAAACACTTGGATTCCTGAGTGGGAGTTGAGGAAAATTGACAGTGCAAAATTAGATGAGTTCCATCAACAGAATTTGCAGGAGCTGAATTCTTTTCAACCAGGGGAGAATGATGCGGGAGCATAACTTGCAGAGGCCATAACTTTTGATCCGACCATTGGATCGTCCTGAAATTTTACAGGGTGGTAGATATACATTAGTACTATGCTGGGGACAACTTTCCTGCAAGGTTGTGCTCATTTTGGCACGTTTTCGGGCTCGGATTCCGTCATCTAGTGGTCTAAAATTGGCTCCGAATGTTTTTTCTACTTTTCTCTAGGTCTTAGAACTTTAATAACTTTTGTTGTGCTTGTCAGAATAAGTCCAAATTTCACGTGAGCCCTAATTTATGAATGCATATTTTGGCAAATTTTGGGGTCAAATTTTAGGGTCAATTGGCATTTTAGGGTTTTTGGCATTTTAGGGTTTTAGAGTAGTCTTGAAATAAAAGGAGAATTGTAATGATGTAATTTAGGGTTTTGAAACTCCTGGGCATTTTAGGGTTTTAGAGTAGTCTTGAAATCGAAGATGAAGGAAAGGAGAATTGTAATGATGTAATAGATCAAAGTGTGAAATCATGTAAATGTAGTAAAGTGAAAGCAATATTATCACATGAAACTACTAAGATTAGAACATTTCGAATGTAAGAACTACTCTATTATGTGAGTCACAATTTTTGGAGGTGACTCCATCTCTCAAAAGACCATACACTAAGAGATAACAAATTTTAGGTGTAGAAGGGGAAAATATCCTATCCTAGCTCACTATAGTTGACCCAAAAGTGTAAGAGAACCAATCTAAGAAAGAAGAGTCTCCAAGCCAAGAGTTAAGATGCAGAGAAATCCGGAAGCTAAGTAATTGGGTGTAAGTTTGCACAAGAGATAAAAGATAATGGAAAGTTACTTTATGCAATCATCAAAGCTTATGATGTGAAAGTGAGATTTTGGGTATTTATACCAAATCCATCACTCGTGGGTGAATGCATCAATAGGGTATTTGAATTTACACCGATGCAATCACCAAGAGTTAAGATGAGACATGGTGTTGAGTAAGGAGGAAAAAGGAAAGGTATATGTGCATGGTATTTATACCAAATGTCATGAAAGATAAGAATAAATCAAAATGAAAGAGATGGGAGCATGAGAATAAATCAAAATGAAAAATGAGCATGAGCAAGAAAAATGTCGAAAAATGTGAAGCAAAATAAGAGGAATATGTGCAACAAAAATACATCAAAGGACTGAAATCCACTCTCTCTCTCTCTCTCTCCATGTATGATCTCTAACCCAATGGTTACGTTAATAACAATACCGATATCCCAAAGTGATCCCCTTAAGGTAAGCATTTCTAGAGATATATGCGTTATCAACCTCTAACTGAAAAGATAAATGTTAGTAACATGAATGAAAATAGAAAGCATAAAAATTTAGGTGTATACAACTTCATTTTTGTTCACTATATTTTTTTCTACTTGAGTATTGCATCTAGGTCTCCCTTGGCTACATGCTCTTAGGGTTGTTCCATTGATTATTCATCATTTATCAAGTGTATTCATCACGGAAATTTTTCACTATTTAAGATATTCCATTTAAGGATTTCTCTCCCTCGTGCCTAGTTCTTCTACAATTTCTATCACTCTTCCTAGTGCATCTACAAATTGGTCTCTTGTTTTACAAACTACTTTCATAGTTCTAGTCCTCCTAGGTATCATGAAAGATCTTTGGTTGTGCATAATACTTCACATAACAATAGTCTTTCGAGGACTCCTACAAGGCCTTTGATTACACATGTAGATTCACATAGTTCTAGGACTCTGATACACCTTTAGCTGCACATGCTACACCAAATAGTTATAGGGATTTAAGATATCCTCCTAGGCCTTATTTTACACACATTTCCTTTAGTGACTTACACACTAATCATATTTTACATAGATCTTCTATCCTTATGGATCACTCTATAGTATCTCATAGGTCTACTATGAGTCCCCTATCTTCTAGTCTAAAATACATATATCACACTTCGCTTTCTACTTGCGATGTACTATTAATGGTTCTCCTCATAGCTCTTCTTTGGCACATATCACCATAATGGTTTCACTTACACTTGAGTCATATTATATGACGCATTCAATTATTGACCATCCATCATCTTGGTATTTGCTTCAACTCTTCACGAGGTTCTATTGGGATAGCTCTCATTATATATGCCCTCTTATCCATAGTTAGGAACATAAAATACAAAAAGACACCGAAATATTACAAAAATACAAAATCAAGAACTATTTCTATGGCATACATTGTTTACAATCTAGATTATACATGTTTTTATTCCTTTAGTTTGATAGATAACATTTCTTATTTACACACATATGTTCATGTGGTATATTGAGCATGATGTAGGACATATATAGAGTGATACACGATGACAGTGTTGGCACAGAAATTTATCCAGAGAAAGCTAGCATCTATTTTTCATACTATATTCAAGTTTTATATGTTGATTACAATTAATTTATTTCCTTGTTATGTTTGGTTACATATATATTATGCAAGTCTTTGTAATCTTTGGAATAATATGATTAACACTTGTGTTTTGTGCATTACTTTTAGTTATCACTTCACTAGCTCTTTTATATCATATGTTATGTGTTTTCATCACATTAGGATGCGATTTCCTTTTATACATACTTCTATTTTTGTGTGTGTATGTGTTTGTTTTGCACTATGATTGTTGAGTAATAGAATTGATTGTCTTGTGACACTATGGGTGTCCCATGTTTATGGCATCAAGTCTTATGTGTGGTTTTCATAATTTTTTTGTAGGCTCAAGGACTTTATTACCTTGTGACACTATGAGCGTCCCATGTTTGTAGGAACTTTTCCTTTTTAGGGACATTGTTTGATATGTATACACTTTCTTTTACATTATATGCACTTGTTTTTATCTTGTGAGATGGTTTTTTATTATTCTTTATTACTATTTTGATGAATTAACATTGTTATGATTATCATGCTTCTTGTTATTGTTTCTCTTATTTTACATCATGGTTTCTACCATGTGCATCCCTTTCTTTGATACAATTTATTCTTGGTGGCCTCCACATGAATAGTTTATAGGTTATACCCAAACTCTCATAATCCCAAACATGGATATATATTTTCTATTTTGATGTGCACTCAAATTCTTCATCACACACACCTACAAAGAGGGGATAAACATCTAGGACTTACTCTACAATTCCAATGAGACACATAATTTGTTTTGGGAAAAAATATATATATATATATATATATATATATATATATATATATATATATATATATATATGAAGACAAAAATAACTCAAAACACAAAAAATTAGAAGAAGATACAAGGTTATGAAGCATGCATCCTATTGAAGGCCGCACAAAATGTTTATAACCCTACTAAATGGTTACGCCCATGAGGCATTTTCTCAAGATTTTTAGTATTTTAATATTTTTCACCATTGGCATAAGGTTATCATATAGTGTTAGACATATACCGACTTAATTTGGGATAGATTTAGAGGTTCATGAATCATTTTATTCTCTATATCTCCATGGTTATGAATTTCAATTTTATTTTTGGAAGCATTGGGGGCATGAGTATCCTTTCTCCAGTCAATAAGCATGATTTTTGCTCAATTGTGTGACACATGGAAAGATTATGGGGTTGGTTTTATCTTTTATAAAGTATGTCCTAATTTACAAAATTGGGCTAATATCCATCTGATGGTATGGTTTATGAGATCATAAAATGTATTAAAGTAGATAATTTCTTTATAAGAAGTATTCTTATCCTCTTGTAGTTAAGAGAAGGATGTCGAGTTTTATAAAACTTTCGTACATGGTATTCCTCCTTTGTGGGGAGCTTGAGATCTTCATTTTTTTGTATTTCTCTTCAACATTCATTTTTGGGTTTGTAAACCTAATACATTGACGTCTCCTCAACACAATTGGAGACTCATCATTCAAATTCTCCATCAAAATTCGGGAAATCCAAAATCTCAAGGAATAATAATGGGAGCACATTCCCTCCTAAAAAAACAAGTGTATTCCTTCCATGTTTTTTATTTCATTTGGATTTTATCATTTTACATTTATTTACATTAATTTCATTTCATTTTATTTACAATTCAATTTCCTATCTTGGGAATTGACTACATTATGTGTTATATGTTTTATCATTGAGCATACCAACACCAACACAATAAGATACTATGAAACAAACTTACTATGAGAAAACAAAAAGTGTGTCTACACACTTAGGTATATTTCGTTTAAGCTTGGAATTTTAAATTTCATACTTAAAGGGAAGGAAAATTTAGACACTCAAAATTGAAAAAATATCCTTTAACACTATTGATCTTGACATTGCAAACTTGTATGAAAAGTGCACTTTTTGGTAGGTTGTGGAGCTGTTTTCATGTGTGAAATTGTTCAAGGTGTACACTAAGACTATTGTACACTTTTCAAAGTTGTCTTACCAAGGTGCGGGTCTCGAAACAAAACATGCCTAATATATTGAGAAATGTGCTTTTTCTCGTAATGGTAGGATTTTTAGCCATAGGTATGGGACGGTTTTAGCCCATGGTTTTGATACCCACATTTTGTAACACTTCTTAAGAAGTTTTTACTTATGTGGTTTTGTGCATATCTTTAGGAAGATGTAACATTGTAGATGTGTATGAATTACGGTGTGAATTCATATAGAGTTGGTTGAGGATAGATCAAACATATCACAGGTATTGTATTGAGAGAGTGGTGGATTGTAATAAAATATGAGCAAATGATTCTCGGTGGAAGTATCCCAAATTGGGTGAACCACATTAAATATTGTCTCTTTGTGTTGTGTTTTTTTATTCTTTACTTTTATTTCCGATACGTAATATTTTTGCATATTAGTTTCTATTGTTGAAAGTTACGTGAGCGACTCATCCACATATATTATCCCTTATTTCCTAACAACTAGTATTCGAGCTTGGTTTGATTTTTGAAGTGTTGAATCACAAGAGGAATTTTTGGCTTAAGTGGAGCTAGGGCGGATGATGGAAGATCAAGGGTTGATAAACTAAACGGGTAGAATTTTAGTCTTTGGAAGATGTAGATGGAAGAATACCTTTATTAGAATGATCGTTATATTCTTCTATACGAGAAGGTGAAAAAACCATCAAGCATGACAGATGAGGAATGGGATTCACTTTGGATAGGAAGGCACTTGTGAAAATCATTGTGTGTCTTGCATCTTTAATATTATTTCATGTTTTAAAGGAAAAGACTACAATAGAACGATGGATGCGTTAGGAAGTTGTATGAAAAATCTTCTACATCTAATAATATATTTTTAATGAAAATTCATTTAATATGAAGATGTCGAGAATTTTTAATAGTAGATCATTAAATTATTTTAATACGGTTGTAAATATGCTAGCTTGGTTTCAATAGAATTTGATGAAGAAGTTAGGGATTTATTAATTATGCGATCTTTACCTAAAATTTGGAATAGTCACGGTAATGGTGGTAAACAACTCGGTTCTAGCTAAATCAAAATTGAAGTTTAAGGATGTTGTAGGGGTGATTCTTAGTGAGGAAATGTGAAGAAAAAGTTTTGGGAATCTTCCACTTTAGGGAATTCTTGACAGTCAAAACTAGAGAGAGACAGAAGAATAGAGGAAGTTGTGGAAAATCGAAATATCGAGGCAAGATCAAAATCTAGAAGAAAGATAGTATGTTGGCACTTGTGGAAATTTTAGGCATCAAGAAGAATTTGTTGGGAGCTTCGAGGATAAGAAGAAACAACGGGGAAAAAAATAAGGAGGCAAATGTGTAAATGGGTAATGTATGTTAGGATGTTTTGATTCTTTATTTGCACAATATTGCTGAATCTTAGGTTTTAGATTCATGGGCTTATTTCCATGCTACTCCACATAGGAATTATTTTGTGTATTATATTCAAGGTGATTTTGGGCATGTTTTCTTGGTGATGATTAGCCTTGCGGTATAGTGAGAAAAGGATCTGTTTGGGTTAAGATGTAGAATGGGAATACATGGTTATTGAACGATGTCGTACATGTGCCCACTTTAAAATGAAATCTCGTATGAGTAGGCCGGTTGGGAAGTGATGGTTGTAATGTGATGTTTATAGCAGACTATTTGAAGGTTACTGAAAAGGGTTCTCTTGTGGTGACAAGAGGTAAGAAGGTTGAAACCTTGTATCTAACCACTTATAGCACTATTTTTGCAATCTTGTGGCTTGAAGTAGATACTGACATTGTGGCACTTTAGGCTCGGTCATATGAGCCATAAGGGAATGAAGATCATAAAGAAGGATTTTCTTGGATATACAAAAACAAGTTTGGAGTTCGTGAGAAGCTGCCATATATGGGAAATATAAGCAAGTAAGGTTTCTCAATGTTAGACCTAAAAAGAAAGAGATTAAGTTAGAGCTGGTATATTCGGCGTGTGGGGGTCGTCTCGGGTATCATATCTTGGGGTTCAAGTTTTTGTGTTACTTTTATTGATGATGAAACAAGGAAATTTTGGGTTTATTGTATTAGAAACAAATTTGACATATTTTTCACTTTTGTTAAATGGAAAGTATTGGTAAAGAATGAAACAATTCTTAAGCTAAAATGTATTAGGTAAGATAATGGAGGAATTATTACGGTAATGAATTTGATCATTACTATTCTAAGAATGGAATCTGCGAGGAAAAAAGCATTCAAGAAACTCCACTGATAGAATGGGGTTTGAAAGGATAAAAAAACAATAATGGAATGTGCTTAAGAGCAAGAGGTTACATGTAGGACCACCTCTTTCTTTTTGGGAAGAAAGTGAGCACAACTGTTGTGTACTTGATAAATAGAGGATCCTCAAGTGCCTTTAATGGAGGATACTTGAGGAGGCTTGGTATGGTAAGAAATTTGATTATTCATTTCTTAAAGTATTTGGATGCGAGGTGTTTTTCCATATAGACAAGGATGATAGGACCAAGCTAGAGGCTAAATCAAAAAATTGTACTTTCATTGGTTATGGTGGTGATGACTTTGGATATAAATGCTGGAGTATTAAGGATAAGAAAATCATTCGATCTAGGGATGTGGTCTTTAATGAGAAATTCATGTATAAGTAGCAGTTGCAGGAAAACATAGAAGAATCCAAGAAAGAATATGAAGTGGTAGAGGATCGTACGGATGGGAAAGTGACACATGAATCAATTCGGGAACCTCCTCAGCGGGAACCCCAAACTCCTATTGAGGAGGTCTCTAGGGTAAGACGAGAATCTAAATATTTTCTCCTTCTCTTTAATATTTATTACTCGGTGATAGTGGAGAGCCATAGAAATTTGATGAAGCAATGCGGGTAGATGCCACGAAGAAGTGGGAGCAAGCCATGGATGAGGAGCATTAGGATCTCATGGATAACTAGACATGGAATTTAGTGAAGTTACTCGAAGGAAAAACAGAATTATAGAAAAATTGGGTGTTCGAGTCAAAGAGGAATAAGGAGGCAAGAAAATATACAAGGCCGGTTGGGGGTCGAGGGTTTGCACGGAAAAAAGGTCTATAGTTTGATGAGATTTTTCTCACTGTAGTAAAAATGACTTCTATTAGAACTATTCTAGGAAGCAGTTTCAGTGAGAACAAATGAACTTAGAACAACTTGATGTAAAGAATACATTTCTCCATGGTGATTTGGAGGAGGAACTATATATGTAGCAACTAGAGGGCTATGATGTCAAACCTAAAGAGGAGATGGTGTGCAAACTAAAGAAGAGCTTGTATGGATTGAAACAAGCTCCACGTCAATGTTACAAGAAATTTGATAGATTCATGATGGAGAAAGGTTATATTAGATGTCATTATGACCATGTGTGTGTATAAAAAAATTTGAGGATGGAATTTATATTATCTGTGTCTATATATGGATGAAATGTTGGTTGCGGGGAAAAACATGCGGGAAATAAAACTACTCAAGAAGCAACTAAGTGAATCCTTTTCATGAAAGATTTTGGGAAGCCAAAAAAAAAATCCTTGGTATGAGGATATCTAGGGATAGGAAGGAATGGAAGATGACTTTTTCTTAGGAATATTACATTAAGAAGGTATTAGAGAGGTTTAATATGTAGGATGTTAAACCTGTTGGGACTCTTTTAGCGAGGACCGTTTCATGTTATCAAAAGAGTAGTGTCCCAAGATAGAGCAAGAGATAAACTAGATGTCAAGGTACCTTACTCATCAGCACTTTACAATTTGATGTATGCCATGGTGTGCACTAAGCCTAATATTTCCCATGCGGTGGAAGTGGTGAGTAGATTTATGAGTGATCTAGGTAGAGATCAGCGATAGGTAGTAAAGTGGATCCTTCATTATTTGAGAGGGACCATGGGGAAAATTTTGTGCTTCAAGTGGATCGAAACCACTTTATGTGGTTATTAGATCGATTATGGCTAGAGATGTAGCATGAAGGAGGAGCATGATAGGTTATGTTTACACTATATGTGGGATAACAATAAGCTAGATTTCATGACTACAAAAGTTGGTGCCTTTGTCAACACGGAGGTGAGTATATTCTGCCATGAGAGAAAAGCAAAGAAAATATTTGGTTATAGAAATTTCTTGAGGAGTTAGGGCATAAGTAGGAGGAAGGAAAGTTACATTGTGATAATCAGAGTGTTATACACCTAGCTAAGATATCTGATTTCCACTCTAGGACAAAGCATATATGGTTAAAGTAACATTTAATTATTACAACTTTAGAGGAAGATAAGTTGAAGCCGGAGAAGATTCATACCGGTCGAGAATCCTATAGACATGATGGCCAAGGTGGTCACAAGAGGAAAAGCTGAAGCTATGTTCAATTTTGGTTGGTCTTCATGGAAACTAGTGAAGGGTTGAGAAGCTTGCTCGGGAGGAAAATTAGTCTCCGAGTGGGAGATTGTTAGGTTGTGGAGCTGTTTTTATGTGTGTAAGTATTGAAGACTTTACACTAATATTAATATACACTTTCCATAGTTGTCTACTTGAGGGTTGAGGCTCGAAACAAAACATGTCCAATATCTTTGGAAAATGTTCTTTTTCTCATATGGGCGAAATTTTTACCCATAGGATTATGGGACAGTTTTGGCCCATGGTTTTGATACCCATGGTTTTGTAACACTTTGCTTAAGAAATTGTCTACTTATGTGGTTTTGTGCATATGGTAGAGATGATGTAACATTGCGGATGTGTATGAAATCAGTGTGAGTTTTGTAGAGTTTGTTGAGCATAGCTCACATTGTATTGAGAGAGTGGTGGCTTGTAATAACATCTAAACAAGTGATTCTCGGTTGAAATAGCCCAAATTTTGTGAACCATGTTAAATAATGTCTCTTTGTGTTGTGTTATTTTTATTCTACACTTTTATTTCAGATCTGTAATATTTTCTGCATATTAGTTTCTACTGTTGTGATTCTGTGAGGGACTCATCCGCATATTTTATCCCTTATTTCCTAACACTTTCTTCACTCTTTCTTAGTGCACCTTAATATTAATTCACGTAATTTTTATCTTTCACACATATTTTTCAATATATTCTTAAAATTAATTACAAAAATTACATCTAGAAACATCCATGAATAGTCCCATTAATTCAAAATGTGTTTTTATCTCTCATGGTCAAAACATTTGGTTTTGGTCAAGTTGTGATAATCCACATGCTGACCCTACCTTGCATGATTTTAGACCAACAAGTTATACATTAATGATTTCAATTACATCACCTTAATGCCTAAAAATACACCCATTGGTTCATCCTTTCATGTCATAACACGCTTGAAGCATATATAAGCAATTGAATCATACCTCATTTCAAGGCTTGGAAATTTTGAACTCCTCATGCAAAAGATAGTACTAAAGGAAATCAAATATCCCTAAAAAATAAATAACTATAACACGTCCATTACAGAAGCACCTTCTACTAGTATGAAGTCTCCATTCAAGTTTATGAATCTCAATTTTCATCATAATGGAAATTAAAGATACCCTTCCCATTATTTGAGAAAGCTGAAACTCAAGGAAAGAATTGTTAAAGTATGATTGTCAAATTTTTATGGCACTACACTAAATATAACATTTTAGGATAATGACTTGTGGTTTAAGGCCTCTTAAGAGTAGTGTGTATGTTGGCGGTGTATAGGGTTTTGAAAACCATTTTTTTTTTTGCAATAAATCCTTCTTACTCTGAGGGTTTGAGCATAGTTAAAGAGTCATTACGAAGGTGAGAAAAAAACATCGATAGATAACAAAACATATTTGTTAGAAAAGTGAAGCACTCAAGAATTTTAAACCCATATTTCCAACAAGTATAAGACCATATACAAGCCAAGAGCATATAAGTAGTTTTGTTCAAAGTATACGGTTTTTACTAAGATCAATTTTAGGTTACAGTTTCATCGAATGAAGCATTTCTAGTTCTATATCTACTGTTCCTACACTAATATCACCTAGAATCTTTTATATCCTCACCAAATTAGCTGATTTCACTCTCTCTATTATGTTTGGAAATTTTTATAATACTCAAGTCACTTTGAATAGTATTATTCGATTTTTAAAATTAATGTTGGAATTTTTATAAATAAGAAAAATCATGTATAAAATTATTCATTTTAATTAAAACATTCTAAAATCAAAACAGTTGAAATGAAATAAATTTTTGAAAAAAATAGGATATAAAAACCGCCACAAATATAGGGATAGATAACTAACACCTGACAACTAAGAGTTATAGAAATTGTAATAAAAATTACAATGTATTCATTTAACTCACCTAAATGTTGAATTATGTATTGAGGTTTATTCTTAACAATAGCTACAATGGTTTCCAACCCATGGAACTTAACTATGAAGGATAAATCATGTAAATCAAGGTACTTCAAAATGTTTTTCAACAAAAGGGTCTTTATGGTAACCTCAATCGGAGAGATAGTTTCCTAGATGAAAATGGAAAATGACTTTGATCAGAATTGAAGGTATTTTTGTTAAGGATATAGATGGCCAAATGGAAAAATATAAATGCCTTACCTTCTCCTCCATCCATTTCAAGTATCAAAATATTAAATTACAAAATATAATAATATGTAGCAATCCCTTTAGGTTGTGAATGGAGTTTGAAAGGAAGGCTCTGCGATCAACATCAACCGTGTATCAAAAAAATTGCAAACAAAATTTTTATGGATTGATCTTTCCTTTCCCAAGCGTAGGTCCCTATCTCCTTGAGCCTACATAGGTTCATTTCTCCTCCACACCATGGCAGAAACCTAAATCTAAGTTTGAGTTGGAGTACAATAACAAAGGAATGGAAGAATATACGGGCTTTGGATTTAATGGTGCTGGCATTCGTGATGGTCCCATTCTCTCTTCTCCTGCTGATGGAAATGGATTTTTACACTGGATATTTGGGGCAGATATCGATGATGTCTCGAAGCATGTTGGAAAGGTGCCTAATACTCAAGGGAACTCTAGCATTTCCTTCAAAGATGCCATGCAGGGATGCAAATCCATGACCCTGCAGACACTACCCCGAGCATCACATTTGGGGAGAAAGTTCTAGATTCTGAACGTTTTTACCATGAACATGCTCTGATATGCTGATTAGTGGGTTATGGCCCAGCTTATCAGATCTACATGAATGGATCTCTAAAAACTGGATTCCACTTCTTATGGGTAAGGTTGATTTGTACCCATGTGCTAAAGGGATTTTCATTGTGTTTTTTCTTCAAAAAATGATAAAGATGATATTGTGTGGAAATTATGGGTATGCAAATCACACTACCTCATTTTAAAGCCCTGGTTTCCCTCTTTTAACCCACTCACAAAATCATTTTCCCACAAACCAGTTTGGATCAGACTACCTCATCTACCCATTCAATTTTGGAGTAGTGACTGCTTGACCTCCATAGGCAATGTTTTAGGTGCTACTCTTTTCATTGACTCTCAAACAATAGATTACACCCACACAACATTTTCTAGGATCCTTGTTGAACTTGACACTTCCAAAAACCTTCTGCAAACATTGAGCTTAAAGTACAAAACCGAACATGGATGCAACCACTTGATTATGAAGGTTTTCCCTTCAGGTGTCGAAGATGTTTTGCTCTTGGTCACACAGCCTCAGTTGTCAAAGGTGGCAAAGCATAATACTGATGGAAACAATTGGTTGAAAAATTCCCTTCCCGAGCATTTGGTTTTTGATACTAAGGTTGATTTGGTTTCAAATGTTGATTCGAATGTTGGGGTCAAATCAGTCCCGAAACTCCTACTAAATAAATTCATGTTGGTGGGAGTATTGAGAATACAAAAACTGCATTATCAGAGGGTAAAGCGAGAAAAGGAAATTCCTCCTCCTCCTTCAATGGTAAATAGCAAATACCTGTCGATTGAATCTCTCGAGGTTATTCTCCCTTTCAAGGAGGTCTCGAGGGTGGAAGACGATGAACAAAAAGAAAAAATCTAATGGCAAGAACATTGTTTCTCCCACCTAACTTGGATGTGTAGTTGTTCTACCGTGGACTGGTTGTTTAGTCATTCTTGTATGCGAGTTCTATTCTTTTTTGATACTTTTATGGTAGTAAGTTAACTATTGTTGTGCTTTCTTATTGCATCGATCTTGATCTCTTTTTGTTTCATTGTAATATCTAGCTTTTGATGCTTTTTGTATGGGGTTATAGTCCCTTCTCAAAAACTATTTACCAATAATAATAAAAACATCTAGCAAAAAAACAAACAACATGTTGATCTATTATGAAAAACATATTATCTTGAATGTAAATAAATAACTTCAATCACACACACCTAACTCATTCAATTTTTTTAATTGAGTATGCAACTTAAAAAATTTAAAGTGTTTAATTGCATTCTTTTTTGATAACTCAAAATATTAAATTATGTTTACATTTTTCTTGTAGGTGAACCAAATATCCAAATTTTGATATAATGTTTTGGAGAATTATCTAGCACATTATCCATTTGAATTTGTGTCCATAACATGCCCCTCATTTCGCAATTGGAATCTAGGAACCCCTTGACCTTTTATAGGAAAATTCAAAATTACGCACCCGTGATTTTGTATCCTACGTGTAATTCCCATACGTAGTCATTACATGCCTTAGTGATGTTTTCTAAGAGTTACGATTACCATTTTATCTTGTACACTGTCAAAATATGTCAATATTATATTACACAAAGACATTAACAACATCGACACAATTATCATATGTCATTATCCTTGTTGCGTAAAACTCATTTACACATGACATTGGGAAAATATACTATAGAAAGGATTTATTAGTTCTTGTGCTCCCCTCGGACTCTCACATCTATTCAGGAGCCATTTCATATTACCTTTAACATTCCAAACTAGATTTTATAATATTTCAGAGTAGCCACACCCCAATTCATGCAATCCCATTGATATCATGTGGTAATCTCATTCACCTAAGGTTGTATGAAATCATCCGAGATTCTACCCAACTTCCACACTTTGCTATTGTTAGAATTTGAGGATTCTAATAAATATGGATTTAATAAACTTAAATATTACATAATGTTATAATAAATATTTAAATAAAGATTACATCATAACATAAGTAAATAAAGAAATACTTATAGGAAATAAAGAACACATGTGATACAATATTTATAGTGGAAAATATCAATAGGGTAAAAATCACTTTGAAAATAAAATTTTACTTTAGAGAACTTATTTTACATCCAGTAAGATCACCTCCTCCTTTGAAACCCTACTTGCCAAGTGTAAAACCAAATCACTTCATTTGCACACCTTTGATATATTTCTGAATATATAAAATGAGGACATAAAGTCCTTTTTATATAAGGTGATCGGGTATGTCTCTCAACCCACCTTTTCAACCTAAAATGGTTGACACATATACCTAGGTTTATAATATTTAATATTAGAAATATAATTATTTCATGATATTAAATATTTAACCTAAAAAATATATACGTAGGTTAGTATATTTAATAATAGAAATATAAATATTTCATATTATTAAATATTAACCTATATATTAATGATGGACCTATATACATTAAGGATTGGCGAGACCACCTAATCATTATGTTCTAACACTCCCCTTTAATGTTAAGTGGGATAACATAATATATGTCAATAGATTACCTACCCATGGTACACTACAGGATTTACAATCCTTAAACCATAAAGGTTTTAGGCTAGCATATCGGTTGAAGGAATTATAACACCTTTATCATAGTAAATTTAACTTTTGGTACAAAAGGATTTGGAATCCCAAAGATCATCCCATGATCAGTGGCTAAGTATGATTTGTGAGTTTTACATGTTTTCACAGGTTCTCATAAAAGGTTATTGAACCCAAGCATATAGAAGCATTTTACAACCAAGGACCTCCTTAACAATATGCTTGTACTAGATGTTTACTAGTAAACTCAATAGCACTAAAGAGTTTACTGAAGACCACCTTTAAGATCTTTCTACACTTATTTCTAAAAATAAGCCGAGGAGGTATACATACGAAAGTTCTATTACAGAGAAGTGACATTTTCTTTTTACAAAACAAGTTCCATTGAAAATATAAGATTTTCAATGGAAAGTGAAATCCAAATTTTCATGAAAGTGACAAAACTTTGTAGCACTCGGGACTTTGTGAAGATAACAATCTACTCTTGGGTCATCATGAACTTGAGATTTATCTCATTACTTTGCACCTTTTCATGGGTGAAACATATATGTATTTCAATATTTTCATCCTCGATGTTGAAATGGATTCTTAGTCAAGAGTAATACAACTTTGACCACCACATAGAATAGAAATACTTCCTTTAGCTTATATGTATATTATATCTCTACCAATATAGCCATTGTAGCCACATGGATTCTTTACTTCTTCTATTGTACTTCTCTACCTCGGTAGAAGAAATGAAGATTGTTGATTGTATTTTTTTTCCAAGTAATGGTTCCTACACCAAAATATTTGAACACATATCTAATATATTTTATAACACATTATCAGTATGGTTAGAATCAAAAAATCATATAAGATAACATTTTCATTCTTATTATAATACAACTCATAATTGATTGTTCTTTTCAAATATCTAAAAATTTCTTTTGCAAAGATTAATTATCTCTAAAAAGGTCCTGCGTAAACCTTGAAGTAATTCCTCCATATAGGAAATATGATCTAATTATAGTTAAATAAATCAAACTATCAACTACCAAAGTGTATATAAAATAGGATCAACATTTTTCATATGCATATTTAGGATCAATATTTATTCCAACTTCCATTGAAGTAGAAAATGATTTACAATCAATCATAAGAAATTTTTTTCATTCAATGGTTGCATATTGTATTTTGAAAAATAACAATAGAATGAAATACAATCATACAAATAACATGATGTGAGAGACCTAACTCATTCATTTCAAAGTATTGTTTCAATTTCTCTTTAATCTTATGAATTAAATCAAAATTGTCACCAAACATAAAAAAATTCATCGACATATATACATTTAATAATAATATGCGAGCCTTCTTGCTTGATGAATATATCATTGTTAGAAGAAAAATTAACAAAACCTAACAGTTTAAAGAAGGAAATAATTTTCACATACCAAGCTCTAAGAGTTTGTTTTAAACCATACAAAGATTTTTCAACTTATAATCATAGTTTTCTTTACCAATTTCTTCAAATCCTTTAGGTTAAAACATGTAAAGTTCTTCTTTTAAATCACAATTCAAAAAAATATTTTTCTTATCCATTTGGTGGATTTCCCACCCAAATTGAGTGGCAATTGCAAATAAAGCCGTAACAATACTCATTTAGCTATAAAAATGTCTTAACATAATCAATACCGGGTTTCGAGTTAAACCCTAGCAATAAGTCTAGCTTTATATTTGTTAATACTACCATCAACATTATATTTTACTTTGTATATCCACCTAGACCCTATAATACTTCACGGCTCAGGTTCATACAAGGTAATAATGCATGGTACATATGATGGCTTCTGGTCATTTTCTTAAGGTTAATAGGATTTGAATTTTCTAACATAGATTGAGCCCAATTTAATTTCTTATCTAGGAAGATAAGAGTTTTATAAACATCTATAGCATCAAAACATCATCATGACCATTTACTAAATCAGAATCAAAACCATCATTTAGAAGCATTTAATAAAGTAACTCAAGAGAAGAAGAAAATATATGTAAACATTTCACTAAATTATATCTATACATTTCATATAATCTTGATAATTAACATGTCTAACCTAAAAGTGCCATAGTTTTGAATTATTCAAACTTTGAGATATAAAACAAGATGCAAAAAGAGAAATCATCAAAAATATACAACCATTTCTTTGAATTTCTTGAGGTATTGTACTTTCTTTACTATCCTTGATATACCAAGTATCCTTCATGCATGGATTCTAGTTGTGTCCATACCTCTTTCGGATGTTTTGATATTACCAATGCGTAGAACATACTCGTCATTCACATTGCACAAAATTATAGAAATATCATTTGAAGGAATTATAACACCTTTATCATACTCAATTTACCTTTTGGTACAAAAGGATTTGGAATCCCAAAGATCATCCCATGATCAGTGGCTAAGTATGATTTGTGAGTTTTACATGTTCTCACAGAGTTCTCATAAAAGGTTATTGAACCCAAGCATATAGGAGCCTTTTACAACCAAGGACCTCCTTAACAATATGCTTTGTATTGATGTTTACTAAAACTCAATAGCACTAAAGAGTTTACTGAAGACCACCTTTAAGATCTTTCTACACTTCTTTCTAAAAAAGAATCCGAGGAGGTATACATGCCCGAAGGTCTTTTTACACTTTCCGAAGGTCTTTTTTTACACTTGCCCTGAAGGTCTTTTACAAATTCCAAAGGTATTTTTACAAAAACCAAGTTCCATTAGGAGGTGACATTGTCATGCACACTCCCCCTCAATGGAAACTCCGAAAATCCAAGATTTTCACAAAAGTGACAAAACTTTGCAGCACTCAGGGACTTTGTGAAGATGTCAACAACTGCTTCTTCATCAACATGAACTTGAGATTTATCTCATCACTTTGCACCTTCTCACGGGTGAAGCATATATGTATCTCAATGTTCTTTGTCCTCTGATGTTGAACTAGATTCTTAATCAAGAGTAATACAACTCTGACCACCACATAGAAGAGAAATACTTCCTTTAGCTTCCATGTGTATCTCTACCAATAACCATTTGCAGCCACATGGCTTCTTTACTTCTTCCATTGTACTTCTCTGCCTCAGTAGAAGAAATGGAGACTGTTGATTGTATTTTTGTTCCAAGTAATGGTTCCTACACCAAAAAAACTTGAACACATATCCAATATATTTTATAACACAACATCAAGTATGGTTAGAATCACAAAATCCATATAAGATAGCATTTTCATTCTTATTATAATGCAACCCATAATTGATTGTTCCTTTCAAATATCTAAAAATTCTTTTTGCAAGATTCCAATGATCTCTAAAAAGGTTCCTACATAAACCTTGAAGTAATTCCTACTATATATAGAAATATTGATCTAGTTATAGTTAGATAAATCAAACTATCAACTAACAACGTATATAAAATAGGATCAACCTTTTTCATATGCAGATTTAGGATCAATATTTATTCCAACTTCCATTGAAGTAGAAAATGGTTTACAATCAATCATAAGAAACTTTTTCAATACAATGGTTGCATATTGTGTTTTGAAAAATAACAATAGAATGAAATACAATCATACAAATAACATGATGTGAGAGACCTAACTCATTCATTTCAAAGTATTGCTTCAATTTTTCTTTAATCTATGAATTAAATAGAATTATCACAAACATAAGCAAATCATCAACATATATACATATAATGATAATATGTGAGCCTTATTGCTTAATGAATATATCATTGTTAGAAGAACAATTAACAAAACCTAACAGTTTAAAGAAGGAAACAATTTTTCACATACCAAGCTCTAAGAGCTTGTTTTAAACCATACAAGGATTTCTCAACTTACAAACATAGTTTTCTTTACCAATTTCTTCAAATCCTTTAGGTTGAAACATGTAAAGTTCTTCTTTTAAATCGCAATTCAAAAAAATATTTTTCTTATCCATTTGGTGGATTTCCCACCCAAATTGAGTGGAAATTACAAATAAGGCCCTAATAGTACTCATTTTAGCTATAAAAATGTCTCAACATAATCAATACCAAGTTTTGAGTGAAACCTCTAGCAACAAGTCTAGCTTTATGTTTGTTAATACTACCATCACCATTATATTTTACTTTGTATATCCACCTAGACCCTATAATACTTCACGGCTCAAGTTCATACAAGGTAATTAATGCATGGTACATATGATGGCTTTTGGTCATTTTCTAAGGTTAATAGGATTTGAAATTTCTAACATAGATTGAGCCCAATTTAATTTCTTATCTAGGAAGATAAGAGTTTTAGAAACATCTATAGCATCAAAACATCATCATGACCATTTACTAAATCAGAATCAAAACCATCATTTAGAAGCATTTAATGAAGTAACTTCAAGAGAAGAAGACAACACATGTAAACCTTTCACTAGATTATATCTATACATTTCATATAAGCTTCGATAATTAACATGTCCTAACCTTTCATGCCATAGTTTTGAATTATTCAAACTTTGAGATATAAAACAAGATGCAGAAGAGAAATCATCAAAATATATATACGATCATTTCTTTGAATTCCTTCAGGTATTATACTCTCATTACTATCCTTGATATACCAAGTATCCTTCATGCATGGATTCTAGTTGTGTCCATACCTCTTTCGGATGTTCGATATTACCAATGTGTAGAAGGTACTCATCGTTCACATTGTAAAATCATAGAAAGAGCATCTACATTCATTGTAAGAATGTATTCATGTTATCTATAGTTGTTTGAAAACGGTGGGAGCAACCTCAGATCTAGAAATAATCATCTAGAGTTTCCTCACCATAAATTTTATTTTGACCCAAATGTTGTAGTTGGTTTCATTCAGGATCTAGGTTTTGTCAAGATAGAAATAGTTGGATGCCATTGTTTTCCTAAACTTGTAAAACACACCCCATTATAATATACAATGTACCATATAGTTAGATACATATTTATCGATAAAAAAAACAACACTTTTAATTAATCTAAAGAATATCTAAATAATTTTTAGATATAAAGAAACTATTTGAAATCATAAATATCATTACAATACATACTAATTAACCTCCCATGATCAAAATAATAATAACCCACAATATAAAGGGCTCTGCATTATACCCTAAGATTATATAAAAAATATTTTGAGCATATAGAAGTGAAGAAGAATTACCTAAGAATGCATATAACAATTTCAAATTTTTGAAAAAAATTAATGTAGACAAAAATCACGTTATCTTAAATTTGACATCTAAATGACCATCATTTTGTTTTACTGTTATGGTCTATCGTGACAATCATTTGAATCCAAATTTAATGAATCATCTTGTGAAATTTCAGAATTTCTTCTAAGTATAAATTTGAGTTTTATATTTTAACACATTATAATCTATTATAATTTATAATGTAAAAATATATACATTTGATTCCTCATTTTAAAAAAATAAAATTTAATTATATTGTAATGATTTACTATAAACTCATATAGTTCATAAAAAAATTTTTAAAGACCACATTTAAAAATCTTTTTTTTTAAAAAAAATATAATAGTTATTATATTAAAGATGCCTCCAATCTTTTTTTTAACTTACTTAGAATAAAATATTTTACAAGAGAAAGTTTTTGAACCCATAATGAACAATTAAAATCCTATTTTTACAAACCCAAGTTCTACCCAAAGGTGATTTAATTTAATGCACTTTACCGCAAATTTAGAAACTTGAAAAATATAAGCAAAATTTTCATATAAAAATAAAGCTTAAAATCTCAACTTACTCATGGACTTTGTGAAGATGGTTGATAATCTTGACCTTAGTAACATGAACTTGAATTTATCTCATCACTTTCACCACACATTATTAAATTTTAGCTATTTATCCTCAATTTTTTTTCTTGATGTTGAATTTTTTTAACAAATAAGATAATAAATTTTGACTCACCATTCTTAGGATGAGAAAACTTCCTTTTTTAAATATGTATATTATATCTTACCAATAACCATGTAGAATTCATGGCTAATCTTTACTTCTTCCATTAAACTTTTCTACCTTAGTAGAAGAAATGGACATAATGTTATTTTAAGATTTTTTTATTTATTTTATTCCTTTAAAAAGTAATGGTTCCTACCCCAAAAATTTGAAACATATCTAATATATTTTATAACACATTATATAAACATACATGGTTAAAAAAATCATTTCATAATATAAGCATAACAGATTCATTTTTATTATAATGCTAACCCATTAATTAAAATTAAAAAACATTTCAAATTCTTAAAACTTTCTTTTGCAAGATTCCAATGATCTCTAAAAATAAAATTCCTGCATATTCCATTGAAGTAATTTATAAACATATAGGAAATTATAATGACATTAATTATATTAAGATATTTAAGCCTTCAAACCAAAATCGTATATAAAATAGGATCAATATTTTTCATATGCAAGATTTAGGATCAATATTTATTCAACTTCCATTGAAGTAAAATGGTTTATAATCAATCATAAGAAACTTTTTTCATGTACAATTTCAATGAATATGATATTGTTGTTTTGAAAAATAACAATAGAATGAAAAAAATCATACAAATAACATGATGACAGGTAGAAACCTAAGATTCATTTCATTCATTTTTCAAATTTTGCTTCAATTTCTCTTTAATATTATGAATTAAATCAAAAATTGTCACCAAACATAAAAAAATCATCATACATATATACATATAATAATAATATGTCAAGAGCCTTAAAATCTTAATGAATATATCATTGTTAGAAGAAAAATTAACAAAACCTAATAAATTTAAAAAGATTTAATTTTCACATACCAAGCTCTAAAGAAATTGTTTTAAACCATATAAAAGGATTTCTCAACTTATAATCATAGTTTTCTTTACCAATTTCTTCAAATCCTTTAGGTTAAAACATTCAAAAGTTTTTTTATAACCAAATAATTCAAAAAAATATTTTTCTTATTCATTTGGTGGATTTCCCACCCAAATTGAGTGGAAATTGCAAATAAGAATCATAATAGTATCTCATTTTAGCTATTTTTTAAAAAATATCCCTAAATTACCTCAACATAATCAATACCAGGATCTTTTAGAGTTAAACCTCTAAAAAATGCCACCTTTAAGTCTAGCTTTATATTGTATAATACTACCATCAACATTATATTTTACTTTGTATATCCATCTAGACCCTATAATACTTCATGGCTTCAGTTCATACAAGGTATTTTAATGCATGGTACATATGATACTTGATTGCTATTTAATCATTTTCTAAGGTTAATAGGAATTGGAACTTAAGAACATAGATTGAGCCCAATTTAATTTCTTATAAAGAAGATAAGAGTTTATAAACATCTATATCATCAAAACATCATCATGACCATTTATTACTAAATTAGAATCAAAACCATCATTTTTAAAATATTTAATGAATAACTTGAAGAGAAGAAGAAAATACATGTAAAATTTCACTAGATTATATCTATACATTTCATATAAGCTTTGATAATTAACATGTCTTTAACCTTTCAAAATAGTTTTGAATTATTCAAACTATGAGATATAAAACAAGATGCTTAAGAGAAATCATCAAAAATATAATACCATTTCTTTGAATTCCTTAAGAACTATTGTACTCTCATTACTACTTGATATACCAAGTATATTCATGCATGGATTCTATTGTGTCCATACCTCTTTCGGATGTTGATATTACCAATGTTAGAAGGTACTCATCATTCACATTGTATAAAATCATATTAAAGAGAGAAAACTATTCAATATTAATGTCAAAAGAATTATTCATGTTATTTATATAAGTTTTTGATGACCGGTGGGACCAACCTCAGATCCTAAAAACAAATAAGAGTTTGATCACCATAAATTTTTTTGACCCAAAATGTTGTAGAGGAAAAATTCATATGGGATTTAGGTTTTGTCAAGACAGAAATAGTTAGATGCCATTTTTTTCTAAACTTGTAAAACACACCCCATTATAATATACAATGTACCATAGAGTTAGATACATATTTATCGATAATAAAAACAACACTTTTAATAGAATCATATCTAAATTTTATAGATCTAAAGAAACTATTTGATCATAACTAATTATGTCATTACAATGCATACTAATTAACCTCCCATGATCAAAATAATAACCCGCAATATAAAGGGCTCTGCATTATACCCTAGATTTATATAAAAATATATTTCGACCATATAGAAGTGAAGAAGAGACTTCTAAGAATGCATAACAACTTCAAATTTTTGAAAAAAAATAATGTAGATTAAAAATATGGTAACTTAAATTTGACATCTAAAAATATCATAATATAAGCTTATTTTTTTTCTAATATCGTGATGGTCATTTGATTTAATCAATTTTAACACAATGAAAGTTTTTTTGGAACCTAGAGCTTAAATTTGACATCTAAATGACCTATCATATTGTCTTATGAAGTCTATTTCATATGGATCTTTTTGACTAGTCAAATTTAATGAAGCCAAAACTTGTTGTGTATTTCAGAATGTGAAATTCTAGAATTTCTTTTTTGTATAATATTAGGGAGGTTATATTTTAACACATTATAATAACCTATTATAATTTATAATGTAAAAATATATACATTTTTAAAAAAAAAATAGTATATATAATTTTAGAATAGAAAAAAAAAAACAACATATAGTTCATAAAAATTATAAACTATAGTATATTTTTTTTATATAAAAACACATAACCCTTATTAAAGGGGTTTAAAGGACATAGACTAGGTTAAAAGAATTTTACCAAGTGTAAGTAGATTTATGAGAGTATAGATTAAACTGCATATTTTAGAGGGACAAGTAATTTCACTGGTGACCAATGAAATAAATTGAAATCCCTATTTTCATGAACCTTGTCTCCTCCTTCATTTACTCTTAATTTTACCCTACACACATTTAAAACTATGGAAATATTGTAAAATATTTTATATAATTCAAGCTAAAAACTTTAAAACTTTTATGTGGCTATAACTACCAATATTTTAATAAATATTTACCACACTTCACGTGGGCCACCAATAAACTAGCCTTTTTTTTAATTCTCCATTTATACTTGAGAGTTCCACATTTATACCTAGAGATATTATCTCATTTTATTCTCCACTCCCACTCTTATATAAAAGAAAACCTTTAAATAAGTTTATTTATATAGTTTTTATAAACTATAAGATATAAATGAATGGGGCCCCCCTTACATGGATAATATAAATGGTTAGGGACACATGTTAGGTTTTATTTAATAAGTATTAAGATTTAAAAAGTAATCCCTTCATGATAAAACAATAAACATGGCCCCTTTCTAAAAAAAGTAAGCACTTAGTTTTTTTAAAACATATATAAACCAAATCTAATAAAATTTATATTTTAAGTGGTTTAAACTAACCATATATATAAAATATGATTCAAACTTAGGTTTGTTTTTTTTAAAAAAAAACTATATATGCCTAGATTTATAAGTTAAGTTTAAATATGATTTAAACTTAGGCTTAGAATATGGTCTATTGACTCTTCCCTCAATCCCATGTAATTTTAATATGGTTTAAGGACTTTTAATATATATTTTTTTTTCAAAACTATATAAATTTTAATATGATGTTTATATAAATTATTATATAAACCTTATTCTATATTATATATATATATATTTTATTTAAGTTTTAAAAATAATAATATAGTTTTCAAATTATATAGGATATAGTTATAGATTAACTATAAACTATAGTTTTTCAAATCGAATCCTTTTAGAGGGGACCAAAGAACACGGGTATGAATTTACCTTCCAAAATATTTAACCTGCAAACATTTGAAATTATAGAAAACATGAAAATTATTTCATATAGTAATAAATCCTTTTTTTTTCGTATGTGATTTTCACGCAGGTAAATATTTGAAGCCCCTTTCACTGTGCACACATCAATCTCCAAACAAACATTAATTCCATATAATTTACAAAATGTAAATGAAAGTAAGAATCATATCATATTACATCTCCCCCAAAAAAAAATTAGGGATTTAAAATTGAAAAACCCTAAAATTTACCGAGAGTTTAATTGCACAAATGTAATGCCAAATAAATTGGAAAAAAAAAGAAGGGGACCAGATACTTTTAAATACCCTTTTGGGTTGGTTAAAAAAACCCATACAAATTAAATAAATAAAATACACAACATTTGATCTTAATTTATTTAATTTACCTCACTCTTACCATGTTAGAATTTGAGGATTCTAATAAATATGGATTTAATCAACTTACATATTACATAATGTTACAATAAATATTTAAATAAAGATTACATCATAACATAAGTAAATAAAGAAATACTTACAGGAAATAAATAACACATGTGACACAATATTTATAGTGGAAAACCCCAATAGGGTAAAAACCACTTTGAAAATAACCTTTTACTTCAGAGAACTTATTTTACATCTAGTAAGATCACCTCCTCCTTTAAAACCCTATTTACCAAGGGTAAAACCAAATCACTTGATTTGCACACCTTTGATATATTTTCGAATATATCAAATGAGTATGTCTCTGTGACCCATCTTTTCAACCTAAAATGGTTGACACATACACCTAGGTTTATAATATTTAATATTAGAAATATAATCATTTCATGATATTAAATATTTAACCTAAAGTATATACCTAGGTTAGCATATTTAATAATAGAAATATAAATATTTCATATTATTAAATATTAACCTATATATTAGATGATAGACCCATATATATTAAGGGTTGGCAGAACACTTAATCATTACATTCCAACACTCACCCTTAATATTAAGTGGAATAATATAACATATGACAATAGATTACCTGCCCGTGGTATACTACATGATTTACAATCCTTAAACCATAAAGGTTTTAGGCTACCATATCGGTTAAAGGAATTATAACACCTTTATCATACTCAATTTACCTTTTGGTACAAAAATATTTGGAATCCCAAAGATCATCCCATGATCAGTGGCTAAGTATAATTTGTGAGTTTTACATGTTCTCACAAGTTCTCATAAAAGGTTATTGAACCCAAGCATATAAGAGTCTTTTACATCCAAGGATCTCCTTAACAATATGCTTATAATGTATGTTTACCAGTAAACTCAATAACACTAAGAGTTTACTAAAGACTACCTTTAAGATCTTTCTACACTTCTTTTTAAAAAAGAAGCCGAGGAGGTAAACATGCCCGAAGGTTTTTTTACACTTACTCGAAGGTTTTTTTACACTTGCTCGAAGGTATTTTACAAATACAAAAACTAAGTTCTATTAGAGGTGACATGGTCATGCACACCCCCTTAATGGCATCTCCAAAATATAAGGTTTTCACGAAAGTGACGAAACTTTGTAGCACTTAAGGACTTTGTGAAGATGTCAACAACTTGCTCTTGGGTCAACATGAACTTGAGATTTATTTCATCACTTTGCACCTTCTCATAGGTGAAGCGTATATTTATCTCAATGTTTTTCATCCTCTAGTGTTGAACTAGATTCTTAATCAAGAGTAATACAACTCGACCACCACATAGAAGAGAAATATTTCCTTTAGCTTACATGTGTATCTACCAATAGCTATTGTAGCCACATGGATTATTTACTTCTTCCATTGTACTTCTCTACCTTAGTAGAAGAAATGAAGACTTGTTGATTGTATTTTTTTTCCAAGTAATGGTTCCTACACCAAAAAATTTGAACACATATCCAAGTATATTTTATAACAAAACATTGGTATAGTTAGAATCACAAAATCCATATAAGATAACATTTTAACTCTTATTATAATGCAACCCATATTTGATTGTTCCTTTTAAATATCTAAAAATTCTTTTTACATGATTCCAATGATCTCTAAAAAATGTTCCTTCATAAACCTTAAAGTAATTCCTACTATATAGGAAATATCTGATCTAGTTATAGTTAGATAAATCAAACCTATCAACTAACAAACGTATATAAAATAGGATCAACCTTTTTCATATGCATATTTAGGATCATTATTTATTCCAACTTCATTGAAGTAGAAAATGGTTTATAATCAATCATAAGAAATGTTTTCAATACAATGGTTGCATATTGTGTTTTGAAAAATAACAATAGAATGAAATACAATTATACAAATACCATGATGTGAGAGACCTAACTCATTCATTTCAAAATCTTGCTTCAATTTCTCTTTAATCCTATGAATTAAATCACAATTATCACCAAACATAATAAAATCATCAACAAATATACATATAATAATAATATGTGAGCCTTATTGCTTATTGAATATATCATTATTAGAAGAAAATTTAACAAAACCTAACAGATTTAAAGAAGGAGACAATTTTCACATACCAAACTCTAAGAGCTTGTTTTAAACCATACAAGGATTTCTCAACTTACAATCATAGTTTTCTTTACCAGTTTTCAAATATAGAAGTGAAGAATAGACCCTTGAGAATGCATTACAACTTCAATTTTATGAAAAAATTAATGTAGACAAAAATCGGCCATCTTAAATTTGACGTCTAAATGACCGTCATAATTTCTTATTTTTGATGTCGTGACGGTCATTTGATAAATCGAATTTGAACACAATGAAAGTTTCTTAGAATCTACGAGCTTAAATTTGACATCTAAATGACGAGCATATTGACTTATGTTTAGTCTACCGTGACGGTCATTTGGCCGTCAAATTTAATGAAGCCAATAATTTTTGTGTATTTCCAGAATGTGAAATTCTAGAATTTCTTCTTCGTATAATATTAGGGAGGTTATATTTTAACACATTATAATAACCTATTATAATTTATAATGTAAAAATATATACATTTTTTTCAAAAAGAAAGAGGTATATAGTTTATAGACTATTATCTATAAATAGCTAAACCAATTTATAAAATCGAATTTCCATCATGTGTCACTAATTGGGACACTACTCAATGAACAACATGCAAAATTATGGGTGCCCTATAAGTCTTTCTCTTGAATATTTTTACTACACGTAACAATAAGTATCTTGTTCCTACTTTGTGTATGTAGTATAACTCATGAAGAAACATGAAATGGAGATAAATGTGTAACAAATGATATACAATGGATAATACATAAATCCTATTGCGTGATGTAATAAATTAAGTGATCGCTATTGAAGGTGGCTATTCTAAATGGAATATGAACACTAAAAGAGATTCTAAAGGTGGATTGTATTGCACAAACCTTTTGTGCAAACCAATGTGCATTACAAACCATAGATGAACAAAACAAAAATACGTCAAGTTAGATAGCAGAAAGATCGGGTCACACATAAATTTTGGAGCCATAACAAGTCAATTTTTTAGAAGACATCAACTCAACGCATGTACACACCATGTCATATCTTGTTTACTACCTTTACATTAATAACTTGAATTATGCAACCAAGTATGTCATACTACCTTAAGACTTATAAATATAAGCATAACATATCCAAGTTTATTTTAAGAATTAACAACATTTGATGAATATTTTCCTCCTTATAGAGGACATTTTCTAACATGACTAGCCATCAAAACAGCCATGTTTTCATTCAATGTAATTATACTATGCATCCATAATGTACTATAGTATTGTTAAACCCAAAAATGAAGAGATCACCACAGTGAATGCTTATAACACTATTCGTCATTTTATTTTCTATATAACTAGCTATATCAAAATCATTGTAAAGATGTCAAACTTTGGAATAGAAAATATTCTAAAAACTTTATTCACATTTTATTTTTCTCACATTGTTATCCATTTTCTTGGTCTAGGTATATATGTGTGTATAATTTAGTAAGTTTTGAATGTTATGATTAAGTTTATTTATTGAATGTAATACCTTAATTTTGAGATTGTAAGACCATACCATACATCTTGTATATCTAATGACATTACACACCACTCTCTATGTTCTAAGTCCTTCCCCGAGAGTCTCACACATGTTTTTGTTGTGATTGAGTATACTTTAAGTTACGATAACATGCATGTTTTTAACTTACCTTGGTGTTTATGAAAAATAGAGTGAACTTCATATATTTTCTAATCATTTATATTTCTCCCTATACACTAATATCTTTTAAACTTATTTATCAACTCTTTTAGTATTAGAGTACGTATTTTATAATTTATGTATTGCGTAAAGTATATTTTATTACAAGTGTTACTCATAGCATAACATTTGTTTTATTTTATTTTATGCAATCTTTAGGATATGAATGAATGTTGACTAATTGTTTTACTTATAGGATCCTTCAAAATAACTTCACTATGGTGAATTTTTCTAGCCACTTATTTCCAACACTTTGGATACAATCGACAATGAACCAAAAAACACCCTCAAAATCATATACATCTTCACTTCTCATCTTGAGATATTTCAACCTAAATTTTGTCCATTAAAACCTGGTGATAATAAACATTGGGGAGGGGTCTCCTATGCACATAGTTAACTACCCATTGCACCTTCCCATGTGTTTCTTATTTTTAAGAGAGGTAGCACCTCACTTTTGCAAGATGATCTATCTAGGTTTCCCATTCTTACATGTGTCCTTGTTTTCTTCCACCTAACAACATTCTTGGTGCTACAAAAAGAAATGAGATGTGACACCCATGGAGATAAATAATACTCATTATGATTTCACATATAATTGAACTTCTAGGTCATTAATATATCTAAGTTTAGTCATTTTCTCATGATTTTAGATAGCATATGTTCTAATTAATATATCTTGCATATTGTATTTGTACATTTTTTCTACATGCTTGACTAATAACATGAATATACATATTTTTATAAAAATAATCTAAAATTTAATTAACTATAAATTAATTAACCCCATTCCCTCACACATAAAATATTATTTTAATAAATCACATACATCAAAATCTCCTAATTAGCTTATGTTTGGTTCACCTTCACATAGATCATTCAAAGTGTGCTTTTGTTGTCACCATCCAAGTCTATTAAAGAAACTTTTACTTTTCCAAACATGTTCAATCTTGTTGTTTATAGATTCATTTAATTTTTCATCCTTTTATCAATAATATGTTTACTTGGAAAATGGTTCTTGTTACCCAATTTTCCCCTCGGGAAAAATTGGGTGAACATGACCTCACATGGAGAAATAGAAAGACCGACTCGACCATGGGAGCTCACATTTTGAGATCGAGCCAAGCAAGTCGGTGATGCAAACAAAGAAAATTAAAGAGGAGTTTGTGAATTAAAAGAGTAACACCCACATTTTCCCCACTCGGTCCCATGATAGAACCCAATAGCAAACTATGAAAATTAAGAAATAATTTTTTAAAAGGTTCTGAGGCCTTAGCCAGATTTTAATTAAATACCGATTATAAATTTTTTAAAACAATTACAAACTAGTCAGAACTAAAATAATGATTAATATTTTTAACCCAATTTCAAATGATGTTATGATTTAATTCTTTCTCTTCTAGACTCCAGATATTTTATTTAAATAATCCTCATTTGGATTTTCATTATTTAACTCCATTAATCCCTTTTTAAATATAATTTATTTAAGGTCCATAATCAATTTTAAATTAAATTAGAAAAGGATAATAATCTTGCAATGTTAAAGGCATGCATAATATAATAAGTTCATTATACAAAAAGGGCAAGTGCACAACTTAGTCTAACCCCTTAGGCCCCATTTAACATTACACACACATCTTTTTATTTATTTCATTCCCACCTAAATACCCCATCACTTAAGTGATGTAGGGTTCATCCTACACCATTGGATCTAATCTATCTAATCCATTAGATCTAGGTTAGACTAATGAAACCCTATATATCCTTATGGGTTCTCTTATATTCATTTTCTAAATCTAATCTCTTATTTTATCTTGTTTGGATTTATAGGTTAAGGAAGGAGGAGGAGAAGATGAAGCCATGGAGGCCATTAGAGAGGGTTGGAAGCTCTTATTTGTTTCATTTTTTTGTTTAGGGAAAGCATCTACCCATTTCCATTGTGGGTTTTGGTCTCTCTTCTTTACTTGTTTCTAATTTTTTTTTTGCGGGTTAGGGGTATAAGAAATAAGTATATACCCATTTGGGTAAAACACAAACCCTACATATTTGATAAGTATACGAATATATAGATACACATATATGTATATACATATATCTATATATATAATGTTTATTTAGCTTCATTTTAGGAATACGTGAAATTTATTTATTTTTATTTTTATTTATTTTTAAATATAATGTTTATATATATATGTTCACGCATTTACCTAAGCCATGGATCAGCCAAGTTGAAACTACATTCAAATCATGAAAGCTCTTTGTACTTAATAAACAAAGTGGCAATAAAATGAAAACGCTTGAATTTGGGTGAAAAAAGCGGGGATTTAGAGTTTTTTTTTTTTTTTTTTTTTTTTTCGGGGCGGGCGCGCAATGGTGGCCCACCCCTATTTTACATTGACAAAAAATAACCTTGTGGTGGGGGAGGTTGGCGACCGCACCCCCCCATCCCAAAATTATGGCGTGGGTGTGGGGTCGGCGACATCCACCACCCCTTTCACTAATACCACTAAACAATACGCACCCACAAGTTTCATTTAGCATAGGATTTGATTTATTTTTTGTTTTTAATATTTATTTTATTAAATTTATAACTATATATTTATATGTAAATATATATATGCACACATTAACATTAATATTCTTAATATTAATATCAATGTTAATACATATTAATATTAATATCATTATCAAAATCAAAGTATTTATAATAATTTTATTATTTTTTTGAAATAACAATAATGGTAAAAAATTTGAATAAAATTTGTAAAGCAGGTTATATATAGGTAAGTTTAAATATAATGACAAACTAGGTTAAACTAGTAGTGGTTCTTTTTTCCCTTTGCTTTACTTTGTTTAAAGGGTTAATTCAATTTATTTATTTATTTCAAGAGAAAATATTTTTACCTAATGTAGGAATCTACCCTTCTCTCATACTTTCAACAATACAAAAAAATAAAACAACTACAATTTAATTTACTACCATAGGTATTTCATGTAATACAACAAGAATAATTATTACTTTCATTACAAGATGCAAGTTTCTACCATGTCAAACAAATAAATTATAACAAGGTTTCCCAATAGTTTTAAAATGGACATCATACATTTTGAAGATAATGAATTACTAAATATAAAGAAATTTCATTTTCATTTCATTCCCATTTCATCATCAAATAATACACAATCCCTTTCAAGGAACTTAGTTCAACTTAACAATCTAATAGTCTCTCTTTCCAACAAGTAAGGAAATTATTTTCAAACTTTTTACTTCATTACTATATCAACTAAGATTATATTTTGATAACAAAACAACTAAAAACTTCACCTTAAACAAATACAAGTTTACAAGCCCTCCATACACAATGGAGACAACATGGTAAATATTTGCAAGAGAGTCCATTATTCTTTTCTCCAAATGCACAAGAAGCCTTCATCATCTAAACTCCACTTTCTTCCGAGATCAAAGGTACAACAAAAAATGGGGGATTAGGAAACACTCTCCACTCAACCATTACTCCAACGAAAGTGAAGCCCTCTTGCCTCATTGGTCCCCGATCCCCAACAATGAGACAATATGGAATATTTGAAAATCATGGAAACAAAAGACAAGGCTTCCACATTTAATTTCATGCAACATTCACACAAGAAAATAACCACAAAACTACCCAAAACAATGGCTCTAAAACAAGCCAAGTAGAGAAAGGAATATGGGGATACCTTTGTGCCTCCCAAGGGTTTGGATGCCCACATAAAAAACCTCCAAAACAAAATCAAACCCAAAATATCTTATGCCTACCTAAAAATTAAAATATCTCTTATGCCTTCCTCTCTCTATGTCTCCCACAATGAACAAAATAACAAGATGAGAAAAAGGGGGCACCCAACCCACTCCCTCCTAGATACCCAAGAGAAAATATTATTCCTCCCAAAAAAATTCATGCTCATTTCACTTTCTCATAAACATCCTAAGGACATTTCACTAACAAACACATCAAATACAACATTCATTTAACACATAAACACTTAAGAAAGAGAAGAAAAAAAAGGTAGAAGGACCCTACCTTGCCATAGCAAAAATTCACACCAAAAGCAAGTCCCAAAATCCTCCAAGCTCAAAAATTCTAAGAAATATTCAACTCCAACAAGCACTCCAAAAATACAAGCATTCTAAAATTAGAGATCCAAAACCAAGCAAGTAACCCCAAAACTTCACAAAAATTCTAATAAGTAGAAAAGAGGGAGAGGGAGATGATGTGGCTCCATGTAGGATGCCACATCATTTCTTCTCCATCCCACATCACCAAGTTACAACCCATACCCAAAACATAATAAATTGGTGGTTGGGGAAAATACCACCCTCTTCCACACTACACCCAAACCACACCCCTTAAGGACAAAATTAAATACCCATCTCAGAAAAGTGCAATGAATTTCCCTTTTCCTTAATTAAACCAAAAATAGGACCTAAAATATGTCCTCACATCATAGGCTAGGTGGGTGGGTCAATTTAAGAGGTGTGGAACAAGCTTAACTTGTCCCACAAGTCACCAAAATGGCCTAGAAGGTCAAAATCCGAATTTCACTTGAGAGATAGAGTACACTACTCTAAAACAAATTAAATTCATTCTCATCCAACACACATTAAGGCTACCAACTCATATTATTTCTCCCTTTTTATCACATCCTAATTATCACTAGATAAACACTTTTAAATTAACTTAAGAGGGGTGCTAAACACAATTAATAAAAGTGACTCCACATGCAAATAAAAATACAATAACTCACAATTAAATAAAATCAACAAGAAAAATTACAAAATTCCCAATATCACTTTTGAGGTCACCTCCCAATGCAAACCTCCTAAAAATCTACAACAAAAAAACAACATAAAAATACATGTGTTTTCATGGTGACTTGTTACAATACTCCATATTCTCTCACTATTGGTCTCTTATCACCCTTTGGTTTATTGTGTTTTGAACACCTGTAAAAGTCAAGAAAATACCTTCTCGGTCTCTTTGGCCATATTAACAACATCAAAATAATAAAAATACATGCATATATACATAACAATTTACATCATCGAATATCATTATTAAACCAGTGTTAGAATCAAGTAATTCACCAATCGTTCAATTTTCTAACATTTTGATTCTACCAATCCATCAATTTTTACTAAGATCACAACATCAACAATCATCCAGAAATATCCATAAATCACATCCAATATGTCAATACAATAGTAACAGTTAGAACATCAAATACTAATATATGAATCAACATATAAAATTCATCGCAATAGTCACATCATGTCACAAGTCTAACACATTTGTATTGTCTATCAAATAAGTAAAACAAGTGTATCAATGCCCATCTAGCAATGTCTAATATCTAATACAATATCAAGGTCTAGGGATCCAATACAGAGTGAGAAGAGACATAACAATATAAAAATAGTAACGATATCACAATCATCTGGAAAAAGTCCTCCATTCTAGATCATCATCATATCCTTAAATTCCTATCAATGTACAAAATTACCACCATACAGTCAAAATAATAATCAAAACACAATGGATTCATGATGTCCCGCACATCTTATTAGCATGCTAACTAGAATAAAGCAACAAGGTTTAATATTAAAAATAAATTAAAAATTGATAATTGTTTAATCGAGTGTTAAAGAGGAGTGGGAATTACATCCCCTCCCCTTAGATTTGACTTCCTCCTGGAAGTCACGGAAAAAAAGCTAGGGAACAATGTAAAGGAAATAGGATCACACCCTTTGTGGAATTTATTTTCTTCAAACAAGAGTGGATCTAGAGAACCCCAAGTTTGGTCCAATGCAAGATAATCAAGGAGAAGGGAGAAGGTTAGGAATGAGTGATAAAATTTCTTCAAGTAAGCTTGCAAACATTTAATTTTACAGAGTAAATCTATTTGATCAACCAGGCTACAAATCATAGCATCAAAACAAGAAATAGTCAAAGGGGTCTCAAGAATAACCACCAAAGTCAAAGAATAACAGGGAGAATTTCTGGAACTCGATGTGACCACATAGTTTCCCTTGGATACAACATACTACAATAATAAAAGTTAAGGTTTCCACTACGATTGAGTTATGTTTTGAAGTTTGTTATTTAGACAAGGCTAGTAAAATTTAACCATGACCAAGAATTTGTATGAGAAACATGTCTACTCAAAGGTCTTACATTTTCAAAATCACACAAGATGAGGTTAATCAACAAGGAAGACACTAGAATTACCAAAAACGTTTACATTCTTGTAACTATTCATTGGAAGTACTTTTATAACTTAAAAGGATTCAATTAACTTTTCATGATAAAACTGAGCACAATCATGACCACTAGATTTTCTATAACTTGAATTTGCACTCACAATTGAACACACCACACTAACCTGATTTAGAAATGTCAAACATTTAGATAATATTTCCACTAGAAACTAACATATCAATACAAGAGACACCACTCACTCTATGTAACACAATGGAATTTATTTATCTTACATCTTGCTCAAGCTCGAAATAACCATAAGAGAGAACTTACATAAATCGTAACACCAAAGAGCACTTAAGGAAGCTAGAAAATAAGAACAAGCAACAAGAGGGGTGCCAACTACAATCTATAAGTTCATCATACCAATACACGAGTAACAAATTACAAAACAACATGTAATTTCCTTCCCAACGAAAAGGGGGCAAACGACAACAAGGTGACTCAAGAAAAGAAGAATAAAAAGAGAACTTCCCAAAATTATTTCATATCCTTAACATATGTTCCTTAAACTTACAATCAACCTAGGTTGTCAAGGACTAACAGCACACAAGGAGGTTGATTTTATTAAAAACAAGAGATAAGACCCAATCCTAAAAGGCCACAACTCACACTCATTGAGCTATGAGGCAACAAGGGTATAACGACCCAAAATCCTACAAGGGAAAAGCACATATGTCTATGAACAAGGGAGTACTATGCAACTAGAACACATCACTATCAACAAGGTGTTTCACAAATCTGGGTAGGTGGAAGAACTAAAGGTTCAATTATACATTGCACTCAATACACATACATTTTACTCATTTTATAAACCAACTATTAAGTCAAAATTTGTAGTTTCTCTTGCTAAGCACTTTTCTTACAAGTTTTCTTAATTAAAAATATTCCTTCTATTATGACATCACATATTTGCGTCATAAGAAGCACCACTAATGTTGGCATGATATCTCGCCATTCTGTATAGGTGAAAGAACTATTTATTTTACTTCTAGGGAGGGTAAATGGACAAAGTTTCCTTTCTATTTTCCACATAGTTTTATTTCTTCTATTAACCTACCAAGGTTATAACAAGGACCATTTTCCTTTTTCTAATGTTCCAGTTTACTTGTTAAGTTTCAAAGTCCAATCCCCTCAATTAGAGTTTTATTATGTTTAGGTGAATCATCTTATCAATTAAATTTTAATGAGAAGGAAGAGTCAAACATATAACATTTATGGGAGTAAGATATAAACCATAATTTCCCATTTTTAATTCTAAAGAAACAAGAGACTATTCAATATAACAACACATCATTAATTTTGTAAGAACTAGAGATCAATCAACCAACATGTAACACACCAAGATTTTGATAGTTTACCAAATAATTATAAGCATCACTGATGCACACCAAGTGGTTCTCCACAAGTATCAAAAGGAGTTTAAGGAAGGAATTTTTACTTTTACGAATTTACGAGGCTTACATCAGTTTGGGAGAAAACAAGGTTTGTTGTTTAGCTCAAAATTTTTGTTCACATAATAAGACAAGGAAAGTTTCTAATCAACACTCATATTTCCACAAGATACCACCAACCAAGCAACAAGATGACAAGGAAAATTTTACTCCAAGGACACCACATTTCCCATTAGAAGACATCAAATGCAAGAGGACAATCAACTAATCTACCCAAACATGGACTCTATGACCAAGAGTTGTAGTTTTAAAAAGGAGCACAACATAAGCACCAATGAAGATTAAAATATTAAGATCTACCAAACTAACATAAGAACAAGCTCCAAAAGACCTAGAACATCCATAAGTGTCTCAACATTTCCCAATACTATTAGGTCATAGATTGGTATACATAACATTTTTAAATGTTAAGGAAATGGTATATCTATTTATGGTTCATTGAGAGCAAAACAAGTACACTTAATTAAGAACATTTCTGAATGGGCTTAAATCTAGCCATAAATACCAAGATACATACAATCCACCAATCAATACTTTCTATAATGAAACAAGGAAACATGATAAAACTTAGCATGCCATTGATGGAACATCATAACCAAACAAACACTTATCCACTAAAATCTACAATCATCCAAGAGTTAATCCGATCCTAACATAATCCATAAGCCCATAATCAACACATCTACTCTGATGAGGATCAAATCTCTTACTAGATTGCAAGAGAATCACCACCACCACTATAAAACTACCAACTAGACCACACGACACAAAAAACTCTCTCTAGAAAGGTTGAGTAATGAAAAGTCACTCTAAGATCCTAGACACACCCAAGGTTCTGTCCTTCCAAAACCAAGGCATAACTTAAAGCACCAAAGAAGACATTCAAGGCACCTAGGGTGTACCCCCATACAATGAAATATCATATACAAACAACATAGAACCAACTCATCAACATGCAAGAAAGAATCACGTAACATTTAGCTAAGTATCCAACAAAATAAATGAGCTCTAAGTCACCAATCAAAATAAAATCCAAGAAATATAAAAATAAAGGAAATGGCTAAGTACTGCATTGCAATCCTTGAAAATCTCACAAAAATATAAATAAACTAAAAGAGCCTCAGAGCTTCTCAATCAAATCATAAAATAAGATGTTGGTCCTTGATAAAATAACATAAGTTTACGAATGTAAAATATAGAAAGTCAACATCACATTCACTTTGTAGCCCTTCATGGCTACCAATAGGGGTACTATACCTCGAGCTTAGTTCTAAGAATGCATACGCAAAACTGGATCAAATGTGACACCAAGACCTAATATCCACTCACTCATACGGGGATTAAATAGTCAAAGAGGCAACCAAAATAAATTTTCTAACCATGAAGGAAAAAGGGGAGCTTTAGATGACTAAAAACTTCTAATTTACTTTGTTTGACCCTGAACACAACCACTAATGCTAATCCACAAGAATCACACCATACAATTTATCATTCCAACAAGGAAGAGTCTCAATGGGTTTATCACATCATACGACTAAAGAAAGAGTTAGGACTCATCAAACAACATTTTTCAAAGGAGAATCAAGTTCCTACTACACCAGAAGTTCACAAAAATATCAATCCAATTAACGTTTTGGTTAGTCGGGTTCGAACAAACACCACTAGGTGAGTACAACAATTCAAACAAATTTATTATTTTATTCTTATTTTAATTATGGAGGTTCAAATTTTGTTAACTGGTTTTCGAGTTTCAATGTCGGCCTATGGTCCAAGTGCTAAACCCACGGCTCTGATACCAAGTGTAACACCCACATTTTCCCACTCAATCCCACAATAGAACCCGATAGTAAGCCGTGAAAATTATGAAATGATTTTTTTAAAAAGGTTACAAGGCCTTAGCCAAGATTTTAATTAAATCTCTATTTAAAAAAATATAAACAATTACAAGGCATGGAACTAAAATAATGATTAATATTGCTAACCCAATTTGGATGGTATTACCATTTAATTCTTTCTCTTCTGGACTTAGATATTTTCTTTAAATAATCCTCATTTGGATTTTCATTATTTAACTCTATTAATCCCTTTTTAAAAAATAATTTATTTAAGGTACATAATAAATTTTAAATTAATTTAGGCAAGAATAATAATCTTGCAATGTTAAGGGCATGCATAATATAATAAAGTTCATTAACCAAAAAGGGCGAGAGTGCACAACCTAGTCTAACCCCTCAGCCCCATTTAACATTACACAAACATTTTATTTATTTATTTCAATCCCATCTAAATACCCCATCACTTAAAAGTTGTAGGGTTCATCCCACACTATGGATCTAATCTGCCTAAGCCATTAGATCTAGGTTAGACTAATGAATCCCTAGATATCCTTATGGGTTCTCTTATATTCATTTTATAAATCTAATCTCTTATTTTTTCTTGTTTGGATTTTTAGGTCAAGGAAGGAGGAGAATAATATTGTAACACATGGCTAAAACATCTACACGAGACTCAAGAACAACATAGGTTTAGTTAGAAAAATTATGGAATAATTTTTTTGAAAAGCGTGCCCACAAAAGTTGTGAAAACAACAACTATCACAATAATGTTTCAAAGTCAATTATATTTAATTAATTAAAATTTTCCGTTATAATATATATTAAATCCACATTAAAATTTAATGAGTGTAATTAGACCAAGCATGGTTAAATTTCCCTTAAGTGTTAATTTAATAAATAATTAAATTAGCACTATAGTTAAATATTCCATAAATAAATTTAGAGGGTTAAAGGGGCCAAAATAATTAAATGCTCAATATATTTAATTACACAAGGTTTAATTAATTAACAAGGTCCCCATTTTACATGGGGTTAGAATAAACATTCCCTTACCCCATAAAGTGACCCCATTAAAAAGTCAACTCATGTTTTTGGGAATAAAACATTTAAATTAAAAAGATAATTTCCCACTCACTTACTCTCCACCTACATTTTGTAGAGATGAATCTCATTCTTTGGATTGATTCAATTTGGGCCCTTGATGGGGAAAATGATAATCTAACCCTAAAGCATCCTTATGAAAGTTTCTTTCTCATTTCATTTGGTTTATTTTTTTCTGTATTTTGCAGGGTTATGGAGGAAGACTGGGGAAGCCATTGGACGACTCTTAAGATTATGGAAGTGGCCTACAAGATCCAATATTTTCCATCTTTCTTACACCCTCTCCTAGGGTTTAATACATTTGTGTGTTTTATTTAACATATTTTTCTTTGATTTTACCAAATAGTTGACACCCAAATTGATTCTCCTTCAAAGTCCGAGCATCATCATAAGTTTGGCAGAAGCTTAGAGATAGATAGATCATAGTGAGTCATTTTGTAGCCAGAGATGGGATCTAATGACCCTCTGTCACTAATATGTGGAGAAATGGATATCACCCTCAAGAGGATTTTATGTATCCTCACTACTTTATGGTCAGTGCCTTTCAACTAGGGTGAGAGGACACTTTTGTAGCTGTTGTTTATGGAGGGGATGGGGAATTTCTTCCTTGTGAAATTTTTAAGAAGACCTTGAAGAAAATATGATATATACAACAAAACCTAACTCTCATGAGTTTCACTCTAGATAATGGAGATATCTTGTAATCAAGGTTCAAGCCACTAAGGACAATGAAAACTTGAGTGTTTCGCATGTTTTGATAATAGAAATTATGCATCTTGTATACACATAGGAAAAATAGGGGTAGTATGGGTAATATTAATTGTTTTTGAATGATTTTCAGTGCAAGGTGAAGCAAAATAAAGTTAATTATACCAAATATTTGAGAATTTTTACAAATATGGAGAGCTCAAATAATAGAATGCTTTAGAGTAGATAGGATGTTCCTTTAACAAGAACATGTGCTTCAATGGAGGCCCGCCAGGATCAGTATTTTTCATACAAACTTCAAGGATCCAAAATTAAGGCTCAAATTGGAAAACTTAACTAAACATTTTCAATATTTGTTTCATCACACCTAAGATACCCTCAAAGGCTAACAAATAATCTTATAGTCATGCTAGAGTCACAATAATTTTAAATTTGTTTATTTCACTATCAAATGAAGGCTCTTCTAGTAAATGAAATTACAAATGCCACCAAACTATCAAAAGGATAAGATCTTGTGTGATTCACACATATTTCAATGTAAGAATGCAATGGGAACAAGAAAACTACTTGTAGACATCAAAAAAAGAAGAAAACACAAATTTAGCCCAAAATAACACATATTAACTCAATTTTGATTAAATTTATGAGTAAGGGAAAGTTTCTCGAACAATCTTAAAGCTTGTCAATGGCTATACACTTCCAACCACCTTGACATGATCAAATTTAACACAAAGGAGATAAACAGGTTTCTTCAGATAGTTTCTTAGAAGGATGGGTTCTATCAAGCTTTTCTCTTAGAAAATCAATCGACCTCTAACACTCAACCTTCCAAACCTTTTCTGAAAAAAAATCATGCCATTTATAACATTTTACAACAGATTTTTCCCCCAAAAACCCAAACATTGAGTGCACCAGTGCTCGCCATGATCCTAATTGCGATTCCCGAATAAAATCTATAAAAATTTGATAGGTGCTCAATGGTCAGATCTCTTCAAACATCTCCGCATTCAACTCCTTCCTCTGGTAGATCACTCTTCCTTTTACTTGCCAACCACTTCCACCCCTAATCTATCAAATCTGGTTCTTTGCATGCTTGAGAAGGAAAAATGGAAGATCATATCGAGCCTAAAGGTTAGATCTCATCTTAATGGTAAAAGACATCCCCATATTTTCCTCACCAAACCAAGATATCAACAAGTATTTTGTGTGCCAAGGAAAGAAAAATCAAGTCAAATCCGATAGTCAAATTGCATATTTAATGGTGAGAGATGTTTACAGACCTTCCCACCAAACTAGGCTACCAGATTAATGTTCCTCTTCATTTGGCATGTAGGAGACTCCAAGAAATGATAAAAACCATAAGAATATGCATCCCCAAGAGCTTTGGAGTGAAAATGGTGGAAAAATTAGTTCTGAGATGCACAACTATCGTTGATTTCTATTTTGAATTTGGACCATCCATGTGGGAGATCCACTTTAAAATGGGCCTGTGGGTTCCTTTTTTCCTTTTGCAACTTTTAGAAAAATATTAAATTTTCACATTTTCTCCGTACCTCCCCTTGAGAAATGAGCCGAAACGTGTCCTAATGTGGGTCAAAAATGAACCGCAACCAAATTTCGATATTTCACCTTTTTTTTTGGAAAAGGGAAATTTTTCAAAGTTTCCCAGTGCAGCCTCGCCCTTCCGCTTTATGGTCTCTAATGTGGGTCCTAGCAGAATTACTTGCCATGGTTCATTTTAACTTTTAACTCCTTTTTCCATAAAAGGAAAATTTTCCAAATTTCCCCCTTAAGGTCCACACCTCCGCCATTCGATCTGGGAAATTTTTTGACTATTCTCTATCGGGCTGCAAGCCTTTTTGATGTTTTAATCATTTTGATGGCAAGAGGCAAAAATCCAAGTTGCCCCGATGGTCACTTCCCCCTCTTTTGACTTTTCAAATTGCCACATGTCATAATGGTGGATCTTGAGATGGTCCCCCAAAGTTGAGACCTTGAATAAGGGCGTGGGCTCACCATGTGTCCTAGCCTAGCAAAATTTGTTTCAAGGCTTAAAGCTCATGCGGAAGGTGCCATGTGTCGAGTGGTCGAGGCAATATCCTTTTGCCATTGAAAATTCCAAGAAAAAATAATAGTGAATGGAGGCCTCCAGAATTTGTCCTCCATGGCACTTCCTTTTTAAAACAAAATTCAAGGACTGTCTTCAAACATGCATGGTCCCTCCATGTATTCCAAGCCTCCAAAACCTCAAAAAAAAGACTAAGTATGGGAAAACCGATAGAATCCTCCACGTGTCTTTATGGCACAATTTCCAAAACCTTCTAAGGCTTCAAAATGATTTGGCAGAGCACAATTACATTTAAGAATTTTACTCCATTTTTCCAAAATTCAAAATATCCAACTTGCTTCTAAAGGCCCACATCTCTACCTTTAACCTTACCATGTGTCCTTTTCTAATGAGGTCAAAGTAATACTCTTTCCTACCACTTAAATTTCTCTTTAATCAAATCCCTGGACAGCAAGGTCAGTAGGGTGGGTTCAAACTTTTGCCAAAGTAGCCTAAAAGAACAAGTCCGTAAAACAAACCCGTCAGCACCCCATCTAATCGGAAGAAGCCACGTTTCTTGTTGATGCAAGGATGTAAATTTGATTGGGAGAAATGCCCGTCAAATTGTAAAATGCAGAAAAACAACCATTTGAGCCCGGAGATGAAATTTTCTCCAAGGACAGAGAATTTATAAATGTTACAAGGCTCAAATACATTCCTCCAAGCTACATCCATTCATTTTTCTTCAAGTATTTAGGGAAAAATGACAAGGACAACAAATCTCGACTATGAAAAATGGAAAGAATGGGACAACCCAAGTTCTTACACCCAAATACATGTCTTTCTAGATGAAATAGATAAACGAGGAAACAATTTTGGTTTTATGCATGATCCTTGGTCCAAGAAAGGACTGACTACGGTAAAAAAGGAAGGTGGAGACATTTCGAGCACAATACGGGAAGATAAATTTGACAGAGGTCAGTAAATTGATAGATTTTTAATGGAAAATGGGGCGAAACTACTTTGAGCACCAACATTGATCCGACTTGGGATGGGAGCTCCTTGCAAGTGCCACAAGAACAAAGGTAGACCAAGTGCAAAAATTTCCATTGGGAAAAGGAGTAGGTGTGCAGAGTAGAGAAACAGATTCATCTCCCCAAAACGAATAGAGAAACCAACAAAAATAGGTCACCAAGGACTAGAACAAGCAAAAACACAAAAGATAGGAAACAAACCAACAAACTATACACTGTATAGATGATGCTCACCTTGATTTCTAGGGAATCAATCCAAGAAATTCTTCAAATTCCTATCATTAAGGAAAATTCGAAAGCAATTCCCCATCCAAGTCCTTTAAGAAGAAGGTATGTTCACCAATTCTAACATCAATGGAGTAAGGGCTTATCCATAATGCATCAAATTTTCCATGCTTAACCTTATCTTCATGCCTGCTATCCCATAACAACATGAGATCTCCAACATTGAAAGCTCTTGGGGTGACCTTTTTGTTAAACAACTTCTTCAACTTCTTTTTGAACTTTACATGCCTTTGGTGGGATTCCCTCCTCTCTTCATCAAGTTTAACAATTTGGTTAATGCCAGGCATCATATGGAATTACTTCTTGATCCTCCAGGTTGTATGAACTGATATGAGGATAATTACATATGCAAGGGTAGTAGGGCTTGAGTCCCATACACCAAATCAAATGGACTCTTTCTAGTGGCTCTTTAATAGTACTTTGGTGATCCTGCACAACAAAATTTAACTACTCACCCCATATTCTCTTGTTCAGCTCCAAGGTTATTCGATAATCTTCAACAAATTTTTATTATTAGACTCAGCTTGTTCATTTCCTTGGGGATTATAATTAGAGGCATGTGTTAAATTGATCCCATATTCTTTGCACATTTCCACCAAGGGTTTAGCTCTAAAGCTCATGGCATTGCCAACAACAATTTTTTTACTAAAGCAACCCAAACTTGCGCATGAAGATGATATGGTTCACTTGGTGGTGATGGACTCCACCCACTTGGTGAAGTAATCAGTGGCTACAAGAATCCACTTATGGCCAACACTTGAAGGGTATGAAATCTCACCAATGAAATCCATTCCACATTGCTTGAATGCGGATTCAATTGATACAAAGCTACAAAAGAAGGAAATCTAAAGCTTTTAGTCTTCCAGAGAAGTGTTGACAACTCTCACATATTCTAACCAAAAGATTTGAATCCTTGAAAAGAGTTCGCCACCAATAACCAGCCCTTAGGATCTTGTGTGATGTGAATTTTCTAGCAAAATTCCCCCCACAAAATCCTCCATGGAGATCAGCAATTATCTTGATGGCTTCATGTTTAGTAATGCACCTTAAGAGAAATCCCTTAGGGTTCTTCAAAGCTAACCCATAATGAGTAATGGCATATTTCTAGAAAGCCAACTTAAGGGCCCTTTTCTTGTTCTTACTCAAATACTGGGTAGTATAAATTTCTGAGATAAAAGATCACATACTTGTACCACTTAGAACTCATCAATTTTTCAAAAAATCTACCCTTCCTTCTTCTACCTCATTCACCTCAATAGTTTGTAAGTTTCTCTCACCCATAACCTTAGCAAGCCCAAACCTCTCACCAACTTTGTGGTTTGGATATCCATGTCATATTATTACAACTTTTTCACCCATCTCGCATCTTTTTGCTTGAGACCTCCATCTCGATAAGATGTCTTTGACCATGGTGTGGGGAACATAAGCAACAATTTGGGAATTCATAATATAATGTATGAAAAACTTTATTGCTTTCACGAAGGAAAATTCTTCTTTCTCCATAATAGTGTATTTCAGCTCACCCTTGCAATGCCTTACTAAATAAGGAAATTGGCCTCTCAAAGCCCCTTCATCATCCTTCTACAATAAGAAAGATGCAATAGTGTTTTCTGAAGCAAAAGAAAATAGTTGGAAAGGCTTCTTATAATCTCGGAGCTATTAAAAACAGGGCGTGACACAATGTGACCAAGCAACTTTTCATTCTTCACTCCAAAGTGGAACTTCTTTAAATTGAGTGAAATGCCATACTCTACATCTTATTAACATCTTTTCCAAGTGCAGCAAGTGATCACCTCGCTTTCTGGAGAACATAGTCACATCATCCTAGTAAACAACAATAAAATCATTGATGTAACCAACAAAAGCAACATCCATTTCTCTTTGAAACTTTGCTCTATCATTCATCAAACCAAATGGTATCCTGACATACACATAAGTCCCCCAAGGAGTGTTAAATGTTGTTTTAATTCTTTCTGATTCCTTCACCACAACTTGGTTATAACAAGAGAAACCATCTAGGGTAGAAAGTAGCTTAGAACCACTACTAGTTTAGCATGTTTTCCATGTTTGGTAAAGGATAATTATCCATCATTCATGCTCTATTCAAATTTATGAAATCCACACACAACCTGATGTCACCATTATTCTTTCTGACTAGTACTAGATTTGCAACCCAAGAAGAATACCTTGTGGGCTGAATAATCCCTCCATCTCTCAGTTTCTTTAGTTCTTCTTGCATTTTGAGAGATAGGAGTAGATTGATTGGTCTCTTTCTTCATGAATAGTCTTGCATTAGATTCCAAGGGAATCTTATATTGAAATACATCCTCTCTATATTCCTTTAGTTTATAATAAGTCCAAGCCGAGTAATCTTGATACTTTTTTAGTAGTTGGACATAGGACTATTTTTCCTCCTTCGCTAAGATTGCTTCCTAACCAGATCTTCCTTGGTTTCTCCTTTGTGCCAAGGTCATGCTCCTTAATATCCCTTGAGGTTGTTATGCATCCATTAATAATGCAATCAACATTATCAAAGTTAGACTCAAGATCAACTAGCCCTCTAGGAATGGTATTAGTCTCTAGTTGGATGATACATTTGCCAAACAAGGTTTATTTTCCCCTTTCGCTTATGCACACCATTGGTTCCCAATCAATATTTTGATCAAGCAAACTCCCCTTTTTCTGCAGAAATCTTTGGACTTGAGCATCATCATCAAAGACTTGTCAATCTTAATGTTGTCGGAGGACAAATGGCCTTATCAACACTTCAACATCATATTCAGAATGTTGGCACATTACACAATCATCAAACCGAGATCCCAATCTGCAATTTTGTCTCGCCAAATAATCAAACTTCCTATCATGATGCACAATGTTGAATGAATTAAACAACTCAATGAAATCCCAAACTACATGCTTGTATTACTTCATTCACTATTTTTGTGGCATACAATTTTCTGACTTGCTTGACAATTAATTCTGAATCTCCTTTGACAATGATGTCTTTAACACCATATTTCCAAGAAATTCTTAGACCTAACAACAGTGCCTCATACTTAGCAATGTTGTTAGTGCACTCAAAGTTGAGTTTGAAAGAAAAAACAAACTCTTCCTAGCCTAGAGAGATTAGAACAACACCAACACCATTTCCAAACTTGGAGCAAGCTCCATCAAATAATAAAGTCCAAGGAGAGCCTGCCTTTTCAAGATACTTACATTCTTCAATTTTGTGCTCTTTTCCATCAAAGCATATCCTATGAAGTTATCAAGCATCAACACTTGTGTACAATATACTTCATAAGATGCATTGTTGGGATCTTTAATGAGGTGAAAAATCTTTTTCCCCATACAACTTGACAAGGCTGCCCTCAATTGGGATGGTGGCATAGGATATTTCTATTTGAACACTCCCACCAACACTTGCAGCACATTTTCTAGACAACAACATAACCCACTTGGTGGGTAGTCAACAATAACTACATCAAGCTTCGTGTCCCCGCCTAGATATACTATAAGTGGTACCTCCAAACCTTTCACACATCCCACCACCTGGCACCTATCTAGAATCCATAACAAAGTACACTTCCCATATGTTTTTTTACTTTAATATTCATTTCATTCATGACTTTCAAAGGCATGACATTACATGATGCACCAAGTCAAACATACGGTGTGTAGAGTCTATCCTAGATGATTAGAGTGGTGAAGAATAGATCTACATTTAGCTGAGAGTCCACTAAGGATGTCCACAAATAAACCTCAGGTGGTTCACCTAGTTCCTCCAACACTTGGTGGTGTTTCTAACTCTTCAATGACTATGGGATTTTCCACAATGTTTATATTTCTACCCAAGGCAATCTTCTCCTCTTTCAACCCCAACTATTCAAAATCCCTTTTATTGTGCTTAGGAATCCTAAGTAACTCAACAATTGGAACTGAGATCTTGATCTGACTCAAGACTTGGGCAATATCATAAGGGACTCGGCTTTGGAAAGGCAACATTGGAAGGAAGTTTTATACACTCGTTAAATGGAACAGGACTTTTGATACTTGGGCATGAGGATGGGTATGAGTTTTTTTGTTTGGGACAACAAGGCCTTTGGCAGATTCATCTATCTTAGGAGCCTCTTTAGGAATATTTGAAAGTAATGGAGTCTTTGGCTTGGCGAGGCCCTGTCCCTTTGACAACCCTACTTCTTGTGTTGTGTTCCTTTTCTTGAGCCACAACAACATTCATCATTAAGTGCTTATCCTCCTCAGATGGGATTCCTCCATCATCCTTCTTTATCATTAAAGCTCTTAGATATTCAAAGTCATTATTGGGTAGTTCAAAAGCCTATATAGTATCAAATTCTAAAGTATAAGAGGGAGGAAGAATGGTACCCAAAGTGGCTACAGTCCCAAAAATTAGTATTAGTTCTAGCACTTATTACCTTAGTTGAAATTGCCCCTTGTTGTGAGCTCATGGAGAAACCCATCATGCTAATATCATCATCATTATCATCAAAAATTCTTCTTCTTGTTGATCTTCCTCGAATGGAGCATGGGACATGAAACATCTATCACACCAATCAATGACATATGTCTCCTCCACAACACAAACTCGGCTTCCAAAGGATTAGGAACCAATCTATTTTCCCGGCTTGGGATTGTCTATTTCCAAATCCAATAGGTCCCTTGCCTCTATCATCAGATCTTTGGTGATTTGTAAACCTATCTTGGCCTTGTTGCTTGTGTTGACCTTGTGAACTCTACCCAATCCCCTTTTCTACCGGGCTAATTTGTATGATATCTCTTTGACAGCCCCTGCCAAAGTCTTCACAACTTCTTCCAAATCAGTAGCCTTACTTGTTTGAGGATTTTCTAGGTTAATTAGTTTTACACCCTCCTTTTCGGAGGCTTTCCAATTGCCTTGATGTTGTTCTCTATTTGTAGAGCCATGGTCAAGGCCCTTTGCCTCAAATTAGTATGGTTTTTATCCTCAAGTAGTGAGGTTCTTTTTTATCAAATGCATCTGTATATTTGATTAAAAATGATTCATCACATGGCCTTATGCTAATAGGAAATCTCCTCAAGGTCTTGTTAAACCTTGTGTTGAAATCATGTACTCGACTCATTAGGATTCTTCTATGTGTTTTCAAATTTTGATAGAAGAAACCTAGGGTCAGGTTCTATCACCATACCGCAATCCAAATGCATTGTTCATCTCTATCCAAGACTCAATGGAACTATCCGGTAAATCCTTATACCAATACCTTGCATCCTCTTCCAAAGTATGGATAAATAACTTGATATATACATCTTCATGTTAAATCTCAAAGTCTTCCATCATATTGATTAAAAGCTTTAAATGTTGATCACCGGTTATATCATTATTTCCTTGGAACTTTGGTAATCTATTTCTCACATCCTCGGGAACCGCATTTGGATAGCCAACATCCCTATAAAATTTATAGGACCAAAGGTGTTTAACACAAAAGGGGTCTAGGGGGGGGCTGGGCCATATTGTTTTGACGAAGTGACCCTAGAGGGGAGATAAATTGATAAGGGGAAGAGGGTATTTGAAACACATGAGTATAAATTTCAAAATGGATATCCCTTAAAGATTTATTGGAAAACCCTATCAACTTTTGAAATGACAGGGAGAAAAATGAGAAGAAAACTTTTTTAAAAAAATGAATGCCCCTCTCCAGATGTAGAATTTATTTCCACAAAAAGACTACCTAATTCGTAATCACTTGAATGGAAATATTCAATGATAGGCCAATCACTTTCATCAATGTATATCCCTTTTCTTGTCTGCTGATCTCCAACAACTCTCCAGGATTTTTTGCCTTCTGACTTTATTTTTGCTAGCTCTAAATATTAGTAACAAAACTCACTTGACAGAGGTTAATACACTGGTACTCATCAAGAATAAAATCAATAGGGAGTCGCCACTAAGGATTTCCACCTTAGTTGTGCAAATGCACTAAAATATGATCTCACAAATGTATGTCAATACTAAGAACTAGAAATGGAAAGACTCGGCTCTTTAGGTCTGAATATGAACTAAAATATTTCCATCCCCGACAATGGTGCCTGGTAAGGTGTTGGTACCCAAATTTATTCTCCTTTAAAGTCCGAGAAACATCACAAGTCTTGTAGGAAGCTTAGAGATAGATAGTTCAGTAGTGAGTCATTTTCAGAGCCAAGGATGGGATCTAACTAGCCCTCTTTCACTCAAATGTGGAGAAATGGATAGCACTTGAAGAGGATTTGATCTATCCTCACTACTTTATGGTTGTGCCTTTCAACCAACATAAGAGGACCCTTTGTAGCTTCGTTGTTTATGGAGGAGATGGGGAATTCCTTCCTTGAGAAATGTCTAGGAAGACCTTGAAGAAAATATGATTAATAGAACAAAACCTAACTCTCACAAGTTGTACTCTAAATAATGGAGATATCTTCTAAGAAAGGTTCGGGCCACTAAAGACGATGAAAACCGAGTGTTTCTATATGTTTTGGTAAAATAAATTTTGCATTTGTATACACACAGACAAACAGGGTAGTGTGGGTAAGATTAATTGTTTTTGAATGATTTTGGGTGGGAGGTGAAGCAAGAACAATAGAATGCTTCAAATTAGATCGTATGTTCCTTTAACAAGAATATGTGCTTCAATGGAGGGCCGATCAACACTTTTCACACAAACTTCAAGGATCCAAAATGAAGGCTCAAATTGGAAAACTTAACTAAACATTGTCAATCTCTATTTAATCACACCTAAGATACCCTCAAAGGAAAAAAACAATCTTATAGTCATGCTAGAGTCACAATGATTTTAAATTTGTTTATTTCACCATCAAATGAAGGATCTTCTAATAAATGAAATTACAAATGCCACCAAAATATCACAAGCATAAGATCTTGTGTGATTCACACAGATTTGAATGGAAAAATGCAACGGGAACAAGAAAAACTACTCACGAGACATTTAGAAATAAAGCAAACACAAATTTAGCACAAAAATAACATGATTAACTCAAGTGTGATTACATTTATCGGCGGGGAAAGTTTCTTGAACAATCTCAGAGCTTGTTAATGGTTGTACACTTGTAACCACTTTGACATGATTAAATTTAACATAAAGGAGATAAACAAGTTTATTTAGATAGTTTCTCAGAGAAGGATGGGTTCTATCAATCTTTTCTCTTAGAAAATCAGTCAAGACTTCAACCTTCTAACCCTTTTCACGGAAAAAATCATGCCATTTTTAACATTTTACAATAGAGGTTTCCCCCAAAAACCAAAACATTGATGCTGCACTAGTGCTCGCCATGATCCTGATCACGATTCCCATAATCAAATCTATAAAAAGTTGTCACGTGCTCAAGGGACATATCTCCGAAAATATCTTGCATTCAAATCCTTCCTCTAGTAGATCACTCTTCCTTTTACTGGCCAACCACTTCCACACCTAATCTATTCAATTTGGTTATTTGCGTGCTCGTGAAGGAAAAATGGAAGATCAGATCAAGCCCAAAGGTTAGATCTCATCTTAATGGTAAAAGATATCCTCAGATTTTCCTCACCAAAATAGGATATCAATAGATGTTTCACGTGTCAAGGAAAGAAAATTGGGTCGAATCGATAAATCATTGCATATTTAATGGTGAGAGACATTTACAAACATTCCCCACAAAACAAGGCTACCATATTAGTTTCCTCTTCATTTGGCTTATAGGAGACTCTAAGAAATGATAAAAAAAAACCATAAGAATATGCATACCAGAGCTCTAGAGTGAATTTGGACAACTACCATTGATTTCTATTTTGAATTTGGACCCTCCATGTGGGAGATCCACTTTAAAAATGGGCCTACGAGTTCCTTTTTTCCTTTTGCAACTTTTGGAAAAATTTAAAATTTTCACATTTTCTCTCGCACCTCCGCCTTGAGAAATGAGCCTGACGTGTGTCCTACGCTGGTTCCCAAATGAACCGTAACCAAATTTTGCTATTTCAACTCTTTTTTTTTTGGAAAAGGGAAAATTTCCAAGTTTCCCCCATAGCTCCGCCCTTCTACTTCTAGTCTATGATGTGGGTCCCAATGGAACCACGCATCCCTTTTCACTTTTAACTTCTTTTTCCACAAAAGGAAAATTTTCCAAATTTCCCCGAAGGTCCGCACCTCCACCGTTGACTGTGAAAAAATTTGACTATTCTCTGTCAGCCTGTGTGCCCTTTTCATGTTTTAAACTTTTAATGGCAAGAGGAAAAAAATCCAAGTTTCCCCGATGGTCCTGCCTCCCACCTCTTTTGACTTTTCGAAATACGCGCGTCACAATGGCGCATCTTGAGATGGTCCCCAAAAGTTAAGACCTTGAATGAGGGCGGGCTCACCACGTGTCTTTGGCCTGAATTTTTTTAAAGGCTTAAAGCTTAGTGGAAGGCGCCATGTGTCAAGGTCCGAGGCAATCTCCATTAACCATTGAAAATTCCAAGGAAAAAACAAATTTAGTGGAGACCTTCAAGTGTCCTCTCGGCGGTTCTTTTTTTAAAATAAAATTAAAGGATCGGGTCTTCAAACATGCGCAATCCCTCCACATATCTCGTGCCTCCAAAACCTTTTGAAAAAATACTAAGTATGGGAAAACCCGGTGGAAGCCTCTACATGTCTTCATGGTGTAATTTCAAGAACCTTCTAAGGCTTCAAAATTTTTTTGACAGGGCATGCTTCCATTTTAGAATTTTACTCCATTTTTTCAAAAGGGAAAAATATCCAACTCCGCTTCCAAAGGCCCATATCTCCTCCTTTAACCTTGTCACGTGTCCTTCATGGGTTCAAAGTAAGACTATTTCCTACCACTTAAATTTTTTTTTAATCAAAGATCGGGCAGGCCATGGGGCTGGTTCAAACTTTATACTAAAGTAGCCTAAAAAAAAAAAATTTGAAAAACAAACTCGCCATGCCCCATCCACTTAGAAGAAGCAAAATTTTCTCTTGATGCAAGGATGTAAATTTGACTAGGAAAATTCTTTTCAAACTATAAAATGCGTAAAAATGACCATTTGAACCAGGAGATGAAATTTTCTCCAAGGACGAGAGAATTTAGAAATGTTACGGCTCAAATAGATTCCTTTGAGCTACATCCATTCATTTTTCTTCAAGTATTTAGGGCAAAACGAAAAGGACAACAAATCCTGATCAGTAAAAAATAGAAAGAATAGGACAACTAGAGTTTTTACAACCAAATACGGACCTTTTTAGATGAACAAAGAAACGAGGAAACAATTTTTGATCTATACATGATCCTTCGTCCAAGAAAGGACTAACTACGAAGTAACAAAAGGAAGGTGGAGACATTTCGAGGGCACAATAAGGGAAGATAAAACGTGACAGAGGCCATAAATTGATAATTTTAAATGCCAAAATGGGGCGGAACTACTTTGAGCACCAACATGCCCAAATGGGCTTGAGGGTTTTTCTCCTTTTTATTTATATATTTAGTTTTAATTTCTATTTTCATTTGGATGTAGAAGATATATATTTATATATATACATAAACAAACACACACTCACACATGCACACATAAAAATATATTTTTATTTATTCCCTATATGAGATAAACCGAAATAATCTTATTTTAAAAAAACAAGATTAGATACATGTAAGTTGAAATAATTATATACTTGTGATTAGGTATATATATTATATATATAATGGATTTGAAAACCTCAGCCATGGCCACTATACATTCGAGAGATAGATAAATGCACAGGTTTAAATGATGTGCTAGCCGCAAAAATATGGGGGAGTATACAATTTGGGGATGGGAAGGGGTCGGCGACCCCAACCCCACCCCATTTTAATATAAGATGGGGTGGGGGTTGGGGTTGTCGACCCTCCCCACCCCAAACCCTTCAAAATTACATTAATAAGGTCGTGGCCTTTTAGGCCTCTAGTTTAATATGTAGTCACTTTTTTGTTTTCAAAAATATATTTATGATAAAAGAAAATTAATAAAAAAATAATATTAATTTAATATTAATAATATAATACCACTAATATCACATTAATATTAATATGTATTAATATTAATAGATTTATTAATATTAATAATAGTTAATAAATTTAAAACCTAAAACATTGATATACTCTCCAAAAGTGGTGACAAATCCATTGGTAATAAAAGGAATTAGTAAGTTAAAGTTTGCACAAAATTTTCTTCCAAAACAATTTAAACAAATATTGTAAAGAGTGTAAAATGAGATAGATTCCACTTCTTTTAACAACTAATAGAAGATTTGCAATGAATTTCAATTTAGGATTACCCACTAGAATTAGCAATAGACTATTTCATTGATTTAAATGGGAAACAATTTTAATAAGAACTCTTCCATCAACAATACAAGAACAAGTATACATAGTCTAACCTTTACAATACATGTCCTTCAAATAACAAAATGAATGTGTAATATTTCTTAATACATGTTTCCAACATCCTCCAAGGAGAGTTTACAACAATATTCCCAAGAGCATGTTTAGAATAAGAACAACCTATTTTTGGTGGGAATAAATCAACTTCAATACAATGAAATAATTCCTTTTTACAACTTTTTTTATATACAAAACAAGCTTAAAATTTAAAAATCAAATGAAACAATGAAGGAAACTTTCCTTTCCTACATTACAACTTTCAAACAAGGATAATAAACTTTCTTTCCCATTTCACAAAACTAACTTTACAACACAAATCTTTCTTCTTACTTTTAAATATATAATACAAATTTCATAACCAACAATGGAATGTAATTTTCCTTCACAAGTTCAATATAATGTCCTCCACTTAAAGTGGGAAAACATACAAGAATATAAACTAAAAGTAAAATGCAATATTACAAGTTCCTCCACTCTAAGTGGGAATAACAAAAAGAAATTCTTGTTACAAGAAGGATCTTCTTAGGGACTCCACCAAAAGTTGCAAGCTTCACGACACAACAAGATAGCTCCTCCAAGGTTTGTTTGATTCACAACAAAATGGGGGAGAGGCAATGCTCTCCACCCAACCAAGATATCCAATGAAGAGGAGAAACCATCCTCTCCATTGGCCCCCAAGCCCCAACCACATTACAATGGGAGATAATTCCAACACATGGCAACAACAAGCTTCCACAATACAAACAAATATTTCACAACCATTTCAACCACATTCAACTCAACAATAGCACAAGAAAGAAGAAAAATAAAAAAGCTAAAAATAAGGCTTAAAATGAAAGCCAAAGGAGCAAGACCTATGGGGAGGCCACTTATGCCTCCCAATGGGAATGGGTGCCCACCTTAAAGCCTCCAATGCATATCTCAAATCCCCTACATAATCTTATGCCTCCTCAAGTACCCCTTATACCTCCCACATACTCTTATGCCTCCCTCAATCTCTTATGCCTCCCTCATAAAAGAAATAAGAAAGAAATGCAAGCATTCCTTGTACAAGATGGGGCACCCAACCCAAACTCCCTCCAAACAAAAAGATAAACTCTTATACCTCCCTACATGAAATCTCCTCATAGTCTCCTCCTAATCCAAACTTAGTAAATCTACCAAGACCCAACAAGCATTCCAAAGAAAACAATACTCAACACAAACATATATACACAAAATAAATCATAACATAAGAAAGGTAAAGCTCCTACCTTTCCATAGTAGAGCTTGTTCCAAGAGTAAAAATCCAAGCTCCTCAAAACCAAGAAAGCATCCACAAGATCCAAAATCCACAAGCACTCCCAACAATCCTCTAACTCTTCCAAAAATGCAAGAGCAAAAATAATGAAGTAACCCCCAAACAAGCAAAAGAATTTCAATAAATAGAAAAGGGAGAGAGGAGGGTGATGTGGCTCCAAGTAGGATGCCACCTCATTTCCTCTCCCCTCCACATCACCTTAGTCAACCTCATATTCCAAAGCACAATTAATAAGTGGTTGAAGGAATGACATATTACTTACACACACCATCTAAGCCCACACCCCCTTAAGGAAAAAATTAATTACTTGAAAGAAAGTGCAATAAACATTTCACCTTTTTACCTTCCCAAAACACCTAATGGGGTCTAATTTTGACCCCCCAACCCATAGGTAGGGTTGGTATAGCAATTTAAGAGGTGTGGGACAAGTTTGACTTGTCCCACAAGCTTCCAAATTTGGCCTCTAAGGCCAAATTCGAATTTCTATGAAGGGGTAGAGTGTACAACACTCAAGATCCCCAAGCACTCAACTTACAACTCAAAATCCAAGTGAAATCTACCCTAATAAATGCATTGCTTTGGTCACATCTTTAATTACTTAATGAAAAGATTTATTAACTTTAATAAGACACTATAACCCATTAATAATAAAGGGTGAAATACATAAATCAAAATATAATTAATTAAAACAAGTAAATTACATCACTAAAAGAAACACATACTAACATTAACAAAGGAAACTAAAATAAATGTCACCACATGACCCCTTGGTCAAAATTTCTCCTTAATCGAATTCAAACACACGCACATAATTACATGTTTCCATGGTGACCCTTGTTGAATTTATCTAGAATTCCAATGTGGTTGGTCTCTAATTCACCCAATGTTTGTTGTGAATAATTTTACTGTAAAACACATAAATATCTCCTTCGCCTCATGGCCGCATTAAAAAATCTATGATAAAATATGTAATATAAATCTACAATCATGTATATAAAAATAAAATTTCATCTAGGCAATTACGATATCATTTACAATTTCTAGCAACATTTATATCCAACATTTCATTCATGTCAAAATTATCACAACATTACTTCAATTATCAAAGGTCTACCTCAATATGACGAAATATATCACATGTTATAAATATATATATAAATAACCATGTCAAGAATATATCAACATCAATATAAAATGTCTCTAAAAATCCACAAGCATCATATTTGAGTCGAAATCAATAATAGTCCATTATCGGTAACATCTTGTATCTTGCTAAATGAAAAAGCTATGATATAACCATAAGTGTAGTCGATAGAATCAAAATCAATAATAAAAAAGGTGTCAAAGGAAAGTGGGCACTACATCCCCCTCCCCTTAGACTAAACTTCCTCCTAGAAGTCATTGGAACATGTGTGGAAACTAAACTCGTAGTAATGTAGCATCCTCCCATGTAGTCGCAGTCTCATCATATCTATCCCATTGCACTCGAACCCTGCCACCAATCTCTCTACCTCTAAGGCCCGTGGTCCTACGCTCTAAAAATACATATGAACTCCACCATCACCTGCCCTTGATCCTACACCTACAATGAGGTCCAATCCAGTACATGAGAAGGATCTACAATATATCTCCTAAGTATTGAAACATGAAACACATCATGGACGTGAGACAAGCTAGGTGACAACACTAGACGGTAGGCCAAAGGGTTGATACACTCCAAGATCTCAAAGGGACCCACAAATCTAGGAGCTAACTTAGAACCTTTTTGTAAAGATAGGGCTTGTATGTGGCCTAAAATGAGGAAACACCTTTGTGCCCACCTCGTAACTACGATCTTTCCTATGTTGCTCTACATACTTATTCTGAGCTACCTTGTGCCTCCTACAATTTTTACTCGATCATAATAACCTCGCTACTCCATGTCCTATAGTAATATCTGGCCAAAGAGAAACCCTATCCTCTAGCATGTCCTAACTAAGAGGTGTCCTTCACTCGCCATATAATTCCTGAAGAGGAGCCATGTCTATCGAACTCGAAAGCTATTATTGTAGGAAAACTCCACCAAGTACAGGTACTCCTCCCATCTTGCTTGGTGATCCATGACATGCATCCTAAGCATGTCCTCTAAAATCTAATTCACTTGCTTTATCTTACCATCTATCTCACAGTGATATGTTATACTAAAATTGATTTTCATCCCAAGGGCATGTTACATGGTAGTCCAAAAGTGGGAAGTGTATAAAGGATCATGTTCACAAATGATTTTCTGAGGAATCCCATGTAACCTGACAATCTCATCAAGGTATACCTATGCAACTATACTAGCTATGTAGGTGGTCTTCACTAGAGAAATATGAGCCACTTTCGTCAATTTATCCACCATGACCATAATGGCATCATGGTGGTATCTTGATGTTGGAAGCCCAATAAAGAAGTCCGTGGAAATGGTGTCCCACTTCCACTCCGGTATAACGTGAGGAAAGAGAAGGCCATATGGATGCGATGCTCGGCGTTCACCTTCTAACACTCTAAAAAAATGTGATACAAACCGAGCCACATCCCTCTCGAAGTCTCCTCCATTGGTACAAGTATCTCAAAGTGGCGTGTATTTTCTTCACCACTGGGCTGAATAGGGTGCACAATGAGCCTCTATCAAAATTTCATGTCTCAAGTCTCCATCTCTAGGAACATAAATCCAAACTTGGTGTTGGAAAAGGCCATTCATCTCTAACAAGAATCCATCAAAATTCCTCAAGGGGTATCTAAGACTCAATCTCTGTCATGTGCATGCAAGGTAGAAGCTATTGAGAGGAAGCTGCTGCAATATTCTACTCCTCAAAATTTATGCCCACTGAAGTGGCCATAACCACATGTCTCCATCTACTCAAGGCATCTACAAGCACATTCTCCTTCCATTTAATATTCTCTATCTCCATGTCATACTCACAAATAAAATCCATCTAATGTCGCTAATGAGAATTGAGATTAGGTCATGTGTGAAGAGGTGGCGAAGACTCAAGTGATCACCTTGAGTGTAAATATTCTGCCAAGAAAGAAGTGTCTCCATCGTACTTAAGGCATGAAAAACTTTCGAAAGCTCAAGATCATGAGTCGGATAATTAATCTCATAATCCTTGAGTTTTCAAGACTCAAAAGCCACTACTCGTCCTCCTACATCAACACACCTCCAAATCTTGCCAAATAAACATATGTGCATATGAAGAACTCACCCCGAGGATTTGGTACAACAAGAATAGGTGCCTTGTTGTGAGGCATTCCTTGAGTGTCTTCAAGGCCTCGCTCACATCTTCCCGACCATACAAACCTCTTCCCTTTCCACTGAAGGGAAGTAGTGGGGTGCACAACCCGAGAGAAGTCCCAACAAATATACTGTAATATCCTACTAAAACCAAGAAGCCGCACACCTCTATCATACTAGTGGGTTCTAGAAAATCCATAATAGCTATAATATTAGAAGGATCACCTATGATACCTTCTCCATAAATGATGTGTCCCAAATAATGTACCTTTTTCTAAAAGAACACACACTTCTCCAAGTTCCCATAAAGATGCTACTCATGAAGACACTGAAGAACCTGGCGAAGGTGCTCCTCATGCTCCTCACACGTAAGTGAGTCAATAAAAATGTCATCAAGGAAAATGAGAATGAAGCGATCAAATATTGTACCTAAACACCGCATTCATCAAGTTCATAAACACTGCGGGGGCATTCGTCAAACCAAAAGGCACTATGGTGAACTCGTAGTGGCCATATCTCGTACAAAAGGAGGTCTTATGAATATCTTCCTCTGTGATCCTCAGCTGATGATAACTGAATTAAGATCTATCTTAGAGAAAATGATGCCCCCTTCATCTGATCAAATAAATCATCAATGTGTGGAAGGGGGTAACGATTCTTGATTGTTACCTTGTTCAGCTGGTAGTAATCAATACACAACCACAAAGATCCATCCTTCTTCTTTACAAAATCACTAGTGCACCCCAAGGGGATATACTAGGATGGATCAGGCCTTTCTCTAGAAGGCCCTCAAGCTGCAACTTGAGCTCACAGATCTTAGGAGTAGTCATCCGATACGGTACTCGTGAGATAGGCTCTGCACCTAACCAAATCTATGTGAAAATCTATCTCATGTGGGGGTGGTAACCTGGTAGCTCCCCTAGAAAGACATCTGAAAACTCTCTCAAGATGGGATGATCATCAAGGGATGGTAATCTAGACTCATCCTCTTATATGTCACAAGCCGTAACAGATACATCCGATAACCTTGTCACAAACACCGCTTAAGCTACATAGCATAGATGGTGCGAATAAAAATGGGACTCTTAACCCCTGCTATCGTTACTCAACCCCTAGATCATCTAAACAATAAGTAATATTATGGTAACAATCTACTCTAGCTCTATGTACATGACCAATCCATGCCCAAGATGACTCCATAAGAACCCAGAGGAAGGATGTGAAGATCTGAGGTAGTGGTGAAGGGTCCCAAATCCACTACACACTCCTTTACTAAGGAGTCTATAGAAATTTTGGCTCCAGAAGCCATTTCGACATCCCAACTAAGACTATGCCTAACTTCCAAAGAGCTTTGTAATGCTCTACTAAGGATGGTTCAATAAAAGAGTTAGATGAACTAGAATCAAATAATTTAGAGTGGAAATACCACCAATACTACCTCTTGTCTCTATCATGGTACTCTCAGTGCTCGCCGTGGTGGTTCTCGATCACGCATAGATCCAATGGCTCCATATCATATCTCTAATCGTAGGCTCTAAGATATTTTTCTTACCCTTATTGCTAGGGTTGGTGGTGATCTCTCTAATGATGTCCAAAGAACGCTACGACCATAAATATTTCTTGTTCCTCTCTAATGAGATGCAACTCCAAACCATACTCTAGAAGTCCGAGTTGTGGATCCCGATGATTTAGTTATGGAATGTTGCGGTCTCTACTAGCGAGCTCCTACTAAGCTGCGCTCTGGCGCACTTCTGTGTCCTAATGGAACCTATAAAAGGAGGCCCCATACTCCACCCTCTCTGCAAGCGCCAAACCTCGATTAGTCCGAATGGTGGTCGTGTATCCATCGCTGATGTTGTGGTAGAATGCTGCATGGTGGCCTCGAAATATGACTATGTTAAACCGTGTCGACCACACGAGAGGAGGAACTTACCCCCTTGATCTCGTTATCCCGTATCTATTGGATGTGGCTCCAAACTCTATCCCTAGCCTATTGTGTCTTTCCTCGTGTCTCCTCTGTAATATAGGCCTTCTCCATGGCATCTCGCTAAGGTATGTGGGAAGTGAATGCTCTCTGCACCACCCAAATCCACATTCAGCCCCTAATGAACTTAGTAATTTATACCTTCTCATCTTGCATATAGTTTACATACTAGAGTAGGTCCAAAAATCAACTCTCATACTTAGCTACAGTCATAGATTTCTTACGGAAGTCATGGAACTCATCTATACACCTTTGTTGAATAAACCTCTGAGATAAGTACTTGCTCCTGAACCACTCCTCAAAATATCTCTAGGTAACTATCTCTAACTCAACGTGGAGCTCCTTCTCCTCATTCCTCCACTGACACCAGCTCCATCCCTCAGAAGATGGATCGCAACATGAGCTTTCGTGTTACTAGTACAAGGGCGAGCTTGAAGCATTTGCTCAAGCTCACCAACCGTGCTTTGCCTCGAAATCCACATGTATCTCCGAATAGTGAGATGGCCATAGTTTTAGGATCTACCTAATATGGTTTACAGACTATTGACTAGTGACCCCTAGGCCACTTTGCATGCTCACCCCTAGGTCTAGGGCTCTAAGACCTATTCGTTTATCCTAAAATCTTGTCTCCTTGTCCCCTTTGTAGTCACTCTGCTCCGGTTGACTCCACGTGGGATTTTTCTGTCCTATGCTCCTCACTATGTTAAGGAGATGCACAAGCCTCAATAGATGGATCCCTATCATGTTTGGTTGATAGTCCTCCTAAGGACCCTCAATGTATAAAGCGACATCGACGTCCCAAGCGTCTGTAAAATGGGGGGTAGAATGACCACTATGGCCTACTTTAGAGTTGGTATATCTAGGTCTATGTGAAAGGACCCCTCATCCTATCCGCACCTTCTACACAGACCAAGGTGAGAGTTAGTTCATCATTCTAGGTTTTATTCCATTTTTCTATGTTTACTAAAATATACAATCTTTTAGACAATTTGTTTTCTAGGTTTAGTATTGTGCTAGGTTTAATATTGTACTAGGTTCAATGTTCATGTCTGACATTTTTCTTGTGTGCCCAAGGGTCCAAGCTTTTAATCCATGGCTATGATACCAAGTGTAATGCCGATAAAACTCCCGCACAAGAACCAAGAACAACCTAGGTTTAGTTAGAAAATTATGGAATATTTTTTTGAAAAGCGTGCCCACAAAAGTTGTGAAAACAATTTGTCACACAATAATGTTTCAAAGTCAATTATATTTAATTAATATATTTTTATAATATATATTAAATCCACATTAAAAATTAATGAGTGTAATGAGACCAAGCATGGTTAAATTTCTCAAGTGTTAATTTAATAAATAATTAAATTAGCACTATAGTTAAATATTCCATAATTAAATTTAGAGGGTTAAAGGGGCCAAAATATTTAAATACCCAAGGTATTTAATTCCACAAGGTTTAAATAATTAACAAGGTCCCCATTTTACATGGGATTAGAATAAACATTCCCTTACCCCATAAAGTGACCCCCTTTAAAAGTCAACTCATGTTTTTGGGAATAAAACATTCAAATTAAAAAGATAATTTCCCACTCACCTACTCTCAACATAATTTTTGTAGGAATGAATCTTATTCCTTTAATGGATTCAATTTGGGCCCTTGATGGGGAAAATGAAAATCTAACCCTAAAGCATCATTATGAAAGATTCTTTCTCATTTCATTTGGTTTATTATTCTCTCTTTTGTTTTATAGGTTATGGAGCAAGAAGGGAAGCCATTAGAGGCACTCTTAAGCTTGTGAAAGTGGCCTACAATATCCAATATTTTTCATCTTACTTACAGCCTCTTGTAGAGTTTAAATACATTTGTGTGTTTTATTTAGCATAGTTTTCTTTGATTTTGCCCAAATGAGCTTGTGGGTTTTGCCCTTTTTATTTATATAGTTAGTTTTAATTTATATTTTCATTTGGGTGTAGAAGATGTATATATGTGTGTGTGTGTGTGTGTGTGTGTGTGTGTGTATGTATGTATGTATAAACACACACACACACACATAGATCTGTGTGTGTGTGTGTGTGTGTGTGTGTGTGTGTGTGTGTGTGTGTTAAAGTGGTGTAAATAATTAAAAGCCCAAGGTATTTAATTCCACAAGGTTTAATTAATTAACAAGGTCCCCATTTTACATGGGGTTAGAATAAACATTCCCTTACCCCATAAAGTGACCCCTTTAAATTTCGTGCTTGTTACCTGTCCAAGTTAATGCACCAAACTAAACACAAAAACCCTGAAAAACTCCAATGAAATCGATACCTGATGAAGATGTAGACGAATGAGGAAGCTGATGTAGACAAGACGGGCGCACACGAGCACTTTGCACAATAGCTCCGAGTAACCTGCAAAACACCGATGCTTTGACAGAAAAAGATGGCGTTAGAAGATATTTGGGTGGACTACCCGAGGAGCGGGTCCGGGAAGCGATGAGCTTCCTTGGCGGATGTCAGTCCACGTTTTCAATAAAGAAAAGAAGCATACATGATAAAAGATGTAAATAAAGACTAGATTTTCTGATTGCAGTAATAAAACAGAAATCGAACAATGAGCAGCAAAAGTATGAAAAGCGAGGAACTCTGCGAAATAATGCTGGATTTGTGTTACCTGTGACCTTTTACCTGTCTGCAGTGAAATCGGCGTCGACTGGGTATAATCGGGCGGATCGATGTGATCGGGCGTCGATCGGACCGATCGCGGCGCCGATCGATAAGATCGAGTGTCCATGAAGGCGCATCGACCAATCGGGATCGTGCGATGAGATTCGGGGATTGGAAGGTGAATGTAGTCTGCAAGATGTGCCGAAGATGGAGAGACGCTGGAACAGAGTCACTAGATGATAGATGATGGTGTATGATGTTGATATGACGGGCGAGTAGTGTGTGCTCCTCTCAGGGATTGATTAGGACAGGATCTGCCCTAACTGAGACAATTGATGCTAAAAAGATCTCTCTTTCTTGCAACCTGAATCTTTCTCGCTCTCTGTTCGTGCGTAAGTGCTTTCTTTCGCTCGTTCGTCTCTTTTTCGGTCCTTCGAACTGAGCTATGGACCTGCTTTTATAATCGGCGCCGCTCCTATAAAATCGGCGCCGACCAAATGGGTCGGCGCCGATCGCGGAGAAGACTCCCGAGATGGCCAAAATTGATCGATTCGAAAAAGACAAGACTTATCCCGACCACGGGAAATATCCCGCTTAGGGAAGATTAAAAATGGATGTGATACATGGGTAGAATAAATTTAAAGATAAGTGATTAAGATGCATGGGAAGAAGCGTAATTAAATATTTAATTATTTAATTACTCATGGGTAAGATGTGATGTGATGAATTAAATTTAGAGTAAGTGATTAAATCACAAATTGGATAATATCCCAAGGGGATAGTTGGTGACGTGAACGTGCCCCAGGTTACCTAAAACGAATGTGAGGGACACTAAATTGAGAAACCAATTTTAGGTGTCTACATTTTGCCCCTTTTTGTCAAGTAACTTGCGATAAGCAAGGTTATGAGACAAAAACAAGGAGATGGAAGAAGAGAAGAACTTGTGGTGATGTGATCCCCCTCAAACTAGGGATGGGATGGATGATAGAACAGACGATCCCGAGTTTGAAAGAGGTAGATGGAAAATGCAGGATGCCCCAGTCGGATAGCTGGAGTAGAACTGACCATTGAGGACGCATAAAAATAAACACAAGGGCAGCAACCGAAGGTACTCACATTGGTAGGGAAAACTAGCCGGTCTCCTCGTGAGACGACGTTAGTTCCTACAGACCCATGAGTGTAAGGAGAACTGCAAAATAGTCAGCATCTAAAGAGAGACACATTGGTAGGGAGAACTAGACGGTCGATAAATCAGACGACGTTAGTGCCTACAGACCCGTTTAACTCTAAGCTGCCGAAAGATACGAGTGTCCCACGCAAAGGGAACAAACCCGAAATAGACAATGACATCTAAAAGATGTGCCAAAAGGCAAGATTCAGCACACAACAATGATCAGATAGATGAGAAAGCCAAGTATCAACACTATGGCAAACAGACATGAAAAATCGGCGGCGACTAAACTAATCGGCGCCGACCAAATCAAGCGGCGTCGACCCAAAAAATCGGCGCCGACCAATCCAGACGCATATAAATATGCGGACGGAAAACGTAAACGATTAATTTGCAACGTGACGATTGATTCAGACAGAGATAGATTTTTGATTTGAACACAATGGAAGCCTCTGGGAGCGGACAGAAGCGCAGGAGGACACGACCTGGGGTAAGTAGTCACTGTTGAACCCACTTTTCTTAGTTTTTTTTTTTTTTTTTTTTTTTTTTTTGTTTGATTTTCCATGCGTATGGGAGGCCAGGGTCTGGTTTACGCCTGGCCTCTCAGTCGGCGCCGATTGGTATAATCGGCGTCGATTGGTTTGGATCGGCGTCGATTGATATTAATCGGCGCCGACTATAATGAACGACGCCGATTTGACCAAATCGACGCCGATTGAAAGATTTTTAGTATTTCCTTCTAGTCTTGGATGTTATTGTTTTGGAAGATGAGATTTATGAAAATAAGAGACTAATTATGCTTTTGATGTCGTGGATGCAGGCACGAGAGGCTCTTCATATGAGGGATGCCATCCCTGAGCTATTAGAGACGATCCTTCCTGATGTGACCGGCAGACCGGCAAAGATCTAGAGCGAGCCGGGCTCGGGGGTTTTAGATATTACAGACGAGTGCCACGGGATGTGGAGCTCATGCGGGCATTAGTGCGACGGTGGGACAGCCACACGTGCACATTTTGGTTTAGGACGGGTGAGATGACTATCACCCATGAGGATGTATACAGGATCCTCCGACACCGACACGGGGACCCGATTGAGATCACACCCCGAGAGCAGCAGCAGAGGGCCCTGGTGCGATTGTACAGAGACAGATCAGATGACTCGGAGATAGTATCTGGGGCAGTGAGGATAGCCTCACAGTACAGACAGGATAGCCCTCGGAGCAGGCGGATAGCCCTGATTCAGATGGCTATATCTTATTTTGCCTTGCCAGACTCAGGAGGTGGGAGATTCCCATTGCTACTGCTAGACTGCGTGTGCGACATCTTGCAGTACAGACAGATTTTTGCCTTCGCTGATGCCCTGATAGCTCAGATTTACTATGAGCTATGGATGTACACTCACTGGTCGGAGGACAGGGATTGATGTTAGCTTTGTGCTCCATTGCTGGGCGTATGAGCACATAGCAGTGATTAGGCCATCCGGGCTTCCGTGGATGCCAGCAGCAGTGGGGGGTGTGGACTATGGATTTCGGAGATGGCGGGCTGACATGGCCGCAGGAGACACAGGTAGATCAGCTGAGTGGTACTCGGAGCGTTTCAGGACGCTTACACCAGATCAGGTTATCTGGAGACCATATCGGGCATTTCCGATATGGGTTGGTCAGGATGCCCACTTGGTAGCATTGAGACGGAGCCGAGTGGTCAGAGGTCGCAGACCAGATATGTGGGAGCGAGTCCCATTCATGCGGATACTGAGGCAGTTCGGCTTAGTTCAGACAGTGCCGGCCACATACACGCCATATAGGCGGGATGGCAGAGAGACAGATTTGCCGATTTTGATCCCGGCAGACCCACTGAGAGAGGCTCCACCCTCCACGGACAGCGATGATGACGCGGGGGTGGATGAGGGCTATGCAGCGTGGTATGACACAGAGCTTCCACGACATCTCCCGCCCTCGATAGATGCTGATGAGGAGGACATAGCTGCGACACTAGACAGATTAGAGGGAGAGCATGCCACACTGATACAGACACATCAGGTAGCTCTGGAGGAGATCAGGGCCTTGACGGAGGAGAGGGATGCCCTGATTGTGGAGAGAGACACCGCTCGCCAGGAGCGAGATACAGCGATCCAGCAGAGGGACCGCTACTTCCGGCACAGGGAGGCCCTCAGGGCCAAGTACGGAGAGACTGGTGCCACATCAGAGTCTGGGACACAGGGCACGGCTCTAGGAGGGGCACCACCAGCAGCGCCAGCAGCCCCAGCAGCACCTTTACGAGCACCGGGTATGGTGAGCCTGAGCACATACCAGTCTCTCCTGGCTGAGGTGAGATATTATGAGGATGCTCTAGCGCAGCATGCCCCAGATGTGCCTCGGTACGGGGCGAGGAGGAGAGGAGCGACAGCTACAGCGAGCGGAGCCTCAGGCGGAGGGAGCACTGGGAGGGACCGAGGTGGGCCGAGACCTCCAGCAGCAGGTGCTTCGAGCTCGATAGGCGGCGGTCAGGAGGGACAGCCGGGTGCAGAGGAGGGTGGAGGAGATAGTGTCCTCCACGCTTCTGATTTCACCATATAGAGACTTGGTAGATTGTGTATTTGTATAGTGATGTAGCCTCGATTGGAAGGCATTGTATAGATGGCTCGATTGGAAGCCACCCATTTTTTTGTAAAAACACACATGTATATATATAGATTCATCATATTATTGGTCATATGATTGTACTCATGTTTGTAATTTTGATATACATGGATATATGGATATAGAAAAATAGATATGATTAGAGAGATATAGACTGATGGATGATAGAAATAGATGTGATTAGATAGATTGAAATGTGGATAAAATAGATGTGATTGGATAGATATAGACTGATATATGATAGATGTAATGTGATTAGATAGATGGAAATGTGGATAAAATAGATGTGATTGGATAGATATAGACTGATAGATGATGTGATGTAACTTGGATGTACATGTGTTTAAATATTGTGATGGATATATAGACAGATGTGTTTGATATATGGATGAGATATAGATAGATGTAATGTACCTTAGATGTACGTATTTTTCGATATTTTGATGGATAGATAGACAAATGTGTTTGATATATGGATGTAATTGTAATGAGAAATGAATACAGATAGATGTTTTGATAGATAAGATGAACCTAGATAGAAGAGAAATTTTGATTGAATTAACATGTGAAATGCCAATTTGACAGGGTTGCGAGACAAAGAAATGGAGAATACTCCTTACAAGAGCCAAAGATGAAAGCGGAAACAACTGTGACTTAGAAGAGAAGATACTCGGAGAAGAAGAAAATGATAAGTTGGACTCCCAACCGACCATAGATAAAATCCAGAAAGGAAACCAAAAGACCAAGCATACAAGGCCCTATATAAGATTAAAATAAATCTGACACTAACTAGTCGCAAACCAGATCTAGGATAAAAATGGAAAGAAAAGTAAGTATCTTGTCGGAACTTACAAGGGACAGAATACATGTCCATAGTGGGGAAATAGGATTCTCCATATGATCGACAAAAGGTCCCAAATCTCAGCTTCATGATTTTGACAGAAAAGCAAACTGATCAATGCGGGAAGTTTGCTTGATATGGAAAGACTGATCGATGCGGGAAGTCTTTCAGTGATGCTATAAACTGACTGGAAGGCTGATTAATTACAAGAAGCCTTGAATTTTTCTTTGAGAAACAGCCGTCCTTCAAGGGAGCGGTCTGTATTGTGAATTTTAATGATAGCCATCCTTCGAGGGTATGGTCTATTTTCTTTTTGATTCACTTGATAATGTATGGATAGCTGTCCTTCGAGGGATCAGTCTATCTTTTTGGATAGCATCTTTTTTTTTTTTTTTTTTTTTTTTTTTTGGAAACTTTTTGGAAGAAGCTGAGTTTAGACCTAGATAGATCAAATGGAGGGGAAGAGAACATAGAAGAACATGCACTCACGACCCGAGTAGATCCGATGAAGATAAGTACTTGGGACAGATGAAGTGGTGATTAAGGTATTCCTACCATGAGGAGGAACATATCCAAAAGAAACGTGCAATGAGTAGAGCCGCGATACTCATACTTAAGGTAGACGAGGCAATAGGCGGAGAACCACACAATTTCAAATCACCACGAAAGTAGATGACTGGTTATTAGGACGGATGGAAGATCTGAGTTGCGACTAGATTTGTGTAAGATAGATTTTAACAGTAGAAGGGCCGCAAATGCAAGGCATTAAGAGGTTCCGCTTCAGGGATACCATCCATGGAAGATAAACGATAAGCCCCAGACCCATACTTATGAGTGATAATGTAGGGGCCCATCCAGTTGGGAGCAAACTTACCACGTTGACTTCTTTCGAGTGTAGTGACATTTTGATTTTCCTTAAGAACAAGATCACCAATTTTGAAGTCACGATGTTGCAAGTGCTTGTTATAAGCACGTTTGACACGCTCGAGATAAACCTGATGATGATCAAGAGCGTTAAGACGCCGCTCATCTAATAGTTCAAGTTGTGCTAGACGATTTTGACGATAATTCTCATCGGAGATAAATTCTCTGAGAGAAACACGGAGAGATGGGATTTGGACTTCCAAAGGAAGGACAGCCTCAGACCCATAGACGAGAGAGAAGGGAGTAGCACCAGTAGGAGTACGAATGCTAGTCCGATAAGCCCAGAGAGCAAAAGGGATATGTAGATGCCAATCCCTACCAGCTCGACTAGTTACCTTTGCGAGGATATTACGCAAAGTTTTATTGGAAGCTTCGGCCTGACCATTAGCTTGAGGGTAGTATGGAGAAGAAAAACTGAGCTTGATATTGAAAGCATTGCAGAGATTCTGCAAATCAGCGTTTTTGAAAGACTTACCATTATCTGTGATTAGCTTGTGTGGAACGCCAAAGCGACAAATGATGTGTTGATAGACAAAATCAACTATGGGTTTAGCCTTTGTTGAAGAAAGGGGGATAGCTTCTACCCACTTAGTAAAGTACTCAGTGGCGGTAATGATAGAATGATGACGCTGTGAAGAACGAGGATTGATGAGACCAATAAGATCAAGACCCCACTGCGAAAAAGGCCACAAATCCGCCGCAGGTTGCAAAGCCTGACTAGGGATGTGCGTGAGATTGGAATGTTGCTGACACTTGACACACTTCTTGGTGTATTCACAACAATCTCGATTAAGAGAAGGCCAATAATAACCCAAACGTAAGATGCGCTTGGCTACAGCTAAGCCACTAAAATGTCCACCACAAATACCGTCATGGACCTCCTGAATAGCTTTAGATGATTCATGGGTTTTGAGGCATCGAAGCAAAATACCATCAAAGCCGCGCTTGTAAAGAATCCCGCCTAGGATAGTATAGCGGTTGGCGCGTTGGACAAAAGACCTTCTACCATTGGGAGACAAATCTGGAGGAAGGACCGAATGAGATAGATAATCAACTATCTGTTGATACCACTCATCCTGAGTATGGGTTGTGACAGCATTGATTGACGTTAATTGCCCAAGATAAGATGGTTGATCTAATCGTTGCACAGCCACATAAAGACGCGAGTCTTCGGTAAAAGGCGGGATAAGGGAGGCTAAAGAAGCCATGGTATCCGCGAATCGATTTGCAGTACGCGGAATGGCTTGGATAGTGAACTTGTCGAAAGATTGGAGTTGGGCAAGAACGATGTCGCGATATTTTTGAAGGATATCATTCTTGCATTGATAGACACCCGTGACTTGGTTAACGATGAGTTCAGAATCACCAAAGATGTCAATATGACGAGCGCCGAGATTAATGGCATTTTGAAGACCTAAGACAAGAGCTTCGTACTCAGCCATATTATTGGTGCACTCAAAGTTTAATTTGTGTGCGACTGGGATAGGCATACCCCAAGGAGGAATCATCACGAAACCCGCACCTCCCCCTTGCTGGCATTTGGATCCATCAAAGAAGAGTTTTACTTTAAATGGAGATAGACCAAAATCAATTTGTTGGATAAATTCATCGGGGAATTGAGCAAGGGGGTCACGAGTGTCCGGAAGAGGAGCATCAGCTAATTGATCTGCAATAACCTGACCCTTGATAGCCTTTTGCGGGATAAACTCGAGGTCAAACTCTGTCATGAGCATAAGCCAACGGGTGATACGATCATTGTGATAAGGCTTTGCATGGATTGTCTTAAGTGGATTGACACTTGTGACAATGTAAGTTTTATGATTAAGGAGATAGTGACGAAGCTTAGAAGTTGCAAAGAAGAGAGCGCAACATAGTTTTTCAGCTTCGGAGTAACGTGTCTCATACTCATGGAGGGTGCGACTGATGTAATAGACAGCTTGTTCTTTACCACAAGTGTCCCGATGCGAGATCATGGCTCCCAGAGCATGGTCAGTCACAGAGATATAAAGATAGAAAGGCTCCCCCTCGCGTGGAGGTGTAAGCACAGGTGGAGAAAGAAGATAAGCTTTGAGATCATCAAAGGCCTTTTGGCAATGCTCATCCCATTCAAAATGAACATTCTTACGGAGAAGATGGTGAAAAGGTTGACAACGGTCCGACAATTGGGAGATAAAAGCGACGCACTGACTGAAGACGTCCTTGGAGACTGCGGAGTTGCTTTAAGTTAGAAGGGGGAGGCATCTCAAGGATGGCTTTTATTTTTGCGGGGTCGACTTCAATGCCCCTGATGGAAATGATAAAACCTAAAAGTTTACCAGTGAGAACGCCAAATACGCATTTAGATGGATTTAGACGAAGACAGAAGCGGATAAGCCTCTCAAAGAGAGGTGCAAGGATGAAAAGATGATCCTGACGGCGTTTGGATTTGCCGAGGAGATCGTCAACATAATCCTCTACAGTTTTGTGTAAGAGGTCATGGAAGATGTATGTCATTGCTCGTTGATAGGTTGCTCCTGCGTTCTTAAGGCCAAAAGGCATGACACGATAGCAAAAGGTCCCCCAAGGAGTTATGAAGGAGGTCTTATGTTGGTCTTCTGGTGCGATGAGGATTTGATTATATCCAGAGAAACCATCCATAAGAGAAAGCATCTCATGACCCGCAGTTAAATCTACGAGTTGGTCGATATTAGGAAGAGGAAAATCATCCTTTGGACAGGCAAGATTAAGATCCCGGAAGTCGGTACAAATTCGAATCTTCCCAGTAGCCTTAGTTACTGGTACTACATTGGACACCCATTGCGGATAATCGATGGGTTGGATGAAGTTAGCCGAGAGCAAGCGTTGTAACTCTTCTTTGACAAGAAGGGCTACTCTAGGGTGCATTTTACGCAATTTTTGCTTGAACTGGTTTGATGTTGGGAAGGGTAACGATATTGTGGACCACAATATCGGGATCGAGCCCTGGCATATCCTCATATGACCAAGCAAAGGCTTGACGATGTTTGGAGAGAAAAGCGGTAAAGTCCCCTAATTCCTGTGGATTAAGGGATTGGCCGACCTTAATGATGCGAGGGTCTTCAGAAGTCCCTATATTAAGGTCGACAGTGGCTTCGTTGAGAAGGGTAGACGTGTCAGAAGGAATAGTCTTGGGGAGATATGAATCCTCTGCCCCTAGATAGGTGAGGACAGAATCATCATCCGCACAGTGGATAGTATTGATAGTAGGAGAGTCGTCTCCAACTATTTCAGGAAAGATTAATGGTATAGAAGCGGACCGATTGTTAGTCTCATAGACTAACGGCCCTAAGGAAATGGTATTGATCAAAAAAAAAAGTTAGGTGGGATGGAAATGTCGTCATCCACATCAAGTGATGCTTCTGATTTAGTGGGAGAAGATGGTTCCTTAGTAGGAAGAGGTTCATCAAGAATAGTGACGGTGGCCTCTGAAAGGGGTTTAAATCCTAACCCAAATTTTTGATGTGGCATGAGAGTAGGAATGGATTTGAGATCATGTATACCTTGTTCATATTTTCCAAGGCCAAAACCTTTCCACGCGCATCGATATAGATAAGTTTTTGCAAACGTGGGATTCTGTAGATAATCAAACCCTGTTAGGTAAGGTTTGGCTCTAGGAGGAGAATCCGGGCGATAATGAGGCGTATCAAGACCACCGTAGATGAAATTGGTCTGTTGATTGGGCAGACCAAAGGTGACGATGCGACCGAGACCTGGTTGATATTCAGGTTGCTTGTCTGGTCTACCATACTCATTAGGTTTGAGATGGGTATCGAAAGAAAAGAGAGGAAGCTCTCCTAGTGAGAAACGCTGCAATGTCTCTTCCAGATTTTGTAAATCCGGTAGTTTGGTTGCAGGTATGGAAGAAGATGAGGCCCCATCTGGAGAAGATGTATTTTCTTTTAAAGGGGCAGACCTAGTGGTCATGTCGCATTGTGCAGAAGGAAAAGGATCTCCTGGATGGGTGTATATTTTGCCCTCATATTGATATTTTAGGCATCGATGGAGGGTGGATGGGACACAATGCATTGCGCGAATCCAGGAGCGTCCGAGGATCATGTTATAGTGGAATTTTCCTTCGACAATATAGAAGAGTTCATGGAGCAGCTTCTTACCTACTCGGATGGGTAAGACCACAGTTCCTAGAGTGACTGCTAGCTGATCGTTAAATGATCGAAGGGCGAAGGGTGGAGGTGACACCACATTCTTTGGTAACTTAAGTTGTTCGAATGTGTGGGAGGAGATGACGTTGAGAGCAGCTCCACTATCGATCATAACACGTTTTAAGGCAGTGTTATTGACTTGGACTGTGATGAAGAGGGGAGCCTCCAAATCCTCTGAAGAAAGATGAGGAATTTCTGAATCCTCAAAAGAAATGGCGGTCGATGGACCATTCAATCCAACAACCAACTCGAAGGGTTGGGGCTCATCGGAATTTACTGCGATGCGACGCAGATTATCGATTAGAGCCTGGCGATGTTGTGGGGAGGATTGGATGAGGTCAAAAAGAGACATTTTGACCGGAGCTTGGGTGAGTTGCTTCATGACACTCTCCTCAACGGATACGGGAACTTGAGTCCGAGGTGCAGCACGAATGGAGACCTTGGGTCGTGGGGCTGATGAGGAAGGAGACACGCCTTCAGGGGCTGCAGAAATGACAACCCGTGGTCTAGATGTTGAAGATGAAGATGGGTTATGATAACGTTGGGTTCTAGTGGCGATATGGATCATGTCAATTTGAGAGGGTGGAAGATCAGGCGGCGTGGAACCACTAGAGGTCTGAATGGATGGTTGAGGTTCGGATGAGGCTAGGGTGACAGGAGGTATTTGTTCCTCCTCCTCCAGCAAAAGGTCACTATCTTCTAGAAGGTTTTTGATAACGGCTTGGAGAGCTTTACATCCCTCAGTATCATGACCCGGAGTACGGTGGTAGGCACAAATCAAATCAGAGTTAAACCAAGCCGGTTTCACTCCTTTCGGGTTATATGGTTTAATCGGAGGAAGGGTTATAGATGAAGATTGGATAAGTTGATGAAGGATTTCGGTGTAAAATCCGGTAGACGAAGATGAGGATGGAGATGATGAGGATGGTTCTTTTACATTAACCGACTGCCTAGGTAAAAGAACTTGCATGTTAGGTTTAACAGTTTTATTAGGGATCCTCTTATTTGTTTGGACATTTGGAGGAGTAGTCTTGGGTGCTTGGGATGGGAGTAAATGAGACATGATTGACTTTGGTGGAGGGGGAGCCCCTAAGATAGATTTTGAGGAGGATGGAGGTGTGACAGATTTTGCGGTCTTTGGAGACAAAGGGGGTTGCTTAGTCGGATTTACGGATGATTTAGATAATGTTGATTTAGGTGAGGGAGAAGTCCTCAAGGTAGGTGTAATAGGAGGAATATAGGGTGCTTTGGTTGTTGGTAACGAAGATGAGGATCTTGATGGAAGAGGTGGCATCTTTTTGGTAGGTAAGTCTACTTTTAGGGGTGTTGATGAAGAAGAAGATGATGACTTTGATGGATGTGTAGAAGAAGACGCCTTCTCAACGGGCAAATCCAATCGTTTATGAGGCGTGGAGAGAGATTTTTGTGGAAGAGCACCAAGGGTCTTGATGGTTCGAAATATGGGTTTTCCCTTTTCAGGGATGGTGACAACTTCCACGGCATAAGGTGACTGTAACCTTTTCGGAGGAAGCAAGTGGGGAGGTACTGATGGTGTAGTGTTAGATTTTGGTTGTCGCGGTTTAGGTTGAGGAATCGAGTGTGCAGGTGTTGGTGTTACTTCTTTTGATTTTTCCTTAATAGGTGAAGTAACACTATTGATGGGAGAAGGGAGTGATGAAGAAGGAGTGCCTTGCGGAGGGAGAACTTCTGATGTAGTAGGAAAAGAGATAGGAAGGGTCAAGATCGAAGACACTTCCGTCGAAGTCGGCACAATTATGGGTACATTCACCAAAGGCATAGTTGCGGCGGGAATGGGAGCAACGGAAGTAGATGTGTCCGTAGTGGAAACTCGGAGGGATGTGATTGCCTCGAGCATTGAAAGAATGTCTGATGATGAGACAGATGAGGATGACACTGTCTCGGGTATGGATGGGAGATCGGACAAAGGAGCGGAGAGAGATGACTCCGTGCTTAGCAATGTAGGAATATTCAAAGGTGGGTTATCTGAAGATGGAGGAATTCCAGTGATTGGTGAAGTGGAAGAAGGTTCTGATTCGATTGCTGCGTTTGTAGATGACGTGGTTTCAGAAGCGGATTCTTGAGTAGAAATGAAGTTGATAGTGTGGGTGTTTGGTTTTTGAGATTCCGAAGAATTATGATTTGGGGCATGATTGGGGAAGGGTTGTTTGAAAACGTCCAGTGCTTGATTTGGGGGAGCATTTGGGTTATCTAGAATAAGCTCGCCTTTATCAATGAATTTTTGGACAAGATTTTTGAAAGTCTGACATCGTTCGATGTCATGACCTTTGGTTCTGTGATAATGGCAGAAATCATTTTCCCTATACCAGAAAGGACGTTCTCGACTTTCATCAATATCCCTAATGGGTGGAAGTTCGATCATGCGAACTTCCAACATTTTTTCTAAGATAGAGGCATATGATTCCCCCAAGGGAGCAAAGGATCGTGATGATGAAGCCCCTTTCCGAGAAGATGAGGAATCTCTTCGTGGTGGTTGATTAGGAGTACTATCGGTTCTTGATGTTTTTAATACGATAGTATTTGTGGACCCTTGATTCTTATCTTTAGAGGGGGAAGAATTTGGTTTGGTGAAGCGAGAAAAATCGGGTTTCGATTTAGAGCGAAGTTTTAACTTCCCTTGTTCAATGGCGCGAGATTCAAGTTTGCGTGCCATCGTAAAGGCCTCTTCGAAGGTGTGAAAAGTTTGGATCCTTAGAGTGGAAGAAATGTGACTAGCACAAGATCGGGTGAACAACTCGATCTGTTGGGATTGAGGAAGGGAGAAAGACAATTGGTTGATTATTCCTCTCCAACGAGCGACAAAGTCTGCAATAGACTCATCGTCGAATTGGCGAATGTTGTAAAGATCTGTAATTGAGATCTTATGGGCAATATTTATTGAAAAGTTTTCAACAAACATCTGAGCCAATTGAGAGAAAGAAAATAAGGAATGTTGGGGATGTTATTGTACCAGTCCAAAGCGGGACCCGCTAGGACATAGGAAAGGTACGGAGCATGAGTTCCTGATCCTGGACGATAAGGTAGCAAGCATGTTTGAATGCTCGCAGATGTTGTTGGGGGTCTTCCCGGCTATGAAATTTTGAGAATTTGGGAAGTTCCCATTGGGGAGGATAAGGCTTAAAAGCCACCGAAGGATGAATGGGTTCATTGCACACCTCTTCAAAGGAATATGAAGGACGAGCTCCTTTGGTGGAGGCTTCCAAGTCTGCAATTTTCTTGAAGAGAATTTGAACCACATCAGATTGAGGAGTAGGCACATTGGTATGTCCTACATAAGGAGCAAGTGATGGATGTTGTTGAGGTGTCAATGGGGGATTGATTTGTTGATTGGTGGGATGGTAAGAGGAATAACCAGGTGTTTTGGGTGACGCCTGGTGAGGTATTTGTTGTGAGGTAGCTTGCGTATAGGCAGGCTGTGAGATAATAAGTGGTTGAGAAAATATAGGTTGGGTGACGGATGGAGCCTGTGATTGGTGGACTCCTATGTTTGTTGATTGAATAGGGACAGATTGAGGAATATGGGTGTTGGTTAGATTGGACATGTTGGGGAACAAGACCTGAAAGGGGCCTTCTACCGCCGAATTTGGTACCAAGGGTGCCGATACTAGGGGATGGGCGAAGGTCACAGTTGCTGGAATATTGGAAGAAAGATTGACCGGAGGACGAGAAGTAGGAACCAATTGACTAGCCGAAGGGGGTTGGCTCATGAAGAGGTACTGACCTTGAGACACAATAGAGGGCATAGATGAATTAACAGCGATATGCGGGTGCACAGACGCACTCGTTATCGCCAAGGCAGAAGACCTCTCAAAGGTAGGTTGAGGAATAGTTGAGGTAACTGCAGTATTAGGAATAGGTAAGGCAATTTGAGAACTAGTCAACATGGTTGGTGGAAGAGAAAAAGGAGGCACAAGAACCTCCCCCTTTTCCGTGGCTCGAGACGGGAGAGAGGATGAAAACTGTTCTACATAGGCCTGGGATGAACCACGAGGATAATCGTACACTTGTTGGATTGGTGGTCCTTGATCAGATATTCGAATGGACTTGTGTACTAGGTAGTCCATGAGGGCTACCGGATTGCGATCAAGGAGAGCCTGAAATTCAGGATCCCCGCGAGGAATAGACTCCAAGTCAGAAGATATTTCTGATGGACTAGGAGAAGCTGGACGTGATGGGATTGTTTTGGCTTGATGGAAAGGATTATACGACCATGAGGGGGAACCCACTAACAGTGGTCCCGAGGAAGATTGGAGGGGTGCCGAAACATCCACGCTGGTGGTGATTTCGGAGGAAGAAGGAACCTGTTGGGCCATTTTCCTAGATTGTGACCGGGTGATAACCGTCATAAGCAAGCAAGAAAGAAGATTGTCCTAGCTAATGCACAAACAATTCAAGCAGCGCAAGTGATTATCTCCTTTAAATTTTGATGCTTTTAAGAAAAGAAAATGTTAGGGAAGGCTTTTTAGAACAGGAACTACTCAGATAGCCAAACTAAGGATGGTTTGGGTAATGTGTGGTAAGGAGTCCCGAAGGCACTTCAGTAAAAGACCGGTACGTGGCTTGATATAGGGGCCTACCCCCGCACTTCACACACCGCTGCGATAAGGGAGTCGGGTGCTTTGCCAATATATACCAAAATCTTCCGTGAATTTATAGCGCGACCCGAGTACCGCGTAGGCTCTTCCTCTTGGATATCACTTCCAAGTAGGCGAGGCCAGGGAAGGAGTTTTGTTTAGATGCTTTATACCTAGTGATTTTGGCTTTGTGTGCAAGGGTGAAAAATAAAAATCAAATAGTGTCACTACCGATTTTGATCAATTCTCCAACCTAATTAAGACTAGATGAAAAAGCATGCAGCAATGACAAAGAAAAGGTTCTTTTTAAGCACTTAAAACGAAATGTTTGATTTCGATGAAGACAAGTCAAACAAGTTCTTTCCCAAATGCGATTAAGTTCTTTTTAAGCACCAAAAAAAACTGAAGTATTTGGATGTGATAGATAACCAACAAAGAAATCCTAAAAAAAAGGAGAAAACACCGAAAAAGAGGAATACCTGTAGGTTTAGCTCTCCAAGGTGTGTGGACTTCAAAAAGCGCGTTGTTGAGCTCTTCCCCTCGAACAATCCCACGAGCAAGCAAGCAAAGTGCTCCGCAAGAAAAGATCAAGCAAACAACAAACAAGATCCGGAAAGATACATCCAGATAATGGTGAAACGAAAAAATTTCTAAAAATAGAAAAATTTCCGAGATAATGATTTACTTTAAAAAGCAAGATTGAAATGATGATGAAGAAATGCTCAAATAGGACTTAGAAATCGTGAAGAAAAGGAACAAAGTTCAAAACTAGAAAAGAAATGAACTTACCAATAAGGGACTTTGGTTGGGTCCCACCGGGCGTGCCAGAATGTAGTTCAAGAATTTCGTGCTTGTTACCTGTCCAAGTTAATGCACCAAACTAAACACAAAAACCCTGAAAAACTCCAATGAAATCGATACCTGATGAAGATGTAGACGAATGAGGAAGCTGATGTAGACAAGACGGGCGCACACGAGCACTTTGCACAATAGCTCCGAGTAACCTGCAAAACACCGATGCTTGACAGAAAAAGATGGCGTTAGAAGATATTTGGGTGGACTGCCCGAGGAGCGGGTCCGGGAAGCGATGAGCTTCCTTGGCGGATGTCAGTCCACGTTTTCAATAAAGAAAAGAAGCATACATGATAAAAGATGTAAATAAAGACTAGATTTTCTGATTGCAGTAATAAAACAGAAACTGAACAGCAGACAGAAAGTACAGAAAACAGGGAACTGCGAAATAATGCTGGATTTGTGTTACCTGTGACCTTTTACCTGTCTGCAGTGAAATCGGCGTCGACTGGGTATAATCGGCGGCGACTGATGTGATCGGCGTCGACCGGGACTGATCGGCGTCGACTGGATAAGATCAGTGTCAACTGAAGGCAGACTGACCAATCAGGGACTGTGCGATGAGATTCGGGGATTGGAAGGTGAATGTAGTCTGCAAGATGTGCCGAAGATGGAGAGACGCTGGAACAGAGTCACTAGATGATAGATGATGGTGTATGATGTTGATATGATACGGGCAGAGTAACGGTGCTCCTCTCAGGGATTGATTAGGACAGGATCTGCCCTAACTGAGACAATTGATGCTAAAAAGATCTCTCTTTCTTGCAACCTGAATCTTTCTCGCTCTCTGTTCGTGCGTAAGTGCTTTCTTTCGCTCGTTCGTCTCTTTTTCGGTCCTTCGAACTGAGCTATGGACCTGCTTTTATAATCGGCGCGCTCTATAAAATCGGCGCCGACCAAATGGGTCGGCGCCGATCGCGGAGAAGACTCGAGATGGCCAAAATTGATCGATTCGAAAAAGACAAGACTTATCCCGACCACGGAAATATCCCGCTTAGGAAGATTAAAAATGGATGTGATACATGGGTAGAATAAATTTGGGGGTAGATAAGTGATTAAGATGCATGGGAAGAAGCGTAATTAAATATTTAATTATTTAATTACTCATGGGTAAGATGTGATGTGATGAATTAAATTTAGAGTAAGTGATTAAATCACAATTGGATAATATCCCAGGGGATAGTTGGTGACGTGAACGTGCCCGGGTTACCTAAAAGCGAATGTGAGGGACACTAAATTGAGAAACCAATTTACAATCTAACCCTAAAGCATCCTTATGAAAGCTTCTTTTCATTTCATATGTAAGTTTAAATATGTATATACCTGTAATTAAGTGTGTGTGTCTATATATGTATGTATGTATGTATGTATACAAGAACGGAGTCGCAAAAGCCTTAGCCGTGCCCTACTACACAAAGATGAGAGATAGATAAATGTGTAGGTTTTAAATGATGTTCCGACCACAAATATATGGGGAGTATATTGGGATGGTGAGGGTGGCGGCACCCCAACCCCCACCCCATTTTAATATATGATTTGGTGGGGTTGGGGTCGCTTGACCCTCCCCACCCCAAATCCTTTAACATTACACAATAAGGCCATGCCCTTTTAGGCGTATACTTTAATATGCAATGCCTTTTGTTTTCAAATATATATTTATTGATAAAAGAAAATTAATCAACACTTATTAATATATATATATATATAGTACATAAAAATAATTAATTTAATATTAATAATATAATACCACTAAATATCACATTAGTATTAATATGTATTAATATTAATAGATTAATAATATTAATACTAGTTAATAAATTTAAAAATTAAAATATTGATATACTCTCCAAAAGTGGTGACAAATCCATTGGTAATGGAAGGAATTAGTGAGTTAAAGTTTGCATGAAATTTTCTATCAAAACAATTTAAATAAATATTGTAAAGAGTGTAAAGTGAGATAGATACCACTTATTTTAACAACTAATAGAAGATTTCCAATGACTTGAAATTTAGGACTTTGTAAAGAGTGTAAAATGAGATAGATTCCACTTATTTTAACAACTAATAAAATATTTCCAATTACTTTCAATTTTGGATTAACCACTAGAATTAGCATTAGACTATTTCATTGATTTAAATGGCAACAATTTTAAGAAGAACTCTTCCATCAACAATACAAGAACAAGTATACATTGTCTAACCTTTATAATACATGTCCTTCAAACAACAAAATGAATGTGTAATATTTCTTAATACATGTTTCCAACATCCTCCCAGAGAGTTTACAACAACATTTCCAAGAGCATGTTTAGAATAAGAACAACCTATTTTCGGTGGGAATAAATAAACTTCAATATAATAAAATAATTCCTTTTACAAATTTTTTTATATACAAAACAACTTGAAATTCAAATATCAAATGCAACAATGAAGGTAACTTTCCTTTCCTACATTACAATTTTCAAACAAAGATAATAAACTTTCTTCCCATTTCACAAAATTGTATTGAATGCAATTTTCCTTCACAAGTTCAATACAATGTCCTCCACTTAAAGTGGGAAATCATACAAGAATATAAACTAAAATTAAAATGCAATATTACAAGTTCCTCCACTCTAAGTGGGAATAACACAAAGAAAGTTTTATTACAAGAAGGATCTTCTTAGGGACTCCACCAAAATCTCCAAGCTTCACAACACCAACAAGATAGCTCCTCCAAGGTTTGTTTGATTCACAACAAAATGGGGGGAGAGGCAACGCTCTCCACCCAACCAAGATATCCAATGAAGAGGAGAAGCCATCCTCTCCATTGGCCCCCAAGCCCCAACCACATTACAATGGGAGATAATTCCAACACATGGAAACAACAAGCTTCCACAACACAAACAAATATTTCACAACCATTTCAACCACATTCAACTCAACAACACAAGAAATAAGAACAATAAAACAACAAAAAAATAAGGCTTAAAATGAAAGCCAAAGGAGCAAGACCTATGGGGAGGCCACTTATACCTCCCAATGGGAATGGGTGCCCACCTTAAAGCCTCCAATGCATATCTCAAATCCCTACATACTCTTTTGCCTCCATCAAGTACCCCTTATACCTCCCATATACTCTTATGCCTCCCTCATAAAAGAAACAAGAAAAAATGCAACCATTCTCTTGTATACGATGGGATAACCAACCCAAACTCCCTCTAAACAAAAATGTAAAATCTTATGCCTCGCTACATGAAATCTCCCCATAATCTCCTCCTACTCCAAACTTATGCAATCTACTCACACCCAATAAGCATTCCAAAGAAACCAATACTCAACACAAGCATATATACAAAAATAAATCATAACATAAGCAAGGTAAAGCTCCTATCTTTCCTTAGTAGAGCTTGTTCCAAGAGTAAAACTCCAAGATCCTTAAAGCTAAGAAAGCATCCACAGGCTCCAAAATACACAAGAACTCCCAACAATCCTCTAAATCTTCCTAAAATGTAAGAACAAAAATAATGAAGTAACCCGTAAACAAGTAAAAGAATTTCAATAAATAGAAAACGGAGAGAGGATTGTGATGTGGCTCCAAGTGAGATGCCACCTCATTTCCTCTCCCCTTCACATCACCTTAGTCAACCTCATATTCCAAAGCACAATTAATAAGTGGTCAAGGAATTACATATTACTTACACACACCATCTAAGCCCACACCCCCTTAAGGACAAAATTAATTACTTGAAAGAAAGTGCAATAAACATTTCACCTTTTTACCTTCCCAAAACACCTAATAGGTCTAATTTTTACCCCCAACCCATAGGTAGGGTTGGCATAACAATTTAAGAGGTGTGGGACAAGTTTGACTTGTCCCACAAGCTTCCAAATTTGGCCTCTAAGGCCAAATTTGAATTTTCATGAAGGGGTAGAGTGTACAACACTCAAGATCCCCAAGAACTCAACTTACAACCCAAAATCCAAGAGAAATCTACTCTAATAAATGCATTCCTTTGGTCACATCTTTAATTAGTTTAGGACAATATTTATTAACTTTAATAAGACACTACAACCCATTAATAATAAAGGGTAAAATACATACATCAAAATCTAATTAATTAAAACAAGTAAATTACATCACTAAAAGAAACACATACTAACATTAACAAAGGGAAACTAAAATAAAAGACAACACATGACCCCTTGGTCACAATTTCCCCCTAACCAAATTCAAACACACACACACAATTACATGTTGCCATGGTGACCCTTGTTGAATTCATCTAGAATTCCAATGTGGTTGGTCTCCAATCCCCCATGTTTGTTGTGAATAATTTTACCTGCAAAACACATAAATACCTCTTTCGGCCTCGTGGCCACATTAAAACATCTATGATAAAATATACAATATAAATCTACAATCATCTATATACAAATCAAATATCATCTAGGAAATTACGATATCATTTACAATTTCTAGCAACATTTCTATCCAATGTTTTATTCATGTCAAAATGATCATAACATTACTTCAATTATCAAAGGTATTCTCAATATGACGAAATATATCACATGTCGAAATATATATATATATATATATATAAATGATCATGTCAACAAAAGATATTAACATCAATATAGAATGTCTCTAATAATCCACATGCATCATATATGAGTCGAAATCAATAATAGTCTAGTATTCTAACATCTAAAGATCCTCGCTAAAACAAAAAGTTGTGATATAACCATAATCAGTAGTCAATAGTATCGAAATCAATAATAAAAAGGTATCGAAGGGAAGTGGGCACTACAAAGATGAATCCATTCAGCCATTAGAGAGGGTTGGAAGCTCTTCTTTGTTTTATTTTTTTGTGTTTAGGAAAGGATCTACCCATTTCCTTTGTGGGTTTTGGTCTCTCTTCTTTATTTGTTCCTAAACAATATTTTTTTGCAGTTAGGGGTATAAGCAATAAATATATACCCATTTGGGTAAAACTTGAAACCCTACATATTTGATAAGTATACATATATATACATATATACACATATATGTATATGCATATATGTTTATATATATAATGTTTATTTAGCTTCATTTGAAGAATAATCAAAATTATTTATTTTTATTTTATTTTATTTTTAAATATAGTGATTATATATATGTATATATATATATATATATATATATATATATATGTATATATATATATATGTATATATGTATATGTATATGTATATATATGTATATATGTATATGTATATGTATATATATATATATATATATATATATATATATATATATATATATATCTATATATATATATATATATATATATATATATATATATATATCATGCATTTGCCAAAGCCATGGATTACCCTAGTCACAAACTGCATTCATAACAAAAAGCTCACAATACTAATAAACAAAGGGCAATAAAGTGAAAATGCCGAACTCTTGTTAAATAAGTGGGGGTTTAGAGTTTTGGGGGGCAAAGTGGCTCCCCTCCTCCCCCAAAACTTATATATATATGAGTTAAATATATATATATAATTTATTCCCTACATGGGATAAACCCGAAAATAAATTTATTTTTTTAAAAACAACATTTGATACATGTAAGTTTAAATATGTATATACCTGTAATTAGGTGTTTGTGTGTGTATATATATATATGTATGTATACAAGAATGGAGTCGCAAAGCCTCACTGTGGCCACTACACGCCTGAGAGATAGATAAATGTTTAGGTTTTAAATGATGTGTGACCACAAATATATGGGGAGTATACAGTTTGGGGGGTGGGGAGGGGTCGGCGACCCAAACCCCCACCTTATTTTAATATAATATGGGGTGGGGGTTTGGGTCGCCGACCCTCCCCACCCCAAATCCTTTAACATTACACAATAAGGCCATGCCCTTTTAGGCATATACTTTAATATGCAATCGCCTTTTGTTTTCAAATATCTATTTATTGATAAAAGAAAATTAATCAAAGACTTATTTATATTTATATATATATATATATATATATATATATATATATTTTGGTACTATTATAATTAATATAAAAATAATTAATTTAATATTAATAATATATTACCACTAAATATCACATTAACATTAATATGTATTAATATTAATAGATTATTAATATTAATACTAGTTAATAAATTTAAAACTTAAAATATTGATATACTCTCCAAAAGTGGTGACAAATCCATTGGTAATAGAAGGAATTAGTGAGTTAAAGTTTGCATGAAATTTTCTTCCAAAACAATTTAAACAAATATTGTAAAGAGTGTCAAATGAGATAGATTCCACTTATTTTAATAACTAATAGAAGATTTCCAATGACTTGAAATTTAGGACTTCGTAAAGAGTGTAAAATGAGATAGATTCCACTTATTTTAACAACTAATAAAAGATTTCCAATTACTTTCAATTTTGGATTAACCACTAGAATTAGCATTAGACTATTTCTTTGATTTAAATGGCAACAATTTTAAGAAGAACTCTTCCATCAACAATACAAGAACAAGTATACATTGTCTAACCTTTATAATACATGTCCTTCAAACAACAAAATGAATGTGTAATATTTCTTAATACATGTTTCCAACATCCTCCCAGAGAGTTTACAACAACATTCCCAAGAGCATGTTTAGAATAAGAACAACCTATTTTCGGTGGGAATAAATAAACTTCAATACAATGAAATAATTCCTTTTTACAACTTTTTTAATATACAAAACAACTTGAAATTCAAAGATCAAATGCAACAACGAAGGTAACTTTCCTTTCCTACATTACAACTTTCAAACAAAGATAATAAAATTTCTTCCCATTTCACAAAACTAACTTTACAACACAAATCAATAGTATATATATATAAATGACCATGTCAACAAAGATATTAACATCAATATAGAATGTCTCTAATAATCCACATGCATCATATATGAGTTGAAATCAATAATAGTCTAGTATCTCTAACATCTAGTATACTTGCCAAAAAAAAGTTGTGATATAACCGTGAATGTAGTCAATAGTATCGAAATCAATAATAAAAAAGGTATCGAAGGGAAGTGGGCACTACAAAGATGAATCCATGCAGGACATTCGAGAGGGTTGGAAGCTCTTCTTTGTTTTATTTTTTTGTGTTTAGGGAAAGGATCTACCCATTTCCTTTGTGGGTTTTGGTCTCTCTTCTTTATTTGTTCCTAAACAATATCTTTTTTTTGCAGGTTAGGGGTATAAGCAATAAATATATACCCATTTGGGTAAAACTTGAAACCCTACATATTTGATAAGTATACATATATATACATATACACACATATATGTATATGCATATATGTTTATATATATAATGTTTATTTAGCTTCATTTTAAGAATACTAAATTTATTTATTTTTATTTTATTTTATTTTTAAATATAATGATTATATATATTCATGCATTTACGAAGCCATGGATTACCCTAGTCTGCAGATCTGCGCTCATAAGAAAACTCACAATACTAATAAATAAAGCGCAATAAACCCGAAATAAACTTATTTTTTTGAAAAACAAGATTTGATACATGTAAGTTTAAATATGTATATACTGTAATTAGGTGTGTGCATCTTTATATATATGTATGTATGTATGTATGTATGTATGTATACAAGAATGGATTCGCAAAAGCCTCGGCGGTGGCCACTACACACCGAGAGATAGATAAATGTGTAGGTTTTAAATGATGTGCCGACCACAAATATATGGGGAGTATACGGCTTTGGGATGGGGAGGTCGGTGACCCCAACCCCACCCCATTTTAATATATGTTGGGTGTGGGGTTGGGGTTGCCGAACCCTCCCCACCCTAAATCCTTTAACATTACACAATAAGAACATGCCCTTTTAGGCATATACTTTAATATGCAAGTTGCCTTTGTGTTTTCAAATATATATTTATTGATAAAAGAAAATTAATCAACACTTATTAATATATATATATATATATATATATATTTGGTACTATTATAATTAATATAAAAATAATTAATTTAATATTAATAATATAATACCACTAAATATCACATTAACATAAATATGTATTAATAGTAATAGATTATTAATATTAATACTAGTTAATAAATTTAAAACTTAAAATATTGATATACTCTCCAAAAGTGGTGACAAATCCATTGGTAATAGAAGGAATTAGTGAGTTAAAGTTTGCATGAAATTTTCTTCCAAAACAATTTAAACAAATATTGTAAAGAGTGTCAAATGAGATAGATTCCACTTATTTTAACAACTAATATAATATTTCCAATGACTTTCAATTTAGGACTTTGTAAAGAGTGTAAAATGAGATAGATTCCACTTATTTTAACAACTAAAAAAATATTTCCAATTACTTTCAATTTTGGATTAACCACTAGAATTAGCTTTAGACTATTTTATTGATTTAAATGGCAACAATTTTAAGAACTCTTCCATCAACAATACAAGAACAAGTATACATAGTCTAACCTTTATAATACATGTCCTTCAAACAACAAAATGAATGTGTAATATTTTCTTAATACATGTTTCCAACATCATCCCTGTGAGAGTTTACAACAACATTCCCAAGAGCATGTTTAGAATAAGAACAACCTATTTTTGGTGGGAATAAATAAACTTCAATACAATGAAATAATTCCTTTTACAACTCCCTTTTTTATATACAAAACAACTTGAAATTCAAAAATCAAATGCAACAATGAAGGAAACTTTCCTTTCCTACATTACAACTTTCAAACAAAGATAATAAACTTTCTTTCCCATTTCACAAAACTAACTTTACAACACAAATCTTTCTTCTTATTTTTCAATATATAATACAACTTTCATAACCAACAATGGAATGCAATTTTCCTTCACAAGTTCAATACAATGTCCTCCACTTAAAGTGGGAAAACATACAAGAATATAAACTAAAAGTAAAATGCAATATTACAAGTTCCTCCACTCTAAGTGGGAAAACCTTCAAGGATATAAACTAAAAGTAAAATGCAATATTACAAGTTCCTCCACTCTAAGTGGGAATAACACAAAGAAAGTTTTGTTACAAGAAGGATCTTCTTAGGGACTCCACCAAAATCTCCAAGCTTCACAACACCAACAAGATAGCTCCTCCAAGGTTTGTTTGATTCACAACAAAATGGGGGGAGAGGAAACGCTCGACACCCAACCAAGATATCAATGAAGAGGAGAAGCCATCCTCTCCATTGGCCCCGAGCCCCAACCAAATTCCAATGGGAGATAACTCCAACACATGAAAACAATAAGACACTACAACCCATTAATAATAAAGGGTAAAATACATACATCAAAATCTAATTAATTAAAACAAGTAAATTACATCATTAAAAGAAACACATAGTAACATTAACAAAGGGGAACTAAAATAATAGACAACACATGACCCCTTGGTCACAATTTCCCCATAACCAAATTCAAACACGTACACACACAATTACATGTTGCCATGGTGACCCCTATTGAATTCATCTAGAATTCAAATGTGGTTAGTCTCCAATCCCCCATGTTTGTTGTGAATAATTTTACTCGCAAAACATTAATACCTCTTTCAGCCTCGTGACCACATTAAAACATATATTATAAAATATGCAATATAAATCTACAATCAGCTATATACGAATCAAATATCATCTAGGAAATTACGATATCATTTACAATTTCTAGCAACATTTCTATCCAATGTTTTATTCATGTCAAAATGATCATAACATTACTTCAATTATCAAAGGTCTACTCAATATGACGGAATATATCACATGCCAAAAATATATATATATATAAATGACCATGTCAACAGTATATTAACATCAATATAGAATGTCTCAAATAATCCATATGCATCATATATGAGTCGAAATCAATAATAGTCCAGTATCTCTAACATCTAGTATCTTGCTAAAACAAAAAGTTGTGATATAACCATAACTGTAGTCAATAGTATCGAAATCAATAATAAAAAAGGTATCGAAGGGAAGTGGGCACTACAAAGATGAATCCATGCAGCCATTAGAGAGGGTTGGAAGCTCTTCTTTGTTTTATTTTTTTGTGTTTAGGAAAGGATCTACCCATTTCCTTTGTGGGTTTTGGTCTCTCTTCTTTATTTGTTCCTAAACAATATTTTTTTGCAGGTTAGGGGTATAAGCAATAAATATATACCCATTTGGGTAAAACTTGAAACCCTACATATTTGATAAGTATACATATATATATACATATATACACATATATGTATATGCATATATGTTTATATATATAATGTTTATTTAGCTTCATTTTAAGAATACTCGAAAATTATTTATTTTTATTTTATTTTATTTTTAAATATAATGATTATATATATATATTCATGCATTTACCGAAGCCATGGATTACCCTAGTCACAGCATGCGTTCACAACAAAAAGCTCACAAGACTTAATAAACAAAGGCAATAAATTGAAAATGCTGAACTCTTGTTAAATAAGCGGGGTTTAGAGTTTTTGGGGGTGCAAAGTGGCTCGCCCTCCTCCCACCCCTCACCCCCACCCTCCCACTGTCCCTCGCCACTTTACACTCAACAAACAAAAACATTTGGGGAGGTCGACACCCCACCCCCATCCCAAAACTATGGGGTGGGGGTGGGGTTAGAGCTCCCACCTCATTTTCCCAATACTACCAAACAATACACAACCTACAAGTTTCATTTAGCATAGGCTTTTATTTCTTTTTTGTTTTTAATATTTATTTTATTAAATTTATAACTATATATGTACACACATTAACATTAATATTTCTATTAATATGCTTAGTATTAATATCAATGTTAATACCTATTAATATTAATCTCATTATCAAAATCAAAGTAGTTATAATAATTTAATTTAATTTTTGAAATAAAAGTAATGGTAAGCTTAGTAAAATTTGTAAAACAATTATATATAGGTAAGTTTAAATATAATGACAAACTAGGTTAAACTAGTAGTGGTTATTTTTTTTCCCTTTCTCTTACTTTGATTAAAGGGTTAATTCAATTTATTTGTTTTTTTGTAAGAGAAAAGATGTTTTACCTAATGTAGGAATCTACCCTTCTCTCATACTTTCAACAATATAAGAAAACAAAACCACTACAATGTAATTTACTACCATAGGTCTATCATGTAATACCACAAGAATAATTATTCCTTTTATTTTAAGATGCAGGTTTCTACCATGTCAAACAAATAAATTATAACAAGGTTCTATTAGTTTTAAAATGGACATAGTACATTTTAAAGACAAGGAATTACTGAATATAAAGCAATTTCATTTTCATTTCATTCCCATTTCTTCATCAAATAATACACAATCCCTTTTAAGGAAGTTAGTTCAACTTAACACCTATTAGTCTCTCTTTCCAACAAGTAATTAAATGATTTTCAAACTTTTTCCTTTATTACTATATCAAATAAGATTACATTTTGATAACAAAGCAACTAAAAACTTTACCTTAAACAAATACAAGTTTACAAGCCTTCCATACACAATGGAGACAACATGATAAATATCTACAAAAGAGTCCATTATTCTTTTCTCCAAATGCACAAGAAGCCTTCATCATCTAAACTCCACCTTCCAAGATGAAACACAACCAAAAATAGGGAGTAGGTAGCACTCTCCACCCAAACATTACTCCAATCGGAAGTGAAGTCTACTTCCTCATTCGCCCCCGAGCCCCAATCAATGAGACAATAGATAATATATTACAACCATGGTAATAAAAGAAAATACTTCTACATTCACTTTCAAGAAACATTCATACAAGAAAATAACAACAAAACATTCATTTTTAAACACAAAAACTTCCCAAAACAATGGCTCTAAAACAATCCAAGTAGAGAAAGGAATAATGGGATACCCTTGTGCCTCCCAAGGGTTTAGATGCCCACCTCAAAAACCTCCAAAACAAAATCAACCCAAAAATATCTTATGTGTAGTGCTCACTTCCCTTCGACACCTTTAGTTATTGATCCATGATACTGCTGACTATATTATGGACATTGTTATAGTTTTGATTTAGTATGATGTTAGATGTTGGATCATGGATTATTGTTGACTTTGATTCATATATGGTGCATGATGACTATTGGAAACTTTTATATATTGATAATGCTATGTTGTTCGACATGGTGTATTTATGGATGTTATTCGAACATGTGATATTGGATATAATAAGTAGACCTAGAAAGTGGAATTAACTTGATGATCATGTAGTTGTTGATAAAATTGCAAATGATATGGTTAGTTTCCTTGATGTTGTTGTGATTCATATATATAGATGATTTTGGGATTATATTTATGCTCATTTAGATGTTCTGATATGGCCACGAGGCCGAAGGAGGTATTTGTGTTTACAGGTTAAAAATATCACAACAAACATTGGGGGATTGGAGACAAACCACATTGGAATTCTAGATGAATTCAACAAGGTCACCATGGAAACTTGTATTTTTATGTGTTGGGTTTTGTTAGGGATTCCCATGGGGGGGAATCACCTTCGAATGTGACCAAAGGGCTTTATGTTTTTCTTTATTTTGTCTTTTGTTAATTTTTTATGTGTTTTATAATTGGCGTATTTTTACTTTTCATTATTTAATTAAATTGTGATTTATAATGTGAGTAATCATGTTGTTAAGTTATTTAATTAAATTATGTCATAATAATGTAATTAATAGAGTTGTTGGTCTTGGTTTAAGTGTTGTAAGAGATGTGTAAGTGATGTGTAAGTTGATTTTAGAGTATGAAACACTCCACCTTCTTGGAAATTCGAATTTGTCCTTGGAGGCTGATTTTGGAGGCTTGTGGGACAAGTTAAACTTGTCCCATACCTTTTAAATTTATTTACCAACCATACCTATGGTTGGAGAGTTGAATTTAGACTTTCATTATGCATCTTTGTAAGTCAAGTTGAATGTTTTAATTTCACTTTCTTACATTTTATTAAATTCAGTCCTTATGGGGTGTGGGCTTGTTTTGGAGTGTGTAAGTAATCTATCATATTATTCACCCACCTATTTATTATGCTTTGGAGAATGAAGTTGACTTTGGTGTTGGAGTTGAGGATGTGTGATGTGGCATCCTACATGGATCCACCTCATCCTCTTCTCTTCCCTCTTCTATATATTCAAATTTACATGCTTGTTTTGCGTTGCTTCACCTTTGGAAGGCTTCATTTTGGGAGAATTATTTTGATGTTTGAGAGCTCTTGCTTTGGAGGGGTTTCAAGATTCTTGAATGCTTATACATGGATGATATTTTGGATTTCTTGCATTGGAATAAACCTCATTGTTTTTAACTTCAAACAACTCAATCATGGAGAGGTAAGAGATTGGATCTTGTTATGCTCTCCTTTCATTTTTACGTTTATGTGAATTGTTGAGTGTGTAAATGTGCTGTTTTATTCGTTAGCAATTTGGTGGGTAGGTGGCATATGAAAGGTTTAGGAGAAGACTATGGGGATTCTTGTGGGGAAACATAAGTGTTATGGGGAGGTATAAGGGTGGAGGTAGTTGGGATTTGGGTTCCACATTGCAAAATAAATATCTTGCATTTCTTTACTTGTTATGGGGTGCCATAAGAGGTTGGGGAGGCATAAGGAAAGGGGAGGAATAAGGGGTACTTGGGGGAGGCATAAGGACATGTCAAGGTTTTAAAATGAAATATTTTGGCAGTTTCTTCTTAGGTGGTAGTACCCATTTCCCCTTGGGAGGCATAAGTAACATCCCCCATAGTTTATTTCTCCTTTGTCTTGTATGAGGAAGCCTGAGTGTTATTTTTTTCCGTTTATCTATGGTTGTAAACTGCAGTTTTGTTTTCGACTATGTTTTAATTGTGAAATTGAAAGTGTGTTGCGAAGCCTATTGGTGTCATGAGTTGAAACACATTTCTTATTACAATGTGGTTGGGGCTGGGGCCAAATGAAGAAGGATGGGTTCTCTTTTTCATTGGATTTCTTGGTTGGGTGGAGAGTGTTGGATTTCCACCGCTTTTGTTTTGATCAAATTGGAGAATGATGGATTTGTATTTTTCTGATCTGGAGCAAGGAAAAAGATGTATTTGACATTCATTATTTAGATTATTCCTCATTGTAACCTTTTCCCATTTGAAGTGGATGACATTGTATATTATTGTGATGGAAAGATGTTTGTATTGGCTATGAAAGTTGTAATTCAAAATGTGAAAGAGATGTACTCTATTTTCTGTTTTTGAATGAATGAGAAGGAAATTGTATTCTATATATTGAAATTGAGGAATAAAAAAAAGTTGTAAAGAAATCATTTTTGAATTAATGGAGGTTGTTATCTTGTTCAAATAATTTGGTGTTCATTGGGAACCTATGTTTGAAATATAGTATGAGATCTCTGTTTGGAAAAATTGAAAAGTAAATACGCATGAAGAAATGTTATATTACTTTGTTCCTTTGAAATGTATGATTTGAAAGTTAGAGCTGTATGTTGGCCTTGAATACTTGGAACTATTCATCAAACACTTGTCCCGAATGACCCTAAACACCTAGAAGGGCTTTAGAACAATATTACAATCTAAGTAAGTTCAAAATGACCCCAAACATACTAAAATACTTAAGAATTTTTCATTAACCTTCACAAAACCGGGCTTAGAAAGTTTCACAATCATTTTCTTTGTAAAATTCGGAGTTTTCAAATTAAAAATAAACCTAATAATTTATACCTTGCAATCAATCCTAACATTCCCCAAGAGAAATCCTCCACGTCCCAGTTCGGATGTTGAAAATAGAAGAATGTCGAATTGAACAATTTTTTTTTATAAACTAAAAAGACTAGTTCACATGTTTAAGCCTACAGAACACTTTCTTAAAATTGACCCTTTAAAGTTTATAAAAATTAAAATTTTAGGTTTCTTGTTGAAAGAGGACTTTGATATCTTTCCAAAAAGTCCTCGTTTTCCAAAAACCAAGTTCCCATTCAAAATTTATGACCTTATGAAGTTTTTATTTTGTTTGGATTCAAAAATAATCTATTTGTCAAAGTTAAATAAATGAAATATTCTTGGGCAGACCCACGAATAAATAATATTCTTTTTCACTTTTTATCCAAAGAGCGCAAAGTCATGAAGTTTCCCACCACTCTACTAACCCGCAAGCCTTCATGTTGTCAAAAAAATGAATGATCTAAGTTCAAAAAGAAAATTGGCAAAATTTCCTAATTTTCTCTGCCTCTCCACGGCCCGTAGCCAATCAAGCGCTACCATGTGGCTTCATGAGGCAATGATGGAGGTGCGAGATAATTTAAAACCCTAGCACTTTCAAAAATAAATTTGGAAAATTTCCTATGCTTACTCCACGGCCCCACATCCCATGCAGCCTAATCATTGACTTGAAATGTGCATTATTGAGGCATTGGCAGAGGTGCGGCTCTTTTTTTGCCTTAGCACTTCAAAAGTCAACGTTTCCCAATTCTCCTTGCTGACCCGCTGATCCGCATCATATGCACATCTTACATGTGGCATCGCAAGGTGTTGGTAGAGGCACGGGTGAATTTTACCTTTTTACCCTTCTAGGCGTTAAAATTATTTTATCCCCACCACCCCACTTTCCCCCTGTTGGTTTAGGAAAGCACCACGTGTCCTTGTAGACTTGTGGGTGCATAGGTGCAATGGTGGCTTTTCACCCAAGAGGAAAATTTCCAAAACTTCTCCCCGCTCCATCAGCCCACATCTGGGAAGATATTTCCTCCCAGCCCCGCTGACCCAAATCCTCCTCCAAGAAAAATTTCTCCCCACGGCCCACAGACCCGCCCCTGGGGAAAATTTTCTCCCCTAGGTCATGGCCCACCTTGGGAAAATTTTCTTTCCAAGGTCCATCGACCCATAAATTTTGAAATACATGGAGTTAGGAGGACTTCTTTATATCACTGGAAAGGTGAGAAAATTTCATACCTAATGGGAAGGTTTGAGAAGGTTTCTAGTGCATTAATATTAAGAAAAATTAGGTTGAATTTATTAAGCACATCGAGAGGGTGGAGAGAGAAATTTCACTCTTAATCTTAATGATTATTCTGTTGAATTTTGGTAAGATTTACATAGGAATAAAAACAAGTACACCGAATATAAGATATATATATTTTTCAATAGAAATCATTTGGGATAATATTATTTGTGTAAGGAGGTTATAAGCAAATTGATCCTATAAGGAAGGAGTCAAATCCTATCTCATTATCACTCATATCTCTCACACATCCCTAGGATATCTCACACACCTCCTAAACTATCTCAACCACACCTATTACTAAGGTGAGATAAACTCACGTACAACTAATACTTCTCAATATGAGAGAGTATTATTACACACATAATAATAATGTTCACAATATTAAAACTCTAATATCCAAATAACCCAAACCACTAACACTTCATGTTCACACTATAAACATGAATTTCGTAACATTCACCCCCTTAGTGTGAACATGGGGAAAACTTATCTTACACTGCAACTTGTCACCTGATGCTGACTCATGATCTGGATGGTTTTACCAATGGTTTACCAACAACCAAAATGGTGGTTTTCAAAGTGGTTTACCACAAACCAAAGAGGTGGTTTTCAAAGTGGTTTACCACAAACCAAAAAATATCATGTTGATTGCAGTTTATTTTCAGCCCTCATCATTTTTCACACTTCAGGAGATTACATAGGAATCTATTACAATTGTGAACAGAATATTACTTCTGTTCTTATTTTCTATCACACAAAACTGGAAAGAAAACACACAACTTAAAAACTTGGCCACCAGTTCAGTTTCGCGGCCTCGTTGATGGTGCTTGACGAGAGGTCGCTGATCAACCTCCTTCCTCCATTGCCTCCAGCCTCCATCTGTATGTCCCTGCTAACTCAATAGAAAGTATAGTCGAGAACGATATGTGCTCCCTTTCATGATACTGAGGAGGGGTTGAGGGGTAGAGCCCCGAAGCTAGGAACAGTTTTCATTTGCATTTTCTCTTTAAAATTGAGTGTCGGATTACACCGAAAATGCACTCATTTGTCCTTTTTTATGGACTCAAATTTAGACTAATAAATTTCAAAACAATACTTATCAATTTGAATGATTCCACACAAAATCTATTCAACGTAATACGAAACAAATCCAAAATTATTTTTCCTAGAATACTAATAGACTTATAAGGAGTGGAATAACACTACCTTAAATCATGATTTTTCCATAATAATGGAAATCAAGCCAAAGACTAATTTGGCATGGACTACTTTTTCTCATGTTTGAATAGAAGGTCGTGTGACAGTTAGATATACATAGAAGATATTGGCGCCATATTTCATGGATGGTAACGTCTCCACGTGGATTGTCAACTGAATATAATGTTCCCAAAAAATCTTTCAACCAGAGAAGGCCATCTGACAGATCCGCGTCTTTGATAGCTTCCTGATATAGCTCTATTGGAAGCCACGTAGAGTTTGGCAGTATGTGTGCTAGATCAGCATGAGTTTTGGAGGATCCACCAAACTTGATGCACTTCCAATGTAACGTTGTAACAGTAGCAGAAACAAACGTGTATGAAGTTCACAACCAATCACCCAGGGATTCTAACAACATTACAAGATCTTCATCTGTAGCAAGCTTCAAAAGAATATAGATCAAGCTATTGATGTGTCATGAGAAAACTGTGCACAATTTTTTTGTTAATATAAGATCAAACAAAGCTATTCACAATGCACCACGTCCACCATAGAAAACAAACAAGATCTGATAAAGGTGTTTGGCAATGGAATATCAAACAGAATACGTGGATGTATATGGAGATACAACCACAAGTTGTAAAAATACTCTTGCATGGTAAATATAGTGTACGCAAAGGATATAGCTGGTACAAGCACTTAAATGAAAGATGACTCAAGGAAAATAATAGTATAGTAGTAAAGAAATTTCAGACTGCGTAGTGATTTTTCAGATCTACTAGAAGACATCGAAACATAGATCACTGTCAAATGTCGGGGAATTTCCGTATATAAATACACACGTCTTCGAACAGAGAGGAGATTTCCGAGTGTACAGATATATGAATGAAACTCATACGAAAGGCTTCAAGACTCTCATCTCATCGTAACAAACTGATCCGATACCGATGTTGAATCGGGTAAGATATTTTAACACTAATTTTTTACCCCGTAAATTTAATAATCATTGTAATGGGAAAACTATGAGCTAAGATTTTTATTTGGACTCTAAACCTTGCTTGTGGAAACTATTGTCAGTAACCTGGTAGCAGAACTTTTAAACAAAAAAATCCCATAATTTTTCGACTAATCCTAGGTTGTTCTTAGATCTCAAATGGGTTGTTTTAGCGGGCGTTAGACTTGGTATCAGAGCATGGGTTCAAAATCTTGGACCCTTGGGCACACTAGAAAACTTGAGACATGAACATTTAAACTTAGTACAATATTAACCTAGCACACTTTTTAAATATAGAGAGAAACTTGTGGGAAATTACATATTTAGTGGACATGGAAAACTAAATAAAACCTAGAATAGTGAACTAACTCTCACCTTTGTCTCATGCGGGAGGTGCAGGACAATATGAGGGGTATTTTCACATAAACCTTGACTTATCACCACTAGATCATGTTGTAGTAGCTATCCTTCCACTAATTTTACAGATAATTTAGGATGTAATGCCACTCTCTACGCTAAGGGACCATAGGAGCACATTTAGTTAGACATGATAGGGTGACATCCATTGATGCTCATGCATCTCCTTAGCATAGCGAGGAGCATAGAGGAGAGAACTCCCATGAATAGTCGGTCAAAGTAGAGTCACCGCAGAGGGGACAGAGACTGTGTTTCAGGATATAGAGATAGGTCTTGGAGCCCTAGGCTTAGAGATGAGTATGGAGAGAGGCCTAGGGGCCATTAGACTATAGCTACGAGATCACATTAGGAGATCCCGAAACTTTGGCCATCACACTATTTGGGTGACTTAGGTGGTTTTCGGTAGAGAGGCTTGGTTGGTGAGCTTGAGCAGATGCTTTAAGCTCTTCCCTTGTTCTAGCAACACGAAAGTTTGTGTTACAATCCATCTACTGAGGAATGGAGTAGGCATATGGTGGAGGACAGAGGAGCGAGAATCTCTAAGTTTATTCTCGAGACAATTACTTGGGAGCTCTTTGAGGAGTGGTTCAAGAGCAGATATTTATCTCAGAGGTTCATACAACAGAGGATTGATGAGTTTCATGACCTCCTGGTAGGCATCTCTTACAGTGGCTGAGTATGAGAGTAGATTTTGGATCTACTCCAGTATGTTGAGTACATGCAGAATGAGTGGTGTGGATCCATAGATTCATTCGGGGCGTGAATCTTGACATTGGAGGTGCAATTTGGATCCACTTTGTCCATAGACTCTAGCCGAGGTGCATTGAGAAGGCCTACATAGCAGAGGAGACTCAAGGAAGGACCTACCAGGATAGAGACCGATTCGAGAGTCACATATAGTAGATGTAAGATAACAGTCGAGGGGGTCAGTACCTCCTTCTCATGGTGGGTAGGGTTCAACATAGTCATACTTTAGACCACAGCAGTAAGTAGCAGTAGTCTCGCCCACCTTATAGACCTCTCCGGAGATTTGATGCACGAGGGTCAGAGTATGGGGCCTCCTCCTAGGGGTCCCACTAGGACACAGTAGCACCTACAGCCCATTCAATAGGAGCTCACCAAAGCAGAGACCTCGGCAGTCCACATCTAGGTCATTGGGATCCATAGCATAGTCCTCTAGAGTACCAACTGGAGCTACTACTCAGTGGGAGAGGATCAGGTGGTTGTTTTTGGTGTGGTGTTACTAGAAATTTTTTTGAGAGACTACCCACAGAACCCTAATAATAACGGTAAGACACAAATCTTAGAGCCTATTATTGGTGACATGAGGTAAAGTCATTGGATCTATGCCGTGATTGAGAACCACCAAGCTAAGCATCAAAGTACAGTGATTGATGCTACAGGTAGCATTGGTGGTATTCCTACCTCCATTTTGTTTGATTTTAGTTCTTCTAATTCTTTTATTACACCATCTTTAGTAAAGTGATGCAAAGCTAGTGGCACTTAGGAAAGGTCATAGTTAGGATGTTGATATTTCTTTTGAAGCCAAGATGTCTATAGACCCCTTAATTAAGGAGTGCGTAGTAGATTTGGGATCTTTCAAAGCACTACCTCGGATCTCCGTATCCTTCCGTTGGGCTCTTATGGTTTCATCTTGGGCATGGACTGGTTTGTCTGTACATAGAGCTAGAGTGGATTATTACCACAAGATCCTATCTTGTACAGATGATCTAGGAGTTCGTGCAATGATATCTGGGGTCGGGAGACCCATTTCTATTCACACCATCTCCACTATGAAGCTTCGGTGGTGTGTACGATGGGGTTGCTGAGATGTATGCGATTATAGTTAGAGACCGATCGGAGGATGGGTCTATTGAACCATCACTAGATGACCATCCCACTTTGAGAGAGTTTCTGATGTCTTTCTAGGGGGAGCTACTAGGGTTACCACCCCCACGTGAGATATATTTTCATATAGATCTGGTTTTAGAAGCGAGCCTATCTCATGAGCACCTTACTAGATGACTACCCCGAGCTTTGCGAGCTCAAGTTATAGCTCGAGGGCCTTCTATGAAGGGCCTAATTCATCCTAGTGTATATCCCCTTAGGGTGCACAGTGTTATTTGTAAATAAGGATAGATCACTTGTGGTTATGTATTAATTACGCACTTTTGAACAAAGTACCAATCAAGAATCGTTATCCCCTTTCGTGCATTGATTATTTTTTTTTGGTCGGATGAAGGGGCCAAAATTTTCTCAAAGATAGATCTTAATTTAGGCTACCACCTGTTGAGGATTTCAGAGGTAGATATTCATAAGACCTCCTTCTATACAAGATATGGGCATTATGAGTTCACAGTGGTACCTTTTGATTTGATGAATGCCCCCACAATGTTTATGAGTTTGATGAATGGGGTATTCAGAACCTTCTTAGACCACTTCATGGTCATCTTCCTCTTTCAGCGACATTCCGATTGAATCATGTACGTGTGAGAAGCAAGAGGGGCACCTTCACCAGGTTCTTTAGTGTCTTTGTGAGTAGCAACTTTATAGGAACTTGGAGAAGTGTGCATTCTTTCAGATAGAGGTGCAGTATCTAGGCCACATCATTTATGGGGAAGGTATCACTGTCAATCCTTCCAAGATTAGAGCTATTATGGATTGGCCAACACCCACTACTGTGACAGAGGTGCGCAACTTCATGGGATTAGTAGGGTATTATAGGAGATTTGTTCAGATTTCTCTTAGATTATGAATCCCATCACTTCCCTTTAGCGGAAAGGGAAGAAGTTTGTTTGGTCAGTCAGATGTGAGAAGGTCTTTAGGACATTATAGGATTACCTAACGGCAGAATCTATTCTTGAAGTGCTAGATCCTCGTGGTGAGTTTTTCGTATGCACAGATGTGTCACCAGCAGGCTTGGAGGTGTGTTGATGCAAGAGGGAAGAGTAGTTACTTTTGAGTCTCGTAAAATCAAATATTATGATCTCAATTATCTGATTCATGATCTTGAGCTTATGGCAATTGTTCACACTTTAGTTTGATGGAGACACTTTCTTCTTGGTTGGATATTCACACTTAGGAAAAATCACTTGAGTCTTTGCCATCTCTTCACATAGCCTAATCTCAATGCTTGCCAATGATGTTCGATGGAGTTGTTTTGTGAGTATGATATGTAGATAGAACATGTGAAAGGGAAGGAGAATGTGGTTGCAGATACTCTCAGTAGATGGAGACATGTGGCTATGGCCACTTTAGTGGGCACAAATTTGTGGAGTAGGATTCTTCAAAGAACTTCCTCTAGGTGAGTGCACCAAGTTGGGGGCAAAAGGGGGTCTTAAGTGGACGCATTTTTCTAAAAAAAAAAACTTCAACTTGTATGAGTTTTTCGAAATAGTTACACTCAAAATTGGAAGATGTTGTAGAAATATGAATCATATCATTTTGAGTCTAGTTTCTAAGCTACTAAATTTTATTGAAAACAGATAAGTTTAAGTGGGTCAAACAACTAAAATACCAACAAATACTCTGCTTTTTTTTTTTTAAAAACCATAAAAGAGTGACTTTTGTGCCCCCACAATTTTTTTGAGCACCATTTAGTTTTGTGAAAACCCTTTAGTAGAAAGATAGCTAGGAGAATCTAGTTTGGGCTCCATTTTTTTTACATTTTTTTAGCGAATATTTTTTTATTCATGATTTTTCTAGTACAAAAATTTTATGTTTTCAAAAATAATGGAGCTCCGACCATGCCCCCCCCTAACTACCTCAAAAAATATCGAAAATTAGGATTTTATTTTTGAATATGTATAGAATTATGCCTAGTTTGGGCTAGTATATTTTATTTTTAATTTAGATCACCCAAAAAAATACACCATGAAAGATAGACATATTTACACTTCAAAAAATAGCTATAAAAAGGCATAGTTAGAAAATAAATAATATGGAAACCTTATTTGCGTCAAAATATTTGAAAAATTATATTTTTAGAAAGAAGAGAATCTCGATCTACATCGTGGTATAATTTTTTTAAAATGGATCGATTGTTTTATTTTGATTTATCATAGAGGAAGTGTCATTTTTACATTTTCTTGTAAGAACTTGTTGTTTGTTGTGTTTGTGCAAGTCCATGCCTCAGGCTTGGGGATGTAAACCAAATCCCAAGCCTTGAGGCATGGCTTGGGAAAAGAGAAAACAAAAAACGCGTACGTGTTATGCTTTTTTATATACCTGTGGCCCCAAAGTCCCTTTCATCTCTTTCATTGGAATTATGCAAACATTTTGGTTTGTCTATAATATTATCTACATCCTTGCATGATTTTTAGTATTTCATTTTGTCCCCTACCCCACTAGTTGAATTTTTCTAATCATGGGTGATAAACATCAAGCTAAGGAAAAGAGGAAAGTCAAGAATAAGACATCGAGAGAAATTAGAAGATAATAGAATGCAAAAACTTGAGCAAGGAAAGGTACATCCGCTATATCAAAAGTAGCTAATTTATTAGAAAATTGGGATGAAATACATAATGAAAATGTAGAGAATAATTATTTTGCAATGAATAATGATATTGAATTTAATGATAATGTTGGTATGGATGAAGAAATTGATATGAATCCAATTGTTGAACCCTTACTTGAGAATCCAAATGTTAACCCCAAAATTTGTATGAAAACACCTGAATGAAGAAAGTAACCTTATAAATGAATCTTCACCTCTAAGACCACCTCCTTCCATTTCGTGAAGAAAACCAATTCACTTAATTGAAATTGATGAAAAAATTACAACACCAATGCCTAATAAAATGTTTGAAATAAATGCGAGAAGAAACGCTAGTGGAATTTGGGATAATTACTTTGAGAATTTGAATGACACACAAATATGTCAATTATTTGTTTCATTGATGAAATTAATTAAGATGAGACCTATAATGAAGACCACAGGGTTACGAAAATATAATGTTTTTGATCAAAATGCATCAATTGTTGAAAATATACATAAAGCATACCAAAGCTGTAGGTGGCAAAAGACACACCAAAGATAGTAATGTTACATGATGTGCACTAACTAATTGTATAGTAAGTGATAAAATAGTTAATAAATGCTTAATTAGAAAAAAAAAAAAAAAGTGCTTTGAAGCTAAACAGAAAAACACTAATGAAAGCAATAGAGAGACGTAAACGTCTTGAGTTAGTCAATAACACTGACTATTGGGCTTTCTCTAGCAGAATTCCACGAAAAGATAAGAATACATCTGATATTCTAAAAGAATTAATTGTAAATTTTTTGAATGAGAACACAAGGGTGTCATTGAATAGAAGAGATACAGTAAAAAGAAGAATAGGTTCTCGTAATTGTGAATGTGTGTAAAAATTTCTTAGATATGACTCAAATAGAATTGTTCTCTAAGTTTAAAAATGAAAATCCACAAATTAACATTAGCCAAAGATTCTTTGAAATGAGAAAACCCTTTTATGTGAAAATCAATCACTCACATACCACTTGTTGTTGCAGGCATCATGTTGAATTTTCAATGCATTATGATGTTTTTTGTCAAATACGTAGTGTTTTGCATACTGACATCATGTTGCAGGAGTGTGGAATAAATGTCCCACAAAAATCTTCAAGGGAATTTATTCCGACAATATTTTGTGAAAAATCAACAAGATAATTTTTTTATAACAAAGCATGTTTGGATGGAACGTGCAATGTATGTGGTGGCTTGCTAAATCTAAAAAGTTGTATCCACAAGGATAGTACATATTCAATAGGAAAAGAATTGGTTGATTTCACCAAATATAAATCGGTGACATATCAATTAAAAGATGGAAAATAATCTAAGAGGTGTGAGCTTGTTACAAAACAATTACCTATATCGGGATATATGGTCATATTCGAGGAAATTTTTATGAGTATGCAAGGCACACACATAGAGATCGATGGTTAGATGAACAATTCAAGTTAAGAAATGACACATTCCCACTTGGTACTATTGTTTCAGTAGTTGAATTCATAGAGAATTACACATTGCAGCCACAAATGGAGGTTTAGTCTCAATATTATAACTCAGTGCAAGTTTTTATTTTTATGCATATAACATTCATGCAATCTCTAAAAACGAGCAAGATCAAAAATATTAAGAGAGTGTCATTTTTACATTAGTGATGATCGGACACATTCTACAAAATATGTACAATGGTGTTTCTAGGTGTTTTATGCAAACTTGAATGAGGGAACATTAGTTTGGATCAACATTACATTTGGTCGGACAACCGCATATCATAATTCAACAATGCACCGATGTATTATTGACTAAGCAGATGCACAAAGAAACAAATGTAAAACATATCTTTATTTTTACCGAGGCAAGGCATGGAAAAGGAGAGGATGATGGTACAATAGCTTGTGTGAAAAGATCACTTGCAAGAGAAGAGTTAAAGTTCAAGGATGGTGCTAAATTTAAAGCTACAAAAAGCATTGTTGATTGGTGTGTCAAGAATATGGGCCATGAATCTCAAGAGAGATTAACAGTTCATTGATATTTTTGGTTGATAGAGCAAAAAAATCTGACAAACTTTGAAGATTATATTATAGTTGTAGGATCAAGTGATATGCACTCATTTCATAGTTCGATGCAAATGTTTGGACTATTTATACTAGGTGCATGACATGTTTTTGTAAATCATGCATTTATTTTTCATGGAATGAATGTGAGTCACAAAGTAGTAGTTGGATGAGTGGACTTGTAGACCTCTAATTCCACTCGACACTCATCAAGTTCCACGAGCATTAAAACTTGCAGGTCTTCGAGATCAAATGACAACATCACTTGAGTTTGACCAAGTCTCGATTTAGTGCAACAAGTTTTATACATATATGCACATGCCATGTTTTAGATTTATAAATTATTAAATGGTCAACTCTTAATGTATTTATAAATTGACTAAACAAGATTTTACTTTGTGATACATAGGGCATGTATTTGTAGTTATTAGGAGGGAACATACTACTTCTTATCTCGTTGTGTAGAGAGGAAAAATCGACTTCCATAGTCATTGATGGTGAAGACCTTTAGTATCCCACTTTGGATCGGTGGTAGTCATTGGAACTTGGATTCGACGATATCCTATCAAAAAATCAAACATTTGGTTTTTTGAAGACTATGAAGTACATCGAAGATACTTCACTATTCACATTTGGTCCTTACAACAAATATTAAATTGATCAAATATTGAGGTTGGCCATCAAACAAAAAAATCACATGGAAGGTTCGTGAATCATATCATGAAGCAATTCTTGCATCATCAAGAATACAATTGCTCCTTGCGGTTCATTGGATTGAATTTGCAAAGGTATATTCTTCATGAAATTAATTTGAATATTTACTTAAATGATTTTTTTAAATTTTGTATGATTTGAAATTCTATCTAATTGATTAGTAGCATGTTTATGTAGGTTAGCGGTAAAAAAAGCTTCCACATTCACATGGTTGGCATTGTCAATAGAGAATTTATTATTCTCGAAGCCAAGTGAAGATAAGAAAAATTAAATATTAGAAAGGAACAACAAACAAAAATTCTCATTTCACCACCTATATTGTAAAAATATCTTATTAAAATTCTCATTTCACCACCTATATTATATGAACCACCTATATTATTCAAGTGATTGGCAATGTACAACTTTAAACCTGACTCATTTTGAATGGAGATGGAGAAAACATGGTGAGAGGATTTTGTAGAGGACCCCAGCATGGAGGTCTCAAATTTGATGTAACATCTCTAGGTTCCACGGAGTCCAATAAATCACCCGTCAAAGATATGGCATGTTTAGGCCTCAAGGCTCTTAAGTGACTACGCCTGAATGAGGTAGCCTGAAAGCACAAGGAGCATAGGGAACCAAAAAGAATCCTCCAATATCATTCACCATGCCACCCCGATGTGTTGGCGTAGTTGGTTCGGTCCCATGAACTTTTGTATGTAAACTACAGCCTCTGGCAACCCTACACCGACTCAAACTGCACTATTTCTTGCATTTATAAACAATAGCACATCGAGAGAACTGAATGGAGACAGATAAAACCATGAGATTATTTTGTAGACGGCACCAACATGGAGGTCTCGGATCTAATGAGACGTCTCTAGGTGCCATGGACTCCAAGAAATCACACATCGAAGGTATGTCATGATTGGGTCTCGGGGCTCTTAAGGGACTACGCCCGAACAGAGTAGCCCGAAATCACAAGGATCATAGGGAACCAAAATTAAGGCTCCACTATCATTCACCCAGCCACCTTGACATGTTGGCATAGTTGGTTCAAAGTGCCACGAGATTCCGTTTGCAAACTGCGGCCATTCTGCAGCCCTACACCGACTCATCGCACTATTTCACACATTTGCAAACAATAGCACAATGAGAGAACCTGGATGGAGACAGTGAAAACCATTAGATAATTTTGTATAGGTCCCCATTTGGATCTATCGGATTTGACAAGACGTCTCTAGGTGCCACGAAATCGAGAAATCACTGTCGAAGATATGACGTGTTTGGGTCTCGTGGCTCTTAAGAGACTACGCCCGAACGAGGTAACCCGAAAGTATGAGGAGCATAAGGAACCAAAAAAACACTACGCATTAGCATTCTCCGTGCCATTTGGACATGGTGGTGTAGTTGGTTCTATCCCACACACTACCGTTTGAGAAATACACCATCTACCAGCCCTACACTAACTTAGACTACACTATTTCTCATGTTTACAAATAATAAGACGGTGAGAGAACCAGATGGAGATGGAAAAAACCATGAGAATATTGTTGTATATATTTTACCCCGGGTAAATATAGACACACAAAGCAAATCGGGTCTCGGAGGTGGAGAAACATGGCGCAGAAGCATGTCGGAGGGGCGGATGAACCCGACATCAAAGACATGTCGGAAGGGTTGGAAAACCCGACACAAAGGAAATCGGGTCTCGGAGGCGGAGAAACATGGCGCAGAAGCATGTCGGAGGGGCGGATGAACCCGACATCAAAGACATGTCGGAAGGGTTGGAAAACCCGACACAAAGGAAATCGGGTCTCGAGGCAGAGAAACATGGCGTAGAAGCATGTCGGAGGGGTGGATAAACCCGACATCAAAGACATGTTGGAAGGGTTGGAAAACCCGACACAAAGGAAATCGGGTCTCGGAGGCGGAAAAACACGTCAAGAAAACACAGATTGAAAGCAAGTTGACCCATCCTCCAAGCCCGATGTAAATGCACAAGGGAACCCCGAACCTGACAGAGGAAAATTCCAACACGAAAATGGACAATGCCATGTTTCGAGGTTGTTGAGTTTCTTACCTACCGCCATGATTTGTTGAAGTTAGGTGCAGTCTTGGAGGTGGTTGGGGAAACTCCGAATTATTCTATTCTCCCTCATTTTCTTCATATAAATGGCCGGAGAGGCTCTTTAAAAAAGGTTGGACAATTTCATTTGCATCCTCCCTTCTCTCCTGCTTGCAAGAGAATTTGTGGAGCTTTCAAACCTCCCATATGGATTGTAATGCCATTTTTTGCCTCTTGGCCACTGCAATGTACTGTATCGACCCTTGAGCAATATATATATGTCTGTGATTGATTCTAAACCCTCTCATGTATTCATTGTTGTCATTTTGATCTCTTATTGCAGTTTGGTTACTGTGCATGGTGTTTGTATTGCATCTATGTGGTCTGTGTTAAATTTGCAAAGTGAGTGTTTAACATTCCTCGGTGCATCACCTCCGTAGTTTAGGTTTTATTTTTATGCATTCTCTACCCTGTCTCCTTGGCAAGTTAGATTAGGTTTTTGGTAAACCCTCTGCATTTTATTCGTGCATCTGAATAGAGGAATAGGAGCTGGCCTTCATCCGGAGAGCTTTTCCGATTTCGCAAGGTCCCACACTTGGGAAAAGCTCCATGTTGTGCAATCGCACTGAGAGTCTCAACCCATCGTGTTGCAGAGTCCCAGGGGTGCTGCGATTCATCACCAACAGTTTTGGCACGCCCGGTGGGACCAAGAGGTCATTCCATCAAAATTTTGAAGGAGTTTTCATGAAATTTGGACTAAGAAATTGCAAGTTTTAAAATTTCAGATTTTGCACCTTCCAGGCTGAACTCGAAATCATTTTTCAAGGGCTTAACTTGCTCAAAACAAGTCAAAATTTCACCAGTTGGTAGATCTGGGGGTAATCTTCAAAAGGGTATCTTTAGTTTTTTTGAGATTTTGATTTTCAAAATTTCATGGTTTTTGGTTTCGGGTTTTCGAGGTCCGAGAACATCAAAGCAGACCCAACAGTCATTTTGGGTTTTGGGGGATGCATTGCATGGTCCTATTCCTAACAACAGTCATTTCGGGTTTTCTGGGGTGTCGGGCATGTCCCAAGTTCTGACACATGGCGATTCGGGTTTTGTGAGTTGCATTGCATGACCTGAGTTCCATCTCGTACCTTTTCGGGATCAATGTTTACAACAAGGCCCGAATTCTGATTGAAGATTGTCTCCTCTAGGTCCTTCAAAGTTTAAATTATATTTTTAATATTGTCAAGTTTGGTGTGTAACTTGACAGATCCAGCCTTTTAGAGGCATATTCAAAAGCACATCTGGCGACTCCATCTGGTAAATAACTCATTCTCTGAGTTGCAGACCCGTTTTCCATCCATTTCCATCCATCTTTCTTTCCACCTCTTTCATTCTTTTCCATTCCATGAAGTTGTGCAATCATGACTTCATTTCCATCATGGAATTCACATTTCCAACAACAAAAGTATATCACACCTCCAACATGTTTTACAAATCCTCCAGATCAGCATGCATACTCATATGAACAGCAGTGCCAAAGTCAGTTTGGAAATGGAGCTTTCCAAGAGCAAGAGTATGCATATAATGAAGACCATCGATGCAAGATGCTGGTATATTGAGAAAATCCAAAAGATGGAAGTAAAGATGGTGCGGATCCCAGGGCTCAAGCACAAATGAAAGCATTTGGAATCGGTTGTGGAGCACCCTGTCCATGGGTGGGACCTTTTCCAAGGCATTACAGCCCTCAAGAGAAGCTGGACTTCATGATTGCAACACTGCCATCGCTTACAAGGTGGATTGAAGGAATAGAGGTATATGAGAGAAGTATTCAACAACCTTGTCAATGGGTAAGCACACCATCTCATACTCTTTCTTTTCCTCCTTCTCAATCTATATCATTGCAGTAGTACCAAGTTTTAAGCCCAGCATACGTTGCCCCAAGTGTGAAATCCATCCCTCCATCCCCTAGTCTTCCACCCCATCTCAATTCTTCTTTCCTTTTCCCTTCCAAACAGTCATCCCCTCCACAAGAGCTAAATGAAATACCCCCTCCTCCAAAGAAACAAGAGGTTTCACCTTGCCTCCACCACCACCAAAAATGTAAAACCGGTTGAGGTACAACCCATCCCTCCCTTGCATTCCCAATTCCATATGGGGAAGAAGAAATTACAAAAATCAGTCATCAAGGACAGCAAGAGGAAGAGCCAAGAAAAGAAGAAGTGATTAAGAGCTTAGTAAGTTTGGCTCTTAAATTTGGAATTGAAAAAATTCCTTTGCTGGTAAAGCCTACAGAAGAGGCTAAGGTTGAACAAATGGTGGTCGGGACTAATTTTTGTCTAGAGGTAGAAGAAGAGAAAAAGGAAGAAGCAGATCAGCAATCAGCTTGCTCAGAATGTAGTGTCCATGTTGACACTCTATTTGAAGGAAATGCTGATCTAATTCAAGTTGCACAATCAGCCATGGAGGAAGAAAGCTCTGAAGGAGATCTTGCAGCCCCAACTTGTCCTCTAGAGCAGCAGACTGAAGAGTTTGACTTGAAAAACTTCATGCTGGAGGAAGAGTTCAATCAAGAGCAAGATTGTCTTCAAACATTGGAGGAAGTTGAGCATTTGCAGCAGGACAACAATGAGATAGTTTATCTATCAGATTTGGAGGACTGTTTTGATGAAGAAGAACCGGTTGAGTTTTCACCATTCTCTCTTTCATCATCCACATTCCAAACACTTGAGCTCTTTGTTATGGAGGAGAACTTTCATTTGCGGCACCGCATCTTATAGTAGCTCGTTGGAACTAAGATTGGAAGATTTTAATCTTTCATGTTCTTCATTGGAGGAAGAGAAAGGACAAAAGAATTCCACCATTTCTTCCACACCACCCATTCAAGAAGGTCTACAAGAAGACTCCATTTTTGGAGTTGAAAATCAGAGCTATGGGCATATCAAACGGACCACACCTTGCCCAATCAGGTATTTGGCTTCATTGGAGCCAAAGGAGAAGTCACAACCAATCATGCTTGCTTCTAAGCATGAGGATGAGCTACAAAGTACCAAGGATCAGCTGCCATACCTCTTCAATCTAAATGCAGAGCAACTAAAAGAGGTATTGGATTTGTTTTCAGTTGACACCTTGATGATTTGGGTAGAAGACCAGCTTCTTGTTGATTTTCCACTCATCCTAACAGCCATGATCAGTGCTAAATCAGTTGCATGGTTGCAACTTTTGAGAAAGGGAAGCTATTTTGCACAACCAGTTGCAGGGTTTGTTTAGCTTACCTTTGTTTCAGATTAGAGTAGAGTAGCTAAGTTTGATTTCAAGTAAAAGAAGTGCTTGTGCACACTGCATGTTCCACTTGGAGCATGTATGATTTTAAGTTTTGTACATAGTTTTTGGTGTTGCTGGTTTTGCTCTGGCACAGTTCATTTCAGTGGTTTTTTGGTGAGGTCAACTCCAGGTTCAATGGGTTTCAAGTGGCTCAGGAGGGGGTTTTCAAAGATATCAGGTTGGTTTCAGGTTATTGCTTATGACTCCATGCCCAATGGATCGCTAAAAGGCCATTGATCTTCTACCTAGCAGGCAGGTAACCCCGTGAGTCACCAAATTGTTGTATATATTTTACCCCGGGTAAATATAGACACACAAAGAAAATCAGGTCTTGGAGCGAGAGAAACATGGCACGAAGCATGTCGAGGGCGATGAACCCGACATCAAAAGACATGTCGTAAGGGTTGGAAAACCCAACACAAAGGAAATCGGGTCTCGGAGGTGGAGAAACATGGCGCAGAAGCATGTCGGAGGGCGGATGAACCCGACATCAAAGATATGTCGAAAGGGTTGGAAAACCGACACAAAGGAAATCGGGTCTCGAGGCGAGAGAAACATGGTGCAGAAGCATGTCGGAGGGGCGAGATGAACCCGACATCAAAGACATGTCGGAAGGGTTGGAAAACCCGACACAAAGGAAATCGGGTCTCGGAGGCAGAAAAACACGTCGGGAAAACACGGATCGAAAGCATGTCGAGCCATCCTCCAAGCCCGATGCAAATGCACAAGGGAACCCCGAACCCGCGGTGGAAAATTCGACACGGAAATGGATAGTCGCCATGTTTTGAGGTTGTTGAGTTTGTTACCTACCGCCATGATTTGTTGAAGTTAGGTGCAGTCTTGGAGGTGGTTGGGGAAACTCCGAATTCTTCTCTTCTCCCTCATTTTCTTCATATAAATGGCCAGGAGAGGCTCTTTAAAAAAGGTTGGACATTTTTGTTTTGCATCCTCCCTTCTCTCCTGCTTGCAAGAGAATTTGTGGAGCTTTCAAACCTCCCATATGGATTGTAATGCCATTTTTTGCCTCTTGGCCACTGCAATGTACTGTATCGACCCTTGAGCAATATATATATGTCTGTGATTGATTCTAAACCCTCTCATGTATTCATTGCTGTCATTTTTGATCTCTTATTGCAGTTTGGTTACCTGTGCATGGTGTTTGTATTGCATCTATGTGGTCTGTGTTAAATTTGCAAAACGAGTGTTTAACATTCCTCGGTGCATCACCTCCGTAGTTTAGGTTTTATTTTTATGCATTCTCTACCCTGTCTCCTTGGCAAGTTAGATTAGGTTTTGGTAAACCCTCTGCATTTTATTCGTGCATCTGAACAGAGGAATAGGAGCCGGCCTTCATCCGGAGAGCTTTTCGATTTCGCAAAGTCCCACACTTGGGCAAAGCTCCATGTTGTGCAATCACACTAAGAGTCTCAACCCTTCGTGTTGCAGAGTCGTGGGGTGATGTAATTCGTCACCAACAAATATTTTATATAGTACCCCAACATAGTTAGATCTCTGATTTAACAAGACGTCTCTAGATGCCACGAGTCCGAGAAATCACCCATCGAAGATATGATGTGTTTAGGTCTCGGGGCTCTTAAGAGACTACGCCCAACGAGGTAGCCCGAAAGCACGGGGAGAGTAAGGAACAAAAAAATCCTCCAATAGCATTTAACTAGCCACCTTGATGTGTTGGCGTATTTGGTTAGGTCCCACGAGCTTCTTTTTTGCAAACTATAGCCTCTAAAGAACCCTACACCGACTTATCCTCGCATTATTTCCCGCGTTTGCAAACAATAACACAGCGAGAGAATTGGATGGAGATGGAGAAAGCCATGAAAATATTTCATAGAGATCCCCAACATCGAGTTCTTGGTTACGACGAGACATCTCTAGGTGCCACGGAGTCCAAGAAATCCCCGTCGAAGATATGGCGTGTTTGGTCCTCGGGGCTCGTAAGGGACTATGCCCAGACGGGGTAGTCACGAAAGCACGGGAGCGTAGGGAACCAAAACGAAGCCTCCAATAGCATTCACCTAGCCACCCTGATGTGTTGGCGTAGTTGGTTATGTCCCACGAGCTTTCATTTGCAAACTACAGCGTCTAACATCCCTACACTATTGAGACTTGCACTATTTCGCGCGTTTGCAAACAATAGCACAATGAGAGAAAGCAGATGGAGACAAAGTGAAAAATGAAAGATAATTTTGTAGAGGGATCTAATTTAAATCTCTCAAATCTAACAATACATCTCTAGGTGCCCACGAGTCTGAGAAATCACCTATCGAAGATATGACGTGTTTGGGTCTCGGGGCTCTTAAGAGACTACGCCGAACAAGGTAGCCGGAAAGCTTGTGGAGCATAGGGAACCAAAAAAATCTGTAGTAGAATTCATCATGGCATTTGGATGTGTTGGAAATTTGGTTCAGTCCCACATGCTACCATTTGCAAAATATAGCATCTAAAGCAGCCCTACATTGACTTAAACTACACTATTTGCGCGTGTTTGCAAAACAATAGGACAGTGAGAGAACTGGATGGATATAGAAAAACTGCAAGAGTCTTTCGTAGATTACCACGACATGGTGCTGTTAGATCTAACGAGACATCTCTAGGTGCCACGAGTTTGAGGAAGCACCCATCAAAGATATGGAGTGTTTGGGCCTCGGGGCTCTTAAGTGACTATGCGGACGAGGTAGCCCAAAAGCACGAGCAAAGTATAGGGAACCAAAACAAATGCTCCACTAGCATTCACCAGCCCACCCTAATGTGTTGGCATAGTTGGTTTGGTCCCACGAGCTTCCGTTTGTAAACTACAGCCTCTGGCAGCCCTACATTGACTTTAACTGCACTATTTCTCATGTTTGCAAATAATAGTACAGTGAGAGAACCAGATGGAGACGGAGAAAACCGTGAGAGGATTTCATAGAGGGATTCAACATAGAGGTCTCGGATATGATGAGACGTCTCTAAGTACCATAGAATCTAAGAAATCACATGTTGAATATAGGTATTGATTTGGCCTCAGGGCTCTTAAGTGACTATGCCCGAACGAGGTAGCCTGAAAGCACAGGGAGTGTAGGGAACCAAAACAAATCCTCCACTAGATTTCACAAGGCCACCATGATGTGTTGGCGTAGGTCGTTCCTGGTCCCATGAGCCTGTTTGCAAACTACAACAGCTGGGATTAATAAAAATAATCAACTTGGCATGTTGTCCTTAAGATTATCCATGATTCTATCGACAACATCACATAGATCTTCCATTCCAGTTAAGTTGTGATCCTTCCACGCTTCCAATTTTTCCTTTTATTTCGCTCGTATCTTCTCTCGAAAGTTCTTCCAGATGTTTTTGGGTAATGAAATTGACTCTTTATGACTTTCAGGAGGCATTTCTTCTTGAATCATAGTGACATCTTCACCTAATTTTTTTTTCTTCACGATGTTCATTGTCATCTAAAGTTGAAGACTGAATATTTATATGGCCTTTAGATTCTTTTTCGGCACAAACAACCTTTTTAATGTCCAAAAAAATTCATGGGCTATTCATTCTTTGTTTGATTGAAGATATTCATTCTTTCAAATGAATAGTTGGAACATTCATGGTCTCGCTTAACAAAACTAAGTTCATATACTACATAGTTGTATCCTATGGAAAAATCATTTAACATTGGTGGTTCCTCCTCCCTGTGCTTTCGAGCTACCCCATCCGAGCGTAGTCGCTTAAGAGCCCTAAGGCCCAAACACGCCATATCTTCGACGGGTGATTTCTCGGACTCCATGGCACCTAGAGATGTCTCATTAGATCAAAGAGCTCCATGTTGGTGATCTCTACGAAAGCCACTCATGGTTTTCTTCTTCTCTATCCGGTTCTCTCTCTATGTTATTGTTTACAAACGTGATAAATAGTTATGTCTCGAGTCGGTGTAGGGCTGCGGTTGTAGTTTACAAATGGAAGCTTGTGGTACCAAACCAACTATGCCAACACATCAGCGTCATCGGGTGAATGCTAGTAGAGAATTAGTTTTGGTTCCCTACACTCCCCATGCTTTTGGGATACCTCGTCCGGGCGTAGTCGCTTAAGAGCCCTGAGGCCCAAACACGCCATATATTTGACGAGTGATTTCTTAGACTCCATGGCACCTAGAGACATCTTGTCAGATCTGATAGCTCCATGTTGAAGCCCTCTAAGAATTCCTCTCGCGGTTTCTCCATCTCCATCTGGTTCTCTTGTTGTCCTATTGTTTGTAAACGCGCAAAATAGTGTAGTCTAAGTCAGTGTAAGGTTGCTAGATGTTGTATTTTGCAAACGATAGCATGGGACCGATCCAACTACACCAACATGTCCAAATGGCACGGTGAATGCTATTGGAGGATTTTTTTGGTTTCTACACTCGATGTGCTTTCGGGCTACCTCATTTGGGCGTAGTTTCTTAAGAGCCATGAGACCCAAACATGTCATATCTTTGACATGTGATGTCGCAGAACTCCATGACACCTAAAGACGTCTCATCAAATGTGAGAGGTCCATGTCGAGGTACTCTACGAAACCCTCTCATGGTTTTTTCCATCTCAATTTGGTTCTCTCCTTTTCTTATTGTTTGCAAACGTGCGAAATAGTGTAGTCTAAGTCAGTGTAAGGCTATTAGATGTTGTATTTTACAAACGGTAGCTTGTGGGACTGAACCAACTATGCCAACACATCAGGGTGGCTAGGTGAATGCTAGTGGAGGATTTTTTTTGGTTCCCTATGCTCCCAGAGTGCTTTGTGGTATCTCGTTTAGGTGTAGTCTTTTAAGAGCCTCAAGGCCCAAACACGCCATATCTTCGACATGTGATTTCTCAAACTCCATGGCACCTAGAGACATCTCATCAGATCCAAGACCTCCAAGTTAGGGCCCTATATAAAATCATCTCGCTATTTTCACCATCTCCATCCAAAGACTCTCGTTGTGCTATTGTTTGCAAATATGTGAAATAGTGCGATCGAGTCGGTGTAGGGCTAGCAGACGTTATAGTTTACAAATGGAAGCTCGTGGGACCAAAAAAACTACACCAAGACATTTGGGTGACTAGGTGAACACATGTGGAGGCTTTGTTTCGGTTCCCTACGCTCCTCGTGCTTTTGGGCTACGCCATTTGGGTGTAGTCTTTTAAGAGCCTTGAGGCCCAAACACCTTATATCTTCGACATGTGATTTCTTGGACTCGTGGCACCTAGAGATGTCTCGTCAGATCCAAAACCTCCATGTTGAATCCCTCTACAAAATAATCTCATGGTTTTCTCCATCTCCATCTGGTTCTCTCGCTGTCCTATTGTTTGCAAATGCACGAAATATTGGAGTCTAAGTTAGTGTAAGGCCGCCATATGCTTTAGTTTGAGAATGGAAGCTCATGGGACTGAACTAACTATGCCAACACATCAAGGTGGCTGGGTGAACACTATTATATGCTTCATTTTGGTTCCCTATGCTCCCCATGCTTTCGGGCTACCTCGTCTACGCGTAGTCGCTTAAGAGCCCTGAGGCCCAAACATGCCATATATTCGACGGTTGATTTCTCGGACTTCGTGGCACCTATAGACATCTCGTTAGATCCAAGACCTCCATGTTGGGGCCCTATACGAAAGCCTCTCGTGGTTTTCTCCATCTCCATCTGGTTCTCTTATTGTGCTATTGTTTGCAAACATGAGAAATAGTGTAGTCTAAGTCAGTGTAAGGCTGCTAGATGTTGTAGTTTGCAAATGGAAGCTCGTGGGACCAAACCAACTATGCCAACACATTAGGGTGGCTAGGTGAATGCTAGTGGAGGATTCATTTTGGTTCCCTATGCTCCTCCTGTGATTTCGGGATACCTCATCCGGCGTAGTCCCTTAATAGCCCTGAGGCCCAAACACGTCATATATTAGACAAGTGATTTCTTAGACTCGTGGCACATAGAGATGTCTCGTAAAATCCAAGACCTCCATGTCGGGCCCTCTACAAAATCCTCTCATGGTTTTCTCCATCTCCATCTAGTTCTCTCTCACTATGCTATTATTTACAAACGCACAAAATAGTGCGATGCAGTCGAGTGTGTAGGGCTACCCCTTAGGGTGTAGTTGCTTAAGATCACTAAATGACTAGATTGGCTTAAGAATGAATTTGATAGGGTATTTGTAAGAACACTTGGGATTTATCAATCACCTAGTAAATATTTCTTGTTTAGTTCTAAATGGGAGTCGGTGGCCTACGGCTTAATGACCTTCCATTCATTGATAATTTATGTTATGATAAACCCATGGATGCTTTCAAAAGCACCTTAAAAGGATAGGGGTAGCCATCAATCCTAGTGAAGGGAGTGATGTGATTTCCAAATAACTTGAAATGCCTACTGATTTAAAGGTAGTAACATAAATTGGACAAGATTAGACAACCAAGAATCATTGATGTCTAAATTTGAATGTCATTACATCTAGAGACATTCTCAAGCATTGAGTAATGTATATGGAGAGACATTCTCAAAATATCAATAGATGAAAGGCATCAAATTGTGATGATTGTTGGGTTTTTAAGACGGGAGAAGACTACAAAGCATATAAGAATGTAGTAAGTGCATGATAAGATAGGAACCAAGATAAAGAGAACATGAGTAAGAAGAAGCACAAGTAAGGTAAATACACATATACACATTGATAAATTGAATGAATAATTACTCGATTAGGTGACTCTTTATATACATACATTATATAAATATTAATTTCCAAATTTTGATGCATATTATACATTGAAAATGCTAGTACATGTACATCACCAATAAATTAAAAAATAATCCATAATGTTTTAAATATTGTCAAGTGCACATCATATTAGATTCATGCAAAATTAATCTCGAAATGTAAGGACTCATACAAAATTATCAAGTTCCAAATAGTATTTTAATGTGCATAATAAATATAAAAATGCCCAAATAGGTCATATACCATCAAGTTCAAATGTCATATAGGCTTACATATAATGTCATGCACATAGGCATAAAAATAATGTGTGATGTAAGACATATATTTCCTACTCGTCAAAATCTATCCCTCTTTTGGCCTTTCTCAAAGAAGGCCCTCCCTTAGGTGAAGATGGAGATCCATTAGATGACTTTGGATTTTCCGATACCATGTTTCGAGTCCTCTTCCACCGAATACTCACCTGTACATGAGCTCCGTAAATGTAATTTTTTTTTTTCAAAACATAATTTATATATGTTTACAACATGTAGTTAAGACCATGCTAGAATAAAAGTACTTACATAAATACACAAACTTACCATAAGTTTTCGATCACGCCGAATTTTCAGCTCATGCTTAGATGAGTCATGGAGGATTCCGTGCCCTCGAAGTCAAAATGGAGGGGGTTAATGTTCCCTACATACACATAAGATTAGAAAATCTAACATCAGAATTAGTGAAAATAGATCTAAGTACATTTATCTACATAATGACAATATTTTAACTAATTTTATCAATATAGAACTATTGTTTTTACCCTACCATGCCCTGTGAATCAAATGAATAGGGCTACACCTCGTCGCAGTAACTCCTACGTACATACACAATGAAGGAAATTATTAACATAATTTAATGATTCTATAATGAAAGACATTACTAATATGTAATACCTCGGTGAGTTCAGTAACTTGATGAAATTTGCAGCGGCAACACCTTTATCTACTTTTCGCAGAGATGGTGGGGTGTCTAGTGAAGTCAACATCTTTATCAAAAATGTATATCGCGTGAATTAGATGGACATACAAGAACATACATATATTAGATTTCAAAAATAATATATATATATACACACACACACACACATGCAAATATATACACACACACACACATGTATGTGAAAATTTTACATAATTAACATTCTAACTTACCTCTCGTGAGTGTGTGTGTATGCATGGTGCTCGCTCTCTCGTGGTCGTGTGTTGGTACCCAAATTTTTTATCCTTTTCAAACCAAGCAAGAATACTGCATTCAACAGGAGCTTAGAGTCAAATAGATCATATATATGTCGTTTTGTAGCCAAGGAGAAATCCGGTTGTGCCTTTGTCACTTGGATTTGTGGAGAGATGGATAACACCTCAAAAGGATGTGATCTTATACTAACTATTTTAGGTTGTGCCCTTCAACCAAAGTAAGAGAACCTATTGTGTAACCTCTCGTTATTTGAAAGGAGATGCAAGTACCTTTCTTTTGCATAAATTTTATAGAGAAGGCCTTGGGGAAAATATGATCAACACACCAAATTTGACTCTCACGAGTTGTCACTTCCAAATTATGGAGATATTCTTACAACAAGGCAAAGGTTACTAAATACATTTGGAAACTCCTGATCTGTCTCGCATACTTTAGTAAAAGCATTCGGTCTAGTGTGGGTATACAGAGCAAAAACAAGGGTAGTATAGGTAGGATTTGGTTGTTGTTACATGAATTTTTGTGGGGAAGATAGGATAGACTTTACTCACCAAATCCTTGAGAACTTATGCAAAATAGAAACATTCAATCAACAAAATGCCACAAAAATTAAATTTTTCCTCAACTAGAATATGTGCTTCAATGGAGGCCTAGATCAAGCACTCTTTCACACAACCTATGGGATTCTGCCATGAAGAATTGAGTCGAGAGGACCTAATAAAGCACCAATATTTAAACCAAGTCACACCCGAGGTACACCTAGAGGCTTACAAAAATCTCTATCAACAAAATGAAAGAAAAGTGATTTTAAACCATTTATCCCACTCCTAGATGAAGGCTCTTCGAGAAATGAAATTGTAGATGCTACTAAACTATCACAAGGACTAAGACCTATGTGATTCGACCCTATTTTGGAACAAGATTGCATAGAAACAAGAAAAAATACTCGTATGCATGCAAAGATTAAATAAATACACTTTACTCAAGATTAACACAAAATAACTCAAAGTTTGATCAAATTGATCAGCAAGGAAAAGTTTCCAGAATAATCTCAAAGCTTGTCAATGGTGTATACACTTGCAACCACCTTGACACGATCAAATTTGACACAAAGAGAGATATACAGGCTTCTCTAGAAGGCTTCTCAAAATGGATGGGCTTTGTCAAGCTTTTTTTGCTAGAAAAAATCAATCCTGATCTTTCCAAAAACTCCCAACCATTTGCATGAAAAATTTGTGCCATTTATAACATTTCCAATAGATTCCCTTCCTTCCAAAATACAATAACTTTAAATGCACCAGTGTTCTCCATGATTCTTTCGTGATTCATAGAATCAGATCTGTAAAAAGTCATCAGATGCTCGAGGGAAAATCTCTTTGATTTCTTCCCACATTCAACTCCTTTCTCGGGAAAAACATGCCTCCATCCATTCTCCAACCACTTCCACCCCATATCAATCAAATCTGACCCCTTGCATGCTCAGGAGAAGAAAAATGGAAAACCAGATCGGGCTTAAGAGTCAGACCGTTTTAATGGTGAAATACGTCTCGGATCTCTCCCACCAAACTCTAGATATCAAAATTAAGTTGCTCCTCGTTTAGTGTGTAGAAAATAGCAAGAAATCATGAAGACTCACACTCCGTGGAGTTTTATAGAAAAAAGGAGGGAAAATCAGATTTAGACAATCGCACTCTTGATCTTTGATTTTGAATGTGGGTCGTCCATGTGGAAGATCTAAAATGGGCTCGGGGCTTCCTTTGACCTTTTTCGACCCTTTTGAGAAAATAGAAAAATCCCCATTTTTATCCACACTCCACTTTTGAAAATGGTCCCGACACGATTCTTAAAGTGGGTCCCAAAGGAAACGCAGAGAAATTCTGCCATTTGACTCTCTTTTGAAAAAAAGGAAAAATTTCAAGTTTTCCCCGCAGCTCCACCCTTTCGCTTCAAGTCGCGAATGTGGGTCATAGAGGAACCCCGGGTCCTTTTATGCCTTTAACACCTTTTCCCTCAAAGGGAAAAATTTTCACTTTACTCCGAAGGCCCACACCTCCGCCATTGATCTGGGAAAACATTGACTATTTCCTTCGGCTTACGACACATTTTTGATATTTTAACCTTTATGAGGCAAAAAGGCAAAAAGTTTAAGTTGCCTCTCGATGGTCTGCTTCCCCACCCCTTATGAATTTTCAAATTGCCATATGTCATAATGGCGCACCTTGAGGTGGCCCCAAAATTTGATACCTTGAATGAGCGTGGGCTCACCATGTGTCCTGCTCTGGAAAAATTTGTTTGAAGGCTTGAAGCTCTGTGGAGGGCACCACGTGTCAAGCTCCAAGGCAGTCTCCTTTTAGCCATTGAAAATTCTAATTAAAATACAAAGTGAGTGGAGTGCCCCACGTGTCCTCATGGCGCTTCTCTTAGATGGTGCCCAAGTTGAAGACCTTGAATGAGTGCGGGCTTACCATGTGTCCATGTTCGCCAAACTGTATCCATTTACATCAAATTTGTCTAAGTCTAGGCCAAGTAGCAGAAGCCTCCACGTGTCATCCCGAAACTACTCCAAGGAAAATCGTAAAAGTAGATCTTCAAATGAGTGCCATTCCTCCATGTGTCCTAGAATTCCCAAAAACCTTTTGAAATTTGTGTAAGTATGGGAAACCCAGTGGAAGTCTCCACATGTCTCTTTCCTACCAACCCTCCACATGTCCTCCCGGTGCTACTTCAAAGCCAAACCAAAAAGTTGATTCTCAAACAAGTGTCGTTCCTCCACGTGGACACATTTTAAAGTTGAGGATTTTTATAGGATTTCCAAAGTATTAATCTGATCTCGCATCCAACCAAGAGGTGCCACGTTTCCCTATCGACTGAATGATGCAAATTTGACTAGGAGAAATGCCCGTCAAACCATAAAACATAGAGAAATGTCCATTCGAGCTAGAAAATGAGGTTTTCTTCAAGGACGAGAGAATTTGAATTATTGCAAGGCTCAAACATGATCCTTAGGGACAAATTAACTCATTTATCCTTGAGTATTTAGGGAAAGGACAACAAATCTTGACTCATGTGAAAATGGAGGAAACGGGAAAATGTGAGTTTTGAAGGAACATAGCACGAGAGACTCAAAATACGTAACTTTTCCAGAGGATCAAAGGAACTATGAGACAAATACGAGACCAGACATGATCTTTGACCTAGGAGAAAATTAAAATGGCAACCTAGACTTTCCGCACACAATACGGGAAGGATCAAATGACAAAGGCCATGAATCAATAAATCTTCAAGGGCACAAATGGGGCGAGACAATTCTGAGCACCAACATTGGCTCGACTTAGGGATGGGCACTCCCTGCGAGTGCCACAAGAAAAATAGTAGACCAAGTGCCAAAATATCCATTGGGCTGCAGATTCATATCACAGAGCAAAGAAATGAAGTCATCTCCAAAAACAAACAAAGAAGCCAAAGACAAATAGGTCACTACAAACCAGACGAGAAAAACACAAAAACTATACACTATTCAAGAGGTGTTTACCCTTATTCGAGAGGAATCAATCCAATAAATGCTTCAGATGCCTTCCATTAACGGGTAGTTTGAGTAATTCACCATCGATATCCTTCAAGAATAAGGTGTGTTCACCAATCTCGATGTCAATAAAGTAAGGTCCCATCCACAATGAATCAAACTTGCCATGCTTTCCCTTATCCTCATGCATGCTATCCCATAATAGCACAAGATCTCCAATATTGAAGGCTCTACAGCTGACCTTCTTGTAAAACAATTTCTTTAGCTTTTTTATGAATTTTATATGCCTCTAGTGAGATGCCCTCCTCTCTTCATTAAGTTCAACAACTGGGTTGATGTGGGCATCATGAGGACTCACTTGTTGATCTTCAAGTTGTTGAATGAATTGATATGAAGATAATTGCATATGCACGGGCAGCAAGGCTTGAGTCCCATATACTAACTCAAATGGAATCTTTCCAGTCACTCTTATGACAATGATCCTATCAGCCCGTGAAAACAAACTTTAGCTGTTCACCCCATTTTCTCTTGTTCAATTCCAAGGTTCTTCCGATAATCTTTATCAAATTCTTATTGCTAGACTCAACTTGTCCATTTTCTTAGGGATTCTAATTAGAGGCATATCTCAAATTGATCCCATATCCTTTACACATTTCCACTAGAGATCTAACCTCAAACTCATGGCATTATCAGCTATGACTTTGACTAGAACTCCAAACCCGCAAATAATATTGTTTAACACAAAATCCATGACAACTTGGTGTGTAGCCTTCTTGGTGGGGATTGCTTCCACCCACTTGGTAAAGTAATCAGTGGCTACAAGAATCCACTTATGGCCAACACTTGAAGGGTTTGAAATCTCACCAATGAAGTCCATTCCCCATTGCTTAAATGGGGCTTCAATTGATACAGAATGCAAAGGTAGGGATCCTGAAGCCTTCAGCCTTCCAGAGAAACGCAGAAACTCTCACATCTTCTGACCAACATGGTTGCATCCTTGAAAAGAGTAGGTCACTAATAACCAGCCCCGAGGATCTTATGTGTGTGACTCTTGTAGCAAAATTCCCCCACAAACTCCTCCATGGAGATCAGCAATCATTTTGGGGGCTTCATCTTCAAGTGATGCATCTTAAGAGGACTCCTCCGGGTTCTTCCACGCCAACCCAAAATTAGTAATGACATATTTCTGGTAAGCCAAATTAAGATATTTTTTCTAGTTCTTATTAAAATGCTCAAGGTAGTTTACCTTTCGACATAGAACATCACATCCTTATACCACTCGAGAACTCATCAATCTTTCAAAAACAACTTCCTTTCTTCCTCAATCTCATTTACCTCAATGGTCTGCAAGTTGCTCTCAACCATGAGCTTAGCTAACTCCAAACCTCTCACCAACTTTGTGGTTTGGATGTCCATATCATACTTTTGCAATTTGTTCACCCATCTAAACGTTTTACTTGAGACTTCCATCTCTCGACAGGATGCCTTTTACCATGGTAAGGGAACTTAAGCAAAAACTTTTGAACTTAAAATATAAGGCTTGAAAACCTTTTTTGATTTGACCAAGGCAAATGCCTACTTTTCCATGATGGTGTATTTCAGTTCTGCTCCTTACAAAGCCTTCGAAAAAAGGAAATGGGCCTCTCAAATTTCTTCATCATCCTTCTATAACAGATAGAAGAAATAGTGTTTTTCAAGTGAAAGAAAATAGTGAAAAGGTTTCTTATAATCCGGGCTGCTAAAACAAGGGCATGCTTCAATTCCTCTTTGATTCCATTGAAATCTTGGATGGCAGCCTCTTCCCATTTGATGATATGATCCTTCTTTAACATGGAAGTGATTGGGATAGTCAACTTAGCAAAGTTTTATATAAACCTTCTAATGAAGTTTATCTTCCCAAAGAAGGATTGAATTCCTTTTTTGGTTCTTGGAATTGGAACTTTGTTGATGGCCTTGACTCTTTCTAGATCAATCATCACTCCTTCCTGTGACACAATGTGACCGAGAAATTTTGCCTTCTGCACTCGAAAATGGCATTTCTTTGGATTGAGTGAGATGCCATATTCCCTACATCTGATCAACATCTTCTCTAAGTGCAGCAAATGGTCACTTCTCCTTCTTGAAAACACTATTACATCATCTTGGTAAATAACAATAAATTCATTGATGTAACCAACAAAAGCAACATCCATTGCTCTCTGAAAAGTGGCTCTAGCATTCATCAGACCGAAGGGCATCCTAACATATACATACGTTCCCCATGGAGTAGTGAAGGTTGTCTTGATCCTTTCTGATTCTTTCACCATGACTTGATTATAACCAGAGAAGCCATCTAAAGTAGAAAGCAACTCGTAACCAACCACCAACTACAAAAGATGTGCTCCATGTTAGGTAAAGTATAGTTGTCCTTCATTGAGGCCTTGTTTATATTTATGAAGTCCACACACAACCCGATGTCACCATTCTTCTTTCTTACTAGCACTAGGTTGTGAACCCAAGAACAATACCTTGTGGGCTAGATAATTCCTCGATCCCTTAGCTTATTCAGCTCCTCTTGCATTTTGAGAGATAACAGAGGATTAATTGTCCTCTACTTCTGCCTGAAGGGTTTTGCACTAGGCTCCAAGGGAATCTCATGCTGGAATAGGTCTTCTCTATATGCTTTGAGCTCAGAATAGGTCCAAGCCATGAAATCTTGGTATTTCTTTAACAACTAGATGTATGAATTCTTTTCATCTTTACTGAGACTGTTGCCCAACCAAATCTTCCTTGGTTTCTCCTTCGTGCCAAGGTCATGCTCCTCAACATCCCTCGAGGCTTCCATATGCCTATTAATAATGCAGTCAACATTATCAAAATTCGATTCAAGAGCAACTAGCCCTCTAGGAATGGTGTTGGTCTTTAGCTGGATGATATCTTTTCCAAATAAGATTTCCTTCCCCTCTATTGTACAGACCATTGGATCCCAATCAATGTTTTGATCAGCAAACTCTCCATCATTTTGTAGGAACCTTCTGACCTAAGCCTCATCATCAAAAACCTACCAATGTTTTATATTGTCAGGGACAGAGGGTCTTGTCACTACCTCCACCTCATATTCACAATAAGGGGATGTTATAGAATTTTCAAATTGAGACCCGAGAACCGCAAGCTTTTCTACCAAGCCATCAACCTCTTGTCATGATGCACAATGTTGAAGGATTCAAACATCTCAATGAAGTCCCAAACTGCATGCTTGTACTATTTTAGTCATTGATTCTTTGTGGCATATAATTTTTTTACTTGCTTGAAAACTAAATCTGAGTCTCCTTTGACAATGATGTCCCTGACACCATACTTCCAAGCAATTCTTAAACCTAACAATAATACCTCATACTCAGCAATGTTGGTAGTACACTCAAAGTTAAGCTTAAAGGAAAAAACAAACATTTCCTGGCTTGGAGAAATTAGGACAGCACCGGCACGATTTCTAAATTTGGAGCAAGCTCCATGAAACAATAGAGTCCAAGGAGAGCCTGCTTTCTCAAGACACTTACACTCCCCAATCTTGTTATTTTTTCCCTCAAAGCAAATCCCAAAAAAATTTCAGGATCAACATTTGTATATAATACTTCATAGGATGCATTGTTGGGATCCTCAATAAGGTGCAAAATTTTCTTCTCCCCATATAACCTAACAAGACTACCCTCAATTGGGATGGTGGCATAAACATTTTCCATTTGGACACTACCACCAAAACTTATAACCCACTTTCTTGACATCAACATACCCCACTTGGCTAGGCAATCAACTATGACAACATCAAGTTTTAAATTTTTACCTGGGTAGGTTGCAAGCTGCACCACCAAACCCTTCACACATCCCACTACTGGCACCTCTCTGGAGTCCATGGTAGTGCACTTCCCATATGTTGTTGTTACTTTAATATTCAACTCATTCATGACCTCTAAAGGCATGACATTGCATGATGCCCCTAAGTCAAACATATAGTTGTGGAGCATCCTATCCTTGATGATCAAAGTGGTGAAGAATGGATCCACATTCAGCTGAGAGTCTACCAAAGATGTCCCCAAATAAACCTCAGGTGGTTCAACTAGCTCTTCTGATGTTGATGGTGTCTCAGACTCTTCAATGGCTAGAGGATTCTCCACAATGTTCACATTTCTCCCTAAGGCAATCCTCTCTTCATTCAATCCCAAGTATTCAAATGCTCTCTTTTTGTGCTCAGGAATCCTAAGCAACTCAATAAATTGGGACAGAGACTTTGATTTGACTTAAAACTTGGGCAATGTCATACGGGACATTCTTGGGCAAGGTAGTATTGGAAGGAAAGCTGATACATTCATTAGGTGGCACAAGATTCTTGATAGCTTGAGCATAAGGAGGGGTATGATTTTTTCTTGGAAATGCAGGGATTTTGGCAGATGGATCTTTCCTAGGAGCCTCTTTAGGAATGTTTAGACAGTAAAGGAGCTTTTGGCTTGGCCCCGAGGCCCACCCTTCGACAACCTTACTTCTTGTGTTATATTCCTTCTCTTGAGCCACAACAACATTCATTAATAATTTCCTATCCTCCTCAGATGGGATTCCTCCATCATACTTTTTTATCATTAAATCCCTTAAATATTCAAAGTCATTATTGGGAAATTAAAAATCTTGTACATTATCTACTTCTAAAGTATGAGAGGGAGGGAGAATATGTACTCTATGAATGCAGTCCCAAAAAGTGGTAGTAGTTCTGGCACTTATCACCTCAGTTGAGGTTGCCCTTTGTTGTGAGCTAGTGGAGCATCCCATCATGCAAACATCATCATCATTATCATCAGCTTCCTCTTCTTCTTGTTGATCTTCTTCACATGGAGCATGGGGCATGAAACATCTATCACACCAATCAATGACTTCTATCTCTTCCACCACAACAAATTTGGTAGCCAAAGGATTAGGTACCATTCTACTTTCTCTACCTTGAGGCTACTTATTCCCAAATCCAATAGCTCTCTTGCCTCTCGTCATCAAATATGCTTGTGTTATCCTTGTGAACACCGCCCAACTCCTTTCTCTGTTCAAAGCTAGCTTATAGGAGATCTCTCGACACCCCCGCCAAATTTTCACCACTTCCTCCAAATTAGCAGCCTTTCTTGTCAGAGTTTTTTTCAAGGGTTAACTAGCTTCACACCTTCCCTCTTAGGAGGTTTTCCTATTTCCTTGATATTATTCTCTATTTGTAGGGCCATAGTGATTGTTTTCTTCAAGTTGGTAGGGTTCTTGTCCCTCAATTAGTAAGACCTTTTTAACAAATGCATCAATATATTTGATCAAACATGACTCATCAAATGGCCTTATCCTAACAGAAATCTCCTCAAGGTCTTATTGAACCTTGTATTGAATTCATGTACTGAATCATTGGGATTCTTCTTGATGTTTTCAAATTCTGATAGAAGAAACCTATAGTTAGTCCTATCACCATATTGTAATCTGAATGCATTTCTCATCTCAACCCAAGAATCAATAGATTTATCTAGCAATGCTTTGTACCAATCCCTTGCATCCTCCTCTAGAGTGTGAACAAACAATTTGATGTATACATCTTCATGCTCAATCTCAAAATCTTCCATCATATTGAGGAAGAGATTTAGATGCTGGTCACCAGTAATAGCATTATTTCCCTGGAACTTTGGAAGTCTTTCCTCACATCTTGAGGCACTGCATTTGGATAACCAGCCATCCCCACAAAATTTATAGGTCCAAAAGTGTTTACAACAAAAGGGGGTTTGGGTTGAGCCATATTGATTTGAGTAGGTGATCCTGGAGGGGTGAAAAATTGATGAGGGGTAGAGGGTCCTTGGAACATAGGAGTGTAGTTTTCAAAATGGAGATCCCCCAAAGGCCTTGCTTCTTGGAAATCCCTATCTACTTCAGAAAAGATAGGTGTAGAATGTGAAGAAAATATTTCAAAATCAAATGAATGTCTCTCTCCAGCTGGAGAATTCAGTTCCACAAAGAGGATACCTGATTCTAAGTCACTTGAATGGTAGTATTCAATGATAGGCCATTCAATTTCATCAATGGAGATCCTTCTTCTTGTCTCGCTGATCTCCAAATTCTCTCCATGATTTTCTTCCTCATGATTTTGCTTTTCCTAGTTCTAGAAACAATGTCCTAGTAGGATCCCTAGCAAAGAAATAACTTTTTCCCTCCATATTTGTAAATATTAGTAACAAATCTGACTTTGACAGAGTTTTAAGACACTAGTACTTTTTAAGAATCGATCAGCTATGATTTTGACTAGAACTCCAAACCCGCAAATAATATTGTTTACCACAAAATGTGACAACTTGGTGTGTAGCCTTCTTGGTGGGGATTGCTTCCACCCACTTGGTAAAGTAGTCAGTGGCTACAAGAATCCACTTATGGCCAACACTTGAAGGGTCTGAAATCTCACCAATGAAGTCCATTCCCCATTGCTTAAATGGGGCTTCAATTGATAGAATGCAAAGGTAGGGATCCTGAAGCCTTCAGCCTTCCCGAGAAACGCAGAAACTCTCACATCTTTTGACCAACATGGTTGCATCCTTGAAAAGAGTAGGCCACTAATAACCAGCCCTTAGGATCTTATGTGTTGTGACTCTTGTAGCAAAATTCCCCCCACAAACTCCTCCATGGAGATCAGCAATTATTTTGGGGGCTTCATCTTCAGTGATGCATCTTAAGAGGACTCCCTCTGGATTCTTCCACGCCAACCCAAAATTAGTAATGACATATTTCTGGTAAGCCAAATTAAGAGATTTTTTCTAGTTCTTATTCAAATGCTCAAGGTAGTTTACCTTTCTAACATAGAACATCACATCCTTATACCACTGAACTCATCAATCTTTCAAAAACAACTACCCTTTCTTCCTCAATCTCATTTACCTCAATGGTCTGCAAGTTGCTCTCATCCATGAGCTTAGCTAACCCCAAACCTCTCACCAACTTTGTGGTTTGGATGTCCATATCATACTTTTGCAATTTGTTCACCCATCTAAATGTTTTACTTGAGACTTCCATCTCTGACAGGATGCCTTTTACCATGGTAAGGGGAACTTAAGCAAAAACTTTTGAACTTAAAATATAAGGCTTGAAAACCTTTTTTGATTTGACCAAGGCAAATGCCTACTTTTCCATGATGGTGTATTTCAGTTCTGCTCCTTACAAAGCCTTACTGAAAAAGGAAATGGGCCTCTCAGCCCCTTCATCATCCTTCTATAACAGGATAGAAGAAATAGTGTTTTCTGAAGTGAAAGAAAATAGCTGAAAAGGTTTCTTATAATCCGGGGCTGCTAAAACAAGGGCATGCTTCAATTCCTCTTTGATTCCATTGAAATCTTGGATAGCAGCCTCTTCCCATTTGATGATATGATCCTTCTTTAACATGGAAGTGATTGGGATAGTCAACTTAGCAAAGTTTTATATAAACCTTATAATGAAGTTTATTTTCCCAAAGAAGGATTGAATTCCTTTTTGGTTCTTGGAATTGGAACTTTGTTGATGGCCTCCACTCTTTCTAGATCAATCATCACTCCTTCCTGTGACACAATGTGACTGAGCAATTTTGCCTTCGCACTCGAAAATGGCATTTCTTTGGATTGAGTGAGATGCTAAATTCCCTACATCATATCAACATCTTTCTAAGTGCAGCAAATGGTCACTTCTCCTTGAAACACTATTACATCATCTTGGTAAATAACAATAAACTCATTGATGTAACCAACAAAAGCAACATCCATTGTTCTTTGAAAAGTGGCTCTAGCATTCATCGACCAAGGGCATCCTAACATATACATATGTTTCCCATGGAGTAGCGAAGGTTGTCTTGATCCTTTCGATTCTTTCACCATGACTCGATTATAACCAGAGAAGCCATCTAAAGTAGAAAGCAACTCGTAACCAATCACCAACTACAAAGATGTGCTCCATGTTAGGTAAAGTATAGTTGTCCTTCATTGAGGCCTTGTTTATATTTATGAAGTCCACACACAACCCGATGTCACCATTCTTCTTTCTTACTAGCACTAGGTTGCTAATCCAAGAATAATACCTTGTGGGTTAGATAATTCCTCGATCCCTTAGCTTATTCAGCTCCTCTTGCATTTTGATAGATAACAGAGGATTAATTTCCCTCTACTTTTTCCGAAGGGTTTCACACTAGGCTCTAAGGGAATCTCATGCTGGAATAGGTCTTATCTATATGCTTTGAGCTCGAATAGTTCCAAGCCATGAAATCTTGGTATCTCTTTAACAACTAGATGTAAGAATTCTTTTCATCTTTACTCGAGATCTGTTTCCCAACCAAATCTTCCTTGGTTTCTCCTTTGTTCCAAGGTCATGCTCCTCAACATCCCTCGAGGCTTCCATATGCCTATTAATAATGCAATCAACATTATCAAAATTCGATTCAAGAGCAACCAGCCCTCTAGGAATGGTGTTGGTCTTTAGTTGGATGATGTCTTTTCCAAATAAGGTTTCCTTTCCTCTATCAGCATGCACTATGGATCCCAATCAATGTTTTGATCAGCAAACTCTCCATCATTTTGTAGGAACCTTCTGACCTGAGCCTCATCATCAAAAACCTACCAATGTTTTATATTGTTAGGGACAGAGGGTCTTGTCACTACCTCCACCTCATATTCACAATAAGGGGATGTTATAGAACTGTCAAATTGAGACCCGAGAACCGCAAGCTTTTCTACCAAGCAATTGAACCTCCGTCATGATGCACAATGTCAAGGATTCAAACATCTCAATGAAGTCCCAAACTGCATGTTTGTACTATTTCAGTCATTGATTCTTTGTGGCATACAGTTTTTTGACTTGCTTGACAACTAAATCTGAGTCTCCTTTGACAATGATGCCCTTGACACCATACTTCCAAGCAATTCTTAAACCTAACAATAATACCTCATACTCAAGAATGTTGGTAGTACTCTCAAAGTTAAGCTTAAAGGAAAAAACAAACATTTCCTAGCTTGGAGAAATTAGGACAGCACCGGCACGATTTCTAAATTTGGAGCAAGCTCCATCAAACAATAGAGTCCAAGGAGAGCCTCGCTTGCTCAAGACACTTACACTCCCCAATCTTGTTATTTTTTCCCTCAAAAATCCCAAAAAAATTTCAGGATAAACATTTGTATATAATACTTCATAGGATGCATTGTTCGGATCCTCAATAAAGTGCAAAATTTTCTTCTCCCCATATAACCTAACAAGACTACCCTCAATTGGGATGGTGGCATAAACATTTTCCATTTGGACACTACCACCAAAACTTATAACCCACTTTCTTGACATCAACATACCCGCTTGGCGGGCAATCAACTATGACAACATCAAGTTTTAAATTTTTACCTAGGTAGGTTGCAAGCTGCACCACCAAACCCTTCACACATCCCACTACGGCACCACTGGAGTCCATGGTAGTGCACTTCCCATATGTTGTTGTTACTTTAATATTCAACTCACTCATGGCCTCTAAAGGCATGACATCGCATGATGCCCCTAATTCAAACATATAGTTGTGGAGGATCCTATCGTTAATGATCAAAGTGTTGAAGAATGGATCCACATTCAGATGAGAGTCTACCAAAGATGTCCCCAAATAAACCTCAGGTGGGTCAACTAGCTCTTATGATGCTGATGGTGTCTCTGACTTTTCAATGGCTAGAGGATTCTCCACAATGTTCACATTTCTCCATAAGGTAGTTCTCTCTTCATTCAATCCCAAGTATTCAAATGCTCTCATTTTGTGCTCAGGAATCCTAAGCAACTCAATAATTGGGACAGAGACTTTGATTTAACTTAAAACTTAGGCAATGTCATACAGGACATTCTTGGGCAAGGTAGTATTGGAAGGAAAGATGATACATTCATTAGGTGGCACAAGATTCTTGATAGCTTGAGCATAAGGAGGGGTATGATTTTTACTTGGAAATGCTGTGATTTTGCAGATGGATCAATCCTAGGAGCCTCTTTAGGAATGTTAGACAAGAAGGGAGCTTTTGGCTTGGCCACGAGGCCCAGCCCCTTCGACAACCTTACTTCTTGTGTTATATTCCTTCTCTTGAGCCACAACAACATTCATTAATAATTTCCTATCCTCCTCAGATGGGATTCCTCCATCATACTTTTTTTTATCATTAAATCCCTTAAATATTCAAAGTCATTATTGGGAAATTCAAAATCTTGTACATTATCTACTTCTAAAGTATGAGAGGGAGGGGGATATGTACTCTATGAATGCAGTCCCAAAAAGTGGCAGCAGTTTTGGCACTTATCACCTCTAGTTGAGGTTGCCCTTTGTTGTGAGTTAGTGGAGCATCCCATCATGCAAACATCATCATCATTATCATTAGCTTCCTCTTCTTCTTGTTGATCTTCTTCACATGGAGCATGGGGCATGAAACATCTATCACACCAATCAATGAATTCTATCTCTTCCACCATAACAACTCTGGTAGCCAAAGGATCAGGTACCATTCTACTTTCTCTACCTTGAGGCTGCCTATTCCCAAATCCAATAGCTCCCTTGCCTCTGTCATCAGATATTTGGTGATTTGTGAACCTGTCTTGGCCCTGTTGCTTGTGTTGTCCTTGTGAACTCTGCCCAACTCCTTTCTCGCCTTCAAAGCTAGCTTATAGAGATCTCCTCGATGCCTCTCGCCAAATTTTTCACCACTTCCTCCAAATTAGCAGCCTTTCTTGTTTGAGTTTTTTCTGGGTTAACCAGCTTCACACCTTCCCTCTTAGGAGGTTTTCCTATTTCCTTGATATTATTCTCTATTTGTAGGGCCATAGTGACTGTTTTCCTCAAGTTGGTAGGGTTCTTGTCCCTCAATTAGTAATACCTTTTTAACAAATGCATCAATATATTTGACCAAACATGACTCATCAAATGGCCTTATCCTAACAGAAATCTCCTCAAGGTCTTATTGAACCTTGTATTGAATTCATGTACTTGAATCATTGGGATTCTTTTTGATGTTTTCAAATTTCGATAGAAGAAACCTATAGTTAGTCCTATCACCATATTGTAATCTGAATGCATTTCTCATCTCAACCCAAGAATCATTAGATTTATCTAGCAACGCTTTGTACCAATCCCTTGCATCCTCCTCTAGAGTGTGAACAAACAATTTAATGTATGCATCTTCATGCTCAATCTCAAAATCTTCCAACATATTAAGGAAGAGATTTAGATGCTAGTCACAACTAATAGCATTATTTCCCTGGAAATTTTGAAGTCTGCTCCTCACATCTTGAGGCACTTTGTATTTGGATTATAACCAGCCATCCCCACAAAATTCATAGGTCTAAAAGTGTTTACAAAAACAAAGTGGCCTAGGTTGAGGCATATTGATTTGAGTAGGTGATCCTGGAGGGGTGACAAATTGATGAGGGGTAGAGGGTCCTTGGAACATAGGAGTGTAGTTTTCAAAATGGATATCCCCCAAAGGTCTTGCTCCTTGGAAATCCCTATCTACTTGTAAAAGATAGGTGTAGAATGTGAAGAAAATATTTCAAAATCAAATGAATCTCTCTCCACTGGAGAATTCAGCTCCACAAAGAGGATACCGATTCTAAGTCACTTGAATGGTAGTCTTCAATGATAGGCCATTCAATTTCATCAATGTAGATCCTTCTTTTGTCTCGCTGATCTCCAACTTCTCTCAATGATTTTCTTCCTTATGATTTTGCTTTTCCTAGTTCTCGGGAAACAATTTCCTAGTAGGATCCCTAGCAAAGAAATAAATTTTTCCCTCAATATTTGTAAATATTAGTAACAAATCTCACTTTGACTGAGTTTTAAGACACTGGTACTTTTTAAGAATCAGATCAACAGGGAGTCACCACTAAGGAATTTCACCTTAGTTGTGCAGATGCACTAAATATGATCTGTCAAAGGTTTGTCAATGCAAGAAATTGGAAATGGAAAGTTTCTGACCTTTCTTCACCCAAATTTATCAAATGAAAGCTAGTGCACTAAGTGTGGGAACTGAAATAATTGCACACAACACTTGGAGCATACAAGAAGTGTTTTACCAGGTTCTTGATCTTAAACTGAGAGTCCCTAGAAATGGTGTCACAAGTGTTGGTGTTGTTGATAGGCTAAATAGATATGGATTGGAAGTGAAACAATAAATTAGTCTCAAAGTAATGTCAATTATGTCCTAGGAGTTACAAACAATTCCTCACAATGACACCACAAGTGTTGGTACCCAAATTTGTTCTCCTTTTCAAACCAAGTAAGCAGACATGATTCAACAAGGAGCTTAGAGGTAGATAGATCATAAATGTATGTCGTTTTATAGCCAGGAGAAATCTAGTTGTCCCTTTGTTACTTGTATTTGTGGAGAGATGGATAGCACCTCAAAAGGATGTGATCTTATCCTATCTATTTTAGGTTGTGCCATTCAACCAAGGTAAGAAAGCCTATTGTGTAACCTCTATTATTTGAAAGGAGATACAAGTACTTTTATTTTTCATAAATTTTATAGAGAAGGCCTTGGGAAAATATGATCAACACACCAATCTCGACTCTCACAAGTTGTCACTTCCAGCTTATGGAGATATTCTCACAACAAGGAAAAGGTTACTAACGACATTTGGAAACGATCTGCATTCGCACACTTTAGTAAAAGGATTTTGGTCTAGTGTGTGTATATAAAGCAAAAACAGGGGTAGTATGGGTAGGATTGGTTGTCGTTAAATGAATTTTGGTGGGGGAGACAAGATGGACTTGATTCACCATATCCTTGAGAGATTATGTAAAATGGAAAGATTCAATCAACAAAATGCCACAAAAGTTAAATTGTTTCCTCAACTAGAATATGTGCTTCAATGGAGGCCCAGATCAGCAATTTTTGACATAACCTATGGGATTCTGTCACAAGGGCTTGAGTCGAGGACCCAATAAAGCACCAAGATTTAAACCAAGTCACACCCGAGGTAGACCAGAGGCTTACAGAGAATCTCTATTAACAAAATGAAAGAAAAGTGATTTTAAACCATTGCCCCACTCCTAGATGAAGGATCTTTCGAGAAATGAAATTGCAGATGCCACTAAACTATCACAAGGACTGATATTTGTGTGATTGGACCCTATTTTGGTACAATATTTTAATAGAAACAAGAAAAACTACTTGTATGCATTCGAGAGATTAAATCAATACACTTTACTCAAGATTAACACAAAATAACTCAAAGTTTGATCAAATTTATCAGAAGGAAAAGTTTCCATAACAATATCAAAGCTTTTCAATGGATGTACACTTGTAACCACCATGACACGATCAAACTTGACACAAAGAGAGATATACAAAGCTTCTCTAGATGACTTCTCAAAATGGATGGGCTCTCATCAAGCTTTTTCTATTGGAGAAAATCAGTCTTGTTGTTTCCAAAACTCCCAACCATTTACATAAAAATTCATGTCATTTATAACATTTCCAACAAAGCCCCATCCTCACAAAATAAAAAAACTTTAAATGCACCGATTTCGCCATGATTCTTTCATGATTCACAGAATCGATCTCGTAAAAGTCACTGGTGCTCGAGGGAAAATCTCTTCAATTTCTTCCGCATTTAACTCCTTTCTCAGGTATAACACACCTTAATCCATTTTCCAACCACTTCCACCCCATATCAATCAAATCTGACCCCTTGCATGCTCAGGAGAAGAAAAATGGTGAACGACGTCTCCAGATCTCTCCCACCAAACTCTAGATATCAAAATTAACTTGCTTCTTTGTTTGGTGTGTAGAAAATAGCAAGAAATCATGAAGACTCACACTCCTGGAGATTTATATAAAAATGGAGGGACAATCAGATTTAGACAATCAAGAACTATGTATCTTTCATTTTGAATGTGGGCCGTCCATGTGGAAGATGCAAAAATAGGCTCAAGGGCTTCCTTTGACCTTTTCTGACCCTTTTGAAAAATAGAAAAATTCCCATTTTGCTCCGCACCTCCGTTTTTAAAATGGGCCTGACACGTGTCTTGAGGTGGGTCCCAAAGGAAACACGGAGAAATTATGCCATTTGACTCTCTTTTGAAAAAGGAAAATTTTCCAAGTTTTCCCCACAGCTCTGCCCTTCCGCTTCAAGTCTCTAATGTGGGTCCCAGCGGAACCTTGGGTCCTTTTATGCCTTTAACTCCTTTTCCCTCAAAGGGAAAAATTTTCACTTTTCCTCCGAAAGCCCACACCTCTGCCATTGACCAAGGAAAAACATTGACTATTTCCCATCGAGGCTTGTGGGCCATTTTTGATATTTTAACCTTTATGAGGCAAAGAGGAAAAAATTTTAAGTTACCTCCGATGGTTCACTTCCCACCCCTTATGACTTTTCAAATTTCCACGTGTCACAATGGTGCACCTTGAGGCAGCCCCAAAAATTTGATACCTTGAACAAGCACGGGCTCGCCACTTGTCCTATCCCGAAAAAAAAAAAAAAATTTGAAGGCTTGAAGCTCTACGAAGGGCACCACGTGTCAATATCTCGAGGCGATCTCCTTTTGGTGATTGAAAATTCTAAGTATAATGCAAAGTGAGTAGAGGGCCCCACGTGTCCTCATGGCATTTCTCTTAGATGGTGCCCAAGTTGAAGACCCTAAACAAGCGCGGGCTAGCCACGTGTCCCTGTTCTGCCAAACTATATCCATTTGCATAAAATTTGTCTAAGTCCGGGCCAAGCAGCAGAAGCCTCCATGTGTCCTCCTGTGCTACTCCAAGGCAAAGCCCAAAAGAAAATCTTCAAATGAGCATCATTCCTCCACGTGTCTTGGACTTCCCAAAAACCTTTTGAAATTTGTTAAAGTAAGGGAAACACATGAGAAGTCTCCACATGTCTCTTTCCTACCAACCCTACACGTGTCCTCCCGATGCTACTTCAAAGCCAAACCAAAAAGTAGATTCTCAAACGAGTTTCCTTCCTCCACGTGGACACATTTTAAAGTTGGGGATTTTTATAGGATTTCTGAAGTATTAAGTTGATCCACATCCAACCAAGAGGTGCCACGTTTCCCTGTCAACTGAATGATGCAAATTTGACCGGGAGAAATACCCATCAAACCGTAAAACATAGAGAAACATCCATTCGAGCTAGAAAATGAGGTTTTCTTCAAGGATAGAGAATTTAGACTGTTGCAAGGCTCAAACACAATCCTTAGGGACACATCAACTCATTTCTCCTCAAGTATTTAGGGCAAAAATGCAAGGACAATAGATCTTGACTGTGGAAAATGGAGGAAATGAGAAAACATGAGTTTTGAAGGAACAGAGCACGGGAGACTCAAAATATAGAGATTTTCCAAAGGAACAAAGGAACCATGAGACAAATATAGACCCACACATGATCTTCGACCCAGGAGCAGATTAAAATGGCAACCAAGACTGGCCAAACACAATATGGAGAAGGATAAAATGACAAAGGTTGTGAATCAATAAATCTTTAAGGGCACAAATGGGGCAAGACAATTCTAAGCACCAACAATGGGACGAAGATGCACCTCCCATGCATCGTAATATCAATACATTTACATGTACAAATATAATTATTTCAAAAATTTAACATATACAAGTAAATCAGTACTCCAAAAATTTTCAGAACACACATAATAAAACATAACAAATTTACCTACAAAGGTGACGCTAATGAATGTAATCTAAATCTCTCACTCAAAAGGACATCTGCAATAGTGACATTATCATGTTCATCCCTAGCACCAAGTGCACAAAAATTAGTACGCATGAAAGTATGCCCTCCTCGTGCCCCAAACATATGCTACCACATGACGAGAAAAAATGTGGCCTCATGCTAGTACTCCCGAAAGAATACTGTCTACCTCTCGTGAGCATCTAGCTTAGAAATCTCCTCGTATGTCAAACAAGAGTCATAGATGGCCCCCTGAAGCGCATGGAGTGTATCAATCTCTACTGTCTCCTTCACTACTTGAGGGAAAATCTTAGGGTGATGGGGCTTCTATGCGGGGAATCTACCCTATTGAATAGGTGAATGTTGTGCACCTGGTCGATCCTATGTAGATGCTTTTCCTCAAAGACCGGATATCTTGAAAATCAAAATAATTTGGGATCTTGTTTAGGATAAACTCACAATATAGTTTCCTTAGAAAGTATAGTGGCACCTCATTGTTATTACAAGGTGGAAAATCAAACACCATCCACCATCGGTCCCAAAAATTATTTTTAATCAAATTATTATTGCACCAATGGATGGCAAATTGTTTACATCTCAACGGAACAGTAAGATTAGTGCAGGGTCCGTGAATAAGGCACATATGAGTTCTTTTGAAATTTCTTTTTTCTTTACATCCACATATGACAATTTTTGGAATAATAAACCCTACAACCCTCTTTGTAAGTTGTCCAATGATCAATTTTCCCCGTTTCGCATCAATTTGAACAAGTAATGCCTCCAATGTGTTTGCAAGAGAGGTGCGGTGGGGGTTTGTAGATTGTGCATCCCTCATTGTTTTGATTAAATCCTCAATTTCAATTTTGTTTTCAACTATTTGGGCTGCTAAATATTCTTGACTACCCAAGGGATGTTGAGCAATTGTGGGAGTGTTGGGAGGGATGTCAGAATAACAGGGTTTGGTTGTGGTTGATTCCCTCGACCTCTAACTATAACAATAAAAAATATGTACTCAATTCAAATTTTAATCTATAATTATCATATTTCAATGCAATTTTGAGAAAAGAATTGTGCTTACCTCTTTCTCGTGGCGCCATCGTCGATTCAGATCTTCCGATGATCCAAAAATGATCCTTTGAGCTTGAGATCCACCTGAATGAAAAAACGTGAGGGCACGAACAAGCTCTGAAACACGTGTTTGAGAAAGGAAAAATGATAGAGGCTCAGGCATTTTTTTTTTTTTATAGTCAAGCATAACGTGTATATGTTATGTAACTTGTACACGGTTATGCTTTGATGATTCTTGAGCCAAAAAAACTAAAATGTGAGTGATTTTTAACAAAATGTGTATGCGTTTTGATTTTTTTCAGATTCTTTTCGCTTTTGGCCCCACAACTTTGTGCACTTATCCCTCTCGACATTTTCTACATTGCTTAGAGCAGAGATTGAGTCTTAGAGACCCTTGAGGGGAATTTTGAGGGTTTTTCTTTAGAGGAAAATGGTCATCTTAGGCACAAAGGTCATATTTATGTTCCCAGAGATGGAGGATTAAGGTAGGATATTCTGACAGAGGCACATCGTGTACCCTATTCATCCCATCCCAAGGTGAAGAAGATGCATGCCACTATGAGATAGTTGTATCACTAGAGAGGAATTCGTAGAGATGTCACTCAGTTTGTGTCATGTTGTTTAGAGTGCCGAAAGTGAAGGCCTAACATCAGCATCTAGTTTGCCTTCTATCCTCATGCTATACCTGAGTGGAAGTGAGACACCATTTCCATGGACTTCATTGTTGGGCTACGATGTTGAGATGCCACCACAACGCCATCATGGTCATGGTGGATAAATTGAAAAAAGTGGCTCATTTTCCTATAGTAAAGACCACTTATACACTAGTGCAAGCAAGTGGCATGGGTATATCTTGATGATATTGTCATGTTGCTGCATTGGATTCCATGGAAGATCATTTGTGACCGTAATCCCTTGTATACTTCCCATTTTTGACCACCATGTAGTATGCCCTCGGGACTAGGGTCAACTTCATTCTGACAGATATCACCCGAGATAGATGGCTAGACCAAGTGGGTGAATCAGATCTTGGAGGACATGCTTAGGATGTACGTTATGGACCAGTAGTCCAAATGGGAGGAGTACTTGTACTTGGTGGAGTTTTCCTACAATAATAGTTTTTAGAGTTCTATAGGCATGGCTCCTTTTTAGGCTTTGTATGGTAGAGAGTGCAGGACACCCCTTAGTTGGGACAAAGTTAGAGGACAAAGTTTCTCTAGGACCAACTTTATTGTAGGACATGGAGCACCGGGAGGTCATGATCGGGCAGAGAGGCTACGGGAGGCATAGGAAAGGCGTAAGAAGAAGTACGTGAATCAAAGATAGGACCGACCGTAGTTTTGACATGGGCATGAAGGTTTTCTTAATGTCAAGCCACACAAGAGCCCTATCCATTATGGAAAAGGTTACAAGTTATCTCTTAGGGTTTTTAGTCCTTTTGAGATCTTGTAGCATATCGGCCTTTGGCCTACCATCTAAGCATCGCCACCTACTTTTTCTTGTGCAGATGATGTGTTTCATGTTTCAAAGTGCTTAGGAGATACATTTCTGATCTTTCTCATGTGTTAGATTGGACCTCTTTATAGGTGTAGGATCAAAGGGGCGAGGTGATGGTGGAGCTCGTCTATATTATAGATCGTAGGACCTTGGGCCTTCGAGGCAGAGAGATTGACCAGGTCCAGATGCAAAGTGGGGACAGAGATATAATGAGATTTCGGCTACATGGGAGGATGCTACTTTACTATGAATTTGGTTTCCACATCCTGCTCCAAAGTTGACTTCTAGGAGGAATTCAAGTCTAAGGGGAGGGGATGTAGTGCCCACTTCCCTTCAACACCTTTAGTTATTGATCTTGACATCGCTAACTATATTATGGACATTGCTATAGTATTTATTTAGTTTGATGTTAGATGTTGGATCATGGATTATTGTTGAATTTAATTCATATATGGTGCATGATTACTATTGTAAACTTTTATATATTCATATTTCTATGTTGTTCGACATGGTGTATTTATGGATGTTATTCAGACATGTGATATTGGATATAATAAGTAGACCTAGAAAGTGGAATTAACTTGATGATCATGTAGTTATGATAAAATTGCAAATGATATGGTTAGTTTCCTTGATGTTGTTATGATTCATATGTGTGTGTGTGTGTGTGTGTGTGTGTGTGTGTGTGTGTGATTTTGGGATTATATTTATGCTCATTTGGATGTTCGATATGGCCACGAGGCTGAAGGAGGTATTTGTGTTTTGCAGGGTTAAAAATATCACAACAAACATCATGGAAATTTGAGACCAACCACATTGAAATTCTAGATGAATTCAAAGGTCATCATGGCAACTTGTATTTGTTTGTGTTTTTGGTTTTGTTAGGGATTCCCATGGGGGAATCACCTTTAAATGGTACCAAGGGGCTTTATGTTTTTCTTTATTTGGTCTTTTGTTAATGTTGTATGTGTTTTATAAGTGATGTGTTTTCCCTTTTCATTATTTAATTAAATTGTGATTTATAATGTGAGTAATCATGTTGTTAAGTTATTAAATTAAATTATGTCATGAGGATGTAATTAATAGAGTTGTTGGTCTTGGTTTAAGTGTTGTAAGAGATGTGTAAGTGATGTGTAAGTTGATTTTAGAGTATGAAACACTCCACCTTCTTGGAAATTCGAATTTGTCCTTGGAGGCTGATTTTGGAGGCTTGTGGGACAAGTTAAACTTGTCCCATACCTCTTAAATTTATTTACCAACCATACCTATGGTTGGAGAGTTAAATTTAGACTTTCATTATGCATCTTTGTAAGTCAAGTTGAATGTTTTAATTTCACTTTCTTACATTTTATTAAATTCAGTCCTTATGGGGTGTGGGCTTGTTTTGGATAGTGTAATTAATCTGTCATATTATTCACCCACCTATTTATTATGCCTTAGAGAATGAAGTTGACTTTGGTGTTGGACTTGAGGATGTTGTATGTGACATTCTACATGGATCCACATCATCCTCTTCTCTTCCTCTTCTACATATTCAAATTCCCATGCTTGTTTTGGGTTACTTCACCTTGGAATGCTTCATTTTGGGTGATTTATTTTGATGTTTAAGAGCTCTTGCTTTGGAGGGGTTTGAAGATTATTGAATGCTTGTGCTTAGAGGATATTTTTGATTACTTGCATTGGAATAAAGCTTGTTTTTTTTGAACTTGGAACAACTCCATCATGAAGAGGTAAGAGCTTGGCTCTTGTTATGATCTCCTTTCATTTTTATGTTTATGTGAATGGTTGAGTGTGTGAATGTGTTGTTTTATTTGTTGGCTGGTTGGGTAGATGGCCTAGGAAATGTGTAGGAGAATACTATGGGGATTCTTGTGGGGAGACATAAGTGTTATGGGGAGGTATAAGGGTGGAGGGAGTTGGGATTTGGGTTCCACCTTGCAAAAGAAATAGCTTGCATTTCTTTACTCATTATGGGGTGCCATAAGAGGTTGGGGAGGCATAAGGAAAGGGGAGGAATAAGGGGTACTTAGGGGAGGCATAAGGGCATGCTAGGGTTTTGAAATGATATATTTTGGTAATTTGTTCTCGGTGGTGATACCCATTTCCCCTTAGGAGGCATAAGCAACATCCCCCATAGTTTCTTGCTCCTTTAGCTTGCATGAGGAAGCCTGAGTGTTGTTTGTTGTCTTTTATCTGTGGTTGCAAACTGTAGTTTTTTTGGACTATGTTTTAAATGTGAAATTACATGTGTGTTGTGGAAGCCTATTGTTGCCATGAGTTGAAACACATTTCTTATTGCATTGTGGTTGGGGCTTGGGGCCAATGAAGAAAGATGGCTTCTCCTTTTCATTGGATTTCTTGGTTGGGTGGAGAGCATTGTCTTTCCTTGCTTATGTTGTGATCAAATTGGAGAAGGATGGATCTACATGTTGTTGTTCTGGAGCAAGGAAAAAGACATATTTGACAGTCATTGTTGAGATTATTCCTCATTGTAACATTTTCCCACTTGAAGTGGATGACCTTGTATATTATTGTGATAGAAAGATGTTTGTATTGGCTATGAAATTTGCAATTTTAAATGTGAAATATATGTACTCTATTTTCTATTTTTGAATGAATGAGAAGGAAATTGTATTCTGTATATTGAAATTGAGGAATAAAAGAAGAAAGTTGTAAAGAAATAATTTTTGAATTAATGGAGGATGTTATCTTGTTCAAATAATTTTGTGTTCATTGGGAACCTATTTTTAAATATAGTATGAGATCTCTATTTGGAAAAATTGAAAATTAAATACGCATGAAGAAATGTTATATTACTCTATTCCTTTGAAATGTATGATTTGAAAGTTAGAGTTGTATGTTGGCCTTGAATACTTGTAACTATTAATCAAACAATGTCCAAAATGACCTGCAAACCTATGAAGGATTTGGAACATTAATACAATCTAAGTAAGATCAAAATGATCCCAAACATACTAAAATACTTAAGAAGTTTTCATTAACCTTTGCAAAACCGGGCTCAGATAGTTTCACAGTCATTTTGCTGTCAAATTGGGAGTTTTCAAATTAAAAATAAACCTAACAAGTTATACCTTGCAATCAATCCTAACATTCCCCAAGAGCAATCCTCCATGTCTAGTTCACATGTTGAGAATAGAAGAATGTCGAATTGAACAAAAAAATTATAAACTAAAAAGACCAGTTCACATTTTTAAGCAAGAACGCTTTCTTAAATTTGAAACTTCAAAGTTTATAAAAATTAAAATTTTAGGTTTCATATGCAAAGAGGACTTTGAGATATTTTGAAAAAGCCCTTGTTTGCCAAAACCGAGTTCCCAGTCAAAAGTTATGACCTTCTGAAGTTTTTACTTCGTTTGGCTTCAAAAATAATCTAATTGTCAAATTTAAATGAATAAAATATTCTTGGGCAGACCCGCGGGCTAAAACTTTCTTTTTCACTTTTTTCCAAAAGAGCACAAAGTCATGAAGTTTCCCACCACTCCGCTAACCCGCAAGCCTTCATGTTTAAAAAAATAAAATGAATGATCTAAGTTCAAAAAAAAATTAGCAAAATTTCCTAATTTTCTCCACCATCCCACAACCAATCAAAGTCTTTGCCACATGGATTCACGAGGTAATGATGGAGGCGGGATCATTTAAAACCCTAGCACTTTCAAAAATAAATTTGGAAATTTTCCTAAGCTTCCTCCATGGCCCCACATCCCCATAGCCAATCATTGATTGACACGTGGATTATTGAGGTGTCGGTAGGGCATGGAATTTTTTTCCTTAGTGCTTCAAAAGTCAACATTTTCCATTCTCTCCACCGACCCGCCGATCGCATCAAATACACATCTAATATGTGGCATCGTGAGGTATCGGTTGAGGTGCGGGTGAATTTTACCTTTTCCCCTTTTGGGTGTTAAAATTATTTTGTCCCCGCCACCCTACTTTCCCCGCGTTGGCTTAGGAGGTGCCACGTGTCCTCGCAGACTTGCGGGTGTGCGGGTGCAATGATAGCTTTTCACCCAAGAGGGAAAATTTCCAAAGCTTCTTGCCCACTTTGGTGGCTCGCGTCTAGGAAGATATTTCCTCCCGAGCCATGCCAACCTAAATCCTCCTCCTGGGAAAACTTTCTCCCGCGGTCCGCAGACTCCACCCCCTGGGAAAATTTTCTCCCTAGACCGCGCTAGCCCGCCTTAGGAAAACTCTCCTCCCATGGTCCTTTGACCCATAACTTTTGAAATATAGGAGTTAGGAGGACTTTTTTATATCACTGGAACTTCTTGAGAAAATTTCCTACCGATGGGAATGTTTTCAAAAGGTTTCGTGCATTAATTTTGAGAAAATTAGGTTGAATCTCTTAATCCGTCTCACGAGGGTGGGAGAGTGATAAATTGCTCTCTTAATCTTAATGATTATTCTAACCCTAATTTTTGACCCCTGTAAATTTGATGATAGTTGTAATGGGAAAATATGAGCTAAGATTTTTATTTGGGCTCTAAACCTTGCTTGTCAGGCAACCGTTGTTCAGAAACTTGGTGACACTTTTAAACAATAAAAACTTATCCCATAATTTTCTAACTAATCCTATGTTGTTCTTGGGTCTCATGTGGGTTGTTTTAGTAGGCTTTACATTATGCCTCCCTACAAATAAAATGTATCTCTTATGCCTCCCTCACTCTTATGCCTCCCTCTCTCTTATGCCTCCCACCATGAACAAAATCACAAGATGAGAACAAGGTGGAGCACCTAACCCACTTCCTCCTAAATACCCAAGAGAAACTCTTCTACCTCCTAACAAATTTCATCCACATTTCACTTTGTCATACACATTCTAAGTACATTTCACTAACTAACACATCATGCAATACGACATTCATTCAACACATAAACACATAAGAAAGAGAAGAAAACAAAAGGGTGAAGACCCTACCTTGCCATAGGAATAAACCACTCCACAAGAAAGTTCCAAAATTCTCCAAGCTCAAGAAATTCCAAGCAATATCCAACTCCAACAAACACTCCAAAAAGGTAATAATTCCAAAATGAGAGAGCTAAAACAAAGATTGTAACCCCCAAAACTTCACAAAAATTCTAATAAATAAACGAGGGAGAGGGAGATGATGTGGCTCCATGTAGGATTCCACATAATTTCTTCTCCATTGGTTGGGGAAAAGACAACCCTCTTACACACTCAGCCCAACCCACACCCCTTAAGGAAAAAATTAATTACCCATGTAAGAAAAGTGTAATGAATTGCCATTTTCCTTCATTAAAACAAAAAATAGGACCTAAAATAAGTCCCTCACATCATAGGCCTAGTGGGTGGGTCACTTTAAGAGGTGTGGGACAAGCTTAACTTGTCCCACAAGTCACCAAAATGGCCTAGAAGGTCAAAATCCGAATTTCACTTGAGAGATAGAGTACACACTACTCTAAAACAAATTAAATTCATTCTCATCCAACACACATTAAGACTACCAACTCACATTTATTTCCTACCTTTTTGTCCCATCCTACTTAGCACTAGATAAACACTTTTAAATTAGCTTAAGAGGGGTGCTAAACATAATTAATAAAAGTGCCTCCACAAGAAAATAAAAATACAATAACTAAAAAATTAAATAAAATCAACAAGACAAAATTAGAAACATTCCCAAGGTCACTTTTGAGGTCACCCCTAATGGGGACCTCCTAACAATCCACAACAACAAACAACATATGAATACATGTGTTACCATGGTGACCTGTTGCCAATACTCCATATTCTCTCACTGTTGGTATCCTATCCCCCTTTGGTTTATTGTGTTGCGAACACCTGCAAAAGTCAAGAAAATACCTTTCATGTCTCGTAACGATATTAACAACATCAAAATAATAAAAATACATGCATATATACATAACAATTGACATAATCGGATATCATTATTAAACTAGTGTTAGAATCAAGTAATTCACCAATTGTTCAATTTTCTAACATTTTGATTCTATCAATCCATCAATTTGTACTAAGATCACAACATCAACAATCATCCATAAATATCCATAAATTACATCCAATATGTCAATACAATAGTAACAGTTAGAACATCAAATATTGATATATGAATCAAGACATATAAAATTCATCACAATAGTCACATCATGTCACAATTCTAACACATTTGTATTGTCTATCAAATAAGTAAGACAAGTGTATCAATGCCCATCTAGCAATGTCTAATATCTAATACGATATCAAGGTCTAGGGATCCAATACAGAGTGAGCAGAGACATAACAATATAAGATTAGTAATGATATTACAATTAGTTTGTAACAAGACAACCATTCTAGATCATCATCATATCCTTAAATTCCCATCAATGTCCACAATTACCACCATACAGTCAAAATAATAATCAAAACACAATGGAGTCATGATGTCCCGCACATCTTATTAGCATGCTAACTAGAATAAAGAAACAAGGTTTAAGATTAAAAATCAATTCAAAATTGATAACATGGTTCAATCAGTGTTGAAGAGGAGTGGGCATTACAAAAACTCTGAAGTTTGAAATTTGGACTTCAAAGGTGGGGTCATTCGGAGGTAGGCTAAGGTGAAATTTGGGGACTTGGCAGAAAGAAGTGGGAAAAAAGGACCAAGAAGTTTGAAACTTGAACTTCGATGTTTGGATTTTTTGGTGTCAAATTTTGAAAGGTTTAATGAGCTTAGAGTGATGAACAATGCCACATAAGGAGGGGGAAATCCGAAACTTGAAATTTGAAATTATGACTTTGAGTTTTGAGTTTCGAGATATGCAATGAATGGATGGATAAAAACTTGAAATCTGAACCACCGAAACCCTAACCCCCTAAATCATGAAACCCGAACCCTTAAAATCCTAAAACCTGAAATCCCAGATTACACAAAGCCTCCGAAACCCAAAGTTTGAAATTCAAACTTATGGGTTTCAACATTTTGGAACATTGAAGGCCTAGTGCACACAAATCATAACTTGAAGCTCATAAGCCGAAGGCCAAATTTTAGACTTTGGGGTTTTGGCATTCGATAGGTTTGACGAATTCGGGAAGATGAATAGTGATAATGATCATCGAAGCCCAAGTTCGTAATTACTAAATTCAAAAATTTTGTGTTTCGAGAGGGTGTGATGCATGGTCGAGTTTGAAAAACCAAAACCAACCACTCACATTTATTGTAGTATGGAACCCTCATCTTCAGATGGCTATAACATTTTACTCGAAGCTCATATTTTTACAAAATAGGAATTTTTGGAAATATCTCAGTGTCCTCTACACAACATCGAGTAGTTTTCTTAATTTTAATGAGACTAAGTATTCCAAAACGGGAAATATAATCAACCATTTTAGATGAATGTTTTCAAGTTTCTCACCTACCAAAATGATGAAGATATGGGCTTCCTTTTTCTTCTCCAACAAGGAAAAGTGCCTAGAGCTATAGGTTTACTGTGCTGGCACCCATCATTATTGTAGGTGATTTTAATGCATTTTAGGGTGGTTGAAGAAATATTTTGAAATCCTTCTCTCTCCCTTATCTCATTTTCCTATGTATTGTAAGGAGGGGCTCAATTTAAAAGGTTGGAAAACTTGGATATGACCCTCCCTTCTTTCTTCTCTATAAAAGATTCGTGGAGCTCAAAACCTCCCTATTAAACATTCTAATGCAAAATATGTGCCTTTGGCCCTCAATGTGATGTATCAGTATAAACTTTGAGAATAATAAAATCATATTTGTGGATGTTTCAAACTCTTTTTGTGTTCTATTGCATCTTTCTCGATCTTTCATTGCATGCAAGGTTATTGTGTATTGTTGTCATTTTAATTACAAGGTTCTAGTAGTGTTGGGTTTATTGTGCAAGTTGTTCAATGTACTTCTTGGTGCATCACCTTCCCTTATAGTAGGTTTTAATTTTCATGCATTTTCTATATCTCTCGTATCCATGGTAATATGAGATTAGGGTTAGATCTGCAACTCTCTGCACTTTAGAGTAGTTGGCACTAAGATAGGATAGGAAGCCAACCTTCTTCGGAGGGTTATCCTGATTTTAAAGTCCCACACTTTGGGATAACTTCATGTTTAATAAATTGCATTGACTACCTAAACCATTCACTTGTGAGAAATCATGGGTGTTGTGATTTCACCATTACAGTTCTTTTGGGGTACCCAACCATCTCGTATATACAATATAAATGTAAATATTGAATATTTGTCTTCTAAAGTTATTTATAAAATATCAAAAATGGAAATTATTATAATTTTAATCATATATCTCTTGAAGTAATAATTATTTTTTAATAGATTTAATATGTGTTCCAATTTTTACTCTCTTAACTAGGTGAAATAAGCGGAAAGTCTTCCTAGACATGACACACTTCTATTAGTTACTTGGTAATTAGGGTAATGTACCTAGTGCTATTGCTTAATTCTCGCTAGATTCACTTCAAAACGATTTACCTCCTTAGGGCATTGGTTATGGCCATTGTGGAAAATATCATTGTCACAACATGAAGTGGAGTGTATCCTCATAGTAGTGACATAATTCTTTAGCTCAAAGATGTCAAGGTGGAATAAGGGGTGGTGGTAGCCACGCCATATGGAAAACATTGTTAGGTGGGTCCTTTAAAATTGAAATTCCATCGCATGAAACTATTCATTTCTCCTATTCTCCATAATACAACTAAAGAAGAAGACAATGAAATTTATAGGTGGATCACACCAGATGTTATTGACTCATATAGTACAAGATGCATACGATGGGAAAGTAAGATCAATGATCCCCGTCCTCTACGTATGCTAGATCTATATCACATTGTTTATTAGTTTCATTACTTCCTTATTTTCCATATTTCTTTATTAGAAAACTTCTTTATGATGATAGTTTTTATCTTACTTAGATTTAGATGATGTGACACTTAGGTTTTGATTCGTCCACTCTATTTTATTATATGATTAACATGTACTTTATATTTATATTAATAAATGGGGCAATTTTTCAATAAAAATGAATAAATCAAAATACAATTACATGTCTCCTAGAACCATATATTTATGGTTATGATTCAAGAAAATAGTAATTTTATAGTTTTTTGACAATTTCCTATATAGGACTTTTGACTTACATATGAGATGTGCCTCGAGGTTGTTATCCCGTCTTTAATAACTTTTGACCTAATATATGTATGCATTCTTCTTAATAAAGTTGTAATTTGAATTGACAAATTGTACAAACACATAGGTGTATTGTGCATAATTAAAACAATGAATGAATGAATAAGAATGAAATAAAGAAACACCCTCATGTCAAAAGTAATCACTAAAAACCTTTTGAACCATACATTCAGAATTTTAGGAAATCATAAAACTATGTAGCATTTTTTCTTCCTTCAGTCATTTAATGTAGAGCATTGAATTTGTGATTTACGGATTCAAGTACTTGTGTAGATTTGACATTAGGCTGAGTTTATGTCGATTCTTTAAACAATTGTTCGAATTAAGGATACGATAGATAGTATAAATATGTCAAATGTATGTGTATTTGAAAAACATTAATAGATATCAATATGAAGGCTCTTATTTGGATTTTACACATACCACATTAATTTATAATTCCATCTCCTTCTTATTATGCCCTTAACCTATGCTCATATTAGGATATGAGTAGCTGACTTGTGGCTTACCATATCATTTTATTATATCATTTATACTTTCTCATGCTTAGTATGTTGGCCTTGGTGATGGACATAACATATGAATATTATATATAGGGATCAGACGTAGTAGTTCATCATCATTTGAGTATTTGTCTTATTGTATGGTTTGGAGGTTGCCCCCTCGAAGTGGCGAAGCTATTCTAATTTCATATTGAGATCATTATTCTGGAATATTGTGTTATTTGGTGTTATATTTCTCCTCATGATCTGAATTATACAATTAATTTCATTACAAGTGGTATCGAGTTTGCGATCTCGGAACAAAATTAGGGTTAAAACCCTAATTTTTTTTTTCACCATATATTGTGAACCAAAGCTAATTGGTGGGAGATATTTTTACTAGAGTTGTGAAACATTTCAAGTAAGGTTCCTTGAAAATTTTAGACTTTTTTGATTTATTTTGCAAAAGTTATTACAAATTTAGGGTTTTTCATAAAATCACTCCCTAGGGTGCAAATTGTGGAATTTTTTCAAATTTGTTACATTTTTGGAAAGCGAAAAAAAAAATTTGGGTTTTTTCTTTAAGTTTTTTATATTTGGCCGAATTCATATTGAAAACGAAACCTAAAATTTTTACTTGTGAACCCTACATCCTACTATTTTGGGGGGCATCATGGGGCCTTCCACAAGAGGAAAAAGAATCCCATCACGACTGGGTAAAACACCGAGAAAAGGATGAGATAGTAGTTGAGGAGTTGGAGACAGAAGATATAACTACAAATTCCTCAGGGTTAGGGTTTACTTCAATAGACCACAAAGTAAGCCAACTTGAGTTTAACCTGAGAGACCTCGAATCTCGGGTGGCCAGCAAAGAAGATGTGGATAGGATTGTACAAAGATGGAGGATTTCATGCAAAATTCAGCACGTATATGATGGGTAATCATACTTATGTCAATCAAGGTGGATCCTCAGGTCAACATAATAGACACATGAGCCAGAGTGGATCTTCGAGTGTGCACAATCCAAATACGAGCACTCTGCAGGCCCGTACTATGTTTCCAAAAGTGGAGATGCGTAAGTTTGATGGAAAGGATCCACTCAATTGGATCAACCAAATGGAGAATTTTTTTGAACTACATCAGATTCCATCAGGAAAAAAGGTGACCATGGCAGCTTTGTATCTCAAACCTGACCAATTCGTCTGGTATCGATGGTTATGTGCTCAAAGGCAGAAGAGTGGTCTCAATGTTACATGGATAGTGTTCACTAAAGAGTTACAATTACACTATAGTTCTAGTGTGTCAGATAATTACTTCAGCTAATTAGCAAAATTGAGACAGATAGGATCTGTTAAGGATTACATTCATCACTTCCAAAACCTTTCTCTACGGGTGGAAAATATTATTGAAGAGAATCTGAATGACCTATTTCTCGGGGTCTTAAGGATCACATTGAGCATGAGGTGTGTATGTTTAATCCTCATAAGGTTTTTGATTCGATGATTATGGCAAGAAGGGTAGAGGAGAAATTTGTTTCAAGTAGGAGACAACATTTCACTTATACTAGAGATCACAACACCTTGGCCCCAACACTCCCTCGACCAGTTAGATTGACACCTCAACAAATTGAAGAAAAAAGAGAAAAAGGTTTATATTTTAACTGTGACAGTAAATTTGGACTAGGACATAAATGTGCTAAAAAGAAGTTGTTCTACATTGATGGGCCTAGTGAAGATGAAGAGAAGGATGAAGATTCAGAGTCAGAGGTCTTGGTTGAGCCAGAGGAGGAGTCAGGAGATCCTCAGCCAATGATCTCATGCCATGCAATTTCTGGTATTAGCACCCCCAAACCCTAAAGGTGGTTGGATTCCTAAAAAATAGAGGGTCGAGTGTTGATTGATTCCAAGAAGTACTCACAACTTTATCAATCATAAGTTAGTAGTGCGCCTAAACTGTTTCATTTATCCAGCTCCTGAATGTCAAGTAATGATTGTTGATGGAGGTACTATTACTTATTCTAGAAAATGCCATAGCATTAAGCTTGCCATGGGAGATTACATACTAAATAGTCCCATGTATGCCATTTCTATGGGAGGAACAAACATTGTGTTAGGGGTTCAATGGCTTACCACTTTGGGAACCATTGAGATGAACTTCCAAGACTTGTTCATGCGATTTCACTCTGAAGGAAGGACTTTTGAGCTAAGAGGCTTAAGAGAAAAGTCTCCACAAATAGTAAGTTCTCATCAGATGCACAAAATGCTAAAAAAGGGTGCTAGAGGGATTTGTGGCACAACTATTTTCATTGGAGGCTCATCATTCTAAGGACATTATACCATCAGATATGCAAGCAGTGTTGGATGCACACTCTGTTGTATTTGAAAATATACCAAAGGGCTTACCTCCAAAGAGAGATCATGATCATGCTATTTAGTTATTACCAGGAAGTCAACCGCCTAACATCAGACCTTATAGGTACCCATATGTGTAAAAGAGTGAAATTGAAAAGATTGTACAAGAGATGTTGGAAGCAGGAATTATCCGTCATAGTCAGAGTGCTTATTCTTCTCCAGTAGTGATGGTATGGAAGAAAGATGACATGTGGTGCATGTGTCCTGATTATAGGGAACTTAATAAGTACACAATCAAAGATAAGTTTCCTATTCCTGTAATTGATGATTTGCTTGATGAGTTGCATGGTGTTGTTTATTTTACAAAGCTTGATCTTCATTCGGGATACCACCAAATCAGAATCAAGGATGAGGATGTTCATAAAACTACCTTTCAGACACATGAAGGCCATTATGAATTCTGGTAATGCCTTTTGGACTCACAAATGCACCTTCTACATTTCAAAGTTTGATGAATTCTATTTTTAAGTCATTCATGCGGAAGTTTGTCTTAGTGTTTTTGATGATATATTAATTTATAGAAAAACATGGGAGGAACATTTGCATCATGTAAATAAGGTTTGGAAACCCTTGAGCAACATCAACTTTATGCAAAGCCCTCTAAGTGTTCTTTTGGACTCAAGGAGGTTGAATATTTGGGTCACATTGTCTCTCATGAAGGGGTTAAAGTGGATCCTAATAAGATCAAAGCCATGATGGAGTGGAAGGTTCCAAAAACCCTAAAGAATCTACGAGGATTTTGGGGCTTACAGGTTATTACCAAAGATTCGTAAGGCATTATGGAAGCATATGCACCTCTCACAACTTTATTAAAGAAGGACTCCTTCCATTGGAATGAGGATGCAACCAAAGCATTTGAGCAACTAAAGGAGGCCATGTGCACCACTCCAGTCTTGGCTACTCCAGATTTTTCCAAAACATTCATTGTTGAATGTGATGCATCAAGGGTGGGTATGGGGGCAATTCTCATGCAAGAAGGTTGTCCTATTGCCTTTTTGAGCCATCAATTCAAAGGTAAGAATCTTTCCAAGCTGACTTATGAGAAGGAAATGCTAGCCATACTTCATGTAGTAAAGCAATGGAGACCATATCTCATAGGAAGACACTTTAAAGTGAAGATAGATCATGATAGTCTAAAATACTTCTTGGAGCAGCGTTTATCATTTGAAGAACAACAAAAATGGGTCTCCAAGATGTTGGGATATGATTTTGAGATTATCTATAAGAAAGGGAAGGAGAATGTAGTTGCGGATGCTCTGTCACGGAAAGATGAATCAACTGCAGCCTTGTTATGTGCCATATCCATATTACAGGAAGATTGGATAGATGAGGCAAGGTCTGAATGGAGAAATGACCCAACCACACAAAACCTCATTCATCATCTCTAGAATGATCCAAGCATGTCTTGAAAAAATTGTATTGAAAGGGGATGCTTTATGGTATAAAGATAGATTATACCTATGTAAGAACTCCACTCTTAAAAATAGGATTCTATCTGAGCTTCACTCTTCTCCAGTAGGGGGGCACTCTGGATTCTTGAAGACTTATCATCGAGTCAAACAAGATTTCTTTTGGGAAGGTCTCAAAGGGGATGTCCAAAAATTTGTGGCAGAATGCATGGTTTTTCAGCAAAATAAGGGTGAAACAGTTTGATCCCTAGGTCTTCTACAACCTCTATCTATTCCTAGCCAGCGGTGGGAAGAGGTTTCCATGGACTTTATCATAGGATTGCCTAAATCTGAAGGAAAAAATGTCATCATGGTGGTGGTGGATAGACTCACCAAATATGCTCATTTTGTGCCTTGGCACACCCATTTTTGTAAGCACAGTAGCAATAAACCTTCATGGACACATTTCAAAAGCTTCATGGGACACCGAAGATTATAGTAAGTGATCGAGACCCTATATTTACTACTAATTTTTGGACTGATTTATTCTCATGTTTGGGTACTCAGTTAGCTTGTAGCTCTTCTTATCATCCCGTTTGATGGGATTTTGTAAATAAGTGTTTGGAGGGAATCTTTGTTGTTTTTATCATGATAAAAATCTGGGTCATTTACTTGGTGAATGGCTGGTATAACACTTCCTTCCATACTTCAAAAATGTTAGCACTCTATGGGGTTTTACTTTAACCATCCATCACATCATCATTGAGAGGAAAACCACTAGTTAGAGCAAGTAGAAGAACACATTCGTTTAAGAAAGAAAGGTTTCTAGTCTCAAGGAGAACTTGGTGATGGCCAAAACTACATAAAGCAACATGGGACGATCAACATCACATGGAAAGGCATTTTGAAGTCGGCAATTGGGTTTTTGCATGCGGTTAAAATCATATAAGCAAATGTCTTAAACAATAATTATAAAAAGGATAACAAACTTTCATCTAAAATAACACAAAGTTTATCAAAGTATCTAAGAAGAAGCTAGAATACAAATTAGAACTTGACAATCAAAGTTCTCGGAAAGTCTTTCATGTATATTCCTTTGCTCGAAGAAAGTAATTGGATAGAGAGTATCAACAAAGTTTGGAACACAAGGTTACTCGAGCTTGATGAGGAGGGGAGATTCCTTAACCGAATGCATCCTTCCTCACTTATAGAATGTAGAGGGCGATTACAAGTTAAGCTTTTAGTTGATCAACCTGGACATGAATATGGAAGTCGAAGATGAAACAATGGGAAGATATCATTCCCTCTGGAATTCCTCTTTAGCTTCTCAACATTGCGGGACAATGTTGCTTTGAAGGGAAGTTCTATTTTGCCCTTAACCTATCTCCAAGTAGTAGGACTTCTTGAGTAATGGTTTTAAACCATATCATCTTAATTTATAATTTAATTTCGCTCATTAGTAGGTCGGCCTTAGTGAGGAAATAACAGAAAGAAGAAGAAAAGTGTATATAGGGGATCTTGTCCTTTTTCATCATCATTGAGCAACTGAGTCTTATTGCCGTATGATTCTCAGCTAGATCTGGGAGCGGTGGAGAAATAAATTCTAATTGAAATATTGAGTGGATCGGAAATTGCTTACGGTGTTTACCTTTGATATTTCTTACTTCTTATCCTTGAAGCTTTACAATTCTTCTCATTACACTTCATCGGTCTGACCACTTTTTTTTTTTGAGTGGTAAATAACTCATCATTTTTATTTTTAATTGGATGAAATTAAAATTCTTGAAACACTTTGTGTGAAAGCAAAAATCTACCATATGGCTAAGATCTAACTTTTTTGATTGATTTCTCCAAGTATAAGATAAAAGATCGATGTGACCTGAAATGGACAAAATATTTAAGGTTGAAAATTTTCAATTGAAAACAAGATCAAATGGATATGAAAATTAAGGTTGAAATACGCATCATGTGATGATGAAACCAATGTCAAGTTTAAGAACATAAATGTGAACACACCCACATCATTCGACATATGGATTTGCCCGCATCCACCATCGGATATGGACCGCATCTGCATATGGATATTTATTTGAGATCCTATTTTCTTATTAGTTTTCATCATGCTTTTGTTGCCATGGTGGAGCAATCTTTGTCGAACAATTCAATTTTTCTCCTTATCTTGCAAACATCTTGAAAACGGGTGTAAAAGATCTGATAATTCTTGATTCGGAGGATATATTCAATGTCCAATATTGATTTAAGCTCCTTTCTCTTATAAAGCAATTGGAATTTTTGGAATTACTTGTTTCTAATAATTATCTTTCAACAATGATAAGAATGATAAACATGATATTTATGGATTTTAATCATAAAATCTGCATAATTCAATCCTGCTTATTAATTTGAAATATTATTTCACAATCAAGTCAAACATGAATTTTACCAACTTCAGGTAGAGCACTTGTATCACTGATGTAAAACAATTATCCGACAAATCAACCTCCTTCAATCCATGCTTAAGATTGGAAGAAATTAATTCCACCTTCCTGGCCCAACAAAAATCCTCTTAAATGGGGCGAATACATGCTTTTCTTTTACGTGAATTAATTAAGATTTATGGCAGCCCATGCTTATAATGAAGACTCTCATAATTCTATAATTAATAATGCCCCTCTATTCTAGCAATTAATTAATTAAAAATCATGTTTTTCTTCTTTAAGTGAGGTGCTAAAAAAGCATGTTTGAGGACAACATCAAAGGAAATTAAATTTATTCAATTTAATCATCGATCTTTTTCCAAAACATTCATTATTGTGCTTTAATGCATGAAAATAGGAATTAATTTAATCATTTAATACTTTTAAAAGTATTATTTCTCTCCCAATTCAAAGGTAAGAATATTTGAGGGCTGAGGGCTTATGAGAAGGATTAATTTATTTAATTTTAGAATAGTCTATTTTCATCCATATTCATGGAAGAACTTTAAAGTGACATTTTAATGACAATCCTGGACACCTATTTTGGGTGAATAATTTATTAAATTAACAATTTAAATGGGTCTCCAAGATTTTGGGATATGATTTTGACATAAAGAATCTATTTTTAAGAAAAGTCATGACAATGAGATTTTCTGTGTGATGAAAGAAAATCCCATGATTCACTTAAGTCACTTGTCTTTCATATGGGATTAGGGAAGATTGGATAGATGAGACAAGGCAATGGAAAATCTCATGATTCACTTAAAATCTTTCTTTTATTCATGGGAATTTTTCCTGAAATGATAAGAAATTCATGCCTCTTGAAAATTTTGTATTGTCACTTAAGTGGCGATGCTTTATGGTATAAAGATAGATTATACCTATGTAAAATTCCCTCTTAAAAATAGGATTCTATTTCCCGAGCTGAACCACTTCTTCGGCATAAGGGCACTGATTGATTCCAAGACTTATCATCGAGTCAAACAAGATTTCTTGGGAAGGGCTCAAAGGGGATGATCAAAAATTTGTAAGCAGAAGCGCATGAAAAACACAAAAAAAATAACGTTGAAAAGTCACAAATAAAGCCCAAAACTTATTGATTAAAACCTCTATCTATTCCTAGAATAACATATGTACGGTACAGAGGTTTAAATGGACGCTAGGATTGCCTAAATCGAAGGCTCAAAAAAATTAAATCAAATTGTCGTGAGATAAATCCACCAAATATGCTCAATTTTGTGCATTTGGGTATTTGGCGAAAATGGCTAATATGGCTCTTTGGGAATATCTTCATGACACATTCATAGAGCTTTATGGGATAAAATTACACAAATCGAGACCCATTATTTTAAAAGTACAAATTTTTTTTTTGGATAGATTTATTCTCATGTTTGGGATGAAATCATGGAGCTCTTCTTATCATCCCGATCGATGGGCAAACAAAAGTTGTAAATAAGTGTTTGGAGGGATATCTCCGTTGCTTTACATCAGATAAACAAGCAAGATGGGTCCAATCATTGCCACTTGCTAGAATGGTGGTATAACACTTCCTTCCATACTTCATCTAAAATGTCTCCTTTTTTGGCACTCTATGGGTACCATCCACCATCCATCACATCATCATTGAGAGGACAACCGCGGGTTAGAGCAGTAGAAGAACACATTCAATATCAACAAGAGGTCCTCTCTAGTCTCAAGGAGAACTTGGTCATGACACAAAACTGCATGAAGCAACATGATGATCAACATCACACGGAAAGGTATTTTGATGTTGGTAATTGTGTTTTTGTGCAGTTACAACCATATAAGCAAATGTCTTTAAAACAACAACAAAAGAATAACAAACTTTCACCGAAGTATTATGGCCCTATCAAGTATTGCGTTAAGATTAACTATACATGTAGCATACAAATTAGAACTTCCACAATCAACCAAAATACATCCAGTCTTTCATGTTTCTCCTGAAGAAAATAATTGGACAAAGAGTATCAGCCCAAACAAGTGTTACTTGAGCTCGATGAGGAGGAGGAGAGTCATCTTGGAACCTGAATGCATCCTTCAAACACGCACTAAAAGATTGAGGACATGGGTTATTACTGAGTACCTGATCAAGTGGAAGAATATGGACAATGAAGATTAAACATGGGAAGATATGACATTCCCAATGAGCGACACCAAAGCTTCTCAACATTGGGGACAATGTTTGCTTTGAAGGGAAGGGCATGCTTATGCCCTTAACCTATTGCTTGTATTAGGATATGAGTAGCCGACTTATGGCTTACCATATCATTTTATTATATCATTTATACTTTCTCATGCTTAGTAGGTCGGCCTTGGTGATGGCCATAACATATGAATAGTATATATAGTGGATATAGGTAGTAGTTCATCATTTTTGGAGCATTTGAGTCTTATTGTATGGTTTGGAGGTTGCCCCCTCGAAGTGGCAAAGCTATTCTAATTGCATATTGAGATCATTATTATGGAATATTGTGTTATTTGGTGTTATATTTCTGCTCATGATCTGAATTATACAATTAATTTCATTACACTTCTCGACCACTTTTTTGTTGAGTGGTGAAAAATGTCATGGACATCTAGCTAGTGTCAAGGATAAAGATATCTTTCTGGGATACAAAGAAAAGTAAAAATCTACCATATGGCTAAGATCTAACGATTTTTTATTGATTTCTCCAAGTATAAGATAAAAGATCGATGTGACCTTGAAATGGACAAAATATTTAAGGTTGAAAATTTTCAATTAAACAGTTAAATGGATGTGAAAATTAAGATTGAAATTGTCATGTGATGACGAAACCAATATCAAGTTTAAGAACATAAAAGTGAACACACCCACATCATTACACTCAACCCCCTTCTACCATTGTAAAAGACCTATTTGCATAATAATTTAGAGATATTTTCTTATTACTTTTGCAAGGTGTTGTCAATGTTGTCACAAAGCAAGTCAATTTCCTAGAGATTTATAGATAATACCAAAAATAAAAAAATAAAAAATTAATGAAATATTTGGAGCCCTCACGTTAGCAAACATGGTGTGAAAACGGTGATTTAAAAAATTGTCCAAGTCTTCTTCTTGTTACCATAGAGACATGGTCCACGCTCTTCGCTTCTATCAACCCAATTGGAATTTGTGGCTTCATGCTACTTGTTTCTAATAATTATCTTTCAATTTATGATAAGAATGATAAATCAGATATTTTTGGATTGTTTTGTAGAATCACTATCTTGTAGATTATTATTAATTTTGAAATATTATTTTACACAATCAAGTCAATTTTTTTACCCTTTTTAGGTAGATGTATTGCGTTAGTGACGTAAAAACATTCCCAAAAAATGGGATGGTTTAGCTTAAGATTGGAAGAAATACTTATTCACATGGCCCATTACAAAATGTAAAGAATACATGACTTTTATTTTACGTTTACTTCTGGAATTTAAAAACAATAAATACAGATATCTTGCGAGAATTTTAATTTATTTATTTTTTAAACAAAGGCGAAGAGCAGCCGCCGGCGGCAGTTACATAAGTTCGGTAGTGACACGTGGACACCATTAGGAGCAAACTGCACGAATCATATCGCTGTTTTGATCTTTATTTTTGACAACGACCGCTGCGGTCGTTCCAGACATGAATAAACCCTACCCCGCCCGCCAAAACAGTTGAACCTGCTGTCCACGCAGATATTTCCGTAATAAAGACCTAATATTATTTTGTTCTTACTACAGCTGGAGTCGATTTCAGTACCTTCACCTTTCAAGTAGGACGACGCAGTTGTAGAATCCCACGCAGTGGTACACACATCGAGTCCTATAAGTAATGTTTTCGCTTGGGTTTTAGGTTTTATTTTGAAAAGTTGAAGAAACAATGCCTAAGACGGCGAACGGGCAGAGAGAGACGAAGGTCTCTCAGATTTTAGATCAATGGCAGCGCTTGAACTCGTGCGATTCTACGAAAAACAGAAAACCAGGTCAGAAGGGTTACAAAAAGGGTGCATGCAGGGAAAAGGAGGGCCTGAAAATGGAATATATAATTACAGAGGAGTGAGACAGCGGACTTGGGGAAAATGGGTGGCGGAAATCAGAGAGCCCAAGGGAGGTAAGCGCCTTTGGCTCGGAACCTTCGGATCTGCTCATGAGGCGGCGGACGCGTACGATCGCGCCGCCAAAATCTTGTATGGCCCTTCCGCGTCCCTTAATAATCCTCATCTTCAACCCCTAAATCCAGACATCGATAGTTTGATTCCAACCCTAGACGAGTGCTTCACTCCAGAGATAACAGAGGGCGTGGAGGAGATTCTGAGGATGTTTGATGGAGGAGATGATAAATTTTCCTTTGAAAAGGTGAGCAATCAAATTTATACGCCACACTAATTTCTAACCATGCACGTACACGGATAAATTCCATGTAGATAATTTGTTTGTTTACGTTTAGTTATCGTCACCATTACCCGGAAAAATCGTTTTTAGTCACCATTACCAGATCCATAATTTTCTCTACCCAAACCTCGCATATGTCAGGTTGAGTTATGGTTGCCATTACTAGGTTCTGTTAAATTCCTGTTTAGATTGGCTGCAAAAATCTCATACAGAATTGTATTTATTATCGTTTTAGCCTTCTGTATAGGTTGAGTAAGTATTTGTATAATAATGTTTTTCAGTATTTGTGTGCCCATGTAACACATTTTGCCTGTAATATACTTACTCGTTTTAATGTAGATGGTCATTGATTATTATTGTATACTTATGTATGTGTTTGTTGGAACATGATTATTCTATATTAAAATTTTTAACTTAAATTTAATTATTAAATCTAGACTACTTTATTTCTTATCTAGGCATATTCTTTTTAATTTTTTCTGATAATGTTTTTCATTTCCATAAAAGTTGCTTCCTTGTTGGCCGTATATCACACTCAGTCATTCGTTCTGAGACTGGTAATATCCCATCAAACGTGGTTGACGCGTACAATTAAATTAACATGCAAGTTGGTAAGATAGGTACTTAAAGTCTAATCAAATTTACTAATCGATTATATTCATGAAATATCTCTTAAAACGTTTATTTGACATTACCTGTTGATTAGACTTTATTTAAGGCAAAGTATTGGTTATTATTACTTTCTCAATAATTATATTTGAAGAGTTTTCTATTTAATTCTTATTTCAAATTATATGATTTATTTAGTTACAAACTTAAAATGTAATTATTGGAAGCTTTGGATATGATAAAACTATTAAATTTAACGTTTTTGTTTGTCTTAATTTTAGGATATATTGGATTGATTCATTACTGTAAAATGTAGAGTAACTAGAATTTGTTGTTAAATTTTAGAAATAAACTCATATTTGTCACATGAAAAAAATTATACTTTTAAACATAAATCTACTTGTGTAAGTCGTTTCGGTTTGGAATTGTTATGTAATTATTTTACAAAGTTAATGAAAATAAAAGTAAGAGATTATATCTAAATGGAGTGGCTTGTTGTTCATTATAATTTTGGAGAGGAATATTAAATGAGATTTTTATGGAAGAGAATATGTATTTATGTAAAAGATGTTTTATATTAAAAATAATTAATAAATCTAAAAATAATTTAAAATAAATATATATATTTTATATTAGATTTATTTAATTAAATTGTTATGTAAAGTTGTTAGTGATTAAGACATTATTTGAAATTTAATAACATTCAATTATATCATATATTTTTATATAATTTTTTTCCCTAGTTTCATATTAAATTAGGATATGGATGATTAGGCATGCATACAAAAAATAAAGGAAACAAATACAGTGTAATAAAAATAATAAAAATATAACTTTGATTTTATTCGTTTAATTTTGTATTTTTTCAGTTATTTTAACTATTTTTTTGTTTAATTATTTTTGTTTTTGATATTTGTTTATTAAAGATTTAGAAAATAATGTATGATATATACATATTTATTTAATAATGTGAATTATATTAACTAATAGATTTTTTAATTAATTTCATCTTTTAAATTATGTTATTGGATGAAGTTTATAGTTTTATGTATTGTTATTATATTTAATCTCCATATATTATTGTATGATTTTAAGATGTGGTTACAATACTATTTATAATATATATGGATATTTCATGCAAAAGTGAATAGTTATCCACATTTATTTTTAGAGAAGAGTATTAAAGTTCACTATTCATAACTTTTTCTAAGACCTTATTTGCAAGCAAACTAATTTCTACACAAGTCTCTTAGATTTTTATTAATAAGAGCATAGAGTGTTAGTTTTAAGGTATTATTGTGGGAAAATGGTATTATTACTAATGAATTTAAAAACGAGTTTCTTCATATATTTTTGTAGTTGCACCGAGATGCGCTTTACATTGATAGAACAATGGAAATGGAGTGCATTGTTCATTTTTATTCTCGACATTAAATTTGAAGTTCATTTGATCATCATGTGATAATTCATTCATAAATTTTACTTCTATTGGAGTGTCACTTAAATAATTTTGCTTCTTTTTATTTGGATAAGTCAATCAAAAATAATAAGATTTTGGTCATGTAGTAATAATTGGATATATATATATATATATATATATATATATATATATATATATATATATATATATATAAACACGTGCACACACATGCATGTGTATAAATATTTGTATATATAGATATAGATATACATAAATAGACATCCATACATATATATCATCCATATATGTATATTTATGTAGTATGTACATATGCATATGTATATGGATGTACGTATATGTGTACATTCATATATACATGTGTGTATGTGTATTTGTCTATATGGATGTACACATACGCATACATACATACGCATACCTACATATATACATATACATATATACATATACATATATATATATATATATATATATATATATATATATATATATATATATATATATATATATATATATACATATACATATACATATACATATACACATACACATACACATACACATACACATACACATACACATACACATACACATATATGTGTATGTATGTATGTATGTATGTATGTATGTATGTGTATATATATTTATATACATACATACATACATACATACATACATACATATAGATACACACATATGTGTGTGTGTGGATGAACATATATATACATAATCATACATATATGTAAGTATGTATACATATGTATATGTACATATAGACATGTATAAATGTCTATGTGTCTATATGGATGTACACATACACATACATACATACATGTATACATAATCATACATACATGTATACATAATCATACATACATGTATATATGATTATGTTTATATATATATCTATACACACAAACACACATATATAAACATTTATACATATATATACATATATGTGATATATATTTGTATATATATGTACATATGTATGTATATGTATATATATGTATAAATGCATATATATATATATATATATATATATATATATATATATATATATATATATATATATATATATATATATATATATATATATATATATATATATGGATGTATATATATACATATTCATACATACATTTAATTATATATATAATTAAATGTATGTATGATTATGTATATATATGTACATCCACACACGTATACACACACATGTGTGTGTATCTATATGTATGTATATACATATATATTCACATACATACATATATGTATGCATGTATATATATGCTTGTATGTATATATGTGTATGTGTACATCCATATAGAAATATATGCATACATACATGTATATGAATGTACACATATATACGTACATCCATATACATATGTATATGTACTTTCTAGACAATCATTTTTGTAATTCATGTCTTGCAACAACAAAAAATACAAAACTCTAGCATTAGTCTATAGTTTCTCCATTTGATTAATTTAGTTATGCCTAGCTATGTGTCACTCATTCTATCTTCCACACACAACCAACTTGTTCATACAATGGTCATATTAATCCATAAACTCTAGTTATTCCCTCACATATTACAAGCCTACTTTTCAAAGCACTTGTACATGCATCACGGAAAAAAGTGACTAGAATGGGTCATAATGTCTAAATATATTATGGCACACCCTGTCCTCTTTGGTCCTTCTTCCTCTAACAATTTTTTTTCTAATTTGAATCCCTTTGGTACATTCCTAGTCATCCTTATTCAAGGTTTCTACATCTGAAACAAAAATACAAGAAAGTTATTCATCTCCCATTAAGGAGGGCATTCATTTTACTTAGCACCTAGCATTCCAATGAGAAAACATTGAGAGAAATCAAAAGAAAATTTATTCTAAGACTCCTTTGGCCCTATATAATCTAGATACACATTCTAAAATAGTCACCCAAACATATCTATAAGAATAAAGGCACATAACCAATGTTAACGCAAGCTAGGGAAAGTACAAATTACAATCACATTGTTGTAAGGTCATGACTATCAATTTAGTTACATGCATTATTGATATCACATTCTAGGTGACAAAAACATGTTGTTTGAGCCCTCTTTGGAGTGAAATGGGGCTGTTTGTGGTGTACGGGGTGCCATGACCCACCTAACATTTTTTCGGGACACTCACACCATCTAGGTTTTGAATGTCAAAGGTAAAAATTTGAGATAGGAATAGAAAAAGAAGTAAAAACATGAACAAAACATTGAAAAAGGTTGAAAGTTTAAAAACCAAAGTGTACAAAAAGATCCATATAGGGAGTATGTTTTTAGTCATACCATACACCATGGTACAGTAAAATACCTCAAGTCATAATTTCAATAACGAGGCTCACAAATCATTTATAGTAATTTCAGTCCCATTAAACTAGTTGATATAACCACACATTTTAGGATATGAAGTATGTTATCTCCTCCTCATTATTAGTGCTATGTTTCATTATCTATTATTTCTTAGCTTTGTATACTAATTACTTGTGATATTTTATAATTATCCTTGGAAACTAATTGATTAAAGGATAATATACCATCACTTATTACCCGTAAATATTAACCATTTAAGAAAATCATGTAGTGAACCCAAGATTGGAAAACCCTTATTGTGATGGGGATTCTTCTTCTTACTTGGTTTCAAATATATCAATATTTTCTAGGGTTTGTATTTAAATTCCATTCTTATTTCATCTTCTTTTTTGACCTCAAACTGATTTTCACATTTATCCCAAATATTTCATGGTTGGTCTTGCTCTTTGGGTCAATTTGTAGATCTCCTAACTTCGAGATCACCCTTTGTTTCATATACCAAGAATAATGACCCTACTTTTCAATTCGTTTGATATTATTTATATTTTATACATATTTTTAAAAAACCTATTTTAGCTTTCCTAATGTTTAGCACCATTTTCAAAAATTTGAAATTACTAGTTCTAGTAATTAGGACATATTTGGAAAAATATACATATTTGGGAAAAATCTCTTGGAATTTTTATTTCAGTTTATTATATTCAAAAATACCTCTTGGTTTTGTAAAATTCAAATTTTATTTTAAGATATGGTAATTTTATTCATTTGACAAGAATCACTTTTCACTTAAATCTTGTTTCTACATTCTAGGTTCATAGATTTTCTAATGATTATTTATTCTTTCTCATTATGGTAGACAATCATCCATTATATATCCAAGTAAAAATTATTAATTCCTTGGATAAAATTATTATTTTCAACAATGTTTTGGCCTCGAACTCTAGTTAGGTCATGGAGCATGTTTTCATGTGTGAAAGTGTTGAAGAATGTACACTAAGAGTATTGTACACTTTCCACAGATTGTATCGTCGGGGTTCAGAAATGTGTTTTTTCTCATATGGGTGGAATTTTTAACCCATAGGTTTATGGGATGGTTTTGGCCCATGGTTTTGATACCCATAGTTTTGTAAAACTACTTAAGCAGTTGTCTACTTATGTGGTTTTGTGCATATGGTAGGGATTATGTAACATTACAGATGTGTTTTGAATTCGGGTGTGAATTTGTAGAGTTTGTTGAGAATAGCTCTAAACATATCTGGGTATTGTATTGAGAGAGTGATGGCTTGTAATAAAATATGAGCAAGCAATTCTTGGTGGACGTAGCCCAAAATGGGCGAACCACGTAAAATATTGTCTCTTTGTGTTGTGTTATTATTACTATTCAACACTTTTATTTGATATTTGTAATATTTTCTGCATATTAGTTTCTATTGTTGTGATTTTGTGACTGATTATTGCACATATTTTATCACTTATTTCCTAACAATTGGTATTAGAGTCTGGTTTGGTTTGCTGAAGTGTTGAATCACATGGAATTTTTTAGCTTGGGTGGGAGATATAAAAAATGATAGAAGATCAAGGGTTGATAAATTCAATGGGAAAAATTTCAGTCTTTGGAAGATGCAGACATGTAAGATTACCTTTATCGAAGGATCTTTATATTCCATTTTTCGAGAAGGTAAACAAACCCTCGAGCATGACGGATGTGGAATGGGATTTGCTAGATAGGAAGGCACTTGGGACAATGCGAAGCATCTTGCATCTTCGATATTATTTAATGTTTTAAAGGAAAATAATACAAAAGAATTGATGGATGCATTAGGAAAGTTATATGAAAAACCCTCTGCCGCTAACAAGATATTTTTAATGAAAAAGTTATTTAATATGAAGTCATTCGAGAATGGTTCGGTAGCAGATCATTTAAATTAGTTTAATATTGTTTTAAATATGTTAGCTTTGGTTACAATAGAATTTGATGAAGAATTTATGGATTTATTAATTTTGTGATCTTTACGAGATTTGGAATCTAGTGATGGCAAAGAAGCAACTTGGTACCACCTAACTCAAAGTTGAAGTTTGAGGATGTTATAGGGGTGATTCTAAGTGAGGAAATGCAAAGAAAAATATCTGGGGAAAATTCTACTTTAAGGAATTATTTGACAGTGGAAAATAGAGGGATATAGAAGAATAGAGGAAGCCATGGAAAATTGAAAGATTAGACAAGGTCAAAATTGAAAAGCAAGATAGTATCTTGGCATCTTTGTAGAAAGTCCGGGCATGCAAATAAGGATTTGTTGGGAGCTTCGGGATAAGAAGAAACAATGGAAGAAAACAAGGAGGTAAATGTGGCAATGAGTAATGTTTTTCAGGATGCTTTGATTCTTTCTTTGCATAATATTGTTGAATCTTGGGTTTTATATTCAATGGCATCTTTCCATGCTACTCCACATAAGCATTATTTTGTTTATTATGTTCAAGGAGATTTTGGGCATGTTTTTCTTGGTGATGCGAGTAATGGGAATACATGGCTATTGAAGGATGTCGACATGTGCCTAATTTGAAATGAAATCGATATCGGTGGACCGGTTGGGAAGTGATGGTTATATTGTGATATTTACAATGGATTCTTGGAAGGTTACTATACACACCCAAAATTACACGTCTATATATTGTTAGGAAAATGGTTACAAAACTCCCGATGATGATTTAAAATCCTTTCAAGAAGGTGTTTGAGCTCCAAAATCCATTCGCAGTATATATTTGTAGCTTAGATAGCCTTACTTATCTTTTCCTTACATTTTTCCAGCTTCCCCCTTCTTTCTATGCTTGTTTTGGCCTTGGTGCTACGATCGCCACCCTACTTGGGTGGAGGTTCGCAAACCACCGCCTTGCCTGGGCTGCGGTTCGTAAACCACCGCCCTGCCTGGTGTGGTGGTCCTCAAACCGCCACCCTACACATGGAGACAGTCCGATCAATTTTTCCAAAATCTTCATGCAAGAAATTGCATGTGACAATTCACTTAAGTTTACTTTTTGAGCACATCTGTGAGCTGAATTTGCTAAAAATAGCTTCATTTTCTTGGTTCTCCTTGTTCCTTCTATTTTTAAATAGATTTAATGAGTAAAACTGCCTCTTCATTGCCTTGTGCATGAAGTAACCTTCTATCCTCCATTCCTATATATTCCATGCTTGTATTCAAGCAAAAGGCCTGAGAATTTTGTGTATCTTGCATTGTTGTATTGCCATAATCTTGCTAGGAATTTCATAGCCAAGCTCAAATCTCTTGTGTTATCTTTCTTCTACCTGCATTACATCTAGATTGCTTCCAAGCTACCATCGCTCAAGTGCCATCCTCTTGTTGTTGTTCTTTGCATTCCCAAATCCTTGGACTCACATGAACACTTAGAGAAAGAAAAGAAATAACTAAGGGGAAAGGTACTGCTATTATTGGATTTGCCAAGGTTCTTGCTCTTCCAGGTTGGAGTTATGTATTTGTTTTCTTTGTTTATCAAGTTGTCAATTATGAATTGTTAATTTCAATTCCATATCAAATAGAGTAGAAATCAATGTCTTTTCATTTGCAAGTAATTAGTTAATTTCAAGAGGGTTTGAATCTTTCATAGTAATCCCCAGTGACGGATCCTCTTCTTCCCATCCCTATGGATCTGAAGGAGAGAATATATATAGGAGGTTGTCTACACATCATAGATCATTTGGAAAAGTGTGTGTTTTAAGTTCTATTAGTTTTAATACACTCATCATAGTTGAATAACCACACCGGGTTTTCTCGCATGTTTAGTTTTAGTGTTGAAATAGATATAATTATTTAGAATAGAAGCGAATTGTTTTTGTGATTGTAATGTTTCACTTTTTTATTTGTTCGATTGTTTTTCCTTTCGGTAGTAACATAGATTGTTAATTTCATTTAGTTTACATGGACACTTAAAATTAGTTTAGTGCTTGGATCCAAGTTAGGTAAATAAACCATAGGGAATTTACGATACCCATTCATAGCCTCTATATCTCCGCTTTGTCAACTAGGTTACCAGGAGATCACACTACCGGGTCTTAGTCACCGATCCTCCTATAGTTACCACACACATTCATCATCGGAGTCTCGGCATGACCTCGGGGGGTCGAGTTTGGTTGAAGATCACGTGTTCATTTTCATTCATATAGTTACCAAGGGTTCTCTTGTGGTGGCAAGAGGTAAGAAGGTTGGAACCTTGTATTTAACCACTTATAGCACCAATATTTGTAATCTTGTTACTTCAAAAGTAGATACAATATTGTGGTACTATAGGCTTGTTCATATGATCCATAAGGGCATGCAGATCATAAAAAGATTTTCCCATATATATAGAAATAGGTTTGGAGTTCTCGTGAGGATTATATATATAAAAAACAAAAGCGAGTAAGGTTTCTCAAGGTTCTAACTATAAAGAAAGAAAATAAGTTAGAGTTGGTGCATTGTGATGTGGGGTCAGCCTGTATCATATATTGGGGGTTCAAGTTATTATGTTAATTTTATTGATGATGCAATAATGAAATTTTAGGTTTATTGCATTAGAAACAAATCGATGTATTTGATACTTTTGTTAAATGGAAAGCCTTGGTAGAGAATGAAATAGGTCTTTAGCTAAAATGTCTCAAGTCGGATAATGAAGGGTAATTTCGTAGCAATGAATTTGATTATTACTATTCTAAGAATGGAATGCTTAGGAAAAAGACGGTTCTAGGGACTCTATAGTAGAATGGGGTGTCGAAAGGATGAACAAAACAATAATGGAATTATGGAATGTTCTAGGAGCATGAGGTTATATGTAGAACCTGCATCTTTCTTTTGGGTAGAAACGGTGAGCACATGATGTGTTCTTGATAAATAGAGGACACTCAAGTGCCTTGGATGGAGGCATACCTAAGGAGGCTTGGTATGCTAAGAAATTTGATTATTCATTTCTTAGATTCTTTTGATGTGAGGTGTTTGTCCATTTAGATAAGGATGATAGGACCATGCTAGAGGATAAATAATAAAAATGTACTTTCATTGGTTATGGTGGTGATGAATTTGGATATAAATGTTGGATTATTGAGGAAAATAAAATCATTCAATCTAGGGATGTGGTCTTCAATGATGAATTCATCTACAAGAAGTAGCTGCAAGAAAACAAGAAGGAATCCAAGAAAGAATATGCAGAGGTAGAAGATCTTCTAGATGCGAAGTGACACAGAATTTGTTTAGGAACCTCCTTAATAGGAACCCCAAATTCCTATATTGAGGAGGTCTTCTAGGGTAAGAAGAGAACCTAAATGTTTTTCTCCTTCTCTTTATTATTTATTACTCACTGAAAGTGGAGAGCCAGAGAGCTTTGATGAAGCAATGTAGGTAGATGTCAAGAATAAGTTGGAGCAAGCCATGGATGAGGAGCATCAGCTCTCATGGAGAACTAAACATGGGATTTAGTGAAGCTACCCGAAGGAAAATAATATTACAGAACAAGTGGCTATTTAGAGTCAAAGAGGAAGAAGGAGGCAAGAAACGATACAAGGCCACGGTTGGTGGTCAAAGGGTTTGCACAGAGAAAAAGGTATAGATTTTGATGAGATTTTTCTCTTGTAGTAAAAATGACTTCTATTAGAAATATTATGGGAATAGTTGCAACAGAAGAGTTTCACTTAGAGCAACTTGATGTAAAGAATGCACTTCTCCATGGTGATTTCGAGGAGGATCTATATATGCAGATTAGAGGGATATGAGGTGAAAGCTAAAGAGGAGATGGTGTTCAAACTGAAGAAGAGATTGTATGGCTTCAAACAAGCTCCACGTCAATGGTATAAAAAAATTGATAGCTTCATGATGGAGAAAGGTTATGTTGGTGCTCAAAATGGTCTCGCCCCATTTGTGCCCTTGAAAAATTATTCATTCATGGCCTTTGTCATTTTATACCTCCCTGTATTGTGTTTGGCCAATCTTTGTCACCATTTTTATCTGCTCCTAGGTTGAAGATCATGTGTGGGTCTATATTTATGTCATGGTTCCTTTGTTCCTCTAAAAAATATCTATATTTTAGGTCTCCCATGCTCTATTCCTTCAAAACTTGTGTTTTCCTGTTTCCTCCATTTTCCACAGTCAAGATCTGTTGTCCCTACCATTTTTGCCGTAAATACTTGAGGAGAAATGAGTTGATGTGTCCCTAAGGATCGTGTTTGATCCTTGTAATATTCTAAATTCTTTGTCCTTGAAGAAAACCTCATTTTCTAGCTTGAATGGACATTTCTCTATGTTTTATGGTTTGACGGGTGTTTCTCCCGGTCAAATTTACATCATTCAATCGATAGGGAAACATGGAACCTCTTGGTTGGATGCGAATCATCTTAATAATTTAGAAATTCTATGAAAAGCCTCATCTTAAAATGTGTCCATGTGGAGGAATGACGCTCATTTGAGAATCAACTTTTGGTTTGGCTTTGAAGTAGCGCCGGGAGGACACATGGAGGGTTGGCAGGAAAGAGACACGTGGAGACTTCTACTAGGTTTCCCATACTTAGACAAATTTCAAAAGGTTTTCAAGAAGTCCAGGACACATGGAGGAACGATGCTCATTTGAAGATCTACTTTTGGGATTTTCCTTGGAGTAGCGCCAAGAGGACACGTGGAGGCTTCCATTGCTTTCTCATACTTAGACAAATTTTAGGCAATTGGAGCAGTTTGGTGGAATAGGGACACGTGGTGGGCTTACACTCATTCAAGGTCTCTTCTTTGGGTTCCATCTCGAAGTTTCACCATAGAGACACGTGGAGGAACCGCACATGTTCAGGTGGACCGGCCCTTGAGTCTCAATTTAAAGAAGTGCCAGGATGACACTTGAGGCCTCCACTTGCTTTGCATTTTACTTAGAATTTTCAACGGCCAAAAGAAGATTGCCTCGGAGCTTGACAAGTGGTGCCTTCTACTGAGATTCAAGCCTTCAAACAAATTTCGTCGGAGTAGGACACGTGGCAAGCCTGCGCTTATTCAAGGTATCAAATTTTTGGGACCACCTCAAGGTGCGCCGTGGTGACACGTGGCAATTTGAAAAGTCATAGGGGGTGGGGAGGCGGACCATCGGAGGAAATTCAAAATTTTTTCCTCTTTGCTTCATAAAGGTTAAAATAGCAAAAATGTCCCGCGAGCCCGATGGGAAATAGTCAATGTTTTTCCCCGATCAATGGCGGAGGTGTGGACCCATGGAGGAAAATTGGAAAATTTTCCTTTTAAGAAAAAAGAGTTAAAAGTAAAAGGGGAAGCGTAGTTCCATTGGGACCCACATTGGGAAACATGTCAAAAGTATTTCTCAAGGGTGGAGCTGCAGGAAAACTTGGAAAATTTTCCTTTTTCCAAAAGAGAGTCAAATGGCATAATTTCTTCTCATTTCTTTTGGGGCCCACCTCAGGACACGTGTTAGGCCCATCTTTTAGAAGCGGAGGTGTAGAGAAAAATGGGAAATTTTTCCATTTTTTTCAAAAGGGTCAGAAAAGTTCAGAGGAAGCCCTCGAGCCTATTTTTCCATCTTCCACATGGATGGCCCATGTTCAAAATCAAAGATCAATGGTCGCTAAGTATCTAAATCTAATTTTCACCCATTTTTCTCGTAAAATTTTGGGAGTGTGAGTCTTCATGATTTCTTGCTATTTTCTACACACCAAACAAAGGAGTGAATTAATATTTATATCTAAAGTTTGGTGGGGGAGATCTAGAGGTTTCTTTCGCCATTAAAGCAGTTTGACTCTCGGGCTTGATTTGGTTTTAAGTTTTTCTTCTCCCGAGCACGCAAAGGGGCCGACTTTATTGATATAGGGTGGAAGTGGTTTGCGAAAGGATGGAGGTGTGTTTTTCCTGAGAAAGGATTTGAATGTGGGAAGAAATCGAAGATATTTTCCCTAAGCACCTAGAGACTTTTGTAGATCTAATTCTGCGAATCATGAAAGAATCATGGCAAGCACTGGTGCATTTAAAGTTTTTGTCTTTTGGGAGGAAGGGGATCTATTTGAAATGCTATAAATGACACGAATTCATCGTGCAAATGGTTGAGAGTTTTTGGAAAAGATTAGGACTGATTCTCTCCAGTAAAAAAATCTTGACAGAGCCCATCCATTTTGAGGAGCTATCTAGAGAAGCCCGCATATCTCTCTTCTCACAAATTTGATCATGTCAAGGTGGTTGCAAGTGTACAACCACTGACAAGCTTTGAGATTGTTTTGGAAACTTTCCCTTGTTGATAAATTTGATCAAACTTTGAGTTATTCTGTGTCAATCTTGAGTAAAGTGTATTTATTTCATTTCTGAATGCATGCAAGTAGTTTTTCTTGTTTCTATTGCAATCTTGTACCAAAATATAGTCCAATCACATAGGTCTCAGTCCTTTTGATAGTTTAGTGGCATCTTTAATTTCATTTCTTAGAAGAGCCTTCATCTGGGAATTGGATAAACGGTTTAAAATCACTTTTATTTCATTTTGTTGATAGAGATTATTTGTAAGCCTCTGGGTGTAGCTCGGGCGTGACTTGGTTTAAATATTGGTGCTTTAATGGCTCCTTTGACTCGAGCCTTCATGAAAGAATTCCAAAAGTTGTGTGAAAGAGTGCTAATTTGGAACTCTATTGAAGCACATATTCTAGTTGACGAAACAATTTAACTTTTTGTGGCATGTTTTTGATTGAATATTTCCATTTTACATAAGCTCTCAAGGATCTGGTGAGTCAAGTTCATCTTGTCTCCCCTCCCACTAAAAAAATCTATTTAAAACAACTAATCCTACCCATACTACCCCTTTTTTTTCTCTCGATACCCACACAAGACCAAAATCTATTTACTCAAATATGCAGAATAGATCAGGGTCTCAAATGTCTTTAGTAACCTTTGCCTTGTTGTGAAGATATCTCCATGATCTGGAAGTGACAACTCATGAGAGTCAGATCTGGTGTGTTGATCATACTTTGTACAAGGTCTTCTCTACAAAATTTAAGCAAAAAAAGGTACATGTATCTCCTTTCAAATAACATAGGTTACAAAGTAGGTTCTCTTACCTTGGCTAAAAGGCACAACCTAAAATAGTTAGGATAATATCACATCCTTTTGAGGTGTTATCCATATCTCCACAAATCCAAGTAACAAAGGGACAACTAAATTTCTCCCCGACTACAAAACGACATACACTTATGATCTATCTACCTCTAAGCTCCCTATTGAATCTGTGTTGCTGCTTGGTTTGAAAAGGAGAACAAATTTGGGTACCAACACTAGTGGCATCATTTCAGGGGCCATTTTGAAAGTTATTGAGAACTGATTTGTTCATTATGTTTACAGTTCACACTCAGACCATGGTAAACATTTCTTGTATGCTCTAAAGTGCTAGAAATCCATTTTAAACATCATCTTGTGTTCAAGTTTATAAGAGGTTTCAAAGTCACAAAGTGTTGCATGCAATTTCTCCAGTTTTCACAAGTTTTGCAATGGTATTTATTGATAAATTTTTGTAAAGAAAGGTTAGATTTTTTGATTTTCAGTTTCTAGTGCTCATAGACACTTGACGGAAAATTTTATTGCATTTGTACAACTAAGGTGAAAATCCTTAGTGGCAACTCCTGTTGATCCGATTACGATAAGGACCAATGTCTTAAACCTCTGTCAGTAAGATTTGTACTATTATTTGTAAATTTGGAAGGAAGAAGATCTTTCTTTGTTACAAATCCTGCTAGGACATTATTTCCGAGTTAGGAAAAGCAAAGTCGAAGGAAGAAAAGCCCAGAGAGTTTTCAGAGAACAACAGATAAGAAGAGGGATCTCCATTGATGAAAGTGAACGGCCTATCATTGAATACTACCATTCAAGTGACTCTGAATAAGGTAGCCTCTTTGTAGAACTGAATTCTTCTGCTGCGGAATGGTGTTCATTTGATTTTGAAATATTTGCTTCACATTCTACACCTATCTTTTCTGAAGTAGATAGGGATTTCCAAGAAGCAAGGCCTTTGGGGGATCTCTATTTTTAAAACTACACTCTTGTGTTCCAAGGACCCTCTGCCCCTCATCAATTTTTCACCCCTCTAGGATCACCTACTCGAATCAATATGGCTCAACCCGTAACCCCATTTGTTGTAAACACATTGGAACCTATAAATTTTGTGCAATGGTTGGTTATCCAAATGCAAGTACCTCAAGATGTAAGGAACATATTTCCTAATTTCCACGTAAACAATGCCATAAGCTGGTAACCAACATCTAAAGATCTTCCTCAATATGATGGAAGATTTTGAGATTGAGCATGAAGATGTATACATCAAATTGTTTGTTCACACTCTAGAGGAGGATACTAGGGACTAGTACAAAGCATTTCTAGATAACTCTATTGACTCTTGGGCTAAGATGAGCAATGCATTCAGATTACAATATGGTGATAGGACTGACCCTAGGTTTCTTCTATCAGAATTTGAAAACATCAAGAAGAATCCCAATGAGTCAGTACATGAATTCAACACAAGGTTCAATAAGACCTTGATGAGATTGTCTGTCAGATAAGGCCATGTGATGAGTCATGCTTAATAAAATATACTTGATGCATTTGATAAAAAGATACTTACTACTTGAGGTATAAGAACGCTACCATCTTGAGGCAAGCATTCACTATGGCCCTACAAATAGAGAATAATATCAAGGAAATAGAAAAACCTCCTAAGAGGGAAGGTGTGAAGCTGGTTAACCCAGAAAAACCTCAAACAAGAAAGGTTGTTGATTTGGAAGAGGCTGTGAAAAATTTGGTAGGGATTGTCAAGGAGATCTCCTACAAATTAGCACTAGTGAGAAGGGATTTAGGCAGAGTTCACTAGGACAACATAAGCAACAAGGCCAAGACAGATTTAAAAATCATCAAAGAGCTGATGAAAGAGGCAAAGGAGCTGTTAGATTGGGAATAGGAAGCCCCAAGGTAGAGAAAATAGAATGGTGCCGATCCTTTGGGTGCTAGAGTTGCATTTATTGTGGAAGAAACAAAGGTCATCATTGGTGTGATAGATGTTTCATGCCCCATGCTCCTTGTGAAGAAGATCAGTAAGAAAAGAGGAAGATGATGGTAATTATGATGATGTTTACATGATGGGATGCTCCACTAACTCACAACAAAGGGCAACCTCAATTAAGGTGATAAGTGCCAGAACTGTTGCCACTTTTTGGGACTGCATTCATATAGCACACATTCTCCCTCCCTCTCATACTTTAGAATTAGATAATGTACAAGATTTTGAATTTCCAAATAATGAATTTGAATATTTAAGGGCTTTAATGATAAAAAAGTATGATAGAGGAATCCCATCTGAGGAGGATAGGCAATTATTAATGAATGTTGTTATGGCTCAAGAGAAGGAATATAACACAAGAAGTAAGGTTGTCAAAGGGGTAGGGCCTCAAAGCTAAGAGAAAAGCTCCCTTACTTTCTAACATTCCTAAAGAGACTCCTAGGAAAGATCCGTGCCAAAATCCCCTGTAGTTCCAAGAAAAAATCATACCCCTCCTTATGCTCAAGCTATCAAGAGTCTGTACCACCTAATGAGTGTGTTATCCTTTCTTCCAATATTGCCTTTCCCAAGAATGTCCCATATGACATTGCCCAAGTTTTGAGTCAAATCAAAGTCTCTGTTCTAATTTTTGAGTTGCTTAGGATTCTTGAGCACAAGAGGAGAGCGTTTGAATACTTGGGATTGTGTGAAGAGAAAAAACCCTAGGAAGAAATGTGAACATTGTGGATAATCCTCTAGCCATTGAATATTACGAGATGCCATCAAGCATCAAAAGATCTAGCTGAACCACTGAGGTTTTTTTTTGGGGACATCTTTGGTAGAATCTTAGGTGAATGTGGATCCATTCTTCACTACTTTGATCATCAAGGATAAGCTGCTCCATAACTATATGTTTGACTCAGGGGCATCATGCAATGTCATGCCTTTGGAGGTCATGAATGAGCTCAATATTAAGGTATCAACTTGGTGGTGCAGCTTGTAGCCTACCCAAGTAAAAATTTAAAGCTTGATGTTGTCATAGTTGATTTCCTAGCCAAGTGGGGTATGTTATTGTCAAGAAAATGGGCTGCAAGTGTTGGTGGTAGTGTCCAAATGGACATGTCTTATGCCATAATCCTAGTTGAGGGCAGCCTTGTTAGGTTATATGGGGAGAAGAAAATGTTTCACCTTATTGAGGATCCCAACAATGCGTCCTTTGAAGTATTATATAAAAATGTTGATGCTGACAACTTTGTGGGATTTCTTTGAGGAAAAGAGCACAAGATTGAAAAGCTGTAAGTGTCTTGAACAAGCGAGGATCCCCTTAGACTCTATTGTTTGATGGAGCTTGCTTGAAATTTGGAAATGGTGCCAATGTTGTCCTAATTTCTCCAAGCCATGAAAGGTTTGTTTTTTCCTTTAAGCTTAACTTTGAGTGTACTAGAAACATTACTGAGTATGAGGCATTATTGTTAGGTTTAAGAATTACTTGGATGTATGGTGTCGGGAACATCATTGTCAACGGATACTCAAAGTTAGTTGTCAAGTAGGTTAGAAAATTGTATGCCACATAGCATTAGTGACTGAAATAGTACAAGCATGCAGTTTGGGACTTCATTGAGATGTTTGAATCCTTCAACATTGTGCATCATGATAGGAGGTTTAATGAATTGGTAGACAAGCTTGCAGTGTTGGGGTCTCGGTTTGACAGTTCTGTAACATCCCCTTATTATGAATATGAGGAGGTAGTGACAAGACCCTCTGTCCCTAACAATATAAAACATTGGTAGGTTTTTGATGATGAGGCTCAGGTCAGAACGTTCCTGCAAAATTATGGAGAGTTTTTTTATCAAAACATTGGTTGGGATCCATTGTTCTATACAATAGAGGGGAAGGAAACCTTATTTGGAAAACGCATCATCCAACTAAATACCAATACCATTCCTAGAGGGCTAGTTGCTCTTGAATCAAATTTTGATAATGCCGATTGCATTATTAATAGGCATATGGTGACTCGAGGGATGTTAAGGATCATGACCTTGGCACAAAGGAGAAACCAAGGAAGATTTGGTTGTGCAATAGTCTCAAGCAAAGGTGAAAAGTAATCATACGTCTAGTTGTTAAAGAAATACCAAGATTACATGGCTTGGACCTCTTTCGAGCTCAAAGCATACAAAGAAGACCTATTCAAGCATGATATTCCCTTAGATCCCAAAGACAAAAACCTTCAAGAAGAAGAAGAGACCAATTAATCCTCTGTTATCTCTCAAAATGCAAAAGGAGTGAAGAAGCCGAGAGGATGGAGGAATTGTCTAGCCCACAAGGTATTCTTCTTGGGTTGTCAACCTAGTGCCAATAAGAAAGAAGAATGGTGACATCAAGTTGTGTGTGGACTTCAGGAATCTAAACAAAGCCTCAATGAAGGACAACTATCCTTTACCTAACATGGAGCACATGCTTCAGTTGGTGATTAGTTCGAGTTGCTTTCTACTTTAGATGGATTCTCTAGTTATAACCAAGTCATGGTAAAAGAATCATAAAGGATGAGGAAATCCTTCTCTACTCCATAGGGAACATATGTATTTGTTAGGATGCCCTTTTGGTCTGATGAATGTTGGAGCCATTTTTCAGAGAGCAATGGATGTTGCTTTTTCTTGCTACATCAATGACTTTATTGTTGTTTACCAAGATGATGTAATAGTGTTTTCAAGATGGAGAAGTGACCATTTGTTGCACTTAGAGAAGATCTTTGATCAGATGTCGGGAGTATGGCATCTCACTCAATCCGAATAAATTCCATTTTGGAGTGTAGAAGGCCAAATTTCTCAGTCACATTGTGTCAAAGGAAGGAGTGATGATTGATCCAGAAAGAGTGGAGGCCATCAGCAAAGTCCTAATTCCAAGAACCAAAAAGGAATTCAGTCCTTCTTTGGGAAGATAAACTTCATTAGAAGGTTTGTATCAAACTTTGCTAAGTTGACTATCCCAATCACTTCCATGTTAAAGAAAAATCAGATCATCAAATGGGAAGAGGGTTCCATCCAAGCTTTCAATAGAATCAAAGAGTCATTGAAGCATGCCCCTATTTTGGCAGCCGCAGATTATAAGAAACCTTTCCAAATGTTTTCCTTTTCTTTAAAAAACACTATTTTTATGTCTTGCTATAGAAGGATGATGAAGGGGCTGAGAGGCCCATTGCCTTTTTCAGTAAGGCTTTGTAAGGAGTAGAATTGAAATACACCATCATGGAAAAGCAGGCATTTGCCTTGGTCAAAGCAATAAAGGTTTTCAGGCCTTATATTTTAAGTTCAAAAGTTGTTTCTTATGTTCCCCATACCATGGTGTTCCCATACCATGGTAAAAGACATCCTATTAGAGATGGAAGTCTCAAGTAAAAGATGTAGATGGGTGAACAAATTGCAAGAGTATGATATGGACATCCAAACCATGAAGTTGGTGAGAGGTTTGGGGTTAGCTAAGCTCATGGCTGAGAGAAACTTGTAGACCATTGAGGTAAATGAGATTGAGGAAGAAAGGGCAGTTGTTTTTGAAAAATTGATGAGTTCTAAGTGGTACAAGGATGTGGTGCTCTATCTCAGAAACTTAAACTTCCTTGAGTATTTGAATGAGAACCAGAAAAGAGATCTTAAGTTGGCTTCCTAGAAATATGTCATTACTGATTTTGGGTTGGCATGGAAGAACCCAAAGGAGTCCTCTTAAGATGCATCACTGAAGATGAAGCCCCCAAAATAATTGCTGATCTCCATGGAGGAGTTTGTGGGGGGCATTTTGCTACAAGAGTCACAACACATAAGATCCTAAGGGCTGGTTATTGGTGGCCAAATCTTTTCAAGGATGCAACCATGTTGGTCAGAAGATGTGAGAGTTTCCAGCATTTCTCTGGAAGGCTAAAGGATTCAGGCTCCCTACCTTTGCATTTTGTAACAATTGAAGCCCCATTTAAGCAATGGGGAATGGACTTCATTGATGAGATTTCAGAACCTTCAAGTGTTGGCCATAACCGGATTCTCAGTAGCCACCGATTACTTTACCAAGTGGGTGGAAGCAATCCCCACCAAGAAGGCTACACACTAAGTTGTCATGGATATTATGCTAAAAAATATTGTTTGCGGAGTTTGGAGTACTAGTCAAAATCATAGTTGATATTGCCATGAGTTTCGAGGCTAGACCTCTGGTGGTAATGTGTAAAGGATATGGGATCAATTTGACATATTTCTCTAATTATAATCCCAAGGAAATGGACAAGCAAAGTCCAGCAATAAAAATTTGCTAAAGATTATCGAAGAACCTTGGAGTTGAACAAGAGAAAATGGGGTGAATAAGTGAATTTTATTGTTTAGGTGATAGGATCACCGTTAAAAGAGCCACCGAAAAGAGTCCATTTGAGTTGGTATATGGGACTCGTGGACCTCGCTACCCCTACATATGCAATTATATTCATATCAGTTCATTCAACAACTGAAAGATCAAGAAGTGAGTCCTCATGATGCCTATATCAACCAGATTGTTGAGCTTGATGAAGAGAGGAGGGCATCTCACCAGAGGCATATAAGGTTCAGAGAAAAGATAAAGAAACTATTTGACAAGAAGGTCACTCCTAGAGCCTTCAATATTGGAGATCTTGTGCTATTATGGGATAACAGGCATGAGGATAAGGGCAAGCATGGCAAGTTTGATTCATTGTGGATGGGCCCTTACTCCATTGACATCAGAATTGGTGAACACACCTTCTTCTTGAAGGATTTAGATGGTGAATTGCTCGAGTTTCCTATTAATGGTAGGCATCTGAAGAATTTCTTGGATTGATTCCTATGAATCAAGGTAAACACCTTTTGTACAGTGTATAGTCAGTTGTTTGTTTCCTGTTTTTTGTTTTGGTGGCTTCTTTGTTTGTTTTTGGAGATGCCTTTGTTGCTCTACCTTCGCAAAGATGATTCCTCTTTTTTCTTGTGGAACTCACAGGAGTGCCCATCCTCGAGTCGGAGCCAATGTTGGTGGTCAAAATGGTCTCACCCCATTTGTGCCCTTGAAAAATTATTCATTCACAACCTTTGTCATTTTATACCTCCCTGCATTGTGTTTGGCCGACCTTTGTTACCATTTTAATCTGATCTTGGGTCGAACATCATGTGTGGGTCTGTATTTGTCTCATGGTTCCTTTGTTCCTTTGAAAAAGCTCTATATTTTGGGTCTCCCATGCTATGTTCCTTCAAAACTCACGTTTTCCCGTTTCCTCCATTTTCCATAGTCAAGATCTATTGTCCCTACCATTTTTTCCCTAAATACTCGAGGAGAAATGAGTTTATGTGTCCCTAAGGATCGTGTTTGAGCCTTGCAACAATCTAAATTCTCTGTCCTTGAAGAAAACCTCATTTCTTGGCTCAAATGGACGTTTCTTTATGTTTTACGGTTTGATGGGTGTTTCTCCTGGTTAAATTTGCATCATTCATTGCTGACAGGAAATGTGGCACCTCTTGGTTGGATGCGAGATCAACTTAATACTTTGGAAATTCCATGAAAATCCTCATTTTTAAAAATGTGTCCACATGGAGAAACAATGCTTGTTTGAGAATCAACTTTTTGGTTTGGCTTTGAAGTAGTGCTGGGAGGACACGTGGAGGGTTGGTAAGAAAGAGACATGTGGAGACTTCCGTTGGGTTTCCCATACTTAGAAAAATTTCAAAAGGTTTTTGAGAAGTCTAGGACACGTGGAGGAATGACGCTCATTTAAAGATCTGATTTTGGGCTTTGCCTTGGAGTAGCATCGGAAGGACACGTGGAGGCTTCCGCTGCTTTCTCGTACTTAGAAAATTTTATGAAGTTGGAGCAATTTGGTGAAATAGGGACACGTGGCGAGCTTGCGCTCATTTAGGTGTTTGCTTTGGGCACCATCTTGAACTTGCGTCATGGAGACATGTGGAGGAACTGCACATGTTCGGGGACTGGCCCTTGAGTCTTAATTTAAAGAAGTGTCAGGATGACACGTGGAGGCCTCCACTTGCTTTGCATTTTACTTAGAATTTTCAACGGCAAAAAGGAGCGCATCGAGCTTCATAAGTGGCACCTTCCACCGAGATTCAAGCCTTCAAATAAATTTCACCGAGAGCAATACAAGTGGCGAGCCTACGCTCATTCGAGGTATCAAATTTTTGGGACCGCCTCAAGGTGCGCCGTGGTGACACGTGGCAATTTGAAAAGTCATAGGGGCGAGGAGGAAAACCATCGGAGGCAATTCAAAATTTTTGACTCTTTGTTTCATAAAGGTTAAAATAGTGAAAATGGCCCATGAGCCCGATGGGAAATAGTCAATGTTTTTCTGGGTCAATGGCAGAGGTGCAGACTCGTGGAGGAAAATTGGAAATTTTTCCTTTTGAGAAAAAAGAGTTAAAAGTAAAAGGGGAAGTGTAGTTCCACTAGGACCCACATTGGGACACGTGTCAAAATTATTTCTCAAGGGTGGAGCTACGGGGAAAGCTTGGAAATTTTTCTTTTTCCAAAAGAGATTCAAATGTAAGAATTTCTCTGCATTTCTTTTGGGGCCCACCTCAGGACACATGTCAAGCCCATCTTTCGAAGTGGAGGTGCGGAGCAAAATGGGAATGTTTTTCATTTTTTCAAAAAGGTCAAAAAAGGTCAAAGGAAGCCCCCGAGCATGTTTTTGCATCTTCCATGTGGATGGCCCACATTCAAAATCAAAGATCAACGGCTGCTAAGCATCTAAATCTGATTTTGCCCCCATTTTTTCTATAAAACTCCTAAGAATGCCAAGTATTCATGATTTCTTGTTATTTTCTACACGCCAAACAAGAGGAGTGAATTAATTTTGACATCTAAAGTTTGGTGGGGAGATTTGGGGGCATGTTTCACCATTAAAGTAGTTTGACTCTTGGGCCCGACTCCGGTTTTCGGTTTTTCTTCTCCTAAGCATGCAAGGGGCAAAATTTGATTGATATGGTGTGGAAGTGGTTGGTGAATGGAAATTAAAAATGAATGAATGCATGAAGAAATCAAGAGTGAGTGGACAGTGGATTCTATGAATGAAAGATGGCAAGGCATAAAGTTTTTGTATTTTCTGAAAATGGAAATGCTATAAATGCATGAATTCAGAAATGGTTGGGAATTGTTTTTTAAAAGAGAGATTTTCCCTTGAGCAGCCATCTAGAGAACGTATATCTCTCTTTTTCAAACTTGATCATGTCAAGGTGGTTGCAAGTGTACAACCATTCAAGCTTTGAGATGAATGCTGATAAATTTGATCAAACTTTGAGTTATTCTATGTCAATCTTGAGTAAAGTATTTATTTCATTTCGAATGGCAAGTAGTTTTTCTTATTTCTATTACAATCTTGTACCAAAATATAGTCCAATCACATAGGTCTTAGTCCTTTTAAAGTTTAGTGTCATGTAATTTTCTCGGAAGAGCCTTCATTTGGGAATGGGATAAATAGTTTAAAATCACTTTTCTTTCATTTTGTTGATAGAGAAATGCTCAAGCGTGACTTGGTTTAAATGTGCTTTATTGAGTCCTTTGAAGCACATATTCATCGAAACCATTTAAATTTGGCATTTTGTTGATTGAATATTTTTTTGCATAAAGATCTAGTGAGATAGTTCATCATGTCTCCCTCCACCGAAAAATCTATTTAAAAAACTAATCCTACCCAGAGCCCATCCATTTTGATGAAGACCAAAATATTTTTACTCAAATATGTAGAACGGATCACGGTCTCAAATGTATTTAGTAACCTCTCTTTTTGTGAAGATATATCCATGATCGGAAGTGAAACTGTGAGAGTCAAATCATGATCATATTTTCGCCAAGGTCTTCTTTACAAAATTTATGCAAAATAAAGGGTATCTCCTTTCAAATAATGAGGTTACAAAATAATTTCTCTTACCTTGGTTGAAAGGCACAACCTATAATAGTTAGGATAAGATCACATCCATTTGAGGTGCTATCCATCTCTCCAAAATCCAAGTGGACAACTAGATTTCTCCCCCTATAAAATGACATACACTTATTATTTTGATTGAATATTGTTTGAATTACTTCCATGGGATGTGTTAGTGACTAAGATCTTTCCTTTGATAAATTTGATCAAACTTTAGTTATTCCTTCAAACAATAGTCATCAAAATCTTGAGTAAAGGTATTTATTAGACAGAAGCAAAATGAATTTTCTACCCATTTCATCCAAAGATTTCTATTCCTCTACAAGTTTGGACTAGATGGAATGCATGCTAAATAGAGAGACTAAGGAAGAGGTTTTCTTACAAGGATGTTTTTGCTTGATTACAATCTATAGATAGTGGGTGTTAGACAAAATATAGTCCCCAATAAAAATAACAAGTTATCAAAAGAATGGTCTTAGTCCTTTGATCACAATCATTTATCAACCCAAGACTATTGGTTTTCCAAAAATGGAAACAAGAATAATTTCTGGGCAATTAAAAAGGAAGCACTATGCCTTCATTTGGATGTAAATGGGATCCACTATAAAAAAAAATCAAACCCAAGGTTGTTTCAGGGGCAATGAATCATGGTTATAAAAATGAATTTCAAAATTACAACCAAATTTATAATAAAAACAAGCTTATCAAAGGCCAAGAGATTATGACCCTAACCTATATTGTGGTTTCATAAGGTTCGGGGTCATGACGATAGGACTTGTTTGATTGCATTCTGAAATACTTCCCAAAACCAAAGGCAACTCTTTGTAGAGATATGTTCCTAACAAATCCTCAAACAAACTTGTGACTGAGAGCATATTTTGAAATCCACTCCTTATCTTGAAAATTTCAAGGTGAATTCCCAAAACACAAATAATGGCATTCCTATGGAAACAATGACCACAAATCCTCAACTTCCAATAACTCTGGGTCCCTTAAGAGAGCCATGATTAATGCAACAACACAACAACGGGGCTGTAAACCAAAGAGGATCCTATGATTTAATATGTGGTTCCTTTTTCTTTCTTGAAGAAAGTTGGGATATGGAGAGACAAATATGTTCCTCTACAAAGAAACACATTACGGGGGTATGATGCAACAACACATTGAACGAAGGAGTATGCTTAACAAATGTCTTAAAGTGACCTCGATTGGAACCATAATGAAATCTTCGATAGGGAGACGGGGTTTGTTTTCAATATAGTCAAACTTGGTCTGAAGAGGTGATCCCGCCTTATTTTTAACAATTGCATTAAGAGAGCCATGATCTGGGATATGGAGAGACAAATTGTTCTCTCTACAAGAAACACGTTACGGGGTATGATAATCAAAATAGAATTTTACATTATCAATAGGGAAACAAGTTATAACATGATGCTTAGGAGACCCTGGATTCATTGAATGAAGGCTATTCCTTGTACACTATTCCATGAGATTAGATTATTCCATTTGAGGAAGGTCTTCATCACTCAAGGTGATCGTAAGCCCTTAAATATACAATTAGAAAACCTCAAGAAGAAGAAATAATTATATACAAAGTACGAACTTCCTATGAATCAATTAAACAAACCACCTCCAACAAAGGAGTTAGTCCCAGTCACCCCGGATGTTCCAAAGGTTGAATTCATTGACCCAAAAACATTTGAGGTGGCAAAAATAGATAAGGGTAAATCAATATCTCGTGGGAAACATGTGTCCATGAGACCAAAATAGGAATTATGAAACTCTTAGAGAGCGACGATCTAATCTTCCTCCCGTTTTAACCATAGGGGATGGGTAGTCTTCTTGGTTTAGCATCTCTTCCCTTTGATGACCTATGTCTAGGTGTAAACATGATAGAATTAACAAATGAAGAAGGGAAATTTGAGATTAAAATGATGCCCATAAAAACCATATTTGAGGGTTGTCCTATTCTAAACCTCGTTTCAACCCATGTGCGTCTGAAACTAAGCTTGCCAAATCCATGGGGCAAGGCCTCATCATTCAACAAGAGTCACAATTAAACACAATGCTCTACATAGGAGACAAGGCCAAGTAGCATAGTCATGCTCACCCACACACCATGTCTCAAGAACATGACAAAGAGGTGCATGAACACCTCTTTCAGACAAATGATTTTAATGACTGGACATATACACTTCTAAGCAAGGGTTGTAAGTTTAAACCCAGAATGGTAGGCCCTTGTCAAGAGAATGGAAATTTTGAGGATAATGGTTCTCCACTGTGTATTTTTAGGGGTGAATAATTCTATATTCGTCAACTTTCTTCACCTTAGGCATCATGACATGTAGTTTCACCTGCATTTTCATATGTACATTATTGCATCTGCATTGTATTTTCATTCGCCAGTTCATTTCGTAAATTTTTGATCAAGGGACTTATTCTTATAGCAATTCCTAAAAACTTTTGAAAAACATTGGAAAGACATTCAAATCATGTCTCTTCAAACATTCATAATATCATCAATAGTTTCTAAATCATTTATCAATCCAAACAAGATAAGACAAAATTTTGACAAGAACCATACCAAGGCTGCATAGTTAGTTCTAATTTTGGTCTTTTCTTAGGATAGGTGTCTTTTGTTCATGGTCTGTTCTAGAAGCTTCATGGTGTCACATATATCCCACATACGTCTCCTTGGAAATAAGAACATTCTAAACATTTTTCCCAAATAAGAAAGTCGATTGCAAATCAACATAAAATTTTATTTTACACATTTCTTTTCCCTACCAACCTTCTACGTGTTGAGCTTGCATCTCTTTCTAGTGACATAGGGTTAGGAAAGGAAGGAAATTCACTGACTTACCTATGTCTTGTCCATGGTGATAATCCCATGCTTCCTACCAGTAGCATGGGGCAAGGTTTAGGGGGTCTCTTTGACAAATCTGAAAGTCATAAACAATTAAATCAATTACTGTGAAATCCTAAGTCAAAACAAAGTGAATTAGATGTTCAAAATTCCAAGATAATTCAAAACCCTAAAAACCATATTTTGTCAACCAAGTGGCCATCCATGGATCCAAGTGTAGATAAACTATAAATCAATTCACATTCTAAACTAGGAAGAAGCATAAGTAGGGTAAAGTTATAGCATCCCAATTTGGTTCTGTCAACCTCTATCCTTCTCTCATCATTCCATTCAAAAAAATTTCATGGTTTGTGCCCTTTCTAACTCTCGGTGTTGATCCTCGCATCTTACTAGTTGTGTGGGGTTAGGGGTGTAGCAAGAATATATATTTATCGTATCACTATATCATCATGTTTTGTCAAGACAAATATGAAGTACCAAAGATTGCAAAATAAACTAAGTTTAAGATCACATTGTGTTTGCATCATCATATATCAACATTATGAAATATATAAATAAATCATTATGTTATCATTTCACATCCATTGCATACATTATGAAAAGCATAGAAAATCAAAAATTCTAAACATCTAAGAGTATACACGTGAATCAAATCATCAATGTAAACCAAATCTATACAAGGAATAACCGATCTAAAAAGAGATATCTGTACATATCATGGTGTGTCACAATTTTGTACAATTCCGTTGCACACTAGGTGTGGTCAAAACACTCGCAATGAGCATTAAATACCAAAAACATCATATATGATGCACAAAATGGAGACTAAGAAATAAAGGCACTCTATCTATCCGCCTCTTTGAGGCCCCTTATGACTACTCTAGTTATGAGTTTGTTAGGATTTTTTCCCAAAAGAATTCAAACAATGAAGAGCCAAGCCTAATGCAACATACCATTCCCAAATCCATTCCAATTCAACCATGCTAAAAAATGAGAAATGGTCACCGTGGGCCCAGAGCTCAAAAATCACAAGTCAAGTATGTGCAAATGAATGAAGTTTGAAAATGATATATTATATATAGATATATATATATATATATATATATATATATATGTTGTTATAACTTTTTGAGTGTATGTGTTCACCAGGTCTGGAGCGTTGGTGCAGTATATTTCTATATCCCCACACAGATGGTAAGTCCTCTTGTCGTTTTAATTTAGTGTTTATTTTTCAATGTTTTATCTATCTACATTTGAGTCTACTTTTTCTCTTGTAGGTAGTTGGAATTTGGACAGCAAAATTTTGACACACAGGCATGTCAGGTATAGCTTCTAACTCCCCATTTTGGGAACACCATACTCGGACTCTATGTTTTACACCTCTTTCATGGCTAAGATGTTTCTCCGAGGGGGCAATATGTATGCACCCAAATTTACACGTGCTATATTGTTGAGAAAATAGTTACAAAAGTCCCCAATGATGATTCAAAATCGTTTCAAGGTGTTCGAGCTCCAAAACCCATTCGCATTATACATTTGTAGCTTAGATAGCCTTACTTATGTTTTCCTTATGTTTTTCCATCTTCCCCATTCTTTCTATGCTTGTTTTGGCCTTCATTGCGGGATCTGCCGATGCGCAGTGAGCAATGTCCCGATCAATTTTTCTAGAATCTTCATGTGAGAAATTGCATTCGAAAATTCACTTAAGTTTACTTTTGAGCACATCCGTGAGCTGAATTTGTTAAAAATAGCATCGTTTTCTTGGTTCTCCTTATTCCATCTATTTTTAAATAGATTTAATGAGTAGAATTGCCTCTTCATTGCCTTATGCATGAATTAAACTTCTATCCTCCATTCCTATATATTCCATGCATGTATTTAAGAAAAATTCTTGAAAATTTTGTGTATCTTGCATTGTTGTGCTGCCATAATCTTGCTAGGAGTTACATAGCCAACTTCAAATCTCTTGTGCTATCTTTCTTCTACCTGCATTACGTCTAGATTTCTTCCAAGCTGCCATCACTCAAGCGCCATCCTCTTTTTTGATGTTCTTTGCATTCCCAAATCCTTGGAATCACATGAACACTCGAGAAAAAATGAAAGAACTAAGGGGACAGACATCGCTACTATTGGATTTGTCAAGCTTCATGCTCTTCCAGGTGGAGTTTTGTATTTGTTTGCTTTGTTTATCAAGTTGTCACTTACAAATTGTTAATTTCAATTCCATATCAAATAGAGTAGAAATCAATGTATTTTCATTTGTAAGTAGTTAGTTAATTTCAAGAGGGTTTGAATCTTTCATAGCAATCCCGGTGAAGGATCCTCTTCTTCCCATCCCCGTGAATCGAAGGAGAGAATATCTGTAAGAGGTTTTGTACACATAATAGATCATTTGGAAAAGTGTGTGTTTTAAGTTATTTTAGTTTCAATGATTCGCATAGGTAAATAACCACACCGGGTTATCTCACATGTTTAGTTTTAGTATTGAAATAGATTTAATTATTTAGAATAGAAGAAAATTGTTTTTATGATTGTAATGTTTCAGTTTTGTGATTTGTTTAGATTATTTTCCCTTTTAGTAGCAACATAGATTGTTAATTTAATTCATTTTACATGGACACTTCAAATTAGTTTAGTGCTTAGATCCAAGTTAGGTAAACAAACCATAGGGAATTTACGCTAACCGTTCATAGCATCTAAATCTCCCCTTTGTCAACTAGGCTACCAGGAGATCACACTACGGGTCTTAGTCATTGATCCTCTATTTAGCCACACACATTCAACATCGGCTTCTTTGGCATGACATCGAGGGGTCATGTGTGGTTGAAGATCACGTGTTCATTTTCATCGCATCGTTACCAAGGGTTCTCTTGTGGTGGAAAGAGGTAAGAAGGTTGGAACCTTGTATTTAACCACTTATAGCACTAGTGTTTGTAATATTATTACTTCAAAAGTAGATACAATATTGTGGCACTATAGACTCGGTCATATGAGCCATAAGGGCATGCAGATCATAAAGAAGGATTTTCCCATATATCTAAAAATAGATTTGGAGTTTTGTGAGGACTACATATATGGGAAACAGAAGCGAGTAAGGTTTCTCAAGGTTGTAACTATAAAGAAAGACAATAAGTTAGACTTGGTGCATTCGATGTGTGAAATTTGGCTAAGGTATCATCTCTTAGGGGTTCAAGTTATTATGTTAATTTTATTGATGATGCAATAATGAAATTTTGGATTTATTGTATTAGAAAAAATATGATGTATTTGACACTTTTTTGAAATGGAAAGCCTTGGTAGAGAATGAAATAGGTCTTAAGCTAAAATGTATCAGGTCAGATAATGGAGGGGAATTTTGTAGTAATGAATTTGATGATTAATATTCTAAGAATGGAATCAGAGGTAAAAGATGTCGTAGCGAGAATGGGGTGTCGAAAGGATGAACAAAACAACAAAGGAAGTGCTAGGAGCATGGTGTTACATGCAATATTACCTCTTTCTTTTTGGGTAGAAGTGGTGAGCACAGATGTGTTCTTGATAAATAGAGGACCCTCAATTTCCTTGGATGGAGGCATACTTGAGGAGGCTTGGTATGTTAAGAAAGTTGATTATTTATTTCTTAGATTCTTTGGATGTGAGGTGTTTGTCCATATAGATAAGGATGATAGGACCATGCTAGAGGATAAATAATAAAAAAGTAGTTTCATTATGTCGGTACCCAAATTGATTCTCCTCGTAACCCGAGTAACATCACAGTTTGAAAGGAAGCTTAGAGGCAAGCAGATCATGTTGTGTGTCGTTTTGTAGCTGGGGAAGAAATACAACTTGCTCTTTGTCACTCAGATGTGGAGAAATGGGTGACACCCTTAAGAGGATTTGATCTATCCTCACTACTTTATGGTTGTTCCTTTCAACCAACATGAGGGGACCCTTTTGTAGCTTGTTGTTTCTAGAGCAGATCACGATGTCCTTCCTTACAAATTTATCAAGAAAACCTTGAAGAAAATTTGATCAATACGAAAAAACCTAACTCTCACGAGTTCTCACCTAGATGATGGATATATTTTCTAAGCAAGGTTCGAGCCACTAAAGACACTAAAAAGCTGATTGCTTCTACATGTTTTGGTAATAAAAGTTATGCATTTGTACACACACAGGACAAATAGGGGTAGTATGGGTAATATTGGTTGTTTATAAATGAATTTTTGTTGGAGGTGAGGTAGGATGAACTTGATTCTCCATATATTTGAGAGATTTTAAAAATGGAAGGCTTCATCAACATAATGCTTTAGAACAGCTAAAATGCTCCTTTAACCAAAAGGTGTGCTTCAATGGAGGTCCAGATCAACACATTTTCACACAAACTTTAAGAATCCAAAACGAAGGCTCAAATTGAGAAACTTAATTGAACACTATCAACCATTTTTTTATCATGTCTAAGATACCCTCAAAGGCTAATAAAAAATCTCATCATTATGCTAGGAGTACAGTGATTTTAAATTTGTTTATTTCACTATCAAATGAAAGCTCTTTTGATAAATGAAATTAAAAATACCACCAAACTATCACAAGGATAAGATCTTGTTTGATTCATAGAGATTTCAATGTAATATTGCAATGGGAACAAGAAAAACTATTTGCAGACATTCAGAAATGAAGCAGACACAATTTTTCCCAAAATCAACATAGATTAACTCAAATTGGATTAAACTCATCAGCAGGGGAAAGTTTCTAGAATAATATTAGAGCTTGTCAATGGTTGTACACTTGCAACCACCTTGACATGATCAAATTTAACACAAAAGAAATAAACAGGTTCCTTAGATGGCTTCTCAGAAAGATAGGCTCTGTCAAATTTTTCTCTTAGGAAAATAACTCCCGACCTCTAACACTCCAACCATTTGCATGAAAAATTCATGCAATTTATAACATTTCATTTACAACAGAGTTTTTCCCCCCTAAACTAAAAAAAATTCAAAGCACCATTGCCTATTACGATTTTGGTCATGACTCCCAGAATTAGATTTGCAAAAAAGTTGTCAGGTGCTCAAAGGGAAAATCTCTTCAAATATTTCTAGCATTCAATTCTTCACCTGTTAAGTCATTCTTCACTTAACGCACTAACTACTTCCTCCTCTAATCTGTTGAATCTAGTTTCTTGTGTGCCAAGGAAGGAAAGATTATAAACTTAGATCAAGTCCAATAGTCATATCATGTCTTAATGGTAAAGGACATTTTCAGATCTTCCCACCAAATCAAGATATTAACTAGTTTCTTGCGTGCCAAGGAAAATCAAATTGAATTTGATAGTCAGATTATATCTTAATGGTAAAATATGTTTTTAGATCTTCCCCACCAAACCAGGACATCAAATTAATTTTCCTCTTCATTTGGCATGTATGAGACACCAAGAAATGATAAAACCCCATAAAAATTCTCATCCCCAGGAGCTTAGAACATAAATGGTGGAAAATTAGATATAGACACACAGTTTTTATCGATTTCCCTTTTGAATTTGGATAGTCCATGCGGGAGATCCGAGTTAAGAGGGGCTTGGTGGTTCCTTTTTACCTTTTACATCTTTTGGAAAAAATGCAAAATTTCTCATTTTTCTCCACCCCTCCGCCTTTGAAAAATGGGCTTGACATGTGTCCCAATGTGGGTCCTAGAGGAACTATGGCTTGATCCATCTATTTTACTTCTTTTTTAGAAAAGAGGAAAACTTTCTAACTTTTCCTCACATCGCTCCGCATCTCCACCGTTGATGAAGAAAATTTAGACTATTCTCTGGCCGGGTTTGTGGGTCACTTTAATGACTTTAATATTTTAAACAATAAGGGGGAAAATACAAGTAGCCTCGATGTCCTACCTCCTCACCTTTTGAATTTTCAAACTTCCATGGATCTCAATGCTGCATCTTGAGATGGTCCTGAAAAGTAGAGACCCCAAAAAGCGCAGCTCAACACGTGTCTCATTCTCGGCAGAGTCTGTTAAAATTTTGGAAGTTCAACGGAAGGTGTCATATGTCCAAGGTCCTGGGACAGTCTCCTTCATTGTTGAAAATTCCAAGAGAAAAGGTAGAGTGAGCGGAAACCTCCAAGTGTCCTCTAGGCACTTCTTCAAAATAAAACTCAAGGGCTGGTCTCTAAACATGTGCGGCCCCTCCATGTGTCTTAGGCATTTTAGGAAGTTGCTTGAAAATTCTAAGTAAGGAAGGCCCAACGGAAACCTCCACATGTCTTTATGGCACAACTTCAATATGGTCCCCAACAGAGAAAACTCTAAATGAGCGCGGGATCACCACGTGTCCGAGGCCTTAGAAAATTTCTTTTAAAAGTTTAAGTATAGAGTGGAGCCAGTGGAAGCCTCCACCTGTACCTCTGTCACATTTTTAAGGTGGGACCTTGAGGCATATTTTCAAATGAGCACAAGCCCACCATGTGTCCACAGCCCACCAATATTGTACTAGATGTATAATTTTTTTCTAAGTCAAGGAAAAGTAGTGGAATCCTCCATGTGTCCTCCCGGTGCAACTCCAAGGCCAAACCAAAAGGTGAATTTTCAAATGATCGTCGTCCCTCCACATGGACAAGTTTTGGGTCAAAGCAATACGTAGATTTTTTAGAGTGCCCCACCGAGCCGCATCCAACCAAAAAGAGCCACATTTTCATTGATGCAGAGATTTAAAATTGATAGGAGAAGCACACCCATCAAGCCGTAAAAATGTAGGGAAATCACTATTTGATCCCGGAGATGAAATTTTCTTCAAGGACAAAGAATTTGGAAATTTTGTAAGGTTCAAACATGACCCTTTGAGCTCTATTCAATCACATCTCCTTAGGTACCTGAGAAAAAAAATGGCAGGGACAATAACACATTGTTGAGAAAATGGAAGGAAGGAACAACCGAGTTTTACGACCAAGTAACAAACTCTTTCATATAGTTAGAGGAAAAAAATATTTTTGGGTGTTTAAGTGATCTTTGACCGAGGAAGGGACTAATCATGGAGAGAAAATGGAGGGATGATTCTTCAAGCACCAACATGGGGACATAAAAAACATGAAAGAGGCCACAAATTGAGGGATATCAAAGACAAATGTGGTGAGACTAATTTGAGTACCAACATCAACTCCGAATCGGGGATGGTCACTCCCTATGAGTGCCACAAGAACCAAATAACAAACTAAGTGCCAAAAATATCCATTGGGTAAAGAAGTTGGCTTGCAGATTAGAAAACTAGAACCATCTCCTAAAAACGAACTTAGAAACCATAAAAACCAAGTTACCAAGGACCAGAATGAGCAAAAACAAAAAAGTAGAAAGCAACCAATGAACTATACACTATACAAAAGATGTTCACCTTGAATTTGGGAATCAATCAAGGAAATGTTTCAAATTCCTTTCATTAATAGGCAATTCGAGCATTTCCCCAACCAAGTCTTTCAAGAATAAGGTATGCTCACTAATTCGAATGTCAATGGAGTAAGGGCATATCCATAATGCATTAAATTTACCATGCTTTCCCTTATCTTTATGCCTGTTATCTCATAAAAGCAAAAGATCTCCAATGCTGAAATCTCTTGGAGTGACCTTCTTGTTAAAAAACCTATTCAACTTTGCTTTGAACTTTACATGCCTTTGGTGGGATGCCCTCCTTTCTTCATCAAGTTCAACAATCTGGTTAATGCAAGCATCATATGGAATAACTTCTTGATCTTCCAGTTGTTGAAGGAAATGATATGAAAATAATTGGATATGCGAGTGCAACAAATCCCGATTCCCATATACCAATTCAAATGGAATTTTTCCAGTAGCTCTTTTAATAGTAATTCTATCATCCCAAACAACAAACTTCAACTACTCACCTCATTTTCTTTTGTTTAGCTCCAATGTTCTCCTAATGATCTTTAATAGATTTTTATTATTGGACTCTGCTTGTCCATTTCCTTGGGGGTTATAGTTGAAGGAATATGTCAAATTGATCCCATATTATTTACACATTTCCATCAAAGGTTTAGCTCTGAAGCTCATGGCATTGTTAGCAAAAATTTTACTGGCACTCCAAACTTGCAGATGATATGGTTCAGCATGAAGTCCATGACAATTTGGTGTGTTACTCTCTTGGTGGGGATTTCCTCTACCCACTTAGTGAAGTAATCAGTGGCTACAAGAATCCACTTATGGCCAGCACTTGAAGGGTCTGAAATCTCACCAATGAAATCCATTCCCCATTTCTTGAATGGGGCTTCAATTGATACATGCTGCAAAGGAAGGGAGCTTGAATCTTTCGGTCTTCCAAAAAAATGCTAGCAACTCTCACATCTTCTAACCAACAAAGTTGTATCTTTGAAAAGAGTTGGCCACTAATAACCAGCCCTCAAGATCTTGTGTGATGTGACTCTTCCAATAAAATTCCCCCCACAAAATCCTCCATGGAGATCAACAATTATCTTGGGGGATTCATCTTTAGTAATGCACCTTAAGAGAACTCCCTCAGGGTTCTTCTAAGCTAACCCAAAATCAGTAATGACATATTTTTGGGAAGCCAACTTAAGAGCTATTTTCTAATTTTTACTTAAATATTCAGGGTACTATAGATGGTTGAGATAAAAAATTATATCCTTGTACCATTCAGAACTCATAAAATTTTCATGGAAATCCACCCTTCCTTCTTCTACTTCATTCACCTCAATAGTTTGAAAATTTCTCTCAGCCATAAGATTAGCTAAGCCCAAACCTCTTACCAACTTCATGGTTTGGATATCCATGTCATATTCCTGTAACTTGTTCACCCACCTCCATCTTTTGCTTGATACCTCCATCTCTGATAAGAAATCTTTCACCATGGTGTGGGGAACATAAGCAACAACTTTAGAGCTCAAAATGTAAGGTCTGAAAACCTTTGTTGCTTTTACCAAGAAAAATGTTTGTTTCTCCATAATGGTGTATTTCAACTGAGCCCCCTGCAATGCCTTACTGAAAAAGGCAATTGGCCTCTTAGTCCCTTCATCATTCTTCGCAAAAAGATAGATGCAACAATGTTCTCTAAAGTAAATGAAAACATTTGAAAAGGCTTCGTATAATATGGAGCTGCTAAAATAGGGGCATGCTTCAATGCCTCTTTGATCCCATTGAAAGCTTGAATGGAAACCTCTTCCAATTTGATAACTTGGTCCTTCTTTAGCATGCAGGTAATTGGAATGGTCAACTTAGAAAATTTTGATATGAATCTTCTGATAAAGTTTATTTTCCCAAAGAACGACCTAATTCCCTTCTTGGTTCTTGGAATTGGGACTTTACTAATGGCCTATACCCTCTTGGGATCTATCATTACACCATCCTTTGATACAATGTGACCAGGAAACTTGTCCTCTTGCACTCTGAAATGGAACTTCTTTGAATTGAGTGAAATACTATACTCCCTACATTTTATCAGCATTTTTTCCAAGTGCTGCAAGTGGTCACTTCTCCTTCTAGAAAACATAGTCATATCATCTTGGTAAACAACAATAAAATCATTAATGTAACCAACAAAAGCAACATCCACTACTCTTTGAATGGTTGCTCCAAAATGCATAATACCAAAGGGCCTTCTAACATAGACATAAGTTCCCCAAGAAGTGGTAAAAGGCTGTCTTAATTCTTTCTGACTCCTTCACAACAACTTGATTATAGCCAGAGAAACCATCCAAGGTAGAAAAAAGTTCAGAACCAGTCACTAATTACAACATGTTATCCATGTTTGGTAAAGGATAATTATCCTTCATTGATGCTCTATTCAAATTTCTAAAATCCACACACAGCCTGATATCACCATTATTTTTTCTAACTGGCACTAAGTTTGTAACCCAACAAGAATATTTTGTGGGCTGAATAATCCCTCCATCCTCAGTTTCTTCATTTCTTCTTGTATTTTAAGAGATAGAAGTGGATTATGCGGCCTCTGCTTTTGCTTGAATGGCTTTACATTAGATGCCAAAGGAATTTAATGTTGAAATGTATCCTCTCTGTAAGCCTTTGATTGAGAATAAGACCAAGCTAGGTAATCTTGATATTTTTTCAACAATTAGACATAGGAATGCTTTTTCTCCTTGTTCAGATTGCTTCCCAACCAGATCTTCCTTGGTTTCTCCTTTGTACCAAGTTCATTATCTTCAACATCCCTTGAGGCTGTTATATGCCTATTAATAATGCAATCAACATTATCAAAGTTTGATTCAAGAGCAATCAGTCCTCTAGTAATGGCATTAGTTTTTAGTTGGATGATGTCTTTTCCAAACAAAGTTTCTTTACCCTCTGCTACACACATCATTGGCTCCCAATCAATACATTGATAAAAAAACTCCCCTTTGTTCTACAGAAATATTTTGACCTCAACATCATCATCAAAATGTTTCCATTGTTTAATGTTGTCAGGGACAGATGGCCTTGTTAACACCTCAACATCATATTAAAAATATGGGGACATTACACAATTATCAAACCGAGATCCCAATACTGCAAATTTGTCTACCATAACATTGAACTTCCTATCATGATGCAAAATGGTAAATGAATCAAACATCTCAATCAAGTCTTAGACTACATGCTTGTACTATTTCATCCTCTCGATTTTTAGTGGCATACAATTTTTTGATTTGTTTGACAATTAGTTCGAATCTCCCTTAATAATGATGTCTTTAAAAATGATGGAGGCATACCTAAGGAGGCTTAGTATGCTAAGAAAGTTGATTATTCAATTCTTAGATTCTTTGGATGTGAGGTGTTTGTCCATATAGATAACGATGATAGGACCATGCTAGAGGATAAATAATAAAAATGTACTTTCATTAGTTATGGTGGTGATGAAATTGGATATAAATGATGGAGTATTAGGACAAGAAAATCATTCGATCTAGGGATGTGGTCTTTAATGAGAAATTCATGTATAAGAAGTAGTTGGAGGAAAACAGGAAGAATCAAGAAAGAATATACAATGGTAGAGGATCTTCTAGATGGGAAAGTGACACATGAATCGATTCAGAACCTCCTCAATAGGAACCCCAAACTCTTATATTGAGGAGGTATTCTAGGGTAAGAAGAGAACCTAAACATTTTTCTCCTTCCATTTATTATTTATTACTCACTTTGAAAGTGGAGAGCCGAGAGCTTTGATGAAGCAATGTAGGTAGATGCCATGAAGAAGTGGGAGCAAGCTATGGATTAGGAGCATCGGGCTCTCTTGGAGAACCAAACATGGGATTTAGTGAAGCTACTGAAGGAAAAATATTATTACAGAACAAGTGGGTGTTTAGCGTCAAAGAGGAAGAAGGAGGCAAGAAAAGATATAAGGTCCGGTTGGTGGTCAAGGGGTTTGCATAGGAAAAAGGTATAGATTTTGATGATTTTTTCTCCTCTAGTAAAAATGACTTCTATTAGAACTATTTTGGGAATAGTTGCATAGTAGAAGAGTTGCACTCAGAGCAACTTGATGTAAATAATGCACTTCTCCATGGTGATTTGGAGGAGGCTATATATATATGTAGCAGTTAGAGGGCTATGAGGTGAAAGCTAAAGAGGAGATGGTGTGTAAATTGAAGAATAGATTTTATGGCTTGAAACAAGCTCCGCGTCAATGGTATAAAAAATTTGATAGATTCATGATGGAGAATGGTTATATTAGATGTCATTCTAAAATTACATGTATACAAAGAAATTTGAGGATGGCGGTTATATTATCTTATGTCGTATGTGGATGACATGTTGGTTATAGGTAAAAACATGCAGGAAATAAAAGAACTCAAGAAGAAGCTAAGTGAATCCTTTTTCATACGAAGGATTTGGGGGCAGCCAAAAAAATCCTTGGTATGAGGATATATCGGGATAGGAAGGAATGTAAGATGAATTTATGTAAGGAATAGTACATTACGAAGGTCTTAGAGAGGTTTAATATGCAAGATGCTAAACTGATTGTGACTCCTTTGGCATGCCATTTCAAGTTATCAAAGGATCGGTGTCCCAGAGACAGAGCGGGACAGAAGCTAGATATCCAAGGTACCTTACTCATCAGTTGTTGGTAGTTTTATGTATGCCATGGTGTGCACTAGGCCTGATATTGCCCATGTAGTGGGAGCGGTGAGTAGATTTATGAGTGATTTAGGTAGAGATCATTGGCAGGTAGTAAAGTGGATCCTTTAGTATTTGAGAGGGACCATGGGGATAGTTTTGTGCTACAGTGGATCGACACCACTTTGTGTGGTTGTGTAGATTCGGATATAAGCGGAGATGTAGACAACGGGAGGAATAAGGTAGGTTATGTTTACACTTGTAGGTGGGACATTAGTAACCTGGATTTTACAACTACAAAAGTTGGTGGATTTGTCACAACCGTGGAGGCTAAGTATGTTGCATGACCACATAGGCAAGTAAAGAAATGATTTGGTTACAACAATTTCTTAAGGATTTGGGGCATAAGAAGAGGAAGGAAAGATGCACGGTGATTGTCGAGTGATATACACCTAGGTAAGAACTCTACTTTCCACTCTAGGACGAAGCATACATAGTTAAGATGCCATTTCATCAGGAAAACTTTAGAGGAAGAGAAGTTAAAGCTAGAGAATATTCATACTAGTCAAAATCCTGTAGACATGATGACCAAGGTGGTCACAAGGGAAAAAATGAAGCTATGTTCAGCTTTGGTTGGTCTTCACAAAAACTAGTGAAGGTTTGAGAAGATTTCTCAGAGGAAAACTTGTCTCCAAGTGGAAGATTGTTAGGTTGTGGATCCTATTTTCATGTGTGAAAGTGTTGAAGACTGTACACTAAGATTATTGTACACTTTCCATGGTTGTCTTACTTGGGGATCAAGAATTGTGTTTTTTCTCATATGGGCAGGATTTTTGACCCATTTGTTTATGGGACGGTTTTGGCCCATGGTTTTGATACCCACAGTTTTTTAAAACTTCTTAAGTAGTTGTCTACTTATGTGGTTGTGTACATATGGTAGGGATTATGTAACATTGTAGATGTGTTTTGAATTTGAGTGTGAATTCTGTAGAGTTTGTTGAGCATATCTCCACACAGATCGGGGTATTCTATTGAGAGAGCGGTGGCTTGTAATAAAATCTAAGCAATTGATTCTTGGTGGACGTAACCCAAATTGGGTGAACTATATTAAATACTATCTCTTTTTGTTGTGTTATTATTATTACGCATTTTTATTTGAGATCTATAATATTTTATGCATATTAGTTTCTATTGTTGCAATTCTCGAGGAATTATTTCACATATTTTATCACTTATTTCCTAACAATTGGTATCACAAACTAGTTTGGTTTGCTAAAGTGTTGACTCATAGGGAATTTTTTAGCTTGAGTGGGAACTATGGCGGATGATGGAAGATCAAGGGTTGATAAATTGAAGCGGGTAGAATTTTAGTTTTTTGAAGATGCAGATGGAAGATTACCTTTATCATAAGGATCTCTATATTCCGTTATCTTAGAAGGTGAACAAAATCTCAAGCATGATCAATTCGGAATGGGATTTTATGGATATGAAGGAACTTGGGACAATCTGGTTGTGTCTTGCTTCTTTTGTATTATTTAATGTTTCAAATGAAAAGACTACAAAAGAACCGATGGATGCATTAGGAAGTTCTATGAAAAACCCTCTTCCTCTAACAAGATATTTTTAATGAAAAAGTTGTTTAATATGAAGATGTATGATAATGGTTCTGTAGCAAATCATTGAAATGGTTTTAATAAGGTTGTAAATATGCTAGCTTGATTCTGATAGAATTTGATGAAGATGTTAGTGATTTATTAATTTTGTGCTTTTTACTTGAGAAATGGAATAGTCTAGTGATGGAAGTAAGCAAGTAAGTTCCAGCTAACTCAAAGTTTAAGTTTGAGGATGTTGTAGTGGTGATTATAAGAGAGGAAATGCAAAAAAAAAAACACCTTGAGGAATCTTCTACTTCTTGGGGTTCATTTTTTGTGATGGCAACTAGAGGGAAACAAAAGAATAGAGGAAGCCGAGTAAAGTTGAAATATCAGGCAAGGTCAAAATCCAAAAGCAATATAGTATGCCCGATATACCGAGAAAATGTGTTTTTCCTCATATGGGAGAGATTTTTGACCCATAGGTTTATGGGACGGTAATGGCCAATGGATTTGATACCCACATTTTTGTAAAATTTCTTAAGCAGTTGTCTACTTTAATGGTTTTTTATATATGGTAGGTATTATGTAACATTGCAGATTTGTATGAAAAGGAAGGGTATGAAAACTAAGGTCCCTGCTTCTCAGAGGGTTCTTAGGAGTCACAAAGACCTCGATCTTTCCGAGAGTCTCTTACACATCATCCATCTGGTGGAGGAGCCTAAGGAGGAGGATTTGTTGGTCAGAGTGGGCAAGATGGAAAAGGAAATTCAAGAGCTTACGAATGTTATCAGAAATATGGAAAAAGCTAAGGGAAAAGGGAAACTACAAAATGATGATGAGGAGGATATCATTGCTGAAGTTTTCAAGAAGCTACTGATCTTTGGATGGCGGATCTGGGAAATGCAAAAGGCTGTAATGATGCATCCTATCTGCCCTTAAAAGTATTTACAATTTCATCGAACCACATGTTCATAGTGTATGCAGTCTCAGTGGGATTACTGAGGACATTTGGGGCCCTAAGGAGAAAAGAGATATGGCAATTTCTCAAGTGGATTTGAAATACCCTTCTCAGGCCACAGCCATTGCATTCTTTGTCTCGCTTTAAACGCTCAAAGCCAAGATTGATCAAGCTATAAAGTGATGTAGATTTGTGATGTTGTTTATTGGCTGTGAAGTTGCTATTGACTGATGGTTTTGGTGTTGTTTTTGGTTGAGATATTCAGAGATAGATATCTCTTGTTTGTTTTTTGGTCTCTTCTGTTTTTTTCGGATCATTGTACGTCTTGATCCTTTTCTATTACTATGTTGTCTTATCTGGCTGTTGAGCCCTCTGGTGTTGGTTGTTTTGCTCTTTTTGGGCTGTTTCTTCCACTTTTGGTATCTGGCTTTTGAGCCCTTTTGTATACAGGGTATAGTCCCTTCAAAACTATTTACCCTTAATAAAATAAAAAAACATTGTAGATTTTTTTGAATTCGGGTGTGAATTCTATAGAGTTTGTTGAGCATAGCTCCAAATAGATCTAGGTATTGTATTGAGAGATCAGTGGTTTGTAATAAAATCTAAGAAAGTGATTCTTGGTGGACGTAGCCCATATTGGGTGAACCACGTTAAATATTTTTTCTTTGTGTTGTGTTCTTATTATTCTACACTTTTATTTCAGATCTGTAATATTTTCTACATATTAGTTTCTATTGTTGTGATTCTATGAGGGATTATTACGCATATTTTATCATGTATTTCCTAACATAACCTATAAAAAATTTATTTAATTTATCTTACATAGGACTTCTTACTAACAACCCTCGGTCCCTATTTCCTATGTATTCATGGGTTTTATAATACGCTTAACAAAGTATTGGGGAGATCACTTTACCAATTATAGTATGTCTTTATATTGTAAATATTATAGTCTATGTCACTCCTAAGAATATCAATTATAATAATATTCTAGGTCAACCTTTGTTACATTTCATGCATGTAGCACTCACATCTTCCATTCCAGTTTCTTCTCCCTTCCTTTTTGACAACATGATGTCTTAGATGGTTGTGAAAAAAATTCAATACAAATGATGTATGTATTTCTACTTTTAAATTTCAAAAGGATATTTTACATAATGGTGAACATAAAGATGTTTTTATTTCTTCTTCTTCTTCCCATGCCAAGAAATTTACTAATAAGGGTGTCAAGTTTCGATTCCTTCTAATAATCCTCATAGTGCCAATGAGACTTCGCCACTAGATGACACAAGGATCTAATTCAAACCCAATGATGCCCCTATGGATACATATCATAGAGAGATGTAACCACTAAATGAGCCTCTTATTACCTATGTTATTCCTCTACAGGAGGTCCTTTCTCTAGTTCATGTTGTAGGTAACTTACAAAATCAGGTTCATAAGCTTATTTTGAATACAATTGATGACCTTTTGTATGTCATATTTTTCATTACCGATATACATGGTTTCACTTGTGATAGTTTTACATATGTTACTTTGGATACACCTTGATCTTTTTTTATTTTTATTAATGTTTCTATACCATATCTTATACTAGACATGGTTAACCTTATGTCTCTCCCTCTTCCTAAGGTTGATACATGATACCCTCATTTCATAGAGTCTTTTGAATATTTATACTATCCACACATTGATTCTCATAATATAAAAGTGTTTCATCCATACACAGTTCATCCTTTTTCCGTTATAGGGTTTCCCCTCATCATACTAGTCACCAAACATATATGTCACACATGGATCTAGTCCACATTGATCTCCTCCCAACTTGAGTCACATTCTATGACACAACTAAGACATAAGCCTCCATATTACCCAAAATTTCCTCCACCTCTTGAGGATGTTCCGATGATATATATCATATGCTACTCACACACTAGGTGGCATCCAAATTTCCCCCTCATTTTAATGACACACTCTATTTATACGTTTAACATGACTATTAAGGGAGAAGATAAATAAATAAATCTTAATTTGTACATAAAATGTAGGGAATCCTTGCTTCCTATGTCTTGCTATGTACTCTATATTAATCAAAATCACTAAAAATCTAAATATTCTTCCATGTGGGGATTCTCATATCACCCTTCATTCTCTTTGAAGAATAGGTTATCATCTATGCAACCATAATTTCAATAAATCTTGAAATATGTCCAAGAATCTAGACTTATAGTATTGTTATTTCTTGTTTTTAATTGTTGAAATTAGATTCCAAAATTTTCATTATCGGGTTTTATCTAGTGTGATATCATATTGCAATATTATTATTATTGGTTTTAAGTAGTGTGATATCATATTCCAATATTTACACTATGACATAAAAGTATGTTCCTAATTCTTTATTGAATTTATGAGAATCGGCATATGTCCATTCTCATCACACTCATAATACAAGTATGTTCCTAATTCTTATATGTATATCTACTTTATCTCTATTATTCTTTTATAATTCTTATATGAGGGATTTTGTTCCATTTTAAAAATTTAAACAATGTGATATGGGTACATGTTGTATGAAATAAGAAGCAAATACCAACATATTGTGGGTTCTTAAAGAATAATTATCAAGTGATAGACTATGGCCAATGTTATTTTATGTCTTCAAATAAAAATTTGGAGCTAGCATGGGTGTTCTTCTCATCTCTCTAGACTTATAACATACCTTCTACTCAAATAGACTACAATTTAATTTCACAAATAATGTCACAGTGTAGAACGATTTTATCAAGGTCGTTTGATTGTTGAAAAAATTATATAAAGTAGATATAAGTGTTTGGAGACACTAAGGTGGTTGTAAAGTAGGTTAAGTCATGGTGCATTTCAGACATGATTGTTGAGAGCATTAAATAATATATCTTGGAAATCTAAATAATAGTTCTTCATTAAATAATTAGTGGATTCTAAGTGTATAATTTAGTATTTATAATTAAAAAGGTTTGTATTTTATAAAGTTATTAGAACAATTAAAAAATAAGTTAAATTTGAATGGGTATTTTCCCATTCGAACAAGTAACTTATGAATATTTTTAATAGAATGATTGAGATGGAGGGGAACATATGTTAATTATGAACACTTAAGAGTCACAACCAACTCCCTATAAACTTACTTAGAGCATAATAAAGTATTTAATTTTTTGATTCAAATTAAATTAATTACATGGTCGAAATTATATTAATAAGATTCAAGATTTCCATAAACAACACGATGCTTTATAGAATTAATTGGAAAAATCTTCCAAAATAATATAATTCTCAATTTTTCCTTTATTTATCAAATAATAGTATAACTGTAAAGCTATAATAGATAAAGCTTCAAAATAATTATTTTAAAAAACCACATCGCATGGGCCAAGGTTATAAATTCACATAAAAATTTATGATCTTCAATAGTTTCTCCAAGTTAACATTCATTATCATGTTCAAGTAGTTAAAGGTATGATTTAATGGCCACATGTATTTTATCGGGGTATCTTTATGAAGCCACTTTACCAATTTTTGTTTGGTGTCCATGCCCAGATGATGTTGTCCACATTGATATCTTGTTTAAGCTCATATGATATGGTCCATGTTTTATTTGGCCTTAAACAATCTCAATACAATGTTACACCTTCTCCTCTCCCTACGGAGTTTCCAATATTGAAATCTCAATTTTTTATTCACATCATTGCCTTCTTGTTTAATGAAAATATACCAATATGCTCTCCCCATCATATATTCTCATTATCATTTCTTGCTCGTATAAGAAGAATTTATCCCTTGAACACATCCTTCAACGGATTGAATTCTTGTTTAGATCTTCCAAAAACATGCCAAATATAAATATCATTATTACTTTGGATAGGTTGACTAATGTAGTCCTCTCTGTGAATATGTGTGGAGTATGTTATTTGCTCATATATGTCTTTGTCTTGTACTATTTTCGGCCAAAACCAAACATCCGATCTTCTACTACAATTTACAAATGGTCTATCCAAAGCACGTAACTTTTTTCTCAATACATAATCTTTGGAATCCAATATTCACCACCTTCACATGTTGTGATTTCCCCCAATGTTCAATATATGCTTTTATTGTTGGGATTATAGTGTTCACATGTGATTTACCGTATGGTAAATATAACATTACTAAGTTAGTAAGTATTGTTAGTAAGTTATACCCGTATATTCATTTAAATGGGTCATAATTGTTTGAGTATTTGTTATTACCTATGACTATCTCCAGTTATTAGATCCTATTTTCTAGGATGTTTTTGGTTACCTCTATGGCTATATAATAGCCTATGTAATGTTCTTGAGTATCTAACCTGAATTTAATATTTGGTATCAAAGTAAATTCATTACGAGAGAATTGTGCTGGTCAGATAATCATGTTTGAAGGATTTAAACATTCTATTCTCAAAGGCGGTTTAACCTGATGGAATGTGTGGATTGCAAGATGTTCGAATCCGTTCCTAATAATTGAAAGCCTCGCATGGATTTTATTTTATGTACTATGTAGATAATCAAGGTTGTCAATTCTCTCACGGAGACTCATATATTACTCGCCACAAGAGAAACAATTGTGTATACTATGATTGGAAGACGAGAAGAAGTGAAATGAATTCGGCGCTGGAAGAATTTTAGGACTATCAATGCGTGCAGAAATAGCCTAATAAATCCATCGACATATCACAATTTGGGCATTTGAGATTGTCTCAATCATCACCATTGATTTTTTTATAACAACGACTGTGGCGCTAGGCATCAGTTAGCTAATCTCTTCATACGAGTTACGTGATCATATCTACACTTATCTGCATTATAGAGTCCTTTCCATCGTTATAATCTGTGCATTAAGAATTTAAAGAGTTGTTAACAGTCCCATATATATACAAGTGTTCATGTAATATCTGATATAGAGAATCTCAGTTCAAGTTACTGCTTCAAACCGGTCGTTACCATGTTTTCAGCTAAAGGAGTTTAAAATGACCACACTTATTTGGTAAACGTATTATTGTCAGCATGTCTGCATCAAATGTCCACATGCCCATTTTGGTAGAAAATCCATAATAGATCTAACCATCCTTAAACCTGTAGCTTTATGCGGTGAACAATCAACAAAGCATGAAATCCCAATAGAACGTCGGTCAGATACTTGTTGATGGTGTAGCAGTGACCTCCGTTGGTAAGAGTGGGAGACAATATTTGAAACACTAGCACAGCTGCGGTTTGAAGTAGATTTATCAGATTTGTGGCGCTTGCAAATGCTGTCGACTAATTTATCTGATACATCTGAAGCATATTCATGTCTTTGTGAATTGTAATCCAAGGTGTGGATTTAATCTTATCTGCCACAACAACATTGTATGTAAAGTTAAGGTGTGTTAATTGTATTCGAGTGTAATGTATATGTCGTGTGATAAAGTCTAACAGTGGGATATTATTTTCTCCATCGTCACATCATCGGTCATTTTAGAGTATTTGGTAGTCAACCTTTATAGTTTGGTCATTGTTAGTTTTTATTATTTTTTTGTCATAGTGTAATTTCCTCACGTATATCGTTCTTTGCAAAGTCTTCATTCATGTATTTCGTTGATAGGTTTATACAATTATGGTAATAGTTTTTAAGTTTAAGGTTAAGATCGCACGAGTTAAAAAGAGTCCATACATTTTATTTATTTTTGGTATTTTCATAGTCAAAGTCACTTTCTTTTAAAAAGTAATTTTATTTTATTACTTTTAAAATTTCTAGTAGAGTCCTCTTATCCAAGTCAAAAGTGTCGTTAAATTTTTGGGTTGTCGTCAAAATTCGTGTTATTGTAAAAAGTCTGTAAAATAAAAAAATTGCCTCATGACGTATTTTTGTGTTATCCAACGTCCGAAAAATAATGTGTTTCACATTATAGGGGAAGCTATACAAATAAACCCAATGTGAAATTTTTGAGCTTCATATCCAAATCACGCCGAGCTAGCAACATGACACCTTTGGAGGACGCAGGCATAGGAGGATGGAGATCAATCAACGACCTCTCATCGATTGCAATGACGGGGCCATACTACGGTATGGTGAATTGTGTTTTCAATTGTGTGGGGTGGATTTCATATGTTTAGTGTTGTGTGAGAAATAAGAATAGATTTTCATTCTTGTTCACTAGTATATGTGGTTATTCTTACATAATTACCTAATGTAATAACATAGTGCAAAACATACAAAGACAATGAAATACAACATCATTATACTTGAAGAGGTTGAACAATCGATGTGTTCCTATTCATACCTACGCTTATGGTAAACCTTTTTAAAATGATTGATGCTTGTGTAGATGGTTATTGTTTAAGTTCCCACATTGAGTAGTTCATATGTGTTCCCTGAGTGATTGGTTGATAAACAGATGGTTCATTTACATGTTCCCCACTAATTTAGTCGATGCATTCTCGATGCAGGTGCTTTGTCAATAAGAAGTTGATGTGTTCCTTCTTCTACCTTCAGTTCAAGTTGTGTGCCAAGATCATGAGCGCATAGGGCGGAAAGATGCGAAAGAAGTGTGAATGTTTTTCTACCATGTAAACACTAAGGGGGGAAATGTTAGGAATATAGTGTTCACATGTGATTTACCGTATGGTAAATATATCATTACTAAGTTAGTAAGTATTGTTAGTAAGTTATACCCGTATATTCATTTAAATGGGTCATAATTGTTTGAGTATTTGTTATTACCTATGACTATCTCCAGTTATTAGATCCTATTTTCGATGTTTTTGGTTACCTCTATGGCTATATAATAGCCTCTGTAATGTTCTTGAGTATCTAACCTGAATTTAATATTTGGTATCAAAGTAAATTCATTACGAGAGAATTGTGCTGGTCAGATAATCATGTTTGAAGGATTTAAACATTCTATTCTCAAAGGCGGTTTAACCTGATGGAATGTGTGGATTGCAAGATGTTCGAATCCGTTCCTAATAATTGAAAGCCTCGCATGGATTTTATTTTATGTACTATGTAGATAATCAAGGTTGTCAATTCTCTCACGGAGACTCATATATTACTCGCCACAAGAGAAACAATTGTGTATACTATGATTGGAAGACGAGAAGAAGTGAAATGAATTCGGCGCTGGAAGAATTTTAGGACTATCAATGCGTGCAGAAATAGCCTAATAAATCCATCGACATATCACAATTTGGGCATTTGAGATTGTCTCAATCATCACCATTGATTTTTTTATAACAACGACTGTGGCGCTAGGCATCAGTTAGCTAATCTCTTCATACGAGTTACGTGATCATATCTACACTTATCTGCATTATAGAGTCCTTTCCATCGTTATAATCTGTGCATTAAGAATTTAAAGAGTTGTTAACAGTCCCATATATATACAAGTGTTCATGTAATATCTGATACAGAGAATCTCAGTTCAAGTTACTGCTTCAAACCGGTCATTACCATGTTTTCAGCTAAAGGAGTTTAAAATGACCACACTTATTTGGTAAACGTATTATTGTCAGCATGTCTGCATTAAATGTCCACATGCCCATTTTGGTAGAAAATCCATAATAGATCTAACCATCCTTAAACCTGTAGCTTTATGCGGTGAACAATCAACAAAGCGTGAAATCCCAATAGAGTGTCGGTCAGATACTTGTTGATGGTGTAGCAGTGGCCTCCGTTGGTAAGAGTGGGAGACAATATTTGAAACACTAGCACAGCTGCGGTTTGAAGTAGATTTATCAAATTTGTGGTGCTTGCAAATGCTGTAGACTAATTTATCTGATACATCTGAAGCATATTCATGTCTTTGTAAACTTTAATCTAAGGTGTGGATTTTAATCTTATCTGCCACAACAACATTGAATGTAAAGCTAAGACGTGTTATTTGGATTCGAGTGTAATGTATATGTTGTGTGATAAAGTCTATCAGTGGGATATTATTTTCTCCATCGTCACATCATCGGTCATTTTAGAGTATTTGGTAGTCAACCTGTATAGTTTGGTCATTGTTAGTTTTTATTATTTTTTTGTCATAGTGTAATTTCCTCACGTATATCGTTCTTTGCAAAGTCTTCATCCATGTAATTAGTTGATAGGTTTTTAAAATTATGGTAATAGTTTTTAAGTTTAAGGTTAAGATCGCACGAGTTAAAAAGAGTCCATACATTTTATTTATTTTTGGTATTTTCATAGTCAAAGTCATTTTCATTTAAAAAGTAATTTCATTTTATTACTTTTAAAATTTCTAGTCGAGTCCTCTTATCCAAGTCAAAAGTGTCGTTAAATTTTTGGGTTGTCGTCAAAATTCGTGTTATTGTAAAAAGTCACTAGAAAATAAAAATTGCCTCACGTGACGTATTTTTTGTGTTATCCAACGTCTAAAAATAATGTGTTTCACATTATAGGGGAAGTTATACAACTAAACCCAATGTGAAAATTTTTGAGCTTCATATCCAAATCATGCCGAGCTAGCAACATGACACTTTGGAGGACGAGCATAGGAGGATGGAGATCAATCAACGACCTCTCATCGATTTGCCCGATGACGGGGCCATACTACGGTATGGTGAATTGTGTTTTCAATTGTGTGGGGTGGATTTCATATGTTTAGTGTTGTGTGAGAAATAAGAATAGATTTTCATTCTTGTTCACTAGTATATGTGGTTATTCTTACATAATTCCCTGATGTAATAACATAGTGCAAAACATAAACACAATGAAATACAACATCATTATACTTGAAGAGGTTGAACAATCAGATGTGTTCCTATTCATACCTACGCTTATGGTAAACCTTTTTAAAATGATTGATGCTTGTGTAGATGGTTATTGTTTAAGTTCCCACATTGAGTAGTTCATATGTGTTCCCTACAGTGATTGGTTGATAAACAGATGGTTCATTTACATGTTCCCCCACTAATTTAGTCGGATGCATTCTCGCAGTGCTTTGTCAATAAGAAGTTGATGTGTTCCTTCTTCTATCTTTAGTTCAAGTTGTGTGCCAAGATCATGAGCGCATAGGGGCGGAAAGATGCAGAAAGAAGTGTGAAAGTTTTTCTACCATGTAAACACTAAGGGGGAAAATTTGAGGAATATAGTGTTCACATATGATTTTTCATATAGTAAATATAGCATTACTAACTTATTAAATGGGGTTAGTAGGTTATACCAATATATTCATTTAAATGGGTTAAAATTGTTGTGTGTTTGTTATTACCCATGACTATCACAAGTTATTAGATCCTATTTTCTAGGAGGTTTTTTGGATATATAATAGCCTCTATAATGTTTTCCAGTATGTAACCTAAATATATTATTATATTGTGTTGATTCATCTCTCGTGCTGCATTGAATCTAACCAAATTTAATATTAATTTCATTTTTTAGAAATTCCATTTCTTTGAGTTCTTTCGCAAGGTGTCAAAGGAGGTTTCCCTTCCAACATGGTTGGCTCACAGGTATCATTTGTAATCCTATTTAGATTTAATGAGACCATTGCAAATCCTTTATTGTTTCTTTATACTCCATTACTAGTATGCCATCAACAACATGGAATCTTAACATATTAGGTTTGTTAATACCAATTCTCTTATGGTTTCCTTCCAACAAGAATGGTTCCACAAAGTCCTTGAAGTTATAAACTTCCTCAATAAGGTAAGGAGTGAATGTACTTGACCCTTCTTTGTATGTTCAATAGGGGTCCATGATATATGGTAAATAATATGGTTCTACTTTATGGAACGATGTTGATAATATTCCAAAAGTTCCATTTATATCCTAATGAGCATGTCCCACTTTGGAAGGAAGATTAGATACACAATGTTAAATACCTTTTTTCTCGAACGTTGATGAAAATGAAAATAAGATAAAATTCCTTGTACTAATAAATAGGACTGGTGGTTACTTTTTAAATGAAGTACTTATAATAACAACACCAATAGATTTAGAATGGTCACATATTTCCTTGTACCCTTTAAATTTTTCATGCACATGATTTTTTAATAGTGCAAAGCATGTAATGAATATTTGGATGATCCACAATTATACAATAAATCATCACAGTCATCAATTATGGGTTCTTCAAGCTTCCGAGACATAAAGCTAATGATGTGACTATTTAGTTGTCTCCATGTTAAAAATATGGCATGTTATTATGGCCAATACCCCATGTCTTGTGTCCATGTGCAAGCATACTAGTCAAAGTAGCTGGGAGGTTGATAACATTACTAATTGACTTTAATTTTTTTCCCATCCTTGATATGGAACTTTTCATTGTCCATTTTGTCATGCAAAATGCTCGAAATCCATTAGGATTTTCTTTTGATTGCAATCTATGGGAATAGTAAGTTGTATGACAAATTTTAATGTATTCATTGTGCCATGTTTTTTCCTCTTAACTTTTTTTGCAAGTGTTTCTTGGCATGTGGTGGCTCTATGTTTGTTGTACAAATATGTACACTTGTCATAGTAGGAAAAGAAGTTATTTCTTGCGATTGAAACATGTTGATTTCTTATGGTCATTATGTTGGTCAAGATGTTGCACCACTAGAGGAAGTTTCAATAATTCACGCTCTTCATTACGCTTTTTCACAATATATTTTGGTGTAGAATGAAGGAAGAAACCTTTTAGGAATTTTTCTCCATCCCGTCCTATAGAGTGTGTTAGATGCGAAGAGATATATGAGTTTCTCTTAGCAATTCCTTATATGCATGTAATTTTTGGGGAAGTATTTGACCTTTGTTTCTCTTTTCCAGTGTTACCATTCATTTCATGCCTGTCTCCACTTATCCAATCATATTTATGTTTATAGAAGATACTCTTTGGGTACCCATAAACTTTGTGTAATAAATTCTAATCGACATCAATCCCATCAAATTCAATTTTATGTACCTCAATAGATTGGTTACCCACATTGAAGATGATATTTTTGTTAATGCATCAAGCAAATAATTAATTCTGTAAATTTCATCCATGACTCTAGTAATGCGCCATATATTTTGAACTCTAACTGAAGCAAGAGGAATTTTTGGAGACAATTATATTTGCAACTAAACTTTTCCTTTTCCACTTCTTCCATAAATATTGACCATTTTCTATCCTCATTAGATTTTGATTTGATGGATTTGCTAGAGGGGTATCCAATTTTTGATGTTTTGTAGCATTATAAGATCTTTTTATCACTTTTTTGGAATGATTGTGATTAGTGTCATCAAATGAAATTGGATTAAAAAATGTGTTTTTCGCTCTTCTAATACATACAACTTGATGACCTCAACCTATTTAAAAAAAAAAATTAAATCTAAAATCTATATGAGAATTTTTTATTTCATTAAATTTCCTAGAAGGATATTGTATGAGAGGTCCTTTATTAGGGAGAATCCTTTGCGAGGAAGGTTGAATAATATATCAATATTCACAAAAAAATCTATTGGCATAGAATATCTTAAAATGTAATATGACTCCATCAACTACATTGGTAATTGTTCCCTCTACAACATATTTGTAATTAGATAAACAAAAATGGATTAATTTAGTAGCCAATCCCTTGAAATTTAAATTGTGTTGATCACTATGTACGAGGTCAAGACCCTCATGTTGAGCACTCTCTTTCTTAATCATAAGGTCACTTCTTGTTCCATGGAAAATCAAATGTGTTATTGGCAAAACTATTGATTTATTAGGTTATAGAAATTTTGAGAAATCAGAACACAAATTTACCACATTTTCTATCCATACACCAAAATTCAAAGGACCCAACCTCTCTCCATTAATTTTATGATCTTCTAAAGCACATGAGTTATAAAACCCATGGCCATGTCATCATCTCTGCTAGAACATTTTTGTTTGAGAATGACATTATTTGTGATAAAATATCTTCTATCTTTAGGACTTGTATTGATGGTGCTTTAAGTTTCATCACTACAATCTCGTCACTATCTGCATTGTAATCCTCTAAACCACTAAAAATATGCTCACTAAAAAAATATTGGGGAATGGAAAAATATTCATGCTTTGAAAATTCACTCTCTTCCCAAGCAATGTAGTATCCTTTATTCCCAACATCTACCAAGGTTTCAAATTCATTCATCGAAAAAATAAATTTTACTCTTCCTTCCAATACTATCTTAACACCGACAACAAGTTCTCTCCCCACATCTCTACAATATAGTTTTTCCTACTTACATATACACTTCCCTTTCGCAACTTTGGTACCTTTTGGAAACAAGTCCACATGATTATCCTCTACAAATGCAAGAGAGATCTCATAGCAATCAACCAGTTTTGCACAAAGAAAGTACATAGAATAATGATATTATAGATTCAACTCGATTCGGGATATCTTATTCACAGGTAGAGGTTACATATATAGAGTTTGATCTCCTCGATTCTAGGAGTCAACACTCATCCCACTAATCACTCAGCATCCACAAATCTCTCCCAATACCTATTCTCACTCAACAAACCTAGAATCTCTCTAAGAGATCTCTACGAGTTGTCACCAACTCATTATTTGCACAATAATAATAATGTTCACAATATTAAAATATTCCTAACAAGATCGATGCTATAACAACTTAAAATACAAAGTTTGTGAGATGATAGAAAATTTGTCAAATCATAATTTACATAAGATAAATCAAAAATCATCATAGATGCACAACCTTAAGAATAATGTATACATATAACACGCGAGCTTTAAACTTCTATGATGAATGTTTGTATGAGAATGAGAATATTCCCATTCTAAAATTTCTAATACATGAAATATTTAACTTAATCATTAAAATACCTTTGTAAAGGCTATGAGAATGATAAATTTCCCATTCTAAAACAAATTAATTTTTTTCTATATTCTTGATATGATTCCTATATGAGAATGGGAATCTTCCAATTCAAAAGTAGATAAAAACTTTGTTTGAAAGAAAATGGGCATATTCCCATTCTAACACAAAAATTTATTAACCTTGATCATTTTAATACCACTACAAAGGTGTGAGAACGGTCAACTTCCTATTCAAAAAAATTTAAATTTAAATTTTGTTCTTCATCTAGGATTCCTATATGAGAATTGGCATATGCCCATTCAATACAAAATAAAAATGATTGTTTGTGTGAGAATGGGCATATGCCCATTCTTAACATTCTAATATAAGAAAAATTGAACTTAATTATTTTGATACATGTACAAAGGCTATGAGAATGGGGAAATGCCCATTCTAAAACAAAGTAATTTTTATATCTATTCTTATTTGATGATTCATATATGAGAATGTGCATATGCCCATTCAATACAAGATAAAAATGTTTGTTTTTGTGAAAATGAGAATATGCCCATTCTAAACATTCTAATACAAGAAATATTGAGATTAATCCATTTCATATCTCTATAAAGGCTATGAGAATGGGGAACTACTCATTCAAAAACAAAGTAAATTTTATCTTTATTCTTTTTCTTTGATTCCTATATGAGAATTGGCATCTTCTACTAAAGTACTATAGTACTTATACTACTCTATTTATGTGTATTTCCTCATTTTTTTATGAAAAAAATCTTATATTATATTAAATGCAACATGATACAAGATTTTTCCAACAAAAATGGGTAGTATGAGAGCATGCCCCAAAACCACAAACAAACTAGGCCAAGCCTAGGAAAGCAACGAACACACTAGGCAGAGCCTAGGAATACATCAAAACAAGAGAGTCAAGCCACCACAACAAAACAATACTAGTATAAGGGGTCATGATCATCATGATAGCCATGACTAGGAAGGTCCTTGTTATCATTTGGTAGTTCCTAACCTGATCTAGGAGGGTCCTCATGTTCATTTTATCCGCCGGATGTGTGGGCAAGATGACAAGGAAACAGGGAACTTTTCCAAAGGTTGAGGGGGTGGAGGTGGCAGATCCTATCCATTGTTGGTGTGAAGTTTGGGAGAAATCAACGATCCCCAAATGATCGATGAGCTAGGGGAGCCCCTATGCGCAGTGTTGAGATGGTGGGGAAACACTCTACGATTGGTTGTGAGGGGATCAATGAGAATGGATAAAATAATGCCAATGAGAGTGGCTCAAAAAGACCTCCATGGGGTAGAGAAAATGGATAAGGTGAAGGTGGCTCTTCAAAGCGACATTAAAGGAGTGTCACCCAGTGTCACAAAAAAGTATGCAAATGCTCCACCTTCAGTGAGGCCAACTTATTGTCCTAAATTTTAATATGCTAAAGCACATTGGAGATAACCATCGATTTATTATACATTAAAAATTGTTAAGCAACTTCCTTATTAGAAAATAAAAAATTATTCCATTCTTTACATAAGAAAAATAGAATTGCACCTCTAAAAGCATGAAAAATATGGGAGAACATATGCTAAAATCTAGGGCTATCTCTCAAAGAATGTGTTGCCATGTGAAACATTCTAGCTAGAGGGGAAGAAGAAAGAATGAATCCAGTTTCATGCCCATTTTTATTTGGGACAAAACCAGAATAAGTACAAAAAGGTTTCAAATTGGCCACAAAATGGACATTTTGGTGTCGGAAGACCGATTTGAACAAGATAGAGGCCTATCAGAAGACCTTGATGCAAAAGAAACCACAAAAGTGTGCAATTGTGGGTTTCACACAGGAATACGAAACAATGTCAAATTTCCTTCTCCAACATGAGGGAGAAGAATGCAATACCCTTCTTGTGTTGATATTTTCAACCATGGGTAAATGTATGGAGATCCAACGATAAGCCTTATTGGCATAGTAATTCTGAAAAGAGGTCTCCACAAACCACTTCCAGTCCATCCACCAAGGATGGGAGGGATGCATAGAGATTTTATGTAGCATATGGTCGGGGACCGAATTGATGATTTCGATGAAACTATCACAATCCTAGGTGGTGATTAGAAAATGAGCTTTGAACTCATTACATGGAAACCAGGATTGTTTGTGTTTGTAAATTTTTTTTAATGGTACAAATTCCACGCTTGAAAATCTTGAGTGCAGGAATTATAGGGACTTCTGCAAGACATTGATCCACGAAATTTAATGATAGGAGACCGCCACATGGATTTTTGATTCATGGAAAGGATATTGCATAAACCATTGGATTTCCATAGAATCCACAATTTCGATGCATCCCCATGATTTCCAGATACTTTTCATAATGAAAGTGCCAATAAAGTTGATAGGTACTAGAGCAACAAGAATATCAGAAAACCCCAAACCCTTCTACGTGGGATTGCCATAAGATCATCCCTCCTCGATGCCATGGCGCAGAAGCACTTTCCATGCTTCTTGACCTTTAATGCATCGAATTATCCATTTTGCACAAAATGCCTTCCTTGTCACAATATATCAATAAGACCCATTCCCCCAGAGTCATGGGGAAGGCAACATGTCTCCCATGTGACTATGTTAGAACCTTTTCTAGAAGAGGCATTAGTTCGAGAGAAAGTCATTGAGAAAATTCTCCAATTTATTAAATGAATATATTTTGATGGAACCTAACATGAGGAGTAGTAAACATGGGTGGCTTCGAGGACCTTGGAACAAATTTTGAATTTCCTGCGAATGAAAATGGACTAGTAATCAAGTATTCCATGTTTTAGCCACCGTTGAACCACATATGTTAAAATTTCCATTGTGATGCACGAAAGGAAAAGAGAATACTAAATAATTTAAACATATCTCCATGACAAAGCATTTTCCAATCAAATGAATCTTGCCAAGAGGGCCCAAGGAGGAAAGAATTCTGTAATAGTACATTTTTCAAAATTGAATGGAAGAACCAAAAGCTAAACAGAAGATATCCAGACAATGCATGGCATTGCATAGATATTGTTCTCTTCCTCAATGAGAGTAAGGAAAGAATCATTAGTGAACCGGCCATTGATAAATTGAGATATGTTCATATAAGGCAGGGGTAATTCTTGTGGGAGCCCTTGAGATTTGGCTTGGGTTAGAAGATATCCAAAACCTTCAAGAACTAGCACATAAAGTCTAGGTCCTAAAGGGAACCCTTGGTGAATATAGCAGAATAAGTTGAAAGCCTCATAGATATGGCCATTAATGGTGATCTAGATAGATGCATTGGGGAAAATAATTCTATAACGCGCTAAAAACAACCCACTTGAGACCCAAGAACAACCTAGGAATAGTTAGGAAAATTATGGAATAATTTTTTTTTAATAAGAAGAGTCTACAACCAAGGTTACAAGGCAACAACTATCACTAACAAGTTCCAAAACAATTCTAATCCACTAGAACATAATTTTATTTTATTAACAATTGTTAGAGGTCATAAGGTTCAAAATTTAGGGTTAGAAGGTTCAATTAGGTTCAGAGGGAAATTCCTCATCATACCCACCCTCTGATAGGATTAAAGTTTTAATTTGATTTTTCTCCAACTTAACCCATTCAAAAAAATTCACTAAATCATTCCCATTGGATAGGAAATTTCCTCACCTTTCCATTGATATAAATAATTCCTCCTAAATCTTCATATTTTTCAAGTTATGGGTCGGTGGGCCTTGGGGTGAAAATTTTCCCCAAGAGCGAGGCTTGCTTAAAGCACATGGGTGAAAATTTGCCCAAAGGGCGGGTTGGCAGGCTGCAGGGGAATTTCGAAATATTTCCCATGTGGGGCAAAAAACTAACTTTGCACCCATGCACCCATAGGTCCATAAGTCCACAAGAGACACGTGGTGCTTCTCAAGTCAATGTGGGGAGAATGGGGTGGCGGGAGATGTTTGGAAAAAATTTCTGTGTAGAGCAAAAGCCAACATTGCCCCATGCAAGTCCACAAGTTACAAGGACACGTGGCATCACTTAAGCCAACACGGGAAAGTGAGGTGGTGGGGAAAAAAATTTGTTTAACGCCCGAAGGGCTAAGAGGGTAACATTGACCCACACCTCCATCGGCTCCTCATGCCACGTGGCCACTCCTGATTGGTTGTGGGTCAAGCGGGACGGCGGGGAAAACATGGAAAATTTTCCCAAAATTTTTGAAGCACAAAAAGGAAAAAAGGGACCTGCTCCTCCGCCGATGCCTTATGATGCCACGTGACATAACCTAATTCGTCATGGACTAGCGGGCGACGAGGAAAACTTGGAAATTTTTCCCAAAATTTTCGGATGCGCTAAGTTTAAAAAGGGGTCCGCCCTCCGCCAACACCCGTGGTTCCATGTGGTAGCTCTCGATTGGCTGCGGCTTGGAATGGCGAGGAAAATTTGGAAAATTTTCCTGAAATTTTTTGTAAGTGCTTAAGGGAAAAATTTAGGCCGCGGGCCATGAGGAATTTTTTTCCCATTTTTTTACGCAAGGAAGAAAAACTTGAGAAGGCCACAAATTTTAATAGATATCTCAATTTTGGGAAAACAAGGACTTTTAGAAATATCTTGACATCCTCTTTGTACAGAGATCATTAATTTTTATTTTGATAAAGTTTAAGGGGTCAATTTTAAGAAATTGGCCTGCAGGCTTTTACAGTGCGAACTAGTAAATTTTAACTTGTGAGATTTATTCAATTTGATCTTCTTCCTCTCTCAACATATCAAATAGACATGGATATTTTTTCTTAGGAGGAATTAGGATAAGTTTGTGAGGTAGATATGTTTGATTGAATTCAATTGAAATTTACAAATTTGACAGAAAACGACTGTGGAAACTTTGAACTCGGTTTTGCCAAGTTTTGAAGTATTTCCATTAAGTGTTTTTATCTAATTGAGTTTGTTTAGGGCCTACTACTTCAATTTAATCATTTAACTTGTTATTTTATTGTTGCAGGTTCGATCTCTCAATTTTTTGTTTAGCTAATTACCAATTTGAAAGAATAAAAAGAGAGAAATTTTGTAAAGGATCTATTTAATTACTTTCCATCTCCCAAGTGTGGAAATTCATTCTAATCCTAGTCTAATATATTTATTTGTTTCAGTTAACCCATCTAGGAGCTAAAATGCAAATTTTGATTTCGGCCTTAACATTTTTTTGAAGAGCGAGCATTATATTTTTGTCACACGTAATTCTTTTTTCAACATAGATTTCAAAACATAATGGATGATCAATTTCAATACAACAATACAAATTGAAAAAGATAATGCAATCCTTTATTGATTCCAAAATACAACATTACAACCTTTCTTCTTTTATTCCTTCTAAAACATATATTATATACAAAACAAAATAATACATTTTCTTCTCACGTGTTTCACTTTACCACTTTTCAAATAGGGATTTCATAGTGAATGCTAAACAAAGATTTCTAATGGAATAACAACATATGGACAAGACAAAACCACTTCCATTAATTTAAATGAACTCTTACAACTTCCTTTCCCTTTGGTTTCAAAATGCAACATACAAAAACACGTATCTTTCTTTCACATTCTTTCCAAAATAGAAAAAGAGTATAACTCTTTTAAATTTCAATATACAACTTGTAATTAGTACAACATCTTTCCATTACAACCATTTACAAGTTTATCCATTTCAAGTGGGAAAGGTTACAATGAGATTTCATTTCACAAAGGACTATCAAAATGTCTTTTCTTAGCTCCAGAACATCAACATGCATACTCCTCATTCTTCCAATTCGATCACAACAGGAGTAGGGGAAAGGCAACGCTCTCCACCCAACCAAGAAATCCAATGAATAGGATAAGCCATCCTCCTTCATTGGCCCCCAAGCCCCAACCACAAAGCAATAAAAGATGTGATCCAACTCATGAGAACAACAAAGCCACAAAACATACAAGCAACATTCTCATAAAGAAACGTAGTCTCAAGCAGAATGTAGTTTACAACTACATTAAAACATGACAAACAATACAAAGGCTTGATCAAACAAGCCAAAGGAGCAAGAAGCTATGGGGGATGTTGCTTATGCCTCCCAAAGGGGAAAATGGGTATATATATATATATATATATATATATATATATATATATATATATATATATATATATATATATATATATATATATATATATATATATATATATATATATATATATCATTTCAAAACCCTGTCATGCCCTTATGCCTCCCCAAGTACCCCTTATTCCTCACATTTTCTTATGTCTCCCAACCTCTTATGGCACCTCATAATGAGAAAATAAATGCAAGCTATTTCTTTGTAAGGTGGAACCCAAATCCCAACTCCCTCCACCCTTATACCTCCCTAAAACCACTTGTGCCTCCCACAAAATAACCCCATAGTCTTCTCCTACACCATTCTTAGGCCATCTACCCAACAACCCACAATATATACCAAAACATTCACACAAGAACATTTACATATATACAAGAAGAGCATTTCAAGATCCAAGCTCCTACCTCTCCATGATGGAGTCGTTCCAAGTTCCAAAAAGTAAGCTTTATCCCAATGCAAGCAATCCAAAACAACCAAGCACAAGCATGCAACAATATTCCAAAACTTCTCCAAGCAAGAGCTCCCAAAACAGCAAGAAAAATTCACCCAAAATGAAGTCTCCAAAAGTGAAGCAACCCAAAACAAGGCAAACAATTTGAATTTTATAGAAGAGGGAAGAGAAGAGGATGAGGTGGATCCATGTAGGATGCCACATCACACATCCTCAACCCCAACCCCCAAAATTCAACTTCATTCTCCAATGCATAATAAATAAGTGGGTGAATAATATGACAGTTTACTTACACACTCAAATCCAACCCACACCCCAAAGGACTGAAATTAAAACATGTAAGAAAAGTGCAAGTAAAACCAAAAATAAGTCTTCCCAAAATGCATAGTAAAATTCTAATTTCAACTCCCCAACCATAGGTATAGTTGGTAATTAAATTTAAGAGGTATGGGATAATTTTAACTTGTCCCACAAGCCTCCAAAACAGCCTCTAAGGAAAAATTCAAATTTCTAAGAAGGTGGAGTGTTTCACACTCAAGATTTAACTTACACATCACTTACAAGGTCACTTACACATTACTTAAACATTCTTACAACACTTTAAAACATGGCCAACAACTCTATTAATTACATTCTTATGACATATTTTAATTAATTAATTAAACAATATGATTACTCACAATATTAGCACCACATTAAATAAATAATGAAAGGGTAAGTGCACCACATAAAATATATGCAAAAGTTAAAAAAACATACCAAATAAAAGAAAAACATAAAATCTCTTGGTCACATTTAAAGGTGATCCCCCATGGGAATCCATAACATAAACAACACACACAAAAAATACAGTTGCCATGGTGACCTTGTTGAATTCATCTAGAATTGCAATGTGGTTGGTCTCCAATCCCCCAATGTTTGTTGTGATATTTTAACCTGCAAAACAAAAATACCTTCTTCAGCCTCGTAGCCATATCAGAACATCCAAAATAATATAAATATAATTAAAATTTCAAAATCATCTAGATATATGACTCACAAAAACATTAAAGCAATCTAAAAATATCATTTATAGTGTTATCAACAACTATATCATCATCCAATAATTTTCCATTTCTAGGTCTACTCACAATATCCAAATATCACAAGTCCGAACAATATCCATCATATAACCATGTCCAACAATATATCATCATCAACATATAAAATGCCTCTAATAATCATCATGCATCATAACTGAATCAAGTCAACAATAATCCATGATCTAACATTTAACATCATATGATAATAAAGTCCATAATTATGTTCGTAATAGAATTAGTAGTATCATGATTAGTATAAAAAAAGGTGTTAAAGGGAAGTGGGCACTACACATTCAAACAGTTGAATGAAGATGGGGCCAAATCCAAGGTCTTGAAGCATGACAAGAATAAACAACCTTTCAATCTGTCATAGGATTTTTCGAGGATAAATATAATGAACATAGAAAATTGATTAGATCTGTGATCCCATTTCATTCCTTCCCAAACATAAATGATGTTGTCAAGGATGTAGTTCCCTTGAATAAAACTAATTTTCTCTAGTTGGATGACGACATAAAGGATATGACGTAACCGAATAGCTAGAGAATTGACAATTATCTTATATGAGACATTAAATAAGGTAATAGGTTGTCGGGTAGTAGTTTGCTTTAGATCTCCTAGTTTGAGGGTGAATTTAATGTTCCCTTTATTTATATGCATGCCCAATGACTAGTTTTGAAAGCCTTTAAGATAAACCTGATGAAGGTATAGGCCAACAGTATCCCAAAGTGACTTATAAAACTCACATGAAAACCTCGAAACTAGGAGTGTTGTCATTATCCATTTACATGGCCACTTCATGAAGGTTATCAATGGGGAGTAGGAAGTCAAAATAGACCTTCCGAGAAGGAGAGAGTTTTCATGGAGCATCAACTAGAAATTAGTCAAGGGCTATATGTCACTTTTATGAAGAAGCTTGAGCTTGAAAAACTAGCTTATAATGTTTGAAAAAGTACTCAAGCATGAGATGGTGATCGGTATCTGGATTCCCACCATCGAGGATGGCTCGAGTTTCTCGAGAGGGTTTTTGGACTTGAGGGAAAGAAATATTTCTTTTGAAACCGGATGCCCAAGTTTAAGATTGTGCATGTAGGCACAAATTTGAGCTCGCTGAGTGTTGTAACTATCCATAATTTGAATTTTCTAGTGAAGCTCTACCACTTGAAGTTATAGAGCTTCTGAGAAAGGATTTCCTTGGAGTGCCACTTAAGTTGAATAAGAGTAGAGGTGGTAGTGGAGTATGAGCGGGGCTAAATTTTAGACAACTTCCGCCCATAAATTATGAGAAATCTTGTCATCGAGTCGTAGCATCCTCCCACCATTGCATCCAACTGACATGCATAGGTGGATGAAAGCAACGATCTTGAGTTGGCTAAGATAATTAGTTGGCTATGATAAGTGGATGAAAGCATTGATAATGAGTATTTTAGAAACATAGCATTGTTATGATTTAGGAAATCCTATAGTTCAATTATTTTTCTCGACATATTCAATGTTATATTCCTCCTCGAAGATTCCACACTGTGTACTACTCTATCATCTTGGGAGTGGTGAGGAGGACTTCGGGCCCTTTTGAATGGGCCCTCTCAACCATTGATTAAGAATAGTGGTGACCGCAGAAGAACGGATACATTGTGATCGAGATTTATCTAGTCCATGAAAAATGAAGCCACCTTATGCGTCTTTAGAGAGTTTAGGTAATTGGTTTAATGAGTCATCGGTGGTAGATGGTTCCTTAATTAAGGGGTTATGGGGTTGTTCCTTAACTCTGTCTCTCACGCAAGCCATTTGAGCTAGAGGCCTTGGTCAACATTGGTTTATTCTTATTTTTATGACCACCAACTATTGCCCACCCCTCCTCCCGAGGGGGTTTCCCCACTTCTGGAGTAACCTTGGCTACTTAGGCGATCATAGGGGATGTAAAGAGGACATTCCACAAACAGATTAAGCAAGTGTTAGGCAAATTAATATATAAGATATGTTGGGAACAACAAATCTCTTCCATTTGAATATCCACAAACTCTTTTTATTCTTTAGAGAGACCCACTTTGTTAAAAACACACTTCTATGGATGGGCGTTGTAAAAACATTGAGGTTACATACGAGACCACACACCTAATAGAAGAGGCGATTCAATGCTGAAAATAAACACGGGATAAGGGAAGGCCATGAAATTCCACCCAAACCGGCACTTTAATTGAAACATAATCGGATACCACAAAGTGTTTGGTCGATAGAGAAGGATTTTTGTGGCAAAATCAAAACACCCCCTGAATGGCCTAGTTTTGAGATGGGGCATTCAATGTGTTTGTACAAACATTAAACTATCTTGAGTGTGTGACATTGTGAAATGGGATAGCTCTCCGGAGAACGCCTGTTCTTGCTCCTAACCTACCTACCACGAACTACTCCTGATGTAGGAAACACTACTAAGTAATTCTAACCTAAATCTTATAAGGGGACAGAGATAGAAGGATTGTATGAAATAAACCGACACTAAGAGTGGTCATACAATAGAGAAGGAGTGTTGGACAATCCACAATGCATGAAGATAGAGGAAAATGAGTGTGAGGAGGATGGCCTAACATCATATATCACAACTGCATTCAAAACCACCTTTAAATAAACACAACATCACCTCAAACCTACAATAACCATAAAATATACACAACATTCTGGATAAAAATGAGAGGCAAGAAGAATAATGAAAATCATGCAAGGATAGACAAAATTATCACAAAACATAATTTTATTGCTCTCATATTTTGCACATTACATTCTTGATAGGAAGAAGGCATGGATCCATTACAAATCTTGAGAGAAAGGGTTTAAATGCCTACAAATACCATACAAGAAAGAGAAGAGGGGGGGGTTGATGGAGGGAAAAATGTCCAACCCTTTTTGCACATGCATCAACCTTACAATTTATAGGAAGAAATCTTGAGTGAGAGAGAGGAGAAAACCTTAAATTGCTAAAAACCCGAGAAAAATTCATTGTCTAATCTGTAATGCATGCTTGAAGATCTTCAAAATACTTTGCTTCATTAATGGTATTTCCTTGTTCGGGAAGAAAGCGGCTCGATTGCACTTGGGTCTAGTCTGTAGCTCTTGTAGCCTCATCATGACCTTCCTCCACCAATTTCATTAATTAATTTAACCTATTTCTACATTTTTGCCTTTTTGGGATCCGTAAAACCCAAAATCTGAATTCCAATGGGACCATGTTGTAGATCTTTGAAATCAACTTTCCAATGACGGTAAGTTTGTAACAAATGGTGGAGTATCAAGGGAGATATCATCATTTTAGTACTAGTTTCTTTCAAGGCTTGAAACTCTACCTCCCCTGCTGGTTTTTTATTTTTGACATCAGCATTAAAATCCCCTCTAAAAATCCTTTCCAATGACTACAATTTTGTTTAAAATTTTGAAAATATGGTAAAGTTATTGAAGTTTGAAGATGGGTTATCATTTGGGTTTCTAAGCCTCCATCGAGCTAATCTACTGAACCGCCGAGCTGGTTACTTTGATGAAACTCGCTACCTTGGCACGTCAACTCACCATACCACCTACGTACTCTGACCAACTAACTCAGCATTCAATGTAGCCTGACAACGATTGTAGTTTTGGAGGGTTGTTTAAATGAGATGGGTGGAAGTCAATGTTTTTCGGAGTTACAGACTATACCCCTTCGGACATCTCTGAAAACACTCCCGCTCAAGCTCGAAAATACTCCTCCCACAAAACCTGAAACATTGAACCTCCGAACTCACCACGGCTTGCGACGTCACCCACATTTTCTGTATTTCAGACCTTTTCTCTTTGGACATTGATCGCTCATTTTTTCGGAGTTCGCCCGTACCGACCTCCGAGATGCCTTTCCGACGATTCCCGAATTCGTGGTTGACCCCAGAAACCCTGAGCCCTTTTAGACTACGGGGTTTCAGGCCTTTCAGCTCATTTCTGTGTTTTGTGAAGTAAAATCCGCGAACCCCTCAATCCCCAAAGTCCGAATACTTCTTACTTCGGGTCCTTCGACCAAACTCCTGCGTCGCTCGCTTATCGAGCTATCTTCATCCCACAACCGATCTTCCTTTCTTCATACACTGATTCGTCCCTCAGAGCTCGTCTATCCATCCATTGTTCACTCAGCTCAAAACCGAGATTTCTCCAATCCACGCCATGCAATCCGAGCCGAGTCGGTCCCTATCATGGCTGAAAACATTCAAACGGGCTGAAGCCCCACAAAACCACTCGCTGAGGTGATTATTTACCATATTCTATGTTTGGGCTGCCCATGCCATTGAGATTGGCACCTCTTCTTTGAAGATCTGAGTGTCGGTTCGCTTTGCATCTTTGCCGAGCGAATGGTGCTTACTGCGTCTCCCATGCCTCAGCTCGAGGCTCTCTTTACATGGTTTTTTGGCTCATCCGGTTGCTTTGAATGAGATCTACGATGAGCACCCCACCTGACTCGGCTCGAGTCCGAGAATGTTGAAAGTTTGATCCCGCAGCGAGCTTCCTCCTTCGATGACATGTCGCTTTGTTCTGCCGGGCCGCGACGAAGACCGAGCCCCTCGGGCTATTCACCCCAAATCGCCTGAGTTGGTTACTAACTTGCCATCTCCTCAACGTGAGTTGGACGAGCTTTGTCCACCACAGCTGTCTTTACAAATCAACGAGCTCCGTGAGCTAAATATTAACTCGACCCCAAAATGGCCCGTTTGGGCAATTTTATATCATTTTTTAAATTTTTCGTTGATTTCTTTTAATTTGCCTAGTGTTAGAGACTCTGGAGGCCCGTTGAAATGTCATGAAAACTAGTTTTTGCAATTTTTTTCATTTTCGTTCTCTTGGCCAAGTGCGAACACTGTGGGACCATATCTCAATATTTTTTCAAGTTGATCTTAACGGTAAAAAATCAGAAGAATAAAAATTCCTTGATACCATTTTCCTCCGAATTCACTAAATGACCCCGGAGATTTCTGAAACACAAGTTCATTGCTGCGGTCCGTTCAGTGCATAGGTCCCTATTGTCCAATTTGGCCTAGGGGGAAAATTAGATAACAAGGACGTGCAAAGAGTTACGAACATACCAAGTGGACAAATGGGTCAAAATGCATGGGGCATTGGATGGTTTAGAGAAGTGAAAAAGGAAAAATTCATTGGTCATGTTTTGTGTGCTCTTGAGCCGGATGCCATGGGTGACCTAGGTCGAGTTAACCCAAGATTTGAGCATACTTTCAGAGGGGATGCGACCCAAAAAATACCCAATGAGACCTAACTGTTCTAACCATTGGCATGCAACATTAAACTCAGAAATAGGTTAAAAACATCAGGGATAGATGCATTACCTCTTGGAATACCTTTGGGATCAACTTCCAAGGGTGTTTGATCGTGGTGCCATTATTCAAAATTCCATTATCTCTAGCCATGCAGGTTTAACAATCGGGATTCAAGTGGAAGATATCATTATATAGAAGCACCCAGAGGGTGAGAAACCCTACAAAAGGTGTAACATCCCCATTTTAAGATACTAGAACAAGGGATTTTTTTTTTTTTTTTTGATAACGTTCTCTGTTATGAATTATAAAATCCAAACACACGTTCAAGTTTTAATAATTGTTTTTACGCCCAAACAACGCAGTTTGGATCACACAATTTCTTTTTAAAACTAATGTTCCCTGTTCACATATTTACAATATGGAACACACATTCAATGCCATTCAATCTTATAATGATTCTATATGCTGTTGTAAATGACTCGAGGAACTGTCGATCTTCCATTTTCATGGCTCGGAGTTTCAACGATCCTTCATTTCATGACTCGGCAACAACCGATCCTTCATGTTCGTTTATGCATAGTATATTATATATACCAGTTCTCATAACCGTTTCAGGTTATCGAAGTGATCCATTTAAGAAGCCTATCTGAATATCTGTTACTGATATTCATCTGACATCCTGCATCTTAAATTAAGTGATAAGGACAACGCAACCAGCACTTGCGATACTTTGGCCAAAGATTTTCACATGCTTTGCATAATCATATTCTTGGTGTGATACACATCAATGGAATACGTCCTTCACTTCACTTCACCTGTTATCTAGAATGGTCTTTCCTGGTTCCTACCAGTCCTCTCTGTTTAAGGTCAGATTTAAACTTCCAATTTTATTTTTTTAGTAATATGAACGAATATAGGAAGGCACTCATGGTAACTAAAGATACGCAGACATACGGTGTCGTTCCCCACGACTCCGTGTGTCTAGTCATCTTTAGTATTCCGGAGTCACTCCGTATACCAGATCATACTCCTATCCCCTGCCAAGAACTTCACATTCAACCTATGTATTCTTGATGTTTTAATTCGGGAGGGCATTGCAATATGTCAGCTGCAACATTGTGTCATCATGAAGACCCCGTCTTCATGAAGACACCTTGCTGTGGCTGGCGTATGCCAATGTCCTACGGAATCCTCCCATCAAGAATACACATCCTGCTCAAGTGATTTGGATACGATCTTAATAATTAAGAATCAACTTTCAGCAACCATGCTGATCCCTTTATCCTCGTTTCCGTTACAGTTGTATATAGCTAAGAGGGACTAAATCCATCCTTTAGCTTGCTATGCATCTTCTCCTTCGTGTCGAAGGGCTGCATTTCTCTACTTGGTTCCCTTCTTAATCATTAGATTAAGCAGTCCGTTACCGACGGACGTGATAAGTTTAACCTATTAAACTTAGCCAAGATTTTCCCAACTGTAACTAAATTCAGAATTCTAGCTTATTAGACGTCATTTGTACGAGGTCTAATTTCCGAGAAATGTATTCATTTGTGTTCCTTAACATTACATAGTTAAGGTCCATTAGTTATGGATATACTTATCCTATATCCTTTATTCTGAATTTAACATACGAGATCATTAATGGAGTTCGAAAGTGAAGTTCGATTACTCCGAAATTAATTGATATTCCTTAGCTCCTAAGCTAATCCTGAATACCTATCAGTTATGGAATCATATTCTTCCTAATCCTTTTTAATGTCAATTAAAAATTCATCTTTACCCAAGTATGAACTAATTGCATATTTCAACTTAAAAGTTGTATTTAGGTAAGAATAGATATCAGTTCCCATTTAGCATCCATCCAAGGACAATTAAACAATTCCAAATCAAGAAATAACATTATATTTCCAATTTAGTCTACGATATCAAACTGATACAATTATTAAAATATCACTCTTGTAATTGTATTCATCATTTCATGTCATAATCCATACATTTGCCAATCCAACTGATTGGACATTGTTTACATAAAAACATCATTACAACTCATAGATTGAAGAATATACTTTCTTCTTTTCACAATTCCTCGAAGAGGAATAAAAGTAAACAATTACAATTCATCTTTAACCAATCAAGAAGCATCAGAAAACAGCCATGTCCTCATTCTAATCAAATTCCATCTGCAAAATGATTTGCACGGGTCAGTTCAATGAACTGAGCATATTAAGCACTTATCATTAAAATGAGGTGCTTCGACTAACTGTCTCAATAAAAGAACCCTGCTTTTATGAAACGACAGTAAAACATCAATCACGAAATAGGCACAAAAGAGAGATCAGCATAACAACTGAACTATCGAAATATCATCACAATCAGCCAAAGAACTGCTGTCCCAATTCCACATAACCGTTACAAGTCTCAATTTACAATATTTGTAAAGTTAGGAATACAAGTAGCTTACTGCTGATATAACATACTGTTATCCTTTCCACGCCTTTCATTAATAATAAATGCAAAGGATGAAACTAACTGAAATGTAAACCCATTACCTTCCTTTCAGTTCATGCATCATATTAGATTCCAAGCAATCAAGCACAGACAAGAAAGCGAACAGCAATGCAGATAGTTGCTCCTATCTAAGCACTACAAAATTCATTATTAACGAATTACAGATTTCCAACTGAATGAAAGAAGAAAAGATCATTTTTCCAAGTCATTCATCCATATCCCTATTTCTTTCCACATGACTGTCCTAAAAATGGAATCCAAACGAGACACAAATCAAGATAACAGTTCAGAGTGAAACTTACAAAATCCATTCGGAATTCACTTTCCGGCAGTCAAGAATAATTTCATTTATAATCAGCTTTAAATGAAAACAGGGAAGAATTCATCATCCATATCCATACTTCATTTGAATCAGGCTCATATGAAAATCCGAAACAGGTTAGTACAACATTGTGTTTATCATAGATCAAATAGTATAAGGATGCATACCATATATTTACCGTACTAGAAGAAACCATATTTCTTTCACTGTATGTTAAACAGATAAACAGTTATACAATCATGCAATCAATTATTCACATGATTTCCTAATCCTATGGACGCATTCCGTTCAAAATAACATTTTATTCATTGTTGTTACCTACAGCAAGTCCAATAATCACCTGACTACGGATTTTACCAAATCAAAACAGCAGACAGAAGAAGAATTCCCTTCCCATAAATGATTCTACCCGAATCCATTTTTCAAGTTCATGATAGTATGCAGAACTCCAGAATGCAAAAATCAGATGTCATTACCTTTATCAAAGTAAACCGTACAGGGTGTCAAATACATGGATCTGATACAGTCAAGACAGACCCAAACAGCAAGACAAGTTCCCATGCATCTCTTCTTTTGCACAGCAATTCAAGGTCAAGTTCGCATTCACAAGACAGTCCGAACTAGAGATCGAACAGTCATCAATAAAACACAACAATTCATCATACCTTCTTCAGCAAGAAAACAACATATTACACTATAAGTTCAGAAGGAAAAACTATTTCTTTTCCAACTTTCACGAACTCTCGTATAAAACTCTAATGCCAATTCCTTTAAAATTACAAAATGCCATTTCCTTATAATCCCGAAACAGCAGAAGGAAGAGAAAAGTTTTTATTTCTTTTTAAGCAAGAAAAAGAAAGAAACAACAAAACGTGTTATCATTTCTTTCTCCAAAGCAAATTCGTATGCTCATACAAAACCCAAATGCTATTTTCATCAAAATCCAAAACAAAGAAGGAAAAAGAATCTTATTTCCCTTAAAAATTTCAGTAAAGAATACAACTTCAAACAACTCGCACAGCCTGTGGAAATCTCATTCCATAAGTTCATTTAAAAAAATTATCCAGTTCGAAGTATTGTTAACAACCATCTCAAAATTGATTCACTCTCAGCTGAGTATTCAAAACTATAATTTCCTATAGTTCCAGTAAAGAACATCCTCAATACTGTCAAACAAACCAACACAACACGACTGTATTTCAACTCCCTTTATACATGCAAAGACAGTTCCAAACACAACAGCAAGGGAACGATTACACAGTAAGGAGAACAACTCCCACAGCCTGTTCCGATTTCATACAACATGAACAGAGAAAGAAAATACTTATTTCAAATCCTCCATACTGTCAACAACCAATACAATAATTCATATTCCAACTCGATTCGTGCAAAGACAAATCAAAGCCTAGCAACCAGAAGCGATTCTACTTAACGTTTCCAAGAAAAGAAAGCAAGAATCAACGAAATCCAAATCATATCGACTTGACAACAATCACATAATCCAAAACCCAAGAGCAGGGTTGTTTTAATGAGACACTTAAACAAAGCAAGAATTTTTAAAGAGAAGGGCTTAACATGCCTGTGATTTCTTTTCCAAAATTGAAGAAAGCTGCGTTTGCCGAAGTTATTTCCTTCCACGGCGACAGCAAGAACTCCTCAACACTCCTTTCCTCTTCAGGCTCAGCAACAGCCTCAAAATCTCCAAGAACAGTGACAAATCCCAAGAGCTGGTTCGACTGAACCAGACCAGAAAAACCAAATGCAGAGCAACTTTGCAAAAGCCCGAATCGACAAAATGAAAATCAAAATTCCCTCATACACTTTCCAAGGCGAGCTGGTCGCGAGGACCAAGGATAATTAATGCATTAAAGGCTTTGCCTTTTCCCAACTTCCCACGCCACTGCCAACTTGAGTTGGTGAACTCAAATTTTCAAATTTCACAAGCAAAAACCAAATTTAGCTCCACCTCCAAACAGATACCTCCGCCTCTTACCTGCCCCGCCAAACTGGCGCTGTCCACGTATGGACTTTCCATTAAATGCTAATAAATACCCCCTTTCATCCTTATCCTCTCCCTCCAAGGGTCTGCGCGCCCCTTTAGATTAGGATTAGTTTAGGTTGTATGTTAGTGTTCAACCTAGGTCATAGTTTAGCCTTAGGTTATTAGGACTTAGGTTTATTTCTCCCCTTTTTTTGTAATTTAAAAATCCACTTAGGATAGTAGTTTAGGATGCATGTTAGGACTTAGGATTAGCTTAGGGTTTAATTCATACTAACCACTAACACTAATCAACCCCTAACCCAATCTCTCAACTAACTCTCGTAACTATGCTGTGCAGGACGTTCAGTCCTCTTGTATCTCATGCCAAGGCCACCCGTGTCCAGGCATTTCTTGCCTCATGAGGTTTTAAATTCGACAGTACAGGGTTCAAGGATCGAACCTTTGTCGTTGGCATTTACGCGCCGCCCTGCCCATACCGCAATCGGTAGCATTTGCACATTCATATCAACCTCTGGTTTGGTTCCGAGTAAATCGACACAGAAATCACAAGAAGACCTCAGCATACTTTGGATCAATGAAATTGATTCAAGGTGTGCTGTCAATCAGCAACGAGAGTTTAGCAAGTATACGACAATTTGTCGTCACATCAGCAAACATGCAAGTACAATAACTGCTGTCCTATGCAATAAATCACAGCATGCAAGAATCCAAGTTAGCAACACATTCTCTTAAGATCAGAACATATCTTAACATGTTTGCCTTCATTTCAGCAGTTATAACAGTATGAAAAATATTCACCAAGTTAACTTACAAAATCAGAGTGTTACAAAGGTTGAAAAATATTATCCTATAGTGCCCAAGGCGGGTACAAAATGACAAGTGTGTGGAGGAAACCTAGCATAGAAGACTCCAACTTTAGTTTCATATTATTATTTCGGAGGATTGAACCTTAACTTCGTAATGACCCCATACATATCCATCCAAGATCCACTTAATTTGATCTTATTGCCTCATTTTAGTTATTCATATTGCTCACTTTTTTATTTACATAAATTTTGTCTCAAATTGAATAAAAACTAATTACTCTAAATGTTCTTCCAAATTAATATCACATTATTTAGAACGTCCAATGTTAACCTCTGATGTGAGGAGTAGAAATTACATAATTTTAATCATTATCACAACTAGATTACAATATCAATGATTTTAACACAAACACATGTGGTAGATGTAATTATTTTTTATGTACATTCATATTTATTAAGTTTAAAATTATTTCAAACCTAATTCATGAAATATATATGATATTTAAGAACTTATGATGTTTCATCTTGAGAAATTGACGTCAAGATATATGTGTATATGGAGGAAGAAGAAAGTGTTGACACTATATTCTTCCACCATTATAGTTTTCCAAAACTATGTTGACTATAGTGTTGATAGTAGTTTGATGCAGCTAATGTTGACATTTTTTTCTCAAAGACTTAAAGGGGCATATTTTTTTGCAAATTGCTCGGGTTTAGTAGTATATTGGGAAAACACATAAGTAATAAGAAGTTGATTTTAGGATTTGTCATTTATATCATTTTTCTAACCATCTTCATGCATTTGAAGGTTAAATAGTTTTTTCAAGAAATTTACTAACCTTATAGGTGTAACGTCTTGATTTTTAGAAGCTATTATGATAACCTCTTTTCATGATGTTGTAATTGTGGAAATGAGGATAATTATGTTAAGATATATCTTTTAATCTTTAAAAAAATGTGTTACTAAACTGGACCCTTGTTTACTGTAACTTGTTTATTTGAGACAGAGGTCATTATAACTTGTGTTTTGCAAAGTGCGAAACAACAGACTGCTTTTGTGTCGATGAACACATATTGTTGTTGACAACACACCTTGAATCAATTCCATTGATCCAAGGTATGTTGCGGTCTTCTTTATGATCGCTTTGTCGATTTACTTTCTAAATGGAATGAAGTCTGAAACTAGACTGAAGGTTGTTATAAATGTTACAGAACTTGGTTACAGGTATAAATATCCGGTACCTTGATGCCAATGGAAAAGGGTTTGATTTACGAACTACATACAAATCAGAATTTGAACAACGTAAGACAGTAAGAGTGTTGGTGCAAGCGAACAAGGTATAGGTATGTCGGGCATGGAACAAATGTCCTGCATATGCTGAATATGAACGTAAGTTGTGAAACTTAGTAAGGAACCTATTAACTAAAACACTACGGGGTTAAGTCCTAACCTATGACCTAACAACTATCCTAGAAGGGGTTGATAAATTAAAAGGAATTTAAAATATTGCAAATCCTAATGATTTGCGACCTTGAAGTGAATACCTAAATATGGACAATGTAACCTAAAACTTATGCTAACCTAAGGAGGGACCTATAGACCCATGATGATGAAGCGAGATAAGAAGGGAATGTTAGAAATTTATTAAGGATGATAAATGATGTCCTTGCAGTTTTCAACGCCAAGTTTGGTGGGAACATGAAAAGTTGGAGATATCCAACTAGCAATGTAGCTAAGAAGGAAATTACATGCAAAATTAAAAAAATGAAACTCGCCAAACCTGAGTCGGTGGTGGCGTGGAAATTAAGGAAAAATCAATGCATTCAATGCATTTATTGGTCTCGGTCTTGGTGACCAGCTCACCTTGGAAAGGGGATAGAGGAAATTTTGTGGTTATTGTGTTCATTCGGGTTTTGAGTTTTGCTCTGCATTTCTTTTATGGTTCTTTCAAACCTGCAACCATTCTGGTCATTGTTGTTGTTGTTTGGAGTAACCACAGCTATTTTTGGGCTGTGGAAGTTAGGAGATTGTTGGGAAAGCCTTGTTGTTGTCGTTGTGGAGAAGAATAGCTCCTGTGGGTGCAGACGCGGTTTTCTTCAAGCCACAAGAAATTTTACAGGCATGTTGAGCTCTTCTCTTTAAACCATTTTGCTCTTTGTTAAGTGTCTTCATTAAAAGAACTCTACTCTTATGTTGGGTGTTTTTGTAAAATGAAAATGTTGATACAATTAATGTGATTTCTGGGTTGAGATGTCTGTTGGAGATGAATACGATTTGGGTATTTCTTTGCAAAAAAAAAGTAATTGAAATGAATCCGTCCTTGTTGTATGATTTTGTTTGTGAGTTGTTGGATACTTGTTTCTATTACCCATTATGGGTTTGAGTTGATGAATGTACCAGCGATGTGAATATTGTTTTCTGAGTTCTGTGCGTGTAAATGATTTGGGAAAAATCGTGATAATGCTTGATGAAACTGTTTGTGTGAGTTATTATCCTAGTTGCTTTACATTGCATAGAATACGATTTCACCGGGGACAGTGAATTCATTCCATTGTCTTACCCTTGCTGATTAAAAATGATTCAATATCTCCATGTGGGTTGAAGGCCGTGAATGGTTGTTGGGGAAATAAATTATTTAAACACTGAACTTGGTTATTTGATGAGTGAGTAGAGTGTATTGTTATCTTTCTTTGAATCCATTGAAATGTATATATATAAATAAAGGAACTGTATATCTGAACCTTTTCATGGTGTTCGATTAGAACCGTACTAGAGTAAAATCTTGTTCTTGCGGTTGGAAAGATGGGTTCTTTATTTAATACAGTGATATTATGGCCATATAGCTGGTTGCTCATTCTTGCTTGTTTCAGACCTCGCTGAGAATGATTGTTTTTAGCAAATATATATATATATATATATATGCAATTGCAGTCTAAACTTCTTGCTGCTTGCATTAAAACTGAATCAACTGGGTTCTTACTTTGGTGTTTGGAAAATGAATCCTTTTATTATTACGATGAAAACATGATTTGTTGTTTGCTGTACACTCTTACTTGTTTGTATCTGGATGAGAATGTCCGTTGGGTGAAAAATTAAAGGAAATGATTTTATTTAGAGGGGCCATTGATATTGATACTTACAGACCTGATGCAAATGAATTCTGTCAAACTCTCTGGAATGGTAGTTAGTAAGTTTTATTTACTGAATTATATTTGTTAGAAGAAATCATCTTATGGGAACAGGTCTGTACTAACTAGTTGATATTCGGCCAGGCATTGAGAAGAGATAATACGATTCTTTTTCCGTTCATTCGATTATTGACTTTATTTGCTCTCTCACTTTGGTTGTTATCATTGATTGATATCACTTCTTGTTTAAATCATTCAGTACAGTTGTGATGAAAAGAAAGAGAATATTAGATGGATAATTGGAAGTAATAGTTGTTTTCTTCTCTTATCTAGTTGAAACTCTATATTTGATATTGAATGAATGTCTTACTGCCTTAGGCGTATTCATTTGCATTTAATTGTTGTTTACTTTCTTTTCTGATTGGAAAGAAGTATCATGTTGTTTGTTGAATTTTGAGAATTAACGCCAGTGTTTTCATGGTGAATGACTACTTTTCTCTTCTGCATTGGATTGTTTGAAATTAAATGAGTAGTATGAAAGGGAAGTAGTTTTGTTGGAATTCTTAATTAAGATTTATCTCTTGGAAATTTCAACTACTATAAGGAAATAGAACTGACAACAATTACATTAGAACAACATTATATGCATATGTGTGTTAGTTCTTACGGATTTTTACTTTGAAACTATTTAGAGGAAATTACTTCTTGTAGTAATTAATTAGGAGAAAGTTAGTAAATCTTTGGTCTGATTGTGATGGTAATTAGAGGATTGGGTTCTAAAATTTGTTCATCCTTATCAGCACTTAATTCATGAACTCTGTCCATCATTTTTTTTAACGTTTCATAAAAGCAGGGTTCTTTTATTGAGATAGTTAATTAAGAGCACCTCATTTTAATGATAAGTGCTTAATATGCTCAGTTCGATGAATTGACCCGTGCAAGTAAATTTTGCAGATGGTTTCCATGAGTAAAAATGAAGACATGTTGTTTTCTGATGCTTCTTCTGATTAGCTAAGGATGGATCATATCTAAGAATTTATTATTCTTCTACGAGGAAATGGAAAAAGAGAAAGTTGTATTCTTCTTCTTTATGAGTTGTTAATGTTGTTTGGCATGAATGAAGTCTGGTTGTATGGGCTTGTAAATTGTATAAATTTTAATCTTAAGGATTGAGTACAAGGAAAGGCGTGATATTTTAATGGTTGTATCACTTTGAAACTGTTAGAATAAGACCGAGAATATAAATTATATTCAAATGATGGTTAATAGATTTTAAAAGGGTATAATATCTATTCTTTACTTGAATACAACTTTTAAGTTGGAATGTACAATTAATTCATACTTAGGTCAATATGGATTTTAAATTGACATTTGAAAAGAGTTAAGTGAATATGAATTCCTAAATGAATGATATTCGGAACTGGTATATAAGCTAGTGAATATAAATAAAAGAGACAATTAAATCTTGTACTCTGATTTCGTTAATATCCTGGAGATGTTTGATCCAGAGGATATTTGGTATGAGGAATCATATCTCCTCGTAACAAACCTTAATTAAAGTAAGGTTATAGTGAATAAATGAATACATTCATTTGGAATTAGGCCTCATTTAAATGACGTCTAATAAGATGGAATTCTGAATTTAAATTCAGTTGTGAATAAAACTTGGTTAAGTTTAGTAAGTTGATCTTACTACGTTAAGCTGTAATGGACTGTTAGTCTGAAGCTTAAATTAAGGAACTAAGATGGAATTAAGAAATCCTTCAGTAAAGAGGAGTAAAGGCATATTAAGCTTTAAAGACAATATAAGTCTCTCTTAGCTATGCAACTGTAACAAACAGTGAGGTTAGAAGATCAGCACGGTTGCTGAAAATTGATCTTAAATACTTAAGATTATAATCTAATCACACTTTTAGATGGATGTGAATTCTTGATGAGAGGATTCCGTAGGACCTTGGCACATGCCAATCGCAATCTTGTGCCTTCATGAAGGCGGGGCCTTCATGACGACACAATGTTCATAAATTGACATATTTACAACACCTTGCCGAATCGAATCATCAAGTTTACATACGCTGGGACCAAGTTACTTGGACGATGATAGGAATGTGACTACGTATACGGGGTGACTCAGGAGGACTAAAGGTAACTAGACACACGCAGTCGTCTAGGGTCGACAAAGTATGTCTACGTACCTTTAGTCACCGCGAGTGTCTTCCTATACTCTTTCATATTGCTAGTTTGGGTTAAAGTTTAACCTTGGATGAGAGGACTGATAGAGGTCAGAAAAGACCATTCTAGATAACAGATGAAGTGAGGTGAAGGACGTATTCCATTGATGTGTATAACATCTAGGAATATGATCATGCAAAGCATGTGAAAATCTTTGGCCAAAGTATCGCAAGTTGTTGGTTGCGTTGTCCTAATCACCTAGTTTAAGAAGCAGGATTTCAGATGAATATCGGTAACAGATATTCAGATAGGCCTCTTAAATGGAATACTTCGATAACCGAAAATGGTATAGAGAACCAAGTATACTTAGTATACAATGCATGGATTAACATGAAGGATCGGTAAGTAGCCGAGTCATGAAATGAGAGATCATTGAAATTTCGAGCCATAAAATGGGAGATCATTAGTTCTTCGAGTCATTTACAGCAGCATATGGTATCTTTTATATTATTGATTGGCATTGAATGTGTGCTCCATATTATAAATATGTGAACAGAGAACATTGGTTTTAAAAGTAAATGTGTGATCCAAATTACATTACTTAGACAGAGAACAATTATTAAAACTTAATCGTGTGTTGTGAATTACATAATTCAGGATAGGGAACGTTTTATTAAAAAAAAAAGCATATTTTTTTCCCTTGTTCTAGTGTCTTAAAATGGGGATGTTATATCTTGGTATCAGAGCTGAAGGTTGCAACTCTTGGACCTAATGAGTCCACAATTTAATAAGGTTTACATTTTCTTATTGGATAGAAAATGGTTAGAACAAGAGGAAATAATTCAAACAACCCATTCTTGGGTGGAGAAGCCATCGCATCGCTCAAAAGCTAGATGAAATCCTTGTTGCCATACTAGATATGAGAGATCATTTGACTGTTTTGGAACAACAAGCTATGAGCAATGAGGAGGAGGAAGAATATGCTGATATAAATGATCACCACCTCCGTGGACAACACCAATGGAGGGAGTCTAGGTGTTGATTATAGTAATGCGAACGCTCCTAATCATCCCGAAAATAAAGGGCAAGATTTGTAGCTGAACTTACAAATGATATAAAGAGAATAAGTCCCCCAAAGTTTGATGGAACAACACTTGGGGACGGGGCTAAAATTGGCTCGGTGAAATGGAGAAGTAATTTGTAATAAGAAACTTCTCGAGGAGACCAAAGCGATATGGGGAGCATATCGGCTTTCTCATGAAGCATCATCATAGTGGGACAACCGTAAGGTTGAGTTGAATATTGTCGAAAAAGACATAACTTGGGATCAATTTAAAGGTTATTTTAGGCAACAAAGTGGCTGCCTCAACTCTATTTTGATTGGAAAATGACTGAATTTTAGAACTGGTCACAAGGAAGGATGACGGTGACAAAATACTAGGAAGGGTTTACTAAACTCCTTAAGTATGTACCGTAGTACCAAGCTGACGAGAAGTTCAGAATATGAAAGTTCATAATGGGACTGAATCCCATCATTGGTGGCGAAGTAGATGTCCATGGTCCAACCACTATGGAAGGAGTTGTCGAAAAGGCAATAAGACAGAACAAAAATTGAGAGCAATCTCTACTCATAGGGAGGAGATTAGGAAGAAGATTCCCAACTCTTCTTCATCTCTCACACCTAAAAAGGGACCCTGGAAAAGGTTTGGTATGAAAAACAAAATTGTTGTGGATAACAATAAGAAATCAGTAATGAACAAACCTGTTAATAGTGTGTGGAGCAGCTTTGCAAAAATTAGTGGTAATGGACAAAAGTCCTATGGAAGCCAGAGTGATAACTTCAAGGCTGGTAGTAAATTCGAGCCTAGGAAGGGGCCCATCGGAGGCTGCTTCAACTGTGGAAAGGACCATTACGCGAGTCACTATCCTCTGAAGAAGGATGATCGTGATCAGCAGCATAGGATACATGCTGCGGTGGCTAACAAACAAGCTGAAAAGCAAGTCACACCCATAGAAGTTCCGGGTAAGTTATTCGGTACACCTGTAGTCATACTTTTTGATACTGGAGCTACTGAATGTTTTATTTCTACTAAACTAGCAATGAAATTAAAAAGGAAAGCTAAACGAATGGATAAGACATGGACAGTGCATTATGGGAATAATGCTGTCCATACAGTCGATATGTGCCTTTTTGGGGCAATTCTTGACTTGCCCAGTTTCTCCACAGAAGTTGACCTGTATGTCACTCCTTTAGGGTCATATGATATAATTATAGGAGTTAATTGGTTGGCGGAACATAAGGCAAAGGTCGACTGTTATGAAAAATAGATTTGTTGTTTTGATGACCTGCAGAAAGCAACAGTCATTCAAGGTGTAAAGCGTGAGGTTGCAGTTAGGAAACTAATAGCTATGCAACTAAAAAGGGCTAAAAATAGAGGCTGCACTTTGTATGCCATAAGAATGATAGAAAATGCTGAGGAAGATAATGATTTCATGGAAAAGTATCCATTATTAAGAGATTTCAGTGATGTATTTCCGGAGGAGTTACCAGGTCTTCCGCCCAAATGAGAGTTTGACTTTGCAATAGAGATCAAGCTAGGAACCAAACCCATATCTAAGGCACCATATCGAATGACCACCCTTGAGTTGGTGGAACTTAAGGCTCAGTTACAAGAAATTTTGACTAAAGGGCTGATAAGACCGAGCGTCTCACCATGGGGAGTGCCGATAATTTTTGTAAAGAAGAAGGATGGCACACTAAGATTGTGCATTGATTATAGAATGTTGAATAAGGAAACCATTAAGAATCGATATCCACTTCCTAGGATTGATGATATGTTCGACCAGATGCGTGGAGCATCAGTCTATTCAAAAATAGATCTTTGATCTGGATATCATCAACTGAGAATAAAGGAAGAAGATATTCATAAAACAACTTTTAGAACAAGGTACGAGCATTATGAATTCACGATGTTACCTTTTGGGTTGACGAATGCACCTGCCACCTTCATGAATTTGATGAACAATATTTTTCAAGAGTATTTGGATAAATTTGTGCTTGTCTTCTTGGATGACATTCTTATATACTCCAAAAATGTCGAAGAGCATCAAGGGCATTTAAAGGTAGTGCTGGAAATTTTGAGGAAGAGAAGGTTATACGGTAAATTGTCTAAATGTTCCTTTTATGATGCAGAGGTGCATTATTTGGGGCATGTTATAAGCAAGAACGGGATAGCTATGGACCCTCAAAGATTGTAGCTATAACTGAGTGGCCTACACCTAAGAACGTGCATGAAGTAAGAAGCTTCATGGGCCTGGCAGGATACTATAGAAAGTTTGTTAAGGACTTTTCAAAAATTGCTGCCCCAATCACTTCACTACAAAAGAAAGATAAGAAATTTGTTTGGAATGACAAATGTGAATCTGCCTTTAAAATTTTAAAGGAACAGTTAACTACAACACCTATTCTAACTATACCTGACCCAAATGGAAATTTTACGGTCATAACGGATGCGTCTGGAGAGGGTCTCGGAGGCATTCTATTACAAAATGACCATGTCATAGCTTATGAAAGCAGAAAGCTTAAGTTACATGAATAGAATTATGCTCCACATGACCTAGAGCTTGCTGCCATTGTTCATGCACTTCAAATGTGGAGGCATTACCTTCTTGGTAAGCCCTTTGAGCTAAAAACCAACCATCTAGGGTTGAAGTATATTTTTACTCAACCAAACCTGAATGCAAGACAACGAAGATGGTTAGAATTTCTATCTCAGTATGATTTTGATATAAGCTACATCAAAGGCAAGGAAAATAGGGTGGCAGATGCTCTGAGTCGTAGGAAGCACATCTCTGCTCTTATAACATTAAGAACTCAGTTTAAGGATGAGGTGAAAGATGTCATGGAATCTGACTCTTATTTTTAGCAAGTTAAAACAACACTTGCTGCAGATCCAAAGGATGTGAAGTATAAAGGATTTCATTTTGATAATGAAGGAATTCTGAGGTTTGAAAATAGGGTATATATACCCTTGGCAAATGATTTAAGAAAGAAATTATTAACTGAATTTCATAATTCACCTTTTTCTGGACACCCTGGCATTACGAAAATGCTTGCTGATCTCAAGCAACAATATTTCTGGAAGGGAATGAAAAAGGATGTGGTGGAATTTGTGACACACTGCTTGGAATGTCAGCATGTTAAGGCGGAACATATGCATCCCGCTAGATTACTGTATCCCCACAGCATTCCGCAGTATAAATGGTAAGTGATAACTATGGATTTCATTCAAGGATTACCTATGTCAAGGAATAAACATGATATCATTCTGGTTGTCGTTGAAAAATTAACCAAAGTGGCACACTTCATTGCTGGTAATTTAAAAGACGATGCACCAGTGTTAGCAAGAAGATTTGTACATGAAATTTTCAGATTGCATGGAATACCCGAATTGATCATATCGGAAAGAGATCCGAGAATGACATCAAGGTTTTGGCAAACACTTAATGTGGCCTTGGGAACTAAATTAAACTTCAGTTCTACATATCATTTGAAAATGGATGGACAGACCGAAAGAGTCAATCAAGTTTTAGAGGATATGTTAAGAATGTATTACATGGACCAGCAGTATAAATGGGAGGAATGCCTTCCACTGGTTGAATTTTCCTACAATAATACATACCACACCTATTTAAAGAAGGTGCCTTTTGAAGCATTGTATGGAAGGAAATGCAGAATCCCTGTTAGCTAGGACAGTGTAGAGGATAGAGAGGTAATTGGGCTAGAAATCCTTACAGAAATGGAACAACAAATTAAAATGATTCGTGAACATTTAAAGGAGGCTGCCAATAGGCAAAAGAGTTATGCAGACTTAAAGTGGGTTGATAGGAATTATAAACTTGGTGAGAAGGTCTTTCTTCAGGTTAAGCTGAAAAAGAGTTCTATAACTTTTGGCAAGGCTACCAAGTTATCACCTCGTTATGTGGGACCTTTTGAAATTGTTGAAATAATCAACCCTGTAGCTTATCATCTAGCATTACCTCCTGCTTTATCACAAATGCATGATGTTTTTCATATTTCTTTGCTTAAGAAATACGTATCAGATTTATCCCATGTGTTGAATTAGAATTCCTTGCAGGTCCAAGACCTAGGAATAATCATGGTTAAGCCCATTCGAGTGCTGGGAACTCACCAATTGTACTTAAGAAATCATGAAGTGAATCAATGTAAGGTCCAGTGGGACCAGTTTAGCGAAGAAAGTGCAACTTGGGAAAATCTCGAAGAAATGAGATTTGCTTTTCCATACTTGTTTGATCGAAATTGAATTCGAAAAATTGATAATTCTACCAAATATGGACAATTACTGGTCTATTTTACAGTTATCTTAAAACACTATTTTGATGATTAAATTTGTTTTTGGTATGAACTTATGAATGGAAGGATGATAATTGAATTTTGTCCTAAAAACTCTATGAATTGGCTAATTTGATCATCGGGATGATGATTCTTTAAGAAGGGAGGAATGTAACGTCTTGATTTTTAGAAGCTATTATGATAACCTCTTTTCATGATGTTGTAACTGTGGAAATGAGGATAATTATGTTAAGATATATCTTTTAATCTTAAAAAGAATGTGTTACTAATTTGGACCCTTGTTTACTGTAACTTGTTTACTTGAGACGGAGGTCATTATAACTTGTGTTTTGCAAAGTGCGAAACAACAGACTACTTTTGTGTTTGATGAACACATATTGTTGTTGACAACACACCTTGAATCAATTCCATTGATCCAAGGTATGTTGCAACCTTCTTTATGATCACTTTGTTGATTTACTTTCTAAACGGAATGAAGTCTGAAACCAGACTGAAGGTTGTTATAAATGTTACAGAACCTAGTTACAGGTATAAATATCTAGTACCTTGATGCCAATGGAAAAGGTTCGATTTACGAACTACATACAAATTGTAACGCCGGACAACATAAGACAGTAAGAGTGTTGGTGCAAGCAAACAAGGTATAGGTATGTCGGGCATGGAACAAACGTCCTACATATGTTGAATATGAATGTAAGTTGTAAAACTTACTAAGGAACCTATTAACTAAAACACTATGGGGTTAAGTCCTAACCTATGACCTAACAACTATCCTAGGAGGGTTTGATAAATTAAAAGGAATTTAAAATATTGCAAATCCTAATGATTTGTGACCTTGGTGAATACCTAACTATGAATAATGTAACTTAAAACTAATGTTAACCTAAGGAGGGGACCTATAGACCTATGATGATGAAGCGGATAAGAAGGGAAGGATAGAAATTTATTAAGGACAGTAAATTATGTCCTTGTAGTTTTCAATGCCAAGTTTGGTGGGAACATGAAAATTTGGAGATATCCAACTAGCTATTTAGCTAAGAAGGAAATTGCATGCAAAATTTCAAAAATGAAACTCGCCAAACCTGAGTCGGTGATGGCATGGAAATTAAAAAAGTAATGCATTCAATGCATTAATGGTATCGGTCTTGGTGACCAGCTCATCTTGGAAAGGGGATAGAGGAAATTTGGTGGTTATTGTGTTCATTTAGGTTTTGAGTTTTGCTCTGCATTTCTTTTATGGTTCTTTCAAACCTGCAACTATTCTGGTCATTGTTGTTGTTGTTTGGAGTAACCACGGCTATTTTTGAGCCTGTGGAAGTAAGGAAATTATTGGGAAAGCCTTGTTTTTGTTTCTATGGAGAAGAATAGCTCCTGTGGGTGCGAACGCAGTATTCTTCAAGCCACAAGAAATTTTACAGGCATGTTGGGCTCTTCTCTTTAAACTGTTTTGATCTTGCTTAAGTGTCTTCATTAAAAGAAATCTACTCTTATGCTGGGTGTTTTTGTAAAATGGAAATGTCGATACAATTAATGTGATTTCTAGGTTGAGATGTCTGTAGGAGATGAATTTGAATTGGGTATTTCTTTGGAAAAAAAAGTAAATTAAATGAATCCGTCCTTGCTGTATGATTTTTGTTTTGACAAAGTGTTGGATATTTTTTTCTATTACCCATTATGGGTTTGAGTTGATGAATGTACCGTTGATGTGAGTATTGTTTTCAAAGTTACGTGCATGTAAATGATTTGAGAAAATCATGATGATGCTTGAGAAAGCTGTTGTGTGAGTTATTATCATAGTTGCTTTACATTGCATAAAATACAATTTCAGGGATAGTGAATTCAATCCATTGTCTTACCCTTCTTTGAATAAAAATGATTTAATAACTCCATGTGGGTTAAAGGCCATGAGTGGCTGTTGGGGAAATGAATTATTAAACATTGAACTTGGTTATTTGTTGAGTGAGTAGAATGTATTATTATCTTTCTTTGAATACATTGAAATGTTTATATATAAAAATAAATAAAAGGGGAGGCGTATATCGAACCCTTTCATGGTGTTCGATTAGAACCGCATCTTTGGAGTAAGATCTTGTTCTTGCGGGTGGGAAGATGGATTCTTTATTTGATATAGTGATATTATGGCCATATAGCTGGTTGCTCGTTCTTACTTATTTCAAACCTAGCTGGGAATGATTGTTTTTAGTGAATATATATATATATATATATATATATATATATATATATATATATATATATATATATATATATATGCATTGCATTCTAAACCTTTTTTAAGCGTTACAACACCCTCGAATCGAGTCATCAAGTTTACATAATCTGGGACCAAGTTACTTGGATGATGATAGGAATGTGATCGCATATACGGGGTGACTCGGAGGACTCAAGGTAACTAGACACACGCGATGTCTAGGGTCGATATAGTATGTCTCGCATACCTTTAGTCACTTTGCCAGTGTCTTCTTATAATCTTTCATATTCTTGGGTTGGGTTAAAGTTTAACCTTGGACGAGAGGACTGACAGAGGTCAAAAAAACCATTCTAGATAACAAACAAAGTGAGGTGAAGGACGTATTCCATTGATGTGTATAACGTCTAGGAATATGATCATGCAAAGCATGTGAAAATATTTGGCCAAAGTATTGCAAGTTGTTGGTTGTGTTGTCCTAATCACCTAGTTTAAGAAGCAAGATTTCAGATGAATATCGGTAACAAATATTCAGATAGGCCTCTTAAATGGAATGCTTCGATAATTGAAAATGGTATAGAGAACCAAGTATACTTAGTATACAATGCATGGATTAACATGAAGGATCGGTAAGTAGCCGAGTCATGAAATGAGAGATCATTGAAACTCCGAGCCATAAAATGGGAGATCGGTAGTTCTTCGAGTCATTTACAAAGCAGCATATGGTATCTGTTATATGATTGAATGGCATTGAATGTGTGCTCCATATTATAAATATGTGAATAGAGAACATTGGTTTTAAAAGTAATTGTGTGATCCAAATTACATTAATTGGACAGAGAACAATTATTAAAACTTGATCGTGTGTTGTGAATTACATAATTCAAAACAGGGAACATTTTATAAAAAAAAAAAAGCAAAATTTTTCCCTTGTTCTAGTGTCTTAAAATGGGGATGTTACAATAGGTGTTTAATCTCCCTTTTTCATACAAGATTAATGGTTATTAGATAGAAAGTGATTTAAATAGTAAATTTCTAACATGTTGGCAATTTAAGAATTTATTTTGCCATTATTTTTTTGTGTTGTTCCAAGCAAGTGTGTAGGTCTTAAAAAGAGTTGCGGACATGACAAAATCCACGTGCACTTGTTCCCTTGGGTGCGCACACATTCTCAAACATGCACACATACATTTCTACCCACCCACATGTTGGCTTGTATTTTTGACCCTCTATGCTAAAGTTATAAAGACACACACATACGTCAAGATAGGCACACATACGCTATAACCCACACACATACATCTCTCAAGACTTACATATGTTAAAGTTTCCCTTTATGTTATATGGATTTCCTTGAGTAGCACGTAATTGCTTGCAAAAGTGTGCAGCTATTAAAAAAGGTGCACATGTGCTTCTCGGCCGATGTATATGTTATTTATCACTATGTTTTTAAAAAAGGCCAACATCTGTCATAATCCATGTGTATTCTACATAACCCATGCACATGCATCATAAGGGGTGCGTAAGTGTCACAATGCAATGATAGACAGTTTCTTGAAATTCAAAAAGTTGTTTTTCTTAATTATTCTAACACTTTGCAGGATGTTACAAAAATTAATTAGTGGTTTTCGGGGTATCTTAGGGTTAATTTTAAGTTGGTTTTCTTAGTCAATGTTACATTTTACTTGTAAGATTTGGATCATGTTTGCTCTTCTCTCACACCTTTTAGGTGATCTTGGGAACACAAAATGGCTCAATATCTTTATCATGCTTTCAAAACAAACACTTCAATTTGGATAAAAAGGAAATAAATTGTGCATTTGGTTTATAGGCATTTTTCATTGTTTCCTAAGTTCATGATTTTTTTGCATTGTGTATTTTCTTCCTTTACATCTTAGGATAATCTTAGGAATAAAAAACAACGTTCAAATATCCTTTTTATGATGTCTTGAACTAATAATATTGGTGTGTAGGACCAAATATCATTTGTGAAAGAATCAAAGTATAAATGGAGGCTAAATCATTTATTGTAGGTTGTCAAATGGTGTGCGACAAAAGTCACATCAAGCTCAAAAGATTAAAAAAACACCATATTCAACGCACTTGATTTGTAGGTTTGGATAAAGGTAAACACACTAGTAAGGGGTTGATCGATTTCCATTTGAAGGATACTTATGATAGGTTTAGATACAATCAAGACCTAAATCCTAAAATAAGTTTACATTTATTTTAGGATTTGGGTCTTGGTTGTATCTAAACTTATCATAAGTATCCTTCAAATGGAAATCAGATCAACCCCTTAATAGTACTTACACCTTGTTCATTTTGAACTTGACTTAAGTATTGACATTGCATTGATCATATGGTGTCAAACTATCTTTGCAAACATTAGCATAGGGTGTAGTGTCTTGGTTGATTGTTTGATTTATTGAAAACTTGCATAATTGTTTCATACGTGTTATCAAAATTCATATACTTGATTGATTCCTCATTCCTCTGGTCCATTTATTAAAATAATTTGAAACCGTAGATAAAAATCGTTACACAAAATACACCTAAGGTTGTTATACATTTGATTATTGTGTAAACAAAACTTACAATGGTACATATAATGACAATGGAATACAAGAGGCGAGAGTTAAAACATTTTTCGAGACATAATTTAGGTCCTCTCTTCTCTCGAATTAAAGAAAACAAATGAGTTAGTTGATGTATCTCAATATGATGAATTCCTCTTCCAAAATATGTGATTCATTTAAAGATATAGATTACTTCCTCTTCCGAAATATAGATCGGGTGCTTACGTCATTTCTAGAACTAGGTGCCGCAGCGTAAGAACGAGAAGCCCTTAGCCAAGATACTAATAAAAAAGAAGAAGAAACGTAAAGACCTCCCATGGATGATATCGTTGAAGGAAGACATGCTTCTACCTCTGGTACCAACATGGAAGGTGAATCATAAAGAAAAAGAGATGGTTCTCGACCGCCACCTCTTAAAATGCATTTCCGAGGTAGGGTAGAGTGAGAAAATGAGGTGTTACCACCTCCTAAAAATGATGAAGAAGAGGACCCTAACAATGAGGATGTTACTACCAAAAGTCGAGATACAAACCCCTAGTCAACATCTAGGAAATTTAGCTTATTCTCGTGAATAAGAACACATGAAAGGGTACACGTCAAGAAAAACCCAAGACTAAGGTTAGTGAAATTTATACGAGAAGGTCTCCAGGAAGATGAAGGTTTCAAGAAAAATAGATTTCTTATACAATCTTCTCCTACGAAAGAGAAACTATTTACACAAGGTTTATAATCAATGAAACATATTCTTACAACTCTTCAAGAGAGTAACATCGGCCATAGTAAGAAATATCAATATGAGGAACTATGTCCTTATCCTTTCAAAAGAGACATGTTGCTAACACCATTTCAAAAAAAGTTTGATTTCCCAAAATTTGATTAATATAAAGGAAAGGGTGATCCTCTTGATCACATCAAATATTTTTACATGGCTTTGTAAGAGACCCTAGCCTATAACAACAATTACCTCATACGTTTGTTCCCTCGTAGTTTAGGAGGACAAGTGTTCGAATGGTTCCTTCATTTTCCAAAAGGGTCTATAGTCACAAGTCCCGCACTAGTAGAAAAATTCGTGTACCACTTCTCATTTAACATGGAGAATGATGTAACCATGCTAGATTTATGTAATGCTAAACAAATAACAAATGAAAATTTCACCAGTTTCTTGCAACGGTGACAAGGGCTAGCCACCAATTGCTTCCTTATGTAATTCTTGAAAAACAATTGGTCAATATCTTCATGCGTAATTTGAATATAGACATTATATTACACTTACAAATGTAATGTGTTACTAACTTCAAGGAAGTTATTGAAAAGGGAATCCAAATCCAGATATCTTTAATAGTGAAGGAAAAATCAAACCCTTCCTAATGACCAACAAGAGTCAAAATGTGTAGATAAACCTAAATTATTTCAAACTAATAAGAATGTAGTAGCAATGGTATCATAGACTCTAAATGAGCTCAAACAATTCAATTTGTTCAAAGTGGTCCTCTTCTAAACCTGACAAAAGGGATTATTCAAAATCCTACTAAATGACAAGTGTTTACTCCCTCACCAATTCACTATCCATGATTTTAAGGAAATTAAAGGTAGTAAACAAGGTTCAATATCCAACCATAGTGCTTTATACAGATGATGCACCCAAACTAGGGTGGTATAGTGATCCCAAAATTTACTGAATTTTTTTACTCAACCATGGACCCCTATAGGCTTTAATTTCTTTTCTAAATTTACCCCATTAGATTCAACATTAAACAATGCAAGAATTAAAAACACACTACACTAAGATTGATAATGGAGTTCAACAGAAAGCCTACGTCTCCGGTTTCATCAACAGAACTGATATATTATCCACTTCCATGATTGTAAAAAATAATGCAATATAAGCACGATAATACTAAATACAAATTTAACAAGAACCTGAAATCCAAGTGGCTACGATGGTATTTTCAATCCAGTATTCTATCCATGAATACCTCTACACCTCTACTGTAGGGTGCTAAGTATTATTCCAGAAACATCCACGCTTCAATGTGCGGTGCTAAGTCTCCAGATGTCAATAGACATCATTTGTCACCAACAAGCTCATACTGAATAATGACCCTCCTCTGAAGCTAACGATCTGATGATACATCCAACATATTGAGGCTTTGAGCTCTACTGCTTCTCTAATGCTCTGTCACGTCCCTTGGCTCCATGGCGTCTCCGGGCTCCAACTTGAGAAGTCTCTTTATCAGTGAGTTAAAAAAATAATAACTCTTGAACCATAATGTGCCTATTTAATAATAGGTCTTTCCAATAACAAATAATATTGGTCCTCAATATGCCTATAAAATAAATAGGTCTTACTTTATCAACATGTCGATAACAATAATATCAAACTTCTGTCATGTGCCTATAATGAATAATATAGGACTTCTTCATTTTTCATATTGCCTATAACAAATAATATAGGCCATCATGCTTATACTAATAAGATATAAGCATTTATATCTCTCCATAATGTCTCCATTACATTGCCACGATCATCTTTGAACTTCACCAGTTGTTCACCATGGCTCGGGCATGGATCACTGCTTCTTGGAGAGAACTTGGAGCTTCATCTTCAAATATTGCCTAATAAATAATAGGCCAATAAAAATAATGCCTTAAAAAAATTAAGGCCTTTAATATAGCTTAGAAGCTATATTTAATAACACCTTGAATGCCTTTACAAAACTTGATAAGCTTAAGGCTTGTGTGTTTTACAATGTACCCGGGTCCCCTATTTATATTGATTAGGAGCCCAAAATATAAGGATATTTGATAATATCCATGGCTTATTTTTAAATAGCCCATAATAATCCTCAATGGATTGGGCTTAGCCAAAATTAACCATGGCATAATAATAATTTAGCCACCAAATATTTAATCTACTTCAAATAATATCATAGCCTTAATAGGCTTTGAGTATATTAATTCCCCTTTTTAATCTTTTAAATAAGCTTAAGCCATATTTTTACAAAAATCAACCCCATAATAATATCCACTCTTCACGTGGATGGAGAAACTTTATGTGGGGAAAAATCCCACATTATATGCAAGCCTTTTTAATAGGCTTTATCCACCATAATTTGTTTTCATGTGGACTTTTCTTTGTTTTTTTAATAAAAAGATTATAAAAACCTTTTGTGTGGGTGAAAACCATAAATCCACCATTAATACCACATCCACCTGATCAAATGTAGATTTTACACGTGTCAAATGAATTTTTGCCATGTGTCACCATTTCATTTTTCCATTTGGTACATCCTTCAGTTGTTGACCACCAATTAACCAAACTTTGATCGGTCATAACTTTCTTTGCATACGAACTCGGATTTGGTCCATTCAAAATGAGTCGAAAGGTCTTAGAGAGATATATGAAATGGTGATGAATTAAGATAATTTTACAAATATTCATTTTTACGTTGACCAATGTTGACCAAATGTTGACCACACTTTGACCCAAACTTTGACTAGCCACCATTTGCATGTACGAACTCTATTTTCAAAGTTCGGATAATCGATGAAAAGATCTCAAAGTGAACTTCGCACCATGCTAATCTTGGGAGCTTTAGGGAAATTTTTTGTTCAATATTTTTCTATAGATAACACCTCCCCAATGGGAAAGGCTTTTTGTCCCAAAATCTTGTGAATCCAAAATCACGTTGTTGAGAAGAGATCTACGTAGTATACTGCCAACTCCATAATCAAACAACTGATGGCTCAATCTCTGGGATCTGTGGCACTTGGGCTCACTACCTCCTGTTGTGCCACTTTGAAATATTTAGAAGACCTCCATGCCACCAATGTGTGCTACTAAGTCTATTTTCTAGACCTCAACACTTCCGCTTTATAATGCTAAGTCGATGATTAGCTATCATTAGAATGTATGGTCACAATTCCTTAACACCAAATGATTATATGAGATAATCTCTCATGAGATACTCTTTTTGATGAAAACTATCATGTACCATTCTATTGTATGGCCATGATCACCTCTTTACAAAATGAATATCGACCCTATGTTAGATGCCAATGGTGATTAGCTACCATCCTATTGTATGGTCATAATGCCAATATGTAGAATGAAGATCCAAACTGATACCTACGAGCTCAATTGTCTACACAAATGGCTGGAAAATCTTCAAGCTTATAAATATGAGTTAAATCATGCTGCAAGTGGACGGAGTTCTCAAAATCTAATTCATGAGATATGTTCCCTTAAAAGGGTCTTTATACAACTTCCAAATACAAGTGTAAGGAAAACATTTCCTAATACATCATGCAAAATTAGTTGTAATAATGCTCCATTTTGAGTCTTTGTACAATAAGCTTAATAAAAACTTATAGGAAAATAATTTCAAATGAAGAACCTAACGTGAAGTTTTCTCCTATTCAGTGGCTTATGTACATTGTCATCTCCACTGCATTACAACGTGGATTGAATTCATTTGTCTCCTCCCTGCTAGAAAAATAACTCAACAAGAACAAAATATACTGCATATCATGGTGTTAGAAAAATCACCAAATAATAATAGCCCTCTAGGGTTCATAATGCAAGTATAAAATGAGTACAAACATTGCCCAAATTTTGGGTCTTTTACTAATGTGCCCTGATTGGTTAGATGTATACAAACATTTCCCACAAGGGGTCTTATTAATACATTCTACCTAGCACAATAATTTTCTGGTTTTATTATAATAAGAGCAATAAATAATGCTCGAAAGCCCTATACAATAGCTAAACAAAATGTCAACTTTTATTACACCTTAGATTTCTTACCAGTTGTAGAATCCTTGGTGTCAGCTTAGGCTACCTCAATATGTGCCTTTTGGATCATCAAATGATATCTCATGAGGATGAAAAACATGTCCCTCATCCTATCCCATCAATCTGGACTCCACAAGTACATGCCGATGTCATCAATTTCAATTCATCCTACACTAATAAACCTACTCAAAAATGATAGTTCAGCCGTCAAGAAAATTCAGCTTTGGTACCAATTTGATCCGAAAATTGATCAAATTTTATTTTTCGACCATGGACCCCTATAGGCTTTAATTTATTTTCCGAATTTACCCCATTAGAATCAACCTTAAAGCATTCTAGAATTAAAAACACAATACACTAAGATTGATAATAGAGTTTGACAAAAATCCTAGGTCTCTAGTTTCATCAATACAACCGATATATTATCCACTTCCATGACTGTAACAAATAATACAATCTAAGCATGATAATATTAAATACAAATAGAACAAGAACATGAAATCCAAGTGGCTAGTCTAGTAGATTTGATCCAAAGATTATATCCATGAATACCTCTACACCTCCATTGTACGGTGCTAAGTATTCTTCCAAAAACCTCCACGCTTCCATTGTGCGGTGCTAAGTCTCCAAATGTCAACAAACATCAATTATCGCCAACGAGCTCATACTGAATAAGGAACCCCCTCGAAGGTAATGATCAAGACATATCCAATGTCTTTGAAGCTATGAGCTCTACTACTTCTATGATGTTTTGTCATGTCCCTCGGCTCCATGGTATCTATGGGCTATAGCTTGACAAGTCTATTTATGAATGAGTTAGAAAAAATAACTCCTAAACCATAATGTGCCTATTTAATAATAGGTCTTGCTGATAACAAATAATATCAGTCCTCAATATGCCTATAAAATAAATAGGTCTTACTTTATCAACATGCCGATAACAACAATCTCGGACTTATTTTGTGTGCCTATAATGAATAATATAAGACTTCTTCATTTTTCATATTTCCTATAACAAATAATATAGGCCATCATGATTATACTAATAATATATAAGCATTTATATCTCTCCATAATGTCTCCATTACATTGCCATGATCATCTTCGAACTTCACCAATTGTTCACCATGGCTCAGGCATGGATCACTGCTTCTTGGAGAGAACTCAGAGCTTCATCTTCAAATATTACCTAATAAATAATATGCCGATAAAAATAATTAATTCCTTTAATATAGCCTAGAAGCTATATTTAATAACACCTCGAATGCCTTTACAAAACTTGATAAGCTTAAGGCTTGTGTGTTTTACAATGTACCCGGGTCCCCTATTTATATTGATTAGGAGCCGGAATATAAGGATATTTTATAATATCCATGGATTATTTTTAAAGATCTTGTAATAATCTTGAATGAATTGGGTTTAGCCAAAATTCCCCGTGGCATAATAATACAATCTAGCCACCAAATGTTTAATTTTCTTCAAATAATAACATAGCCTTAATGGGTTTTGAAGCGGATGAATAGGGATTAATTCTATATTTTAAGATTTTGAATAAGCTTAAACATTTTTTTACAAAAATCAACCCCATAATAATATCCACTCTTCACGTGGATGGAGCAACTTTATGTGGGGAAAAATCCCACATTATATGCAAGCCTTTTTAATAGGCTTTATCCACCATAATTTGTTTTCATGTGGACTTTTTTTTTTTTTTTAATAAAAATATTATAAAACCTTTTATGTGGGTAAAAACCATAAACCCACCTTTAATGCCACATCCACATGATTAAATGCAGATTTTCCATGTATGTCAAATACAATTTTTCCATGTGTCACCATGTCATTTTTCCATTTGGTGCATCCTTCGGTTGTTGACCACCAATTAACCAAACTTTGACTAGTCATAACTTTCGCATATGGACTCGGATTTGGTCCGTTCAAAATGTGTCGGAAAGGTATTTGCGAGTTCTATGCAATGGTGCTAAATTTAGTTTATTTCAAAATCATTCATTTTTTCATTGACTGACATTTGCCAAATATTGACCACACTTTGACCCAAACTTTGACCAGCCACCATTTGCACATACGTACTTCGTTTTTGAAGTTTAGATAGTCTCCAAAATCTATCAAGTCAACTTCCAAACTATGCTGATCCTCAAAGATTTAGGGAACATTTTTCCTCCATATTGTTCTCCAGATCACACATGACTACTATGATTTTCAATATGTCAAGGGACACAAAACAAATAGTTGTTTAAAACTAATTTTTTTATTCAAGATCTCATAGAGGATGGGAATATTGAAGTGGATTCACCTGAATCAGGACAAGGGCCTAATGAAAAAATGGGAATTTTCAAACAACCCTTTCCTAATCATAATAAACAAGGAACAAATAAGTTGGATCAAGGTCAGTCATGTGCTGACTATAGATCCATAAACTACATATATAATTCCACTTTGAAAATCCATTCAATTCACTCATAGGTTTTTTCCATTTGTGCGGTGAATATGTGAACACCATCAAAATCATTAGTAATGAATAGGTCTAAGCAACATGATGAACTCTTCTAGTGATCCAAGAACATCATGTATCTACCCTTCAGAAGATTCAATATGATGTGGTGGATGAAATAGAGAAAAATCATACTTAGATTTTGATCTTAGAACTCCTCAAGATATCCAACCATCATAAAGATGTCCTTTATAAGACCCTTTAGGGGTCAGGAGTGTTAACGGATGTTGATCCATTACACCTTTAGGCCATGGTGGCCAATCTTTCCTAGAATGACTATATCTCATTTGACCAGAGTGAAGTCCCACTCAATAACCACACACACAACTTACCCCTATATATCGAGGTATTTTCTCTTACTAAAATATTTAAAGAATGCTTGTGGATAGTGGTTGGGTCTAAATATTTTTACTTTGAAGATTTTCAGGTAGTTTATGGCATACAGAAGAAGAGATAGATTCTCATGTAATCACAATCACGACTTATGATAATGTCAAGCAAGAATCATTTGGAACCATTGTGTTACCTATGGAAGTAGGGCCCACAAATCATGACACGAAGTTCCACGTCCTTGATCTGGATATTCCATATAACATGCTCCTAGGTCACCCATGGATCCATGCCATGTAAGTTGTACCCTCCACATTTCATTAATGCATTAAGTTATATCATGAGGGGTAGACCATCACCATCATAGGAGATCCTAAGTATTTTATGAAGTGTAGAGCATTACATACTTTCTCTCGATCAACGTATGAATGTCCTTCAATGGAAATCATCATATACCATTACAAATGAAAGCTCTTAAAGCACAGGTTGATCCTAACACATTGTAGGATGGTAACAAGGATCCTTCATTATTACTGTCTCCCTTTACTTCATGGGAACTAAAGGATGGATCATATGGCTCAATTGAAGAGTTCAATATTCAGTAGGACCTCTTGGTTTCCGATCTCTCGCTAACGCCTAAAACATGTGGTAGACATGACTTTCAATTCATAAGCTCTTAGGCTTGCTTTCCTTGCCCCTTTCGAGAAATTTTTTTCCGTGTGGTCTTTTTTCATACGAGAAGATGCTAGATACACCAAAAAATTGGATACCTAAAGTAAAAATCCTTCATGTAATATAGCTCCACAATACATTAAAAATACATAATTATATGTGTCATGGGGCATCAGGGATTTGGATGTGTCCCATATGCATAAGGCAGACTAGAGCCTCTTCCACTCTCCCCTTGGAAAGTGAATAAAAATGGCCTTAGATTTAATCCTCAGGATCTTCCACCCTCTAAAATTGATGAAACTTATTCATATTTTGAGGATAATTTTTGTCATTCAAACAATGACATAGATTCCCATTGTAGCATATACAAGGACCTTGCCTCTGCTAACCTTTTCCTAGATTATGCCATTTTTATGCTATTTCGGTCCAAACCCTAAACTGATTTTGAAATAAGTCTCATATATTCTAACCTCATATATTGGGGTCAATAAATTCAGGTGCCATTTGATTTCTCTGAAAATGAGGAGGCCATTACAGATTTTATGGGTACTCAAGGTGCCATTCTAATAAGTGATGATAAGAAAGGTTTCTCCATCAAATTGGACACATGCACCTACTTTGGGAAAGAGTCAGAATTGTGTTGTTTCTTGAGAATAAATATAATAAGAAAGGGAAAAATAACTATGGAAAATCCTTCTAGAAATAATAATCCTAAGTCCCATAGTGAAAACCTCTTTGAGGTACTTATGGACGAACAAATAGAAGAATCAATGGAAAAGATAGTTGACCCACGTGAAGATAAAACTCTCTTTGAGCCACCTATAGAAGTGGATCTTACTCTCCCCCTTGATCCTACATGCATGGAAGATACATCCAAAATGTTGGTCAAAGATACTATCAATGTTAATATTGGGTCAGAAGAGGATCTAAAAATGGTAAAGCTAGGAGCTTCACTCTTGGCAAAAGAGAAGAAAACATTTATGGAGCTACTAAAAGAATTTGTAGACATATTTGCATGGTCTTATGCAGATATGCTAGGTTTGGACCCAACCCTAGTTGTGCATAACCTTGTTGTGCACCCAGATGCCAAACCTATTAAGAAAAAGTTAAGGAAGATGCACCCACGAGTTGCACTCATGTTCAAAGAAGAATTAGAAAAGATACTGGCAGTAGGTTTCATCAAACCAATTAATTACTCATAATGGATATCAAACATATGCCACTACAAAATAAATCAATTGATATTTGAATTGGCACAGACTTCAGGATATTAAAAAAGCATGCCCTAAGGATGATTTCCTTCACTTGAATATCGACATGATTGTCGATTCAACTACGGGGTATGAAATGTTGTCCCTCATGGATGGATTTTTAGGATATAATCAGATTAAGATCACGAGAAGAAGATCAACACAAGACTACATTCACAACCCCTTGGGGAAAATTTTTCTACCAAGTGATGCCCTTTGGTCTAAAGAACACTAAAGCCACTTATCAAAGAGTGATGATTATCATCTTCCATGACATGATGAATGACATCATGGAGGATTATGTGGATGATATTTTGGGAAAGTCTAGAACTAGAGAAGAGCACCCAAAAGTGCTAAGGTGTATCTTTCAACACCTCTGTGATTATAAAGTCAGATTGAATCCTAAGAAGTGCATCTTTGGCGTACTGATTAGGAAAAATCTTAGGTCTTATTGTGTTTAGATGAAGGATATAGGTGGATCCTGCTAAGGTTGTAACTATCACTAAAATGCCTTCACTAACATACCTTAAGAAATTGCATAGTTTACAACATAATATTTAGGAAATCTGCAGATTCATATCACAACTTACTGAGATAAGTGTTATCCTTTCACACATATTCTCAAGGAAGATGATAACTTCAATTGGGTTCTGAGTTTAATAAAACCTTTGAAATCCTCAAACAATACCTAACTTACCCACCTGCTCTCATGCCACCTACCCCTGGTGAACCCCTATTATTGTATATTTCAACTACCTAGTACACAATTGGTGCATTGCTTGCCTAATATGATATGAGCCAAAAGAGAGGGCGGTTTATTACCTAAGCCACACTTTGATTACATATGAACTGAATTATCCCCAGATCAAGAAAGATTGCTTAGTTGTGGTCTTTTCTTTCCAAAATATTTTCCACTATCTACTCAATCACAAAACCAAGCTGATTTCCAAAGTTGACCCTTTAAAATACCTCCTATCTAAACCCACACTCACAAGATGGATGGCTAATTGGATCATCCTCTTAAGTGAGTTTGATATTGAATTTTTTAATTAGAAGTCACTCAAAGGAAAAGTGCTTACAGATCATCTAGCAGAGGCTCCTCTAACAGGACCAAACCATTGTGTTTGGATCTTCTAGATGCTTCTATGATGTACATTGAGGAATCTGTTATATGGAAGATGTAATTCAATGGATCATTCAATTATCATGGTTCATGAGCATGTGTAGTTCTTACCACTCCAACACGAGACTTCACCCCATATGCATTTGATGAGTTTCCCTTGCACAAATAACAATACAGATTATGAGGCATTCATTTCTGGTTTGAAAATTGCTATTAAATGGAATATCAAACAACTAAGAGTCATGGGTGATTCACAATTGATCATCAAGAAAGTAAATGATGAATACAAGGTCAAGGATGAAAAAATCATCCCATATAAAAGGATGGTTGAGACTTTAAAGGAGTAATTTGTCGATATCACGTTTGAATAGATGCCAAGGGCATAGAACCAATCACTAGATGCTATGGCCATAGTTGGAGCTCTACTTCCCACCTTAGGCAAAGAAAATGCCTCTCTTTGTGGAACATCTGCAAGAACAAGTGTATCACTTACCGAAATCATGTCTAGTATGTGAAGTTGTTGGTCCTTTCTCCCCCTGGTATGAGCCCATATTTAACTACCTATAAGACAATACCTTTCCTCCAGACATTTCCCACACTGAAAAAGATCCCTTATCCACCATATAGCTCATTATACCCTATTAGGAGGCACCCTTTATCATAGAGGCTATGATGGGAATCTACTGCGTTGTCTTGATTTGGTCGAACCTATCGAGCATCAAAAATGTACATGATGGATTTTGTGGAGCACATACAAGTGGCATGGTGCTTGCCAAGAAATTGCTAAGAGTAGGTTATTATTGGCCTACCATAAAAGCAGATTGTTGTAACTTTGTCATGAATTATGCACTTTTTCATAAGTATGGGAACTTGATTCATGCACCAACACAAAATTTTCATTTAATTACAACTCCATGGTCATTATCAAAATGGGGATTATAGCTCATAAGGAGGCTCACTCCTACTTCCTTAGATGACCATATGCATATCATAACTGACATCAAGTATTTCACAAAATGCATAGAGGTTGTACCTATCACATATGTTACTAATGCACAAATATATAAAATCATCACGAACCACCTCGTCTATTGTTATGACACCCCCTCCATTACAAAATAAAATGGTAAACATTTCAAGAATAATATAGTTAAAGTGTTATGTCAACATTTTAAAATCCATTTAAAGTGGTCCACTACCTATTAAGCTCGAGGTAATAGAACAATTTTACACATCATGGAAAATATGGTGAGTAAAACAAGCAATAATTGGCACTTACAAATCCATCCCGCCCTTTAGACTTATAGAACCTCCATCCACACTCCTATAGGTGCTACCCCTACTCACTAGTATTTGGGAACCGAGGCCATCATACCATTGTTAATTGATATTCCTTCCCCGATAATATCTCTCGGAACTCTCTAGACAAAGGATGAAGTCTACTAAGAGGCTCAACTAGCAGAGTTGGAGCTACTAGATGAGAAACACATGCAGTCACTTAATCACTTAAAGGTATATCAGAATAGAGTGTCATGAGGCTACAAAAAGTGGATGATACCTCGCCGATTAAAGGTAGGAAACTTAGTACTCACAAAAATAAGTTCAACACCGTAAAGATTGAGAAAAGAAGGGAAATTTTGAACCCAACTGGTTAGGACCATATGTTGTGGTCGCTAAATATGGTTCGGGAGCATACAAACTTGCTCATTCAGATGGTGAGGAATTAAAGGAACCAATGAATGCAATACATCTCAAGCGGTTCTATGCTTGAGTATGAGGTTCCTTATAAAAGAAAGAAAAAACGAAAAATAAAATTAAAAAATAAAGAAAAAGTAAAAAGAAAACAAGTAATCTAATTGTGAAAACCATGTAATTGTGGCACATTGGGCAAGTCCTTGGGTGAAAAATGGTTTCCGACACCTTGGGAGGATCCGTTATTCACAAGAATGTCTCATATCTATAAGGAGTACACTTTATTTTATCTAGGACTAGGTTTTCCTCAAAATTGAGATCCTTTTGATCCTATCTATTGTGGCCTTGATCCGGCTGATCTATTCTTGTATATTTGTGAAGGGATTTCTTATTTATACTCCCATCTAATGCATAGGGTACCTTCACATCTTAATTTTCTTGCACATAATGCATGACATTATTCCTTTGTATATTCCCATATAATGTTGGGAGCATCCATGCTTCTTCGTTTGTTTTACATAGCTTCGAGAAAAGCTTTTGAGAAAACAAAAAAAATTCCAAAATGTTAGGAAAACCTAAAAAAATCAAAACGCTTTTAGGTAAAAAAACAACAAAATAATGTGAACAATGCCTTGAAAATTATCTTTGAGATAACACTGAAAAATAGAAAATGATTCAAAACTGTCTCGTAAAAAACAAAGTAGTAGTTTTCTTAATTTTAGTTGTGTCGGTTTGTAGAGTTTTGGTTGCATTAGTTTTCTATGTTGTATGTTTTAAATTGGATTCATTTTCTTAGTTGAAAGTGTTACCTTAATAAGATGTACATAGGCATTGAATTCATTTTATCTTGCATACTTGTATATAGTTGTGTTGTGTTAATTAGATTTGATTGAGTTATGTTTGTTATACAATTTAATGTCATCTCATATCATATACCATCTATCATCACATAAATACATCATATATCAATAAAATCTAAGCTACATCATCATTAACATGAAAAAAACATGTATGCTAAACTAACATCATATAATATCACCACAAGATGCAAGAGGGAGATCTTTCTCGCCTCCCCCTAAAAAAAAAAAGTAGACCATAATAAAAACGTGGATAATCATAAATATTACATGTAAAATAACTTGATATCTTCTACGCTATCTCATACACAAAATGTGATAAGTAGAGCATGCTATCTCATAAATAAAAGAACATGTGTTATAGGAAATAAACATCATAAATATAGTCCATCATCATCATAATAAGCATTATATATATGTCTATCAAAATATCAATTCCATATACAATGTGTCTCTGTATATAATCATTTGGATACATAGTATGCCATCATGGGCATCAATAAAAATAATCCTTCCAAGCGAGGCATAGCAAAAAAAAACATATACATCGATAAAAAATGTGCCTTCATATCGAGGCATACATCAAAATATATACATCTATAAATACATCATACAATAAAGAGTCATGTCTAACTCAATCCCTCATGGCGACTGCATGTCCTCCAAGGTGGTGGTGGAGGCCCAATCACATGTGGCCCCTATTGTGCCTATGGATTCTCTACTGATTTGGCTGAACTCGCTCCTCTATGAGACCTGTGACGTTGACCTCGTCATATAATGCTAAGATAAATAAAGGGCCCTTTGTCCCTCTAGGACGACATCATAATAAAGAAACTTGTAATAAGAAGCTTGTCTCATAGCTGTAACTAGGTCCATATGTACCGAGGTGTAAAATTTTTCTAGCTTATTGGCACAAATATACTACCTATGCAAAAACATTGGCTCCCTCAAAGATGTGCTATAGTCCACTCGGCTCGAGCTGATCTCTCTCTATCACCGCTACCTATACCCGTGCCCCTACAATACCCAACTAATATTGTTCTTCCATAACCTATTGAAACTATGCTACCAACTAGTCTCTCTCACTCGGAGTTGTGTCTTGCATACTACTACCTGGTCCCTCTCGGTAATAACCCTTTCTCTCTCAAAGGTAACCTGGGTGAAGAGCTATGACTCATCGTAGATGTTTTTTCAATGCAACTAGATCATGTGCACCATGTAGAGGCTACTCCCATTCCCCACCTCTAATAATTTTTGGTGAATTCCCCCATCTATCTCCTCCACCTCCTCATGGGATGTGTGGTAGACTATGTACTAGGATTTCCCCATAAAGGGGAGACAATGACACACTGGAAAGGGATATGCACTTGCTGTAATAGTCCATGTAGACCAAGGTGCTATAATGGACCCTTTACACCAAATTTTTGTAAGGGAACATGTATGCCAACCTACGAATCCATGTGAGAACCTATGTTTGTGCAAGAAACCGCCAGGTACTCTTTGTCCATGTGCCTTCCAATGGCCTTGTTCCCCACAATATCATTCATTTTCATCTGATCCATTTTCATCATCAATGCCATCCTCAATCTCACTACCTTGCAGGCCCTCTACCATCCTCTCTCTCTACGAGGTGGTTACTATGGTTGCAGCCGCACTCTTGCATCCCATGCAGCTTGTGGGATAGTCAACCACCTAGGAAGAAGTATAGTGTACCATGCATCATAGGCAATTATAGTGCTTGGATCTATAATCTATCATAATAGATCCCATACCCTTAGAACCATTTTCTCGAAGCTATCTCTATCCATTGTGACTGATCAAAGAACCAATGTCAAAATTATCCATGGCATAACACCTGTACTACATCTCATGGCCGGCAACATCCTCTACTGCCCCAAACTTCCATTATATTAGGTCAATCCTATGGTACTCCCTAATATATCCATGGATACCAATCCTAAAATTCTAAATAATAGTAAGATTGAGCTCAATTACATCCTCTTGCCACTGATAATGTCTATATGGCTGCCAAATAAATATCCGTAGCTGAATGTTATCGAGAATATGGAGATAAAAATAGATATCCCTCATGAGTCTTTGTACATAATTTCCAAGGAGCCTAAAAATATTTGAAGGCTCATGCATGGCTCAAATTTGTAACTCTCCTATGGGGCCACTAATATCTCTATTGTCAAAGGCCCATATCTATAGAAGTGTCATTGGACCCACCATCTTCTGACGGTAGTAGGTAATCAAATGTAGATCCTAGTATAGATGCACAAGTATACACTAACCACAATAGTTGCTCTGTCCTCTCAAAATCCTTGAATCATGGTAATCAAGCCTAAAGGAAATGGTCTTCCCATCTTGTCAACAAGCATAATGCCACTAACAAAACCATAAGTTAAATTGACACATGATGTATATGTATTGTCATGCCTAAACGAGGTATCTCATCTATGCCAAAGACCTCCACCAAAATGTCTCTGTGAGCTGTGATGCATTGGTCTCATACTCAATAAATATCACCACAATAGGAACTCCCAAGATCCTCCACACGTCCTAAAGGGTGATCGTCATCTCACCAGTCAGGAGTGGTAGAACTTGGTCTCACTATGCCACCGCTCAACTAAAGATTTAATGATGTTGTGATATGTGGTAATCTGTGGCATGTACGCCACATAACTAAGACCTATCATGTATATATTGATGTCTACATAATTTCTTTGACATCATGAGAGGGTAACATCAAGCCTTCAAGGTTGGCCAATCGACCATGTCACTCCAACAACCTGAAAAAGGGTAGTTGCCTCTATAAAATCAAACATTGCAATTATTAGAATTTTTTCTATCTAACATCGGCTAACACTTAGCTTATTCATTCCTATGTTCTTCTAACATTTCCTATGTTCTTCTACATTCCTCCAAAAAAACCTCTCCATTTTATTCTTAGTGTTCAAAAATACGTCTTAGGCACGCGCACCCCTCGATGACACATGCGTGCCCTTGTTGGCATATACACCATCCAGAATGCATGCGTACATCTTCTAGCGTATGTAAACTCATCTTGGTATGTGTACATGTAACCATTTTCACCTCGTCTCTCCGACACATACACACCCCCAATGATGCATGGGAGTCCCTTTTTATGCACGTGGGTATAGGCATAGCCTTAACCTTCTCAGACACATGCATGCCCCTTTCGACACATGTTCCTATGAGAATCAACATTTTTGACATATGCGCAGACAAGCACCCATCACGGCAACGCATATGCGCACACCCCTAAGGCATGGGCATGTGTTATCACCCTCTCTAAAAATGCTGCAAATTGACATTAAATGGTTGAAAATTAAAAGATGGATGGGGTACTCATGTAGGGTCCATCACTTAACATCTATACATATTATCGGAAAATGTCTACTCACCTCGTATTGCACTAAATTCGTGCCATCTCTCCTTAGGGTAATATAAAAATCAATAGTAAAACGAAAAGAGCTCCATAAAAAATGAATTACTCATGATGATTTTACCCCCGAGAGGGATTTATGTGGTCATTTTGACCTACCGCGATGCATTCTTGCTCGACGTGATGGCTGAAATGCATGATTTAACTTCCATAATCATTCTAACTTCCTATATTACCCATCGTGATCATTCTAACTTCCTCTATTACCTGTCATGATAATTATTTTTGTTAAATGTTTGTTTTTGACTCATTTTTTCCCGTCGAGGCATATATTTCCTACCGGTGCTCATTTCTTTTCCTTGGGGAATTTTTATTTCTTTCAAGAACTTCCCCTATTCTAAACTTATTCTAAAAACAAAAATCACTAAAAATTATAAAAGAAAATTTCAAACAATTCAAAAATAAAAATTCTAAAATTTTTGTAAAAACTAAAAATTTGCAAAATTTTGTAAAATGTTGGTATACAATTTGAAATCTATGTCAAACACATTATATTCAAATCATATCTTCCTTGTGTTTTAACTTGTTTATGTAACAATGACTCATAGATCCTTTAAATCTACGTCATTAAAAACTTTGGTCTGCGTACTACATCCTGTACTTTGGGGGAAAATGAGTTGTTTAGTACTATTTTGTAGCGCATTTAATTATTTTTCATTAGACCCTTACGTCAACAATATTTTCCCTTGCGTACATATTTTCTTAGGGCCCCACTTTTAACCCTTGTTCTATACATGAATATTTCGGAATCGCAGCTAGATAACAAAACATTTGTGCAACTATCTCAGCCATTGTTGGTTTAAGTATGTCTGTTTGTACTTGTTTTGCTGTTAGGCTGGCTTGTTTACTTTCTCATGTTGCATTGCATTTTTTGCATGGAGTTGGTATTTTAGCAATGGAAATTTGTTCATACTATGAATTTTCATGTCATTCTACACTTTTTTCGTATGCTTACATTTTTAATAAGGACCAATGATGAAGATCATTAGCAATATGATGAAAAGTAAGTTATTTACAAGGCACTAGATGAATTTTAACTCAATCCCCCTTCCTCATACTAATTTTTCTTCTCTCTCCATCACACTCAGTACCACCACTTATGTGTCTTCTCTTCTTCTCTAACAATATTATTTCCATTTACTTAGGTCATTTCCCCCTTCATCTTCTATCTGTCTCATTCATCTTTTCGATCGTTGATCAAACTCTTTCATCACCCCATCAACACTCGAGGGGAATCCTTCATGCTATTAATTTTTCTTCTACCCTTATCAAAAATCCGTCTACTATCTTTGAAGTGGCATAGCTTACACCACCCCAAAGAGGGGATAATGTAGACAACTATAATTTGATCAAAGCATTATTATTACTAAAATTGCACTTACTATTCTACTTCCCCACAAGTTTGACAAAAATTCATCAATTAGGATTGATTTCCCCTTCAATTTCTCTTAATGGACCAATATACTTTTATTAATCTTTCTTATCTTACGGTTGACTATTAAATATTCTTATTAGTTAACTCTAGCTTTCAACGCATTCAAAATCGATCAAAATATCCTCCAGATGCTCCCAGAAAGCTACCTAAGCTTACTTAGGACCACTAATTAATCTTAAATTAGTCTCTAACCCTAGTCAAATCCTTCTTTGACTTTCTAAAAGTGCTTTTGGACTTACCTCTTATCCCATATGTGGAAAAATCATTCGATTCTTTGAATTGGAAACATATAAATAGAACCATCCTCACCAATTCTAAGAAAAATTCTCCTCCTACAACATACATGATATGAAATTAGGATTTGGGATTTTTTTATTTTTATTGAGCTATTATCTTCACCATTGCAAATTCAACCCTAATATTTGAGTAATATGGCCTTGTAGCCATTAATGGTGAGACTTCATTCTTGAAATCTTGAGAATCACATCAAACAATCACACTTGATTGTTAGGATCTTCATAGGTTCATGTTTTATTAAAATTCAAAGAGTAGAGAGAAACTTAAACATGTTAATTTTGATGCTTTTTCAAATTTATATTACATTTTTAAAGAGCTAGCTCTCTTTAAGCTCTTATCTTGATGATTCTTGTTAGGTTAGCTAGGCTTTGAAACTTCTTACGTGTTTGAGTTTCATTCCTTAAGATTTATTATCTTTACATGAATACAAATAAAAGTAATGGATGTCATAATATAGAGATATCATCAAATCCTCAAGTCCAAAAAAGAAAGCATGCCAAGTCTCATTAAGAGAAATAGAAAAATAAAGATAGCTCGACGAGTCGAGGCATTACAAAGGGTTGAGAGGGGTAAATGATTCAAAATTATAGGTCAAGAAATTAACCAACTGCAGACCCCTATAGGCTTGTTAATAATGTCGATAAAATTACTCTGTCTTAAGTAAATCAACTTAAAATAATTCAAAAATGAAAACACACACTACATAGTGATTGATTACAGAGTTTGGCAATAGCCTATGTCTCTGGGTTCTTATAGAACCGTTCCACTAGTCAAAACTTGTAAGTACAATATAATTTCTTACAATAAAACCTAATGGAACTTTTAACTTTCCTAAATAGCACTCCAGTCCTTCGAAGAACACCAATGATTAGTTGGAAAATTTCTTCCACCTTCCTGGTGCACCTGTAAGTTGTGTGGTGCTATGGGCCTATTGGATAGTTTGAATAACTCCCAATAAAAAATTTCCTATTAAAATAGGTCTTAGATCCCACACTATTTTCCTATATATAAATAGGATGTAAACACACAAAATTTCCTTTTAATTATAAGACATAACAATGGTCCTTCATAATAGCTTTGGAAGCTTTCTTCACACTCATCACCGCTTTGAAAAATGGCTAAAAGATCTTTGCATTATCATTTTTTTGTGAGTGTGAGGGAAGGCCTTTATCTATGCCTTAAGGGGCCCACATTTCATGTTCTTATCCTTTATCAGCCATCACATATCTCAAGAAAATCACTAGCCTAGTTGGCTAAATCATTGCAAATTTATGGGGGGAGTCCACAGGTTCGACTACCATGACCTTTATTTTTCTCGTTCAATTTAGACACAACCTTGACTAGTTCATGGAGACCACTTTGACTTCTCCATCAAGCCCACATGTACCATCATCTATTTTTCACTGCGCCGAGCCTGCCATGTTCTTTGGCATATGTCACCTTCCTATCCTCGAATGCCGCCATTCCTTGTGTTGCACGTGAGTTGTGTGGATTTGTCAAGTTATTTGTCCAATTTTATTTCCTCGTTGATCCATCCTCCTTTTTGTGTAATCTCGAGCTATCCATTTGGTTCCCGTGAAATGAAAAAATTGACCAATGTATATCTGCTAAGGTGGAAAATGAGATGAGGCACTCACTGAGTTGGAGGATATCTCATCTATGGGATTCACTAAGGTATAAGGGATATATATTAATCTCGAACCATTTGGATATAAGGAATGTGATAATTTTTTTTGATATCTCACTGATGACTCATGAGTGGCTCGCCCAATGAAGAAAAGTAATAACTCACCCCATTGCTTGATTAATAACTCAATTGATCTAACTAGATGTCAACTTAGAAGTGCATACTCAAACTCACCAATCAACTCAATGGTGACTCGATGAATGGCTTGGTTAACTCGTTGACTAGTTGATAAGAGGTGACAGTCATGTGGTGGCCTCGAGGACCATCCATGTGGCTTATTTCTTTGAATCGATGAAGATGTTTCTCTCGAGTGTAAAATACCGAAGGATTGAAAAATCGATCTCGAGCACACGATATTCTCATTCGTCACTTGGTCATAACTTGCTAGTTGACCCGGTCCTGTTTAAGGTTGACTTCAACTTTGGCTAGTCACCATTTGTACATACGGACTCTTTTGTTTTTGACGTTTAGATAGTATCCAAAACTTGTAGAGTTTAATTTGGCACTATGATTATTCTAAAAGGTTTAAGGATACTATGCCCTCTCGAAATGTCCTCTGAATCACTCCTCCCCAATGGGAAAGGATTTGGTTCCACCGAAAGCTTACTAGAAATTTTTTTCATCCCGTCCCGAATCAATACTCTGTTGTCACATCAAAATTACTACTGCAGTGGACTCTAGTTTGTTGTGAAACATTCTTCTCACTTTGATAACTTGGTCTCAATCATGGCCCTGTGGGTTATGGTCCCACCACTCTTCTTCCTTTTTTTTGATTGCCACATCTGCCCTCTAGGGGTCTTACATTTTGATAATTCCTGACGCTTGTACTACCACATTTTCTTGCTAAGGTCTTACTCTTTGGAAACACAAGAGGAATATACTACTACATCTACCCTCGGGGTCTTACACTTCAACAACATATAATCTGCATGGAAGTAGATATTGCCACATCTGCCCTCTAGGGGTCTTACACTTCGACAACACCCAAAAATATGTACTGCTACATCTACCTTTCAAGAGGTCTTACACTTCAGCAATACGTAAAGATCACCATATTTTCCTCGAGTGGTTTAACACTTCGTAAGATGACACGTCCATGTTGATCAGCTACCAATCTATTGTATGGTCACAATGCCTTGACATAGAATGAAGATCTAAGTTAATCTCTCACAAGCTCCTTTTGTTGATAAAAAGTACTAGGTACCATTTTATTGTATGGTCATGATGGCCTCTTCACATAATGAAGATCTGACCTGATGTTAAATGCCAAAGGTGATCGGATACCATGCTACCGCATGGTCACAATTATGATACATAGAATGAAGATCCAAACTGATACTTGTGAGATTAATAGTTTGCACAAATGGCTGAAAAATACCCCAGATTATAAATAAGAGTTAAATCCTGTTGCAAGTTGTAACAAGTTCTCAAAATCTAACTAGGAGATATGATTGTAGTATGAATCAAGTTTTTAAATTAAGAAAATCCATTGAGTATGGTAAACCTGTTCATCATCTTTTCTCACAAAATCTAAACTCGAAACAAATATTGTATACCATTCAATAATTTGACTTATGCAATATATAATTGAAAAATTGTTGACTAACCCATTTTAAAGGAATTTCACTTTCTTGTATTACTGATCCTGGGTCGAATTGTCAACTATTGGTGGAGTAGGAACTTCCTTTTTCTTCGCAACAGTCTATATTCCATCTTTGGCTTGCCATTATTCTAATGGCAAAATGGGTGAAGTTTCCACCAATTTTCCACCCAATGCCCATTCCTCTTTAAATGAGCACACAAATTCCTCTTAATCTCATTCCTCTAGGATGATGAACACTTTCTTCCATTCTTCACCTCTAAATGATGATATTGGTCTTTCTCATTTGTCAATTTCTTGATGAACGACATCAAATTCTTCATCAATTTCATTCTCTTCTAGCATCAGCTACAAAATGATTATGAATTCCACAAAAATTACATGGAAAGGCAATCCACATTTTCTCGAACATCATAGCCATACTTTGTAAGATGAAAAAGTGGATCGGAAGTTTTATTGTGCTTATGATTATGGTAAGAAAATGGAGGTAGAATCTCATTACCTCTTTGATGATTTCTCTTACCACATCCTTCTTGTGATGATGAAGAAAAATTATCCTGATCATAATCTTCTTGTAAGACTAGTGGGATATTCTATTTTCTTTTGAAAGGTTTCTCCCATCAACGTTCTTGTAGAAGTCTTCAATATCCATTCCCGCACTAGGATAACCCAAACCTATAAAACAAGGATGATACTTGACCTGTATTGTGTTAACAATGCCTTGTACATTCTTACCAAGGGATTTTCTATCAAATCCCATTTTAGATAACAATTTGGATCTAATGCCTCTAGTATGCTTTTCAAATGAACCAAAGACATCATTACTTGAATCCAAAACTGAATGGGAGGAAGAAGATTCACGTGGTGAATAAATTACAGTGCACTCATCTGTAATGGTCTCTATATATGAAGTTGAAGCTATTTCTTTATTTTGATTACCACACTTTAACCTATCCAAGACCTCATCCATGACTTGTAATTCTTATTTCAAATGAGCATTCCCCTCTTCCAAGGAGTAATACATTGACCTTAGGAGAGATTTCTCTTCATGGATCTGGTAATTATAAGATTCAACCTCATCAATCTTTACCTATTTGGACATCTTGCCCATGGTGCACCTTTACCTCTTCAATAACACTAAACTACTGCAAAAAATGAATCACTAACACTATTATATAATCCTTCTCTGATACCAACTTGATCTAAAAATTATAGGTCAAGAATTTAACCGAATTTGGACTTCTATAGGATTGTTAATAATGTTGATAATATTACTTTGTTTTAAGTAAATCAACTTAAAATAATGCAAGAATGAAAACACACACCACACACTGATTCATTACGAGTTTAGCAATAGCCTACGTCTCTGGGTTGTTATAGAACCATTCTACTAGTAAAAACTTGTAAGTACAATTTAGTTTCTTAAGATAAAACCTAATGGATCTTTTAAATTTCCTAAATAGAACTCTAGTCCTTCCAAGAACACCAATGATCAGATAGAAAAACATCTTCCACCCTCCTAGTGCACTGCAAGTTATGTAGCGCTATGGGCCTATTGGGTAGTTTAAATAACTCACAATAAAAAAATGCTTTTTCAAATAGGTCTTAGCTCCCACAATATTTGCATATATATAAATAAGACTTAAACAAACAAAATTTCCTTTTAATTATAATACATTACAATGCTCCTTCTTAATAGCTTTGGAATCTTTCTTAACACTCCTCGTTTCCTTTTGAAATGGCTAGAAGATCTTTGTATTATCATTATTTTTGTGAGTGTGTGGGAAGGCCTTTATATAGGCCTTAAGTAGCCCACATTTCCTATTCTTATCCTTTATCAACCATCACATATCTACACCAACTTTCTGGCCTAGTTCGTTAAATCATTGCACGTTTATGGGGGAGGTCATGGGGTTGACATCCTCACCCTCCATTTTTATGGTCGGTTTAAACCCAACCTCGATCGCTTCATGGCGACCACTTTGATTGCTCCATCAAGTCCACACGTCCCATCATCATTTGCCACCTATTTTGAACCTACCATGTCCACGGCCACATGTCTCCTACCTATTCTACAATCCCACCATTCATTATGCTGATTGCAAATTATGTGGAGTCACCATGTTATTCAACCAATTTTGTTTCCTTATAGACCCATCCTTCTCACCATGCAATCTCGAGCTATCCATTGGGTTCCCATGTAATGTGGAACTATCCAATGCATAACATTGAGGTGGTAAACAAGATGAGGGAGTCACTAAGTTTTAGGATCTCCCAGCCATGGGACTCACCAAGGTATAAGGGATATATATTAATCTCGAATGATATGGATATAAGAAATCTAATAAACTTGCTTGATAGCTCGCCGATTACTGACGAGTAGCTCACCCAATGTATTAGTGCAATAACTTTCCCCATAGCTCAATGAATGATTTGATTTAACTAACTCGATGTTAACTCGGTAGTGTATACTTGAACTCACCAATGTGTAACTCACCAATCAGCTCGACAATGAATCAATGAATGGAACATTCAAATGTGTTGACAAGCCGATAAGTGGTTGAGCCATGTGGTTACGTATGGACCTAAGATGTTGATTTTTTTATCGCTAAATTTTTCACTCTCAAGTGTTAAAGACCGAAGGATTGAAGCATCGACCCGACAACACAATCTTCCATTTCGCCATTTGGTTGTAACTTGCCGGTTTTATCTCGGTCCCTTCTAATATTGAATTAAAATTTGACTAGTCACCATTTGTGCATATGGACTCCATTTTTGACATTTAGATAGTCTCGAAATATCACAAAGCATTGACTTACGCTTTGACCGTGATAATTCCAAAAGGTTTAGGGAAACCATGCCGTCTAAAATGTCTTCCCGATATCTTTAATCTCTTATCTTGGTGAATCTTGTTAGGTTAACTAGGATTTGAAACTTATTAAGTGTTTTAGTTTCATTCCTTAAGATTTATAATATTTACATGAAAACAAATAAAAGGAATGGATGTCATAATATACAACTATCATCAAATCCTCAAGCCAAAAAAATAAATCATGCCAAGTCTCATTCATCGAAATACACAATAAAGATCACTTGATGAGTCAAGGTATTACAAAGGGTCAAGATGGGTAATACACATAGTAGAGTGCCTAGGAAAAATAACTAAGTTGTGCAATATGATATACATTCGAGCCCTTATACAAGATGCAAAACCAAATAAGATCTATAAAGAAAATCCCATCGAGTAATAACATGGCCATAAGCTGGTTGAAATGAGTTAATATAAGGCATCGAGATAATAAATGAGGTACCTATTTTGCATGAGTAGAGGTTTAGGTTTTAAAATAGAGGAAGTTACAAACAAGTTAATAACATAAACCGTAATATGGCTATATAAAGAAATAATTCCATAATCCTCCAAAATCTACATAGAGATCCGTTAGGAACTAATAACCAAAAATTTGAGAGAGAAGTCCATCATGGCCGTAACATAGATGGGTACCAAAAACCAAACCTTATAAACCATACAGAGCTCATCGAAAATGATATACAAGAATGTCGAGCTCAATTTAAAATCAAGCCCCAAAGTTTCCACACAATGCAATATACATAATGACATGGTTCAAAATCAAATGATAAAGAAAATAATAAAAGGCATAAGATTTGCAAGAAGAATAGCTCACCTTGAATATGAAAAATCAGAGAAGCTCCATGCATAGCAATAAGAAAAAAATCCACCACCGAGTAAAACAGACCTCATAATAAAACAAAACCAAAACAATGTGGCTTGAACAAGGTAAGGCACAACTCAACATTTAAACCCTAATACCCAACATAGTTGATCTCGAAATGAGCACACCCATCAATAAGCACACAAGGTGGGAGAAAAACATGTTGGGTTTTGGAAATAAACTTACAAATCTCACCACATTGAGCCATGGTAGTATCGATTCATAGTTTGAGACAAAGCTTCAAGATGATGATGATGGTGACCCACATAATACCACAACAACCAGATCAAAAATAAATTCAATGACACTGAAGGTAAATATAAAAAGAAAACTTAGTTAAAACTAGATCCAATCTAATGGGAAAATGAAAATGCATACAAATGAAAAATAGAGAAACTCTCATGGCGCAAAGCTCTAAAATGGAAGGTAGAAAAAGATTAATGATGACCACTAAAGAAGATTCACAAAGTTTTATTCAATGACCTTTCTAGAATACCAAAAGAACAAGTGAGGATATCATAGGGTTTGGCCATAATTTTTGGTGGTTAACCATGAGTTTCTTAATCATGAGTAAAATTGACTAAAGGTCAAAATGATTAACTATCCATACTAATGTAAAACTCCATAATGGGTTACCTTAGTGATTTCTAATTATCACTTTTGCATGTACATGGGGTGGGTTTGGATTGACAAAAGAGGGCCAATATGGGATAAACAATGCACATTTCCAAATCCAAGAGATAAAATAATTATCACCTTTTGAAAGGATTATGCTTGTACGTTAGCTAGTAGAGATGTTATACCCTCGCATGTGTTCCAAAATTGAATAAGCCAAAAAAACTTTTAAGTTGCATGTGATAGAAGTTAAAATAGCTTTTTTGGATGAGAAAAATTTGAAATTTACCTTATATTTTCCAAATTACCTTAATTTATGCTCATGATGGTCTATATCATTTACAAAGGCATGATTACGGAGTCAACCATAGTTTGACTAGGTGCATACAAATCTGATTTTGGATTTATCTCCAAATTAGTTGAGTCTAAGGATGAGTTAGGCTCTGTAACTTTTCATATATATTATAGTGTTTTGCAAGCATGAGGAGGATTCAATTGATGTAAGTAATTATTGCAAAAGTTTTTTCAGCAACTACCCACTATTAATAAAGTGAGTTTTCCTTTCCAGAACTTTTTGAAATCTTATGCATTCAGTAGTTAGTTCTTGTGGTTGTTCCCATAATTTATTAAGCTAATTGCTTATGCTATATGCCTTGATTGTAAGAAATAGGTCATTGTGTGTTTATTTTAGTGTGCATGCATATTGAAATATGTTAATTGTGAGTTATCCCTTAATAGATTTCCATTTTTTTACATTGAAATTTCACCCAAAACCCTCTAGTAAGTGCAAGTGTTTTTTTTTCATTATTAGTTTGTGCACATTTCCATATCAGCACTCTCTAAAAATACATGGTCTATCACCCCTATTTATTAAGCTTTCATTCTAACCCTTACCCCCATTAGATTTAGTTAGGGATACACTAAAAGGGAACCAACCCTTAAAATCTAGAGATTCACGTCACTTTTTAGATACCCGCAACCCATGAGGTATTTCCATTATCTATCCGTAGAAGTTAGGGAGAGAGAAGAATTGATTGTGTCAATCCTCACAAGGGTACACTTCTACTAGATACAAGTTTTTGGCACACTTGACGGCACCATGAGGACTAACATTGATGATTTTAGAAATTGAAGATTCAAATCAAAACACATTTAGTCACTCCAGAAGTTGATTTTAGACCAATATTACAATTTCCATGCCTAAGTTTTTATTTCCAAAATAGATATGAATACTTTTCTCATCCAAACAACCATTTTTCCATATAGCAGATATGTTTTTCCATTTTCCATATTTTACGAGGTCATACAATAATTTCATTGGCTCTTTAGTGGAATTCTTTTCTCCAAGAGACGAACCAACCCAATCCACCTCCATTTTACACATATCCTCTTCCAAATCAGTACTATAACACTTATGAAAATGAATATCCTCATTACCCAAATGATGATTCTCGTATGGTCATCATTGCAATCATTATACCATTCAAGAAAAAGGTTATGGACAAGAATACATACATTTTGTAGATTATGGAGGAAATTTTACACATGAGAAATATTATGAAAGAAAAATTCAGAGACTAGAGCGAGATACATTAAGCTCTCAAAGATTTAATTGAACAATTACAACCATTAGAGGACAACAAGCGTAAGGTAGAGTAACCCTATTAATGAGATGTTCCCACATACCCTCCTTGTCAATCATTTTAACCCAATTTTTAGATTCCAAGCTTTCTTTTTTCTCTTGTTCCCACTCCCTCTTCGTCATGTGTAAATTTTATACCCTCAACCTTTTTCCAGACATTACAAAGTCAGTTTAAGACTAAGCTCACCCCTCATCCTTTATCGCCAAGCCCAATTTAGGAAGGTGACATTTATAAAAATTTCAGGAGAGAAATCCAATTCAAAAAAATATTAGGATGGAATTTATCTAAAATTTTCAAGAATGGGTTTCAAAATTTCGGATTCGATCATGTTCAGATTAGAGAAAGAGTGCATGCAAGAAGGGGAAATATATAAGTAGTAGGATCATGATCATAAGGTATATGGGGACCAAATGTGCTAACCATGAAAGTAAATCTTCCTATAATTGATAAGCATTAATCATATTTGACCTTTCTAACTAGCGCATATTGGACCGAGAATGAACAACAAGAGGTTGATATAATTGTTGAATCGGATGTCAAAGAAAAGAAACAATAGTTTTAAAAAGTAGATCAATGTTCTTATCAGTTTTGGACATGCTCAAATATGGAGAGGAGCTCGGTGAAACAATGTAAATAAAAAACAATTTACTAGCTATGAGAAATCCATGTACCATCGATACTTGGCTGGTTTAAAATGAATTTCAGCAAACCAAGAGTTGTGATTGATTTATAACACAAATATGATATTTTCATCCTCAAAAGACAACCCTAAAACCTCCAAAAATAGATTGTAGATCCGATAAAGGTATTTTGCATCTTTTGGATAGGTCTTTTAAGCTAATTAATTAGGATAAAAATATTCTTTCCATATTTTTGATGTGATCTCATCATCACGTTGATCTAATGGCCTCTTTTTCTCGAAAAGGAAGATATTTCTCTGTTCCTTTATTAGGATTTTTAGCTTCAATTTTCATCTAGTTAGAGTAGGCTAGGTAGGTTTTCATTTCAATAAAGTGCATACGCACACTTGCAGCAAATTTTTTTTCAATAAACTCATTTCATGCATAAGATGTATATTCTTCCTAGATCATTTTTTTCTTTTCCGGGAAAGGCCAATTTTTCATTTCAAGGAAAATTTTGTTATGGGCTTTGAATCAATTCCCAATCGATGCATTAAGGAACTAGATCATTCCAGCTAGCAGAAGACGACCCTATAGAATAATTAGAAATGTTGACATTTCACACGGATGTGTGAGAGTTCAACTCAAAAATTTTGTTTCTCATATTGGAGGGATTAATTTATGGACTGATATTAACCATTTTTGGTATACATCAAAAAGGGGTATAAAATTTTCCAAAATACTTAGGTTGAGTGCAGATTGGAAAACACATAGGCAATAAGCTCCTTGAAATGTTGTTCCAGGTGATTTTTTCCCACATAAGAGGTCTTTCTAGCATTCATTTTTGTTAATATCATACATCGTTGCTTTCAAACTGCTACATGGTCATGAAAAAAGGGAAAAGACGTCATACATTAGAAAAAAACATGTTGAAGCAACAAGTCAAGTTCTGATTTAAAGTGTTAAAGAAGGTTTTGCATCACAGGGTGAACACTTCATCATTTTAGTTTGGTCTCAATTTAATAGAAAAGGTACAAGCAAGTTGTTTTTAATGGATTGTGGTTATATGCGGTTGTTTGTATATATTGAGTTTTAAAAGTTCATTTTAGTTATGCACTTTAAAAATAGACAGAAAGAAATTTTGATTACAACTCATGACATGTAAAAAGTGTGTATATTCATAAGTAGTTGAACATATTTCTCACATAATCCATGAGAAATAAATAAATAAAAAACATGCATACAAATGAAAAAATTTAAAATAAGGAGAGAAGGCACTGTCATTTCCCGAGTACTAGATCCCGTCTCATTTTACTTTTTGTTCACCCTCATCATATAATTTTTGTACCTAGAAGAGAGAGACATTTTTTTATTAGAGCTCGAGGTGACCTTAAATCTGTTGTATTTTAAGTTTTTAATTTATATTCAAGCTTAAAGGAACATGTGTTGCAGAAGTAAATTATATTTATACTCAAGATATGAAGAAGTAAACTTTCAAGTGCATGGTAAAAGATCACCTTACTGACCATAATGTATAAATCACTTTTTCCATCAAATTTCAATGTCTCCACATCAATTTCCATATTGTAATAGCCATAGGGTTCAACAAAAGGCTACAAATTTGCAAGGATCATGACCATTTTTTCAATAAAAAAATCTTCTATGAAATACATTTTTAGTATGCTTATGATATAAAAGTCATTACAACCATAACATAGATTTTTTAAAGGTCCCTAATCAAGTTTTCATACAAAAACTATTTTAGAGCCTCATGATATATCAACAACAAAGGTGAATACATATTTCTAGGTACATAATTGTAAGTTTTGATCAAGCTATCAAGATAGTTTGAAACTCACAATTTTGTTTCAAACATGCCAAGTATGATGCTACATTTGAACTGAAATCACAACCAAGTGCATGAAATGATGAAGATTTTTAAAAATGGAATAGTGAAGTACAACCTTTTATTACCTTACAATTGCATTGGAAATTTTTTCAAACATATAAATATAGAGTTTCAAAAGTTTGCGACTAGACATATTTTTATTGAAAGATGTAAAAGAGTCTAGAGAAGATTTCTATAGCATAATAATAACTTTTGGTTTTGCACAATGGATTAAAGTTATAATGTGTGAAACATATATGGAACAAGACAAAGCACAAAATAGATGAAATGATGATATCGCAGTCATATATTTGCAAAAAAAAAAAAGTGGAAACATTAAGAAGGATTCTCCTTTATTGCAAGGTTTCTTGGAAACGAGTACATCATTTTTCAAAAATAATTTTATGTGGAAATGAAAAAAATCTTGCAACAATAAGAAGAAAATCTTGTTTTATATAGGTTGCAAATGCAAAAAATATTTAAGGTCTACGATGGATTTGAAACCAAAACCACCTTGAATTTCACATAGATCCTTATCATTGCAGCCATAAGAAGAAAATCTTGTTTGGTATAGGTTGCAAATGCACAAAATATTTAAGATCTATGATGGATTTGAAATCACAACCACCGAATTTCACATAGATCCTTATCATGTTGCAAGATAAACTTGTGTCACTTCTTAGATTACACATGTTTTAAAAAGATAAAACAAACTAATAATTATCAACTCATGTAGGTATGAGCTTGTCAAAATTATGTAGAATAAGGATACATGTTACCTTTTTCACAAACCAAATTTCTATAAAATCAGCAAAAAAAAATAGTTACCAGTGATTACAAGCAATCCATGAATAAATACATGATGGAATGTAGTTTTAGAATTCAAATTTCACAATACAAGTAAAGGATGTCATAATACAAAGCTATCATCAAATCCTCGAGCCCACAAAAGAAAGCATGCCAAGTATCATATAGTGAAACACACAATAAAGATAGCTCGACAAGCAAAGGAATTACTGAGAGGGATGAGAGGGGTAGTATGCATGGTAGATCTCAAGGACGAAATCAAGCTATGTCATATGATATAAAGTCAAGCCCTTATGCAAGATGCAAAACCAAACAACACCTATAAAGTAAAGCCCATCAAGCTATAACATGGTTGTCATTGGATGAAATGAGTTAATACAAGGCACTTTGAGCTAATAAATGAGGTACCATTTTTGCACGAAAAGCTTCAAGTTTTGTAATGGAGGCAGAGATAAACATGTTAAGAAAATTCAAGATACAAAATGATAGGGTTCCAAATCAAATGAAGAAGAAAATAAACTAAAAGAAGATGATATATAGGAAGAATAGCTCACCTTTAATATATAAAACCACAATATATCCACACATAACAGGAAGAACAAAAGCTATGGCCAAGTAAATGGACCCCGAAAGAAAAAAAAAAACCACAAGCACTATGGCTCAAATAGGGTAAGAGACAACTCATCGATCAAATGCGGATATCCAACACATGAGAGCTCCAAATGAGTCAACCCATCAAAAATGACATGAGATGGGAGAAAACCATGTTTTGTTTTAGAAACAAATGATCTCACCACATCGATACATGGAAGAAGTGACTCATAACCTAAAACAAAGCTTCAAGATGATGATAATGGAGACCCACATGGTAACAAAATAGCCAACTCAAAAATAAATTCAATGGTGCCCAAGGAAAATATCAACAAAAAAATGAGTTAAAACCAAATCCAAGCTAATGGGAAAATATAGATCCCATACAAATGAAAACCAATTAGACCCTTATGGTGGTAGAGCTCTAAAATTGAAGGCAAAGAAATATTAATGGAGGCCATCCAAGAAGTTTCATAGAGTTTTCTCAAACAAAATTTCCGAGAATACTAAAAGAAAAAATGAGGATATTTTAGGGTTTGCCCCTAATTCATGGTTGTGAACCATGAGTTTGTTAATCACGATTAAAATTGAATCAAGTTCAAAAAAATGATTAACTATGCATACTAATGCAAAAATACACCATGGGATACCTTAGTGATGTCTAATTATAACTTTTGCATGTAAATGGGGTGGGTTTTGATTAACAAAAGAGGGCCAAAATGCTATAAATAATGCACATCGCCAAAGCCAAGAGATCAAATAATTATCCGCTTTTTAAATGATTATGCATGTACCTTACTAAGGTAAAGATGTTATATCCTTCATGTGTTCAAAAATAGGATAAGAAAAAAATTAAATTTTAATATGCATGTGCTAGAAGTTAAAATAGCTATTTGGGATGACACGAAAGTGAAACTTTACCTTGTATTTTCCATATTACCTTAATTTATGCTCATGATGGTTCGTATCATTTACAAAGGCATGATTAGGGATTATTTGTAGTTTGACTAGGTGCATGTAAACCTAATTTTTGATTTATCTCCAAATTAGGTGAGTCTAAGGCTGAGTTAGGGTGTACAACTTTTCTTATATATTCTAGTGTTTTGCAAGAATGAGGAGAATTCGGATGATGTAACTAATTGGTGCATATTTTTTTTCCAAAAATTGTCTACTAATAAGTACAATGATTTTTCCATTCCAAGAACATTTTGCAATCTCGTGCATTCAAGTAGTTAGTTACTATGGCTTTTCCCTAAATTTATTAAGCTAATTGCTTATACGATTTGCCCTCGAGTTCAAGAAATAGGTCATTGTGTGTTTATTTTTGTGTGTATTCATATTGAAATATTTGTATTGGGAGTTACCCCTTAATAAATTTCCATTATTTATCCTTGAAATTTCACCCAAAACCCTCTAGTTTTTGCAAGTTTGTTGTTTTCATTATTAGTTTGTGCACATTTCCATATCAAAAGTTTGCAAAAATTGATTGTGTTTCATCGATATTTTTAAGATTGAATTCTAACCCTTACCCGCATTCAATTTAGTAAGAGATACACTGAAAGGGAACCAACACTTCAAATATGGAGATTCACCTCACATTCAGGATACCCATAGCATGTGCGGTGTTTCCATTGTGTATCTGCAGAAATTTGGAGAAAGGAAAAAATATCTCAATCCTCATAAACGTACACTTCGCTAGATAACATATAGGCTATCTCTAATGTTCATAGCAAGATATAACGAGACCATGACCATGACATAGCGAGACCACCATTTGATTTTATTAAGAACCATTTAAAATGCTTATTTTCAAGTCCCATCAATTTATTTTCACTAAACATTAATTTAATATTTTTATTTATAAATCTTGGGGAAATATATAACACTTTTTTGTTCTATTACTATTTGATATAACAAGATAATATATTAAAATAAAATTAAAAAAATTCTAACACTTTTAGTGTTGTATAAATAACTATTTTATTTCTCTATCTTCTTCACATAAATGTTCTCCATTTAATATAGAAATACATTAAAAATATATTAATTAAAGGTAATTCTTTCAAAAAACATTTCTGTCAACTCATTGTAACCACTATGCAAGTGGAGGGAAAGTGAGAAAAAATTTCGACGCTACTACGTGGAAAAGTGGAGATATTAATGGAAGTTAATGTTTTTCCACTATGTGGAAGTGGAGATATTAATGACAATTAATATTTTTGAGGGCAACAAAGTTCTTGGGAATTGGAACCTTCTTGTAGTGGAGTAATTGGGAATGGGAAGCTTCACCATGAATCTATTTCATGTGAGCTATTTGTATGATTTTTACTTATTCTTTCCACTTTGGGTTCCCTCTCTTTATTTGGATTGTTTCGAGATATAATTTGTTTGGTTACTATTTATTCATTCCGCTTTGGGCACCCTCTCTTTCATTGGATTGTTTCCACTCGTGAAGAAAAATATATCAAGGAAATTTATACGTAACACCAATCTCATGATAAGCATGAATTTTTCCAACTCTTCTCTGTTGATTTATTCTAAGATGAAGAATATCATCTGGTTTTCTTTCCCTTGCATGGAATCTGGAAATATATGCATGTTATATTAGAAATATTTGATAGAAAACTTAATGGAATCTCTGATGTTAATGGATAAGAGGAATACCTATTATTTGAGTTGTAGTCCGATCTCGAGTCTAAATATAGTTCCATATTTTCGATTTGTTGTATTTGGTCCTTATGTAAAACAATCCCTAATGTCAAGAACTTCTTTGGTTAAAAGAAAGCAATTTTTCTTTTCTTTTTCCCATCTAGTAGACTTGAGGGCCACCACTTAAATAATTTGGGTGTGGTCCTCTTTAACAAGGAGAATTCCAAAATCATCTTGAATGTGTATTATCTTCATGGTAATCACTCGCCTCATCACTTGACCATCAAGTGAAACCTATAGATCTTTGTTCCTTTATGTAAAAAATACAAGCCTGCCTAGGGTGTAAGATCCACCTCAAATAAAATTCAGTCTTATAAATAAAACAAAATTGTATGAAAATAAAATTAAAATTCATGGAATATTTCGATGATGTATATCAAAATGCATGGTGCAAGAGCACTAATTTTCCAATATCCTAAGGTTCTATGTTCAAACCATTCATGTGGATTTTGTAATCTTCCATATTTTCTATACAAAATTTTGAGGGATTTGCAAAGATAACATCTAACAAAAATTCACTTTTTGGTAAGTGCACCAAGTTGGGGGACAATTAAGTGGACATCAAATCCTGAATTTTACATTAAAAACAACAAAACATCAAATTTAGTCTTCCGTGGACTTGAACCATGCCGAAAAGTCAAAAATATGTCATAAAAATGGTACCATCATGTAGGGGAGACTGTTAGCTTTGTAGAAATATTTATTTTAAAGTGAATAGAATAGGATAAATATCATTTTATAATTTTTTACTAATAGTAGGTCTTTAAGACACTTTTTCCCGTGAATGTTTATGTCTATGTTTAAGACTGCAAATTTTGTTTCACTTATTAGAATGTGATAAAACTTATACCATCCCAACTGTGGTGAAATTATATACATGTTCAAAAAAAATTTATTTGATTTCAATATTTTTTGATGAAGTTATGGCGGGAAAATGGAAAGTGCTCTGTTTTCTTTATGTTTTCATACCACTTTCACGGAAAAAATCATAAAAAATAAAATATTGCTCAAAAAATACAAAATAAAATCCATCCCAAGATAGATAATGGCATCTAACATCTCACCAAAGGAGAGAAGAATATATAACAATTTTTGGTCATCCAAATCATGGGCAAACGGACTACAATCTTATAGGTGTTTTTAAAAAAAAAACCAAGTCATTGAATTTTGAGTGTTTTAGTATAGCTAATCTTGTTCATTTTTTTAAAAAATTAGTATTTCAGAAACTATATTCCGGATGCTATGATTCATATTAATATAAGTTTTTCTAATTTTGATTGTATGTATTGCTAATAATCCCTAGAAGTTGATATTATGTTGTTATTTGCAATATGATGTCCACTTATGACCCCTTTTTGTCCCCCAACTTGTTGCACTTACCCTTTTCCAATTGCATATACATGAAAGTTATCAAGGCATTTTCAAAAAACTATTTTTGTATACCCTATAATCATCACAAATCTGTGAGACCACATTTGAGTTTTTTTATCTACTTGCTTCCATGACTACCTATCTATTTTCTATTGTTCACCTCTTATTTCCTATTGAGTCCGGGCCTTGCCCTTTATTTCGTGTGCACACTTTTTTATTGTATGCGGCCATTGTGGCCTTGAGTGTGTTGTGACATCGTGTGATCGATGTCCCATGTCTCGCAACCCACTTTAATGGTCTATGATTTTCTTCTTTTGTGTTTACTTGATTTCTAGTTTTTACATTGTTTGTGTAGTGTATAATTGTCTTGTACATACATGTTTTTTGTGCTAACACTTGTTTCTAGCCACTTATTTGTATGCGCCTTGGTAGCGGGAAAGTGTAGAAAGGCTCGTGGTACCCCAAATGGGACTAGGGTGCCCGGTGCACCCTAGTATAGGTCGGGCACCTTAGTTAAATATAAAATGATGTCAAATGGTAGAAATGACTAGGCGAGTAGATGTAAGAGGTTAGAAGTGATGACAACAAAAAATTAAAATTACCAAAGGAAATGGGTTAATTAGTAATATGATATTGGGACTAAATAATTTATAAAGTGCGTGATTTATTGACTATAGTTATGAGGCTTACAACCCAACTCTATATGCAACTAGGATGAGTTGGGAGAACAACTCTGCAAACAATTCAAATACAAGAGAGATCATTTGTCCCTCATGGAGCATTTGACTACTATGAAAAGAGATCCTCTTGGATTGATGGGAGATATCAATTTCTGGTTCTAAAATACATGGGATAGTATTTTGGAACTTATCAAGCCCTCCCCAAATAATGTATTTTTGTATTACCTATGGGAATTGAATAGTGATGTTGCAAGTCATGATCCAATGAAATCTACCGTACTCTTATGATATTTCCATATGATATGAGAATTATATGATCCAGGTAGGAAAATATCTTGAAATCCTCTAATTCCTTTGTTTCCTAGGTTTTCCACTAATCATCTTAACATTTCCCCTCTCCTTTCAAAGTGTTAAAAAAATCAGCTCAACCGGTACCTCATTCAAATGATCTCTATGAGGTCAACTATTTTATTGATAATTTTATGAATGAGTTTGTTTCTCGAAAAGGAAGAAGCCTCAATATAACTATCCCTACCAACCTCCGAATCAATTGTATCAACCTAATTAGTATCCTTTCGAGAGTAATTCCCTGATTCAATATTAGATTGTTAATGTCAAACCTTTAAATACCAAAAACCCCTTGCTTCTAGTTCTTCTAGAGGTACCGATCCTATGCAAAATAATCTTGTCCAAGATTATAAGTCATGTAACCCATGCTCCCAACCACACAACTAGAATATGTGCCCCAATGGAGTTCTTAGTCAAACAATCATGGTTCAAAGCATATCCGCACCCATGAAACAACAAGAAAAATATTTTCCATAGGAAGATGCAAGTCAAGCGTAGACACAAGGGGATTATACCTTGTTGAATTGGAAAGAAGAGGATTTTGTGGTTTTAATGTGGAATTTGCAACAATATTGACATCTAATACATGATCAAACAAAATGGAAATAGAAGGGGAACCACCCATATTTGATCAAACATCTAGTTCCCAACCTCGTTTGCAAGTAGAAATGAGCAAAAATGTTATGAGTAAACCAACAGGGGACCATGTTAGTTAATTTATGAAAAAATAAAATCAACTTAGCACCACAATGCCAAACTCCCAAATTCCAAAGGAGTTTGTAGCAACACTAAAAGATTCATCTAAGGTGGGGAGTATTCCTTTCAACATTGTTGAACAAATGAAAAATACAAACCTCAATGTCACTATGTGGGAGGCGCTTTCTATTCCTTCACAAATGAATCTACTGCAAGAAGCTTTGAGAATTTTTGGTTCACCGAGCAAAGAAATGAAGTGTGGACCATTTACTTCTAGCATTTTGTGCCAACCTAAAGGGAGAAATGTTAGTAATATAGAAATCCGTTACCTTAATACATCTCTCTAAGTATTGGTAAGCACATGGTGCACGATTGTATTATCAATTCTAGTGTTATTAGCTTCGTAATGCCTAAACAAATTTTTGATGTACTTGGTATTCAATATACACGACTAACTAGAAGAGTTGTTTAACTAGATGGAACTACTATTCAAACCATTGGGGTGATAAAATATTTGAATCTTACCATTCATGCATGCCCAAGTCTATCAATTACTCAAGACATATCTGTTATTGATCTTCCTCCCTTCTTCACCATATGCCTCTCTAGATATTTCATGGCCAAGATGGGTAGGTATCTATCTATTGATTGGTCACACATGCTCCTTAGAACTAGGTATGGAACTAAGATAACTATAGGATTTGAGCCAATATGTAAGAATCACATTGAGCCTTATACCCTTAGTGATATTAGCATGAATTGTACCTTACACGATCAAGAAGAAGACATTGTGGTGTATACACAAAATCATGCACTTGGGTATATTTCTATGTCCTAAACACATACTAGCATTCATATGATTCCTAAGAAAGAAAACTAGCAATTGACAACTGTCTTTGGTCTCTTTTCTGTGTTTCTTGTTTTTTATTTGATCTTATACACTCTACATCCCTGTTAGTATTTTACTTATTTATCTTTGATGTCTCCAGGACACTCGGTACCCACCCAAGAAAAGAACACCCAAACGCCCTGGACCATTCTTGTATTACTCACTCCTTTTGGGTCGCTTTTATCTTTTGGGCATACTTTTAACTTATGGCTCGGCCTTCCGTTGGAAATTATGAAAATCAAAGAAGGGAATCATATAAATACATAGTTATGTGTTCAAAGTAAAGGACCGATCTCTAAACATTATTACTATCACCTAATCTTTCTCTCAAAAGTAACCTAAAGAACCTTAAAACATCCATTTAGGGGGAAAAGGATTACATTTTACTACATACATTTCATAAGAAGGGGAATTTCATTCTATTTTATCCACACATGTTATACATTATTACATTATAGATGTAGCCTACTATCAAGTACAACTTACACTAGGGCATTCTAGGGCACAATCCTCACACACACTAATAAGAACTTGATCGTAAGTTCACTCTATCGGGTGACCATGGAGGTCGGATTCGACTCCCCATATTACATCTCTATTTTTTTGATTTAATGTGGTTTTGTGGGTTTTGTAGGTAAACTTCTATTTATCATGTTACATGTACCCTCATCGATCAAGGAGTGACATAGATGTGATCAATAGGGACTATCTATAATACTTGTGCATCATTGTAAAATTTAGGTTCTAACCATTTTCGTAGTCACAGGTGACCAAGAGTGATCTCGGCACCTAGGAGCCCCTTCGCTTGATCCAGTTCCCATGTTTGGCATCATTCTTGATCTCTAGAATTTATCCTTATCAATTACTACACTGTTCATCTCTTTTTAACAATTTTCCTAGTCTAGATCACTTCAAGATTAAGCATAAATCAAATAATTCATTTTTCCTATATCTCTTGCTTACTGTTTTCACTTTATATTATGTGTTGCTTGCGTTTGATTGTATTTAGTATTTATATATCATAGTTTACATTAAGTTACTTTACAATTAGGATTTTACAAAATTCTATTTTTTTAAATCATGATGATCATGAAGCCACCACTCGTATCAAAGAAATCTCATACATCTTCATTTGATGACTAGGAGGTGATATTTAATTGATCAAGATACCCAAGAATCAAAGCATACAGGATTGGGAATTTATTGGATCCACGAGGAAGGAACTACAATACCCAATCTTCTCAAATCCCAAGATGATTTTGAAGTACTGTGACAACATTTATTTGATGGATTGAGAAATAAAAATGGTTTTGATGTCAGTGTCATGTTGATTTCCCTGTAAGGTAAGAAATAATTCTCATCCTTTTGACTTTAGTTCAACTACACTAATACTGTAGCTAAATACAAAGCACTACTACATGGAATTCAACTGTCTTATAAGAGAGGAATCAAGGAATTGATTTTTTTAGGATAGTGAGCTTTTTGTACATTAGGTTAGAGCTCGAGTGTGATAAATAAATATTTATTGAGATCCTATAAGAATAGGGTATGGGACTTGATCGAAGACTTTGCAAAGCATTTGACATTCATGAGGTCCCTAAGAATAGTAACCAAGATACAAATAGGCTTGGAATAGTGGGATCTCAATATGATCTCCCTGTCAAAGTTATGAAGGAAGAAAGAGAGATCATCAAGTTGGTTGTATGACTAGCAGCATTCCAGATAATGCAAGTAATTAGAAATTTTTTGAGAACGAGAAACAAATCATCCTCTTCCTTTAGAAAGAAGCTAATTTTTCATCAAAAACCTATCTAAGTTGCAATAATACTATAACTATCAAGTCATCCAATTAAAATAAATATTTCTAAAGGGTTTGGTCACTCTAGCGTAGACACAAAATCATGCACATACTACTATTTTACTATGCCATCAAATATGTTGTTATATACATGAATCTTTAGTAAGAAAAGTATTCACTGGTGACACAATCCCTTGTCTATCTAATTAATTTGATTTATTTATATCGTGTTTATCTTTTTCATCTATCATTTCTACACCCAATTATATTCAGTCACAAGGATCGTTAGTAGTTTTTCTTTTCACATTAGTAATCAATTATCCTTAAATACTAGCATCCATTCGGACACTAGCGTAAAAGTGTTTGTGTTAATTCGGGAGCTCTTGTCCTATTTATTTCTTTTACTTATTTTGACATTTTTGGTCATCCTTCTTAATTTTCTTATCATAGTCAGCCTTTTTGTGTCACTAATGTCAAAATTCCAACAAGAGATCCATATATATACACAACATACATACTATTATATTGGATGGAAATTCTAAGGGGCAATCACATCTACATACTATCACTACCATCAAAGGGACTGCATTTTTGGGATACATACATTGCATAGGAAGGGGAAGTGTTGAATTCCATATCACACATTTGCATTTTATCTAGCTACAAGCTCATTATCTTAACATCATTGGCACGAGGGGAACCTAATGACATTATTTCACACATAAGCACAAATAACTACATGGATTTCGGGATCTGTAGTGTAGCACTCGGTCATAAGATCACTCTTTGAGTTGACCACCATGGTCACTCGACTTCACATATTACATTTTTCATTCGATTTGATGTGTTTTTGATCTTGTGCGGGTATCTAGGGTTTTGTTGTAGGTTACAGGTATCCTCAGCGATCAAATAGAAAATATCACATGACCGACACAAAATGGCAATGAAATCCTAGTGATACGAGAAGAAAGTAAAATTTGAGGTTCTATGTAGTAACCGATTGCCTAGGAACAATCACCAAGACTCATGTTCCCTTTTCGAGCATTAGGAACCCATGTTCGTCAACATTCGTAGGTTTTAGAATTTATAGGGATCATTTGTGATGATGTTATCATCCTATCCAACACTTTACACTATCCATATCATTTCCATATTGCGTAGGATTTAGCCAAGTTATTTTTTCTGTCTTATTAATTTATAGTTTTGTATTGCTTTAATGCTTAACATTTATATATTTATTGTATTATATCATATCAATTACTCTGTAAATAGATTTAATTAAGTTTTTATTGAATAATTTGGTGAAACCTCTCTTCTTTGAACTTTTTTCCCTAGGATCCCAAAAACCCTCATGGCTAGAAAGAGGTCCTCATCTCCCAAACATAATATGGTTGATACATGCCTGGAAACCTTTTTTTGAAAATACTTTTGCAGAATCTAAATTTTATGACCTCTATCACAATCCTCAATGTGATTCTTCCATTCTTCAAAAACTTCTTTCTTTCCAAGAAACTTTTCCTATGGGCCATGACACTCCTAACATTTACATAGTATCCCCTGATAAAATATTTGCTTCATGTTCTCCCTCATCTTCTATAGTCACCCATGTTGTTGCACCTTCTTCTCCTCCTCTTATAGCACATGATAATATTACTGTAGATTCTTTGCTTGATCATGTTCTTGTTTGTGATAATATGGATACCAATAATGCTACTTCTAATGTTGAAAATGTAAATGTGCATGATGTTGTTTCTCTTAGTAGTCAAGATGAATGTAAATTTATATTTCCCACTCTTCCTAATTCTAAAAGTGCTTCTATTGAATGTAATGATAAATCTAATATTAGTACTCATACCAGTTATTTTTATATTGATGATAGTTTTTGTTTGTGCTCAAATTAGTCTCACCCCATTTTTCATTAAAATCCCTCATTTTGCGACCTTTGTCACTTTTTTTGTCTCCCGTTTTTTTTTCTTAAAGGGTATGTCCTCCATTCGGTTGCCAAGATCAGTTGCTTCCTTGGCCTAGGATCACTTAAACACCCAAAATTTGTTTTTGTTCCTCCGAAAATATAAAAGTGTCTCATTACTTGGTCATAAAACTTGGGCTTTTCCTCTCCCCTGCGTTTTCCAAAGTCACATTTTTTTGTCCCTCTCTTTTTGTCTCGAAATACCCGAGAAAACGTGAGTGGATGTAGCTGGGGATCATGCTTGAACCTTGTAACATTTCCAAATTCTCTGTCCTTGAAAAAAATTCATCTCAGGGCTCAAATGGTGGTTTCCTTCCTTTTTATGGTTTGATAGGTTTGTTTTTCCCCATCAAATTTACATCTCGCATCGGTGGGAATGTGGATCTTTTTGGTTAGATGTGGCTCATGGGGCACTATAAAAAAAACTCTATGGCTTTCTTTAACCCAAAACTTGTCCACGTGGAGGAACGATGCTCATTTGAAAATTCACCTTTTGGTTTGGCCTGGAGTTGCGACGGGAGGACACGTGGAGGATTTTGCTTTTCCCGGACTTGGAAAAAAATTTCATGCATCCGGTACAGTTTTGGCAAGCCATGGACACGTGATGAACCCATGCATGTTCGGGGTCTCCGCTCTTGGTTACTATCTTGAAGTTGTGCCATGAGGACATGCAAAGATTTCACTGTGCCTTCCTTACTTAGAATTTTCAAACAACTTTCTAAAGGGACTGGAACACGTGGAGGGACCGTGCACATTTAGGGACCGACCCCGGGTTTTATTTTGAAGAAGTTCCAGGAGGACACTTGGAGGATTCCACTTACTCTGCAATCTTCTCATATTTTTCAATAGCCAAAGGAGACTTCCTGGGACCCTAGACACATGGCACCTTCCGTTGAACTTTCAAATTTTTAAAGACTCTACCAGATTGAGACATGTGTTGAGCCCGTGCTTGTTTGGGGTCTCTACTTTTAGGGACCATCTCAATATGTGCCATTGAGACACATGGCATTTTGAAAATTCAAAAGGAAGGGAGGCGGGCTTCTAAGGGAAATTTGAATTTTTTCCTTTTGTGAAGAAGGGGTTAATGTGTAAAAAGGAAGCGTAGTTCTACCTGGGATCCACATGGGACACGTGTCAAGACCATTTTTCAAGGCAGAGGGGAAGAGAAAATGAGAATTTTTTCATTTTTTCCCACAAGTTGTAAAAGGTAAAAAGGAACCACTGGCCCATTTTAACTTGCATCTCCCACGTGGACACCCAAATTCAAAAGGGAAATCGACGGCAACTATACATCCGTATTTGATTTTTTCACCTTTTTTCTCCAAAGCTCCTGGGGATGCGAATTTTTATGGTTTTTATCATTTCTTGATGTCTCCTACATGCCAATTGAAGAGGAGAATTAATTTTATATCTTGATTTCGTAAGAAGATCTGAAAATGTCTTTTACCATTAAGATGTGATTTGACTATCGGGTTCGATCTAATTTTATGATCTTTCCTTCCTTGGCACGTAAAAACTAGATTTGACATATTAGAGGAGGAAGTAGTGGGCACGTGAGATGAAGAGTGATTTACCAGATGAAAGAATTGAATGATGGAAATATTTGAAGAGATTTTCCCTCTGAGCGCCTGAATTTTTTTTTGCAAATTTGATTCGGGAATCACGATCAAAATCGCAACAAGCAATGGTGCTTTGAATGTTTTTCATTTTGGGGGGAAAAATCTGTTGTAGATTAAATGTTATAAATTACATGAACTTGTCAGGAAAATGGTCAGAGTGTTATAGGTTAGGAGTTATTTTCCTAAGAGAAAAGTTTGACAGAGCCCGTCTTTCTGAGAAACCATTTGAGAAACTTGTTTATTTCTTTTGTGTTAAATTTGATCATGTTAAGGTGGTTGCAAGTGTACAACCATTGACAAGCCCTGCGATTTTTTTAGAAGATTTCCCCTACTAATGAATTTAATCAAATTTGAGTTAATCTATGTTGATTTTGGGAAAAATTGTGTTTTCTTTATTTCTTAATGTATGTGAATAGTTTTTGTTTTTCCCATTGCAATCTCTCATTGAAATCTTTGTGAATCACACAAGATCTTATCCTTGTGATAATTTAGTGGCATTTGCAATTTCATTTATCGGAAGAGATTTATTTTGATAGTGAAATAAACATATTTAAAATCACTTTACTCCTAGCATGATGATAAGATTGTTTGTAAGCCTTTGAGGGTATCTTAGGCATGATAAAATAGTGTTCAATTATGTTTTTCAATTTGAGACTTCATTTTGGATTCAAAAAGTTTGTGTGAAAATGTGCTGATCTGGGCCTCCATTGAAGCACACCTTCTAAGTTAAAGAAGTATTTTAGATTTTATGAAGCATTCTATTGATTAAGCCTTCCATTTTTTGTAAAAATTCTCAAAGATCTGGTGAATCAAGTTCATTATGACTCACCTCCCACCAAAAATTCATTTAAAACAAATAAAACATCCAATCTTACCCATACTACCCCTATTTTCATGTGTGTGTACAAATGCATAACTTCTACTACCAACACATGCGAGAAGCAATCAGGTTTTCATTGTCTTTAGTGGCTTGAACCTTTCTTAGAAAATGTCTCCATTATCTAGGGTGGCAACTCATGAGAGTTAGGTTTTGTTGTATTGATCATATTTTCTTCAAGGTCTTCTTAATAACTCTACAAGGAAGGACATCTCCATATCCTCCACAAACAATAGTATACAAAGGGGTCCTCTCACCCTGGTTGAAAGGAACAACCATAAAGTAGTGAGGATAGATGGAATCCTCTTGAGGGTGCTATCCATTTCTCCACATCTGAGTGACAAAGAGCAATCTAAATTTCTTCCCGGCTACAAATGACACATAACATGATCTATGTTTCTCTAAGCTTCCTTTCAAATATGTGATGCTGCTCATCTTATGAGGAGAATAAATTTGGGTACCAAGATTTTTATGAAATACTTTCTTGTTAAAATATGACTAATAGTAATTTTGATTATGCTTCTGATCATGAACATGTTTTTGATGATGTTACTTCTCTTAAGACTATTGAATGTGAATTTACTACTCTTTCTTCTACTTCTAAAATTAATTCTCTTGATGATTGTACTCCTACCACTAGTACACCTCTCATTATATCTCATGAATCTACATCTAGCATTCCCATAAAGCCTCCATGTTCTTTTCCCCCTCTTCTATGTCCTTCTCCACCTTCCACATCCACTCCTTCTTACATTCCCATGATCACTCATAATAACATGGTCCAACTCTCAATATGTCTCTCACTTCACCAACCATTCCCTCATGCATGTTGTTTCCACTTCGCAATCTCAAGTTCATACACTTACACTCAAAATTAAATCTTATTATTCTTCCATTGAAAATATTTCTCTACATGGAAATTTCATTCCTAAAAATATTCACAATTCCGATTTCCCAAAGGAGTTCATCGTGCTTAACTTATCATGTTTCAATGGAACTATTAATCCTTATTTACATCTCAAGCTTCATTGTTCAGCCATGTCTACTTATTCTAATGATCACTTGTTACTCAAATCATTTCATCATAGCCTTGTTAATCATGCTCTCCAATGGTATACACATTTTCCTTATGGGTCCATTAGTAATTAGTATAATATGGAGGATGTTTTTATTAGAAAATTTATTTTCCCAAAAATGGTTCTAAAGTTACATATGAATATTTTCCTTCTTTGCATCAAGGAAAAAATGAACCCTTGTAGATTACATTTTACGCTTCAATTCTTGCATGCATAAATTATTATTTCAGCCCATTGATTTAGAAAAGAAATTTATCTTTTGTTATGGCTTAATTCCTACATTGAAGGAAAAATTATTATATGATACATGTGAATCTTTTACTCTCTTATGCTACAAAGTAATTGATTTAGAAAAATATTTAATTACTACACATATTATACCACCCCTTCTACTTCTTCTACTACTTCATCATCTACTACTTCTTCTTCTCTTCCATCTATTAAACTCCCTCCACGGTACCCATCTCCTCCTCTATATATAAGTGCCTTACTTCCCCTCCACCACATCAACATTCACTTAACTCTTCTTCATCTCCCACTCATGAAACATTCATAATTCTCACGTCCACATGATGTTATGTGAGATTTACTTGATAAACAAGCCATTTGTTTACCTTATACTCAACAATAATATAAGTCTTTGGATGAATTTCAACCCTCTCTTGTGTTCATTATTTTATTTTGATCTCCCATTACAATCTTTGTTATTTGTGTAGGGTTATTTTATTACATGTTTAATGGTTAGTGGATTCTGATAAGCGGATTGATATGTGGTGTATTTTCATCCTCCTGAATCTAATTATGGTTTCCATCTCCATGTAAAGAAGTTTTTCAACATTCCTTTTGGTGCATCACCTCTATTAGTTTAGGTTTGATTTCTTGTAATCTTATTAACCCTATCTCCTTGGAATATTAGAGTAGATCCTCTACTATTAGATATGTGCATCAAAATAGAGGAATATGAACCATCCTTCATCCGTAGGGTTATCCCAATTGCAAAGTCCCACACTTTGGGATAACTCCATGTTTGATTAATCAAACTAACTACCTCAACAATTCACTTGCAAGCAATTAGGGGCGATATGGATTTTCCATAATAGTTTTGTCATGCTCGTGGGACAAAGAAGTCATCCCATCAGCTTTGAAGGCATTTTCATCAATTTTTAGATTTAGAAATTGTAAGTTTTCTTATTTTAGACTTTTCCTCTCTTAGAATGAACTCCAAAATCAATTTTTAAGGGCTTAACTTGCTCTAAACAAGTCAAAATTTAACCAGTTGATAGATCGGGGGCGAATCTTCAAAAGAATATTTTTAGTGTTTTGAAATTTTGATTTTAAAAATTTTGGAGTTTTCTGAATTTTAGGGTTTAGGATTTTGGGATTTCAGACATCTCAAGATTTCAGAATTTTGAGTTTCAGGATTTTGTGTTTCTCCAAACTCCTGATTTTGTGGTTTTGGACATTCGAGAGGTCTTGTATTTTCTAGTTTTCGGGACTTTCATTTCAAGATAATTTTCAATCTCTAGAATATCAAATATATAGGTCCTTCAAAGTTTCATTTAATTTTTTCAAATTTAGTGTGTGACTTGGAAAAACCTTGCCCTTTTGAGGCTAATTTCCCAACACATCTGGTGACTCTTAAGGGAAATAATTCCATGGTGTAGTAAGATAGATTTCCCAAGTACATGAGAAGAGATCGAAGTAGGTCGATACTAGAGAAGAGGGGCTATTTTTCTACTTGCAATTATCACCATGTAGGCGAAGAAGATGAAGAAGACCATAAATATTATAATCTCCACCTAATGGGACTTTGTCTACACCTTCACTTTGTAGACCTTTTCTCCAATCAACCAAGGTTCTTACGCCAATCATAATGGCACATCTACATAAAAATAAAAATCCCTATTTCATAGGAGAAAACCATATAACTCCTATTGACCACATTCAGGACATCACCAATGTCTATGCGATTCACGAAATTAATGAAATGGATGTTGCGGTAAAATTATTGGCTTCATATTTCAAAGGTAAGGCCTTACAATGGTTTAGGAGCCTAACAATAGGGTCTATTTAGAATTGGAATCAGTTGTGTTCAACTCTTTGCAACTAGTTTGGAGAGAGGGAAGATAATTTGTCTTTATTGGAACAATTGACAACAATCAAAAGGGATCCTAATGAGCAAATGGTAGATTTTAATTTCCATTTCCAACGGACATGGGATAGGATTCTGATAGTTGTCAATCCAATAATAGAGGGAACATTCCTTTACTTCTTAAAGGCTATGAATTTAGACATAGCCATGATGATCCAATCAATGGGAGGAACAACACTTCTAGGGGCCTATGACATAGCAATCAAAGTGGAAAACTATTTGATTCAAGATGGTATGCTAGCACCAAGGCTACCAATGCCTCTCTATCTAGATATGGGAACTCCTACAATGAGTCAAACACCCGAGAGGAATCTCATACCAGCTCCTAGGAATAAAAGCAACGGAGGCGTCAAATTCTTTAAGAACTTATAAAGAACTACAAGAGGTTATGAAACAACTATAAAACTTAAGAAATGAGCTAGTGACTATCAAGAGATAGCAAGCCTAGAGTTCAAGACCGTATCAAACTCCAACTCAAGTATCAAGCTAGCCCCCATATCAAAAAAATAGACCACCAACTCATACCGCCAATCAAAATAAGAACCAAGGACAACCTCAAGATGTTATGCCATTCCAACCATATGATCCAAATATAAATTCAACATCAAGACCCTTGAATTTGACTCAAAACAACATGGCACAAGAGTACAGGTGGTGTTACCCCTTCAATCTACCTTAAAATCAATAAAAATGTTTCAATGGTGAACCGAATCAGGATCTAATGGTGTAGACCATCAGTGTGTCCCAAGAACCAAGTGAGGAGGGAATTCAGCAGCAAGGAACCCATCAAGAGGCACCTCCATGGAAACCACTTTGGTTAATTAGCAAAAAAATACTTATGTGGAGTTAATCAACCTCCTTTCTATGGTGTGGCATCCAATACACAATCAAAGAAGAGGAACATTAAGGAAGGGCAGTCATCTAACCTTGTAGTTTCTCAAACCAATCTCACACCACAAGGTGCTAGTAAGACAAGTGCAACTCCAAATGTATCAAATCGACCTAAGGCACCCATTGCACCAACACATGTTCCTAGTAAAGATTTAGAAAAGGTTATGCCCACTAAAGGACAACAAAAGGATAATCCATCCCCTTTCAACATCATAGATCAAATGAGGAAAACACATGTGAACATTTCCATGTGGGAATTACTTACAATCCTCGGACAACAGGATTCGTTGCAAGTTGTAATGGCCAATAGGTTTGTCGTAAATGGATCAAACCAAAGACATGAGAAAGTTCTCACTACTGTAGTGCAACACGATGGGGCTCAACCAAGAAAGAATTTTAAGTCTCCACTATTCTATGTATCATTAATTGTCAAAACCACATGGTACACAATTACATGATCTATTGGGGAAAGTATCTCAAAGTCTTTGCTTTGAAACAAATAGTAGATCAATTGGGTCTAAAGTATGAGCCAATGCTAAGAGGAGTTGTGCAATTATATAGGAAAGAAGTTGGGAAAGTTGGGGTGATCAAAGGGTTAAGCCTAACACTGCATGCATGTCCCAATGTCACCTTCTGTAAGATGTTTCCATAATTGACTCACCACCACTCTTTGTGTTGTGTTTGTCAAGAGACTTCACATAAAAAATTGGTGGATATCTATCAGTAGATTGGTCATACATGCTTTTCAGGATGAGATATGGAGCTAAGTCCACAATTAGGTCATAACCAATTGCCAATTTTCACATTGAACCTTAAGTGCCAAGCCCAATCAACATAAATTTCTCTTCCTTTGATAAGGAAGAGGGTTCAAATGATTTAGAAATGGGTATGGAGGTTAATGGTGTTCCAGATTTGACTATAGATGAATGCAAAAACAAGAGAGATGTTTTTGATCCTTATAAGGAAATATAAGAATCATAATTGGGTGTATATTGTGTACACGAAGAAAATTCACCCATTCCTAATATCACTAAGCTAGAAAATAAGGATGACAACGAAGTGTGGCGTTTTTTTTTATGGCTCAAGAAGAAAACAAGGTGCTAGAGGGGGTGAAATTTTGGTTTTATCATAGAACATCAAGTATTTTTCAACTTTTCGTTTACAATTTTCCTCTTCAAACAACACAACTAAATATGAGGCTTTGATTCATGGAATTCATTTGGCCAGTAAAAAGGGCATAAAGAACTTATAGGTTTTAGGGGATAATAAGCTAATTTTCAATCAATTCAAGGGACAACATGTTGTAAAGAATTCCCTATTTAGGAGCCACAAAATAGGGTATGGGACCTCATTGACAAATTTGAATTAGTCAACATTGAGTCCATACCGGGAAGAAGAATGAAGCTCCATATAGGCTTGCATCATTTGGAACAACTTTTGATGTGGTCTACAGTATCAAAAGAGACAAAACACAACCACATATCCATGTTATTATAGGGAAAATAGTTCCACATAACAAAAAAAGTAGGCAGGTGTTTGAGAATGATCAACCGATTGTCAATTTATTGCAAGAAGAGGTTGAATTCTCAACTATGAAAAAGGATAAATTAGAGCAGCGGTGATGGGGATCAAGTAGTGCAACTATGAACAAAAAATCTTCCCAAAGGCTTGCTTATGTTGGAGTCCATCTTTAACCCAAATGATAAATTTCATAAGGAGAAAGCCAACATATAGGTCGAGGGAGAGGATTCATAACCGATTTCAGTTGGAAAAGGTTAAGCACTCCAAAACGGAAAAGTGGCCACCGAGTAGGAAAAATCAAATTTCATACATCCTTGCCAAGATTTTCTAGATGTCTTCACTTGGATCTATAAACATTTGAAAGGTTTTAATCCTAAGTTGGCACAAGATACAATTGAACTGGATCTAGATGCTAATCCTATCAGGAAAAATAAAAGACCAGTCAACCCACACATTGAGCCTCTTATGAAGAAAGAGCTAAACAAGATGATAGAGGCAAGTATTATATTTCCAATTAAGCACTCTAGTTGGATTGCAAACTTGGTGCCAGTAAGGGAGAAGAATAGAGAAACTAGGTTGTGCATGGACTTTCGAGAACAAAATAGGTTATCTCTCAAATACCACTACCCACTTCCTTCAATGGAGCCAATATTAAAAGTGGTTAACTACTTGGAAAGGTTTTCCCTCATGGATGGCTACTCGGGGTATAGTCGGATAAGAGTGAAGGAATATGATCAGTTCAAAAAATATTTCACCACCAAGTGGGGGACCTATTCCTACGAGGAAGATGCCATTTGGAAAATAAAATGCTGGAACAACTTTCCAAAGGGAAATAGATATGGCATTCAAGGGTTGATCAACAAAATAGTCCTAGTGTATCTTAATGATATCTTCGTGTTCTCCAAAAACAAAATAGATCACCTATTTCATTTGAGACATCTCTTTTAGAGATGTAGGAGGTTTGGGGTATCATTGAATCCTAAAAAATGTGTATTCTGGATCACAAAGGAAAGCTCCTAGGCCATATTGTGTCAAAGGAAGGATTGAAAATTGATCCTGAAAGATTTGAAGCAATTCAAGCATTTTCATTTCTAATTCATAAGAAGGATCAATTTTTTCTATAGGATTGTACCAAATTTTTCCGATGTTGTGAAAAAATAATGAAAATGTTGAAGAAGATCATAGCATTTAAGTGGAGAGTTAAAGGAAAAGTAAGTTTTAAGGCTATCAAAGAGGCTATTTATCAAGCCCCAATTCTCATTAATCCAAACTTCTCCAAAGACTTCATGCTCTACGACTTTGGTGGTGTTGACACAATTTCCACATTTTTAGTACAACAAAAGAAAGAGGGATTTAAATAGCTAGTTATCTTCTTCTGTGAAGGTTTGGAGGAATATGAAACTAGGTACTATTTCATTGGAAAACATGTTCTTGGAGTAATAAGGAGTTTAAAGAAGTTCAAGCACCTAGTTTCAAACAATATAATTCAGTTGTTGGTCTCTCATGCAGGAGTCAAGGACTTCCTTCTAAAAAAATATTTGAAAGAGAAACACACAGGATGGATCATTCGTGTCATGAAATATGACATTGAAATCAATGTCACCAAACTAGTCCATGGAAAATATTTGTGCGAATAACTAGCCTTGAGTCAACAAAGTTGAAATACGTGATGAAAAATAAATTGTCTTAGTATTACGGGATGGTCAAGAACAAGTAAATGATAATGTTCCCACTCCCTTTGGATTCAAAATATGAAACATTTCCTACAAATAGGCCTATGCTCTCTAGAAATGAACAAATAAAAAGGAAATACTTCAGATTTCAAGACATTACATATGTACTTGTAATGGCATCTTGGTCAAGAAGGACATCGGTGGAGTTATATTGAGGTGCATTGGAACAGGTCAAATTGAGAAGGTGTTCTAGGAGTTTCATGATGGAGAGAGTGGAGGAAATTTTACCCAATGGGTAAAACTCTCAATATAATGAAGGCGGGATATTATTGGCTCATGGTGTTCAATAATTGCTATACTTCAATAAAAAAATGTAAAAATGTATGTTCTTCATAGGAAGGAAACATTAATAGTATTTTCATTGCGTCGATTTAATTTAATCAACCCTTCATACGGTGGGGATTGGACTTCATCGGAGTCATTAACTTAATCAAAAGGACATTTTACAAAAAGGTGAAGGTAAAAACCTTTCAAAAAGGGGACATAGTTCTAAAGTGGGATGTGTATCGGGAAAAAATGGGAAGTCATTCCAAGTTTGATGCCAATTGGAGTGGTCCCTACATGGTCAAAGGATGCAAAAATAGCAATTCCTTCTAGTTATCTACTTTGGATAGAGAAGAAATTTTGATTCGTGAATGGGATCTATCTCAAACATTACTACAAAAAGAAAAGGTTTCACTCTTGTAAATATTAGCATATGATTTTAAATCCTCTAAGTGCATATACACATTGTATCGTTGTAGTTTTTGTTTCAATTTCCCTAACTACTTTGGCACACATTTTATCACTCCCAAATTGTATCATTGTGCAATTCAGTGTGCCTCCCGATGGATGTTGTAATAAGGAAGAATTTCATACTTGTAGGAATAGTTGTTGATTTCAAAAGAAAACAAATAAAAGCAACTAAAATCATGTTTCAGGATAGTTCATTTCAGGAACAGGTGAAAGTCCAAGGTCAACACAATTTTCTACCCTCACAAACCTCATCTTCAACGTTTTCTTATAAGAATTGAGAGTGCACGTGGAGCAGGTTCAAGATCAGTAGTTTGTAAGTAGTCAGGAGAAGATTCAAGTACAAGATTAGTATCAGGCTACCATTTATGACTCTATGTCCAATGGATACTTCAAGGAAAATGATCTTTCACCTAGTAGGTGGGTGATCCCATGAGTCAAAAATTTTCCATCCAATTTTTCCCCATAGGAAAAATTAAGCAAACATTAACATGAGCATTGAAATGGCGTTTATTTAGTAAAGGAGCTTGCATTTCAAGATTGGCTAACTAGGTTATAGATGGGCTCGATAATGGTGATGATTTTGGAGGCAATAAAATGAAGGAAGCTCAGAGTTAAGATGAGAAAAAATGGGGGCTCTAACTTTCAATTTTTTCAGACATTGGAGGTTTTACTAAAGATGGAGTTTCGGCAGCCTAATAGGTTAAAAAGAAATAAAGGCCCAAAACCCCGAAACCCATACCTCTCTTACTCTTCTACCAACCATACTTATGAAGTGTGGATCTTATTTTGACCATTTTAATGCATTTTTGAGTGTAAAAGAGAAAATAAGGTCACTTTTCTACTTACCCCAATTAATTTGTCCTTAAAAGCTATAGAGATTATGTTGGAGTGTAATGTGTGCATGTCATAAGCCTTACATGTTCATTTAATTGCATTGGGTTTGGGGTGTTTCTTTGTGAGTTAGAATGGAGGGATACTAAAGTGGCACTCTACATGGAGACACCTCATCATCATCACCTCCATTTTCTATTTATTGAATGAATTTGAAGGATTTTTGGTTACTTGTCTTATTTTCTTCTCTTGCACTTTTGAAATTTGGTCTTGAGTTGCATGCTTGGAGCCTTTTAGAGTTGCATTTTGGATTGTGCTTGGTTTGAAGGTGTTGAAAGATTTTTGGAGTGAATATTTTTGGAATCTTAATGGAGAGGTAGGATCTCCACTTTTTTTATTTCTTTATTTATGTATATAGATGTGAAAATTGTGTTTGTATGAGTATTTGCATGAGTGTTGTGAATGTGATATATTGGGGTTGGGTAGCTTTCCTTAAGAAGGGTGTGGGAGATGGAAGTATGAAACCATTAGGGAGGGAAAATGGAGTTATGAGGCATGCATTTTTAGGGAGTGTGATTAGGAGTTCCACCTATGGGGAGTGAAAAGGAAAACATGGACATATTTTTGCATATTTGAAAGGGGAGAGGTAAAGAGGTATTTTGAATGTTTTTATTGTGCACATGGATGCTTTTAGATGGATCTCCTACTTCACTTGGGAGGAAAAAGGAAGTGGTTCCCATATTCCTTTCTCCTTTCGGCTTGTTTTCAAGACGGTCTATTGCTGGAAGGTTTGTAAATCTTTCTTTGTGTGTTTATTTCAATGTGTTTTATATTGTGGAATGCATGTTTTGTGGAAGACATTTTGTGAAAGTTGTCAAATTTGCATTAAAATCCCCATTTTTATTTGGTTGGGGCTCAAGGGCCAAGAAGGAGGATGGATTCTCCTCTTATTGGATTATAGGTTAGGCGGAGAGCGTTGCCTATTCCCCTTTCTTTGTATTGTGATTCAAAATTTGAAGAGGTGAAGGAGTGTAAGTTGAAGCTATGAAGTTGGGATGTGATTTGAAATGAAAACTTGCCTATTTGAACCTTTGAAAGAATATCTATGTTGTAAATTTGACCCCATTGTTCCCACTTAGTGTGGAAGGTTGTAAATCTTGTATTTCAAAAATAGCCTTATAAATTTAATTTATGAAATTGTAATGTTATAGTGGGAAGGTGAAAACTTTAGTTGTATACTTTTCTTGAAAGGAAACTCTGTAATTTTTGGATAATATTCAAAGTGGTGAAATGTATTGTTGGGACAAAAAGATGTTGTTGTAGAGAAAGTGTTTCTAAGTTCTTGTTGTATTGTTGGCAAGCTTAAAATTAAAAAAAGAGCTTTATTTAAGTGTGTTTTATCTTGATTTTTATCCAAGTTGTATATGTGAGAAGAAAGGAAATTATAGTTGATGTTATACTTAAATTTTACATTCTTTTGCAAAGGAAAAATGTTAAAAAATTAGTGTTTAAATCAAATAAGTATTTGCTTTCGTTTGATTGCTTTGGGTTAAATAAAAGGTCATTAGATCTTGTTTGTGTAGGTGGTATTTTCTTCACTTTGTAGTGTTATTCCACCTCACCGGTTGAGTCATATCACTTAGGTGGACATGGATCTAGGTGTCATCTTAGTTATGATAGATTCCCTTACGAATTCTCGCATATGTGTAAGTGTGTCATAGGAGTTACATTCCCATTTGGGAAAGTAACTCCTCTTCTCCATTATGGAGAAATATCGTCCTACATGGTAGTTACACATTCACTCCCCTATTTGTACTCACCTCCTTTGATCTATGACAAGCCTAAGCCAAGCCAAGAAATTCCATTCAACTCCATTTTTTAATCTTGAGCTCTCATATGCATGCACATTGCTTTACAAATCCTGCTTTATTTAATCTCGCAACTCCTACACTTTGGTGAAGTGCAACTATTCGATGCACTTGAATTACTTCTAGGTCTTCATCCTTCACTCCTTCATGGTATCAGAACTCGGGGAATGGAATCACGCTACTTTCCATCATTGCTCCACTATGTAGTTTCCAGCAAGGTCTCACTTTGCATGTGCTCTACTTGCATATTTCAAGATTCTAGTGGTTTCTTGTGGTTTTTTAGTGTGCTCCTTGCTGGTTTTTTTGTGTGTTCAGAATAGGGAAAACTTGTAGGTTTGAAGGTGTAGAGGTTATGGTGATTGAAAGGTTTGAGGGTTGTTTTTCAAAGGACCAAGTTGTCCCATACCTCGCCACACACTGCCTTGGTTGAGAACTCACTAACATAGTCATTCATTGTATTGGACAACTTGCCACTTGCTTATTTGATGGGCTCATGCCTCATCATGACTCAGATTTCTTAACTCGGGTTTTAGCATTGGCTTGCTTGCAGTTGTTGTTGACTTGCAACTTTCATTATGACTTGATCTACATCTCCCACATTTCTCTTTGCATTCACGACCTACACCAGTTTAGGCTCATCTACACCTTATTGATAGCTCAACCTTCCTCATCGTGCACTTGGGCTCATGGGCACATTGACTCATTTTTGGTTCATCATCTTGGTTATCGGCTTTGTGGGCTCGTGCATTACTTGACAACTCATTTTTTGCAACTCAGCACCCAACACCAATTATATGTAGCACCAGCTCACTCAAGGTATTTCGATCCTAAACTCAAAGCTTACTCCTCATGCTTTGGTGAAATGAGCATTTGTGATCTGTGTGCATCAAATACTACCAGTGTAACAATCAACTTGGGTCTATGCACTCTACCTTGTTATCTCACCACTTGCATTGCTTTTGGGCTTGAGATTGCATGCTCTGCTCTCACCGTTGGTTGTGTTCTTCACTGGAAAAGCTCGGCTCTACAACTATGCATGATCCATGGTTGTTATTTGTGTTAGGATAAATTTTATTATCCTAATATTTAATTATGCATAGTTTAATTATTTAATTAATTTTATTAATTAAATAATAAATTGTTATTTTGTTATATGGTTAATCAACCATATTTGTCTTTATACATACTGTTATATTGTTTTCAACAATATATTTGTTTTTATGTAATTGTTGCTTCCTGGATGTTATTGGAAGCTTGTTTATTCTGGCACTTGGTTGCACCTGTGCAACTTATTCTCCTGATGTATTTGGCTGTGCAATATCTATAAATATTGTAGCCTATTCACCGTAATTTTTAGTTGATTGATATTAATAAAATTACACAAGCTTCATTCCCTCTTCTCAATCTACATTTGGTACCGTGAGCAAGAATCGCCTGTGAAGGTGTGGAAGAGAGAGCAATAGAGAGAGAGGAGATTAGAGACGTGTTTGCAGCATTTGAGAGCCGATGCAGCCTCGTGTAAACTCCTGCCCCATCCCCGCCTCCCCACATCCTCCTGTTCCTTCCAGGTGCTTGGAAGGCAAATTTGTTTTGCACCTTTGGTGCACTCAAAGACCAGAAAATTTGCTACAGTATTGGAAATAATACTAAATTTCTTTTTCCAATAAGGGTTTTGTCTTTCTTGTATTTGGGAAGTCGCTTTGCTTGTTTTGGAGGTCTCAGTGTGTATATGCACCTACAGTGAACAAACAAGCAAAAACAAAAGTGAATCAAGCCGCCTACATGAAGGAGAAAACAAGCTGAGCAAAGAATAATAAAAAAAAAGGAGGCGCCCACGCTGGACATGCACACCCAACACTGGAAGAAGAGTAATAAGAGCCTTCTCCACTGTCCATGCGGCTCGGTCCTCCTAAGCTCGCACAAAGAAAAGAAAAACACCTTTTTTGAGCAAAAACGACCTCATTTGGTCAGCGGCCTATCCTAAGCCTGCACAAAGGAGAAAAAACATGTTTTTTTTAGCAAATGCGCCCATATCCACTCCATGCGCGACCTGCACAAGACATTTGGAAAAAACAGTGATCAAGAATCAAAGAAAAGAAGGAAAAAAACGTGGCCAAGGGAAAAAATGCGGCCAAGGAAGGAAGAACAGTGGCAAAACACAAAAATGCGGCTGTCACATAAGCAAATCGCCGTGGAAAGCTAGAAAACGCGGCCTGAGCAAGGAAAAGTGGCTGGAAAAGAAGGAGGCGGCTTCACAAAAGCAAACAATAACAAATAACAAGCTCCAGATCCGGATTTGGAGCAAAGGAACCCTAAAAAACGCCTCTTCACCAGCATGCGCCACGTGGAACCTCTACAAGTCATCCATTTTCCAAGAGGTAAGTCAATTTACTTGTCAATAAATACAAATTCCTTCCTTTCATAGCCCAAGCGCCCTAAGTGGGCAAGTTGGTTAGTGCATGTGCCTTGGGAGTGAGAGGTTTGGGGTCAAATCCCACCAAAAACACTCAAAAACTCACCTTTTGCATCTGGCGGAATTTTTGGCGGAACTACTAAATTTAGCAGACTTTTTTGAATTTAGTTACAACTAACTAAATTTAGCGGAGAAATCCCTAATTTAGGTAAAAAAATTTCTCCCATCCTGGTCTGCTTTTTTCATTCCGACATTTTTTGAAAAGGAGACCCATCTAAAAATTGCATTTTCAGCTATTTTTTTGCAATTTTTAGCATTTTGGGTCGTATTGGGCTCGGGGAGGCCACCAGACCCCGAAATGAAATTTTTTGCACCTGTCATTCAAATTGTACATTTTTGAATATAAATTGTATATGCCGCATATTGTACTAATTTGCAAAGTTGTCATAGTCAATGTAAAATTTTAAATCGCCGTAAACCGGCGTAATTGTAATAAAAATAGTAAAATTGGTTCTCAGAACACTCACGAGATCCTAGATCTCATTCGCAGCGTTCGGTATATACAGTGCCTCTGGGAAGTGCTTACGGGTAAAGCCGTCGCGACTACTACTGCACTTAACACCTAATATAGCTGCAACAACGTCGTCTGGGCATTGTCCCTATAAATCGACGAGGAGTAATAAGGTCACAAAGGCACACACTATGAACCATCATCCATCCATCTGTGAATGATTGCAAGACATAAATCCGGACTGAGAAATTATCCGAGTATATAAAGTTACGCACGCGTATGAGGATATTTCTTTGATCCGGTGTCAATAATCGCATAGACCCCATCAATACTGTCTTGGTACCATGTATTGAATTCTTTCACGTATGTTAACGCCTCTTTCACATACCGCCGGGTATATAGAAAGGGCGAGCTTCTTCCACGTACCGATGGGTATATCGGAAGGGCGCGTATATAGAAAGGTTTGGTATATCGGACTGACGATATATAGATTGGGAGACCTAATACCTGGAGTGATAAGAGCCAAACCCTGTCAGTGATCTCTGCAAAATGGGCACCAATGCCCCTAAATTTTTTCTTCCGGATTCACAATTGCTCAGAGGAAGCAACTATGCTGCTTGGAAGACAAAAATCAAGACACAACTTGAGTTTGAAGAAATCTAGCCTGTTGTGACTGGTACTCTAACCAGATCACCAACTGATGCAACACAACAACGACAATTTGATAGAGCAGATCAGAAAGAAAAACTCATCATCTTGTTTGGAGTATCCGACGATGTGCAAGCCCACATTCGAGATGCCACATCAGCAAAAGAAGCTTGGGATAAGCTGAGCACAATATATGAGGCCAAGAACAAGAATGTCATACTCAATTTGCAGAGTCAGTTACATACATTGAAATTCAAGCAGAATGAGAAAATTGAAGCCTTCCTAAGAAGAGTTGCAGAGTTGAGGGCTTCACTTCTAGCCCTAGGAGAAGAGGTCAAAGATGAATCTCTCGTTCCCATTGTTCTGAGAGCTCTCCCTTCTTCTTACCGCATTTTTGTCACAACTCTAAACTTGTCAGATACAACAATTAGTTTTGACAAGCTAGTAAACCTACTGCAACAAGAGGAAGCAATGCACAACAAGGATGATGAAGAGGAGCAGGCACTGTCTTCACATCAAAAATGGAAAGGAAAAGGTAAAGGAAAACCTAAATCCTATCAGAAGTCCCCACATCAGAATCAGTATCATGGGGACAATCAACAGAAGAAGTGATGTCCAATCTGCAAAAGAGGACATGACTTGCAAGAATGTTGGTTTAACACTTATAAGAAAGGTTCATCAAGCAATTCTAGACCACAACAACAACAATCTTACAAGGGACATTCAAACAACTATCACGGGTAGAAAAAGGGGAACTGGAAAAGAAGACCCCACCAGCAAGGTAATATTGTTGAACAACAAGAACAGTCAGAAAATGAAGACTTCTTGTTCACTGCTCGATCAAGTGAACCATCCACGTCATCTAGTGACGTCTGGTATGTTGATTTGGGAGCCACTCGACACATGACCGGCCACAAAGACTGGTTTATTTCAATGAGGGACACGCCATCGAAAAATCATGTTTCATTGGGAGATGATTCTTCATATACAGTTCAGGGGATTGGAAACATTTCTCTACCCCTTGGTTCACGCAAATGCAAACTATCAGATGTTCTATATGTCCCTGGGTTGACAAAGAATCTTCTTTTGGTCAGTCAACTCCTAGATCACAACCTGAAAATTGACTTTGATAGTCAATCCGGCAAGAAAATGTGTTTGATTCGAGATAAATCCAGAGGCTCGAAAATAATTGCAAAAGCCTCAAATGTGGGACGAATGTTTCAACTTGATTTCATTCACAAAAATGATCAAGCACTTATGGCTAAAAACTCCACCTCAGCCCAGTTGTGGCATCGGAGATTTGGTCATGTAAGTTTCAAATATCTCGAAACACTTCGCCGGTGTAATATGGTACATGGGCTACCATCTCTTCAGAAGGATACAGACAAGTGTCCTCACTGCTTAGCAGGAAAACAACACAGAGTTTCATTCCAAAAGAGTACTTTTTGAGCTCATGGTAAACTTGACCTGGTTCATACCGATCTTTGCGGTCCGATGCAGCCAAGTCATTCAAGGTTCCAGTACTTCATGCTCTGTGTTGACGACTATTCATGGAAAATGTGGATTTTTTGTCTTCGCAAGAAAAGTGAAGCCTTTGAAACATTTAAAAAGTTCAAAGTGGCAGTTGAGAAAGAAACTGGTCGTCACATCAGAACTCTCCACTCAGATCGAGGGGGGGAATTCACCAGTGATGAGTTCAGAGACTATCTACAAACTCACGGGATTCGTCGACAAATGCCTCCTCCACACACACCGCAGCAAAATGGTGTTGTTGAGAGAATAAATCTTACTATCATGGAAATGGTGCGATGCATGATTGATGATTCCGAACTTGCAAAGACATTTTTGGCAGAAGCAGCAAAAACAACAGTGTATTTGTTAAACAGAGCGCCACAACTGCTCTTGATGGAATTACACCACAAGAAGCATGGTCAAAAAGGAAACCATCCATTTCACACCTCAGAGTATTCGGGTGCAAAGCTAGCATGCACATACCCAAACAAACGGAAAGAAATTAGATATGAAGTCACAAAATCTCATCTTCATTGGATACAGTGAAGAGACTCTTGGGTACAGACTGATGGATCCTAAGACCAGAAAAGTCTACACAAGCAGAGATGTTGAATTTTTTGAGAAGAAGGAAGCAGAGACTCCTCCTCCGGACTCGCAAGATGTAGATTTTTCACCTACTATAAAAATTGAAGATAATGTTCCCTCAGAAGATGAAAGTGATGATGGGGATGATGGTGTTGATCAGATAGAACCACAACCCATGGGAACAGTCAACATATGCCTAAATGGTGTACAAGTACATTACGAGATGCAAGATTGGATGCTCCACCGGATACATCCACCCCTGGACCATGGACTCGCAGTAAAGCAAGAGAAGAAGTTAACTTTTCCTTGATGAGTAGAGTTATTGAATTAGACGAGCCCTCTACAGTCCAAGAAGCCCTACAGTCAAAAGCTTGGAAAGATGCCATGGATTCTGAATATCAATCAGTGATGAAGAATAACACTTGGCAGCTTGTTGATCTTCCACCAGGGAAGAAACCCATTGGATGCAGATGGATATTCAAAACTAAGTACAAAGCAGATGGGACAGTGGACAAGTGCAAAGCAAGACTTGTAGCAAAGGGGTACGCACAAAAAGAAGGCATTGACTATGAGGAGACATTTGCTCCCACAGCTAAGATCAAAATGATCAGGATGATCTTTGCTCTAGCTGCTCAGTTTGGATGGAAAGTTCACCAAATGGACGTAAAAAGTGCCTTCCTGAATGGAGATTTGCAAGAAGAAGTCTACATGACTCAACCTGAGGGATATGTTGTACCTGGTCAAGAAGAAAAGGTATGCAGACTCAGGAAATCTCTGTATGGCCTCAAACAGGCACCCTGGGCATGGTACATCAAGATTGATGAGCATCTCGTATAACATGGATTCGTCATAAATCCATACGATCCCAATATCTACCTCAAAAAGAAAGGGGGGGAGATGGTGATTGTTGTAGTTTATGTCGATGATCTAGTCATCACTGGCAGTTCAGTGAAGATGATTGATGAAACAAAGAAAGATCTTAAGCGATCATTCGACATGACAGATCTCGGGCTTATGCACTATTGTCTTGGACTGGAAGTATGGCAGAAAGAGAATCATATCTTTGTTTCTCAAATGAAATATACCAAGACAACGCTCAAGAAGTTTAGGATGATGGATTGCACACCAATTGCTACACCTATGGAGAACAAATTATAGTTATCTTGTTCAGATCCATCTCCTGAGGTAAGTGCCACTCTCTATCGGCAATTGATCGGGTCTCATTTACTTGACCTACACTAGACCAGATATCAGCTTTGTAGTGAGCTATCTATCCAGGTTCATGTAGGAACCCAAAGTTTGTCATTGGAAAGCAGCAAAGCGCATTTTGAGATATCTCAAAGGATCAGTGGATCTTGGTCTAGAATACAAGAAGAATGAAAACTTCTTCTTGACTGGATATTCGGATTCAGATCATGCAGGTAACATTGATGATAGAAAATCCACTTCTGGATTTGTATTCTTTATGGGATCTGGACCAATATCATGGGGAAGTAAGAAACAACACTTTGTTTCTCGCTCTTCCACAGAAGCCGAGTATCGTTCTACAGGAGAAGCTGTCTGTGAAGCGATTTGGCTACGTCGCATACTGGAAGGACTTGGAATACCACAGGACAAACCGACCACCATGTATGTTGACAATGAAGGTGTTCTCAAACTTGTTCGCAATCCAGTTTTTCATGAGAGAACAAAGCACATTGAAGTTCAGGTTCATTTCATACGTGAACATGTGTTGAAGCACAACATCCAGCTTCAATTTTGTCCAACAGCTGAACAACGAGCAGATATTTTCACAAAGTCACTTGCACGTGACAAGTTCGAGTTGTTCAGAGCATTTCTCTCCTCATCTCTTCAGACAATGCACAATTAAGGGGGGGAATGTTAGGATAAATTTTATTATCCTAATATTTAATTATGCATAGTTTAATTATTTAATTAATTTTATTAATTAAATAATAAATTGTTATTTTGTTATATGGTTAATCAACCATATTTGTCTTTATACATACTGTTATATTGTTTTCAACAATATATTTGTTTTTATGTAATTGTTGCTTCCCGGATGTTATTGGAAGCTTGTTTATTCTGGCACTTGGTTGCACCTGTGCAACTTATTCTCCCGGATGTATTTGGCTGTGCAATATCTATAAATATTGCAGCCTATTCACTGTAATTTTTTAGTTGATTGAGATTAATAAAATTACATAGGCTTCCGTCCCTGTTTCTCAATCTACAATTTGGGCCTCACTTAGATACCACTAATTTGTAAGGATTTGTACCCTTACCTAGAGCTTCCCCCTGGCGTGTGGGCCTTGCTCGACATTTTACTCTACTCGATTATTTCAGATGTCATTTATGCGACTCCCTACCATGTGGACGTCTACTTCGATCGACCATTACTTTGATGTTCCTCCAACACGTGGCCCCAAGCTCTCCTCAACGTGGCATTGAATCCTTGGATGGTTTTTACACAACCCACTCTACTCAGTGGTTACTTGGAACCCTATAAGGAATTCTACATTCAAATGGCTCAGAGCTTCATTTGCATGCACCAGATTACACATGATATGTGGCTTCATTTATAGTCACTTTGACTAATCACTCGGTGGTTTTTTGTAATACAGACTCGGTGTTGAACCTTGCTCAACTTAGAGTCCACTCATTTAACTCACCCTAGAGAGCCATCAAACAACTCGGTCTTAGCACTTCCTTCCCTTTTAGAACTTGTTTGGCAATTAAAAAAACCTGTTTTTAATGTTTTAAGGAAAAAAATTCTTATAATGGCATTATAATAGTTTTAAGGCTACATTTTTCTTGTATTATGTCCTTCATTCATATGTCTAAGATGAAGGGTGAGGTCCGGGGTTGACAAGAGGCTAATCTTCCCTCACAAGAAAAACAAACCCTTCTTAAAATTTGATGCCATTTCCAATGAGTACCCACATGAAACCCTTTGCACCCATTTCAGGAACTTTTAAAATCAGTTTGCTAAATTCATTGGCATTTTCCATCTGTTGCGGGAATTATGTTTTTGCTATAACTTTTGACTCGCTGCTCGCTTTTGAGAACTTCTTTAGTCAAAGTTACATGATTTCTCACACATTATGTGATGACATTATTAGTTTCTATAAATGCACTACTTTATAAAGTTCCACATTCTGGGGGTTCGTTATTACTCTTGGGCCTTGTACTACACACGAGGTTGCATTATCGGCCAAGTCCGACGTCTTGCTTTTATGCACCTTGCACTATTGATTCCACATCATGGAGGGTGTTCTTTCCAGACTTGAGCATCGTAGGATCACTTTATAGCATTTTCCACTTCTTAATGGGAGAGAGAACTATTCAGCTTGGTGTACTTCCATGGAACATTACTTTGCTCACAAGGGTATTTCACCCTTCTTACTTGGAAGCAGTTCTGCACCCACTGATCATCATCATCTGGAGGACTTCCTTAACACTTGTGACCATGTTTTTGGTCACTTGATGATGCATGTCTCTAGATCTCTCTGGTTTCATGTATGAGCCTCGAGATCCTCCCCACTATGTATCCTGAGCATTCTTGGTCCCTCTATAGAGACCCTTCATATATTTCTATCGTTGTTGCTATTGTTGATATTGTTGTCTCCTCTTCTTCATGTGATGGTAGTTCTCACTGACACAGACTCACTTAGTTATACTTCTAATGTCAAGGATTGTGCACCTAGTTCTAATGTCAAGAGTACTACAGAGGACTCTTCTCCTCCTCTCACTATTCCAGAGAGTGTTGACACATCCCACATCTCATCAGATATCGAGTAGTCTCCTATTCAGTCTCATATAGTCATCACACCCACCTCTTTTCCACCTTCAGTGTGTGAGGCCCCTTTCACTCCTCTACCTTCATTGGATGACTCATACCTATCTAACATCGCTCTTTTGTTTATTGAGCCCCCTCATTGGGATGAGTATCTGCCTGACCTTAGTCATCTTTTTATAGAGTACACTTGTGATGTACTACAGGTTCCTCATCCATCTACAGGTATTTCAGAGGAGTTCATCATCTTCGTTGTTGGGAGTGCCCCTTCTGGGACTCTTACCACTTCCACTTTTCTGGAGACCTTCATTGATCCACCCTTTCTTGTGGATCCATTTTTTGTTGTGGGGGATGTTTTGTTGCCTTCACATCAGTTGGACATCCTTTCTATAGGTGTTCACTCTTCACACTCTGACATTTCTACATATGTGGCATTACCTTTGGTTCCTTTGCACTCACTTGCTAGACCTATGTCACACTTTCATGGACCAGACTCAGAGTTCTTCATACTGCTGCCTTCGGTTTCCTTCGTGGAGTGGGTAGATGTAAGGATATTACTCAAGTATAAATCAAAACATATACAATAGAATAACATGAGAGAACACCAAAATATAGATAAATGATGACAATATGCTCATATAATAGCCTTTCCACTTCGAGGGGGCAACCTCCAATACCACTTCAAAGGGGTAACCTCCAAACCGTACAATAACACTCCAATACTCAATATGATGATTAACTACAACCTTCTAACCCCTATATATACCATTCTAACCTATGGCCAATACTAAGACCGACCTCCTAAGCATAATAAATCATAAATGAATGATATAATAAGATAAGGGGATGTGTGCCACATGTTGGCATCTCCATCAATACATATACATGATAACATCCTTTCCCTAGGTGCGTAGCATTCCTTCCTCCTTGACATGTTTCGTCCCGAAACATAAGAAGAAACCATGTAATAAGTGTGTTGCAAATTTTTACACACTTTGCGCCATGATCGATCATCCATCCATTTTTGATCCCACAGTAGATGATACATATCGAACTAATATCCATATTCCGTTGTGCTTTACTACTCGATTCCATTCGTGACCATAGTTTATCATCCTTGGATTCCATGCATAACAAACATAAGGATTCAATGCATAACCATAATAAGGATTCCATGTATAACCATAATAACAATAACCATAATAAGGATTCCATGCTTCATAATTGTTGCTCCATTGATCCCCTATATAAATAAAGTGATTACTCCTTCAATTAATCGTATATCTATATTGGTTGGAAATATGATGTGCCCGGGATATCTCCATGATTTTTTTCTCTCATGTTGACATGGATTTCCATATGCTGCAGTTGTAGTATCCTCAACCTTATCAACTTGTTTCTTAACTTTCTTTTCTTCTTCCACCTTTGCATTTGATATTTTCTTTTTCTCTTGAGTAGATGAATCATCATTTCCTTCTTTTTCTTCATGTTCCTCTTTTGAATCATCCTTATTCCCTTCTTCTCCATATTCTAAATCATCCTCATGGTCTATATTGACTTTTTCGTGATTTCCATTAAGTTTGATATCCTATAAAGTGACCTTCTTCTTTTTGTACCAAATCTTCATAAACTTATTTTTCATATTAATATTAATTTTCCCTAATGTCTCTAACCAAGGATACCCGAGAACAATATCCAAACCATCCATATATAAGGCAAAAAAATATAAATATAAAATATATTTTTCCATAGTAATTTTTAAATCTTCAAAAACTTGAATTTTCTTACCATTCACTTGAGCTTCTTTGATATTACTTTCTTGAATATGTAGATGTTGAGCCATATTCTTGTTGATGAAGTTATACTTGCTGTTAGGATTTATGGAAACAATTATCTTATTCCTTTAAATGCATCCATGAAACTGAAATATTGTATCTTCCTTCTTGGGAGCTATAATATCTTCTTTTGCATCAATATCTTGTTTTTCTTCCTTTTCTTCATAGTCTTCTTCAACTTCTTCTGCATTTGATTCTTCAATATATGTTGCACCATCATCTTCCCTTGAATATTCTTCACCTTCCTCTTCATCTTCTTTCTCTCTTGATTCTTCAATATATTCTTCCCCATCATCTTCCTTTGACTCTTCTTCCTCTTTGTGGTCCCATCTATCCATAAAAAGTTGTTCCATTTCCTCCCAAGACCAATCCTTCCTATCATTTTTTAACTCAGAAAACCAAATCCATGCAGGACCACCAAGATAATGTGAAAACCTATTCCTTGTCATGAAATATGAGAAATATATATTCTTAAATTTTATCCACCATTCTTTAGCATCCATCTCACCATTTCCATAAAAATTTGTTATCCCCGTGATCATGATTAGGGTTTAAGAATTATGAAAAAATTTGGCAGATGGATAAAAACACAAAGAAAAAACCCTAACTGAAATTTCAAGAGATTTCCGAAAATATAAATTTTACTAAAAATTACACAATTTGCTTCTTGAAAAGTGAATTTATGAAAAAACCTAAAACACCAATAACATCCGCAAAACAGATCCAATGGAGCTGAAATTTTCAAATATTCGTAGTTATAGTGTTTCCAAATTATGATGTGAAAATTGGGAAAAAATTCAATACCTTCTTCAAGATATATTCGAAACTAAAAATTAGGATTTTTGCCCTAATTTTGGCCGAAATCGCTGCTCTGATACCACTTGTAAGGATATTACTTGTATAAATAAGAACATATACAAAATAATAACATGAGAGAACACCCAAATATAGATAAATGATGAAAATATGCTCATATAATAGCCTTGTTACTTCGAGGGGCAACCTCCAATACCACTTCGAGGGTAACCTCCAAACCATACAATAACACTCCAATACTCAATATGATGGTTAACTATAACCTTCTAAACCCTATATATACCATTCTAACATATGTCCAATACCGAGGCTGACCTCCTAAGCATAATAAGTCATAAATGAATGATATAATAAGATAAGGGGATGTGTGCCACATGTCGGCATCTCCATCAATACATATACATCATAACATCCTTTCCCTAGGTGCATAGCAAAGAGACTTCCAAAGACGTCATTTCTATCCTTCCTAAGGAAGGCACACGATTTGGTGTGGATGGCTCTTCTTGATTCGAGGAGGTAGAGGATCTCATCATCGACATTCTTCTCGGGAGACTTCCTAGAGCTGCAAAGTTCATATCCATCCTTGCCATCTTCGCATTCCTCTTGTCTTCCTCTTCTTCTCTCTTCTTCTTATTTCTGAGAGATTTCTGTTTGTACATGGGTACCTTTATAGGCTCGTATGTGGCTAGGACTCATCTTAGGAATATTTCTTAGATTAGAGAGTGGACTTGTCTCTCTTTTGGGGGGATTTTTTTCCCACTGGGTTTTCCTTTTACTCCACTTTTCGAGAGTTTCTTGTACATGGGTACCTCATCAGGCTTTGTGCCAGGACCCATTTCTCATTTCTGACTTACCACCTCATCCTAAGTTACGATGAAGGGGGGGTGTTGGTGTAGGTGGTATTTTTCTTCACTTTGTAGTGTTATTCCACCTCACCAGTGAGTCATCTCACTTAGGTGGACATGGATCTAGGTGTCATCTTAGTTATGATAGATTCCCTTACGAAATCTATCATATGTGTGTGTCATAGGAGTTACATTCCCATTTGGGAAAGTAACTCCTCTTCTCCATTATGGAGGAATATTCTCTTACATGGGAGTTACACATTCACTCCCCTATTTGTACTCACCTCCTTTGATCTATGACAAGCCTAAGCCAAGCCAAACAATTCCATTCTACTCCATTTTTTAATCTTGAGCTCTCATATGCATGCACATTGCTTTACAAAGCGCGCTTGATTCAATCTTGCAACTCGTACACTTGTGGTGAAGTAAAACTATTCGATGGATGTGAATTCCTTCCGGTGTTCATCCTTCACTCCTTCAAATCCAACTAATTTCATATATTTTAATAGAAAACAAGTATACACAACAACTTCATATACACTTATAGTGGCTATACAAACAAATTAAATTATTATTTTGTTTACAATATATCAAATAAAAAAATCTATATACAACTTTAATCACATATAGTTCCACAATTCATATTTGTAAATTTATATACCTTCTTAACTTAATCTTACCCTTTTAAATAGAACAATGAATTAATATGAATATATATATTATTAATATAGAACATATATATTATTATATTATAAAATTAAATTATTAAGAATATATATATATATATATGCACATATACATCTGCATATACATATACATAATTAAATTTATTAAAAACAAATATTGTTGAGGTGACTATGCATACAGTCGAATGGCCAAATAAATTAAAATATATATTATTGTTGGGATTGGGCACGACCCAATCCCTATGTGTTTTATTTTGGTGGAGTGGGGGGGGAGCACCCCACCCATACAAATATTTTGTTAAACAATTGTGGGGGTGGGTGGGGAATGGTCCTATATTAAAACCTTGCCATATATAATAGGCCGCGGCCACATATTTTCAATGTGGTGTGTTTTTTTAAGGATAACTCTCATTTTAGCTCAAAAATAATACAAACTAGGTTGGAGTTGCGAAAACCCTTGATAGCTCTTCAATGGCTTCCATGGTTCCTCTCCTCCTCTTTTTCCAAACCTACAAAACTGAAAATGAGATAAAATTAGGGAAAAGGAAATAATAAGACCTCATAAGGATTTTAGGGCATCATTAATCCAATGGCCCAAAACAAAGTAATCTAATGGATGAGATTTCAACCTACAACTTTAAGTAAAGGGAATTTTATTGGAATGAAATTAATTAAAAAGGGTATGGGTAATTGGTTGAATGGGGCCACTTAGTGACTAGGCCAAGATATTAAACTTTTGTGGTAGGAAATAATTTAAACATTGTGCTTAGTATTTAAATAATGAATTAAAGGAGGTTTATAAATAAATATTAGTAAGGTGTAGTTAAATAAATTAAATGGATCATGACTATTAAATAATTGAAAAATAAAGTTAATAAAGTAAATGAGCTTAATGGGAGAATTTTAAACCATAAGATATTTTGGAGAAATAAATTAATAATATTTAATTATTAATTTAGCTGCGATCACCTTACGTTTGTTTAAATTTTTTTAATGCAGATTAACTAAATGTAGTGGATATTTGTAACCCTTGTGACCTTTAAAAAATATCGTAAAAAAATCCCATTAAATTAGTAGGTTTAATTATGGTTTTGAACGTCAAAATTTGTGGGCGTTAAACTTGATATCGAGCCATGGCTTCAACAATTGGGACTGTGGGCCAACACAAAACACAACAAGTAAACCTAACACAACCTACACCTAGAACACATAACATTGCATGATATTTTAAAACATAGAAAACCTAGAAAACTGAAACAAAACCTAGATGATGATAAACTAACTTCCATCTTGGTTTTCGAAGGAGGCGTGAACTGCATAAGGGGATATTTCGCATGGAGTTAGACATATCACCCATAGAGAAGGCATTTTCCACTATATTTTCATAGATTCTACAAACATTACATGATGTCAATGTAGCGTGCGAGGTGGAGAAGTAGGGGAGGATCTAGCCATCATGATAGAGAGCCATCGGTAGAGGTTTGTATCCATTCATGGCATAACAAGGAGTATAGGGTAGATAACTCCCATGCGGAGTTAGCTAGATGGTATTCACCTCGAGATGAGACATTGAGAGAGGGATAGAGGAAACAAAGATAGAACTAGAAGCCCTAGGCCAAAGGATGATCATGTGGATAGACCTATAGGCCGACGGTCAATGGTGGATGATCATAAACTTTAGCCAAAATGCACGCCCCAAGGTAGTATTGATAACTTACATAATTTCTTCATGCTTGACAAAGAAGAAATGGTTTGAGGCCCAAAATTAGGTTTTGAGGATCCCTTGGATTTTCTCTAACTTCCCTATCCAAATAAAAATCCAAGGAGTTAGTGAAAATTTGTAAAAATTTAAAAAATGAAGTCAAGGGCCTATTTTAGCGTAAATCAGGTTTAGGGGTGTGGATAGAACCAATACGAATTGTACTAGGGTTCGTCATACCTAATTTGGGTCTGATTTACAAATGAGGCGGTGTATTGTGGCTAAGTTGGCTCTCGGCGTCGTAGGTCGCTCAAGTTCAGTTGGGCCACCTATTCCCCACATCACCAAAGTCGCCGATCAATGAAGGAGCTCAAAAAATGTAGAAAAAGTAGAAAAATTTGTCCCTCACGGTCCACGTGATAGCTGGGAAAAAGGCAAATTGAAATACCCAAAAAGTTGATTTGGTCGCAATGACCGAGTTCATTGTGGCAAAAGTAGAAAAATTTGTCCCGCGTGGTCCACGGGACAATTAGAATGAAAGAATGCACTTTGGTCCCAAAAATATGAAATATTCATATCCGGTGAAGTGCGTTGAGAGATGTTGGGAAAAAATGTCCCGAGATAGTTAGGAAACATGGACCTAAAATAGCCAAAATACCCACGAGCGAGTGGTGCGGAGAAGTTAGCGGTCAACGACGGATGCGTGAGGACAAGAGCTTGAGTCGAGTGCAATGAGGAGAAAAGAGTCCCACACGTTCCAAGTACCATAGGGATGTGAGTTACCCAAAAACACATAATACCCATATGTCAAAGTAAAAGGGAGTAAAAATCCAGTGTATTGTGGATCGTGAGAACCCGCTTGAAACATCCCAACCCCGATCTTCAAACAGGCACAACTTTTCACTCAAAACTTTGATTTTAATAAAATTTGAATTTTTGGAAAGGGAACAAAATTTATTATTTTTAATGAGGGTAGGTGGATGAAGATAAAAGAAAATTATCTAGATAAAAAAATTTAAATGCTCATTCCCGTAAAATGTAAGAAATCCCGACAAACTCAAAATAACTACTCACACTCAGAATGCCATATATTTTTCATTTCTCAACAAAATCATGCAAAATTGGTATTGTTGGAATAATGGATTCGATCCCAAAACACATAAATCAATAAATATATAATTGGATGTGGATTTGAGGAAAACAAACCAGAGTTCATAAAAGTGTTTTAATTAGTAGTTGGGGATGCATTTAATGAAGCATGGGAAGACATTTTTCATTGGTACAAGTCATGGGACAAGTATGGGGAACCTTTTGCAAGAAAAATACCATCATTTAACTTAATTTACTACCTCTTGCAAGTGGTTGAAAGGAATATTTCTTCCAAACTCTATAAATTGGCATACTGGGCTCATTATAAGGGGAGATAGTTTTGAGTAGCAAAACTCTGTCATTTTAGTTTTTTTAAGCTAATGTGTTGTAGGCCCTTGTAGTGGAATCCTTGCATGGTGATCTAGGCCTTTATTTTGTAATAGATTGAATTGTGCATATCATGAAGCAATAGATGCAAGTTTGTGGATGTATCTTCCCTTGTGTTTTTTTGCATTTTTCTTGCCTCTTCAACCTCATTGCAAAATATATTGTGTCTATCTTATGCTCTTGCAGGGATTCATTATCATTGTGTGTGTATGAAATATTGTTGTGAATGTAATTTCTAGACTATGGAGAACTGTTATCACCCTCTCTAGTATGTTTTTATGTCCATTTTTCACACCTTTGAAAGCTATTGTAATGCCCCACTTCATTGCCCTTACTCGTAAAGTGTGGGTCCCGCATTCATGGCCGATCCACTCGGTATGAAATCTTATCTCATCAAACATTGTTTCGATATTGGGGTTATTTAAGGACTTTTCAAGCTTGGCATTCATTTTCGTTAGGGTATTAAGCTAATTGTATGAGATTGCAGCCTTGCAATGCCACTCAATTATCTCGATTCAAAACACCTTCGGTAGCCATCAACCTAGTTATTTTACATTGTATACTTGTCTCTTAGATAAAAACCCTAGTATTCTTTGTGTCATTGATCACATTAGCGAAGGTGGTCTTGATCGCTAAAAAAAAACACCTTTTGTTTTGCAAGATATTACAAACGATAATATTATTACTAGGATTTGAATTCAACATCTTAATTTGATAGAAACAAAGTTATAAATATATTAGTAGCTACACATTATATATATAGACACACGTGTAATCTAAATTAATTAATAAAGAAAATAATAATAATAATAACAATCAATTTAATAAATCAACATTTATAGGAAACAAAGATAACAAATTATGAAAATGGAATAAACTAATAATAAGAGTATTAATATATTACATTACTAAAATAAGGGAATGAAATTGGATTTGGGTGGGTGTGAGAATTAAACACTGAGTTGGTGGATTTTGAAGGAGGTTAGTGGTGGTAGGAGTGGATTGACTTGTGGGGGTAGTATGGCGTGTGGCAGGAGTTGAGTAGGGTACGAGAATCCAAAAAGGTGTTCAGAGCTTTCATTTCCCTTACTTAATAATTCAATCACCTTATCTTTGACCAGAGGAGTTAACCACCATGAAACCCAAGTTAATGTTGCAAATTTAGTAGAAATTAGAGAATTTCAGTAATCTGAGAGCATATACTTTTATTTTTACATAAATGTGGGGACCTATGCTAAACGGAGCTCTCATTAACAACTTTTAAAAATCACCCTAATTTGGGTCAAACAATTCTACACATTGCTAATTCTTTAACCCATTATTTTCCTAATTTCATTATATGCAAATTGATTTGTTTCTAGAATTATATCTGCGTAGAACCAAGTTCAATTTTTTCTAAGAGGAAAGGAAAGCGGATGCTTGGTTCTGTTCTGTATGTTTTCAACAAAAGAAGAAGAAAAACAATATAATTAAAAGAAAGTGCTCATGCTCTACTCTAGCGTAAGATCATGCCCATCAATTTTAACAATAGCTATACATTTTTGTGTAATCAGTATGGCCTTGGGTAGATTTTAGAAATCTATTTGTACATATTTTTAAGTGATTCTTCATTAGATTAAATTGGAGCTTGAAATGGTGGTTGTAAGCAAAGAAATGGATGTCTACTTCTTCTATATGTCGGTGTCACATTACACAAACGAGATCATGCCCCCTCTGGCCTTTGATGAATGCCAACATCCATTATTTTGTGTTTAAAAAAAGAAAAAAAAAATATAAATGGTGGTGAGTCTCAAATAGGAGGATGGATTGGCACTTTGGAAGCTCGTGGTCTTTTTACCAGATTTAAGGATTGTTCCCTGGAAAGTATCTTATGGGTCGATGCTTCCCACCTATACAGGCTAGGTATATACCAAAGTTGTAATGCATTGTGTCTATCATTACAGAATATGGGCTTATAGCCTATTATCTAGAATGGGATGTAGGAAAGAATGGTACCATTCTAGAGTTTACTATTCCATATAGTCCAAGATGTAGTGCAACTTACTTTCTTGAAGTAGCTACCCAAGAAGGGTATGTCCAAATGAGTTCTTTAAAGAGGTTGTATAGAATGGTCTTCTTCTCAATGAGTCTGAACTGTATAATCACATGTTTAAGATTACCAGTAAAATAAAAAATGTTCCAAGGATGAAGCCGTTTCATGGGAAAATGGTGGAGAGGAGTTTGGTCGCAATAAAACTCACAGAGATGCATCATTTGTACCTTCCTTCTGTTATGTATTTTTATTGCTTGCATGGAATGACAATGTTGTTGAAATCTTTTTTTTTTATTATGAGTGTTGGAACCTTTGCTTGAGCTCTGTGTGTTGGTTCTAAAATTTTCCTCAAAATATAATATTGCATAAATAATTCCCAATGGTTGAATCATTTTGCATGATTGTGGTCTTGTGAATATAAATTGAAATCGTTCAAACTCCCATATTGAGCCGTTAAGGGTTAAGATTTAAACTATACTAGTTTTGTTAAGGAATATCATCATTAGATTTGTTGGTGGTAGGGAATAAGAGTTGGGTATCATGTACTTTGTGATTCCTTTGGTGTATTGTGAATATTAAGCACTCTTATGTGTGTGGGTATTCGAGATATAGATAGAATAATGAATGGAGTTTATGATTTCATGGAGACAGTGCAGATCACATCAAGTCATTATATCATTTTTCTTGGTTGTTGATTTATGCATTATCTCTATGATACCGAACTAAGTATTGAAATCATATAGGGTCAAATTGTTAAAGTAATAATCAGTTAACTTCCTTTCTTGGGTTGCATGAAAATATTATGAATTGTGTACCCGAAGTAAAGTGGGTTATTTTCTATCGTTATCTTTGATTACCATTCAATAGTCACCCAGGTGCATGCCTTGATTAAATTGGATCTTGTTAATATTGTTTTGATTATATGTGTAATGAATTAGTAGTAATAGGTTGGGTAATTTGGCTGATTTTGTTCCGATATGTATTACCTTAAGCATATGAGGAGGAAAAGTGTTTTAAGATCTACTCGATATACACAAATCACTTGAAGGTTATAATGAATTTAGTGGAGTTTAGTGCCTTGTCTACTATCTTTTTATACGACACATAGAAGTGTATAGTATGCTAATGATTATTTTTACACAAGTTATTATGTTGGGATCGATTGGATTTTGTGGGTTAATTCAAATAATTAGGAAAACTGTAGTGTTTTGTGTAAATTGTCAATGCCATATAAATACATATACTTGTAGATGTTTATTATAGTTTGTAAAAAAATATAACCATGGGGTGTTTAAGTTGTAAGGAAAACCATAGATTAATTAATTAATCCATACGGAGGAGTATTGAAAGTGATGATAAACAAGTATTGTTTTGTTGGATAATAACTATTGTTGCAAGTTAATAAAATATTATTGTACGCTAGAATAAATTTTACATGGTTGTCACTCCGATGGTCACTATAATAAGTGGGTTTGGTGATGTGTTTAGTTGGGTTGTCTATAGATATAAACTTCTATTTTGATAGGGTAATATAAGTTATTAGTTTGTATTTAGTTAATAAGTTTTCCATTTTCCCATAACACTCGTTCGGATAAACTACTCTATATTTATTTGAGTGAATGAAGATAGAATATGATCTTTCATTTGTTCACCTTTGTTCTTGAATTTATCATATATGCTTCTTAGTTGGCATGACTATTGCACTACTTGTTTGGATTAAAATGTAATACATCTTTGTGTGTACGATGGATCGCTATATAGCCTTTCTTCTAACGGTTAGAATAAATGGTATTTTGGTAGTATTTCCTCAATCCCGGGGTGATCAAGTTAGTTATAGTTGTGATGTTTCATTATTTTTACTTCTGAAAGGAAATGTATATTTAGTTAATCAATGTAATAATCACTTTAAGTTGATTGAGAATTTAGCAAAGAGATTATTAAAGAAGTAGTGCTACTATTATGGGCAATTTTTCTTTTTCAAATTGTTATAACATGTAAGTATTAAAGACTTATAACATGAGAAGATTTTAAATGGTCATTAGGATGACGTTACAAAAAAATGAAATCGGTTTTGCAGTGGATTCTACGAGATCGGTATAACCTAGTTAGATGTTGTATTTAATTGATGAACTTGTTACAAATTGATTATTATTTTAATTTGTAAGATTATTCATGGATGTAATAATATTGTACTCCTATGTAATGAGATACTTGTATTAAATGTAAATTGAAGGTTTATTGTACGTTCCATAATTCTTAGTTTGTGTTCCATTTAAGAATGAGTAAAACCATGTTAATCATTAGTGTTGTTAATAATCGTTACATAACTTACCTTGAAGGTGTGAAGCATAATGTTATGATTTGTAGTCTATTGAGTTAGAGGAAGAAGATTATTCCTACCTTATAAACCTCAATCTGTGTGATTATTAAATTGGTTACAAAATCCATCATGAAAAGCATATGAACCTTGTTAGGGGAAAAACCTCTTAGGTTGGACGTGAAATGATACTCAAGAAACCTAATCTAGAAACAAAAATAAGGAATTATGTTGCCATGTTTTGGTGCCTTCGAGACCTTAACTAATTGTTGGAGTATAACTATATTTTAAGCATATAATTGATGCTTGACCTTAGGAAGTGTAATTGTGTGATGTTATTCCACATGAAAGTGAGTCATGTTCTTCCTTGAAACATGATTACACCCTCTCGCTATGGATAAATAATATATTTCCTATAATACTTATTGTGTACTAAACTAACTATATGACCCTAAATCCTTAAACAAAAAAGAGCTTCACATCCTTTGGACTTACAATTGTCCCATTTGTGTAATAGAAGTATGATATAAGATCAAGATTCATGCCCTTAGAAGTGAACCCTAAGAATAAGGCCTAGTAGCCTTGTGTGAAAATACATACCATATTAACAAATGAGCGAATTAAACAAGTAGTTGAATTGTTATGTTGTGAATCATTATGTTGTACCTTGTAAAAAAAAAAAAAAAAGAGAAATGGCTTGTTGTGCATCACGTGTTTTTATGTTAGTTATGTGGGTTATTGTTGAGAAAACATATCATGCGATGTGTGTTTTCCCAAATGATCTCCTGAGTCTCATATGTACTTCAATGTAAGTCAAAAAATAAATTATTCGAGTAGTTTAGTGTTGTATTTTTATGTTGTCATTACACTTGTTATCGAGCAAGTTTCATGCTCTTTTACCTACGGGAAGATTGGAGTGGTGATGGTATTGCATGATGGTGGTGGATATTGGAAGAGTAATGTGATATAAGCGTGATGTGAACTATGTCATAATTGTGATATTGTGAGCGCACATGTTGTGTATGTCACTTAGTGCATAAATGTTAGCATGTTGATGTGTTGGAGATGAGAGTATTCTCTCTCTTTTTCATGAATTCTCTGAGAATTTGAGTGTGATGTACCATCTTGTTATGTGTGATTATGTTGATATGTTGTATGACAAGGTTGGTTTGTAGTGAATTGGATTTCATAATGATGTCATTATCATTTTTGTAGAAAATAGTATATCCCATGTTATATGGAAGTTGAATATATGTTGTAATTGTGCTCATCATAATTATAATTCATGTAATATGTAATGATTCATGTCGTGATTTAGGGACATATGGTGAGTATATGATCCCTATCATACAGAGATTATACTTGGGGTGCAGCATGTGGTAATGTGGTGTGTTGTAAACAATGAATGTAATGTATGTGATATACCTGTATTGGTACCATGCGTAAGACGCTATGGTTAATGTGCATGAACCACCATTGTGTTAGTGATGTAGTTACATGTTATGTTGTGAACCTTATGCTAACTAACCTTGAGGGAAATCGGTAAAAGTTTATGTTTGGAGTAAGGGGATGTGCACCATGGGTTAGTAACTTGAGTTGACCTTCGGTTCCGTAGATGAAGACTTGTGCTTCTTTCCTCTCTCCCTTTGTGGTTGTTGTATGGATGCAACCTAAGTGTAGTTATGATTGTGTTTAGCCTTGTCGAAGTGGTGGTGGGATGATTTAGATAGAGATGATGATAGTTGTACTATTGATATGTTATTTTACGAGCTGAGGCTCGATGTTCTGAGTGCCAACAACTCGTTGAGTACCCGTTGGTGGCCAAATAATGCCACATAGTCATCGTAATGTGTTATTATTATATATGTATTTTATTTATAAATTGAACTTTTTATTTTATTTTTGAAAGGACCAATATTTTTCTTGATTGGCATGTTTTATATTTTGGGCATTTCCTTTGATTTTGGTACTAACATGAATATTTTTGCACTAACTATGGCTATTTGGCCAATTTTTGCTTGGATTTGGATCTTATTTAAATTTAAAGTTTTTCTTTAAAGCCTTCCCGAGGCCTATACTTTACCACTTGAATTTGAATATGATTGCTATGTTGGTTCTATTATCGTGATGTGTGGAATAGGGTCATGAGATGCACCTTAGAGTGGTTGGACCTATGGACCCGCTTCATTTTGTGGGGTTATGCCCCAAAGAGTTACATATAACTAGCGGGTTTTCGAAGCACGAGTTATTATGTAACTTGGGTTAGGGGTCTCTAGACTCTATGTGCCTAGGGCCATAGGGAAACCGACCTCTTTAGGGAGCGAAAAAAGAAAATTTGTTTATTTATTACTACTTGAGGGAGGCATAAGAGATTTATGTGTGTGTGATTGATGCTTTGGGAGGTATGCGAGAGATGTTATGATGTTTTGGTTATGGTGTTATGATGTATGTGTTACTCATGTTAGTTGGATATGTTCGTGACGTTGTGGATATGGCGTTGATGTCCTTGTTGATACTATGTATATGTAGCTATTGTTTTGAGTTATGTGAAATCTTCATATGTTGAATTATGGAAATTTCTAGTTGTTGTATTACATTTTTGTTCAAATATTATATGAGACATAGATGTGTGATAAGTACTATTTTGTGTGGACAGTGTATGTTACTTCCATGGTTTGGTTTAGTTCTTGTGATGTGATGGATTCGTAGAAGTATGTAGATATATGTATTGTGGACCATTAGTGTTGTGTTCGGTCTTTGTGTTGCATTTTGATGTTAGTAGAAAATGGAAACCCGTGAAAAATAAATAAACTAAAAATCCTAAGAATTGAAATATTAAGAGCTTGAGTTTTAATAATTATTTAGATGAAAAACATTAACTAAGTTATAAAGTAAACTAGAAACTACCAATCTTCATGAGAACATTAAAAGATCAAGGAATTGTTAAACTTGTTTGGCTCCTCGTGGTCGGGTTCTAATGAAAGAAATATTATCCCTAGATTGGAATTGTTGTCATTAGCTATCCTTAATTACTTATCCATTTTTCTACCCTTGTATCCTCACTTTGGTGCCACGTCGAGGGCGATGCTTTTATAAGGGGAAGGGAATGTAATGCCCCTCTTCATCACCCTTACTAGTAAAGTTCGGGAACCACATTCATGGCTGATCCGCCGGTATGAAATCTTATCTCGTCAAACATTTGTTCGATTGTGGGATTATTTAAGGACTTCTTCGAGCTTGGCATTCATTTTCGTGAGGGTATCAAGCTGATTGTATGAGATTACAACCTTGCAGTGCCACTCGATTATCTGAGTTTCAAAACACCTTCGGTAGCCATCGACCTAGTTATTTTCCATTATATACTTGTCTCTTAGATAAAAACCCTTATATTCTTCTTGTCGTTGATCACATTAGCAAAGGTGGTCTTCAATTGCTACAAATATATTACCTTTTGTTTTGCAAGATCTTACAAATGATAATATTATTACTAGGATCTGAATTCGACATCTTAATTTGATAGAAACAAAGTTATAAATATATTAGTAGCTACACATATTATATATATATGTATATATACACACACACGTGTAATCTAAATTATAAAATAAATAAAATAATAATAATAACAACAATCAATTTAATAAATCAACATTTATAGGAAACAAAGATAACAAATTATGAAAATGGAATAAAATAATAATGAGAGTAATAATATAACATATTAATAAAATAAGGGGATGAAATTGGAATTTGGGTGAGTGTGAGAATTAAACGCTGAGTTGGTGGATTTTGAAGGAGGTTGGTGGTGGCACGAGTGGATTGACATGTGGGGGTAGTATGGCGTGTGGCAGGAGTTCAGTAGGGTACGGGCATCCCAAAAGGTATTCAGACCTGTCATTTCCCATACTTAATAATTCAATCACGTTATCCTTGACCGGAGGAGTAAACCACAATGAAACCCAAGTTAATGTTGCAAATTTAGCAATAATTGGAGAGTTTCAGCAATTTGTGAGCATATACTTTTAGTTTTAAATAAATGTGGGGAACTATGCTAAACGGAGCTCTGATTAATAGCTGTTCAAAACCACCCTAATTTGGGTCAAACAACTCTACACGTAGCTAAATCTTTAAACTATTATTTTACTCATTTCATTATATGCAAATTAATTTTTTTCTGGATCTGTACCTGCGTTGAAGCAAATTCAATTGTCTGTAAGAGGAAAGGAAAGTGGTTGCTTGGTTCTGTTTTGTATGTTTTCAGCAAAAGAAGAATAAAAAATATCAATAAAATAAAGTGCTCACGCTCTACTCTAGCGGAAGATCGGGCCCATTAATTTTAAGAATAGCTATAATTTTTTTGGTAATCGGTATGGCCTTGGGTAAATTTTAGAAATCTATTTCTACAAAAAAATTTAGTAATTCATTATTGGATTAAAGCGGAGGCTGAAATGGTGGCTACAAGCAAAGAAATGCCATTCTACTTCTTCGATATGTCAGTGTCACATTACATAAATGAGCTCATGCCCCCTCCATCCTTTGATGAATGCCAACATCCATTATTTGTTATTTACAAAAAAAAAAAAAGAAAAAATAAATAAATGGTGGTGAGTCTCGACTAGGAGGATGGATTGGTCCTTTGGAAGCTTGTGGTATTTTTACAGGATTTAAGGATTGTTCCTTGAAAAGTGCCTTATTGATCGACTTCCCACCTATAGGCTAGGTAAATACCAAAGTTTTAATGTCCTAACAAATTATGATCTTATAGCCCATTATCTAGAATGGGAGGTAGGAAAGAATGGTACAATTCTAGAGTTTACTATTCCATATAATGCAAGATGGAGTACAACTTACTTTATTGAAGTGGATACCCAAGAATGGTATGTGAAAATGGGTTCTTTGAAGACGCTGTATAGAATGGTCTTTTTCTCAATGAGTCTGAACTACATAATCGCTTGTTGAAGATTATCAGTAAAATAAAAAATGTTCCAAGGATGAAGCAGTTTCATGGGTGAATGGTGGAGAGGAGTCTGGTAGTAATAAAACTCACAGGAATGCATCATTTTTACCTTCCTTCTATTATTTGTTTTTATTGCTTGCATGGAATGACAATGTTGTTTAAATTGTTATTTTATTATGAGTGTTGGCACCTCTACTTGAGCTCTGTGTGTTGGTTGAACTTGTCCTTGAAATATAATATTGCATAAATAATTCCCAATGGTTCAATCGTGTTGCATGATTGTGGTCTTGTGAATATAAACTGAAATCGTTCAAACTGCTATATTGATCCATTAAGGGTTAATATTTAAACTATACTAGTTCTATTAAGGAATATAATCAAATATTTTTATTGGTGTTAGGGAATAAGAGTCGGGTATCACGTACTTTGTGATGCCTTCAGTGTATTGTGAATATTGAACACTCTTATGTATAAATACTTGTGTGTGTGGGTATTCGAGATATAGATAGAATAATGAATGGAGTTCATGATTTAATGGAAACAGAGTGCAGATCATGTCAAGTCCTTATATCATTTTTCTTGGTTGTTGATTTATGCATTATCATTGTGATACCGAACTAAGTATTGAAAACATAAATGGTCCAATTGTTATAGTAATACTCAGTTAAATTCCTATCTTGGGTTACGTGAAAATATTATGAATTGTGTACCTGAAGTAAACGGGCTTATTTTCTATCCTTATATCTTTTATTACCATTCGATAGTCTCCCATGTGTGTTCGTAAATTAAATTGGATCTAGTTAATATTATTTTTATTATATGTGTAATGATTTAGTAGTAACATGTTTGGTTATTTTTCCGATTTTGTTCCAATATGTATTATCTTAATCATATGAGGAGGAAAAGTGTTTTAATATCTACTCGATATACACAAATCCCTTGCAGGATATAATGAATTAAGTGGTGTTTAATGCCTTGACTATTATCTTTTATATACTTAGTATATGACACATAGAAGTGTATAGTATGCTAATGATTATTTTTACATAAGGTATTATGTTGGGCTCGATTGGATTTTGTAGGTTAATTCAAATAATCGGGGAAAATGGTAGCATTTTGTGTAAGTTGTCGAACGACATATAAATATATATACTTGTAGATGTTTATTACATTTTGTAAAACATTATAACCATGTGGAGTTTAAGTTGTAAGGCAAACCATAGATTAATTATTTAATCCATATGGAAGAGTATTGAAAGTGATGATAAAGAAGCATTATTTTTTAGATAATAACTATTGTTGCAAGTTAATAAAATATTACTCGACGTTAGAATAAATTTTACGTGGTTCATCAACCCACGATAGTCACTTTAATAAGTGGTTTTGGTGATGTGTTAGTTGGGTTGTCTATAAAAATACACTTATAGTTTGATAAGGTATTATAAGTTTTTAGTTTGTATTTAGTTAATAACTTTTCCATTTTCCCATAACACTCATTCGGATAAACTACTCTATATTTATTTTGAGTGAATGAAGATAGAATATGATCTTTAATTTGTTCACTGGTTACTCAATTTATCATATATGCTTCTTGGCTAGAATAACTATTGCACTAATTGTTTGGATTAAAAGTTAATACATCTTTGTTTATATAGTGACTTCTATATAGTATTTCTTATAATGGTTATAATAAATGGTATTTTGGTAGTACTTCTTCAATCCTAGGGTGGTCAAGTTAGTTATAGTTGTGATGTTTCATTATTTTCTTACTTACTTGAAAGGAAATGTATATTGAGTTAATCAATGTAATAATCACTTTAGGTTGATTGAGGATTTAGCAAAGAGATTATTAAAGAAGTAGTACTATTGCTATAGGCAATTGTTACCTTTTGAATTGTTATATAATGTATGTATTAAAGGATTATAACATGGGAATATTTTAAATGGTCATGTCGGTTCATTAGGAGTGATGTTGCGAAAAAAAAAAATTGATTTTAGTTTTGCGGTGGATTCTACGACATCGGTATAATCTCGTTGCATGTTGTATTTAATTGATGAAATTATTACAAGTTGATTATTATTTTCCTTTGTAAGATTATTCATGGATGTAATAAAATTTTACTTCTATGTAATGAGATACTTGTATTAAATGTAAATTGAAGATTGATTGACGCTCCATAAGTCTTAGTTTGAGTTCCATTTAAGATTGAGTAAAACCATGTTAATCAATAGTGTTGTTAATACTCGTTACATACTTTACCTTGAAGGTGTGAAGCATAATGTTATTATTTGTAGTCTATTGAGTTAGAGGAAGAAGATTATTCCTGCCTTAGAAACCTAGATCATCTTGTGATTATTAAATTGGTAACAAAATCCATCACGAAAAGCATATGAACCTAGTTAGGGAGAAACCTCTTAGGTTGGACGTGAAACAATACTCAAGAAACCTTAACTAATTGTTGGAGTATAACTATTTTAAGACTATAATTTATTCTTGACCTTGGGAAGTGTAATTGTGTGATGTTATTCCAAATGAAAGTGAGTTATGTTCTTCCTTGAAACATGATTACACCCTCTCACTATGGATAAAGATTATATTTCCTATAATAATTATTGTGTACTAAACCAACTATCAATTTGCAAATGAGTGGAAGAAACATGACCCTAAATCCTTAAACCAAAAATAATAATAACTTCACATTATATGGACTTACAATTGTCCCATTGTGTAACGGAAGTATGATATAAGATCAAGATGCATGTCCTTAGAAGTGAACCCTATGGATAAGGCCTAGTAGTCTTGTGTGCAAATAAATACCATATTAACAAATGAGTGAATTAAAGAAGTAATTGAAATAAAGTAGATGATCCTTATTTAATGAGATAGATGAAAATTTAAATGTTAAACAATATAAAAGAAATCGACAAAAGGGAAAAGGAATGTATGAATCACATATTATGAGTCTTTCTAGAACTTAAGTTAAGATTGAAACATGTTGTAATAAATGTGGAAAGGACCCTATCTACAAGTTTATTTTGTATTTGAATCATTATGTTGTGAATCATTATATTGTTTCTTGTCAAAAAAAAAAGAGAAATGGCTTGTTGTGCATCACGTGATTTCATGTTACCTATGTGGGTTATTGTTGATTAAACATATCATGAGTTGTGTGTTGTCCCAAGTGATCTCCTATAGTGTCATGTGTACTTCAATGTAAGTTAAAAAAATCGTTCTAGTATTTTAGTGTTTTATTTGTGTGTGTATATTGTGGTCTTTATAACTATTCACATACCCTACTTTTTGTGTGTATCTTTGGTTTAGTGTAGGATTTTTTCATTCACACTCTCTCCGGTCCCTTGGAACGTTAGATTACAATAAGATAGTTTTCCGCATTAGAGTAGATTGTGGGAGATAGTTTAGGAGTAAGAATCAAAGTGTGATGTGATTTGGCGATAACAGATTACATCCACCCCATTTTTCTTGACACAAAGGAGGATTTGCGGAAGAAGTATGGTTGGTTATCTTGAGCGGATGCTAAGTCACGTGTAGTTTTACTAGCAACACAAAATATCATGTTGCCATCCACCTTCTGAGAGATGAATCAAGAGTTTAGTGGAGGATTGAAGAGTATAATCTCCATGTGGATTCAGAGACAGTTATTTAGGAGATATTTAAAGAGTGGTTCAGGAGTAGATACATATCAAGAAGGTTTATCCAATATCGGTTGGATGAGTTTCATGATCTGCGATAAGTTGCCATGACAATAACTAAGTATGATAGTCAATTTTGGACTTAATATAGTATGTCAAGTACATGCACGATGAAAAGGTTCAAGTAAATAGCTTCATCATGGGCCGAACTTTGATTTTGGAGGGGCTTTGCATATGCATTTTTCACAAAATTTATTAGAGGCCATTGATAAGGCCTACATTGATGTGCAAAAGAGGGGGAATAATAGGCACGATAGATATAGAATGAGGAGCCGTATTCAACAGATGCAAGAAAATAGGTTGAGGGGGCCGATTCTCCTCCTCATGGTGGACATGGTTCATCATAATACTCTTTTAGGCCACCACAACAAGCACAACAATAACATCAACGAGACTCGACACCTATTAGACCTCCACAACACTATGATGCATAAAGAGGGTCAAGTATAGGGCCTCCAAATAGGGGACCCAATAGGGCATAGGCTCCACCCCGACCTCGGTCGGTAGGAGTACATCCACTATAGCACCCATAGAGATCTATGATAGGGTCATCGAGATCTACACCATGGACTACTAGGGCACCGGGAGGTGTATCTTTACATTGCAGGTACCGTAGTAGTTGTTTTGGGTGTGGTGTACATGGACGTCACCTTTGGGAGAGAGTTCCCATAGAACCCTGTTAATAAGGGAAAGGAATCTATTTCGAGCCTATAGTTGGTGACATGGTCAAGAGCCACAGGATTTATGTGGCATTCAAGAACCACACCAGTGGAGCACTAGGGCATGGTGATTGAAACCACAAGTACCATTTGTGGTATTCCTACCCCTATCTTATTTTGTTACGGCTCTTGATTCTTTCATTTATTGATTAGCGGTAGAGTGATTTAGGCATGTTGGAGTTAGGAAAGGCCTTAGTTGGGATGTTGAGATGGCTTCTTGAACCAAAATCTCAATGGATTCCTTAGTTAAGGAGTGCATAGTAGACATAGGACCCTTCACCATGACTTTCTATCTCCGTATCTTTCCTTTGGATTCATATGGAGTCATCTTGTGCATGGAATGGTTATCTCGTACATAAATATAGAGTATATTGTTATAGTTTTTACCAAAATATTGTGTAAAATTATTAAATAAAATTTAATATTATTAATAATGAGTGTATAAAACTCATATTAATAACGTTTTTGTAATAGTTTTATTATTAGTGAGTTGTGAGAACAACTCATGTAAGTATTTTCATGTGAGAGATATCTTAGGGCTAATTTTGAGAGATTGTATGGATTGGAGAGAGATATGTGGGTTGTTAAGGATTGATGTTGACTCCTTGTATTAAGGAGAACATCCTCCTATATAATGTAAACTCCATCTATGTAAATGTATCTTGAATGATTTCTAAATTCAATACAATTATATTTGGTTTTTTTTATATAATTGTGTAGTGTTCAAAAGATCGTATGAGAGCAAGATCATGTTTTGTATTTTTTTTTTTGTATTAGGGGAATTTGGACTTCTTTATTTCCCTGCTAATGGTAAAATTTTTATATGAGAAGTATTTTTGCAGAGAGTATTTCAGATAGCTATTATTCCATTTATGTTTGTTCGTGATTACATTTTGCAATTGCTGTGTGGATCTTTGCTGGTTGCTGCCATATATTCTTGAGGAGATTTGTGGATCTGTGCATAGACACATCATGACATCTTGTGGATTTGCTTCAAATGATCTTGTCATTTGGTCTTCCATTTACATGCTATGTCGCATTCAACTCTGAGATATGATCATTGTGCATTGTCTTATCTAATACATTTGAGCACAAAAGTATTTGTATTTTATAAGCTTTGTCTCAGATATTCACCCAACGTACCTGCCAATAGAACCTACACATTGGGATCAGTTGTTCAACATTGAGAAAAGTCTTGCAAGGAGCAGTGAATATAAATCACAAAGAATTGAGTCCAAATTTGGTAGAAACGTGCAGACCGTAACCTTTTGGAGTTCAGGCATGAAAAACAACTCCAAATTCACGTACAACTCAGTCATGAACAAATTTTAGGTCAGGTGATGAAATCAAATTTGGTTGGTACCATTTTGAAGCTCTCAGAACAAGCTCTCTGATGCATCAAACGGTTTGAAAAACGGAGTTCGCATCTCAAGTTATCAACGAAACATCGAGTTCATGTCATGTGCTTCCATATTGATGGTTTTCATTTTTTAAAAGTTGTTTTAGGTGTGAATTCGTGGTATTTGATAAAGTAATTTTATTTTAAAAGGTATATAGTTTCCTTTAATTGTGTCTTATAGGTTTTATGATATTATTCATAAATAATCATTAGAGTCGTTAAAAAAAGTAATTTGCATATTATTTTTTAATCGTTTTATCATTTGTTAATGGTTTATAGGGATTTAGTATCAGTAAGTCATGTTTTATGTTTGTAATTGAGATTTTTTCATCTCGTTATAATAAAAAATTGTGTATTGTCAAAGTAAAGACTATATTTGTGGTTTATAGGTTGTTCAAAAAGAGTCATTGTTGTAAGTGTCATTATCCTCATATTAAAAATTTCAGTCATTCTGAAGTTCCCATGTTTAGTGTCAAATTTTCATATTCATTGCTAAACTTATTGTCATTTTCAAAGTTGTCCATCATTTTCAAAATGTCAAAATAGTCTCATTGTTAAAGTTAGAGTCGTCATTATAATTTATGAGTCATTGTCAAAATTGTGTATTTGTCGATGTTTGTCAAAAGTGTCATTTAGGTGATTATTAGATTTATCAAATTAAAAAAATCTACCTCACGGACGCATTTTTAGTGTAACCCAATGTCCGATTTGTAAATGAGCTTCAAAATTACATCTTGTTGAGTTAAGCAATGACATTTCATGGAGGAAAGAGGCAATGGATGAAGGAGGTCAATCAACGAACTCTCCTTAGTCGCAAGCGATGGGACGCACAATGGTGTTGTGGATTTTTATTTCAGTAATGTGTTTACATTAAATAAATAAGAACATATGGATCATACATGTTCAACTATTGTAATAAGTGAGCTCTGTGTGAGTGATATTTCTTGCATTTTCCCTTGATGTCAGAACATTGCAGAAGATTAGAAGCACCAATGTAAGTCAGTTCGTGGATCTTGAAAAGGTTTGTGGGAGTTCAAAAAACCACATGAGGTGGACAATTGATGGTTCTTGTCACGTCAAGGTTTTTGTAAACCTGTTTAAAACCATGGAAGGAGAGAGCCTTTCTTTTGATCAAGGTCAAGAAACCAATTTGGGCATGCCACATGGGTGAGCATGTTAGCATACGTAGCATAGTTTATATTTTAGGAGTGTTAGTTCTATTTTATCCCTTTATTATCTCTTGTATTCCATTATTCTCTCACCTACATCCATATCTTCCTCCTTTAGGGGAATATTGTTTATTGCCTCTCCTATATAACATACGTAATACTGCATAATAATACAAGGTGTGCAGAGTATTTCACTCCACATTCTTATCTCCTATGTACCTCCTTTATTCTGGTATCAGAGCTGGTTTGCAGTCCTTGGATGCATGGATGCCTGTAGGTGAGAGAAAGAAGGATTACTGTGGAGAAGTTTGAGTTCTTCAGCTTGATGCGTGAAGGAAGACTTGCATGCAACCTGGACATACAAATCTGTGTGGGAATTTCAGAGTTATTTGTTGATGCGTAGACATACACTAGAATTGTTGTCCTTCAAAGGTCTGAGAGAATCCCCACGAGTAGGGAACAACCCTGTGGAAAATTACGCTCCTCCCATCACTGGTGGTGATTTTGAATGACAGCGTCTGTCCAATTATGTTTAAGTAACTCTGTCAGTTTAACCCCAATTGCGTGACATGCTCAGCCACTCCGAGTTGGATTGAGACAAGGGATTTCTCGTCTTCACAGACATGCTCACAACGTCTCCCGCACTACCCACGTTGGTGACGAGCACCATCTGGTAAAACACCGATCCCAACAATGTGAATCAAATCCCTCCATTCTTCACACACTCCACATGCCTGTAGTAAACTGGAACAAGGCCTCCCTTCTATTTTGTGATCTGCTAAAATGCAGGCACAACTAAGTCGAAGTGGCAGAGAGGAGGATTGCACCAAATTTTTTTGACTTATTTCTGTGTGGAGATGTCAAGCTGAGCCTACATGAAATACAAGAGTTGTACGTGAAGAGTAACCTACAGTAAGAGATAAAGAAGCATGGAGAAGCTGCGTAAATAGCGGTTGCGTGGAGAAGCTGCATAAATATCAGAAACAACTATCTACGGGGGAGATTTTGTTGTTTTGCTGCAACACATGCATATTCTTCTGCCCGAATATTCTGTCACCTATAATTTCAACGTAGAAGAAACCTCTGCATGAGGAATAGAAGAAATATGAGGGGTCTTCAACAGAGAATTGGAGTTGGTTTGATAGATTCACTCTCTGCCTGGATATTGGAAGCTTCTGGTGCGTGGTGGAGGATTGTGTGAAGAGATAATCCACCAAGACAATGAAGGACAAGAAATAGATCATACAACATTACGCTGAATTTTGAGTGTACAGACAACTTGATTAAGAGCGTTAATAACATGGTCACCACTACAAAAGCTGGAACATCAACTCTCAAGCAAGAGAACGCTGTGAGGAATTTCTTGAGGGCTCCGGTTTCTAATTTGCATTGCTCAACGAGCTTTGGAACACCGGCAATCTAGCCTTTGACAAGCTAGTTTGAGAAGGACTTCTTGAATATTTCCTTTTCGACGTCAGCTGTCAAGCAAAGTGAGTATGGGAAGAATTAGAAGCTAGGTACGACACCGACTATGATGATGAAGAAGAACACCCCACAAAGCGTCATTGTCTCATAGCACGTGAATATCATGAGCATCTACGAGCCAATAATTCTCATCAGTGAGTCAAAATTGTAATAACTCTTGAAATAAATAAATAATTTTTTTATTACAATGTCTACTCCAAAGTTGCTTCTTTTCAATGCTCAGTTGCTCAAAGGGCCCAATTTTGTGGCCTGGAAAAAAAAAATGAGGACAATCCTTCAGTTTGAAGGATTATGGGGCATTATCATGGGTCTGTGCCCACTCCCATAGCCCCTGATGAATTAATAAAGTATGAGATGGCTAGTGCGAAAGCCTTGATGCTGATAATGCTCAGTATTAGTGACGATGTGCAACCACATGTTCGAATGCGGACAAACCAAAGGAGGCCTGGGACAAGTTGACAACAATTTATGAAGCCAAAAATTAGACGAAGATTCTTCATCTTCAGTCAAAGCTGCACACCCTCTCTATGGGATCAGATGAGAAAGTGGAGGAGTTCTTATGTCACGTGGCTGAGCTGAGATCAGAGTTATTGGCACTCGGTGAAATGGTAGATGATAAAATTCTCATGGCAATCACCTTAAGAGTACTCCCTTTGCAATTCCGAGTGTTTGTTACGACATTGAATGTGTCTAAACAAACAAAGTGGCATTTGAAGAACTTGTGAATTTGCTACAGCAGGAGGAGGCCATCACTTCATCCCATGAGGATTCTTAGGATAAAGCCTTGTTCTCAAAGCCATACCATGGCTAGAAGAATCGAGAAGGGTCCCCCAGAGAAGAAAAATCAAGTGCAACCAAAACAACAGCAGAAAGATAAAAAGTCAAAGAGGTGGTGTCACATTTGTAGAACCAACACTCATGACACTGATCACTACTGGTACAATAGCTTGAAACAAGGATCTTCAAGTCAAACAAACATATCAAGGCATGAATATTTTTAAAAATTCAAACGACGTCCCCACTGGAGAAAGCAGAAGGGACATCTCGCAACCCAAGAAGATGATGAATTTGATGAGGAGACATCAGAAGGAGCCCATGGTGGTGAGAACCTTGTACTAGTCTCTCAAAATTCTCAGCCCGCGAAGAAAGTCTGGTTGATACACTCTGGTGCAAGCAAACATATGTCAGGTGACAAAAATTTGTTTGATTCACTACATGAAGAAGGAACTGGAGATCGGGTTTGAATAGCCGATGACAAAGAATATGTTGTACAAGGAATTGAAATTGTCACCATTCCTCTGGGACCACGAAAATGTACACTTACAAAGGTACTATATGTTTTTGGCTTGACTAGTAACCTCTTGTCTGTTACTAAACTCTTGGATCATCACCTTAAGGTATAATTTCTTGTTTAAACTGGCATTAAATCATGCTTAATCTCCTAACAAGGTATGGTTCTTGCTAAAGCATTTGTAAAAGATAAGTTATTTTCTTTAGATACTATTTCATCTTCTGCAGTAGCTTTTACTCGCCTCGCAATAGAATCAACGCCTTATGGAATTTTAGATATGGACACTTGTCGATTAGTTCATTACACCAGATGAGTTCAAAAGCAATGGTCCATGGACTACCCAAATTTTCCAGTTCCTTTCCTATTTGCCCTGGATGTCTTACAGGAAAACAACACAGAGATCCATTTCAGGTGAGCACCTTCCATGCCAAGAAACATATGGAGGTAGTTCATACTGATCTATATGGCCCGCTTCCTACTTCATTTATAGGATACAAGTACTTCCAACTATTCTTGGATGACCACTCTTGCAAGATGTGCACATTTTCCTAAAGCATAAAAGTGAGGCTCTTTAACATTTTCCGAACTTCTATCATCGTGTTGTGAAAGAGACCGGACAACCACTTCTTCTACTTCACTTAGATCAAGGGGGGGAATTCACATCAAATAAGTTCTTGGCCTTCCCGAATCAACATGTTGTTAAGCAACACTGACTACTCCCTACACACCGCCAACGAATGGCATTGTTGAGCGTCGCAATCACACACTGATGGAGATGGCTTGTTACATGCTATCAATTGCAAAGCTAGAAGAATGCTATTGGGCTGAAGTAGTACAAATAGCTGTATATCTTCTCAACTAGGGCACCGAAAAAGATTCTACAAAATAAAACGCCATAAGAGGTATGGAGTGGTAGAAAGCCATCAATTTCTCATTTACGAGTATTTGGTTGTATAGCATACATGCATGTCCAACTCAGAAGAGAAAGAAGGTTGAGCCAAAGTCACTCCCATGCATCCTACTTGGCTATAGCACTACCTCGAAGGTGTACCATCTCATGGATCCTGAGACAAAGAACATATATGAGATTCAGATGTGGTTTGTGACGAGTCATCCTTTGACTCAGTAGTGACAACAGAAGATCCATTACCAACCACCTCTCATTGACTAGTCTCCAAATCAGATGATCAGCTAGAAGAGACTACTCAGAGAAAATAAATGTTGTCAGGAGAGCTATTTGTTGATCTTGGAGAACTGGAGAATGTGACTCCACATCAATCAACACAACAATGACAAAGTTATTCTCAAAAGCAACCAAGTTCTCGTCCAAAGTTGGTACAAAGCACCATCAAGGACTCACATTTGTAACAACTCCCAGATACATCATCCGGAGTCAAAACAAGGTGTCAAACAAGAAATGAGGTAAACTTTACACTCACGAGTTCACTGATTAATAGCTCCAAGCCTGATAATGTTTGTGAAGCACTCAGTCAACCTCAGTGGAAGGAAGCCTTGAATACGAGAATATGACTCACTCATGAAAAATAGGACATGGGAACTTGTCGATCTACCTACAAGAAAGAAACCCATAGGCTATAAATGGGTTTTTAAGAAAAATATAAGGAAGATGGATCCATTAACAAATATAAAGCATGACTTGTAGCAAAAGGATATGCTTAGAAAGAGGGCATCAATTATGAAGAAACCTTTGCACCCACTGCGAAGATGAAGAACATCAAAGTAGTTTGCGCACTTACAACATAGAAAGGATGGAGACTTCCATAGATGGAAGTCAAGAGTGATTTCCTAAATGGTGATTTGAAAGAAGAAGTATACATGACCAAACCTAAATGATTTTTTGATGAAGAGCATCCTAAAAAGGTATGTCGTCTCATCAAATAACTGTATGGACTGAAACAAACTCCAAGGGCATGGTATATCAAGATCAACGATCACCTTTTACAACATGGGTTCACTCCTATCCCCTCATATTCAAATTTGTATATAAAGAAGGTAGGAAAATAAATTTTCATTCTTGTTATATATGTAGATGATCTTGTGATCACTGGAAGTTCAGAAGATCAAGTTGATATTGTAAAGAATGATCTCAAAATAACCTTCGACATGACATATTTGGGGCTACTACATTACTATCTTGGCTTGGAGATATGGCAAAAGGAGCATCACATTTTTGTCTCCTAGACAAAGTATGCAAGACACTCCTGGAAAAGTATAGAATGTATGACTGTAAACCTATATCCACTCCTATGGAAAAAGGCTTGCAACTTTCAAGATTCTAGGACTCACCTCAAGTAGATGCTACTCTCTATAGGAAATTTGTTGGAGGGCTCATCTATTTGACATATACCAGACCAAATCTCTACTATGCTATTAGCTATCTTTCCAGGTTCATGCAGGAGCCGAAGAAATGTCACTGGAATGCAAAAAAGCATGTTTTAAGATATGTCCAAGGAACAACTGATTATGGTATAGAATATAAGAAGAATGATCAATTCTTCTTACAGGGATACGTCGACTCAAACCATGCCGGATCTGTTGATGATAGGAAGTCAACTACATGATACATATTTCATCTTGGATCTAGACCTATCTCGTGGATAAGCAAGAAGTAGAATGTTGTTTCTATCTCATCCATAGAGGAAGAATTTTGTGCCACATGAGGAGCTGTGTGCGAAGATATATAGTTACCTCGCATTTTAGATGACATGGGAATTCCTAAAAAATAGTCACCTATTCTCTATTGCAACAATCAGAGTGTGTTGAAGCTCATGCAGAATCCAGTCTTTCATGAATGAACAAAGCATATTGAAATTGATTGCCATTTCATTCGAGAGCACGTCTTGAACCATCAAATTTAGCTCCAGTACTATCCTACAGAAGCACAAGTTGCGAAATTCTCACTAAATCTCTTGGAAAAGTGAAATTTGAACTTTTCAGGGGTCACATTTGCAAGAATAATGTAATAAGGGGGGAATGTTAGCATACGTAGCATAGTTTATATTTTAGGAGTGTTTGTTCTATTTTATCCCTTTATTATCTCTTCCTTGTTGTATTCCATTATTCTCTCACCTACATCCATATCTTCCTCCTTCAGTTTAGGGGAATATTGTTTATTGCCTCTCCTATATAATGTACGTACTACTTCATAATAATACAAGGTGTGTAGAGTATTTCACTCCACATTCTTCTCTCCTATCTGCCTCCTTGAGCATACTACAAAAGGAAGTGTGATTGTTTTTTTCTCCCATGTCAACATTAGGGGAGTGTATATTGGGAATTAGTAATATTAACAATATGGGAGTGAATGTTATAAAAATATTGTGTAACATTATTAAATAAAATGTAATATTATTAATAATGAGTTTATAGAAATCATATTAATAATATAGTTGTAATATTTTATTATTGATAAGTTGTGAAAACAACTCATGTAACTATTTTCTTTGTGAGAAATATCTTAGGGATAAGTTTGAGAGATTGTAGGGATTAGAGAGAGATATGTGGGTTGTTGAGGATTTATTTTCACTCATATTGAGGAGAATATCCTCCTATATAATGTAAACTCCATCTATGTAAATGTATCCCAAAATATTTTTAAATTCAATACAATTATATTCGGTGTTTTTATATAATTGTCCAAAGTGTTCAACAATAGTAAGGTGATATCATGTGCAAACTAGTTGGGAGTTGAATAATGTATAGTTAGTGTTAGGAGACCCATCTCTCTTCACACCATAAGCGATATGTAGGCGAGGGGGTGTGCGCGATGGGGTTTTGTTGTATACCATGACAATTATGCATTGATCAACGGACGATACTCATGGACTGTCACTTGATTATCATCAAATTTTGAGGAGTTTTGGATGTTTATCCTAGTGAGTTTCTTGGGTTACCTCCCAATGTGAGATATAATTTCGTATTGATTTGGTTCTTGCAATGAGATCTTATCTCACACACACCATATAGGATGACCTCCCCTGAGCTATGTGAGCTCAACTTGTAGTTAGAGTTCCTTATTGAGAAATGCCTAATCCATCCTAGTGTATCTCCTTGAGGTGCACCAATGATTTTGTGAAGAAGGACAAATCTTTGTGTTTTTCTATGGACCTGCAGAAAAATGAACAAAGTAATGATCAAGAATCGTTACCCACTTCCATGCATACATGATTTATTAAATTAGATGAAGGGGGATAGTGTGATTTCTAAGATATATTTTAAGTCGGGTTACCATTAGTTGAGAATTGTGGAGGTAGATATTCACAAGACAAATTTCGACAAGAGATATGGCCACTATGAGTTCACCTTTGTGCCATTTGGTCTAATGAATGCCCTCGAAGTATTCATGAGTTTTATGAATAGGGTGTTCAGGACATTTCTAGATAATTTTGTGCTCGTGTTCCTAGACAATATTTTGATTTATTCACGCATGCGTGAGGACCACGAGGAACACATTTGACAAGTTCAGCAGTGTCTTTGAGAGTAACAACTATACGAGAACCTAGAGAAGTGTGCATTTTCCTAGAAAGAGGTTCAATATTTAGGTCACATTATTTCTAGGGAAGGTATCGCAGTCGATTCGTCCAATATTAGAGCTATCATGGATTGGCTAGTGCCAACCAATGTGATCAAGGTCTGCAACTTCATGGGACTGGTATGTTATTACAACAAGTTTGTTTAGGATTTCTCTCGCATTGCGCATCTCATCACTTCCCTATAACGGAAATGGAAGAATTTTGTTTGGTTAGATAAATGCGAGTAGGGCTTTAGGAAATTGAAGGAATACCTTAGGACAACACATATTTTTGCAGTGTCAGATCCTACTATAGATTTCTTCATGTGTACAAATGCTTCTTCGGCAGGTTTGGGAGGTGTTTTGATGCGGGATATCGAGTAGTATCTTTTAGTATCGAAAGTGAAGGATTATGAGTGCAATTATCTAAATCATGCAATTGAGCTTGTGATAATGGTCCATGCATTGGTGTTTTGGAAACATATCCTATTAGGTAGGAGTTTTATTATAAGGAAAAACCATTTGAGCTTACGACACCTCTTCACGCAGCCAAATCTCAATGTCTATCAATAGTTTTGGATTGAGTTGTTATTTGAGTACAACATGGAGATAAATCATCTAAAGGGGAAGGAGAATGTGGTTGTAGATTCTTTGAGTTATTAAAGGAATGTTTCTATGACTAATTTAGTGAGTATAGACTTACGAAGAAAGATCTTGTGATAACCTCCACATAATAGCTTCTAGCTTTCAAATAGAGTAGATATTGATTCTCGAGAGACCCCTTGAGGGAAGTTTGATGGATTTACACAAGATTCGATGGCATTCTAAGACATAGAGGTCAGATCTATGTACCTAGGGTTGGAATCCGAGATAATATATTTTGTGAGGCTCATAGTGCACTTTATTAAGCCCATCCAAGGGTGAAGAAGATGCATGCCACATCGAGATAGTTGTACCATTGGAGAGGACTATGGAGAAATGTAGCTCACTTGTGTATTGATTTTTAGAGTATTAGAGGATGAAGGTTGAGCATTAGCATCCAACTGGCCTTCTTTACCCACATATTATACCGGAGTGGAAATGAGACACCATTTCCATGGAATATGTAGTAGGGATATGGATTTTGAGATACAAGCACGACACCATCATGGTCACGGTGGATAGATTGATGAAAGTGGATAATTTTTCTCTAATGAAAACCACTTATACATCTAATGCAAGTGGTATGAGTTTACTTAGATGAGATTTTAAGACTACACGATATCCCATAGAAGAGTATATGTCACGATCGATATCCATTGTACACCTCTCATTTTTGGACTACCATGTAACATGACCTTGTGATGAACATTAATTTCAATACAACCTATCACCGAGAGATAGATGTTCAAATAGAGTTAGAGAACTAAATTCTATAGTAAATTCCTTGGATGTACATTATGGATCATCATTCATGATGGAGGAGTATTTGTACTGGTTTATTTTGCCTACAAGAACAAATTTCATATTTCTATTTGTATGATTCCATTTCAAGCTTTGTATGGTGGGGAGTGTAGGACTCCACCGAGTTGGGAAAAGATAGAGCATAGCGTATCTCTTGGCTCAACTTTGTTACGGAGACATGGAGTACTAAATTGTTTTGATTAGATAGAGGTTATAGGAGGCAAATGATATATAGAAGAAGTATGTAGATGAGATCGAGTTGACCACGGTTATGAGGTGGGCACGAAGGTGTTTTCTGTGTCATACCTCATAAGAGCCCTATCCATTATAGAAAAGGATCTAAGCTAGCTCTAAATTTTTTTGGTCCATTTGAGATCTTGGAGTGGATAATTCCCTTAGATTACTATCAAGCGTTTCCACCTATATTGTCTCACATCCATGATGTGTTCCATGTTTCTATTCTTAAGAGATATATACCATATCCTTCTCATGTATTGTATTAGACCGAATTATAGGTGCAAGAGCAGGGGAAGGTGGCTATGGAGCCCTGTGCGCATCATAGAGCGCAGGACCCCGGGTGTTTGATGATGTAAGATTGATCGGGTGTGAGTCCATTGGGTGTTTTAAGTAGAATTATGATCTCATGGATGTTCAAATCTAATTATTTGATATGTTGATATATGATAGAATTGCTTAATTTTTGATGATGATTATTGATTTTGATGTATATATTATTTATCGATGTTGTCGATGTATCCGTGAGGGTAGAGAGGTATTTATATTTTTGTTTATAGGTACATTATATCACTATACATATAAAGGGGATAGGGTACCAAACAACGGAAGAATGTTGGGTGTTTTGCAAAATGGCCAAATTTGACAATATGCATCTAATGTTTATGTTGTGTGATTACATTCTTAGTTAGTAGGTTTCAATGGGGTTGACCTCACATGTGTGGCCATGGGGTGTAATGTTTTCCTTTTAATTTTTTTGTGTTTTATTTTGTTGTGCATGTATTTAATTATTAGGAAAATTTAGTCACTTTATTAATACTTGTTAATGTGTCTTAATTAGCTAATTTAACTTAAATTTTAAACTAAAAGGAAGAGGTGGAATTTGGGTAATAAATATAGTATATTGTTCTTGATGTGGAATGAATTAATTGCATTTATGTGGTGTGTACTCTTCTTCCCTTCCCAAACACGAATTTTTCCTTGAAGACCACTTTTTCTGACTTGTGGGACAAGTTAACCTTATCCCTTACATGTCAAACTCCTCTACCAATGATACTTATGAAGTATCGAGCTTATATTGACCATTTTAATGCATTTGTTGAGTGTAAAAGAGAGGATAACGTTGCTTTTCTACTTACCACAATTAATTTGTCCTTGAAAGGTATGGAGAGTATGTTGGAGTGTAATGTGTGCATGTCATAAGCCTTACATGTTCATTTTATTGCATTGCGTTTGGGGTTTTGACTTATAAGTTAGAATGGAGGGATGATGAAGTGGCATCCTACATGGAGCCACCTCATCATCCTCACCTCCCTTTTCTATTTATTGAATTAATTTGAAATATTTTTGGTTACTTGTCTTATTTTCTTCACTTGCACTTTTGAAATTTGGTCTTGAATTGCATGCTTGGAGCCTTTTTGGAGTTCCATTATTTATTATTCTTGGTTAGAAGGTGTGGAAATATTTTTGGACTATTAATGGAGAGGTAGGATCTCTAGTTTTTTCTTTCTTTATCTATCTATATAGATGTAAAACTTGTATTTGTAGGAGTATTTACGAGTGTTGTGAATGTGATATATTGGGGTTGTGTAGCTTTCATTAAGAAGGGTGTGGGAGATGGAATTATGGGACCATTAGGGAAGGAAAAGTAAGTTGTGAGGCATGAATTTTGGATTCATTCTGATTATGATTTCCACCTATGGGGAGTAAAAGGAAAAATTGGACATATTTTTGCATATTCTCTAGGGGAGAGACAAGGAGGTATTTGAATGTTTTATATTGTGAACACGGAGGATTTTGGGTAGAGTTCCTACTTAAGTTGGGAGGAAAAAGGAGGTGGTTCCCATATTCCTTTTTCCTTTTGGCTTGTTGTCAAGGCTATGTGTTGTTGGAAGGTTTGTAAATCTTACTTTGTGTGTTTATTTGAATGTGTTGTATATTGTGGAATGCATGCTTTGTGGAAGCCATTTTTGAAAGTTGTAAAAGTTGCATAACACTCCCCATTGTTCTTTGGTTGGGGCTTGAGGACCAATAAAATGGATGGCTTCTCTTCTTATTGGATTATAGGATGGGTGGAGAGTGTCGCCTATTCCCCTTTCATTGTATTGTGATTAAAAATTTGAAGATCTGAAGGAGTGTAATGTTGAAACTATGAATTTGGGAGGTGATTTGAAATGAATACTTACCTATTTGAACCTTTGGAAGAATCTGTATGTTGTAAATTGGACCCCATTTATACCACTTAGTGTGGAAGGTTGTAAATATTGTATTTAAAAATAATAGCCTTGTAAATTGTATTTATCAAATTGTAATGTTATAGTGAAAAGAAGAAAACTTTAGATGTATACTTTGTTGGAAAGTAAAATTTCTAATTTTTGGATATTATTCAAAGTGGAAAAATGTATTGGGAAAGGGAAAATTTTGTTGTAATGAAAGTGTTATTAAGTTCTTATTGTATTTTTGGCAAGCTTAAACTTAAAAAGGAAAAAAATGAGCTTTATGTAAGTGAATTTTATCTTGCTTTTTTATCCTAAGTTATATATGCGAAATTGAAGGAAATTATAGTTGATGTTATACTTAGACTTTACATTTTTGTACGGGAAAAATGTTACAAATTTAGTGTTTAAATCAAAGAAATATTTCCTTTACAATAGATCAAATAAAAAAATCTATATACAACTTTAATGACATATACTTCCACAATTTATATTTGTAGATTTAAATACCTTCTCAAATTGATCTTAACCTTTTAAATAGAACAATGAATTAATATAATTATATATATTATTAATAGATAACATATATATTAATAATATATATTATTGTCTTATAAAATTAAATTATTAAGGAAAATACACACACACACACACATTTAATGTTATTAAGATGCATATATATATTATTATTATTATTATATATACATATATAATAATAATTAAATTTATTAAAAAAATTTGTTGTGGTTAGCCGCCCAACCCTGTGTATTTTATTCCTAGGTGTGGGGTGGTAGAGGATAAGCAGATGTTCACTCCCACCCACTATTTAAATAGTGGGTGGCGGTTGGGTGCGACATCTGTCCCCCTATATTAAAACTCGCCATATCTAATTGGCCACGGTCCCATATTTTCAATGCAACCGTGTTTTTTTCAAGGAACTATGTATTATATTAAAATATGGTGGAAGTCATTTTAAATCGGTAGTGTGTGTGTGTGTGTGTGTGTGTGTGTGTGTGTGTGTGTGTGTGTGTGTGTGTGTGTGTGTGTGTGTGTGTGTGTGTGTGTGTGTGTGAGTTTATTTCATTTTAAAATAAAACGATTTGTAGTATATATATACTACAAATCGTTTTATTTTTAAAATGAAATAAATATACATACATACATACATGTATATATATGTATGTATGTATGTATGTATATTTATTTCATTTTAAAATAAAACGATTTGTAGTATATATATACTACAAATCGCTTTATTTTAAAATGAAATAAATATACATACATACATACATACATATATATACATGTATGTATATATATATAAATATTCATTTGGGGTTTTATATTTATCCACCCAAAATAGGTATATACATCAAACATGCAAGATTTTTTTAAAATAACTCAAATAAAATATGGTAAATAACCACCAGAAAGAGAAATGGGCAGATATCTTATTTTAGCTCTAAAATAATACAAAATATGTTGGAGTTGAGCAAACCCTTGATAGCTCTTGAATGTCTTCCATGGCTTCCTCTCCCCCTCTTTCTCTAAACCTACAAAAGTTAAAATGAGATAAAATTAGGGAAAATAGAAATAATAAGACCTGATAAGGAATTTTAGGGCATCATTAATACAATGGCCAAAAAAGACTTAATCTAATCAAATAAATTTCACCCTACAACTTTGAGTGAAGGGAATTTTGTGGGAATGGAATTAATTGAAAAGGGTATGGGAAATTAATTTAAATAATGAACTCAAGGAGGTTTATAAATAAATATTAGTAAGGTTTAGTTAAATAAATTAAATGGATCATGACTATTAATTAATTGAAAAATTCTTTAATAAAGTAAATGAGCTTAATGGAAGACTTTTAAACAAAGAAGATATTTTCGAGAAAGCAATTTATAATATTTAATTATTAATTTAGTTTCAATCATCTTACGTTTGTGTAAAGTTTGTTAGCGATAAATAAGTAAACATAGTGGATATTTATAACCCTCGCAACCTTTTGAAAAAAATTAGCAAAAAATTTCCCATTAAATTAGTAGGTTTTATTATGGTTTTGAACAAGCAAATTTGTGGGCATTCTACAATGGCCTGCGGTAGGGGTACTTTATATCACACTCACTTCTTAGAATATACATACAAACTGGGTCTAATATGACATCATGTCAAGATATCACTATGTCAAATGGGGATTAAGTCTTCAAATTACACCAATATTTTCAATTAACAACCACTAAACCTAACTTTCCTAACTATAGAAGGAAAAGGGAGTTTTCAACAACTAATCAATCTCTGGATCTCCTCTAAAAAGACTCTTAAGCTTTACCTCTAGCACTAATTTCCAAGAGTTACGGTGAAACAAAATAATGAGTCCGGATAAATGAGGGTCTTGATTGGGTCAACACCATCACATGACCATAACCAAGAACTAGGAACCCATCAACCAACATCCTCGCAAGGAACCAAATTCCTATCTCTCAAAATTTCACAAGAATATCAACATGAATTAACATTTCCTTATAAACGGGATCGAAAAGACACCTTCTTAGGTTAATTCACAATCCATACAAATTTCATCATTGTTATTATTATATTAATCCTAGAGGTTTAAGTGTTGAACTCCAGGCTTTGATACCAAGTGTAACACCCACAATTTTGATGCAAAAAACACACGACAAAGCTTAATAAATAATTAGGAAAAATGCGGAGTAATTTTTTTTGTTTAAAAAGGGTTGCAACAATATAGATATCAACTAGGTTTAAATATTTCTCATTTAATAGATTCCACATAACTATAAGGTTAATGTATTTAAATTAATAATTAATTATTATTAATTCATTCTAAAACGCTTTGAGTTAACATCCTCTTCTAGGCTTTTCGCTAATTCTTGTTAAAATAGCAATTGTTTCATTTGCATTATTTCACCTTATTTAAAATCCCACATAAGTTAGTTTATTTCATACTACCCATTATAAATCAACAACAATATCTTATATAAAGTTATCTAACAATACATTTTAAATTTCAATACTTAAGCTTTATAAATCATCATCTAAGTTACCCCTTTCACAATTATTAAATTTATCCTTAGAATTCCAATCTCATTTATTTACTTAATAATGTAAGGCTAAGTATCAACTTTCACTAACCATTAGGTGGCCCCATTCATTTGATACCCATACTTTAATTAAAATTACCCCATTCCATAAAATGCCACATCTTGAAAAGTGTAGGCATAATCCTCAACCCTTAGATTTAGGTATTTTCAAACTAAACTTAAATATCCTTACGAGGTCTTGTTATTCAATATTTTATGCTAAACACATTCATTTGTTACATTTTGATTTACAGGTTGGAGGTGTGGAGGCCATAGAAAGGAGTGAAACCATGGAGAATTTTTCTTTGATTCTAGTTTGTAATAGGAGGAGATTTCATCCATTCTACTCTTTATTTATTTTATTTTATTCAAGGGTTTCCTATTACAAGGTTATCTATTTGTTTATTTTAGAGATTCCACCATGAATCTAGTTTTATCTAATTAGTTATTCATATTTATTGAGTTCATTATTTGGGAATCCCTATTTTGTTTGATCTAGGAGTATAAACACTTATATACATAGATACAAGCATGGATACATGTGTATACATGTTTATATAACCTTTATATGGATGGATATACATTCTAGTTTGAAAAATAATTGTTTAAGGCTATGATTTGATCTATAACACGTCTTTTCCAAAAGGAGATCTGCGCACAAGCGATTGATAATAGTCGCTCAACCAAACCACAGTTCCCACTTCACTATCGATGCATGTAGGGATTTTGGCACCGATTACATGTAAATATGACCTATTTTTTCAACTCACACACAAATTTATATAGTCTTCAATATATAAATTTTTATGTGCTTTACATGTTTCAAGATAAAGAATAGTCTCTTTATTATATTTTCCAAGCAACAAAAATCATGCAAGTTAAGGAAAAGTTAATTTTATGTCACTTTGCTTGCAATTTAGAGAGATCAATATCGGTTTTTAGTCTGTCGATGCCGGTTAGTCGATCAACATGTGTCAATGTGCAAAAGCGGTTAGTTTAAAAGGGACATATAAACATATATATTAAGTAATATATATATTTATATATTCCCAATCTGAGTTAAAAACTATTGTTTAGTACCATAATATCTAAGTGCAAAAGACTGTATTTTTATTTATTTAAATGTACTAAATGTGTAAGTTTTCGATTGTTACAAGGTATGAAATTTAACCACGAGATTTCCTTTTTAACTTCAATGCATTTAATTTATATAAAAAATAAAGGATCTTAACCCTTTACTAAATGCAAGTTTCTTTTCCTTTCACTACAAGAATGATAACCATTTCAACAAGGATCAAGTATAAACTTCCATACATTCTTCCAATACAAACACAACCATTTTATCAATGAAAGCACAAGCAACTTGATTTCATTTCTAAATTTTAAGGTAATACATTTTCAAATAATTACACATTTCAAAAAAAAATATTCAATAAATTCTGACACACTAACTTGATAATAAATTTTACAAGAAGCTCCTTTTAAAATACAAGAGTATACAAGCCTTCCACTTAAGTGAAAACAACATGGCCAAATTTACAAAAATGACTATCTATTTCTTTGATCTTCTTCAACACAACACTTTCCAAGATGACAACTTGAGCTCCTTCATTTCTTTAATAGCCAAACACAACAACAACAAATGGGGGATAGGAAACTCTCTCCACCCAACCTATAATCCAATGAGAAGGAGAAGTCATCCTCCTCATTATCCCCAAGCCCCAACAATGAAGCAATAAGAGGTATTAAACAACCATGGAAACTTTTACAAGGCTTCCAAAATAACCATTCACACCAAAATTTCCACACACAAGAACAATACAAAAATAACAACAAACATATAATTTTCCCAAGCAAAAAGGCTCAAATTCAAGCCAAGGAGAGAAGAAACATGGGGAATCACTTATGCCTCCCAATGGGTGTAGGTGTCCACCTTAAAAGCCTCCAAAATTCATTCACACAACCACAACCAAACTCTTATCCCTCCCTCAATTTATCTTATGTCTCCCTCAACTCTTATCCTTCCCTAAATAAAAATATCAAAAAAATAAGAAATATTTCTTATTGTCACAAGGTGGTACCCACCCAAACCAATTATCCCTCCAAATGAATAATATAAAATATTATCACTCCTCAATAAATCCCCATTTTATTTCACCTTCACAACTTTAAGGCCATGCTTATCCCCAAAATAAAAATACACAACATTCATTCATTTACACCATTTGGACAACAAAATAGAAATAAAATGCATCGGTGAAATTTGTACCTTCCTATTGCAAGAGTATCCAATCCAAAAACACTAAATAATCTTCCAAGCGTCAAACAAGAACTCCAAAAGCAATCTCTAAAAAATACAAGAGTGAAAATAAAACATGTAACTTGAAAACCATCAAATAAACTTGTATAAATAGAAAAAGGGAAGAGGAGGGTGAGGTGGCCCCATGTAGGACGCCACATCAATTCTCCTCAAATCCACATTACATGGTCTAAAACTAACCCCAAAGATCATAAATTGGTGGGTGAGAAAGTGATAAGTTCTTATTCCACACACAAACCATTAACCATACTCCAAAGGACAAAATTAAAATCTCATGTAAGAAATTGCAATAATTTCACCCTTTTACCATCCAAATCACATAATGGGGCCTAATTTTTACCCCTTACCCCATAAGTATAGTTGGTAGGTGAATTTAAGAGGTTTGGTACAAGAATAACTTATCCTACAAGCCTAAAAAAATTGGACCTAAGCCAAAATCCGAGTTTGACATGCAAGGTTGAGTACACAACACCAAAAAAGGAAAATACTTTCCAAATCCATAATAAAATCAAAGAAAATCTACCAAAATTAAATACATCTTGGTCACATCCCAAATCACTTTAATGAATAAGATTAATCAACTTAAATAAGAGCACATTAACTAAAAATAATAAAGTAGAACACATTACAATAATAAATCACATAATAACAAAATAATTAAAATGAAAAGGAAAAACAACACACTTACCTATGGTCATATTTGAGGCCAGCCCATAATGGGGACCTCCTAACAAATTTATCAACAACCAACAACATACAAAAACATAAGTTGCCAAGGTGACTAGTTGCCAATACCCAAAAATACTTCATTGTTGGTCTCATATCCCCTTTTGTTTGTTGTGTTATAATTTCTTGTAAAAAATAAAAAAAAGGACCCCTTTGGCCACATGCCCATATCAATAACATGAAATAAAATCAAATGAATGTGTATAAATCAATTCACATCATCATACAACATAGCCAAATCATCATCAAAGCCAAGCAATTCCATCAATTGTTTATAATTTCAACATATTTCAATTCTACCATTTCATCAACAACAATGAGATCACAAGACTAGCTTGATCATCTATTAAAATCAATACGTAAAAGGATAAAACATATACTTCACTTATTAGTTATTTATAATTATAATTTTTCCCTATCCATTAACATTTACCAACTATAAAAATTCATATTTTTATGACAACTATTGAATTATGTATGTCTATTGTAACTCATATCTACTGGATGCATTCAACAACATATCATTGATCCCTTATATCCTCATTGATGAGGCCAGAATATGTCTGATTAATGTATAATATATGATCTCATCTTACTCTCCTTTTTATTAAGTTGATTACATTTTGTAACTTTTAGTTGATCTGATATAAGTTAGGATGTAATTGTCTGTCTTTTGATTGATTGTTATTCTAATGTTAAAAGCTCTATAATTCCTTACAAAGTGTGTGTTTAAAATTTATTTTTGTAATAAAGTAGGTCTAATCAGTCAAGGAAATGAAGCAGGTAGCGTTCAGTATGTTTTTGATAGCATATGTTCCTACACAGATTAGTTCCGGAACTTCTAAGCTAGTTCCAGAACTCCATCACACAGTCATCATTTAGTTCTAGAACATTTAGACTTAGTTCCAAAACTCCAGTATTTAGTTCTGGAATTGCTAGACTTAGTTCCGAACTCCCCGGGTATAGCTCGAGAACTCTCATGGTATGGATCCTTAACTATTTCTTGTGGTTTTGGAACTTCTCTGAAGTTTCAAAACCTATGGTAGTTATCTATTCTAACCAAATCTATAGATTTTGCATCTACGACCCTTTCAATCAGGAAAGGATTAGAAGATTTTTAAACGTAGATCTAGGGATAGTTATCTTGCTGACTATCCGATCAGCCACAATCCAACTCAAAGCATCTACTCTGGGTATGATTCAATTTCATCATAATCATTGAGACAAATGTGATTGTAAAATGTATATAAAAGTAGACCTGCAGTAGATAGATAATATATAGAATATGATATGAGATAGAAATAGAATAAAGAAGAGAAATATAGACTAAGTACTTAGATCCAGTATGTTTTGTAATACCAAATGTTTTATCAATAAAATATCCATTCCTATTTGAGAGAATTTTGAGTTGTTAAATCCTGATTCGAGGAGGAGCAAGGGCCCACTCCCCCAAGGACCAGGATATTCATTTATTTGGTATTTATATTTCTTCAACAAATAGCTTAGATCTATTAATTCTGTATTGTTTTAATTCTTTCAGTTAAATTTTGTTGTATAATTATTCCTGTAGGTATTTAGATAGGTTCTTATATTTCTTGCAGTTGTTTTCAAGCATTCTAAATTCAAGTGTGTTTAATTCCAAAAGTGACTGTGTTTACTTTTAGAAGCAAGTGTGTTTATTTCCAACAGCAAGTGTGTTTCCATTCTGCACAGTGTGTTTCCTTTCAGCAAAGCTTTCAGTGTGTTTACTTTCAGCAAGTTTTCATAGTATGATTTAAATAAGGTTTTACCAAGAAGTCCTTAAGACATTGAAGACATCCCCTAGAAAATAAAAAAAGAATAACTATAGTCAATGACTAGATCGATAAGATTACTCTTATTGCATATAGCTTTAGACACACCTCGGTTTGATATGACATCAACAACAAGTTTATTAAATGAAGGGAATAATGACACCCATCACTCACATCATTAATAACTCTCATCATATAATAATTCATAGGGTTAGTTCAATAATAAAAATATAGTCGTCATATCACAATAACAATCATAATGTCCGTAGCCGAGTCTATCTATACAACCTATCAATATATAACAATAAGTTCAAGTCTCAATCAACATTAATGAAAATCATAGTAAAATAAGTGTTAAAGAGGAGTGGGCATTACAAAATAGGAAACTCTCTATTTTTACATCACAAGATGAAAAATGCAAAAGTGATAGAATGATATTATTCCCATCAAAGATGCATATAAATAAAAAGAGGGAGTAGTGGTTGAGTAACTGCATAGACCGTAATCGCACAACTACTTAGACGAGATCTGCATAACAACCTAAATGTAATACATATTATTATTTTATGTTAACATTCCCCCTTATTAAATTTTTTTTATTACAAACATCATATTTCCAAATAGTGGAGCCCTCTAATTCCAAACACGGTAGAAATGTCTATTACACTCTCTATGTATCCTGGTCACCTTTGATGTGGCATGCCATCTTTCTAGCTTCATGGTATTGGTGACACCTTATTTTTTCCTCATAGGATTACCAAAAACATTCAAGTGACATGATTACATTTCCTTGAGAACACCTCGGGGTTTTGGTTTCCTTGGATTACCAATAACCCCTATGGTTTTCCTATTGCTGGTTCACCATGAACCTAGAGGTAATATGATGTCTCAATTGTACACTTCGGTGGTATCCCGATTTCAACAAAAACTTTATACAATAACCAAGTGCTACTTTATTCCTTTTACTCCTCAAAATGTTCTTTATGCAGACCTACCTAATTGGAAAATACTCTATAGTTTATTAAAAACACACCGCACATAACACCATGCACAACAAAAAACAAACACTAACAAAAAGGTCACCAAAGTAGTGATGCGACCCCATCATAGGTGATTAACGATAGAATGCCAATTTTCCTCTAACCTACGTGTATCCTCCTGGCTCAAGTAAGTTTTTACTTAATTAGGAGATATTGTTATAAGGCTCATTTGAGAAACGATTCAAAACACTTATGCACCTCCAAATATTTTGTAAGTTCATTTATGGATATCTTTGCGATGTATATTTCATATGCTCCATGGAAAGCCTCATCTCCATGTGGTCTACATGACCAATTCATTCTTTATACATATGTAGTAATACTTATGGCCATCATTATGGTAATTATCATTCCACTAGTAAAAGCACAAGACAAGCCTACAACAAAACGAAGGGTCACGATGAACAACATTAGTACTTTAAAATTTACGTGATGTTTCTGATGGTAATAATATAGATGAAATAACAAGATCAATGGTAGAATAATGAGGTTAATGTAATGTCTTAATACGAGACCTCCATAGGAAAAGAAAAGATCCACCAAAAGAAATAAAACAATAACACTTCAAGTGAAAACCATAGAATTTTCTCTAGGAAAACCCGATCAAGTAGATTCAAAATCACGCCTACAAATGCCTCATTCTCAATAGCACACCCATGCAAAACAAAATTTTGAACAATGGTAACTTTACGCCAATGATAGGAGGAAGAACCTTTCCACCTAAATTTGATTCTCCAACATTCACAAAAGTGTTATTCAAAGTATATTTGTACAGAACCAACTTTTATGTTATTCAAATCTCCTCTAACAATTCTTCCATAACAAATTGATGATATTTGAACCGCTTTGACATCCCTAATAATGAGTGGAACATGGAGCAAAAAATACATCGTTGTATAAAATCAAATATTTTTCAATGGTGTTTATCAATGTTTTGTGCCTCCATAATTGTTCTTGGAAGGTAAAATTACCTTGAAGAAGAGATATGAGTTGATTAGTGGCATGCCTTATGTCTTGAATCAATGAGCCTACTTTGTATATGAATTTTCCTAATGCTCCCTTTTCCTTCCAACTATTATTGCTCTAGATTTACTAGTTATATGTTCCCCAAATGTTTGATGTCATAACTTTTAGGTTTTTAAGTGCAGCACACATCCTTGTTCCCGATTTCTCTAAATTTTATAAACACTAAAAATGAATAACAATAAAAATTCCAAATGTAATTTTCATGAAGGAGAAGAAACAATGGCTCCAAGAAGGTCTTCACCCTTTCTTTACATGTTCCCATGCTCCCTCTTACATTACTCTTGATACCAATGATAACACACAGGATAAAAAAATCAAAAGTGATCAAATGATATTATTCACATTAAATATGCATATAAATACAAGGAGGGAGCATTGGTTGAGTAACTACATAGGCTGTAATTGCACAACTACCCAAACATGTTCACATTATTGGTACCCAAATTGATTCTCCTTCAAAGTCTAAGCAGCATCATAGGTTTGGAAGAAATTTTAGAGATAGATAGATCATAGTGAGTCATTTTGTAGCTAGGGATGGGATCTAACTGGCCCTCTATCACTCAGATGTGGAGAAATAGATAACACCCTGAAGAGGATTTGATCTATCCTCACTACTTTATTGCTTTGCCTTCAACCGGGGTGAGAGGACCCTTTTGTAGCCTACTTTTTATGGAGGAGATGGGGAATTCCTTCGTTGTTAAGTGTTTAGGAGAACTTGAAGACAATATAATCAATGCAACAAAACAAAAATCTCACAAGTTGTCACTTTAGATAATGGATATATTTTATAAGTAAGGTTCAGGGCACTAAAGACAATGAAAACACGAGTGTTTCTACATGTTTTGGTAATAGATTTTGTGCATCTGTATACACAGGGAAAAACAGGGGGTAGTATGGGTAGGATCAATTGTTTTGAATGATTTTAGGTTGGAGGTGAAGTAGGATAAAGTTGATTATACCAAATCTTTGAGAACTTTTACAAAAATGGAGAGCTCAAACAACAAAATGCTTCAAATTAGCTGGATGTTCCTTTAACTAGAATATCTACTTCAATGGAGGCCCAAATTAGCACTTTTCACACAAACTTCAAGGATCCAAAATAAAGGATCAAATTGGAAAATTTAACTGAACATTATTAATCTCTGTTTCATCACACCTAAGATACCCTCAAAGGCTAACAAACAATCTTATAGTCATGCTACGAGTCACAGTGATTTTAAATTTGTTTACTCCATTATGAAATGAAAGCTCTTATGATAAATGACATTACAAATGCCACCAAAATATCATAAGGATAAGATCTTGTGTGATTCACATAGATTTCAATGCAAGAATGCAATAAGAACAAGAAAAACTACTTGTAGACATTTGGAAATGAAGTAAACACAAATTTTGCCCAAAAATAACACAGATCAACTCAAGTTTGATTAAATTTATCAGTAGGGGAAATTTTCTCAAACAATCTCAGATCTTGTCAATGGTTGTACACTCACAACCACCTTGACATGATCAAATTTAACACAAAATAGATAAACAAGTTTCTTCAGATAGTTTCTCAGAAAGATGGGTTCTATCAAGCTTTTTCTTAGAAAATCAGTTCTGACCTCTAACACTCCAACCTTCCAAGTTCCAACCTCTTTCATGGAAAAACTCATGCCATCTATAACATTTTGCAACAGAGTTTCCCTCCCAAAAAATCCAAACATTGATTGTACGAGTCTGCTTGCCATGATCCACGATTGTGATTCCTAGAATCAAATCTGTAAAAAGTTGTCTAGTGCTCAAGGGTAGATCTCTTCAAAAATCTTTGACATTCAACTCCCTCCTCTAGTGGATCATTCTTCCTTTTACTCGCCAACCACTTCCACCCCTAATCTATCAATATAGTTCCTTGTGTGCCTAGGAAGGAAAAAATGGAATATCATATCAAGCCCAAAGGTCAGATCTCATCTTAATGGTAAAAGACATTCACTGATTTTCCTCACTAAACCAAGACATCAACAGGTCTTTCATGTGCCAAGGAAAGAAAAATTAGGTCGAATTCAATAGTTAGATTGCATATTTAATGGTAAGATATATTTATAGACCTTCCCCACAAAACTAGGCTACCAGGTTAATGTTTCTCTTCATTTGGTGTGCATGAGACTCCAAGAAATGATTTAAAAAACCACAAGAATATGCATCCCCAAGAGCTCTAGAGTGAAAATGATAGAAAAATTAGATACAAATGCACAACTACCATTGATTTCTATTTTGAATTTGGACCATCCACGTGGGAGATCCATTTTAAAATGGGCCTGTGGGTTCCCCTTTTCCTTTTGCAACTTTTGGAAAAAAGTAAAATTTTCACATTTTTCTCCGAACCTCCGCCCTTGAGAAATGAGCCTGACATGTGTCCTAAGGTGGGTCATAGAAGAACTGCGTCCACATCCTACTATTTCATCTCTTTTTTGGAAAAAGGAAAATTTTCGAAGTTTTCCCCATAGCTCCACCCTTCCGCTTATAACCTCGATGTGGATCCCAATGGAACCATGCTTCATTTTATGTTTTTAACTCTTTTCTCCACAAAAGGAAAATTTTCCATATTTCCCGAAAGTCCGTAGCTCCACCGTTGACCGGGGACAAATTTTGTCTATGGGCCATTTTTATGTTTTAATCCTTTTGGTGACAATAGGCAAAAAAATACAAGTTGCCTCCGATGAGTGCGCTTCCCGCCCCTTTGAATTTTCAAACTACCATGTGTCATAATGGCACATCTTGAGATGGTCCCCAAAATCTAAGACCTTGAATGAGCTTGGGCTCACCACGTGTCCCGACCCAAATTTTTTTTGAAGGCTTAAATCTCGTGAAGGCATCATTTGTCAGGGTCCAAGGAAATCTCTTTTGGCCGTTGAAAATTCCAAGAAAAAAGCAAAGTTAGTGGAGGCCTCCAAGTGTCCTCCTAGTGCTTCTTTAAATAAAAACTAAAGGGGTAGTCCTCAAACATGCATGGTCCCTCCACATGTCTTACGCCTCTCAAAATATTTTGAAAAAATACTAATTATGGGAAGACCTGGTGGAAACCTCCACGTGTCTTCATGGCGCAATTTCAAAATGGTGCCCAAAGCGAAGACCCTGAATGAGCATGGCCTCACCATGTGTACCTTTCCCTCAAAATAGTAGCAAGTGCATAAAATTTTTTCTAAGTATGATAAAAGAAGTGGAAACCTCCATGTGTCCTCGGCCAAAGACAACTCTAAGGCCAACCTAAAAGCAAATATTCAAATTTACATCATTCTTCCATGTAGATAGGTTTAAGTTTATGTGATTCATAAAATTTTGAAGTACCCTATTGAGCCACATCCAACCAAAAGAGGCTACATTTCTCATTGATGCAAGGATGTAAATTTGACCGAGAAAATGCCCGTCAACCTGTAAAATGCAGAAAAATGACCGTTTGGGCCTAGAGACAAAATTTTCTCCAGGGACAGAGAAATTAGAAATGTTCAGAAGGCTCAAATACATTCCTTCGAGCTACATCCATTAATTTTTCCTTACGTATTTAGTGCAAAAAGACAAGGACAACGAATTTTGGTGTGGAAAGTTGAAAGAATAGGAGAGCCCGAATTTTAGATGAATAGAGAACGAGAGACCCAAATTATAGACCCTTTCTAGACAAACAAAGAAACAAGGAAACAACCATGGATCCATATGTGATCCTTGACCTAGGAATGGATTGATTATGACAATGAAAAAAGGTAGAGATATCTCGGGCACAACGGGGAGATTAAATATTGCAGAGGCCACAAATTGATAGATTTTCAATGGAAAAAGTGGGTGAGACTATTTTGAGCACCAACATTGGCTCCGACTCAAGGATGGGCACTCCCTGCGAGTGCCACAGAACAAAGGTAGACCAAGTGCAAAAATATTCATTGGGTAAAGGAGTTAGCTTGTAAATTAGAGAAACAGAGCCATCTCCCAAAAACAAATAGAGAAACTAGCAAAAATAGGTCACGAGGAGCGAACGAGCAAAAACACAAAAACAAAAACAAACAACAAACTATACCTTTATCTGGATGATGCTCATCTTGATTTTGGGAATCAATCCAAGAAATGTTTGAGATGCCTACCATTAACGAGGGAAATTGGAGAAATTATCCATCTAAGTCCTTCGGGAAGAAGATATGTTCACCAATCCTAATATTAATGGAATAAGGGCCCATCAATAATGTACTAAATTTTCCATGCTTTCCTTTATCTTCATGCCTACTATCCCATAGTAGCACAAGATCTCCAACATTGAAAACTCTGGTAGTGACCTTCTTTTCAAATAACTTCTTCAGCTTTTCTTTGAATTTACAAGTCTTTGGTGTGATGCCCTCCTTTCTTCATCAAGTTCAACAATCTAGTTAATATGGGCATCATATGGGTGACTTCTTGATCTTCGAGTTGATGCATGAAATGATAGGAGGATAAGTGCATATGTAGGGCAGCATGGCATGAGTTCCATACACTAAATAAAATGGACTCTTCCCAGTGGCTCTTTTAATAGTAATTCGTTCACCCGAGACAACAAAATTCAACTGCTCACCCCATTTTCTCTTTTTCAGCTCAAGGTTCTTCTAATAATCTAAAAAAAAAATTATTACTAGACTCATCTTGTCCATTTCCTTAGGGATTATAATTAGAGGCATATGTCAAATTTATCCCATATTCTCTTCATATTTACACCAAGGGTTTAGCTTTGAAGCTCATGGAATTGTCGCAGCAATTTTGAATGGTACCCCAAACTTGTAGATGATATGGTTCGACATGAAGTCCATGACAATTTGGTATGTTGCTCTTTTGGTGGGGATTGCCTCAACCTACTTGGTGAAGTAATCGGTGGCTACAAGAATCCACTTATGGCCAACACTTGAATTATCGAAATATCACTAATGAAATCCATTCCCCATTTCTTGAATGGGGCTTCAATTGATACAGTTGCAAAGGCAAGGATCCTAAAGCTTTCGGTCTTCAGAGAAGCGTTGGAAACTCTCACATATTCTAACTAAAATATTTGAATCCTTGAAGAGATTTGGCCACCAATAAGCAACCCTCATGATTTTGTATATTGTGACTTTTCTAGCAAAATGTCCTCCACAAAATTCTCCATGGAGATCAACAATTATCTTGGGGGCTTCATCTTGATAATGCACCTTAAGAGGACTCCTTAGGGTTCTTCCAAGCTAACCCATAATAAGTAATGACATATTTTTGGGAAGCTAGCTTAAGGGCCCTTTTATGGTACTTACTCAAATACTTAGGGCGATATAAATGTCTAAGATAAAAATCACATCCTTGTACCACTCAAAACTCATCGGTTTTCAAAAACATCTACCCTTCCTTCTTCTACCTCATTTACCTCAATAGTTTTCAAGTTTCTCTCAACTATAAGCTTAGCCAAGCCCAAACCTCTCACCAACTTTGTGGTTTAGATGTCCATGTCATATTCTTAAAACTTGTTCACCCATCTCGCATCTCTTTCATGAGACCTCCATCTTTGATAATATGTCTTTCACCATGGTGTGGAGAACATAAGCAAAAATTTTAAAACTTAGAATATAAGGCTTGGAAACCTTTGTTGATTTCACCAAGGAAAATGCTTGTTTCTCCATAATAGTGTATTTCAGCCCAACCCCTTGTAATGCCTTCTTTGAAAAGGAAATTGGCCTCTCAGCCCCTTCATCATCCTTCCGCAACAGGATAGATGCAATAGTGTTTTCATAAGAAAAGGAAAAAAATTGAAAGGCTTCTTATAATATGGAGCTGCTAAAACAAGGGCATGCTTTAGTGCCTCCTTGATCCCACTGAAATCTTGAATGACATCCTCTAGTTTAATAACCCGATCCTTCTTTAGCATGGAAGTAATTGGAATGGTCAACTCAGTAACTTTTGATATGAACCTTGTGATGAAGTTTATCTACCCAAAGAAGGACTGAATTCCTTTCTTTGTTCTTGTAATTGGGACCTTGCTGATGGCCTCTACCATTTTTGGATCAATCATTACCACCACTTGTGACATAATGTGACCAAGAAACTTTGCCTTCTACACTCCAAAGTGGCACTTCTTTGGATTGATTGAAAAACCATACTCTCTATATCTTATCAGCATCTTTTCTAAGTGCAGCAAGTGATCACCTCACTTTCTGGAGAACACAGTCACATTATCCTAGTAAACAACAATAAAATCATTTAAGTAACGGGCAAAAGAAACATCCATTTCTATTTGAAAGGTTGCTCTAACATTCATCAGACCAAAGGGCATCCTAACATACACATAAGTCCCCCAAGGAGTGGTAAATGTTGTTTTAATTCTTCCGATTCTTTCACCACAACTTGGTTATAACTAGAGAAACGATCCAGGGTAGAAAGTAGCTCATAACTAGTCACTAGCTGCAACATGTTTTCCATGTTTGGTAAAGGATAGTTATCCTTCATTGATGTTCTGTTCAAATTTCTGAAATCCACACATTTCTTGATGTCACCATTCTTCTTGCTAACTGGTACTAGATTTACAACCCAGGAAGAATATCTTGTGGGCTGAATAATCCCTCTATCTCTTAGTTTCTTTAGTTCTTCTTGCATTTTGAGAGATAGGATCAGATTGATTGGTCTCTATTTCTGCTGAATCACTTTGTATTAGATTCCAAGGGAATATCATGTTGAAATAGATCCTCTTTTTATGCCTTTAGTTCAAAATAAGTCCAAGCCATGCAATCTTGATACTTTTTCAACAATTGGACATAGGACTATTTTTCCTCCTTCTTTGAGATTCCTTCCTAGCTAGATCTTCGTTGGATTTTACTTTATGTGAAGGTCATGCTCCTCAATATCCCTTGAGGCTATTATTCTTCTGTTAATAATGCCATCGGCATTATCAAAGTTGGATTCAAGAGAAACCATCCCTCTAAGAATGGTATTAGTATTTAGTTGGATGACGCCTTTTCCAAACAAGGTTTCTTTTCCTCTCGCTACACACACCATTTGCTCCCAATCAATATTTTGATCGGTAAACTCACCTTTATTCTACAGAAATATTCTAACCTGAGCATCATCATCAAAAACTTTCCAATGCTTAATGTTGTCAAGGACAGATGGCCTTGTCAATACTTCAACATCATATTCACAATATGGGGACATTGCACAATTATCAAATCGAGATCCCAACACAGCAATATTTTCTGCCAAATCATTAAACCTACTATCATGATGCACAATTTTGAATGAATCAAACATCTCAATGAAATCCCAAACTGCATGCTTGTATTATTTCATTCGCTGATTTTTTGTGGCATACAATTTTCTGACTTCCTTGAAAATTAATTTTGAATCTCCTTTCACAATGATGTCTTTAACACCCTATTTCTAAGCAATCCTCAAACCTAATAATAGTGCCTCATACTCAGCAATGTTATTAGTACACTCAAAGTTGAGTTTGAAGGAAAAGACAAAATTTTCTTGGCTCGGAGAGATCAAATTAACACAAAGCACTATTTCCAAACTTGGAGCGGGCTCCTTCAAACATAAATTCCAAGGACACCCTGACCTTTCAAGATACTTTCTTTCTTCAATTTTGTGCTCTCTTTTACACAAGCATATCCTATGAAGTTATCAGCATCAACACTTGTGTACAATACCTCATAGGATGCATTGTTGGGATACTCAATAAGGTGCAACATTTTCTTTTCCCCATACAACTTAACAAGGCTACCCTCAATTGGGATGGTGGTATAGGACATATCCATTCAAACACTCCCACCAACACTTGCAGCCCATTTTCTAGATAACAACATACCCCACTTGGCTAGGAAGTCAACAATAACTACATCAAGCTTCAGGTCCTTGCCTAGATAGGCTACAAGTTATACCACCGGACCTTTCAAACACCCCACCACTGGCACCTCTTTGGAGTCCATAGCATTACATTTCCCATATGTTGCTATAACCTAATATTTAGCTCATTCATTGCTTCAAAAGGCATGACATTGCATGATGCCATTGAGTCAAACATGCGGATTTTGCGGTAATCTATCCTTAGTGATTAGAGTGGTGAAGAATGGATCCACATTTAGCTCAGATTCCACCAAGGATGTCCCTAGATAAACCTCAGGTGATTCAACTAGTTCTTCCAACACTATTGGTGTTTCTACCTCTTGATAGTGGGGGAGTTTTTGATGTTTATATTTCTACCTAAGGTAGTATTCTCCTCTTTCATCCCCATATATTAAATATCCCTCTTCTTGTGATTTGGAATCCTAAGCAACTCAACAATTGAACCGAGATCTTCATCAAATATCATAAGGGGCATACTTTAGAAAGGCAACATTGGAAGGAAAGATGACACACTCATTAGATGGCAAAGGACTTTTGATGGCTTGGGCATGAGGAGATGTATGAGTTTTGTTTGGGGCATAAAGGCCTTTGACAGATGCATCTTTCTTAGGAGCCTCTTTAGGAATATTTGAAAGCAGTGGATTTTTGGCTTAGCCGAGGCCATGTCCCTTTAACAACCCTAATTCTTGTGTTATGTTTCTTTTCTTGAGCCATAATAGCATTAATAGACAATTTCTGTCCTCCTCGGATGGGATTCCTCCATAATACTTATTTATCTTTAAATCTATAAGATATTCAAATTCATTATTGGGCGGTTAAAAAGCATGCACAAGTATCAACTTCTAAAGTATGAGAGGGAGGAAGAATAGGTAACCGGTGGATGTAGTCCCAAAAATCGTACAGATTCTAGGACTTATCACTTGATTGAAGTTGCCCCTTGTTGTGAGCTCATGGAACAACCCATCATGCGAACATCATCATCATTATCATCATCAACTTCTTCTTTTTGTTGTTGATATTCTTCACATGGATCATGGGGCATGAAACATGTATCACAACAATCAATGACATCTTTCTCCTCTACAACAACAGCAACTCTAGTAGCCAAAGGATCAGTACCATTCTATTTTCCTCGCTTGGGACTATCTAATTCAAAATTCAACAGGTCCCTTGCCTCTGTCATTAGATATTTGGTGATTTGTAAACTTGTCTTGGTCATGTTGCTTGTGTTGACCTTGTGAACTCTGCCTAATTCCCTTTTCTACCTGGGCTAATTTGTATGATATTTATTTGACAACCCCAACCAAAGTTTTCACAACTTCCTCCAAATAATCAGCATTACTTGTCTGATGATTTTTTGGGTTAATTATTTTTACACCCTCCATTTTTGGAGGCTTTCTAATTACTTTGATGTTGTTTTCAATTTGCAGAGCCATGGTGAAGGCCTGCCTCAAATTAGTATGGTTTTTATCCCTCAAGTAGTAAGCAACCTTTTTATCAAATGCATCTGAATATTTTATCAAACATGATTCATCACATGGCCTTAAGCTAATAGGAAATCTTCTCAAGGTCTTGTTAAATCTTGTGTTCAAATCATGTATTGACTCATTAGGATTCTTCTTGATATTTTTGAATTCTGATAGAAGAAACCTAGGGTAATCTCTATCACCATACTGCAATCTAAATGCATTGTTCATATCTGTCTAAGAATCAATGGAATTATCTGGCAAAACTTTATACCAGTCCCTTGCATCCTCTTCCATAGTGTGGACAAACAATTAGATATATACATCTTCATGTTCAATCTCAAATTCTTCCATCATATTGATAAAAATATTTAAATTTTGATCACCAATTATAACGTTATTTCCTTGGAACTTTGGTAATCTATTTCTTACATCCTAGGGAATTGCATTTGGATAACCAACTATCCTTATAAAATTTATAGGACAAAATGTTTTTACAACAAAAGGAGATGCTGGGTGGGTACAAGGCCATGTTGTTGTGAGGAGGTGACCCTGGAGGGGAGACAAATTGATAAGGGATAGAGGGTCTTTGAAACATAGGAGTATAACTTCCAAAATGGATATCCCCTAAAGGCCTTGTTTCTTGGAAATCCCTATCAACTTTTAAAAAGACAGGAGTAGAATGAGAAGTAAACTTTTCAAAATCAAATGAAGGCCCCTCTCCAGATGGAGAATTTAATTCCACAAAAAGACTACCTGATTCAGAATCACTTGAATAACAATATTTAATGCTAGGCCGATCACTTTCATCAATGGGGACTTCTTTCCTGATGTTGATCTCAATAACTCTCAAGTTTTTCTTCCTTCTGGCATTATTTTTCCTAGCTCTAGAAATAATGTCCTAGTAGGATCTCTAGCAAAGAAATATCTTCTTCCTTCCATATTTGCAAATTTTAGTAACAAAACTCACTTGACAGAGGTTAAGACACTAGTACTCATTAAGAATCAGATCAACAGGCAGTCGTCACTAAGTATTTCCACCTTAGTTGTGTAAATGCACTAAAATAAAATCTACCAAATGTCTGTCAGTACTAGAAACTAGAAATGGACAAATTTGACTCTTCTTTATCAAGATTTATCAATGAGACTTAGTGTAATAACTATAGAAAATGGAAATATTACGCATAGCACTTGTAACTTTGAACACTTCTTATAGGCCTGAACACAGGATGATGCCTGAAAAGATGTATTATATTTTTGAGCATCCAAGAAGTGTTTACCAGGGTCTAAATATGAATTATAATCACTATTTCCCTAACAACAATGCTAGTAAGGTGTTGGTACCAAAATTTATTCTCCTTAGAAGTCTAGGCAGCATCATAGGTTTGAAAGGAAGCTTAGAGACAGATAGATCATAGTGAGTCATTTTGTAGCCTGGGATGGGATCTAAGCGGCCCCTTGTTAATCAAATGTGGAGAAATGGATAGCACCCTGAAGAGGATTTGATCTATCCTCACTACTTTATGGTTGTGCCTTTCAACCAAGGTGAGAGGACCCTTTTGTAGCCTATTTTTTATGGAGGAGATGGGGAATTCCTTCCTTGTGAAGTGTTTAAGGAGACCTTAAAGAAAGTATGATCAATGAAACAAAACCTAACTCTCACTAGTTGTCACTTTAGATAATGGAGATATTTTCTAAGCAAGGTTTAGGCCACTAAAGACAATGAAAACATGAGTGTTTCTACATGTTTTGGTAATAGAAATTGTGCATCTGTATACACATAGGACAAACAGGGGTAGTATGGGTAGGATCAATTGTATTTGAATTATTTTGGGTGGGAGGTGAAGTAGGATAAAGTTCATTATACTGAATCTTTGAGAACTTTTACAAAAATGGAGAGCTCAAGTAGCCGAATGTTTTAGAGTAGCTAGGATGTTCCTTTAACAGAATATGTGCTTCAATGGAGGCCCCGATCAGCACTTTTCAAACAAACTTCAAGGATCCAAAATGAAGGCTCAAATTGGAAAACTTAACTGAACTTTGTCAATCTCTGTTTCATCACACCTAAGATACCCTCAAAGGCTAACAAAAATCTTATAGTCATGCTAGGAGTCACAAGTGATTTAAAATTTTTTTACACCACTATCAAATGAAATTTGTTTTGGTAAATGAAATTACAAATGCCACCAAACTATCACAAGGATAATATCTTGTGTGATTCACACATATTTCAATGTAAGAATGAAATGGGAATAAGAAAAACTACTTAGAGACATTCAGAAACGAAGAAAACAAAAATTTTGCACAAAAATAATACAAATTAACTCAAGTTTGATTAAATTTATCAACAATGGAAAGTTTATCGAACAATCTCAGAGATGTTCAATGGATGCACACTCACAAACACCTTAACATGATCAAATTTAACACAAAATAGATTAACACGTGTCTTCAGAGAGTTTCTTAGAAAGATGGGTTCTATCAAGCTTTTTCTTAGAAAATTATTTCTAACCTCTAACACTCTAACCTCTTTCATGGAAAAAATCATTCCATTTATAACATTTTGCAACAAAGTTTTCATCCCAAAAAATTCAAACATTGAGTACACCAAAGGTCTTGACCATGATCCTAATTGTGATTCCTAGAATCAAATCTGTAAAAAGTTGTCGGGTGCTCAGGGGTCGATCTCTTCGAACATCTCCCGATTCAACTCCGTTCTTTGGAAGATCATTCTTCCTTTTACTCGCCAACCACTTCCACCACTAATTTGTCAAACTGGTTCCTTACGTGCCTAGGAAGGAAAAATGAAAGATCGTATCGATCCCAAAGGTCATATCTCATCTTAATGGTAAAAGAAATCCCCGTATTTTTCTCACCAAACCAAGACATCAACAGATATTTTGAGTGTTAAAGAAAGAAAAATTGGGTTGAATCCGATAGTCAAATTACATATTTAATGGTGATATATGTTTAAATACCTTCCCCACCAAACCAGCTACCAAATTAATGTTCCTCTTTATTTGTTGTGTAAGAGACTCTAAGAAATGATTAAAAAAACCACCGAATATACATCCCAGGGAGCTCTAGAATGAAAATGGCAGAAAAATCAGATACATATGCACAACTGCCATTGATTTCTATTTTGAATTTGGACCATCCACATGGGAGATCCATTTTAAAATGGACTGCAGCGGTTTCCCCTTTTCCTTTTGCAAATTTTTGAAAAAAGTAAATTTTTCATATTTTACTCCATACCTTCACCCTGGAGAAATGATCTTGACACATGTCCTAAGATGGGTCCCAGAGGAACCGTGGCTAAATCATGCTATTTCACCTCTTCTTTGGAAAAAAAGTAAAATTTTCCAAGCTTTCCCTACAGCTCCTCCCTTCCACTTCTAACCTATGATGTGGGTCCCAAAGTGGAACCACGCTTCATTTTACACTTTTAAAATTTTCTCAAAAAAGGAAATATTTTCAAATTTCCCTCAAAATTTCACACCTCCGCCATTAAGCTGGGACAAAATTTTGACTTTTCTCTGTTGGGTCTGTGGGTCATTTTGATGTTTTAATCCTTTTGGTGACAAGAGGCATAAAATCCAAGTTGTCTTTGATGGTCTGCTTCCCCGCCCCTTTGAATTTTCAAACTACCACGTGTCACAATGGCACATCTTGAGATGGTCCCAAAAAGCTAAGATCTTGAATGAGCACAGGCTCACCACATGTCCTGCCCTGAAAAAATTTTGTTTGAAGGCTTAAAGCTCAGCGGAAGGTGCCATGTGTCAGGGTCTAAGGCAGTCTCTTTTGGCCGTTGAAAAGTCCAAGAAAAATGTAAAGTGAGCATAGGCCTCCAAGTGTCATCCTGGCACTTCTTTAAAATAAACTTCAAGGGCCAGTCCTCAAACATGCGTGGTCCCTCCATGTGCCCCAAGCCTCTCAAAATATTTAAAAAAATCTTGAGTATGGGAAGACTGGTGGAAACCTCCACATGTCTTCATGGTGCAATTTCAAAATGGTGGCCCAAGCAGAGACCACAATGAGCGTGGACTCACCATGAGTCCCTGTCCCACCAAATAGTATTGGATCCATAAAATTTTTTTCTAAGTCTTGGAAAATCGGTGAAAACCTCCATGTGTCCTCCCATCATAACTCAAGGCCAATTAAAAGAAAATCTTGAAATGAGCGTCATTCTTCCATGTAGACAGGTTTTGAAGTTGAGGTGATTCATAAACTTTTGAAGTACCCCATTAATCTGGGTACAACCAAAAGACGCAACATTTTTCATTGATGTAAGGATGTAAATTTGATCCGGAGAAATGCATCACAAAGCGTAAAATGCAAAAAAATGACCATTTGAGCCTAGAGATGAAAATTTCTCCAAGGACAGAGAGATTATAAATGTTGCAAGGATCAAATACATTCCTTTGAGCTACATCTAATCATTTTTCCTCAAGTATTTAGGGAAACATGAAAAGGACGAGTAAATCCATTGTGGAAAATGGAAAGAATAGGAAAGCTGAGTTTTAGATGAACAGGGAATGAGAGACCCAAATTATATACCCTTTCCAAATAAACAAATAAACAAGGAAACAACCATGGATCTATACGTGATCCTTGACCTAGGAATGGATTGATTATGGTAACAAAAGGAAGGCGAGAGACTTCTAGGCACAACATGGGGAGATAAAATATGGCAAAGGCCGTAAATTGATAGATTTTCAATGGCAAAATGGGGTGAGAATATTTTGATCACCAAAAACATAACCACCTCAATGTAATACATATTATTATTTTATGCTAACATATTAAAAATGCACTCTTGTTATGATAAATACAACTTCTCCATCCCTTGGCAAATTTAGAGGCGTTTTGTTAGATTTTTATCATTGCACACTAACATGTCAACAAATTCTAAGAGTACAATTAATAAAATCAATAGAAATAAATCAGTGATAAATCCAAAATTCACTTTGTATGTTTTTTTCCCTAGTTAGGATTGTATAGTTTGGTCAAGAATTTATATCTAATGTTGACCCACCCATATGGTTTTGGAGTGACATAACCTCAAACTCTACTTTCAAATTGATATCTTTTGTTGGGTATTATATTTCATTCAGTTCATCCTTTTATAGGTAAATTATCTACAAAACCCTATATAAGTAACTATACACTACCTCATTTGTTAACTTTGAACTCCTGAGAGAATGCACTAGAGAAGTCTCTTCATATACTTACAAAAGGAATCCAAAGCTGCCTAAATCTCACAATAACACATATTAAGTAATTAGCTAAGCATCCACACCATATTTGAAGCTAGAAACAAGCTTAAAGAAGATAAATCTATAATATATGACTCTCAAAAATCCTCTCTCTAGGAATTTAATAAAGATCCAACTCAAAACATGTATTATCGATAAAATGCCAAATATGATTGATCTATATGGATATTACATGTGCTAGTTTGTGAATGAGGTCCACTTTGAATCCTCTTCATAGTTGTTCTAATATCGGTGGTACACATGAGTTCATAAAACCATTAGAGTGATTGTTTTTTAAATCTTCATCCATAGATAGGGTTTGAGATGATCGTTAGTTATTACAAATATCCGCGTTACATGTGGCACAATTAGAGTTTGATAGTTACAAGTGAATTTAATAAAGTGAGAACAATAGAAAGTTTCAGAAGTTGATTCATAGTAGGTCCAAGACAATACAACATGTTCCTAAGACTGTACTTTATAGTCCCGAAAGTTTTGTAAATCACTACCCTAGGCGGATTCCTAATTCTAGCCTCTTTTGTGAATATTAATCAAGTTCATAAATCCATATTTCACTATTACATAGTCATAGATCTCTACATAAGTCATTTTTAATCAGCCAAGTTCCTCTGTACATATTTTTGTACTCTTAATTACATGTTAGGTTTATTAGTATATGTTATATTGTTTCTATCTCGATCTAAGATAAATATATAAGTTATCATTTATATTCTAACATCTTTGTAATATTTGTAACTATAACATAATCCAAACCTAATTAAATTGACCTAAAATTTAATTAAGGATTATACATTTTGGTGAACCCACTTTTAATTGAACCCTTCACCTAACCAAGGATCTTCGTAGTTATTTTTTATTAGACATGATGATATAAAAACCCTAATTCTCTAGGTGTTTCTTATAATCTTCATCAAATTAATATTCCTCTTTCTCGCATCTATCACCACATCATTATCTTCTATATTTTGTTATCATTAATTCAGGTCTAACAAATCTCCCATGTATGCGACATTGGTTAATTTCCTTCTAACTAGGTATATGTTGATGATTTACCTATTAGTAAGAGTCCTCATCAATATCATACTTACACAATGGATGATACCCCTTTCACTTATGTGGATATACACTCGAAGCCATTCTGTTTCTACTTGGTTGCCTCAACACCTCAACTTCAACCCCGTAGCTCCCACTATTATTATTACATTGACACATTATACTAAGCAACCCATACGGGAAAATCATATTTTTCTCCTCCACGACCACCCATGTCACAAATATTAGCACACCCTCTACGCAAAGTATGAAGTATTAGAAATAATTTATAATACATATGCTAAAATTCCTCACTTACGGATCCTCTAAATAGAAGAACTCTATGAGGACATCCCCAACATACTTTAGGATCATTTTCATTTCCTAATAATAATCAACCAACTTATTTTTCTTCTCATATAGAAAATTTTAAATCCGTTAAATACCCTATTATATTTAAATCCACTTATATACCTACTATGTCTTTTTTTGATACTTTCCCACCTCTATTTATCATCGCATGTGTCCAACATTTTCTCATTAAGTGAGTTTTGATTAGTAATGGATATAGTACCAATATATTTCGTAAATATATTCTATATTAAGTGGGGATTTCTCCTAGTTCATTTAAAACTACTATTAGTACCAATTTTGGCTTCAATAATGTTACACACTCTACATTATGCATTGTCACTCTACATTTCATATCATGGATAATGTTCTTCACTAAAAATTATTTTTCAGCTGCCCTTGGATACTTAATGATGGATTTGATCACAACATATACACCGATCATGATCCCATTCAAGTATTGTCAACTTGATATGTCGTATCCATAAATTCCTTCTGTCACTTCTCTAGTACAACCCATCCCTATGGATAGGATGTATACTTATGTTGTTGGTGAGACAATCCACGACTATGATTCCATTCCATCCTCGTTTGTGGAATATTCTATAGATATTAACACCTCGATATTTTATTAATCTTATCTAATTCTCTTGAAAAAAATAGTTTCTACTCCACCATTATATGGTGTTGTTTAACATCTTGATGCACTTGATTACTCTACTAATAGTGAAAATGAAACCATTGACCTCATTGATGATAGTTTGTATAAATTTATTTTAAAATAAATCAATGAAGTTGAATCTATTTTTCATTATCTCTATGTCTCCACTTGGCATTGTCATTATCGTCTTCATATTGTTGTCTTCAATATTTATACTACCATCTCCTATATCTTTAATAATATTTCCATCCCACTAAAAATATTGTTAGAACGTTGGAATCTCTACCACTTGTATGTCTTATTTCCATATTTTATTATCTTGATACACTACATAATTTGCTTCCTATATTGAGTGATCATGGATTCCTCATTTTACATTCTAAATGACATAGATCTAATATTAATATTTCCCACAACTTATTATGCCCTTTTGTAATTACAATTGCAAATGTATGCATGAATCTAATCAATTCCAATATTGAATATGCGTAATTGCATACAATAAATCCCTCCCACATGCAATATTCTTCTACATATTTTCTTATCTCAAGCATGTCATCAATGTTTGATACTTGTAATAGAACTATTTACATTCATGGTCACTACTCTCCATATGTTCTAGTATATATTCTCATACAAACAATAATGTTTGTACCTATCACTCCTTGTCTCCTTTAGGACTTACACCCTCTAACATTTCACCCCTTCCCATGCCCATGACGATGTTTCAAGGTTATGTGATGCTCATGATAGCCTTTTGTATCTATATTATCACCAAAAAAATTGCATCTCTCTTGATCCATGACCCATCACATTGGCTTTTAGAAGATCTTAGTTACAAAGTATATATAGAAATCTCACCCAAAAGAAATCTACCATTAATTTTCCTCTTCATACTAGCATGATTATTATTTGCAATGACTACTCCATTGATTATCACTGTACTATGAAACATTTGATTCATAAGTTTAAGGCCGAAGGACTTCCTTACACCGATGATGAATACCACACAAAATTATAAAAATTTCATCAGACTAAACTATTATTTCATTCTAACTACAATAATCACGGTAATATGGTAGGCCATGTCCCTATTGAGGTTTACCCTAGTGTAGATGACCTCTTTGATGACACATGGTGTCCTTGGTGCTACCCACATGTTTTCTTCATAGCTATGCATTGAAATAAGTGAAAAATATACACACATTTGTAAAACTATAAAATCGTGATTTGATTATTTTACTTGAGTTGTTAACACTTTATATTATATCTGTTGTCACTTTTGTTTGATAGATAACATGATTTAGGACACAAAAATTGATACAAACTTATTTGAGCATTATTTCATCCTTACATTTTAATCATTTGGGGGAAATCACGCACATTCTCTAGGTACTATTGTGTTGAATTATTGTTCCTTTTCCAATTCCTCATTTATGATAAATTACATACATATTTTACTTACTTACCTTAATACTAACATAAATAATAAATGTTCTAGTACAACATTGACATCTCTTGTTGTACATATTTCACCCATGCTAGCTACTACATCATATTATCACGTTTTTACACTCTTTTTTCATCCATACGTTATTTTATGCATATTTTTTATCTCTTGTTTCATATGTAACTTAATTGTCTTGTGACACCGTTGGTATCCTCGTGTATGTGGCATCATGTCTATCTTGTTTGAATTTCTTTCTCTTTTTGTAGAATTAAGATCCTTGATTATCCTATAACACCATGGGTGTCCCATTTTTATAGGTGTCAATCATTTTTATTCTTTTATTTATTATTTTTTACAATTATATGCATTAACATTGTTCTTATTTCATCTAATCATGTTGATCATACAATTTAATTTATTTTCTACTACCATTGTTTTTCATTACAATTGTTTTACTACGCATTCTGGTGACCATGAAATGAAAACACCATTACCTCTTTACAACTGTACATATCTTCTTGGACACCTCATCCAACAAGATACACACCTATTTACTTTAAACCACCTTCTTAACATTAATTTTACACATGCCTCAAAAGAGTGGGTGTCTATTTGGGTTTATTATACATTTTCAATAGATATAGAAAATTATGGGTGCATATGTGAGTACAAACAAGGTATAGGAATCTAAAAATGTCGTTATACAAAGACATTTTACAAACTAAACACATAGTAAAAACCATACACTTTGGTATGACCTGTAGTATGGTATGGTCTTGACCCTCCATGCATTTTTAACAAATGGGTGACATCATCAAAATTTTCAACATATCTATATACATACATGTTTTCTTAAAACTTCACATACATATAATTGAGTTTAAATCATCATACAAGGCATGAAATTTATCGTTATTTCTTCACATAATAACTTAGCTTCAGGACCGATTTGATGAATCTTGGGGCATGGATCTCCTTCCTAGTTCAACATTTTTAGCACATTTTCAACATATTTCAACATTTATTCAACTCATACTCTTTTTTGGGCATGTAGGGAGATTTTAGGGGAACATATTCTCTTTTCCACTACATGTCCTTATTTGTAAAATAAGTTCTAGATCCATTTATAGTGATGTAATGTTTAAGGTCATGGAAGGTAATTAAGTAACTAAGGTCTTCATGGGTAGGCTTTCCTCCTATTACACTTAAAGGGGAAGATATTAATTTTTTGAATAATGGTGGTACATAGTCTTCTTCCTTCTCATGGGTGCACTTGTACCTTTTTATTCTTCTCCCACTTGCATATTTTCTTGTTGGGTTTTACGAACCTAACATTTGAGTTTCTCCTTCACACATTTAAGTACCGATCACCATCAGTCCTTCAATAGAGTTTAAGAAATACAAACCTTTAGTAAAAATAATGACATAAGAAAATAGGTGTATTGTTTAATTTATTATATCTTTCCACGTAACATATATGAAAATGTAATTATTTTCAATTACAAGTTATATATTTTGTCTTGAAGTATGCCAAAAGGAATAAAAAAATTATAACTACAAAACAAAATTTCAAGAAAAGGTAAAGTGTGGTGTTTATACATTAAGGTATAATTTTCCTTTAAGCATGAAATATTCAACTCATAGTTAAAGGGGATAAAATGTAGACACTAAAATTATGTAATTTACACTTTGGAAACCCTTGGTTTGACTATACAATCGTGTTTTGATAATACAACTTCTCCATTCCAATTTATCAATTTTCAAGGTCTATTGTTACCCTTTTTATCCTTGCACAACAACATGTTGAAACTTTCTGAGAATATAATGCAAACAATCAATATAAATGTACATCAATGAAAAAGTCCCAAACATCACTTTCAATGTTTTTGTTTCCTAGTCAGACTAGACAATCTATTCGGGAGTTTATATCTAGTGTTGACCCATTTATATTGTCTTGGGCTCACATGTCCTCCAACTCTTTTTTTAAATTGATATATTTAGATCATCCTTTCTTAGATAAATCATATTTTTGACCTTATATAAATAAGTAAGCACTAGCTCATCTTTTGGATTTGAACTCCTAAGGCAATGCACTAGAAAAATCACTTTAAACTTGCAAAAGGTATCCAAATATCCCCAACTATAAAAATAGCACATCTAAATTCATTTATTAAGCACTCAAATTTGTTCTAAAGATACAAACCAAGTCAAGTACAACTATATCTCTGATTTATAAGCTCTCAAACATTCTCTATCCATGTATTTTAGATAGATCCATGTCAAAAAAATAAAGTCAAAGAAAATTAAAAATATAATTGATCTATATAGATACCAAATTATAGGTGGAGAATAGTATGTGGTTTGAGTCATCTTAAGAGTAGTTTAAATGTTTGCAGTGCATGGAGGCTCCCAAAAAAAAATTCTTTTTGTAGGAATATTCGTCCATCGCTAGGTTTTAGATGATTATTAATCCCTATATAGAGCCTTCATGCATACATGAAAACTAGGGTTTTATAGTGACAAAAAAATCAATCAAAGTTATCATAACCTATATTTGTAGAAGTTGACTCAAAGTAGGTCGAAAACCATACAAAAATTTTAGAATCATACGATGTACAATCTTGGTAGTTTTGTATAAACCTAACTATGTGAATTCATAGCTTTAGCCTCTATTTTGATAGTTATTCGGTACATACCTCCGATTTTAAGTATTACATGGCCCTCAATCTCCTAATAAATCATCTATAATATCTTAAGTTCCTCTATAGAACCATTTCATACTATTAATTACATGTTAGGTTTGAAAGGAATGATAACCAGATCGTACCAAGCCAAGAACATAGATGCAAATCAAACACCATGATCAATAAGATGAAGGTAATTCACCGTAACAACTTTACATAAAACCTTTGAAAACAAATGAGAAACGATATCATATATTATTATGGAACTCAATGCAATACATTGAGAATGGGCCTTGCTTAAATAGGCAAGGAATATCAATCTAAGAACCAATCAAGGTCATAGATCAAGCCATAAATCAAGGAAATAACTACTCATCAAAGAACTAGTCAAGACCATAGATTTAGGAGGGAACTAGACATCAAGGATCTAGTCAATACCATAGCTCAAGGAAAGAACTATACCTAACAAGTAGATAATATCTCCTAATATCTAAATAAGATAAAAGAAATATCCACACACATAAGTGGGTGATGATAAATACAATAAAGTTAAATAAAGTACCTAGCTAAACATGAGCTAAGGTAAATACGTAATCTAACACCCCCTCAAATGAAGCTAGGGGCCAAAATAGGAGTGGCATGTCCACAGATGAGTCCTGAAACTAGGCCCGATGAGCTACTCATGTACAATAACTAGGAAAAAAGGGACATCGCAAGGTACCCAAAACCCAAGACAAGAATCTCGGCTCTTAAACTTGTACAATGCTGAAGAAGTTTGGTGTGCACTATGGTCTGAATCTACGGCTCGATCATAGAACTCAAAAACAACTCGACACTCTGGGTTTCACTGAGAATAGCTCCATACAAGGAGACTATCAATGGTGATGTCAAAAGTGCGAAAAAACACCAAACATAATTCGATCAATCAATGCACAAATAGATGTGCCATGATCCAAGAAAAAACCAAAGCAACATGGTAAGGACACAAGCTCCGTGAGTGTCACGATCCAAGAAAATGCAAGGTAACAAGGCAAGGACATGAAACCTAAAGAAAGGGATCAACACCACACCCTCCCATACCGTTGAATAGGTGGAGTGACACTATAAATTGGTATGAGTTGCTTAAAATTAACTACTCAAATATTGAAAAAATAACACCGGACTTCACCGGAATATATCCCCACAAGAGATATCATCAACATGCCAAAAGTGTCAAAATATAGATACAATACACCCGCTACAAAATGCTCAAAACAAGAAGCATCACAATGCGAGTAAGGTATAGAAAGTGGATCAAGAGGTCGAATGGTGGAGGAACCATGCCTATAGAGTCCTCTCAACGAATGCCTATGTCGCCTCCACGAGCGATCAAATATCCACCCCAAATCAACATAGATGGATGAAGAAGATGCCTCGCATATGACTTGCTGCAAAATGCACAATGGGTGCATGCAAAAGAACATCACAATGTTTTTCGGAGTTGATCATGTATGACTACTAAAATCTCGGGTTTCTCAAGCCCGAGTTAAGGTGCATAACTCATGTGTTGCTCATGATCCTCGTAAAGAGTTGAGAAAACCAAAAAGGATCTTTGTCAATGTGTGATCCCAATGAAGTATATGCTTGAAAACCAATGTCATGATGAGAATTACATTTAACATGTGGAATAAAGGAAACAACACCCCGTGAATGTCTACCAATGACTCCACTAGTAAGACCCATAGAACGAAGCATGCGAGATTTGAAAGCAAAGTGGTATGCTTCTCAAAAATCCATGCAGCTAAGCCAAAGTAGGATACACAACATGTGGTATCTTGTAATAGCCACAGATGTGGAAGAGCATGCAGTAGCAAGCCTCACAGGTTTAGAAGCATCAAAAGAAGGTTCAGCTCAAATTTGTTAGATCAATGTCGGTGGGTACAAGAGCAACAACTACTACAAGTGGACTAGGAACATGGATATGGTTGTCCACAATATGATCATGATGTTGTAGGCTAGCAAGTTCTTTATGCATGGAGTGTATTATTGTATCCTTATCATAAATGAGTGATTGTAGAAGATAATTTCACTTCTTGAGAGATCTATTTTCTTCCACAAATTTTACAATATCCTCTTGAAGTCCACATACTTAAGAGAAAAGCATATCATTCTCAGAATCCATGATAGGTACAAACTGTAACTCCCAACAATTTTAGGATGTCAAGCTCAAGGGGTTTTGCCTCTTCTGGTAATAAATACTATTTTTAGACTGTATACAGTGACCTTTACTTTCTTAAAATAGCAACTTGCGGATTTTCCCAAAATAGTAAAAACGTGCCCAGCATCCATGGACACCTACTAAAAAGGAAAGATCTAAAAACCTTTGTGCACATAAACCGAGATAGATTCGGTGTATGAGAAAAAACCCAATACAAATCTCAAGATATCTAACAAACCTGAATAAATAAAATCACGTTTTAATTTTTTTCCATTGGCTCAAATCCCGACATGCACTGTGTGCTTCTCTATAAAATAAAAAACCACAAAAATGACTACCTCTAGAATTGGCCAAGTTTTGATCGATCGTAGGGTTTTCATACCATTTTGATCAATGGAAGCCTCCGTTTTGCATAAAAATGCACGCAGCAACAAAATAAGACTAAATCCCAAATATATGAATACATAAATAATTTATTTGGAAAATAAAACTTACAGACGGATGTCAATAGAAATCTCCTTCTCTGATACCATGAAAGGAATGATAACCCAGATCGTACAAGCCAAGAAAACAGACTCTAATCAAACACCAAGATCAATAAGATAAAAGCAGTTCACTAGAATAACTTTACATAAAACCTTTGCAAACAAATGAGAAACAATATCATATATTATTACGGAACTCAATGTAATACATTGAGAACGGGACTTGCTTAAATAGGCAAGGAATATCAATCTAAGAACCGTCAAGGTCATAGATCAAGCCATAAATCAAGGAAATAACTAGTCATCAAAGAACTAGTCAAGACCATAGATTTAGGAGAGAACTAGACATCAAGAATCTAGTCAATACCCTAGATTAAGGAAAGAACTATACGTAACAAGTAGATAATATCTCCTAATATCTAAATAAGATAAAAGAAATATCCACACACATAAGTGGGTGAGGATAAATACAATAAAGGTAAATAAACTACCTAGGTGAACATGAGCTAAGGTAAATACATACTCTAACACCCCCTCAAGTGAATGTAGGGGCCAAAATAGAAGTGGCATGTCCATGATGTATGAGTCCTGAAAAATAGGCTTGATGAGGTACTCATGTAAAATAACTAGGAAAAAAGGGACATCACAAGGTACCCAAAACCAAGAATAATGAAGTAAAGAGAGAGAAAACCTACTCCAGGGCATCCCAAGAATCTCAGCTCAGAAACTTGTATAATGCTGAAGAAGTTTGGTGTGCACTGTGGTCTGAATCCACGACTCGATCATAGAACTCAAAAACAACCGACCGGGTTTCACCAGAATAGCTCCATATAAGGAGACTGTCAATGGAGTGATGTCAAAAGTGTAAAAAAACACCAAACATAATTCAATCAACTACTACAAATAGGTGTGCCATGATCCAAGAACAAAAACCAAAGCAACAAGGCAAGGACACAAGCTCAGAGTGTCATGATCTAAGAAAATCCAAGGTAACAAGGCAAGGACATGAAACCTGAAGAAGTAGGATCAACACCACACCCTCCCATACTGCTGAATGGGTGGAGTGACACTACAAATCTGTATGAGTTACCCAAAATAAACTACTCGAACATTGACAAAATAACACTGGACTTCACCAGAATAGATCCCCACAAGAGATACCTCATCAACATGCCAAAAGTGTCGAAAATATAGATACAAAATCTCTCAATAAACAAGAGAGATACACTACACCGATAAAAATGCTCAAAACAAGAAGCATCACAATGCAGAAGGTATAGAAAGTGGATCAAGAGGCCGAATGGTGGAGGAACCATGCCTATAGAGTCCTCTCAACGAATGCCTATGTCGCCTCCATGATTGATCAAATATCCACCCCAAATCAACACGAGATGGATGAAGAAGATGCCTACATATGACTTGGTGGAAAATGCATAATGGATGCATGCAAAAGAACATCAGAATGTTTGTCATGTTGATCATGTCTAACGGTTGAAATCTCGGGATTCTCAAGCCTAAGTGAAGATGTAAAACTCGTGTTTCTCATGATCCTCGAGAAAGAGTTGAGAACACGAAAAAGGATCTTTGTCAATGTGTGATCCCAATGAAGTATCTACTCGAAAACCAATGTCATGATGAGAATTCCACTTAACATGTCGAATAGAGGAAACAACACCACGTGAATGTCTCATGCAATGACTCCTCTAGTGAGACACATAGAACAGAGCATGCGAGATTGGAATGCGCAGTGGTATGATTCTAAAAAAGCCGTGCAGCTAAGCCAAAGTAGGATACACAACATGTGGTACTGTAATAGGCACAAATGTGGAAGAGCATGTAGTAGCAATCCTCATAGGTTTAGAAGCATCAAAAGAAGGTTCAGGCTCAAAAACTGGTAGATCAATGTCAATGGGTACAAGAGTAACAACTACAAGTGGACTAGGAGCATGGATATGGTTGTCTCACAATATGATCATGATGTTGTAGGCTAGCAAGTTTGTTATGCAGTGAGTGTATCATTATCATGATATTGTATCCTTATCATGAATGAGTGATTGTAGAAGAGAATTTCACTTTTGAGTGATCTATTTTCTTCCACAATTTTTAAAATATCCTCTTGAAGTTCACATACTTCAGAGAAAAACATATCATTCTCGTAATCCATGATAGGTAAAAAGCTGCAACTCCCAAAAATTTAGGATGTTGGGCTCAGGGGTGTTGCCTCTTCCGGTAATAAATACTATTTTGGACTATGTATACAATGACCTTTACTTTCTTGAAATAGCAACCTGTAGATTTTCCCAAAATAGTAAAAATGTGCCTAGCATCCGTGGACCCCTGCTAAAAAAGGAAAGATCTGAAAACCTTCTTCGCACGTAAATCAAGATAGATATGGTGTAACGAAAAAACCCAGTACAAATCTCAAGAAATCCAACAAACCTAAATAAATAAAATCACATTTTTTTCCCTTGGCTCAAATCGAGGCACACCTATGTGCTTCTCTGTAAAAATAAAAAACCACAAAAATGACTGCCTCTAGAATTGGCCGAGTTTACAGTCGATCTTAGGGTTTTCACACCTTTTGGATCCAATGGAAGCCTCTGTTTTACATAAAAATGCACGCAAAACAAAATACGACCAAATCCCAAATATATGAATACATAAATAATTTATTTGCAAAATAAAACTTACAGACGAATGTCAATAGCAATATCGTACTCTGATACCATGAAAAGAATGATAACGAGATCATACCAAGCCAAGAACACAGATGCTAATCAAACACCACGATCAATAAGATGAAAGTAATTTTCAGAATAACTTTACATAAAACCTTTGCAAACAAATGAGAAACAATATCATATATTATTATGGAACTCAATGCAATACATTGAGAATGGGCCTTGCTTAAATAGGCAAGGAATAACAATCTAAGAACCAGTCAAGGTCATAGATCAAGCCATAAATCAAGGAAATAAATAGTCATCAAAGAACTAGTCAAGACCATAGATTTAGGAGAGAACTAGACATCAAGGATCTAGTCAATACCATAGATCAAGGAAAGAAATATACCTAACAACTAGATAATATCTCCTAATATCTAAATAAGATAAAAGAAATATCCACACACATAAGTGGGTGAGGATAAATACAATAAAGGTAAATAAAGTACCTAGGTGAACATGAGCTAAGGTAAATACCTACTCTAACAAGGTTGGTTAGGATTTTTAATATTCTTTTTTATATGATTTTAGTTGCAAATCTAAGTTGTCATTTCTAATCACAAAGTAATCTAATCTAAACTTAATTAAAGTAACCTAATATGTAAGGAAGGGATACAAACTATATTTAATTCCTCCTTTTTTGAGGTACATGTCTAACAACATTTCATCACACTTTAGAATCTAGAAGACTTAAGTAGTGGGTACTTTTGAGAGTCTATACCTAACCGATAACTTTTACATTGTGGAAACCATGCTATAAAGTACAAGTAACATGGAACATGTAACCAACAATAATACATGGGTAAATAAACTACTAACAATAGAGAATAATAAAAATCATTTCCTACTACATAGTACAACATGTGTGTAATCATCCTAGTAATCATGTCATAATATATGTAAAGACAATAGTGTAATCATTAGTGTAATATATAAATAGTAGTGTATAGTAAAGTAAATAAAAGCATGTAAAATCATAGTTTATTATAAGTATGGATCTCAAAACCTGTAATATCCATAATATTAAATGATAATCATTGTGCGAGGTACAATTTTGAAGAACAAGAAAAGAAAGCACATACACACGAATATGCATGAATCTACAAACATGGGACACCCATGATGTCAAATGACAAGAAAGGACCTTATAAAATATAAATAAAAAGATTCATATCATCATAAGAAGATTAATTCATGTATTGATAAGTAAAGGAATTCCTCCATATAAACAATTAGTGACAATAGTTAAAAAATTATGTGCAACAACTAGTAAAAGTAATGTAGATATACTAATGATAAGTTGGAACTCCAAGTAAAATGTATTAGTTGCATTGATCTAGTATATAGGAAAAACATTATTTATGTATATTACCAATATTATGAAGGTATAAAGTAATATTTAACAAAAAAATCACATATAAAGTGTTGGTGCATGCAAGAGAGTATTATAAAGGAACCAAGATAAATACAATCATTTTGTAACAACCTCTAAGTGTTATAAATCAAGTTAAATATACCTCTTGAATTCATGTGTGTAAATAAAAGATATGTTATGTATCAAATGAATGAAACCAACATTATTTATAAGGTACTAGCCTAGAGAAAAACTGTAACAAGTCACGATTTTGTAATTTTCATATTTAAAGGTTTTTATATTATGCGATTCTTTGGAAAGTTTTTCTAATTTTTAGAAAATAGTTATGTATAAGAATTGGGGTAGGAATGATTTTTATAATGAGTGCCTCGTGAAGAGGCATTTCATGTGCCATTAGTAAAGGTGATGCAATCCCCTCTAGTCATAGAAGAGATAAATAATGCTCAAGTACAAGTTGTGAAAAATCCATCGTATGTGTTGATCATGAGATAAGGTGGTCGGACCTACGATATGTAGTAAACCATCAAGTCACAAGGATAATATAATGTAATTTTTAATAAGGAATGTGTTTCATAGGTGATCAAAGAAGATAGCTATGCATATGTGTATGATTCATGATATGAGATGAGAGGTACCAGATGTAGCACAAAAGGTTCTAGATATATTAAAGTGAGTAATTACTCGTATTTGGGCAAGACATGGTGATAAAGGAGTGGTGAATGGGATTCACTTAATTCTAACTAATTTAATAATAAAAATGAACTTGACACATTTATGAAATATATAAGCGATATGTATGAAAGTGTGAATCCAAGTAAAACCTTGTCTTAGATCACATGACATAAGAGATGAGGCCACTTTATGAACCTAAGAGAAAATGTATTTTCTCTAACTATTAGGGGTAAAATAATATTTCCAACGCTTGATTTAGCATCAATGGTATCATTAGTTTTAGTTTACCTAATACTATTAAAAAGTAAACATATTATAAGGGGTAGTCCTATCATCAAAAATATAACATATAGGGTGTACATGAATTTAAATGGGGAGGCATAATCTATCGGAGATAAATATAAGTGTCATAAAAGTATGAGGAAAAGTGATGCCAATAAGGAGGATGAGGTTAAAATAGTTCCAATCATTTCACAAAATATATTATCATAAGATGGAAAGTATGGGACAACATGATAAACATTCGGAACCTCTTGTGTAGATTAAGAAGTACCATGTTATAAAAGTGGGTCAATATATATTTTTAATTATTAGTTTTCATTCGTAGGATTAGGTTTATGTATCGTCTCAATTTAATATTACTATCCTGAAGTAAATCTTAGATAACATTATATAGCTTAAATAATTTACTGTTATAATGAGCAATGAATCTTTGTTAGTAAGAGTGAGTAGTGGAATCATGTTTTTTCCATTTGGTGGACTTGGATCAACCTCAAGTAATGGAGTGGGAGATACCAACTTACACTTAATTAATTATTTAATCTATCTCATAGGTGACATGGTAAAATATGTGAATTCCCATTGAGAAGATTGTGATTCTAGCTATTTTTGTTTGAACAAAGTGTTTAGTGTAGTTCTAGCACTAGTTTTTTCATCAGTAGCATTGTTATTATAGGTATTCTTTAACTATATCTTGTGATTAGAGGTGCTATGAGAATGATAACCATACTTTAACTTGTACATGTTGAGGAGTATGGATTTACACTCTTTTGAATAATTTCACATGTGATTGATTGAATGGAACTTGTCAAACATTACTTATTATTGCAAGGAAACTAAGTTGTTTTGAGTGATTTAATATTAAAATTCAATATTAGGCAATAGATTATTCATCTTAAAAAGTGTATTCTTATAAAACAAGACATATAACTCATGGGTTCACTAGAACTTTGCCTCATCTTATCCATTCAAGTAATATGATAATATTTTGCAAATGTTAATAGAAAATTGTCCAGAGTATTGATTTTCCAACAGATTAAATGTTCTCTCGGAATGCATAGGTAGGTCATAAAATAGTTACAAGGAAAATTATTTGATAAAGTGAGAAAAATTATTTGTAATAAATCTATCATTGGAATAATAGTCAAAGAATTTGAATTAAAATATACCCATGTCCTCCTCATGATCACTTTTACCATCATAGATAGGTAGTTTAAGAGAAAAAACTAATTAGAAAATAATATGATGCCACTTTGGATGTATGTGGGTTATGAATCAACTAAGTATAATACATTGTGTGATAATAAATAGATGCACGTTATTGCAAATGTAAGATTTGAGCTTACAAAGTATGAGCATTGGATTTAAGAGTTGAGTATTAGATGATGAATCATGTGAATGACTATGAGTGTAGACAAATGATGTGGGGTTAGTAGTGGTTAGGTATAATTATATAAATATTGTAAAGGATAATAGTACATACCACTAATGAAATAAGATTTTTTACAATGGGTGGGTGATGTAAAAATAGTAAATTACAAGGGGACTAGAATCAATTGTGGAAGATGTAATACAATGCTTGAGTTGAGTGTGGTAATTATAAAGAAGAATATAGATATAATTAGGATTCTATTATAGGTATTTATGCAAAATTATTTATAGTGTCATCTTAACAACATGATTATCATCCATGTAATGGCCCCACCGACCATGGTTGTTATTTGTGTAAATATTGAATATGGAATTAGCATAGATATTTATATATACTTGGGTTCAAAAACTATAAATGATGTCATCAAAAGGTGACATATGATTATCATGGGTAATATATGGGAAATATCATTTGAAAAGGCTATACAAATATTGACAATTATCTAAGAGATCTAGTAATATGAGGCACAAGAACAAAGTGGCGGGTGTTAGAATACAAACCCTAAGGCCATAAGCGTTTAAGAAATAAGTTTTATTAGAGACTTTGTTTAACAAAATGGTGTACCTTTATTTATATTTCCTATTGAAAATGATGTGATAATATGTCTAGGTAAAATATTCTAATTTAATAAACTTCTTAAAGTATTTATACATGACAAAAATAATGCATTCAAAATTCGAATAAACAAACCAATTGGTAGATGTTAACGAACATGTTCAAAATATAAGAGGAGAGATAAACAAATTTAGAAGATTTCATAATTATCTTGATGTGCGAGGAATGGAGCTTGACAATCTTGATTTCTTGATTCTATAAAAATATTTCTAGAACAAGAAAATTATATGTTTGAGACCGTAAATTATATGTATGATCTAGGCATGATTTTTTACGGTTGAGGATAATTAATGTATAATATTGGACCAGAGACAATTAAGGACTAAACCATTATAGATGCTTTCATGTCCGAAATGATGTCATTTATGTTTTACTCTACTTTTCACATCCTCAATATTTCCCGTAATTATCTACAATAAAGCGTAATCCCTAATAGCTTTTACAACCATTCTTTAGACAATTATGAAATTAAATGATATTTACATGTGTTTTCTTAAGTTTGGATAGCCTTGGCCGATCATAATCTCATGTATGAACCAATCGCTATGCTACAATATATATCCACAATTTATAATCAAGCCTTGTGTATTTTTTTAATTCTCATATAACTATGTAAGGATAAATAACCTACTAGGGTTTCTCTTGTGTCTCTTGATACCTAGACAAAGTGGGATAGTTGTGTAGTATAGGTTGTACCTAGTGTGGTAGTAAAGAGATGTGATGTGATTCAGGTATGTCACCTAACATTTATGGTGATTGAGACCCTTATGAAATATTTTGAGCTAATTTTCTTGAACATATGACATGAATCTATCATCTTTTCATGCTTCTAAATAGGTAGCACTACATTTATTGACCTAGATGAGTACTTCATACATGTAGTTGAGACTTCCCTAGATAACGCACAAGTGATTCCATCATATTTAGGAACTCTTTTATTTCTTATAGAATGATTTTTACAATATGATCTTGTTACAATGACAAGTGAGTTATAATGTGATAATGAATTTATTATATAGTCTTATATAGGTGAGATATAATGACATAACTATTGCTAGAAAGATAAAATGACATAAATAATTATTTAGCATTGAAAGAAGAGTCATCAATTGAGAAGGGGATCATATATACATGTCAAAAAAAGATTGTATCCATCACCAAAGTTACCCATACGTATAATTTTGGATAGGAGATAGAATCTCTTAAACTTAAAGTTGTGCAATGAATATCAGACATGTTTTATGCATCTTTGATTGAATATTTGTCAATATAGGATGAGATAAAAATTTAAAATTTGTAGAATGGATAAAGATGTGAGGAGATTTTATTTTCAATGTGATATTTCCCATTTTCAAGGATACAAGGTCAATCTGGCATAACTTAATGAGAACTTACAAGATCTTTTTTTCTCTAGATGGTCCCTTCTAATAAAAATACATGTACTAATTACAAATTTGGGTAAAAACTGATATCAAATTAAGTATTATAAATAGTTTCAAAAGTTTGATAATTACATTAAATATTATCTTGAGATAACTTTATTGAAATTGATTGGTAATATTTAAACTATGTCAAATATATTTAATTAGAGATTTTTCTAGCAAGTCACCAATGATAAATATGTTATGTTAATAATATTATTTTCCTAGATGGTCAACCTATACCTAATAAAAATTTAGTTTATAGGAGTATACAATGGTTTTAGATCAAGGATAACATGTATGGAATTTAGTGGTGTAGTCCACATTTTCTTTTATTTCTCGAACAATGGATACTTCTAAATGAGAAAGTTTATAAATATATAAAATTAAAGAATTCATAATCTAAATTTTTAGTACAAGTTAGTCCCTACAATATTAATATTATCATATGAGAAATAAATAAAAAAGCTATCATTTGTGATAGAATTCAATTTCAAAAAATCCTTATATTTTATAGGTTCTTCAATAATTAGACTTTATAATTATTAAGATTATGTTATCGAGAGATTAAAAAAATTTCAACCAAGTTTTTTATATTAGGGTTCTTTTAGGATGTTTAATTTAATTGGAAGGTAATATTAAATCCACATTGTGTGATAGATGGATATTTCTATCTTTTCGATACTATATACATTCAATAATGAACCTCATTCCGGTCACATTTTGTGTCATTAAATAATATAATATAATTAATAAGGATGCTCCATGACTTAATGTCAAATTTATTATATATCTAAATTAAATACTATCTACTTACATGTGTAATATGAGTAGTTAAAGTAAGAAGTACATTTACGAATGTAAGGATAAATATCATTTATAATTGTATATAGGGAATGAGAATAATCATAAAAATAATATAATCTTATTTAGTATTGTATGAATTAGGGAAAGTTTTAAAATCCCACAAAAATATTTGCATATATGGTGGTAAATGTCATTTTAGCCATATTCACAAGGGTTCAAATCTAGAGAAGAAAGAATTCAATTTAATAGTGATAATAGAAAAAACATTAAAAGAATAGTTCTTGATGAAATGGTGTATCCAATGATATTTCTCTAATTCTTAAAACTTATTTGGTAAATTTCTTCTTTAGGGAATTTTTTTCACTCACTTGACATTCTAACGATTTAGTACATGTTATTATTTATCCTTTTATGTTTTAAATTATGATATTTCTTGCACTTTTTTATTCCTACACTTGGGACGAGCTAGCTTGCTTAGGTGTACTAGTTGTGTGGATTTAACTTTCTAGTCTTTTGGAGTTAGCTTAAATAATAGTACTAGTTGGTGTGATTTCTTCACCAATGATCTAGGTAGTAGTTGCACTTCCCTTCTCCTATATGTAAATATTGTTTATTGAGCTAATTCATGAGATCTATGGCATTAGGATGGATTTCAATATATGATATTGGAACTCTTTGTTTGTAAATCCTTTTTTGGTTATTCTAGGATTTACTTTCCACTTACTAAATGTGATTTTCTCTTATCATCTAAGAAAATTTCATCTTCGAACAAGCTTCTTATCATTCATTTCATGTAGTACTAAGTAAACAAATGAAATTTGTAAAATATTCAATAAGAAAACAAATTAATCATAAGGATGCCAAGTATTTTTAAGGACAATAAAGAGCAAAAAAATATTTTTACCATGCATCAAAAAGTGTCTCATTCAAAGTTTCCAAATTCGTTTACCATATAGATTTATATTCATGTCTTTTTACATCGATGTGTATAGACACACACACACACAAAAAAAATAAACATATATAAAATATATATATATATACACACACACACACACACATACATATAAAAGAAAGGAATATAAATCTACTACCCAAATCTACAAAAGATATCCAATAAGAAGAAACAATAGTCTTGATATAATTACATACAAATCAAAAAATAGATGTCATAAAATATTATACGTGTTCGAAATGATCATGAGTACAGACATACTTTGGTTTAGATAGTAGTTTTTCCTTCTTCTCATGAAATTAATTCTAATAATTAATGGCCAAAAATAGGTATAAAATTTCACCGATGCATGACGTAGACATCCCCATTAGAATTAAACTCCTACGGGATAGATGAGGGATACTTAAAAACTTTAAAACATGACCCTTCTCTTGTGCATGACTATCTAGTCTTGCATTATTTTTCCACCATAGAGGCAGGTTCATCTTTCGAGTCCCCCAACACTTGTTACTAATATTTCTCCTTAGAGAACAACTCCAAACTCACAATTATCAATTTGAAGGCCTTACACACTTTTCTATTTAATATTACTACTTTCTCTAACGATTGGGAAAAACATTTTGTAAAAGAATTTACATCAGGTTTTAGACCTCCTACCCACATAACCTTCAAGTAGAAGGTATTCCAAATAGGATTCAAGACAACCAAAAAGTAAAAGATCCTTTAAGTGATAGGTTAGAAAAAGGAATTTATACATTTCAAAGGTAGGGGTAGTGATATCTAGCCTAGAAAGAAAACCAACATGGACACATTCAATAAAATTAAAATCCTACCGACTCTATTGGATTAGAAAAATTTAAGATATGCTACAAAAATTCCAATTCAATTTCATTAGCACAAACAATTTTGTAAAAAAATCCCTAGAAGTTCATTTGTAGTGGGTATATACAATAAACATATTTTAATGTGAAACTCTAAATCTTAACCAACATAAGATGAGATAAGAGAGAAAAATCTCAAATTTGCATGCTTCTACTACTTCGAATTATACCAATTCTATCTTATCCCTATATACAATTCACAATAACTAGAAGATAAAAATATTTTGCGAAATTAAATTAAAGTTATGTGATCTATGAGAAAAATAGAAAAGTAGAATTGTAGTTGGTTTTTATTTTTGAGAGATAAATATTTCTATAATTAGAGTTTTAGCTCTCAATATAAAACATTTATATTTGAGCCAATATGTACATCCATGTCATTCCCTAAAATATTTTTTCAAACAGGATGTTATGTTACATTCATGGGAGTTTAGATTAATGTGTAACACCTCCTTCTATTTATTAACCCACTCATAAATCATAAATCATAATCATAGTTTTAAATTAATATATTATTGAGAAGTATTACATGTCACTTTTATACCTAAATTTTGATTTTTGAAATATCCAATACAACTAGCCATAGGCTAAAATACATTCCCATCACATCAAAAAATTAGGCATTCGTGAATCAAAAATTTAAATACTTTTCAGATGACATAATTTATTCTATGATTCAAAACTATATTTTCTTGTTTAACGTAAGATTTTTTGAATAACAATTCTCTTAAAATGGTTTGATTTTTAATCTAGAAAATAGCTCCCATACTTTAAATTTAAATAATGGGGATCCTCTTATGTATTTAGTAAAAGAATGAAACTATTTTTCTTTTGATAAAATTTTTTTTGTTACCGTTAAATTTATGTCACGTTACTCTACATAGATTATGATTTTGGGGACTAATAATGCTCTAATAAAGTTGTTTTTTTAAGACTGAAGTTCTTGGTCAAACATTTTCAAAGGACTGATCTATGATAGTTTGAAATCTGTCACCATAGTATTAGCAAATGGATCAATCTATATTTATACTTTATCTTACGAGTTCTGACAAATTTTACTAGTTGAGAAATGAGGTGGTGACTTTTTATTTATTCTTGTAAATTACCCTTCTGGAATTATAATATTTGATTGTTCTAAATAATTTTTTCATTAGTTAGCTTAAATTTTAAATATCATTTTCTAAACACTACAAGTTTGGATCTTTCTTATTAGTTCACACTTTGAAGTAACTGATAAAGGTTATCTAGAGTCTAACACTATGAAAATAGTACATACATGGTGTTTACTTATTGGGTTGCACTTTGTAGTGAAATATACCTTCCATAAAGACCATATAGTACTATAGGGATAAATATTTGTACAAGCATGAAACCTTTTTATTGGATCACCTTTAACACGCTAACACAGTTCTTACAAAAGGAAACAATATGAGAAGCTATAAAAGATTGGAACATGGAATTAAAGGGACTTAGAGGTGAAAAGATTGGAAAAATCTATTAGAATACATAGAGAATTAGGAAAATCGATGTATTAAAGCCACAACAATTGTAAAATACATGAGTATTGGTAGCTCGAAATTAATCCAAAACACATAAATGGACAACTAAACATCAGTGATGTAAATGAAATAATATAGCACCATTTGAACTTGATTCAAATAATATGAAAGGATTTCATACTCAAGAACCAAATATTCGAACTATTACAATGTGTTTAGAGATGAAGAAAAACATAATATTATAATTTTCATAAATTAAAATAGTTTTATATCTAGAGGTGCCCAAATGTTTTGAAGCTTATCATCAAGAGAAGCTCACATGCACATTTATTAATAAATATCTCTTTGGAAACACTATTTAAAAACAAGATTGTGATGTAGGTCCTAGATGTAAAAACCAGAGGTAATGCCTTACATTGATTTTGTTCATGACATATCAGGAGACAATGTAATTTTCATACAAGGAGTTATGATATCATAATTATGAAACTTAATTGGTAATACTACTGAAGATGTTATAGATATGTAATATCATCTTCCCCGCATAATATAAATTTTTATAAAGCGATAGTTGAAGAGCGGGGAAGGACCAATATATCTGGAATGTGCTTAAGAATAGGTAGACGACCCAGCTAGCTTTAAATCCAAATTCTCCATAGGATACTTGAAAATAGGAGTTAGAGTAAAAATGGCCTTGATGAATATATTATATTGACCCCGTTATATTATATATGCTTATTAAACATGGGTTTCCCTACTAGTGATGATCATTAATGATGAAAGGGTTCTTACGCTTAATGGAGTCTTTTCTTACAATGTCTATAGTAATTTAGTATATCCCAACATTACAAATGATAATATCCTCATGATGTCCTATCTATTAGATGTAGTATGTGAAATATAATAATTTAAAGAAGCTCATAGTCGGTCACCACAATGCCAACACATATTCCCTAGATTTATCATTATTGTGCACATGCAAAACTACCGAAGGAGTACTAAGGTAATTTACAATAACTATTACCATATTATTTTTCAAGCTATACATGACACCCATATACCAAGGGTAAGTAACAAAATTATCATTACATTAATACATTGGGGAGAATTTCTGTGTTACCCAAACTTTATTGTAATTAGAGTGGAAAGGATTATCTCTATTCCATTTAGATTACCTAGTTTTTTTAGGAAAACTACTTGATAAAGATATAGCTTACTATTTTGCCCATGGTAAAAGTTATGTGGTAAATGAGAAAAAGCATAAAAAATATACGTATTCTCTTCTACTTGTTCCAAATGGTTTAATAGTTTTACATGATTTTAAAAATTCCAATAGAATAACAACCTAAATTGCATCATTCCACTTAGACTATCATACTATAAGGTTTTCCGACCAATTATGAAGAGTGGTACGATTTTACAAAAACACACTTGACATGACCACTTAGAGATAAAAATATAAACCCCTAAAGTATTGCTTGGGTTGTAACAATGAGGTTAATAATCAACTTATAGCCATTTATATGATAAATTTCAAACTTACTTATGCACCTATTAGGAAACAGACTAGATTTGGAGAATTCGAAGATAGGTTAAGACAAGAAATAGAGAGATAAGAAGAAAACGAAATTTTGATGACAAAGGTTATGATCCAAGTAAGCTCAATAATCTTCTTGTTTGTGTACCTTCCCCATCAATAGGAAAATATATTCCTTATCATTATAATCCTCCAAGAATACAAATGATAAGCCTTTCAAGGCCTATTAACAAAACCACAAGTCCACAACATCAACAAGAAACTAGTACTATTTATAGTATTACACTAGTGAGTACTATTATAATTAGACCTCCTATGTATATTCCTTTTCCTTATACTTCAACATTACTACTTCTATAGGTATGGTTTTCTTGTTCCATCTTCTCTGTGAGCTTTTACTAATATTATTCTCATTTCTACTAGTTCTTTGAAGATGAGGCAAAAGAAGATCATGGGATATTGGATCCTACTAGTTTTCAAACTCCTCCTTTATCTCCTCGTATTTATACTATTGGAATTATTTATTCTTCTCTCCTTGATCTTATTTTGGAAAAATGTTCTATTCTTATGTTTTATGCTTCTTCACCCACTTCTTAAGTTTTGTTTCTCCTTTTGCCATCCCTAATGATTATAGCATTGTTTTCCCCTATCATAACAATCACTTCATCCAATCCTATTGTAATTATTATAAAAGTATCATAATCAATGAGTGTAGATCCTACAATAATTACTTTTACTTCTTCAACTTCTTCATTCACTCCTCTATCTCTAACAACATCTTGCACTTTTGTGAGAGGGCCTTGTGAGGATAAGTTGAAGGAACCATTGCATCCTCATCCCGCTTTCCTTTCCCTTATTTCAATTTCTTACCAGTCTTATTAGTCCATTCATACACCATTTCTTCATTATATCACACCATATGCTCCCATAATTTCTCACTAGTCATACATGTGTCACTCCATCCAATTCCCTCTTTCGTTTCAACTTCTTCTTTCTAGGATCCTATGGTCACTTAGAGTTCAATGATCCATCTCTTTTCCAATCTTGGACCTATCTTAACTTAAAAATATTATTTGCACACCATAAACCTTACCACATGCGGTAATTCCTTTTCCCGCCTCACCATGCATAAAAATAGTACATATGCTACTCCGGAAGGACCATGTACTCTTGTTAGTGTAAAATCAAAGCACCCCTAAATGTCTCCGACTTGATGGGTTGAGACTTTCGGTGTAAATGCATAACATGGAGCATCTCTCAAAGTGTGGGACTTTGAAATTGAGAGAGCTCTCCGAATGAAGGTCGGTTCCTATTCCTCTATTTAGGTGCACACATAAAATTTTGCAGAGAGGATCTATTTTGAAACCTATTCTAACTTTCCAAGGAGATAGGGTTAAGAGCATGCGAGAAAATAAACCTAAGCTAATAAGAGGTGATACACTAAAGGAATTCCAGACACCGACTTCGCTATCAAACACGGACCATTAAAATGTAATACAACCACTACGCACAAATAACCAATATTGTAATGAAAGATCAAATAAAGGAAATGAACACAAGAGAGGGTTGAAATCATCCACAAACATGTATTATTTCTTCACAAACTGATACAGAACATTATAATGGCCAAAACGAGAGAACTTGCATTACACTATTAATAGAAGGTTCGGACTCCAAAAATTTATCGCACACCGAGAGAAGAAGGGAGGGTGCAAAAATGAAAATGTCCAACCCTTTATAATGAACCAAGCTCTTACCTTTATAAATGCAACAAAGGGAGGAGAAGAAAGGAGGCGGGAAACTTGATTTGGATCTCAGTTGCTGGTCATCAATGCGCCAACAAATCTTCCCACAATCTATCAAGTTTTCCACTCTATGTCTATTTGGAATGTTGAAGAAGGAAGAATGGCAGATCAAATCAAATATGATCAAGTTGTTGAATCAATACGATTGTATATTAAAGACAAGAAGATGTTGTTCTATTTTTTACCCACCTAACCTTCTCAAAATTAGGGTTTCATGCCTTCATGGCGTAGAGGAGGTTGAGATATTTCCAACGGTGCCAAATTTTTTGAATTTTGAGCACTGGATCGAAATTTATGTTCATTTGAATATTTAAATCAGATCCATACAAAAATGGCAGAAAACCAATTTTGCAAAACAGTCAACGGGCCCGAAATTCACTTTGTGCCTTTTGCACAAAAGTGTAAAAACACCTCGCATGCCCACAAGTCCACAATTCACTTGTTGTTAAAAACCATGTTCGATCCTATTGGTACGCATTTTATATTTGGGCAAAAAGTCTCCCCTGGGCCGTCAGCCCGCTTTTGGCAAAGAATCCCTCAAAGACCTGCCTTCCCACATTAATTTAGGCATGACATGTGGCCTCTTTAGGCATCAACAAAGGTGTAACTTACTTTTAAACTTTACGAATTTTCGAAACAAAATAAAAAAGGTTCAAAGTGCCTCAGGAGACCCACCTTCTTGCTTTGACTTGAAACACGGCCACGTATAGAGCCGACGCGCATTTGGGGACCTGCTTTTGGATTTTGATTTTGAAGATATGTCGAGTGACACGTGGCTCCTTTCATAGCTTTGATTTATTTCTCTTTGCTTTGGTTAAGTCCTTTTAGCTTTTCGGGGCCATATGTTTGACCGGAACATGTGAAGGGATAGTAGACAATTGAGACCTACCTCAAGATTTTACCTTTCGAATTTGCCTGGAGATGACACGTGGAGGTATCCATCGTCCCTTCCATACTTAGTCAATTTTAGAAGTCGATATGTCCCCCTTTTTGACTCTCAGACATGTCAAAGTTTCGTACTCACTTGAGACCTGTCCTTGGGCCACCCCTTTTGAATTTGTGTCATTGAGGCACATGGCACCCTCTTATGACTCTCCCCAATCTTGATTTTTTAACCATCGAATCTTTCCCTTTTTGGACCTGGGACACGTGGAAGGCCAACACTAGTTTAGGATACCTGCTTTTAGATTTACCTTTGAATATGCACCGAGAGAACACGTGGCACCTTCCACGAGTGTGTGATACTTAGCCAATTCGATTTGATGCCTTTCTCAAACCCTAGACACATGGAAGCCTCGTGCTCATTTGAGTCTTCGAATTGGGTCGCACCTTTGAATTTGCACTGATGAGACACGTGGAGACTTCTACTGGTTCTTTATACTTAACTGATTTGGGCCCATTTCCATTTGACTTCTATTAAACCCTAACCACGTGGAGAGCTGGCACTAGTTTGAGACTTTGCCTTGGTATCTCACTTTTAAAATTGTGCTGATCTGACACGTGGTTCTTTCGCTCGTTTGGACTTTTTAATGGATGAATCTGTCCCTTTTTGGTCCTAGGACACTTGAAAGCTCTACACATGTTTGAGGTCTACATTTTGGAGTGCCCTTTTAGAATTGTGCCAAACTAACACATGATGCCTTCCATGAGTTTGTAAGTTGGCCCCAAGTCGACTCGTATATGGACAAGTCTGAAACTTCGAGCCTTTGGTTTCTTTGACATTTTTTCCCCCCCTTTACCCACCTTGCTCGTCCATTTTTGATTCCACTTGTAATCTGACTATTTGATTTGAAACGCGGCTTGCATGATGGAACTGACCCTTACATTTCTTCTTGTACGGGGTCGGGTTTGATCAATTTTGTTAGGGGGGAAAATTGGGATAAAAATTTGGCAACTTACGAGGACATATGCCTGCTAGATGAATAGACCAGTAGCCTTAGAAGCATCCATTGGACATGGATTTTACTTGGTAATTTTTCCCTCATTTGATTTTCCACAAACCTTATCTGTTGGAGTGCAATGAAAACATCTAGACCTACTTCAATAGCGATACTCTGCAAGTTTAGTTTCTTATGGCCACAAGTATTTTCCATGGGTGAGATGAACTGTAAACAAGCATACCATAAGTGATAGAACATGTGCACCAAAGTGTTAGGGAAATTGAAACCAAAAGTATAACAAGACAATGTGCATACACACTTGGAGAAATTGAAAACCTAGGCTAATATTTACAAGGGTGAGAAAATTTCCTTTCAGTAACAGTGTTTGAGGTATATCCCATTATCTGTAATCTACAACTCTTCGGCATCCAACTTAGCCATCCATAAGGCATTGCTACTTTTACATTTTATGACCATGTAGGGGCCACTCGAAATGGCATCAAACATAGAATGCCTTTCTCGGTTTTTCTTGACTTGCATCCCACTTTATAACTAAGTCTCCCTCTTGGAAGGTCCTTGTTCTTACTCTCTAATCAAATCTCTTCTTGATCGAGTGCTTGATCTTTCTCCATGATCTACATTTCATGTTCTCTTGTTTCTTCTACTCCCATTAGCTCTGCATACCTAACTTCCATAGGTTCAAACTTGGCTAGTTCCAACTATTTCATGAGCTCCAAAGTGGGAAGCTCCAATGATATGGGTAATACTACCTCTTTTATGTATACAATCTTGTATGGGGAGATGCTTGTAGACCTTTTGGATGTGATCCTATCAACCCATAAAGCTTATTTGAGCTTAATACACCAAGTTATCTTATTTTCATCAAGAGTCTTTCTGATAATTCTTAGTAGGTTCTTGTTTGTGGACTCTACTTGGCCATTACCTTGAGGGTAATAGTTTGATGAAGTGTTGAGGTATACACCATTCTTAACATCCCATTCAGCGATCCTTGTACCAAGGAATGCTAATGCATTATCTTATATGATAGTGGTATGGATTCCAAACCTAGTGGCTACCCTTCATAGAAATCCAATATATTGGATTCATTTGCCTCCTTAAGCCCCACTTCTTCAGTCTAATTGGTGAAATTTTTGTTGCAGTAAGTATCCACTTGTGGCCCTAGATTGAATTTGGGTTGATTACTTTAATGAATTCTTGTCCCCATTACATGGATGGCTGATCCACTTTAATTGGACAAAGGGGTAGGAAGCTAACTTTTCCTTGCCGTGAAGAATGCACACTTCTTGCACTTCTTGATCCATGAGTAATAATTGCTAAACACCATACGCTAATAATAACCAAATTTCATGATTTTGAGAGCTGTTACTTGAGGATCAAAGTGGCCTAATTCTTCTCTATCATGGAACTCATGCAACACCCTATCAATTTGGCCTATCCTAATGCACCTCAATAGGAAACTATTGATATCCTTCTTGAACAAGACACCACCAATAAGCACACATGGGATGGCTTGTAATCTGAAATATCTCCTCTTTGCTTTGTTCCATTCTAGAGAGCACAAACTTGTTTGGAGATAATGCACCAAGAATTGAGTCTAACATGGAATAGATGCATCGTTATTTGGATGTTGTGATTCATTCTACGAAACAAGACAACTTCTTCTCCATCCGCCGACTCAACTTGTTGCTTGGAAGTGAGCTACCCCCATAGACCCTTACCACAAACCAGATTGGTCACTATGATTTTGATATCATAATCCATTACATAAGTGATCCAACCTGCTCTCTTCTCGTTCAAGTCAGGTTGTTTAGGAGAAAATATTTGACACCAACATGAGACACTAGCAGTTGAATCTTTTCTATTCGAGACCAAGTGTTTGGACTTTAAAGTCAAACTCCTAATGACAGCAAGGACATGCTTTTCAATGAAAGAATACTTTACCTCGTAATCCTCCAAGCTCTGACTGAAGAAGGCTATGGGATATTCTGAGCCTTCCTTGTTAGGTTGAACCAAGATAGATGAGATTGTGTCTGACCCTCCAAAAGCATACAACATGAAGTCCTTTGAAAAGTTTGGGTTAATAAGAGTTGGGGCCTATGATATTGCAAGTTTGATGGCCTCAAAATCTCTTTGCCTTCTGCTATCCATTTAAATGCAAGACTCTTCTTCAACATCATTGTTAAAGGCTTCACAAGAGTGGAAAATTAAGCTTTGTAGAGAATTCTTGTGTTGTGGAAATGGAAGTGATCGGATGGCTTCAACCCTTTCAAGATCAATTGTTAACCCTTCTCTTGAGACAATGTGGCCCAACAATTTTCCCTCATGTGCCAAGAATACACACTTCTTTGGATTCAATGACACTCCGAACCTTCTACACCTATAAAATACCTGCCTGAGGTGGAAGAGATGGTCTAAAACAATCTTTAAGAAGATGGTGATATCAACTACATATAGCATAACTATATTCATGATTAATCCTTTGAATTCCATGTCCATAGATCATTGAAATGTTACACTTTGGCATTTGACAATCCAAATGGCATATTTTTATAATCATATGTACCCCATTTGGTGGTGAAGGCTGTCTTGTACTGATCTTCCTCTTTCACCATTATCTGATTATAGCTTGAGTATCCATCTAGCAATGAAAACCTCTTAGAGCTAGCTACAACCTGCAAGATTTGCTCCATCGATGGAAGTGGGTAGTGATATTTGAGTGATGCTCTATTTAGATCATGGAAGTCTACACACAATCTGATTTCTCCACTTATTTTCCTCACAGGAACCAAGTTTGCAACCCAACTTGAATTCTTGATGGGGAAGATGATGTTGGCCTCAATTAGCTTGTTCAACTCTTTTCTCATGAGAGGTTCAATGTGAGGGTTTACTGGCCTTTGCTTCTTTTTGAAAGGCTTAGATCCTAGATCCAACTCGATAGTGTGTTGTGCCAACCTTGGGTTGAAACCTCTTAAATCCTTATATGTCCAAGCAACGACGTCTGGGAATTCTTGACAAAGTTGGATGAACTCAGATTTTTCTTGCTGGGTACTCACCTTGCCAATTCGCAACGTTTTTCCTTCTTCTATGGAAATGGGCTCTGAATCTTCACCCTTTACCTGAATATTTTCTTTCTCCTTCCGAATTAATCATTTGGGTTGAAGATTGATTCTAAAGTTACAAGACCCTTTGGTAATTTGTTGGTTTTTAGTTACACCACTTGGTTTCCATACCTTTGTTCTAATTTGTCTTTGTTTTCGGAGGAGAAATCAACTTTTTCTTGTAGAAAATTTACAATTTTCTAATCACTCTCAAAGACCTATTATCTTGTCTTATTATCGGGACAATTGGCCTCACAACCACCTTGATATAGAGCTAAGACTTATCAATTTTTATACTCTCTATAACATCAAACACTACCCTAATTGCTACCACGGTCTGTCTATTGCTTCATTGTTTTTTCTTGGTATGGACACAATGTTAAAAGCTTCAAAGTCCTCAATGAGGTCCCATACCCGATGTTTATAGCTCCTGAGTAGGTCATTCCTTGCATCATGTTTTCCTCTAACTTGGTTTACAATCATATCACTATCACCAAATATTTACATATTCCTGATCCCTCTCTTTCTTGCCCAATGTAGTCCATGGATCCAGGCTTTATACACAGCCGTGTTATTTGAGCAAGCAAACTGGAAACAAAAAGTGAGTAGTATTTCATACCTTGTGGTGAAACAAGCATAGCTCCTTCTCCTTCACCTTGTCTACTTCTTGAGCTCACAAAGAATAACTGTTGTACCTCATTATCATCCTTGTTGTCTAGCTTAGTGATGTTAGGAAGAGGATGATTCTCTTCATACAAGCAATAGAATCCTAGCTCAGATTCCTCCATTTCCTTTTAAGGGTTAAAAGCATGATTCTTCCTTTCCCATTCATCAAGAGTCAAGTCTGGAATGTATCCAAATTTGGTATCAACTTCATGGGTGCTTGGATAATCTTCTTGATCAAGGGATGAACAATTTGCATTGATTGGACTCGGCGTATGATGCTCAATATGGAAGTTGTCAATATGCTCAGATCTGATTGTATCCTTAGCCCCATATCTTGTTCTAAATAACATGTGTGACCAATCAATAGACAAGTAGCCTCCAATTTTAGTGGTGAAGTCTCTTGATAAACACAATGCAAAACGTGGTGGTAAGTCATGACCGATACGTTTACGATACATCACATTGGGGCATGCATGTAGTGTGAGGCTCAAATCCTTGATGACTCCAATCATTGTTACCATTGTCCCATCCAATTGCACTATGCCCTTGGAGATGAATTCGTATTGAAGATCTAGCCGATCGCTTTTCTACTTTGACATGACCAAGCTACTTGCCCTTGAATCAATCATGTAATTATGTAGTAGCTTGTCTCCAATGATCAATGAAACATATAATGGTGGGGGATTCAGATTCTTACCTTATTATCCTCCATGGTTTCCTTCAAGATAAGTTGCATTGGTAAGCACTTTCTCTTCCTCGAGAGGAGGTTGATTTAAGGTTGACCAATTGGCCATGGTAGCCTACAACAGTCTTTCTATCATGGGATAGCCAATGAATCCCACATTGAGATGTTTACATTTTTTTTCTTCATCTATTCAATTATGTTAAATGGGGAGGAGCTATATATTTTTTTCCCCTTTCCTAGTACATTCTCCTCTTTCCCATGGGCCATTAAAACCAAAGGCCTAAGCGGGTCTAAAAGGTGGCTTGGGCTGACTCTGCACATTGGGAGTTGCACCTTGATTGCCAATACCTTGTGGAGTAACAGAGGGTTGTGTATTACTTGAGTCTGATGATTGTTCGTCTCCAATATTCCTTTTCTTTGACCGTGTATCGTAGCTATACTTTGAGAAGGGGCTTAGTTAACACCACGAAGTCTTCTATTTACCAGGTTAACCAACATAGTTTCGGTTGGAGGTGTCTCTTGCTGAGCTTCTTACTACTGATTTTCCTCTTGACTAGGTTCTTGGGACACACCAAAGGTCTGTACCATCAAGGCCTGATTTAGTGCACTCGTTGGAACATATTGATTGACAATGAGGTAGTCTATAGGGGTAACACTAGTTATACTCCTATGCCATGTTGTTTTGTTTTGGGACTAACGCTTTTGATGTTGAAGTTACATTTGGGCTATATGGTCGAGAAAATCCTGACACTTGAGGTTGTCCTTGGTTTTGATTTTGGTTTATAGCCTGAGCTGGTGGTTTATTTTGCTGATATGGGGGCCTAGCTTGATCGAGTTTGAGGCCGATAGGGCCTAAAACTCGAGCTTGTCTCTCAATAGTCACTATCTTGTTTCCTAGGTTCTCGTGAATGTTGTTTCAAGACTTATTGGAGCTCATTTGAGGAGCTAGAAGATGAGGTGGAAGCTTCGGTTGAACTCTGATTCCTTGGAGTGGGTATGGGAGCTAATGTGGGTGTCTCACTATTACTTGGAGCTTCTAGTTCGGGATATAGAGGCATAGGTGGCCTAGGTGTATGTTTCACAACCTCAATTAAATAATTTTCAGCTCTAATGGAAATGTTATAGACTGTAGGTAAGGTTACACATCCCATGGATTGAATTATTAAGGCAATATCTGAATTTAAATCTCTAAGCAAGTTTAGAAAAACACCTTCATTTGTTGGTCTTACGGCCACCACAATCCTATCCCACATCCTTTGAAATCTGAAGTTGAAATCTTTTAACTACTTATTAGGAACCCTCTTGATTGTTGTTAGTTGTTCCAACAAGGACATATTATCTTCCTTCTCTCCAAATTGTTTGTGAAGAGCTCTAAATAGATGGTCCCAATTTTGAATAGAGCCTACTATTAGACTCCTGAACCATTGTGATTATTTTTCCTTGAATGAAGAGGCTAACAATTTGACTGCAATGTCCATCTCAGTGATTTCATGAATTGCGCAGACATTTGCAATGTCTTGAATGTGGTCACTAGGAGTAGTTTGGTTCTCTCCAGTGAAATATGGAATGCTCTTCAATGCTGCAACTAGAACTAGATTTTGTGCATTGAGAGTGAGTGGGCTGCTGCCAGTGAAGTTGACATAGGGATTGGGTGGTGGATGTGCCATTATGATTGGCCTAAGAACCCTTGTTGATTGAATGAAAGGCCTACCAGGGGGAGGTGTTGACAAGGTTCTATTTGGTGGAGATGGAGACCTTTGAGCTCTTCTTCCCCTTCTCCCTCTTTCGGGGATAAGTGTAGATAGACAAGTAACCCTTATTCTATAGTCCTCGGTCTAGTCTAAGTTCTTTTCATGAATTTGTCAAGCTTGGGCTGCTGAAACTAGTGGAATCGCCTCTTTTTGAGTCACCGGATGTGCAACTTTGAAGCTTCTAGAAGCTGAAAATATCGCAACAAGTGCACATCAATCTTACCGCAATAAAAATGGATACCTTTTTGTCCCACTAGGCATGCCAAAACTATTAGTGAAAAATAATAGCACCCCGAATGTCTCGCAACTTAGTGGGTTGATACTTTCAGTGTGATTGCATAACATGGAGCATCTCTCAAAGTGTGGGTCTTTGAAATCAAGAGAGCTCTCCGATGAAGGTTGGTTCTATTCCTCTATTCATGTGCACATATAAAATTTTTAGAGACAATCTATTTTGAAACCTATTCTAACTTTCCAAGGAGACAGGATTAAGATGTGAGAAAATATACCTAACCTAACAAGAGGTGATGCACCAAAGGAATGTTGGACACCGAATTTGCTATAAAACACAAACCATTACAACATAATACAACTACTATGAACAGATAATAAATGTTGTAATGAAAGATAAAATAAAGGTAATGAACACAAGAGAGGGTTGAAATCATCCACAGACATGTATTATTGCTTCATAAACTGATATAGAAGATTACAATGGCCAAAAGGAAAAAAATTGTGTTACATTATTAATAGAAAGTTCGGACTCAGGAATTGCCTACAAACCAGAGAAGAAGGGAGGGTGTAAAACTGAAATATTTCCAACCCTTTACAATGAGCGAAGATCATACCTTTATAGATGCAACGAATGAGGATAAAAAAGGAGGTGGGAAACCTGATTTGGAGCTCAGCTTCTAGTCATCAATACCCCTATAAATCCACCCACAATTTCTCAAGACCGTGTTCTATGTCGGTTTGGTGTATTGAAGAAAGAAGAAAAGAGGATCAAATCAAATCGATCCAGGTTGTTGAAGCAATCAAATCCTATATTAATGGCATGAATATGTTTTTCTAGATTTTGCCCACCTAAACTTCTATAAAATAGGATTTTAGACCTCCATGACATAGAGGAGGTCGAGATCTTTCCAACTATGCCAAATTTGTTGAATTTTGAGCATTGGATCAAAAGTTATCTTCATTTGAATATTTAAACTGGATATGTACAAAATTGGTAGAAAACTAGTTTTGCAAAATGGGTCCATGGGCCCAAAATTCACTTTGCATATTTTGCACAAAAATTACAAAAGTGAAAAATATGTTCCATAGCCTTGCAAGCCCTCAATTCACTTTTACCAAAAATCATCTTCGGGCCCGCTGGTCCGCATTTTCCATTTAGGCAAAAAGTATCCCCTAGGCCTGCCGACCCACTTTTGGCAAATAATCCCTCCAAGGTTCACCTTGCTACATGTAATTTAGGCTTGACACATGGCCTCTCCAAGCATCGGTAGATGTGTAAATTACTTTTAAACTTTACACCTTTTCAAAACAAAAGAAAAAAGGTTCAAAGTGCCTTCAGAGACCCGCCTTCCCATTTTGACTTGAAACATGGCCACGTGTAGAGCTAGCGCACGTTTGGGGACCACTTTTGGATATTGATTTTGAATATGTGTCGAGCTGACACATGGCTTCTTCCGTAGCTTCAATTTGTTTCTCTGTGCTTTAGCTAAGTCCTTTTTATTTGGCGGGGCCATTTGTCTGACCTAAGACACATGGAGGGCCAGTGCAGCAGTGAGACTGCCTCCGAATTTTAGCTTTTGAATTTGTGCAAAGATGACACATGGAGGACTCCACCATCCGTTCCATACTTATTTGATATAAGCGGTCAGATCTATACCTATTTTTAACTCTCGACACTTGGAAGATCTCGCACTCGCTTAAGGCGGCCCTTGGGTGGCCCCATTTGAATTTGCATCATTGAGGCACGTGACACCCTCTATTGACTCTACCCCATCTTGAATTTTCAATCGTTGACTATGTCCCTTTTGGACATGGGACACATGGAAGGCTAGCAACTAGTGTAGTAGACCCACTTTTAGATTTACCTTTGAAGATGCACCGAGAGAACACATGATGCCTTCCATGAGTCTGCGATACTTAGCCAATTCCGGTTGATGCCTTTCTTAAACCCCAGACATGTGGAAGCCTCGTGCTCATTTGAGTCTGTGAATTGGGTCACACCTTTGAATTTGCATTGATGAGACACATGGGGACTTTGCTAGTTCTTTATACTTAATCGATTTTGGCTGTTGGCATTTTCCTTCTGTTGGACCCTAACCACATGGAGAGCTAGCCCTAGTTTGATTCTCCACCTTGGGATATCACTTTTGAAATTGCACCAAGCTCACATGTGGTTCTTCCACTCGTTTGGAATTTTCAACGGTCGATTCTGTCCCTTTTTAGGCCAGGGACACATGGAAGCTTTGCGCATGTTTGAGGTCTTTGTTTTGGAGTGCCCTTTTAGAATTGTGCCAAGCTGATGCGTGGTACCTTCCACGAGTCCTGTCATTTGGCCCCAAGTTGACTCGTATGCAGGTAAGTCCAAAACTTTGAGCCTTTGGTTTCTTATATGCTATTTCTCCCCTTCGCCAACCCTGCTCCTCTATTTTTGAGTCTACCCGTAACCTGATTGTTAGATTTGAAATGTGGGCTCACATGATGGAACCAACCCTTTGATTTATTCCCTCTGCGTGGTTGAGTTTGATCAATTTTTTTAGGGGGAAAAATTGGGATAACAACTCCTATTGGTGGAAATAAAGCATTAGATTATTCAATGGCATTACTTGAAGATCCAATGGTAGGACTCAAGTATGATACTCCCATATGAAATTCAAAGAGAGTAACAAAGAGGAAGTTTTCCTAAGGAGCTTCTCCTATCTACATAGAAATATAGGAGGAAATTTCATGGATTTTCAAGAAATCACACACACGAGAAGAAATATTGAATGTAGACCCCCATTCAATTATTGATGCTACTCAACTTATTACAACTAATTTGGTTAAGATAATGGAGGCTCGGTTTGATGTTATTCGTTATTTTAAGTAAGTCACTATGTACAAGAAGAATTTTCCCAATGTGAAAATATGTTTGATAACTTTTACATGAGCTATTATTTATTGTAAAACTTCAGCAAGATGTAGTAGAAAAGGGTTAGTTTATGTAGAAGGCCATTACAAATACATGAACAAGATAAGTTCCATGATGAAAAAGCTACGAAATGTCATAAAAATGGTATTTGCATCAATATATTACAAAATAAACAATTGGTACTTGAATATAATGAATATTTGGATGGGAAACATTTTGAAAGAGTTCGGTGATTGGATGTACTCATTGGAAGGATTGTTAAGAGAGTTACAAGGATAGTAATGAAGACTATTGAAGTACTATATGAATCTCATATTACCTCTATACATCAAGAACAAGGAAATTTAATTCATAATCTCTTATTTGAGGAATAATTGTAATAATTAATTGTTACTCGCATTGGTAAATTTAGGGGGAAGATATATCTATGAATGCATAAGATATTATAGCATTGGTGACTTCTTCTAATGGAAATGTTTAGAAATATCCATGTATAAGTGAAAATTATGAATCTATTTATAGTAGATTTCAACATTTTTCAAGAAGTTTATAATTTTATGGGACCACCTATTCTAGACCTAGTTTGTATTGATAATGAGTTCAAATCATGTTTGACTAAACTCTAACGTAGTGAAACATAGTCTACACTATCAACTTCAATAGTAATCTCTACGTAGAGCTTAAACAAGAAGCATGATTTGTATTCTTAGGATTTAATATTGTTAAATATGTAATCTGAAAAATAGGAATTATCAACTTTCTTGTATATAAGCTATAGTTTCTATTTTTAATTAGACACTCGTAAACATATTGATTATTTTAGTTATTTTTAACTAGCTAATTTTAAACCCTATAGCGGTGGAAATTTCATATAAGTAGATTAGTTGTTCACCCTCGAAGGAGGATGATGTCTATAAATAAATTTCTTGATAGTCTAAGGATTCTTCAACGAGAGTTTTCTATATATTGTTTTCTCATCTATTTTACAAAGTTCTTTAGAATTATTTTGATTTATTAATCAATGTATAATTTAATTTTTCATGAAACTTTTAGCTGTGGAAAAATTATTTTCACAATGATAAATTTGATTAGTTTTAGTACTTATAGATACCTACTATTACTATAAACTTTATAATGTGAAAAATATGAAAATATGTTTACACCTCCCTATCAATGACCTAAACATATGACTAAAATATTGGAGTCCATAGATGTGATACATCATTTTGGGCATGGAATAGGTGGATGGTGCAAGGGATGTAATTAAAATCCATGGTCATATCTCCCTTTTTCTATTAACAAGTATTATTATCACAATAAAATTACCCTAGTATTATCTCGATGAAAGTGTTTCACCATTTTCTTTACTTTGTTGAGACGAAACAGATAAGGGTAAGGGATGAGGAGGAATACTTGTTATTGCTGATCATTCAATGGTTGTTGTGCAAATTCTGACTTCTCGATCCAATTACAATTGTGAGAGCTTCCTTTTGACTGGTAGAACTACGTGAAATAGAAAACAATACCAAAACTAATAGTTAAATAATATATGATAGTGGACTGCCTAGTGTGTGCTAGATCTGAGAAGCGTGATACTCCCTAGATGGTTGTCAATCTAGTGTTTAAAACAAATTAATACGATAAATAAGAGAATTCCTACTGTAGTTGATATGATTTAGGTATCTCATTTAATCACAATAAGCAAATCTAATATAACAGGTTACACTATAGTCAGATCTGAAGGGTTGGTAGGTGTCAGGGTTAGGTTTTGGGTTTTCTAAATTATTTGGTAAAAGGTTTTTAGTTTTGTTATTGGCATAGGGTATGAAACATAGAGACCAATGTCAGTTGGGTATAACCAACGACAATTTAAGGGAGACCAACAAAGGTTAAGGGTAATTGGTGTCGGTAGAGTAGGGTGACAATAGTTCAATGAAAACCTTATTGTAGAGTCTGGGTGGGGTTAGATGGGGCTAAAGAAGGCTATGACGAGGTTTGTGGGAATGTTGAGAATAATCAGGGTGGTGAAAGCACCATGATATGTAATCTGATAAAAGGATGGGTGAGATCTTTGAGTTTGTTTAAAGAAGGCTATGGAGGAATGGGAATGTTAATAGAAGAATGATAACATAAATGGTAACAACTCTATGAGCAGAATAAGAATGGAAATGATTAATGATAAAAACACTTACCAATGTTACAGTCCAATGGTTGGGTGGTGGTGATGATCAGTTGGTGGAATGGAGCTTGGTGCAATAGTGATGCTTCCCAGAATGTTACTGTGAGTGCAAAATGCTTCTTGGATCTATCTTGATGTTGGCTATGGATGTTTGGGTGCGTGAAAAGACTCTGGTTCTTCTTGCATGTAGCTCTCTTCTCATCCTCTTGCTCTCAGAATGTGCCAACTAAAAAAAGGTTGCTAAGGTGAATAAATGGTAACCGATGATGGTTCCAGCTTGACCAACATCGGTTAAGGTGAGATTCCCTAGGTTTACTAAAACTCGGCGAGATCTCACCTCTTTTATCTCGAGTTCGTTTCTTTCTTAGGGATGTATAATAGACATTACATTTATATGAGCGGGAAGGTGGTTAGAGGTATAGTAGGCATTAATTTTTAGGGTTAAACTAAGCCTTAGTTAGTAATGGAAACATGCCAAGAATAGGTCTAAGGTGAAGTAGAAATTAGCTTAATTAGAATAATTAAGTAATGTATATTGTGAGGGTGGGTATTAATTTAATTAAGTTAATTAAAATAATATTAATTTGGGATGAAAGGGGCCATGACCGAGTGAGTATGTTTGAGTGGCTATTTAACAAGGGACCAAGGGAGTGTGACCAAATTTTGGTGTCTCTATAAAGATCCCTATTTTTGCTAACATGGGACCATCTCCAAGTGTGGGACTTACATATGAAGATGGACCTTCAAAGAAGGTCAAATTACTCTACCTAAATATAATGATAAACTACTCCCATAAGATAAATGTTACTAATTAATCCTAAAATAACCATGCTAAGGGAGTAGCGAGAGAGAGAGAGATGGTTAGAAAGATGCATGGAAATGAAAATTCTACTCTAAAGAGGTGATAACACAAGAAAACGGGGTTGGAAAAATCTTGTCGAAGGAGAAATAAGAAGGAAAATTGAGTTAAGATAGGTTAGAATAGTTGTGACATAGTCCTAATGCATCATTCACCATGTAATACCCATGAAACAAAAATAAATAGACATGTACATGAACAAAAAAAATAGATAATGAAACAACAAAATGTAGAGGAAAAGAAAAGAAAATAAAACATGAGAAATAGTTGAATAAACACCAAAAAAATAGACTTCATTGCTTCAAAATATGCACATCCCATTTACATTTAATGTATAGAGGCATTGGAACGCTTACTAGGCCTAAGAGAAGGCTTGTAGTTCATTTTTATTGAGAAAAAAAAATGGAAGAATTTCCTTGTATCCCATTACTTGTCAAAATGAGAAGTTTACAATATATAGAAGAAGATGGAGAAGAGAGAGAGAGTGAGAGAGAGAGTTAGAATCCCAAAATTCCCCCTTCACCCACCAATAAATCTCATAAATGAACTAAAACATTGTATGGGAAGCCTTGAAAACTCATTTCCCAATGTCCTTTGGCTTGCTTGAGAAGAAAAGAGACCATACATATTAAATGTGGTGGTTTCACTTGTTAGAAATGTTCATTTCATGTTGAAGTATTTTTCCTTTTTTCTTCCATTTAGTCTCATCTAAATCTGGTTTTCATGATTTCATAGTTTAGGGATTGATGAAAAGTTTCCATAAAGTCTAATAACTCAAAAAATGGAGCACCTACTCAAAATTTATGAAACTTTGAGTTTACGAAGTGTCATTATTTCCTACTTCTCTTCTCTATGGGTTTCACGACCCCTCATTACTATCTTGCCTTCCTTCATTGCAGATTTTTGCCTTCTCATTATTGATAGTAATGCCCCATCATATGCATGGGTCACTTTTAGTTCTTTGAGGTTTTCGTGGTAGCTTTACTTTGTTTTAACTTTACTCGGAGTTTACGGGATGCTCCATCTTCCTAGTAATGCTGAGTCACATCCTGGAACACTTTCTTTTCTCTTCCTTCTTTGTGAGGTATTTGGGCACCTTTAGTTTGCATTTTCTCTTGAGAATTACTTTGAAGTAGTGGTACGGTGAATCCCAAGGCTACCCTCAAACTTTACAGAAGCTTTTTAAAGTTCTTCACTCATGCTTTTAGGGGTGCTTTGTTTATTACTTTTAGAATTAAAGCAAAATCACAAACCCAAAATACTATCCTTTCTCTCTTCATTTTAGATTTATCAAAGTTCCTTACTTCATACTTTTAAAGTTAATTACTTCAAAGTAATGCAACATCGAATTTAAACAAAGAGGTTCCTTTTCATGAGATTTTGTAGGTGCTTTGCTTAGTTTCTTTTAAGAAGCATAGCAACTATATAAACCCACCAACTTCCCAATTTTAACCACTTTTTCAAAAAAATTGGCTAAGTAATGAACTTTGAAACCTAGGGAAAATATATGAAGTGTTAGAAATAATTCCAAGTGCCCAAGATCATGAAAATTACTTGCATTTTCCAGATTCTCCACTCAAGCTCTATTAACTATCCAAGTCTATTTTTTAGGTTGTTGATTTTTACAAGGGGGTGAAAATGGATAAAAATTTGGTGACTCACAGATACATATGCCTAGTAGATGAGATGATCAGAGGAATTTAAGCATCTATTTTCCATTGAGTCAACCTGGTAAACATGAAAACAGATATGAAACTTCAAGAATAACCCCTAAACCGTTAAAATCACTACTTGAACTTTGATTTGATCTGTTATTTATCTATTGAAATTCACAACAAAAGATCTTTTGAACAATGTTTTATGTGAGTGGAAAATTGTTTTGAATTTGAAATTCATCTCTTTCCTCTACAAGTGATCTATTGAGAATAAATGAATGCATTTGAAAATTTTCTCAAATATGATTTCTCTGCCAAGTTTGGAAGAAAAATGAACTAAATCATGGCAAAAATGAAGCATTGCAAAAGTTTGAAACATGTGTTGATTATGGAGTGCACTAGGAACTGTATTAGAAACCTGATTTCTCCACAATGAACACCTTTTCTGAGATGGATTATACAAGAGAAACAACGGTATATAAACTATGTAAAAATATGGAAAAATCATACATGTTCCAAGTGGAAATATGCAGAGTATGCACAAGCACTTATTTTCTTGAAATCAAACCTACTATACCCTAATATAATAAGAGAAATGGGAACTAAAACAAATCCTACAACTGATAGAGAGAATTAGCTTGCCTTCCTCGCAAATCGGGACCATTTAATTGATTTAGAACTGAACATTTTCTATTCCAATAGTGAAAAAATAACATGGAACTAGTTTCTTACCCAATTCATCAAGGTATCAACTAGGAATAGAATTAATACCACTTTTACTTACTCTACATTTAGATTTGAGAGGTATTGTAGTTAACCTTTTGTGTTTTGAAGATCATCCTCATGCTCTAAAATGAGCATGAATGGTTACAACTCTGATTTTAGCTTTATGCTATCTAAATATATGATTAGACACACAAGATTTGAAACCAATGAGATGATTCTTTGAATTTTCCCATCTCTTTGAAGGCCAAATCCATGAATCGAGTCATCCTGCAGACTTTATTTAATAGATTTGCTTCCAAGATGATTTGATCCTTGTTCGATTCAACAACCACCTCTTCCTCCTCCATGATGACTTTTTATTTGGAAATTGGTTCACCACGGATTTCCTCTTCCTCAAACACAAATTTTGAGAGGTCAAATTCATCCACAAAATTTGATGCATGCAAGGATGAAGTGGACAAGGATATGAAATTTACTTTATGGTATACTCTTTACTCACAACCTCGAATCATATTTGTATTCCTCCTTAGCATGAAAATCATCATGGCTGATTGCAGGATCTAAAGATATCCATGGGAGATCTCTATAATTTCCCAATAGTGTAGCAATTTCTAAACATCCAGAGCAATGAGGATCACCGCATTCTACTTGAAATGCCTTGCTCACTTGTAATATTCTCTTCCTTTTCTTGCATCCTTTTGATTTCAACCTCCTTAGGTCAATATTTTTCAATCAAAATAGGAAAAATTTCAACAATAGGTTAGGTTACTTCTTCTTCTTCCATTATGCTCTCATAATCGAGTCTATTATTCTACCAAGATTTCATGATTTTCTAGAATATGACTCACCTCGGTCGTTGGAAAAGATAGAGAAGGATGATTGCTAGGTTCTCGATGATTAAAATTTATTTATTCAAACTCATGGCTCTAATACTTGAAGCTCTTAATCTAATCTACTATGTTCTACTCCATCTCAATCTATACTTCTAAATCTATACTTCTAAATCTATACATGCATCCTATTTTCTACAATAATGGAGTTCAACCTAAGTTGTTGCTATATTCAAAATATTGTTTAGTGAGGAATGTATCCTCAACAAACCAAGAGCTTAGGCCCTTATTTAGTTTGTTAAGCTCCATTAATTCATCATATTCAACTAACTCTTCACAAATTTCATACACACGTGGATCTGGTGTTGTAATGTCAGGGAAGGGTTCAACCCTCAGCTGATCTTGTAAATGTTCAAATGGTGGAGGAAGTGAAATATATTTTTGTTGAAGATATGGATTTTGGGAGGGAAAATTACATATAATTAAATATGAGGTTGAAGGGAAGAAGATGGAAAAGGGGAATCCTCAAATGGAGTAGCGAGGAAAGATGCTAGTGATGTGAAACTTAGATCGAGAAGGTGTGGGTTGGGGAAGAGGAATGGCAGGGTTGTGAGAAGGCAATGTAGGGTTTACACATTGAAAAGGTTTCCTAACACTAGATTCATGAGATTCCATCAACTCAATCCACTTTGCAATTTGGGGAAACATATCAACCATGAAATCCAACTTCTGGCGATGGTTGAACTAGTTTAGCATAGTGCTAACCCATGGACAAGGACCCCGAAACAAATTTTACATGACTTTATGTGACGTGGATCTAGTTCACACAATGTTTTCCTCATTATTTTGAATCATTCTATGAAAATAAGAATCTTCGGTATAGGATGGCCTCTAAAATCTCCATACTCCTACTCTAGAGCTACTTTATAGTTTGGAGAATAGCCAAACCGATTTGTATCTAGCTCATAGGGGTATGCATGTTCAATATGATTTTGTCCATAAAATTGATTTAGAGGTGTGTTCAAGAACCCGAAGAATAATTTTACAAGTTTGGAGGTGGGTGAAAATGGCTCTGCTTATTGCAAATGAGAATTTCATGAAGGAAAATAATTCATGATTACACAACTACATGAATGTAAGGAAAATGAAAGATATGGAAAGAAAAATGGATGGAAATAGAAAGCGGAAAAGGGTATGCAACTCAAAAAATGGGTGAGTTGGATCAGTGGAATCACTAGATGTCCTTCAAAATGCCTCAAAGGCTTATATCACGCCAAGAGCACATCTTGTTGAGACGAAAATGTAAAGCTCTTCAAACGTGTCCCACCTGGGCTCTTCCTAACTATTATTATGAAAAATTAGTGCCCTAGGATTATCGATGACAAATCCCTAATTTTTTCTAACATGAGACCATCTCCAAGTGTGGGACTTGCATCTTGAGATGGACCTCTGGAGAAGGCTTGCTTCCTCTACCTAAATCTATTTCTAAATTACTCCTAGAACGGAAAGTGTAGATATCTAATCCTAAACTAACCATGAAAAGGGTAAAGGGAAAGAGAGATGGTTAGAAAGATACATGGAAATTAAAATCCTACAATGAAAAGGTGATAGCACCAAAAACATGGGGTGGAAATATCTTTCTAAGGGAGAACGAAGACGGAAAATGGAGTTGAGAAAGGTCGGTAAAGCTACAAAGACAATCCCAAGGAAGTAGTCACCATTGAATCCCCATGGTACAAAAACAAATAGACTTACAAATGAACAAAACATGCACATAATGCAATGACAAAATGGACAGGAAAGGAAAAAAAAATAAAACATGAGAAAGGGTTAAAGAAACACCACAAAACATAAATTTCATTGCTTCAAAATATGCACAGTCCATTTACATTTTATGTATAGATGCATTGGAACACTTTCCAGTCCCAAGAGAAGGCTTACAACTTATTAGTGTTGAAAAAAAAAAATAGAAATGTTTCCCCACATCCCTGAATATTAGATTAATTCTAAAAATGAGAAGTTTACAATATATAGAAGAATATGGGGAAGAGATAGAGAGAGAGAGAGAGTGATGGAATCCATAAATACCTCTATTCACCCATAAAAATTCTCATAAATGCGATAAAAATATTATGGATAGCCTTGTAAAACTTAATTCCCAATGTCGTTTAGCTTGCTAGAGAAGGAAAGAGACCATACTTCATTAAATGCGGTCGTCGGACCGTTATAATTGTTCATTTCTTGTTGTAAGTATTTTTACATTTTATTTAATCTACTCTAATCTAAATCTTGTTTTCATGATTATGGGGTGTAGGTCTTGATGTTACATTTCTAGAAAATTGGAAAACTTAAAAATGGAGCACTGGTCAAAATTTATGACCATTCAGGTTTATGAAATGCCATTCGCCTTCATCTCTACTATATGGGTTTGTGACTACCCATTACTCACTTACCTTCCTTATGTGCATATTTTCCACACCCTCATTACTAGTAGTAATGTCACATCACATCCATGGGTCACTCATCCTTCTTTGCAGGTTTTTAGGGTAACGTTACTTTGTCTTATCTTTACTTGGGTTTACGTGATGCTCCAACTTCCCGGTAGTGAAGATTCGTATCCCCATAACACTTTCTTTTCCTCTTCATTAGTTGCGGTGTTTCTACGTTCCTTTACTTCAAATTTTAACTTTAGTGTTACTTTGAATTAGTGGCACCATGAATCCCTAGTCTACCCTCTAACTTTGTGGGCTTCCGAAAGTGCTTTGATTACATTTATAGGGGTTCTTTGCTTATTACTTTTAGAAGTAATGCAACATCAAAAATCGTAATAATCTCCTTTCTCTCTTCTTTACAAATTTATCAAATTACTTTACTTTAGAATTTTACAAGTCTTAATTTGAAGTAATGCAACATTGAATTTCCACAAAGAGGCTCCTTTTCATAGAACTTTATAGGTGTTTTGCTTAGTTTCTTTTAATAATTAGAGAAACTATATAACCTTTTTTTGCAAAAAAATTCCTAAGTGCTAAACTTGGAAGCCTATGGAGAAGATATGAAGTGTAGGAAATAATTCCAAGTGCCTAAAATCATGAAAATTACCTACATTTTCAATATTCTCCATTGAAGCTCTATCAACTATCTAATTCCATTTTGTCAAGTTGTCCATTTTTGCCATGGGGTAAAAGGATAACAAGTACAAATGTAGTACTTATATATTTCTTCATGTTTTTAAAAGACAACATCAACTTTATGCCAATCTTTAACTTAATATATATAAATTTTGAGACCTTCATTGTTACGTAAAAGAAAATATAAAAAGGTGACCAAAATGTATCCTTAACACTATGATAATGTATAGATGGAGACATAAAAGTATCATATGAGCCATAAATCTTTAGATGAGGTCATGACTAAGCTTAAATTAGTAAGATTAGTTCTAATTAATCGACCAACTCATATTTTCCCTGGTTCACTAGATGCTACAAGTAAGGATCTAGAGAGGACTAATCTACAATCTTTTACTCTATTCCCTAATGTCACAACATCAACTCATCTAACAAGAGATGTTTCTTCCTCTCCTTACATAAGTCAATTATAAAGAGGTATCCATGGATCCCTTCATTTTTTTGGAATATTCACTAATTATGGAAATATGATATTTATCATAATCCATACATGACGCAATTTCCTCCTAATAATAAATTACTTTATGTCCAAGTCTCATGCCTAATTTTTATCATTCCTTGAAATAATTTCTTATGATTAAACTAAAATGGAATTGTAATAGTCTAGTCTAAATGTCATGAGAGCAATAAATAAATAATAATAAAATATAGAAAATATACCCAAAGGAAACTAAGAAATAAAATGTGAGACCCTGATGTGAAAAGAGTGTTAAGAAGGGCTTGTTTGATCCATAGATGTTGTTGGAGTATGTTGCAGTGTAGACCTGGGTGAACAAGAGGAGGAAACCATCACACATGAGCCCGAGAAAGTGTAGATCTAGACTTTCTAGTTAGACTGGGGTGCTTGGAGAGGAATAGGGGTTCATATTGGTGTCCCGGTCTATACTCCTGGGTGCTCTAGTCTACCTAAATGTTCTAGAAACCTCTCTCGATATGTCACAATATGTTTGCATGTGTTTATAGCATATCGCATGATTTTCATTCCACTTCATCAGATGTCTTCGTAAACCAGCAATTAATAATTACCTACAGGACCCCAAATAAATCATCAAAAACGTAAAAAAAAAGATGCATATGAAGAGGTCAGACTTTCCTTAGCTTCCAAATTGATGGACTTATCACTAAGCATTGCACTACATATTAGACCCAATGTAGTTCTAGGTGTATGTGTGAGTGTGTGATTGTACCATAGGATTTTCTTGTGTCAGTGCGCAGTTTGTGAGTAGTGAGAAAGTAAGTAGGTGTAGAATGTAATATACATATGCATGGAAACAAAATTCTCCCCTATGAAGTGTGATGTAGATGAACCAACCTTGTGTTCCATTTGATGGAGCTAGATGGATGCAAATGTAGGTTTAGATTTTGTTGATGGATGCAACCTTAGGTGGTGATAGCTAGTGCTTAGTGCTTCCACCCTCATTATGGCCACATAACTTTATAGTTATATGGTTCTCCTATTTTAATTTCGTAATTAACCTCGAAAAGTCTTACCACCAAAAATGGAAGAACCTCAAACAAATAGAAAATTCCCAAAAGGTGATAGGAAAGTGTAAAGAGGATTAGGGCACTGGGATGCCCTAGTTCTAACTAGGTTCCATGGTTAAAAATAAGGAGGATAAAAATATAAAATTATAGTTTAGAAAATTCTAGGTGTAAGATTGAAAATATCAGTAGAAAGAAATGCAAAATGGACAAATACATGGGTTAATTAGTACTCCTTTAAATTAAGAACCATATAAATAATAATATGATACCAAGGATAAATAATTACCCAAATTTCATGATTGTGTGTCTACATTTACCTCGAATTTATGTTGGTTAGTAAAAAGGCTAGTAACATAAACAAGATGGAGATTAATACCTAATATACATGTAGAGTGATGTAAAATGTTTCTTGAAGGACTAGATAAAGCGTGGAGTGATAAAAATATGGAGTGTGGAGACTAAAGATGCAAAAGTGATGAGAATGAACCTAGGATGAAAGTGTGTTTGTAAATTCTAGTGTATGTGATGTACTTACATTTTAGTAGCATGTGTGTCATGTTGACAACTTACGTTCCATACGCATGGACCTACAAAATAGAAGATGATCAAGTAGTCAAATACACATGTATATGTGTAATGTGTATAAATGTATGTATATATGTAAAAACAATGTAAAGAAAGTATGAAAAATGAAAATGGAATATGTGCACCTAATCCATGATGAGAAAATGGGTATAGAAAGGATCATGTAAATGTTAATGAAGTGCAGGTTTTTGGGTAATCTCACGCCACTAGCCAAAGAAGTGTAAGGAGGAAAGTCTTATCTATCCTTTAACTGTAACTATTTCCCAAAAGTGAAGAGATATATCTATTGTTTATTTTTTTGGGTGATCCAACACCACTGGCCAAAATAGAATAGAGAGGAAGGTTTAGTTTATCCTCTAATAGTTGACTTCACACCAGAATGCTAAGGACATTAATTCTTGTAAAATCCACTTTGTGTATGGTTTCTCGTAGAGTGGTTTGAACCCAATCACTATGTAACCCACTATGTCATGGAAAAAACTAAAAATTGGACTATACTGGTACTTTTTGTAAACCCAAATGATGCCCCCCTCTTTGGGGGTACATGTAATGTCTCAAATAGGAGAATGTATCCCAAAAGAGTACTGCACGTGTATACTCAACCTATTCCTTGTAGGGGGAGGGGATGTGCTTTGTAGAAACCAAGGCACAAACAAAAAAGGTGGCTAGAAAATAAGTGTTAGTGTGAACATGCATGTAGATAACAAGTGTAAGCCGAATAGAGAATGTGTAAGACATTACATAAGTAGTTAATGTAAACACCTAATAAGATAATGTAGGAAAAACAAAGTGGATTTCAAACATGGGACACAGCTCATGGTGTCGAAAGACATTCAAGGATGCATTGGTCACAAACAAACAATTTTTACACAAGACAAAGGATAAATCTCACAAAAAGAATAAGAAATAGCAAATAGTGAACAAACAAGTATGAAACAAATATCTCTGCATAAAAATCTTGCACATGGAGCACCCATTAGCATGTTAGAAAGATTAAATGTATGTCAAAGTGTGTATAAACCAATAAAGTAGTGTGTTATGAATTAAAATGAAACAATATCACATGTAGCAGATGAATATGGATGCCCCAAAGAGCTACCTTTGTGGGACCGGTAGTCAATCATCCATGTTGCATGAAAGTATCCTGTATAGTATGTGATCACAACTAGAAATAAAGTGAACACACAAGTATATGATAATGATAATGACATACAAGATATCTATCTAGCATGTCTAATAAATAGTACATGTAAAAGTAAGTGCAAGAAAGAGTAAATGCAACCATAAAATGCAGTATGTGGTGTATATATAGAATGGAATGCGGATCGAATGATAGAGCCACGTATCCCCTGAGTGAATGAAATTTTATGCAATGAAACTCATTTATTATTCTCCTCAAAATTCAATAATGAACCATTAATGCGAGTGTGTCATTGGGAAAAGGTCAAACTATGTGTTCTATGTAGCACATTGACATCGATATGTATTTAAAATATGTGACCTAGAGGTGAATTGTGCATGATGTTGAAGCCTAAGCATATATCAAAAAAATATGAATAGAAAGGAGTGGCGATTTACCCTAAATCATATAACACTAAATGATGCAAGATAAATTGATGGTGTAGCATGTCACAAAATGATGCTGGAACAAGTTGCCCTATAGCCTAAAGCATATATCACTTAATCTTGGTATTTTGCATCAAAAAATATTAAATGGAAAAAAATTTAATGGTGAAGAGGTCCATTTGTGATGTAGATGTTCAACAATTTAGTATGGACTACAAGACTAGGGTGCATCATTGGGTAATGAGTGTAGCTCATAGAAGAGAATGTGAAAAATATGTAACGTGCATAGTAGCGTAGATAGTTTCTAATGCAAGATGCGTAGATGACCTAAGATGCGTAGAGGCATAATATATATAAGCCTAAAGATTTAATATATAAGATGTAGGATGTAAAATGTAAGATGACGTGTATTAAGTGTGAAAATGTCCAATATGTGGTGGCTACAAAGTGTAGTATGTGAGGTGTGAGTAGAATGTGTATGATATATGTAGGACAAGATGTAGGATGAAAAGTGTAGAATGTATGAAGATGCAAAATGTTTTGTCTATAGTGTAGTTTTTGAGGTTCATGTGTATAGAATTCCCTCAACAATCAAGTATGAACCAAAGAACAAGAGTGTGTCATTGGGAAATGATGATGTAGATCCATATGCTAAGATGTATGTGTAATTCTATGGAAAAATTGATGAGAGAATGAGATGTCACAAGATGATAGGGGGATTATAGATGTCATTCCACCCAAGTGTGCATTAACGAATAGACAATCATGTAATGTCATCTATAAGGTCATTAGTATCAGGGTCAAAGTCAAATGGGTATACATTCAAGAGTTGGTAAGCAATAGTGTCTTGTTGATCATGTAACAAACCATTAAGGTGTAAATTATACATACCAATGAAATATTCTTCATAAGTAAATGGTTGAAAGGGAGACCTAGGTGTATACCATTGAGTGAGAATCGCAGTGTATAGCCAAGAGAGGAACTATTACATATGAAGACTCCACCAAAAGGAATGGGGAATGAGATGTTCATATGATCAGGGTATAAAGTACCCCCAATGTAATCAACCCATGATTTTCCTAAAGTAAGTGGTGAGGATCAAGGATCACGTGCAATAAATACTAAGAGGTGAAATATGCGTAGGCTATAGGTTGAAATGATATGAACAAACCCTTGATAAATATAAGAAGCATGCGGTTGAGGGTAAAGATCCTCAAAAGATAACCATAGGAAAGTCAATCCCTCATGTGTACATACAGTTTCATCATAAGTAGGATAAAATGGAATGTGTTCCCAATAAGAATCATTGATTAAAATTGTTCATGTGAAATCAGGTCGAGTGATGGAGGTGACACATGAGGATACAGAGGAGCTAAAGATACTTCGATGTAAAGACAAAATCTTGATAAAAATCATTACGGTGATAGTACGGGGTAGGCATAGATGTAGCCGGATCATATTCTATCATGAAAATGACACCTTAAAGTGGTGATAAAGGTGGTAGCTTAGCAATGGGTTCAAGTCATGAGTAGTGTTAGTTTGTCGAATAGGAAGCATAGTGTTTAGGTTATGGTCACAATATTTGTGTCGATGAATGTCACAAAGAATAGTTTACTTGAAAATTTCATGTAGAAATTGGACATAAATATGTAGTGTGGAGTAAAAACTTGCATTGCATGGAACCATGGCCTACCAACAAAACAATTATATGAAACCTAAAGGTCAATGATAAAGAAGACCATGTTGAGAGGTTTCGCCCTACAATGATAGGTAGAACAATGTGACCTAGGCATGGACAAAATGAACCATGATATGCATGAAGGGAAAGAGATAAAGCACTAACATGGGAAGTAAAAATACCAATATTTTCAAGAAATTACTCAGGAAAAGGTTAAGGTAAGACCCATTATCAATTAGATTTCTCCTTACACCTACATTATAGATGTGAATCATGATATGCAAGGGTGGATCATTTTCAGACATCAAGATCAATAGTGGGATTAGATGGAAAAACAATATGTTGAGAAAATGCATCGAAAAATGTATTATACACCAAATTTGGATGCATATCAGCAGGAATGTGAGTAGTAGCAAGGAGATGTTGGATCTTACGCCTTAATTCAGGGTTGGCAAGAAATAATTCATTGATTGAGATACTCATGATGATGAAGCAACAAAGAAAGAAGGATGAATTGAAAGTTAGGTTCACCAAAATGATTAAACTAAAATGGAATTATAATAGTTTAATTTAAATGCAATAAGAGTAGTAAATAAATGGAGATAAATTGTAGTAAATGTGAGAGAAAAAATAGTTTTACACAAACAATATTATTCTAATTGATAAAATATGAATATTTATTCATCTCCATGAAATATAAATATATGGGAAATACATATCCTATAAAATAGGAATCCTATTAAGGCTCCTACAACCACTCACTAATTCTATACGATTCATTTAGAACAACTCATAACAACTAATCTCAAATAAATGAGTTGTTATAACTTCTAAACAACTCATTAAATACAACTTTGTAATAATAACACACATTATTATTTAACTCATGTAAACACTTGTCATTATTTTTTAATATTTCCCCTCTTAGTGTGAACATGGGAGAAAGAACATCTCAAAAATTGGAAACAAAATCGTATGCGTGCATACTTTTAGGTCTGCATACTATTGGATTCGATCTTATTGTCCGGATCTTTCTACACATGACCAATCCATTTCACCATAGTGAACCCCATAACAGATGATCACACTTCCACCAAATCACCTATAAACATAAACTCAGTAGTTCTCAATTTCACTTCTAGTGAAAGCTCTTTCACCGGTCGATTGATGTTAGAAGTGCAACAATCAAAGAATCTCAGTAGTTAGAGCATCACTACGGTTCAACTAACCTCTTATAAAACTATTCAAAAATTCTAAAATTCAAATTCTCCTTGTTTCAATTATAAAACAGGAAGGAAACCTCGTACCATTTTATTCTTCACACACCACACAACTGAAATAATATATAAAAAGGCGCCACCAAAGTGCTCTATGTGACTTCATCATTGGTAACTAGCGAGAGGTGATGATATCCCTCCATCCTTTGTTTCCTCCAACATCCAATTAAAGATATTTCTACCTCAAAGTGGAATGTAACCATGAAGGTAAAAACGTGCCTTAAATAGATGTCGACTCCACTGAAAATGTGTTCGTAAGGGATTTTTTGTTATTTTTCGTAATTTTAGAATGACTCAATCTTGAAAACAAAATACATTTGAATTTAAAGAGAATGGACTTGACTCTAATAAATAACAAAAATGAGATGACACAAATGTCATATGACATAATTCTTGACACTTTGACTTTTGGTATAAGAAAACATAACAAATTAATGACTATTGACAATTACTTTGTTGACAAGGTAATTTTTATGTTTTAGACTTGATTCTTAACAACCTATATTAAATAACTTTTAAAGACTTAACTTAAAACCTATTGAAACTAACAAAACAACCTAAAAATAATAAGATCAATGGAATTGATACGAGACACTTTTCCAATATATAAAAACAAATTGACTTTTATTGCAAGTCAATCATATGATTTGGTATTGTTTGTCTAACCATGTGAAAAAGGTTATACATAAAAAAAATGATTCTGGTAACTGGTTTGGATATAGAGTTTAGACTAAAAGATAGAGGATTTAAACAATACAAAACAAAATTATATAAATTCTCACCAAGCCGTATATGGAGGAGAAAACAAATAGGACATTGCATGGTGAAATATGTGTGGTACATGTTGCACTAGATGTAGACCCAATTGAATCCACAAGCTTGATACAATTTCACTAAAGTTGATGATCCAATTAATTTCTCTATGTGAATACCCATAGATGAGGTCAATCCATTGAATATATATGGAAGAAAGTGTTTTATGTCCAACAACAGATTTCTAGGGGCTGATCTTAACAATTGCAAAGACAAATCTTGAACTTGTTTTTCAAGGCCCAATGTGCATCCAAAATCAAATTGACACCTTTGATTCATATCATGGGATTATGTTTTTCCTTACAAATCTGGACTGACAGTCATGTGAAATAATTATACCAGTCACATGAAGGATACATGGACTATATAATTCATATCTCCCACTTGATCACCAAACACATGGGAGTTTTAGAAGAGGCCACGGAGTTCAATGCAAACCTAGCTTTCAAATTGAATGAAATATGATCACATGCACAATGGTGTTGAGCTGATGAGAGACCAACATCAAATGGAGAGGTGAAAATAAATCTTCTTGGTGGTAATACCGAGCCTTAAACTTGAAATTTTAAACACAACTAACCTACACTTTGAGATGCTATAGAGGATTCCATGAACTGGGGAAATAATCAATCAAATGTTGTCCCAAAATATTTCTATTTATCCATCAAGAATTACTTGCTCTTGTCTCGAATTGTGAGAGCATCAATAGTTTTACATAAACAATATTATTTTAATTGATAAATTATGTATATTCATTCATCTCTACGAAATATAAATGAATAGGAAATGCATATCCTATAAAATAAGAATCCTATTGGGGTTCCTACAACCACTCACTAATTCTATATGAGTCCTTTAGAATAGATCTTAATAAAAAATATCAAATAAATGAGTTTTTTTAAATCCTAAAAGACTCATTATATACAACTCGTAATAATAACACATGATATTATTTTGAATCATGTAAACACTACCATGAATTCCTAATAGCAAATATACCCAAGAAAAATAACTAATAAAATGTGAAACCCTAATGTGCAAAAAGGATTAAGAATGGTTTAGATGATTCATAAATATCATGTTATTGTGTTGTAGTGTAGACCAGGGTGACTAAGATGAGGAAACCATCACACAAGAGCCCGAAAAAGTGCACATCCTGGACCTGTCTTCTAGACTGGTTCTTGGAGAGGGATAGGGGTGCATATGGGCACCCTTGTCTATATTATGGGTTCCCTAGTCTACGTAATTTCTCTAGAAATATCCTCCGAGGTGTCATAAGATGTTTTCTTGTGTTCTCTTAATGTTGCATGAATTTTGTTTCACTTCGTTGGATGTCACCTTAAATCTGCAATGTAGAGTTACCTGTAAAACCCTAGAAAAAGCATCAAAACCATGACAAAAGAAAGATGCATATGAAGGTGTCATATTGTCCTCAGATACCAAATTTACTGACTTATCATTGTTTTGTGCACTATATCTTGACAATGTAGTTATATGTGTGTGTGTGTGTGTGTGTGTGTGTGTGTGTGTGTGTGTGTGTGTGTGTGTAAAATTGTGCCATATGTGTCTCTTGTATAAGTCATACTTTATGAGAATCAATCAAGTAACTAGATGTAGAATGTAATAAATGTCTACACGAAATAATAGACTCCCCCATATGAAGTGTGATGTAGATGAGCCAACCTTTTGTTCCTTGAGATGGAGCTACCTAGATGCAAATGTAGCTATAGATGCCTTTGATTGATAGAACCTTAGGTGGTAATAGCTAGTGCTTAGTTATTCATCCCTCTTTATCATCACATAACTTTATATTTATATGGTTCTCTTGCTTTGATTTCGTAATTAACACTGAAAATTCGACTACCAAAAATATAGGAAGCTCAAATGGCTAAAAATTTCCCGAAAATGAGAGGAAAGTGAACAGCGGATTAGGGTGCCCAGAGGCAATAGGGCTTCTAGGGTGCCCCAGTCAGAAATAGGGATGACACAAAGTGTAAAATTATAGATCGGGAAAGTATAGGTGAAATATCAAAATTATCAACAAAAAGAAATGCAAGATGTCCAAAGACATGGTTTAATTAGTACTCTTTTCACTAAGAATCTTATTAATAATATTGTAAGACCAGGGAGTAAATAATTACCCAAAGTGTGTGATTTTGTGTCTACAGTTTACAAATAATTTTTTTAGTATATGAAAGATTGCATAATTTCATCAAAGTGTTATCTTATATATGAATGTTTATTCACAGCTTATATATGAAGTTCCAACTTGTTTTCTAGTTTTCAAAGTGATGTGGTGATTTTTGTTTGTTCTTTATATTCTTTACAAATTACATTTATGGATTACAAACTTATATTTTTTGAAAATAGGTGGAGCTTACTTATTATTCCTTTATACTTCTCAAGCCTACAAATTTTACACAGTTCCAAAACTACATGCATTTGGCTTATTCATTCACTATTCACAATATGACAAGACAAGTATCTCGCAAATCTTACAACACCTGAATTTTACAAAGAAATGACTTTATCTAGAAGCTATTCATTTTTCCTTCTTTGCATCATTACATATTCAAAATGTTTAATGAGGACTTATACTTTAGATTTTTAAATTATATGGATCTATCTTAATGAGTTTATTATAACTATTTCTAAAAAAGTCTTAAAGCATAGATTGACTATATGAAATGTAAATTAGCATGCAAGATTCTTATTGGTTAACAATTGAGAATGTTATCAAAGGACAAAAATTGAGAATTGTAAGATAACTTGGAGATTTCTTATTGTCCCGCACTTACCAATGACCTACATGACCTACCAAGAAGACATAGGATATAAGAAATGAAAAGTATCTTGGAGTATTCTTATTAGTTGATAATTGACAAGGTTACTAAAGGAATTACATTGCAAATTATGAAGTAACTTGGGCATTTGTTTTTGGATCAAACTTAGCAATGAATAATAGGACCTACCAAACAACTAAAATTATAAAAATAGTATAAGTGTGGAGGTATAATGTTTTTTCACACTTCTCGGTGATAGATAAATATTTTCTAGATTTTGACACTTTAAAACCATACATATATGGTGTTTTCTTATTCGGTTTTGCTTCAAAGTGAAACATATCTAACAAATAAATCATAGATTACAAATGGGGCCATATGAATTTTACATACATGGACCCTTCATATTGTCTTTTCATTCGTACTATGACATGGTTATTGTGTGTGTGTGTGTGTGTGTGTGTGTGTGTGTGTGTGTGTGTGTGTGTGTGTGTGTGTGTGTGTGTGTGTGTGTGTGTGTGTGTGTGAATCTATAAAATCTCGCGACATGAAATTAATGAGACTTAAGGTTGAAAAGAGTAGAAGAATCCATTAGAGTAAAGGATTCAAATAATATGACATTTTTACATAATCAAGAATATGATATTTTATCTATTACAAATTGTTTAGATTCCAAATTTAAGCAATTACGAAGCAAAATAAAGTATTTCTTATTTTTTTAGATTAAGAACTTTGGATATCTACAATTACTAAAGTATTTAAGATTATCATCAAGTATAAATAGAGAAAAAATATTATCCGAACAAAATATTGATTATTTGAATATATTATCTTACCATCAATGTCACATCTCCTAAATAGAATATTCCAATGTATTGATGGTGGATCATCTCTATCATTTTCTTTACCAATTGTCTCACTTTGTTGAAATTCAACCGATGCAATATATCCATCCCTATCTCAAATGGGGTCATATTCTATATTTGAGGAATTGTTATCATCATGTCTTCTTTTATTAATCCACTTCCATATTCAAAAGGCCTATCACTCGGAAAGTTATTCACATTGTATCGTGGTGTGTAAATTATCAAACAATTTTCCAAATTTTTGTCAATACTATTTCATAGTTTTTACTTTATAAAGGGTATGGTTTTGAAAACTCTCTCATGTTAAACTGAACCCAAATAATTGTTTTACATAGATCATCCAATAAATAACATGGTCATGGTTTTGTTCAAAATAGATCTTGAAAGGAATGATAACTAGATCGTAAAAGCTAAGAACACGATGCTAATCGAACACCATGATCAATAAGATGAAAGTAATTCGCGAATAACTTTACATAAAACCTTTGCAAATAAATGAGAAATAATATCATATATTATTATGGACCTCAATGCAATACATTGAGAATGGGCCTTGCTTAAATAGGCAACAAATAACAATCTAAGAACCAGTCAAGGTCGTAGATCAAGCCATAAACCAAGGAAATGACTAATCATCAAAGAACTAGTCAAGACCATAGATCAAGGAAATAACTAACCTAACAACTAGATAATATCTCCTAATATCTAAATAAGATAAAATAAATATCCACACACATAAGTGGGTGAGGATAAATACAATAAAGGTAAATAAAGTACCTAGGTGAACATGAGCTAAGCTAAATACCTACTCTAACACCCCCTTCAAGTGAAGCTAGGGGCCAAAATAGGTGTGGTATGTCCAAATTATGAGTCCCAAAGAACTAGGCTTGATGAGGTACTCATGTACAATAATCGGGAAAAAGGGACACCGCAAGGTACCCAAAATTAGTAACAACAAAGTAAAGAGAATAAAAACCCACTCCAAGGCATCCCAAGAATCTTAGCTCAAAAAAATTGTACAATATTGAAGAAGTTTGGTGTGCACCATGGTCTGAATCCACTGCTTGATCACAAAACTCAAAAACAATTGACACTAGGTTTCACCATAATAGCTCCATATAAGGAGACTGTCAATGCAATGATGTCAAAAGTGTAAAAAATACCAAACATAATTTGATCAACTGCTGCAAATAGGTGTGCCATGATCCAAGAACAATAACCAAAGCAACAAGGCAAGGACACAAAATCTAGAGTGTCACGATCCAAGAAAAGCCAAGGTAACAAGGCAAGGACACAAAACCCGAAGAATCAGGATCAACACCACACCCTCCCATACTACTGAATGGGTGGAGTGATGCTACAAATCTATATGAGTTGTCAAAACAACTACTCAAACACTGAAAAACTAACACTGGGCTCCACCAGAATAGCTCCCCCACAAGAGAGATTGTCAACATGCCAAAAGTGTTGAAAATACAGATACAAAATCTCTCAACAAACAAGAGAGATACACTACACCTGCTAAAGAAAATTTCTCAAAACAAGAAGCATCACAATGTATAAGGTATAGAAATTGGAGCAAGAGGCCGAATGGTGGAGGAGCCACGCCTATAGAGTCCTCTCAATGAATGCCTATGTTACCACCATGAGTGATCAGATATCCACCCCAAATAAACACGGATGGATGAAGAAGATGCCTGCATATGACTTGGTGCAAAATGCACAATGGGTGCATGCAAAAGAACATTAGAATATGTGTCAGGTTGATCATGTCTGATAGCTAAAATCTCAAGTTTCTCAAGCCTAAGTGAAGGCGTAGAACTCATGTGTTGCTCAGGATCTTCAGAAAGAGTCGAATGAACAAAAAAAGAGCTCTGTCAATGTGTGATCCCGATGAAGTATCTGCTCGAAAACCAATGTCATGGTGAGAATTCCAGTTAACATGTGGAAGAGAGGAAATAATACCATGCGAATGTATGCCAATAACTCTGCTAGTGAGACCCATAGAACGGAGCATGTGAGAACTGAATGCAATGGTATACTTCTTAAAAAAGACATGGAGACGAGTAGAAGTAGGATACGCAACATGTGGTATTGTAATAGGCACAGATGTGGAAGAACATGCAGTAATAAGATTCATAGATGTATGAGCATCAAGAGTAGGAAAAGACTCAAAGAATGACAGATCAATGTCAGTGGGTTCAGGAGCAATAGCTGCAAGTGGACTAAGAGAATGGATATGGCTATCCATAATATGATGGTGATGTTGTAGGCTAGCAAGTTTGTTTTGTAGGGAGTGTATTATTATATCGTTATCATAAATGAGTGATTGTAGAAGAGAATTTCGCTTCTTGAGTGATCTATTTTCTTCCACAAATTTTACAATATCCTCTTGAAGTACACATACTTTAGAGAAAAACATATCATTATTAGAATCCATGATAGGTACAAACTGCAACTCCCAAAAAATTAGGATGTCGAGCTCAGCCAAAATTATGTTCACAATTGATTACTAAACTCCTCCATATTTGGCACTTTATAATTATAGTGCAAGTCTAAAAATAAATAACTCAAATAGAGAAAACATGAAAAAACAAGCACTTTTGCAAAAACGACACTCAAAAGCGAGTTACCAATCAAAAGTTACAAGATTTTTTACTATTTTGCTCTATTATTTATTTTAGTTGGCGCTAAAACAAAATAAATTGTTAAATGGGGCTGAAGATAAGCACCTACTAGTAGGAATCAAAAGTTTTAAGCCCTCATATGACCATACCATCTTACTATTTTGGGGTATGTCGCATGTTTTGAGAAAGTCACATCCATCGCCACTTCGGTAAAAATTACTATTTTCAGATTTCATAGACAGTGACCTTTATTGCCGGAAATAGCACCCGAAAATTTTCCCAAAATAGCAAAAAACATGCACAACATCCATGGACCCCTGCCAAAAAAGGAAAGATTCGAAAACCTTCCCGTCTGGCAACCGAGACAAATACGTCACACAACAGAAAATTACTCATGCGAGTTCTCCAAAACCCAACAGACCTAGAAAATAATCCTATGATTTCTTTTCTAGTGGGCACGAATTCTGAGGCATTCCAGTATACTTCTCTGTAACAACAAAAAACCACAGAAAAATAATTGTTTGCAGAAATAGTTGAGTTTACTGATCGATCTTTGGGTTTTCACACCTTCCAGATTCAATGGAAGCCTCTGTTTTCCATAAAAATGCATGCAACAACAACATACAACAAAATCCCAAATATATGAATATACAATGAATTTATTTGCAAAATAAAACTTACAAATGGATGTCAACAGCAATCTCCATCTCTAATACCATGAAAGGAATGATAACCAGATCGTACCAAGCCAAGAACACAGATGCTAATCAAACACCATGATCAATAAGATGAAAGTAATTCGCCAGAATAGCTTTACATAAAACCTTTGCAAATAAATGAGAAATAATATCATATATTATTATGGAACTCAATGCAATACATTGAGAATGGGCCTTACTTAAATAGGCAAGGAATAACAATCTAAGAACCAGTCAAAGTCGTAGATCAAGCCATAAACCAAGGAAATAACTAGTCATCAAAGAACTAGTCAAGACCATAGATTTAGAAGAGAACTAGACATCAAGGATCTTGTCAATACCATAGATCAAGGAAATAACTATACCTAACAACTAGATAACATCTCCTAATATCTAAATAAGATAAAAGAAATATCCACACACATAAGTGCGTGAGGATAAATACAATAAAGGTAAATAAATTTTCTAGGTGAACATGAGCTAAGGTAAATACCTACTCTAACAAAGGTTTTATGTAAAGTTATTACGGTGAATTGCTTTCATCTTATTGATCATGGTTTTTGATTAGCATCTGTGTTCTTGCCTTGGTATGATCTCGGTTATCATTGGACTTTCATGGTTTTGTGTTGATTTGGGGTGGATATCGATCACTTGTGAAGGTAACATAGGAATTCATTGAGAGGACTCTATAGGTATGGCTCCTCCACCATTCGGCCTCTTGCTCCACTTTCTATACCTTATGCATTGTGATGCTTCTTGTTTTAAGCATTTTTCTTTAGCAGGTGTAGTATATATCTCTTATTTGTTGAGAGATTTTGTATCCGTATTTTCGACTCTTTGGCATCTTGACAAATTCTCTTGTGGGGATCTATTCGTGGAGACCAAAGTGTTATTTTGTCAGTGTTCGAGTAGTTTTTTTGACAACTCATATAGATTTACAACATCACTCCACCCATTCAATAGTATGGGAGGGTGTGGTGTTGATCTTGCTTTCGTGTTTCGTGTCCTTGCCTTATTACCTTACCTTTTCTTGGATCGTGACACTCTAGATTTTATGTCCTCGACTTGTTGCTTTGGTTTTTATTCTTGGATCGTGGCAAACCTATTTGCAACATTTGATTGAATTATGTTTGGTGTTTTTTTTTACACTTTTGACATCACTCCATTGACAATATCCTCATGTGGAGCTATTCTGGTGAAATCTAGTGTCAGTTGATTTTGAGTTTTTTGATTGAGCGGTGGATTCGGATCAAAGTGCACACCAAATGTCTTTGACATTGTATGAGTTTTTGAGTTGAACTTCTTGGGATGCCTTGGAGCAGGTTTTTACTCTCTTTACTTTGTTGTTGCTGGTTTTGGGTACCTCGGTGTCCCTTTTTCTAGTTATTGTACATGAGTACCTCATCGAGGCCTAGTTGTCGGGACTCATCCGTGGACATTCCAGTTCTATTTTGGCCTCTAGCTTCACTTGAGGGGGGGTGTTAGAGTAGGTATTTACCTTAGCTCATGTTCACCTAGGTACTTTATTAACCTTTATTATATTTATCCTCACCCACTTATGTGTGTGGATATTTCTTTTATCTTATTTAGATATTAGGAGATATTATCTAGTTGTTAAGTATAGTTCTTTCCTTGATCTATGGTATTAACTAGATCCTTGATGTCTAGTTCTCTCCTAAATCTATGGTCTTGACTAGTTCTTTGATGACTAGTTATTTCCTTTATTTATGGCTTGATCTACGACCTTGACTGGTTCTTAGATTTTTATTCATTTCCTATTTAAGCAAGGCCCATTCTCAATGTATGCATTGAGTTCCATAATAATATATGATATTGTTTTTCATTTATTTGCAAAGGTTTTATGTAAAGTTATTCTGGCAAATTTCTTTCATCTTATTGATCATGGTGTTTGATTAGCATCTGTGTTCTTAGCTTGGTACGATCTGGTTATCGTTCCTTTCATGGTATCAGAGCAAGGAAAACTCTCTCATAAAGGGCAGGTATATTTCTTTCCTTGATCTATGGTATTGACTAGATCCTTGATGTCTAGTTCTCTCCTAAATCTATGCTCTTGACTAGTTATTTCCTTGATTTATTGTTTGATCTACGACACTGGTCGGCTCTTAGATTGTTATTCCTTGCCTATTTAAGCAAGGCCCATTCTCAATGTATTGCATTTATAAAGGGTACAATATTATATTTATGAAGCTTTTTACTCTCTCATAAAGGCTCATGATATTGTGGACTTTATTTACCTTTATGTATTTATCCTCACCCACTTATGTGTGTGAATATTTCTTTTATCTTTTTAAGATATTAAGAGATATTATCTAGTTGTTAGGTATAGTTCTTTCCTTGATCTATGGTATTGACTAGTTCTTTTCTTGATCTATGGTATGACTAGATCCTTGATGTCTAGTTCTCTCCTAAATCTATGGGCTTGACTAGTTGTTTGATGACTAGTTATTTCCTTGTTTTATGGCTTGATCTACGACCTTGACTGGTTCTTAGATTGTTATTCCTTACCTATTTAAGCAAGGCCCATTCTCAATGTATCGCATTTATGGCTTGATCTACGACTTTGACCGGTTCTTATATTCATGGTAGGTACAAACTCTCTCAGAATATCATAGTTATTTTTACTTTATAAAGGGTATGGTTTTGAAAACTCTCTCATCTTCAACGGAACCCAAATAATTGTTTTACATAGATCAACCACTAAATAACATGGTCGTGGTGTTTTTCAAAATAAATTTTAACCCAAATTTTCCATAGACTGATCATTGCTCCACACTATAAGCGATTTTAAAAACATCTAAATTTCTCAAACATTTTTACAAGAGAGTTAATGAGCTTGATTAATCAAATTATCCTTTTTAAAAATTCCTATAATATTCATTACATCGATATCAATAGGTTTACAAAAATGTTGAATCAATATACTCAATCTCTTGTGGCATTCTTCTTGCAAAGATCTTTCATTTTGCACACTATTCCAATAGGTGGGATTTATAAAACCCATTATTTTAGGTAGAAAATCTATACTAAATAATTCCTTTATTTTTTATATTAGGAAGATATAATTTATCTTAACCTTACCCTTCTTTATGATACAATGTTATACAAGAGTGTCCCTATGACATTTACCTTCTTAACATTATTGGTTACTATTTGAAACAAGTGCATTGGTATCTCATATCCACTTATAGAAGCACCCATTTCTCTAAATAGTTTGAATCTCATAAACCTACATAGACCTATATTATATATCATTTTTTCCAAATCTCAACCTTTGGACCTGAAAAATTAGTCTCATTAAGAAACAAATATTCTATTTCCAAACAAACAGTTTCCTCAAACTCAAAAAATCAATGATATAAATAGTTCCTTCATGGGATTGTTTAATTAAATGATGAAATTCATCTAACATGGGAAGGAGACCACACAACATCAATAATTTTCTACCTAAAATAATGGGTTTTATAAATCATGAGTCTTTTCCAATTCCATATGATTCGATACATTACTCCCAATAAGTATTGATACTCATTATACACCCTACAAATAAGTTCATACATTGAGATCAACCTACAATCCACATACTTTAAAATTTTATGCCTATTTTTTATTCCCTCTTCAAATATTTGGAATTCCATGAAACTTTTAGGACTATGTTAGAAATAAGCATGCACTTCTCAATCACGTTCTTCAAGTTTTGCAACAATTTTAAATTTGATGATTATTTTTAATGTTAGATTCATTATATGAGCCCTATAATGAATGGAAATCATATATGGGAAATTTTATGTTTTAATTAATACACATGTATACTATTACAATGACCTTACATTATATATTCCCCATTTCCCCAACACATACCATCTTTTTACAATTGTGGAACTATCCATGTGACTGATCTCCTTCAACCTTCTTATTACTAGAACTCACAAATGTTTTCAACATTAGACTTATCTATCATATTTTTAATAGTAAGTAAGAGAGTTTATCTCACACGAATTTTAATAGTATAAAGATGTATATAAACCCAACTAGCATTATTGAATGTTTCACTCTCATCAAAATATAAAAACACTTATCATACGTAATTACATTTATCTTTCAAGTATTCTTTCTAAACCATAGCTATGTATTATTCCCAATCCAAACCAATAATTTCATACTACTGAAAAGGAGAAAAGAGTGGGACACTAAGAAAATACACTATCTTATTATGTTAAATCAGTAATTTTCCATCTCGGAGCATTTTTCATAATTCCACATATAGTTTTATTTTCATATATATATATATATCCTACATGTTTATAAATAGTATCTAATATAAGTTGCACTATCTTATCCCTACCCAATCTCCGAGTTACATATTATAAATTTTTAATCTTTGTGACGTCAATGTTATTTTCATTTTCAATGATTTCAATAGAAGGAAAATTAAAAACCCACTCTAACCCGAAAATCCTTCCCAAGTTTGATTTTATTACCTTTCTCTTTCTATCAGAAATAGGTTTTCCTTGAGTAATTGGTGTGGTGTAATTAATTTCTTTTACTTGTAGAAGTTTCACCTCCAACATTCAATTGGGAAGGTGATGATGTCCTCGTACTAGTGTGGAAATGTAAATGATCTAGTGATGTAGTTTCAATTTAAGTTAGTGGGATGTCTTTAAGGGCAGGAATTTAATTTTCATCATCATTGAGTGTTATTCATCAAGTCATCAATGAATTCAATAAGAGTTTCATTTCAAATGTAATCATTATGTCTCGATAGTGTGGAATGTGGATGGGATTCTATATGTTGTTTAAAACAATAAGATGTGATTTTTCAAATGCTAGAACTAGGAGATAATGAACTTCTTTTTTTCTTCATGAGGTTCCATTTTTAGTTTCCATTTTCATATAATTGTAATTTTTAAGCTGAAAGGGATGAGATGAAATCAAATTTGGCATTATAGCGTCATGTGAAATTGAAAGAAAAATGATATTTTTAGAAAATGGCCTAGGTAAATGATCCAATATATACATACATACATACATACATACATACATACATACATACATACATACATACATACATACATATATATATATATATAATCAAATAACTATTATATTAAAAACATCCAAACCCTAGGTAGGGTATATAATATATTCAAGAGAAATATATATAAAAATACAAGCATATTATATCCACTCGCAAAAAGATAAATCAATAATCCTTCATAGCTTAATGAAGCTCCTTGGCTCTCCCTTAAACTCGTAAAAGTTAAAATGAGAGAGATTAGGGGAAAATTTTGATAAAAATTAAACATACGGATTTTTAGGGATTTTTAGAAAACCTAATATCCAAGGACCCAAAATGATTTGATCTAATGGTTGAGATTATATCCTACATAACTTAAAGTGATGGTATTTTCATGGGAATGGAATTTAATTAAAAGGTATGGGTAATGGGTTGACTGAGGCCACTTAGTGGTTAGGTCAAGTTGTGACCTTTTTGGTAGGGATTAAATAAGAAAATGTGCATGGTATTTGATAATGAGCATAAAGGGGGTTCTTAAATAATTCAAAATAAGGTATAGATGAATAAATTTAAGGGAATGGTTTAAATTGTAAAGAATTTTAGAAAATAAAAATAAAAATATGTAATTATTAATTTGAATTTTTTTCATTATGAAGGTGTGGAAATCATTCATCAAAACTTAATCGACTACAAATAAGGTTTATAACCCTTTTCAAATAAAAATAATTACCGTAATTTTTACCTAATATTTTAATATGCTTTGGTAAGGTTTAGAATGCAAAAATTGTGGGAATTACACTTGGTATCAAAGTCACGAGTTCTACACAAGGACACCGGAACATCACGAAACACAACAAGTAAACCTAACACAAACTACACCTAGAACACATAACATTGCATGATATTTTAAAACGTAGAAAAATTAGAAAATTGAAGCAAAACATAGATGATGATAAACTAACTCCCATATTGGTTTGTGCAAGAGACATGAACTAGATGAGGGATCTTTCGCATAGAGTTAGATATACCACCCTTAGAGAAGGAAGTTACCACTCTATTACCAAATAATCCTATACACCTTGCAAGAGGTCAATGTAGTTATATGAGGTGGAGCACTAGGGGACAATCCAGCTAGCATGAAAGAGATCCATCAATAGAGGCGTATATCCCTTCATGACATATTAAGGTTTATGGGGCAGAGAACTCGATGTGGATTCAACTCAATGGGATTCACCTCATATGGGGCATGGAGATAGGGCTTTAGGACATAGAGATATGTCTTGGATCCCTAGACCGAGGGATGACTATGTGTGGAGAGACCTAGGGGTGATGTAAATCAATTGCAGATCATATCAGAGAGATACTAAAGCTACACCTACCCTATTTTGTAGGGGACACGGGAGGATTTCAGGAAGAGCCATGGTTGGTTACCTTAAGAAGATGTTGCAAGATATGTCCATGTATTGACAACACAAAATTTCATGTTTCCATCCACCTTTTAAGAGGAGTCGGGATTTAGTGGAGGATTGAGGAGAAGAAGATCCATGTGGATTTAGAGACAATTACTTAGGAGATCTTTGAGTAGTGGTTCAAGATTAGATACATATCCACAAGGTTCATACAACATTGGATCAATGAGTTTCATGATCTGTGACAACCATCCATGACAGTAGTTGAGTATGAGAGTCGGCTTCTAGAATTACTTCAATATACGTACTACATGCAAGATGAGCATGTTACGATTGAAGTTCATCAAGGGTGTGAACTTAGATTTGGGAGGGGAAGTACACATTCATTTCCTACAAACCTTAGCTAAGGCCATTGTGAAGGCATACATTACAGAGGAGATCAGGGGGAAGACAAAATAGGCTAGATCTAGAGTGAGGAGCCATATTCAATAGATACATGATAGTAGGTCAAGGGGTCATCTCTTCCTCTTCATGGTAGAAACGTTTTAATACACTCCTCTTTCAAGCTACCACAATAGTCATAGAACAACAATAGTAGACTCCAACACCTTTTATACCTCCACAATGCCATGATGCATCGAGAGGGAGAAATATAGGGCTTCCAACTAGGGGACCCATTAGGACACATGCCCCACTTTGAGCTCAATCAACATGACTAAGTCCACCACAAAATCAACATCTCGTAGCTAGATCATCACGATCTACCTCACGGATGGTTATAGGACCTGGAGGGGTTTCTTCCCATTAGAGGGGACCTAGTAGTTGTTATGGATGTAGTGTACATGGGAACCATCGGAGGGATTTGCCACAACCTTATTAATCAGCGTAAGGAGCCTATTTTAGAGCCTGCAGTTGGTGATTATGGATGCAGCCATCGATTTATGCAATGTCGAGAACTACCAAGTAGAGCATCAAGTACAATGATTAAGACTATAGGTAGTATTGGTGGTATCTCTACCTCTATATATTGTTTGATTTTGTCTCTTCGATTAATTTATTGTACCATCATAAATAAAGTGATGTAGGATGGAGGCACATAGGAAAGGTTGGAGTTGGGATGTTGAGATGGCTTCTTGAGCTAGGCTCATAGTGAACTCCTTAGTTAAGGAGTGTGTAGTGGACCTAGTACCCTTCACCATGACCTTGGATCTTCGTATCCTTCCCTTGGGTTCATATGGAGCTATCTTAAGCATGGATTGGTTATCTACACACAAAGCTAAAGTGGATTGTTACAGTAATGTGATATCATGTGCAGATGATTTTGGAATTGAATCGATGATAATTGGAGTTAGGAGACCAATTTCTATTCATAGCATATCTACTATGCAGTAGAAGCGGTTTCCATGATGGGTATGTCGGTTATATGACATCTAAGTTAGTGACCAATAAGAGGATGAGGCTCATGGACCATCACTTGATGATCATTATATTAAGAGGTATTTTTAGATGTTATTCCCATTGATTTTTTAGGTTACCTCCCCCATGTGAGATATAATTTCATATTGATTTAGTTCCTAGAGTGAAGCCTATCTCATATGCACCATAGAGGATGACCACCCCAAAGCTATGCGAACTCAAGTTGCAGTTAGAAGGCATTCTTGAGAAAGTCTTAATCTTTCCTAGTGTATCTCCTCAATGTGCACCGATTGATTTTTGTGAAGAAGAAGGACAAATATTTGCATTTATGTGTGGACTATAGATAGCTAAAAAAAGTAACGATCAAGAATCATTACCCCTTCCACACATATATGATTTTCTTGATCGGATGAATTGGGTTACCTTGTTTTCCAAGAAATATATTAAGTCCAGCTTATTGTTAGCTAAGGATTACAGAGTCGGATATTCATAAGATAACTTTTTACACTCGATATGGACACTATGAGTTCATAGTTGAGCCATTTGGTCTAATGAATTCCGTAATATTAATGATTTTAATGAATGGGGTGTTCAATAAATTTCTATATTCTTGTGTTACTAGATGACATTTTGATATACTCACGTATGCATGAGGAGCACGAGGAGGATCTTCGATAGGTTCAAGTGTCTTTTAGATTAACTATACAGAACTTGGCAAAGTGTTTATTTTTCCATACGAGAGGTTTAGTATTTAGGTCACATTATTTCGTAGAAGGTATCATTGTCAATAATTACAAGATTAGAGCTATCATGGATTGCCAGGCCAATCAATGTGAGCAAGGTGCACAACTTCATGGGATTGACAAGTTACTAGAGGAGGGTTGTTCAGGATTTCTCTCGTATTACAGATCCCATCACTTCCCTGTAATGGAAAGGGAAGAAGTTTATTTGGTCAGATAGATGTGAGTAGGATTTCAGGACATTGATGGAATACCTTACAACAACATCTATTCTAGAAGTTTCAGATCCACAGAGAGATTTATTCATATGCATATATGCTTCATTTGCAAGGTTAGAAGGTGTTTTGATGCTAGATGGCCATTTGGTAGCTTTATAGTCTCGCAAACTCAAATATTATGAGCTCAATTATCCGACTCATGACCTTGAGCTTGTAGTAGTTGTGCATGCCTTGGTTCGATGGGGGAATTTAATGTTAAGTAGGAGGCTCATTCTCGTGAAAGATCACTTTAGCCTTTGGCATCTCTTCACACATCCCAATCTCAGTGCCCATCGATGACATCAAATGGATATTCTTTATGAGTATGATATGGAGACTAAGATTGTGAAGGGGAAGGATAAAGTGGTTACAAACACTTTGAGTTGTCAGAGGCATTTGGTTATGGCTAATTTAGTAGGTAAATAATTATGGATCAAGATCTTGTGACAGTTTCTACTTTTCACCTAGCGCAAATATTGAGTCTCAAAGACCCCTTGAGGGGAAGTTTAAGGGACTAACACTAGAGAAATATTTACTTCTTAGACGAGAGAGGTCTGATTTATGTACCTACGGATGGAGGTTTGATACAAGATATATTGACAGAGTCTTATCATGTACCCTATTCTTCCCATCTAGGGGTGAAGAAGATGCATGACACTTTGAGATAGTTGTATCACTAGAGAGGAATTTAAAGAGATGTAGCTTGTTTTGTGTCTCTATGTTTAGAGTGTCAGAGGGTGAAGGTAGAGAATCAACATCCCATTTCCCTTCTTTACCCACATGTTATACTGGAGTTGAAATGGAACACCATTTTCAAGGATTTTATAGTAGGGCTACCTACATCAAGATACCACCATGATGCCATCATGGTCATAGTGGATAGATTGATGAAAGTGGCTCATTTTTCTCCGGTGAAGACCACTTATACATCTAGTGTAGTGGAAAAAGTGTACTTGGATGAGATTTTTAGAATGCATGTTATTTCACATAAGATTATTTGTGCCCATGATCCATTTTGTACCTTTCATTTTTAGACTACCATGCAACATGCCATTGGGATGAGCATTAACTTCAACATAGCCTATTACCTAGAGATAGATGGTCAGACTGAGTGGGTGAACCAGATATTAGAGGATATGTTTCAGATGTATGTCATAGATCATCATCCACGTTGAGAGGAGTCTTTGTAATTTGTTGAGTTTACATACAACAACAAATTTAAGAGTTCTATTTGTATAGCTCCATTTCCATAATTATATGGCAGGGAGTGTAGAAATCCACTAAATTGGAATAGGTTAGAGGATAGAGTATCTCTTAGGCCAGCTTTGTTACAGGACATGGAACATCATGTTTTTTTATTAGACAGAGGTTGCACGAGGCACGTGATGGGCATATGAAGTATGCAGATTCGAGGAGAGTTGACCACAGTTATGAGGTTGGCATGAAGGTGTTTCTTCATATCAAACCTAATAAGATCCCTATCCATTACGGAAAAGGCTCTAAGTTAGCTTCAAGATTTTGGGTCCATTTGAGATCTTGGAGTGGATCGATCTCTTAGCCTACCATCTAGCCTTGTCACCCAACTTGTCTCAAATCCATAATGTGCTTCATGTTTTTGTTCTTCAAAGATATATATTGGATCATTCTCATGTATTATATTGGATAAAATTGTAGGTGCAGGAACAACGATAGGTGACTATGGAGCCCATGCACATCATAGAGCACAGGACCTTGGACCTTCGAGGCCATAAGGTTGATCAAGTGCGAGTCTAGTAGGATATCTATGATCATAATGCAACTACATGGGAGGAGGGTACTTTGTTATGGGCCCATTTTCCACACCTATTTCAATGACTTCCGGAGGAAGTCGATTCTAAAGTGAGGGGCATGTAGTGCTCACTTATCTTTGACACTATTTCACTATCATTCTTATTACTGTTGATTAGAGACTTTGATATTTTGATTATTATGTTATGATTAATAGGTGATAAACTACACAAACATTCCACTTATTAATATGTTGTGATTCACATTTTGGATTATGATATGCTAGATGACATTAGTGGACAGTTCTATATATGTTGATTTGCATTGTTTTTTATTTAGACCGACACGTTCTATTCATAATGCATTACCTATGTTTGGATGTTTTGAAGATTATTGTCATCTAATGGATGTTAGTAAAATGATAGAATCAAATTATTATGCTATGGTTGATAGATGGTAGAATTGATAATTTTGATGATGACTGTTGATTTCTATGTATATGTTATTTCTTGATGATATTGATGTAACCTTGAATCCGTAGAGGTATTTCTATTTTTGATTGCAGGAAAATTATATCACTGTACATTAAAAAGGGATAGAGGAAAAACCATAAAAGGATATTGGGTGTTTCGTAACATGGCCAATTTGATAAATTGGTGTGTTATTTATATGTTTTTTAATTATTATGCTTTGTTAGGAGGTTTCCCATGGGGAGTGACCTCATGTGTGTGGTCATGGGTTTTGATGTTTTTCTTTATTTTAATTCAAAGTGTATTTTATTTTTGGTCCTTATGTCTAATTATTTGAAAAATCTAGTAACTTTATTTTTATTATTGGTAAATGGGTTTTGGAGGGGACAATACCCCAAGGGAAAATGTTGGTGAAAACATAGATATAACATGCAAGAGAAATAAAAAAGGATCTAGGAACACAGATAAACAAAGAAGTGCCAAAGCAAGAAAGCAGCCTAAATCGCTCAACAAAACAAGCCACAACCATCTATCATCCTATGCACACGGAGAAACGTAGCACCAAAACAGTTGGCCTACAACCCGAAATATCCTTAGCGATGATGGGTTTTGAGTAGCATGCCCTTTCATTTTCCTTCTCACCACCTTCCATTCCTTGTTTCTCACATTTGTTAAGACCGGGAATACAACTTCCATATTTATGATAGGGATGGGGTTATTTTTGTGCTATCTCCACAAAGTCAATAGGAATTGGTTCTTTAATAGTGGGGAGTTTCCACTACATCTAGATCTGAACGAACTATGAGATGATCGGGAAGAGAGTTCTTCCACAATGCTATTTTTTCACTTGGCTTACATCTGGAGTGCTCGTTGTTGTCTAAAAGTTATCTTGTTTGAAAGCAACACATGCACTTGAATGTTAGTCCTTCATAGTCAACCCTCTAGATTTGGTGTTTGTCTCCTATTTGTAGGTTGATTTCTCCTAGAAGGTCTTGTGAAGTTTCAAGATCAACAAAGATTATAGCATTAGTTTTCTTAATCTAATATGAGGTTTTAGCATTTGCTTTCTCAAAAGATCCTAAAGTGTCACCTATAGCAGCAAGGCATGAATTTATGCATAGTTGTAATGGGAGCCCTGAAGCAAGTGGACCCAAATAGGGTAGGTATCAAAGGAGTCCTTCATAGGGTCAAAGGACGGATACCATGGCTTGAACATGAGCCAATGTTCTCCCCAAACTCAGTATTGGTAAAAAATTAAGTCCCTTTCTTCAGGGGTTTCAAAGACAACAACAAAATAGTATTCAACACAAGGGTCAATCTCTATCTTATCTTTAACCTTCTCCTTCCATCTTTGGGAAATCCAGTTGTGAAGTTGAAAGATCTTAGGCAAGAAATGGTGGAATCTACAAATGATTCCAAGTTGGGTGAGATTTTCCTCCTCCTTGAGGAATTTTTGTAGATATCCTCCTCTATTTTATTATCACTTATTAATATGTTTTAATTAGCTAATTTAACTTAATTTGTAAACTAAAAGGAAGATTTGAAAATGGGGTAATTAATAGGGTAGATGGTCCTTGATTTTTTCTTGATCTTGAATGAATTAATTGCATTTTAGAGGTGTGTACTCTTATTTATTTTCCCAATCTTGAATTTTTCGTTATAGCCACCTTTTTGGGACTTGTGGGACAAGTTAACCTTGTCCCTTACATCTCAAACTCATCTACCAACCATACTTATGAAGTATGGAGCTAATTTTAGCCTTTTTAATGCATTTGTTGAGTGTAAAAGAGAAAATAATGTCACTTTTCTACTTACCACATTTAATGTGTCCTTGAAAGGTATGGAGTTTATGATGGATTTTACATTTGTTCTTGTTATATCCTTACTTGTTCATTTAATTGCATTGGTCTTCGTGTATTGAAATGTTGAGTTCTAAAGGAGATATGACGAAGTGGCATCCTAGATGGAGCTACCTCATCTCATTTTTCTATTTATTGAATGAATTTGGAGGATTTGGGGTTACTTGTCTCATTTTCTACACTTGCACTTTTGGAATTTGGACTTGGGTTGCATGCTTGGAGATTTTTGGAGTTACATTTTGGGATTATGCTTAGTTTGAAGGAGTTGGAATCTTGTAGGGCGAATATTTTTGGAAGCTTAATGGAGATGTAGGATATCCACTTATTGTTATTCTTTTATTTATGAATATAGATGTGAAATTTGTGTTTGTTTGAGTTTATGTATGTGTGTTGTGTATGTAATATGTTGGGGATGGGTAGATTTCCTTAGAGTGGTGTGGGAGAAAGAAATGGAGCTATTTTTGTGGAGGAAAAAGGGAGTTAGTGAGGAAATGTGGAGGGAGTGTGGAAGAGGTGCTCCACCTATGTGGAGGTAAAAGGGTTTATATGTTATTTTGCATAGCATAAAAAGGAGAAATAAGTGTTGTGTGTGTTGTTGATAGTGCACTTGGAGGCATTGGGTGGACCCTCTTTCCACATGGGAGGCATAAGGAGAAGACTCCATGTTCTTGTCTCCATTTTGGCTTGTTAATAATCCTTTGTGATTGTGATAAAAATGTAAACTCTATTTGTATTGTTTTGTAAAAAGGATGCAAACTACTCTTGTTGATCTTGTTTGGAAAAGTATGTTTGAATGTTGATATATTTCTTGAGTGTTGAAAATTTGTATGAGTGTTGTTTTGTGGAAGCCATTTCTTTTGTGAAGTTGTCAAAGTTGCAAAACACACCTCATTGTTCTATGGTTGGGGCTCGGGGGCCAATAAGGAGGATGGATTCTCCTCTTATTGGATTATAGGTTGGGCGGAGAGCGTCTCCTACTCCCCTTTCATTATATTGTGATAAAAAATTTATTAGATGAGAGAAGTGCAAAGTTGAACATTAGAGGAGTTATACTTTGTTGGAGACAAAAAGATCACATTTGTAAAGGTATCCCATTGTTGAAAAAGTGAAAGTTGTAATCTTGTAAATTATTCTTCCAAATTGTTAGAAAGAAGAACTACTACATTGTAAGAAAATTAGCTATGATCATTGAGAAAAAGGGTGTATTGTTTCATAGTTGTGATTTATATTATTGTAATAGTATGATCTTATTGCAAGGAAATAAAAGAGACACTTTCTCATTTTATTGTAAAAGTTAGTATATTGGAATGTTGAAATTATTGGAAGGTTGAAATGTGTATCCATTTTACAGAAATAATGTTGTTGTATGAAAAGTATATGTCGTTCTCTGTTTTTTTTCTCATTATTGGTACACTTGATTTGAAAGTAGAAGGAATATTGCTTATATTTGGGTTTTCACTCTTGCGCTTCCTTTATCAAGTTGTTGTCACATTTAGAAAGAAGTTACATATTGCAAACACCACAAATTCTTTGGTTAAGAGAGAAAATTACTTCTCCTTTAATTTGAAATTTTTTCCAAACCTTCATCCTATCAAACATTTATTTTTTCCGTATATTTCTATTGAACTAAATTTGAATTTGATTGATTATTTAAGATAAGCTAAAACAAAATTATACAATTATAAATATATATGTTTATATCAATGTATTATATATATATATTTGATTGTTTATAAACCAAAGTTTATTTTAAAAAAATGAGTTTGGGTTGAGCCGTGGCCCAACTTGTATGCTTTATATAACTATGGGTTTAGGGGGAGGGAACAATTGTAACCCAACCCATATATTATGGGATGGTGTGGGGGTGACACCCTCCCCTATAATATATATAAACATTTCACCATTTTACATGGCCACAACCTAGCATTTAACACCTGTGTTGTAAAACATTTGTGACTAAAACCCTAGGTAAGGTATACAATATATTGAAGAGAAATATATATAAAAATACAAGCATAATATACACACAAATTATGTGTATCCACCCCAAAAGAAAAACCAACAATCCTCCATAGCTTCCTTAAGCTCCTTGGCTCTCCCTTCAACCTATAAAAGTAAAAATTAGAGAGATTAGGGAAAATGTGGATAAAAAGTAAGCATAACAACTTTTAGGGATTTTGAGAAAATGTAGCATCCAAGGGCCCAAAATGGTTTGATCTAATGGTTGAGATTGTATCCTACATAACTTAAAGTGATGGCATTTTCATGGGAATGGAATTTAATTAAAATTTATGGGTAATGGGTTTAATGGGGCCACTTAGTGGTTAGGTCAAGTTGTGACCTTTTTGTGGTAGGGATTAATTAAGTAAATGTGCATGGTATTTGATAATGAATAAAAAGGGGGTTTTTAAATAATTAATAGTAAGGTATAGTTAAATAAATTTAAATGAATGGTTTAAACTGTAAAGTATTTCTTGAAATAAATTAATAATATTTAATTATTAATTTGAATTTGGTTACATTATGAAGGTGTGGAAATCATTCACGAAAACTTAATCGACCGCAAGTAATGTTTATAACCCTTTTTAAAAAAAAAAAAATTACCATAATTTTTCCCTAATAAATTAATAGACTTTGGTGTGGTTTTAAATGCCAAAATTATGGGCATTACAGATCTCCCAAAAATCACTACTGAAAACAAAGAATTCAAATTGAAAAACATCTCCAAAGCAAACAAGACAATTTTCTATCTCATACTCTCTTACACATCATGTGCACTCTTTCCTTTACACACTTTTTACTTACTTATACATACATTGTTCTAATTTTTAATAAGGTACATTGACTACTTTATCGACCTTATTTTGCAAGTCCATCCTTATACGCAACAAGAAGAATCTCACATCATAAAGTAAAAATCCAACAACATGCTGCTACACATACACTTCACCCCTCGTGTCTACCACCTTCTCCTAGTTTACATGCTTCACATTACAATCACTTCATGCTTAACATGGCTACTCATAACGCTATCGGGAATAGTTTTATCTATAGGATTACACGGTACACATTTTCTATCTACTTTATGTTATCATGTATTCACTCAATAATATAAAGTGGGGAAAATGTAAACACAAAATCTATGCACTTGGGTACATTTCTAGGTCCTACTTTGGATCTTCGATATATACATGATTGCCAAGAAAGAAAACTAGTGGTTGACAACTTATTTTGGGTCTTTTGCTTTATCTCTTACACTTTTATTCATCTTACGTGTCAAACAAACTTATTGGTACTTGAATGATTTATCTTTTATCACCTCAAAAATACCACCTAGTTAGGAAAGAAGCATCCAAATTCTTTTGTCCCTCCTAGGTGCTCCTAACCTTCTTTATCTTACTCTTACTCTTTTGCATCCATTTTACCTTTTCTACCTTTTGGAACTTTGGTTCAACCTTTCAGTTGTCAATTACAAAATTCAAACAAGGAAATAATATGTACATAGTTATTACTCTCAAATAATGATACAAGCACAATAAGTGTTACTTTTCATCACCTAAGCTTACATGAAGATACATGAACATTTCAAAGGCATCCATCTAGAAAATTAATATAAGCGACGATGGGTTGCATCACTCGACATACACATCATAGGAGGGGAATTTCATACTACTCCATCACACACATTTTAATACTTGGAGCAATATAGATCTAACCCTCTATCATGGTGCAACTTGCACAAGGGAAACCTAGGGCATCTTTACACACACATACACAAATAACTACATGGATTGTGAGATGTAGTGCAATGCTCGGTCATAAGATCACTCTTCAAGTGACTATCGGGGTGTGTTTTACTCCACATGATACATCTCTCTACTAGGTTTGATGTGGTTTTTGGGCATGTGTAGTTATTTATCTATTTTACATCCTAAGGGTGCAATCAAACCGTAACATTGAAGTTGGAGTAAAATATATATTATTAGAGTGAAGACCTTCGAGATCATCACTAGCTCCCAAATGGACACTAGCACCAAGGCACTCTTGTCCTCTCGTGGGTGCTTCTTTCTAATGATTTCAAATTCATAAAACTCTTTTTAAGGCATTGACATAATTTTCAACCATATATAACATTCTAATAGTTGCAATCAATTCTGGATCACTTGAGATTAGCTAAGTCACATTTCCTCTCTCATTTACATAGTGTTTCATATTTTTGTATTCTTATTTCTTGTGTCTTATTATAGTTTGTTACCTATATATCATTAGTTACAATTGTTACTCTCAAATTACATTTAATTCAATTTATATTAAATCACACCCTAAATTATAGGAGATTAAGACCAAAGGGTCCATATTATTCTTATTGATTTAACAATGTTATGAAATCCCAACACACTAATTATGTTGTGATCCATTAAAAATACACATTGGCATTAGAGATCTATTATCTATTCGTATGGTATAAATTATTGTTTGTGGATTTTATGGGTGAAACATAGGCAATGACATGGTCAGTTAAATAGCCAAATGCATATTCTAGAATTCCTAATATTCACTTGTTTAGGAATATTTGCCAGATAAATTTTTCCCTAGCATGAATCATAAAATATACTATAATACCCTTAATAAGTGGAATACCTTATTTTGTTTCTATCTTATGTATATAGTGATATATGAAAAATCATAACAATCAATAATTGTGCATTTAACATGATGGATTCATAATATGAAAACTTTCCTATTTATAATTGATATTCTATTAGAAATAAGAATCTACTTGTATGATATTTATTACTAGTGTTATGAACAAAAAAAAACTCTAGATCATTGTTTTAGTTGATAATTCAAAAGGTTTTTGCTTACCAACTATGGATTAAGGGTTGTGTGAACATTATTCATTCATTGTGAATTTTTATTGTGCATTAAGTTTTTTTGGAGTTATAGTACTATTTTGTCTCTTTTTTGTTATTTTTTAATAGTAGAGAGTATGGTTATTGTCATCAATTAAATAAAATCATGAATAAGAAATAATAATTTTATATCTTGAATTGATGTATTATTACTTGGTGGGAACATTATTCTAGAATGTTACCTAAAGAATAGGTTATGCATTTGACACACAAAATTGTCTTACATAGAATATGATATCATCAATCACATGTTGTGATATTAATTTTCTAGGGGTATAGCTAAAGTTCTATCCCATGTGTATTAATTGATGCATTTTGTTTCAATGTGTGGTTAAACCTAATTAATAGGTAAATGACTGGACGACAATAAATAAGTGTATAAAAAAATATTTTTGTGATAATCTTGTATGCATAATAAGAAATGTATTCATATTCATTCTCCATGTTTAGCTAAATAAGCATTTTTATTTGTGAACTATGTTGATGATGAACCCTCTCTCGCTACTAAGGACAACAATTTATTCAAAGGGGGAGAAAATTGATATGACTGAATTTCCATGTAATAATTGGGGAGAAGATACATAATTATAGGCCCTTATTAAAAGGAGGGTAATTAAGTTCAACATCATCAAAGGTGGTAATATATTATGGCCCATATTAAGGGAGCACAATGTAATGAACCTTGTTAAAATGGACTAAAATATTTAATATACTCAATTAGATGATATTATAATAATTATCTAGTTATGAATGGTTGTGTTGGTCTTCAAATACCTATGAGGGACCTATAAAGGAATGGACATTTATTTTTGGAAACCCACCAAGAAATATCTTGTAGTACATTTAGAGTTTTCTCATATGTGGAAATATGAAGGAAATTTGTGGACTTGTGTAGAGAGGGTATGTTGTGTTTCCTAGCTATAGTGATACATATAACCATGATGGTTCCTAAAAGGAAAGGTAGTAATTATGTGATATTTTCTTTCATAAATGACTAGACATAAATCAAGGTTCATCTTCCTATACACAAAATATATTAGTGGAGTGTAATTGATTAAGAGAAAGATATAAGTACTCTACTCTGTTGTAAATAATAATTCGATCCTACAAATCGATGATTTTAATATTGATATGGATACATTTTCAAAAAATTATATAACTAAGTGTTATTTGTATTTTAAAATGACATTATAACTCCAATTTAAATATATAACTGAAAATAAGATAAATAAAATTTCTTACTTTTTATTTAAATTATTAAACTATTTTCATTGAATTTGAAGAGTTTATTTTGATTACTGAACTTATGTATTAAAATATTTGTATGTTGAAAATAATGTGATTACTCTTTGTTATGCAATCTTGAAGAGATATAACCACTTTAATTAATTAAACAAGGATGTGTAGCATTATTTCATTAATTAATTTGTCTTCTACCCTTATAAATATCTCCTTAGACATCATAAAATAGACTCAAACTTAGTTCTCATTGATAATCATGTGTAAAGATTTTTTCATCACTTTTAATGTTCTCGCATTTCATAAAAATTGATGCCATGTGCCAAAATTTCACACAATCATGTATAGAGACAATACCAACCTCCAATAACCTCCATAGTGAGAGTTTCTAAAATATGTACAAGTTGTAATACTTTGAACTATATCACCTCCAAATTTAACCCTTGAGACCTAAGATCACATGAAGATGACATACGTGTCTCTCCATATTCCACATAGTACTACATGGGATCCCAACACATTTACAAATATCAAATAATTTTTCATCTCAATCCCACCCTCTACTATGCTCCATAGTGAGAGTTCCCAAAAGATGTACAAGTGCTAATACTTTGGACTATATCACCTCAAAAATTCATCCTTGAGACCTAAGATCACATTAAATTTTCAAAAACATGATCACATAAAGATGACACATGTGTCTCTCTACATTCAACAAAGTACTGTATGGGATCACAATACGTTTCCAAATATTAGGTAATATATCATCTCAACCGCAATCACAAGTTAGTATGATACACAATTAATCGATAACATGACATTGTTCCATGTTTCTTGTGTTTAACAATTTATAATCATAAAAAAAAGTTATAGCTTACTAACAACCTGTGTTCTCTACCTTTCCTTTCATGCTCAATATGAGAATTTATCCCAATACATAATTTTTTTTTTTTTAATAACTAATCAATGCGGTACTAGAACCATGAATGGTTATAAGCCATGTATTCTTCCAAGCTCCATTTTCTTTTGAATTATAAATTAAACCTTATCACAAATGTGAACACATTTTCTTAATGTTTCTAAGCACATATGTTGCTACATCCTTCATTGGAATGAATATTAACTCAATAATGTCGACCCTAATATTTATGGCCAAAAGTGGTGTTACATGTAGAACTATTTCGACGTGTTTATCATAAATGTGCTAAAAAGATAAATGGACTTTGGATTCATATCCTACATTTATAAAGGTGCTTGATGGATAAGAAATGGAGTTTTTTTTTGAAAAAATTGGATACATGGAAGATATTCTCAAAAATGATATGACATGCAAGGCCAAAAATTCTAAGCAAAGTAAATTACAAGTTTCAAGAGGCCTTCCCTCAACATATCAACAAAACACATTTTGGTTTATTTGTTATACTACTGTGATACTTGAAGAAAATAATCCTGATTAGAATCATGTGGATATATGTGGTGAATTTAGTTGGTGACATGTTATGGTGAGCATTTTACATGATTATAAAATTATACACAATTTCAATTAACATGGATGCAATACAAAACAATTAAAATTCAGAAATTGAGTAATCAATATTATAAACCCAATAAAAGAGAATATATATTTTCATTTTGAGAACATAATCATTCTTCAAAGGAACAAAAATAATTTAGAATATGAATACATCTCGTATATGACTAAAAATTAAGTAGCATTACATAATAAGAAATTATTAAAACTACATTACAAATTCTAATTTCATTTTAAGAAAATAATAATAGAGAAGACCACATGTATCACCATTCCACACTAAAACTTGTCTAGATATAATGATATTTTTATAAAATGAGAAAATACGTTTTCATCCAATTTATGCAAGAAATATAGTTTATTAGTTAATGATCCCTTAATCACAGTACTCACATTGTCTAAAATCAAAAATTAGAATCCCGTGACCTATCATATTATGTAGTTGACATGAAATATCACATTAGACCACCATGTCATGTCATAAAGCTGACACAATCTCTTAATTCCTTCTATTATATGATGAAATCATCAAAAAAATATCGCTCAAAATAGGAGGTTCGTTCCCACAAATAATTCACAAGATATGACACTAAATAAAAAACCATACATTTAAAACATTGATCAACAAGGATTCACATTTCCTATTGTCTGGAAGTAGGATCATTAGTTGATTTACTTTTTTTTCTTATATTTTCATTCACATGCTATGTAGGAATAAAGGATTTTATATGCATGTACATAGTAGAAAATAATAGGAAGTCAATGTATTTCTAACATATGTAACATTTAAACATAATTTAAAATACCATGAGTTGCATGTTTATTGTATAGATTATTTACAATACATGACTCCTCAATTATTTGTGTTACAATAAAATATACTATCAAATTAAAAATATATTTGAAAAAATCAATCATGTATTCAAATGAAAAATAGGTTAAATTTAAATTGACATTCCATTTAACATACTTTGCAACTCATATAGAATTGGTGGGATATAACTTGTGAGCACTTCACTCTCCTTTACTTCAAAAATTTCTCCCTTTTTAATATCACTAATGTCTTTATCAATACATATTCACTTTTTTATTCTTACATCTACTCTAACCCCTTTACCATGTTGAAATATAACTTTATACTCAAAACAATGTCAACTTATCTTTTTATATTAAATACACAAGTTATACTTTTATCTATACACCATAAGAATCATAATCGGTTACTTTGGTAAGGTCGTTTATAAAATATGTAATTATATATAAGGTAATTTTTATTTGAATTTTTCTAGCTTCATATCAAATATATAATAAAATTATTAATGTAAAAGGAGATTCTGATGGTAAAAATATGTGATTCTCCTATTCAAAAATAAAATAAAATATTTATAAGTTTATACTTATATTTATTTGACTTATTTTGTTTAAACTTGGTAGGTCTTTAAACTCGCTATACCCCACAAAGTTAGGTGGGTATATTTCAATGGCTATGTGGCCAAGGTATGAGGGTTATCCAATCTACCAATTTTTCACCCAGCTTCACGATCCTAACCTCATCCCTTATTACAATATCTTCATGCCTTTACCTCAACAAGAATTGAACCCTGGTTGACTCTTTATGAACCAAGCAACTTCATGAATGGACCAATGACTCTTTGATTTTTGAACATTTTCATTTAATGACTTTGTTGAAAATTTGTGGCATAAATTGTGTACATTACTCTCTACACATAGACTCTATGTATAACAATATTATTACTAGCAATCATACGTGAATTGTATGGTGGAAACACTGAAAGGGATGGAGTGAAGAATGAAAAAATGAGGAAGTGAAAAAGATGGAAACAATGAGTTGCTATTAAGAAAGGGTTCGAAGGAGGGGGAGGACATTGTGTTGCAGTGTATCGTCTCTATCTTATAGGGATTTTTTATGGCATTGAAATATGCATTTGAAGAGAACAAAATAAAAAATGGGGAAATTTGAAAAGGTTCCATGTTTGAGACCCAACGTAAATGCATGCATCACACATTTTCCATAGGGAAAATTATAAGACCCTTATAATATCAGTTATATGTCTTCCTTTTTCTTGTGAATGCAATTTATATTTAAAAGAGACAAAATACATAGTGGGAAAAAGTGAACAGGTTCAAATTTTGTATCCTAACCGAAATTCATGTTTTGTGGAGCACTTTATAAGAACCCTTTATGATACTAAGCTCGAGTAAGTGTAGGGAAATAGATGAAGTGTGAAAAATCATTGATAATCGAGTCGACATTATGCACGTGAGTGTAATTTGCACTTAAAGGTGACAAAATAAGAAATGGAAAATATATATACGTTCCATGGTCGAAACCCAATTGAACGATATTTATCAAAACGGTTCAATAGTCACTTTTTAAAATCTCCATCCCTTTAATCTATGAATGTTTGTGGAATGATTGACTTATATTTCACCAAGCATATTTATGCATGAGAGATTAGGATTCTTAAGGTTAGAGTACTTTCACAAAATTAATTCACATCTTGAGAGGATGAGTTGGCATGCAAGTCAAGATTTTAGTCTTAGAGGTCCTCTCAAGAGAAATATTATCTATAGAGTTAATGCAAAACCACCTGAATTGCCATCTTTTGTGGTTATTATAATAAGCAACTACATCAGGTTGATATGGGATTTTGAGTGCTCCTCACATGTACCTTTCTCTACAATTTCATGTGGTAAGCATAGGTGAATTTCCCTTAGGATAACATGAGAGAGAGTTGTAACAAATAGCCATTATCTAGGATTAAAGCATGAGAGGGAGTTGTAACAAAGATTCCTGTAGAAAATATAGTAAAAATAATAATAAAAAGAAGACTTTAAAACTAAACCATGAGAGTGAGTCAGAATAAATAGTAATTTTTCGGGATTCATGTGTCAAAGATATGGGCATAAAACCATGGGGGTTATATGTTTCCACTAAACGCCCCACCGGTGCTGCCCTTCCATGTATTTTTTCTTATCCTCTCCTCTTCTATCACCGATAGTTATTTTCCTAAAGTTGAGGAACTTTAATTGATAGTAGAGCAAGTGGTAATCGACTCCAAATAAAAGGGTTCCAACTTCGTAACTACTTTAATTCTATAATTTAATTTAAGTTACTAAGACAATAAATATTATATATTAAATATTAAAGATGACAGAACAAAATGGATTTATAAAATCCAAATTTAATGGAACAACCTCAACACAAATGATGACATTTAGATAATCTATATGTATTCATTCGTATGAAAGAGAAAGTTTTACCTATCGACGTAAATGAAAATTTAATTAATTCGAGAGACATGGTTATTAGGTACCCAATATTGTGTCTTCATGTGGAGGTGAAAGATAGAGATACAAAAGCTACAAAATCATGCTTGAAGGTGTAACACCCACTAAAAATAACCCACTTGAGACCCAAGAACAACCTAGGATTAGTTAGGAAAATTATGGAATAATTTTTTTTTTAATAAGAAGAGTCTACAACCAGGTTACAAGGAAACAACTATCACTAACAAGTTCCAGAACAATTCTAATCCACTAGAACATACTTTACTCGATTAAAAATTATTACAGTCATAAGGTCCAAAATTTAGGGTTAGAAGGTTCAATTAGGTTCGAGAGGGTAAATTTTCACCATACCCACTCTCTAACAGATTAAAGTTTTAACTTGAAATTTTCTCACACTTAACACATTTAAAAATTACCTAAATCATTCCCATTGGATAGGAAATTTCCTCATATTTCCACTTATATAAAGAAGTCCTCCTAACTCCTCCTATTTCTCAAGTTATGGGCAATGGGCCTTGGGGTAAAATTTTTCCCCAAGAGCAGCCCTGTGGGCCCATGGGTGAAAATTTTCCAAAAGGGTGGGTTGGCGGGCCGTGGGGAGACATTTGGAACATTTCCCGTAAGGGGCAAAAAACTAACTTTGCCCCTGTGCACCCGTGGGTCCGAAAGTCCACAAGGAACACGTGGCACTTCTTAAGCCAGCACGTGGAGAGCAGAGTTGCGGGAGACATTTGGGAAAATTTACCGCACTAGGTGAAAAGCCAACATTACATCGACAAGTCCACAAGTTGCAAGGGACATGTGGCATCACCTAAGCCAACGCTTGGAAAGCGGGGCGGTGGGGAGAAATTGTGTTTAACGCCTCGAAGGGCTAAGAGGGTAACACTGACCTATGCCTCTACTGGCTCATCATGCCACGTGGCCACTCTTGATTGGCTATGGGTCAACAAGACGAAGGGGAAACTTGGGAAAATTTTCTCAAAATTTTTCCTAAGTGCTTAAGGGAAAAATTCAGGCCGTGGGACCGCTAAGGAAAATTTTCCCATTTTTTTGACGCTAAGGAAGAAAAACTTGAAGGCCATAACTTTTGATAGAGAGCTCAATTTTGGGCAAATAATGACTTTCCCAAAATATCTCGATGTCCTCTTTGCACAAAAATCATTAAGTTTTGATTTTGATAAATTTTAATGGGTAAATAATAAGAAAATGACTGCAATGTTTTACATTTAATCGGTAAATTCTAACTTGTGTAACTTATTAAATTTGAGCTTCTTCCTTTCTCAACACTACTACAAGGAGAGATGTTTTGAGACAATAATAAAGACAATACTTGACCAAATTGTCTCAAATAGAGACAATAAAAAGTTTTGTATTGTCTCTATTATTGTCTCAAAGCGGGTGTCTCTAATATTGTCTCTAATTATTGTCTCTCTAGAGACAATATCATTATTGTCTCCCTAGAGACAATACTAATTTCAATTTTTATTGTCTCTCCGAGACGATATGAATTTAAAAATGAAAAATATGAATTTCAAGAATAAGCGATAACCAAAAATTATATAGTGCAGTCAATGGCTACATATCGTCTATGATGTCAAAGTGGACTAGTAATTAATATTATAAATTAAGAACAATTTTATTTGAATCTTGTGCCCAAAAAATGAGTCAAACATTTTATTAATATAAAATAAAATAAAATGTAAATGGGTGTCTCGAATGTTGCTAACCCTTGAAATACAATGATAAAATACAAAAGGGTGCGTAAATGTCATTAACCCTTGACATACAATATTCACACTCTCCACCACCAGCTTCAAGCGATCCGTTTTCTTCCCTAGTGTTACTTCAACGTTCTTTTTCTTAACTTTTATTTTGAGCAACTGCCTCTCCACCTGCAGTTGTCATCTTCATGTTCTTCGCTTTGATTGTCTCAACTTTGATACAATTCTATACTATCATTAGTGTGAAGGTGCATTGGGTTATGAGATATTAATAACACGTATTTTACTTCAGTTCTTCCAAAAGTATTCAAAAATTACATTTAAACCAGACAATAATTAAAACCTCACACAAAACTAATAAGCTATGTTGCGCACTCATATACCTATATGATAAAATCCATGTTTTGTTTTCATTCCCAACACATAAATATCTAGGTGATCATCTCTACTTGCACAACCAAGCAAAATATTTATTTCTTTCTTCATAGTCCTTGTAGAAAAAGATTGTTAAAATGGCAAAGTGAGAAATAAGAGAAGTGTACTTGCTAAAAACATATCTCTAGTAATTAGAGAGTATCCATATTAGACAAATGCATTTAGGGTGTTAAATAAGTATGTTGAAAATGGCATATACTCGACACTTTTGGTTCGATAATAAGTCCCTAAAATAATAAACAAAATCATCAACCTTCTTGAAATAATCATTGTACACATTTTATAGCAATCTATACTAAGAAGAGAATAAGACTAAATACCTACCAAAAAATTCATCGGGAGGAATACATAATAACGGAGAGGATCATACATGAAACTCCTAGCCAAAATGTCTGTCTATATCATACGTGTGCAGCACAAAAATATTAACTACAAGTAATGTGACAAAAAAATTAGTAATGCACTTAATTGATCTTCTAACAATTAATTTACTAGCATAAATGCATTAAAATTAAAATTTTACACTACTACATTATTGCATATAAACTTTCCTTCTCATTTTGTTTCCATAAAGAATGCATGAAAAACACTATGTATATCTTTTAGATAATTACTTTAGTCTAAGAATGTCTTTTAACCTCTTTGAAGAGATACAATTATAGTTGCTCCAGCCATAAACCCTATTAGAGTTGCATGTGGTAGAAAGTTTATGATGAAACCCAAGCTACAATATAATCATAAATAATGTGATACACATACATGTTATTCTTGATCAAAACCAAGAGTGGTATTTCAAAAACATCTTATAATATGACTTTGAAAAAACAAATATAATTACATACTAACTATTGCACATGTAAGCCTCCTGGTCAATTGTTTGAACTAACATACATGAGCACATTCAATGAGTTTCAGCCCTAAGCAACCAAAATTCTAAAGGTGAGAAAAAAATGCAATGAATAGTAAGTCTGAATGTGAGGTAAATATAGAATATTTGAAAAGGCCCCAATTGACCCCAAAAGAAATCCTTTAATCCATCATAGTCTATACATGGGAAGAAAATTAGAAAAATCAGACATTAAACCACTTCAATGTCTAAGGTGGTAGTAATTAAAAAGCATTACGGGTACATCCTAAATATTCCGGAAGTAGAACCCTCATGGAAGCTAGTTCGGCAATCAATAAGTTGGCACCAAAAACTAATTTCAGAAACAATGTTTTCCTCGGATGAGGAACAAAAACTTTGTTTGTTACTTTTACTATTGAGTGACAATTTCTTAGAAGAGAAATTGCAGGACCTATATAGGAAGGATGCCATTAGCGAGATAATTCTAATACTTAACAATTATAATTACCCATACTTAACATTATATTAATAGATACTACAAATTTCTCATTGCATTCATTAATTTCTTAGCATCGTGATTGAAAGAGAAAACAAGTAACAAACAAAACTTAGGAAAACAATACCCAAATGAAAAGAAAAAAGGGAACGATAGAAAAAACTTGAGATGTCATCAAGGTGGAAAAATATTCGAGTACTAATAATGCTAAATAACATCTACATCACTTGATTATCCTCACTGCAAATCCATTACAAGAACCAATGTACAACATGATTTCCATTAAGGCCCTTTATAAGAGTCACAACACCTATCATAAGGGAGGATATAACCATAGAAACATGTTGTGGAATCTTAATATTCTCTATCAACTTTTGTACAGCTTGAATACTATAAGGAAAGAAATAGAACACGAGTTAATATAGAAAGTAGCTAATAGTCTCTTGCAAAAATACTATTGAGACTTATAAGTCACTTAAGCACCAACATTTGAAGCCTTAATGTATTGTGCATGCCCAAATTGACCAAGTGTTAATAATTAACAAAATAATTAAATTACAAAGCTAATATAAAGAAGAATCTATAATCATTACTTACCTATGCATATTGAGAGAGATCTTGAAAAGTTCACCTACTTTCCTAGTCAGCACATCAAGAATTTGCATTCTCGCTTCTTCATTACCGACTTCACGTAAGATTTTGTACAAGATAATTACTAAAAGTATTTGTCATTTACTCAACTATATGACCAATAATATCTATAAATATCTTATGAACATCCTCCGGAGAACCATTGTCAAAATTCTTTTCGCAGTAAAGTGAAAACCATGTTGATCCTTTGCAATGATATAATTTTTTCCTTCACCATATTCCAATGTAGAATATGTAGGTTGTGGCTGTTGAGAAGTCATCAAGGATCTCAGATGAAATTTTGACTCTGTAATCTCAGGTGAAATGCTTCTTAAATGATTGTTAACGTCTAATATTTGAAATGACCCAGAAAGTGAATAATCACTTAGCACTGATGTTTCATTGCAATGTCCACTATTTAAAATCTCCTTTTGTCCTCCTGAATTATTGATCATTGTGACAGATTTTATGCCCTGGGAAACAATTCATGCCAATATATTTTCAGGGAAATTTTTTTACCATCTCAACTTAAATTTCCACTCATCTGATGATTCCTATATGGAACAGAAATAGAATGAAAACTTCTACTTCCCATGATTCCATTGGATTTACCATTGAAAAAGGGACAAAGCTTTCCACTGTACTATTGAAACTTTGGGCATGATATTGACATGCATCTCCACTTAGCATTAGATGAATTGAAAAACTATTCATGCCCACTGGACTAGGTACTACATTTGTACCCAAGTCCCTTTCATTAAAGACTACTCCTTGCAATTAGGATCTTCTAAAAGGTGATTCAAGGTGAACATTTAGAATAGTGGAGTGCAAATTGTTTCATCTAAAGGTTTTTTTAGAAGAATATCCAATTAAATTATCACGTATTTGATAAGGGAGGCCAGCTACAGGATGAACATGGGCCTACTACAAGATCATTTAGTCTTGTTGCATTCTAAGGTGTTTTTCTTCCATCGTATGGTACCAAGTCAAGTTCATTGTATTCATCTACTAGTGAAGGTATGAAATATGAAATCTACATGAATGAGGCTGCACAAATGTTCCCAATGCAGGATCTAAGTAAGGTTGCTGCTACAAACCGCTAATAAGAAGACACTATCTCTATTTCTTAATTCGAAGAAGTTGGGAAAACTTAATACCCCGACACTTAAGATGAGGGTGTAGGACTGTGCAGCTGCACACGTATCATGGAGAAGCCTAATATTAACTGGTGTTAAAGGGGAATGATAATATACAAAGAAAATTTGTTTACAAACACAAACAATATCAACAACCAACAAGAAGAGATCAAGCTGGAATTTGCAACCATGAAACGGGTTCATTAAGATACTAGTCTAGATTTTTGTGTATAATTTTGTTACCGGCCCATGTTATATGTTAGTCATTATATTGTAGAGTAGAAAATGCCACAAAGTTGGCCCAAACTACTATCTTCTATAGTTTGATTCTCTTCTTCTTCAATAGATGTGTTTTCTATATTAATGGTGGTTGTATAAAGGAAATGCACAAAGACTAATAGTTATTTTGTTGCAGAGTGGAAAATGTCACAATGTTGGCCAAAACTACTATCTTTTGGAATCTCTATTTCTATTCATTTTGAATATAATTCTTGTTAGTATTAATGGTGGTTGTCTAAAGGAAATGCATAAGAATGTTAGGTGGGGAACATAAATGCAGAGAAGAAGAGTATGCTTATGACTGGTCAAAAAAGTCTCAACAAGCAGGCCTCTTTTGTAGATCTTGTATACTATTTGTAATAAAAAAGATAACCCTTAGGCCTTCTTCTTGAGCACAAAAAAAAACAATCTCCAACTTGAGAAAAAGAAATTGCATGCGTAGCCAGATCACTTAAAAGAATCCAAACAAATTCTTCGTACTAAACTTCTCAACTAGCTTGTATGTTCAAGATCCCACTTTGACAAAATCAAGCCTATTTGATTGCATCTGTTTACACAAGATGGTGTTGTATATAAAGTGACTTTATTTACTTTGAGTTTTATTTGCATAAGGTTGATTTGAAAGGGAATGAGTCAAATATTGATCTCGAGTTGAAAAGAAATATGAAAACCATAATTGTGTTTAAACCAACCATCCTATAAAGAAATATATCAAGTTATTATAACCCTAATGGCTGACCTATTCAGACATCAAGGAGCACATGAATAAATATAGATAAATATGTCAAGAGACCATAAAACCAATTTCGAACAAAGTCAAGCACAAATATGTCACCACAATAACTGTGATAAAGAGTTTAGCAGTCTCAAAAATCTGAAAGTTCTGATCCATGGGTTATCCCATGATCCAACATAGATTCTATCAAAAGCAGACAACAATGTAGTCATGGAAATTGTTAATACAGAAGTTGCAGAAACCTTAAAATAGATAAAAGTGTTCCCAAATTTCTTTTTGAAGGGGAAAATTGGCTTTTGGGCATTTTGTTCCCTTTCCACTTGCCCAAGAGGAATGTTTTCGTCAAATCTAAATCAATCCACTTCCAATACTAGTAGTAGTGGACTCTTATGGTGCTGCCCAAATTTCTTTTTGAAGGGGAAAAATTGCTTTTGGGCATTTTGTTCCTTTTCCACTTTCCCAAGAGGAATGTTTTCATCAAAGCTAAATCAATCCACTTCGATACTAGTAGTAGTACACTTTTATGTTGCATCTTGCTCTAATTGTATAAGGTTCCACAAGATAAATAGTTGGATCAAATGACATCGAGCAAGCTCATGTTGATATAATCTTTACTACATTGGATAGAGAGCATCGTGTGTAGTTCAGACCAGGATAAACTTAATTGTAGATATAATTACACATAAATGAAAATAATAATATGTTGATTGGGTTTGTGTTCTCTTTAAATGTTTTACTAGCATGATCCCATGTCATATTGACATGGAAAAGCATAAATGAAGGTCCAATATTAATATTGTGATGAACTTCCACCTAGTTGGAGGATTGAACTAACATAATAAAAAAGGAATAGTATTTGATTCTAGTATTAATTTTGTGAAGTCAAGAATGAAAATAGTTGGGGATTGAAGTGAAATTTGTAACTAGTTTTTTAAATTTGTTAGTACTTGAACAAAGTGCAACTAGCCTTGTGGATGTTAAAAGCTCTTCTTAGTTATATGATTGAACTCTTACGTGACTTAAGACTGGTGTGGGTATATATATTAATTTGAATCAAGATTGTTCATTCCAGGTAATAGTGAGTAGTTGGTTACCTAATTACATTTCTTTCAATGCAAAATGAACACTCTATTCAACTATAATAGGTAGGACTGATCTACAGGTTCCTACAAACAAGAATTGCCATCTTAATAAGCGCATTAAAAGAATTCCACAACATACCCATGATGAAGGGCCATGCCTCCTTTAGAGCCTCTCAAAATCTCTTGAAATTGTCTCCAGGGACTACAACAAACCCCTCACACAAGGTTTCCTATAGAATTGTGAATTTGAAATACAACAAGAATAATATTCAAGCATACTATTCCAAAGCCAAACATAGTTCAAAAATTCCACACATAAACAAAGTGTTGCTTACATCATTAAGGTGTCCTTAAGGTTCTTATAGGAGTTGTCATCGCCATAAGATACGGGTATTTCACCTCCGGTAGTTATAAATCTTCAATCTTTCCATATTCTTCAAAATACCTATAGGGACATTATACAAATTTAAATAAAGCAAAATTTTGAGATAATTATAGGAAGCAAGTGAATTCATAAATGTTGCAACAACACAAAATAATTTGAGAAAACTAATTCATAGTTAAGGAAAAAAATGACATTTCAAACATCTCCTCAAGACTAGAGGGTGGAATTCTTGCAACAAATATGCGTGTAATCTTCTTGGAAGAAGGCTTCCTTTCCCCTACAAAATCACATTTAATATAAAATAGCATATCCTATTCTAATATAAGTTAAAGATAACAATCTGTACAAAACATAAATATTATATTAGAAATATTCAAAAAAAGTAGCCAAATAAATAAAAGTAACCATACGGTATCTACAGAGAAAAAAAAAATCTAAATAACTACAAAGCATACCAATCGTTCAATGCCAAATGTCATGATATTCATTTATAAAACTTAGAACAATTACAGTGTGGAAATATTGCAATGTATACATAGAAATAAGACAAATCAGTATATTATAATCATCTGTCATGCATCCATACTAGAAAAATTATAGTTGTGACATGCTTCATTGCATTGATTTGATTGAGGATTCCAAAGGAAAATTCTATTCTACGGAGCAGTAATATAATGACTCAAAACCTGCTTTCTAGCCTACTATTCTGACCCAAACTATCTTTACGCTTGTTTAATGTGCCTCCTTGTTAGTACAATTTTAATGGTATAAGACTTACAACTGAGCGCACTGTAACTTATTCCTGCATTTGGAAAATTCTCTGAGCACAAAGATAGGCTATATTTGAAAAGATTAATAGGAGTAACATAACAACAAACTGGAATAAACTCTTGTCATTATAATATATAATGACAATATCCATGCCTTGACGAGAGGCTGCTCTACCCTCCTTTGGTTTGAGAAAGGAATTAAAATATTTCATGACTTGTACAGATTTGGGAAGTGGATGGAATGGACAGACCTTAAAGCTTTCTATAAGCTTCCTCAATCTCAGTTAAGAATTGTTAGTGATAGGGATCCGAAAGTCAATAGAAAATTTTGGAAGGAGCTTTCTGGGTTTATTGCAAGTTTCAATAGTAGATACCACCCTCAAACTAGTTGGAAAATAGAAATTTTGAATTAAATACCTTGAAGGGTTTTGATGGAATCATGTGGATGATTTATAGGAGACATGGCTTCGGTGGTTGCACACAACAAAGAAATGGTATAACACCACCCTTCACAAAATTACCAACAGCTTGAGATGACATTATGGAGAGTCAATAGATCTTACAAGTTGTAAAGATAATCTAAAAACAAATCAAGCTATGATGAAATCACAGGCAGATTGGAATTCCTCATAAAAACGTTTGTTGTTGGAGACAAGTTATAGGAGATCAAGTTATGACATTTCCACATAATATCAAATAGCCAAGTTTAAACAAATATTGAACATCTATAATGATAATTGATGAGAACACACCAGATATGAGATTTTGAATTTTCCATTGTGATAATTGATGAGAACATGCTAGATATGAGATCCCACATCAGAAAGCTACATAGAGATATAATTTGCAATTTTAAATTAAGAAAGTTGGATCTGCAAGACTTAGAGGAAGGTCAAACATGATTGAAAGAAGTAGTGTAGGGAAAATGTTGTTTTCTCTATGTTGACAACGTGGTTGAAGTTGAATATATCAAACTTTTCTTACCAAATAATTTATATCCCAGGAAGAAATCCAATGGAAATGTGGGCTCAATGCAGTCGGGGTGAAATAACCCAAGCTTGGGGTGAAAGAAACCAAGCTTAGGATCCTCATAATGTCTTGAGAAAACAACCTGAGATGAGCGCTTTTCATGAAAGAGTGCAAAGAATACCATGTGAGTGAACTCTGTGACAAGGCAGCCAAAATCATCCTCCGAAAAACAATTTTAAGTGATGAAAGTTAAGCACTCTACTACAAGTTTGATGAAGAGGATGGTTTAATGTATGAGGTTACAGAGGCATGCAGAGGTGTCCCACTACTTCTGTCTATTTTTGGAAACTACTTGAGGATTGATAGGGATTGGGCTACTTACCAGTAAGCTCTCAAACCTCTTCAAGAGGGAAACCTAGACAACTTTTCCGATGAAGAGCACCTGAGTGAAATACTTTTGTTTGTGTATCATAAAATGAAGGAAGAAGATGCTAAGAAGGCATTCCTCGACATTTGTATATATTTTAATGGCTATAAATGGATACTTGTTGGTCACATTGTGGGTTCATGTACACTTGAAACTATTCACAAGAGAAAGTTGGTAAACAAAAGTGACACAAACAGAAGTGACTCAAATACAATGATTGTTCATGATATCCTTCGGGTGATGGGAATGAAGATGGGAAAAGAGATGGGGATTACAAATTACATGGAATTCATTTCTGCAGTGGAAGATGAATCAAGGCTAAAATTCTTCATTGAGAGGATAGTAACCCAGCTCCAGCATCACATTCAACTTGGGAGGAGAAACTTCAACAAAATCATAACACTCTCCTGAGCAATAACACTCTCTGAGCAATAATTTATACCAGAAATGTTTTTTTAAAGCATGAAATATTTAACATTTGTTGCATCTTCCAAACATTGCATATTGGATTTCCATTTATTCTTCTACACACACTCAAAATACATAACAAGAACATACTGCCTAAGGGGATATGAGCCTTTACACTTTGTTTCTTCTTGCTCTCCACAGAACTTACAGGAAGAAAATTGGGAGTTGTTATAGGTAGATAAGATAAGCTCCCTTCCCCCTTCTCTTAATGGACTTGATGAACAACTGTGGTGGTTTACACTCTACAGTGAATACATCTCCATGAGTAAATAATTCATTATACATAGGATATCTTCCTTCCAAGTGTAACTTGTGAAATTAGTGAGATGCCTGGTTCATTTTATAAAGTCTGTCCTGTGTGTGTTAGAAACTTATGACTTCATACGCACCTAGTACTATGTAAAGGGAACCCCTATTATTACATCATATGCACCTAATACTAGTACTATTATTTTTCTGAGAGTTCATTAGTCATTTCTTACACAATCAGTCCAAAATGTCAAAACACAGAGACGTACTCAAGTATTATCACATGTATAAAAGCTTCTATTAGATCATTCATGTAATTACATAGCTTCTATTTGATCTATGATGTTCGCAGAAACAATTGAAGAAGCAAAAGTATTCTACCATGAAGTATCTAATCCAAATAAATTAGTTAACTTAAAAATTCCAATATTCCCAACATTGATTCAAACTCGTTAGAGGAGTAATTCTAAACAGATCTTATTTTATTGAAAGTTGAAAAGTGAGGACTCGGTAGGTTATACAAAGGAAATATATTGTCTTTATCTTTCCATTGAGTAATAGTAACGAATTTATGCAAATGTTGTTTTATATTTTAATTTGTTTCATTAAGCTTAAAACATGTGTAATAGTAATGAATTTAAGAAAATCCAAACCTGAAAATCCAAACCAAGCTCACAAGGTCCTCTGCAAACTAAATGCTACATTGCAGAACAAGTATGGTTTCCGAAGGTGTATTGCAAGCAATTGTCGATGCCAAAGAGAAAGCCTACAAAAACATAATTGTGCAAGCTCTTAATTAAAGACAAAATGGCTTTCAAAGGGTAGTGAAAAAAATTAAGAATACAAGAAACAAATCATTGCTGGACAAGAAGGAGCAAAATGAGAGGGTTCTTGTAAAAATTAGCAAAGTATCAGAACCTGCAGTGTAAATATGTGCATAAGAATATTATATACTTCTAAACTTTCAACAAATTACTCTCAAAGATGACATTAAATCACATGAAGTGTTTGAATTAATAGGTACAAGATACCCCTAACACACAACATGGAATGAAAAAAAACTAATATAGTTGATGAAAGTTTGATGCCCTACAAGAGATGTCAGGTGGCAAGTATGTGAGCCCAACATGTTGAGTTAGTTTAATCAACATTTTATGGAGTAGTGGACTTTGAGCAGCTATTGCTGAATTTCTCAGGTTACATGTCTCTTGCCACACTATTGATACCACATCAAGAAAAACATCTTGAACACCAACCTTGCACATAAAATAAGTGTAAACTTAGTTGCAAATTCAAAACCAACATAATAACATACATATTAGTGAAATAAAAAGAAAAGAATCAACTTACAAATAACATTCATAGCAAGTAAGAATTGGAATCAATTTTTTGGTTTAATCACCACACTATCTACATTGTACATAATCAAAAAAATTGGCACTGAATTAGTATCTCATTCAAATAACAAAATCTTCAATTATCATTTACTTGAGAAATAAAATGGCATTACTCAATTTTCAATGAGCATTAGTACAATTAACTTCAAGTATAGTATAAAATAATAAGAGTTAGGAATAGATGATATGCAATATAAAATCTCATCCTTTTTCAAAGCCTCCATAAACCACTCAAACAAAAACCAATGGAGGATCTAGTAAGATCAACCCCTCGATTTTAGGTAGATAGGCTCTAGTGACAGATACTTTATATTTAGCAGGAATACAGGTCTACAACAATTTCTAGAGCACCACTTTCAATCCTAAAAAACAATGAAGTAAAAGTAAATGAACTGTAGTTATGCTGAACAGAAAACTAAATCAAATTTGACAACTCCAAACCTTAAATATAATAGTCATTTTCTCTGCAATACCAGGTACCAAAAATCTATAAGTCATCCCGTCTTTGGATGTCAGCAAAGTTTCTTGTGTCCATGTTGTGAAACTGAAGAAAAATTTGAAAAAAAGAGTTTTTAGCTTGAGCATTTCTTCTCAGAATCACAATTTTATTTCATCACTATCACATCACTTAAAGTTGCATACTGGAACTATTTTCTGAATACTTGACATCATTATTGAAGATAATAAACTGCTTCAAGTTGTATAATGTGCGAAAAATTAGAATTTATTACTCTAATCCAAAATATAGAGTTTAAAACATAGGACATTACTCAACAACAAAGCAGAAACCCAAATTAACAAATGATTCCTCCAGACAAGCATTGAAAAAGTCAAAAATTAGAAGCTATACTATCCATCTCAATGGAAGAGAGGGAAGGGAAGAAATGAAATAGAAAAAAGGAAAAAGAATGACAATAGGTTCCTAAGAAGGTTGGGAAGGATGTTGCAAAAGATAAGATGGGATATATCATTCAGTCAAATAGAACTATGAACTATCAAAATTTTAAATAGTGATTTTGTTGATTGTGTAAAACAAAACAAAAATTAATACAGACTAATGTAATCCTAAAGATATACTTGTCTTTGTATTTCGCCAGACAAATGCATTAAGGTATTGTATGCATGATAATCCCTCTAATCGATTGGAGTTATAAAAAATGTGATAAAATGGTGTCAAAGCAGAAAAATTTGTATCACACAAAGGAAACGCATTTTTAGTGGCAAACCCCAATGACAAATTAAAAACTAGGAGACCAAACAAAAAATAAAGGCCCTTTCTTAGGAGAAGTAGAATGATATTTCATATTTAAGACATTTATTTAAAAGGGCAATAGGATATCTATAAAAGTCATGAAATATTTTAATTCCTTTCACAAACTAAAGGAGGGTAGAGAAGCCTCTTATTTAGGAAAGGATGTTGTCATTATATTTCAGATTCAATGAAATCAGTTTGTATGCTCGACACCTAGTGTCAAAGGAAGAAAATATAGGCTGCCAAGAAAAGATAGGCTGCTAAAGATAGGATTGAACTTTATCAAGCTAGAAGTAAGAAACTCTACTTACATCCATTGTGATTTTGTATACTGTAACTCCTTCCGGTCTAAGTGGTGCACCTAAAAAATATCTGGTAGCATTCACCAAGGTGTTTGTGAAGGCTGGTGCTATTACTTTGAAGCAGTAAAATGCAGTCTTATTTCTTCATAATAATAGCACCAGACTTCACAAACACCCTAGGGAATGCTACCAAATGAGGCCAAAGAAAATTGATCTTCAACTATGATATCATAAAAACAAATGACTTACTTCTTTAAAAAGTACTAAACTTACCTCTCCAATCATTACTACATGGGGGAAAATAATGAAGCCGTTTAGAAACTAAATGCAAACTATTCTGAAGACTGGTATTTACTGATTCAGAATAATATAGTAGCTGCCAGAAGGACAGGATATTACCCTGTTATCAAAGAAAAACTATATGATGAGGGATAACACCTTAATATGGTTTGATTTATATAAATGGCATTAACCACGATGCATATTAACTCAAATTGACCCAAGATTCAATCAGTTATACATGATCCCAAATTATACAGTTGGTAATGAGCCTTTACTCTCACAAGGTACCATGATGCATAAGGAATTCAGTTTTGTTGAGAGCACTAAAACTTGTTAGGATGCTACTTCAGTTAACCAGCCTCTTGAAATAGGTAGTTTTAAATGCCTACCCTAGCCAAATTACTCCTTCCAGTGTAAACAGTCTGACTATCAGCAAGAGTAATGACATTTTTCAGATTTAAGACATTTATTTAAAAGGGCATCAAGGTATCTGTAAAAGTCATGAAATATTTTAATTCCTTTCTCAAATGAACAGAGGGTAGAGCAGCCTCTTGTAGGAAAGGATCTTTTCATTATATTTCAGATTCAATGAAATCGATTTGTATGGTTGACACCTAGTGTCAAACGAAGAAAAGACATGATACCCAACCACCAAGTGTTTCACTTGTTCCCATGCCTTCCAAATTACTTAAGAATAAAGGACCCATGAGGAGCAACAAGAAAGCCCCCAAATAGTAATTCAGAATTGGGTATTCTCTAGAATATCTTGAAGGAAGTGAATTACAATTAAATAAAATCATGCTTTAAATTCCAAGTTCCAAATTCTAAATTCCAAATTCTTATATCGTGACGAGAATGAAGCTTGGGAAAAAGGCTCGCAGTTACCATCACTAAAGAAATTGAGGAAGCAATGACCAGAGCATAGAAGTTTAGTACCTGCTGGAAATATAGCTGGAGTAAAAATAGTGTCAACATTTGCTTGCAAATATTTTTACCTTGTCTGCTGGAAACATTTCTAGCAAGTTGGGTGGCTTGGGCAGCTTGGACCTTCAATCTTTTGATAAGATTTACATCACTCCAATGTCTTTCATGGAGGTTATATCTACATATTAGATAACTAAACCAATTTTAGACACAAATCTCAGTAATAAAAGCTGAAATACCTAGAGTTCCAACAAATGTATCTTGATCCAACTTAACCCAATCTAAAAAATATTGTACAATAGAAGTGAACTCCAATTACGATATGCATACCTTCAATTTTTTGTTAAGGTTTACATCGCTCTAAATATGATGCTTTAAATGTCGTCAAGCCATGCCTATTTTCTCCTAAGATAAATGTTACAATTTGGAGGTGGCACACAAAATAGAAAGAAAATTACCAAACAAAAAAGAGTGTATAAATACATCATATACTAACACATATACATAAAAATTCCTAAATGGATCAACTCCAGAAAAAGAAAATTAGATCACAGTGATTGACAAGGATGTTTCCCTTTCTTCTGGGTAAGAATCTGATGCAAATTAGATCACATTTTTATTCCATCTGAAAATTATTGTTTACTAGACAAATTAATGTTGTTTAATTTGCAAATCAATTTTACAGTTTCTTTTCTTGCCTTTATAGATGCCTTCAAGTTAGTTTAACCATTTCTCACCACTGTAGATGTGTATTGTGTACACATTAGAACAACAAAGTTTTTCACTCTTGTAGATATTTCAATGAAACTAATAAGGTGAACAACAGAGGTTACCACAAGGATGAAATAATCAATCACTCCAGGAAAACATAAAATCAGAAGACCATAAAGCATAATATGTATAATGGCATATGTCAATCTTGGAAAGTAAGTGTATTGCACTGCTAGAAAGAAAACCAAGAGTATGCGATGGTCAAACATGAAAGATGACTAAGATATCAGTTGATACCCTGCTAAAGATGTAATGATCAAGATTTGATCATTTGCATATGTTTGATCAAGCTGGTAGAAATGAACAGTCCAGAGAAACATTGTCAGAATTTGTGAACCTGCTCAAATTGTACTTGTTACTAGTATCTTATAAAAAAATTGAATAATATTTAGGTCATGGTGCTAGTATTTGATCCAATATACAAGTATGCAACACCTTAAACCTAGAATTTTTCGGTACAGATACGGGTACAGTTAGCTAAAATGAAAAACAATTTAAAACATCGGGTATGGTACTATGGAATGATGCTCTTCTCGAGATGATTAGGATTAACTATGCGGGCACAACTCCATACATCACCTACACTCTTACTCTTTATCATCATATCATAGACTGAGTCCTTCAAACCACTTTATGAAGAGGTGATTAATCATGTAGAATGGTTTATGTCATCTTTTCACGATGGAGATCCTACCCAACATCTTATTGAGGAGGCCATTTTCCATGCAACAAAGAAAATAGGTTCCAAACATTGTCTGGGGGATGCATTTCCAGTGTTCCCTAGGTACCACTAGTTTTGGAACATGTTCTTGGTTGTGTAGGTCTTTACCTCTTCATCTCCTTCCTATTTTCTATGCAGAATAGGAAAAACAGGACAGGAAAATCAAAATTCACATGGATTTAAGTAGAATATGTATTTGCGCATGAAGAATTTCATGCATCTCAACTCCACATCACCAACCCAAACTTTGTGATATTTTTAAATGTTTGTTAGCATTATTGATGACATTTTTCAGTAATCGTATTTTTCGACATCTTGCTAGAAGTCTCAATTTTAGTGGATTGGTCCCATCGTGGTGGATGTAAAAATTTCTCTCTCACGCATTCTCAATCTGTTGAGAGATAAATTACCATGCAAATAGGTAATGTACATATTTTTATTAAAGGTTTGGATTTAATGTAGTCTTTTTCAAGTTATATGTCGAGTTTGAGGAATATCCATTCCGGAAAACACCTTTGGCCTTTACACTCTATAGATCCCTGATGTACTTTTTGAGAGACTGATTGGTTGTGTATTTTTATTTTGAACGTATATAAAAACACATTCTTTGGAAGAAAAAAATGTAGGAAAAACAGAGAATCTATTACTGATTAAGAATTTGATATGCACTTTATCAATATGATAGGTGTTTATAGATCAAGGAGTTCCCAACTTGGATTTATTCGTAGTGTCCATTACACCTGAAGATTAGTTTCTCACCTTAATAACATAAGGTGCTAATAAAAAAACATCCTTGTAAAACTTGATTCCTCACAATGATCTTGTAAGTCATTTTAGTCAAACCGTACATCATCACTCCACATTTACATTAATTTCATTCTTAATCTCCTCCTCTTTAAACTTGGGCACCATAACTTGGAGCATGCCATTTTTCATTTGTTCTTTGATCTAATCAAGTTTAAACACTTTGGGAGGTAGGTCAATGTGGTTGTTGTCCTTTCACCCACTCCCATCCAACTCAGCATCAGATTGAGCCTCCCTTTGATTACCAGTGATTTCTCTTCAACATAAATTTTGTTGTCTTTTTTTTAGGACCGACGTGTCCACCTATAGATGTAAAGCATAATTTTCTTCCACAAAACCCACGTGGGCCTTCCTCACATCACTACATCCCTGAGAAGATACCACAAAAAGGCTTCTAAATAGCTCATCCGCGTCAAAACCTGTGCCTAAGAGGTTGTGTGGTTTATCCCTACTATACCAACTTATGGTGTTTATCTATTGAGACATTTTATTAAACATTTTGCAACATTGTTAATTCTTGTCAAATCTTTCCAACAAGAATAGGGTATAATTAAAAATTATTTATCCATGCTAAATATAATAGTAAATCACTTTCTAAAAATCTTTACAACACTTCCTCTCCGAGACCCATCAGACGTTGTTTTCTATTGATCATAGCCAACCACGTTTTTGAACAATAGAATAAGAAAGTGCATAATAAAGTAATGTCAGTGTACCTTGATTCTAGTTGAGGAATATCCTAGGGACTATGAGCTTCTTTACCTGCAACCCAAAAACTCAGCATCCAACTTCACCACTTCTTATAGACAAGAAATGTCTTTAAATCCCTCTTTCGCTACCCCTTTTGCACGCTGACAGGGTCATTTGATATACAATATTGGAACCCTCATAAACAAAAATAAAACCATATCACGGGAGGGAAATAAAATTCCATCACAAAGCAAGAGTTGGTGCATGTGAAGAATAGGGCTAGCATAAATTCATTGTGAACCCTTAACGAATCGGTGAAATGACTGGGCATGGATCTATCTTTTCTTGGGTACAGAAACTAGAAAAAGGGAAAATGCTCCCACTTTCCATAATACTTTAATGTTTAGAAACGTACACCATACCCTTTGCTCCAGAAAATCCACTGGAAAATCCCCCATTAAAAAAAATCTACTACTGTCCAAAACAACCAATTGGGTGAGATTGGCTATGGATTCAGGAAGCATACCAGCTAAGGCATTGGAGGCCAGCTTCAAGCTTTTAAGACTTCTCTACATTTGAATATCATCAAAAAAATTTCCAGCAAGATTTATCCTCGATGATCAAGGCCCGCAACTCATCCCTCATCATTGCGCCTAACTCTGAACAACTATAATATGTCCCCACAACATCTAATCTCTAGTCCTAGAGGTGGCCTAGTGGGTCTTCCAGATTGGATTTAAGCTTCAAAAGAGCCTTTCCATCTTCATAAAAATCCATAGCATAGAGAGAAAACACAGAAATATGAGAAAACACAATCCTAAATATGCAACTGAAAACCCCACGTTTAATGCTTCTGAGCAGCTCAAGTCATCTCTTCCACCAACCAATGTGATTAATATTCTTTGCCTTCATTATAGTTTTTCCGTTTCCTCTTTTCCCTGGTGTGTCTCACTCAAATACTCCACATAGACAGTTACAAAGCCAAAACTGGTGTTGATACTACAAATTAGTTACAGGGGATCATCGTGGGTTTTTCTTGTTGCAGAGTCTGGTCAGTACATCCATCTAAAACCAAACTATTTCTCAGGTAGGATGAACTCGATCCATCTTTTTCCCCGAAGTAGAACCCTCAACACCCAAATGAGAAAAAATGGGCAAGCTTAGGAGCATAGAATCCAAGAAGAGTGGAGAAAGAAATAGGGTCTACGTGAGCTGATCTGGGTAGATCCCCCAACCACCACACCTCCACTAGTAGAAACACATCTACCGTTCTTATGCCTCAACATAGCTTCTACCAAAAATCAACATTATGATCCCTCCATCATAGCTTCCACAAAAAATCATAATCCCTATCTATGTTGCTCTTCCTAAAACCCCAATACGTACCAAACAATCCACTACAGTGATTACTTGGGGCCATAGATTAATGTGCTAGAGAAAAATGAGGTGGGATGGTTGGTCTAGAAGTCGTTGCCTCTAAAATAAGCCTCCTTTTCAACTTCAGGTTCCCTTTCCATTTCGACATGGCGAAGTTGAATAGGGCACCTAACATAATGCCATGCAAAGGTTCCCTTAGGTGTGGATTTCAACGGTGTAGAGCTCTACCCACACTTGTCGAATGTTTCCCTCTATGAAGAGATGGAAGAGAACTTGCAAGGGCTCACTGACCAAAAATATTTTCACTTGGTTCATCTTGCTCCCAAAAACCTTTGTATGGCTTCCCACAATCATCTCCTCTATCAAACAATTGTTCCTAAAACCCCTCTTTAAAATCCCATAGAAAAATATATTGTAACTTTTTTTTAAGCTCCTAAGATCCGCCATGTGCTATTGTTTGCTTATCACCATTGTGCTTTTTAGTCATATTCACCTTTTGATGTGCTTTGCATTATGATTTTTAAAATGGAAATACCCGTCAAACATTCATGAGAGGAGAACTTCAAGTGTGTTATTAATTTTGTAAAAGGGGGAAAATTTTGAGACGAAATTATATTTTTGTCTCTATGCTTTGTCTCAAATTACTCCCCTTGTACTAGTGCAACATGTAAAATAGACATGGGGACATGTTCTTAGATGGATTTAAGGAAGGATTCAAGATTCACTTTGTCTAATAGATTTGCAATTTGAACATTCTCAATTCTTGACAGCAAAACGACTGCAAAATGGTTTGAGCCTGATTTTGCCAAGTTTTGAAATATTTTCTCTATGTCTAATTGAACTCATTTATACCCTAGCATGTTCTATTTTAATGTTTCATTGTTATTTCTTGCTTGCAGGTTCGAACTGTGCATTTTTGGTTTAGATAATTGTCAGTTTGAAAGAATAAAATAGAGGGCAAATTTTTAAAGGATCTATTTAATAACTTCCCATCTCCCAAGTGTGGAAATTCATTATAATCCTAGCCTAATACATTTAGTTGATTCAATCAACCCAACTACAGCTAAAATGCAAATTCTAATTTCCAATCTTAACATTTTTTTTTAAGAACAGAGCATTATATTTTTCCTCACATGCAATTCTGCTTTTCAACAGAGATTTAAAACACAATAGATGATCAATTTCAATGCAACAATACAGATTGAAAAAGGCAATGCAATTCTTTATTGATTCCAAAATGTAACATTATAACCTTTCTTCTTTTATTCCTTCCAAAACATTTATTATATACGTAACAAAATAATACATTAATTCCTTCTCACATGTTTCACTTTACCACTTTTCAAACAAGGATTTCATAGTGAATGCTAAACACATATTTCTAATGGAATAACAACATATGGAAAAGACAAAACCACTTCCATTAATTTAAATTAACTCTTACAACTTCCTTTCCCTTTGGTTTCAAAATGCAACATACAAAAACATGTATCTTTCTTTCACATTCTTTCCAAAATAGAAAACAAAGTATAACTCTTTTACATTTCAATATACAACTTGCAATCAGTACAACATATTTCCATTACAACCATTTACAAGTTCATCCACTTCAAGTGGGAAAGGTTACAATGAGATTTCATTTCACAAGGGACTATCAAACTATCTTTTCTCAGCTCCAGAACAACAACATGCATACTCCTCATTCTTCCAATTTGATCACAATAGGAGTAGGGAAAGGCAATGCTCTCCACCCAACCAAGACATCCAATGAAGAGGAGAAGCCATCCTTCTTCATTGGCCCCGAGCCCCAACCACAATGCAATAAAAGATGTGATCCAACTCATGGCAACAATAGGCTTCCACAAACATACAAGTAGCATTTTCACAAAGAAACACAGTCCCAAACAGAATGTAGTTTACAACTACATTAAAACATGACAAACAATATAAAGGCTTCATCAAACAAGCCAAAGGAGCAAGAAGCTATGGGGGATGTTGTTTATGCCTCCCAAAGGGGAAAATGGGTATCACCACTTGAGAACAACCCACCAAATATATATATATATATATATATCATTTCAAAACCCTGTCATGCCCTTATGCCTCCCCCAAGTACTCCTTATTCCTCACATTTTTCTATGTCTCCCCAACCTCTTGTGGCACCCCATAACGAGTAAATAAATGCAAGCTATTTCTTTGTAAGGTGGAACCAAAATCCCCACTCCCTCCACCCTTAGACCTCCCTAAAACCATTTGTGCCTCCCACAAAATAAACCCATAGTATTCTCTTACACCACACCTAGGCCATCTACCCAACAACCCACAATATATACAAAAACATTCACACAAGAATATTTACATATATACAAGAAGATCATTTCAAGAGCCAAGCTCCTACCTCTCCATGATGAAGTTGTTCCAAGTTCCAAAACAATAAGCTTTATCCCAATGCAAACAATTCAAAACAGCCAAGCACAAGCATGCAACAATCTTCCAAAAACTTCTCCAAGAAAGAGCTCCCAAAACAGCAAGAAAAATTCACCCAAAATGAAGTTTCCAAAAGTCAAGCAACCCAAAACAAGGAAAACAATTCAAATTTTATAGAAGAGGGAAGAGAAGAGGATGAGGTGGATCAATGTAGGATGCCACATCACACATCCTCAACCCCAACCCCCAAAATTCAACTTTATTCTCCAATGCATAATTATAAGTGGGTGAATAATATGACAGTCTACTTATAGACTCAATCCAACTCATGCCCCAAAGGACTAAAATTAAAACATGTAAGAAAAGTGCAATTAAAACCTACAATAAGTCTTCCCAAAATACATGATAAAAGTCTAATTTCAACTCCCAAACCATAGGTATGGTTGGTAAGTAAATTTAAGAGGTATGGGATAAGTTTAACTTGTGCCACAAATAACCTCCAAGGAAAAATTCAAATTTCTAAAAAGGTGGAGTGTTTCACACTCAAAAGTTAACTTACACATCACTTACAAGGTCACTTACACATTACTTACACATTCTTACAATACTTTAAAACATGGCCAACAACTCTATTAATTACATTCTTATGACATCTTTTAATTAATTAACTAAACAATATGATTACTCACAACATTAACACCACATTAAATAAATAATGAAAAGGTAAGTGCACCACATAAAACACATGCAAAATTTAAATAAAAGGGACCAAATAAAAGAAAAACATAAAATTCCTTGGTCACATTTAAAGGTGATTCCCCTATGGGAATCCCTAACACAAAAAAATACAATTGCCATGGTGACCTTGTTGAATTCATCTAGAATTTCAATGTGGTTGGTCTCCAATCCCTCGATGTTTGTTTTTATATTTTAACCTGCAAAACACAAATACCTCCTTCGGCCTCATGGCCATTTCAGAATGTCCAAAATAATATAAATATAATTAAAAATCGAAAATAATCTAGATATATGAATCACAACAACATCAAATTAATCTAACAATATCATTTATAGTTTTATCAACAATTATATCATCTTCCAATAATTTTCCATTTCTAATTCTACTCACAATATCTAAATACGCAAGTCCAAACAACATCCATCATATAACCATGTCGAATAGTATATCATCATGCATCATAATGAATCAAGTCAACAACAATCCATGATCTAATAGTTAACATCATACTATAATAAAGTCCATAATCATGTCCATAATATAATCAGCGAAGATCATGATTAGTATCAAAAGGTGTCAAAGGGAAGTGGGCACTATAGAAGGAGCCTCTGTTATTTCTCGTCATAGGTAGGAAATAACAACACCAACCCTCTCCTATACTCGTGGCTTTCGATCCCCTACCCCCTAATAAACCCATTGTTCCATCCACCCCACACTACCGAGAGAATGGTGTTGTAGAGGTATAATGCACGTAACATGAGTTCTCAAGTAGAGTAAACAAAATCAATATATCCCAAAGCAAATTGCATCCTAATCCTCAATCTTCTTCTTCTCTTTCTGCATACAACAAACAAAATAGTAGCATGTAGTATTTTTTCTATGAGTCGAGTGAACCCCTTCAAACCCATTTTTCAATTGTTCAATTCTCATACCCTAATTGACATTTTGTCAACTTCATGGAAATGAATTGGCCTTATCAACTCAGCTTAATTTTTTTATGAGAATTTGTGTACGGGAGAGCTAAATTATGTGATTTTTGTTAGTACTACTCATTTGTAACACTTTCTCAACACTATACATCCAGTTTCTCATATGTTTTTATACGTGCATGGAAGAGACGAGTTGATTCATCTCCATAGCAATATTTCTTGAAAAGTATGGATTGTGAGACAGTAAAATGTGTGGCATTGGTACAAGGAGAAAGGTTCATTTTGGTTGATAACTACCACCTCATTTATTTGAGGACTTGATCTCGATTCTAATACATTTTAATTTTGAATGTTATGTGGTGAATGGGTATGGCCTCGCAATATGTACACGCAATCAAATTTAGTTCAAGACAAAATATTTACAAATTTCATTATGGATTTGGCTCTTTTCTCTATCATTTTATTCACCTTTCTTAATGGCTCTACCGATCAATCCTACCCGCATTCTCCAATTTGTCTCATCATCTACTATGTTATGTTGAAGTTTGATATGCATGGAATCTTAAGAAACGATCCAGATAGAATCGTTTTGTGAACAAAGGCATTGATGTGATAAGAGAAGGGTTTGGTTATTATTCAACAAAAATAAATTGCATGATGGTGGGGATTAATTTTTGATGGCTCAAGTCCTAGTCCCATAAACTATTTCAATTTTCTTGTTTCATATGGGTTCATATAAAATCGTTAAGAGTAGAGAGTGGAAATATAAATAGAAGTGGAGCACCGAGGATTTACAATCAAGTATAGAGAATATTTGAGAATAAAATATCAATTTAATTTCTTTTTAAATGATCCACAGCTTAAATTTACTTCTAAGTATAATTTTATAAATCTAAAAATTATATATGGAACCAAGCTCTTAACAAATCCTTTCACTTAAACACTTTACTTTAAAACTGGTCGGATCTTATTCGACTACATCTTACTCCCGCCCATGGAGTAATTAGTTAATTAGGCTTATAGGCCTTTAAAAATTTTTATTCAACCTAATAAAAAAGAAGTAGTTACATGCCATTCACACAGATTATCATAGTGGAGAAAATGTAATAATACCAAGCTTATTATTTGATTGATTGAAAACCCAAGAGTCTTTGATGGGAGATATATAAACCCACAAGCACATATAAAAAGAAAAAACCCATAAAATCAAAATGCATAACAACTGTCAAAAAAATTGAAAACTACTAACCTCGAGCACTACTAATCTGGGTCCTTGATTGTTAAAGAACTTAATCAATGATCCATGAAATAAAATGCCCCGCTCTGTATACATATTTTAAAAAAACAAATTAATTAAACAATTGATCATTTGATCAATAATTTTACTACCAAATAATTAATGGAAGAAATATGTCATAGAGGCACTACTTACCTATATTATCGTGTGTGAATAATAGCTCAACGTTTGGCCTCCACCATAAGCTCACTTCACAAAGAAAGAGAGATGTAATCGCAGATACATACACATGGACATATATATGCATGCAAACACATACACGTGAACATATATATACACACAGACACACACACACATTGTGACACCGCATACGAACAACTTGAAGAATGCATGATCAACTCTACAAGTCATCTATAGTTATATTCAGTTCCACCGCATGTTTTTTCCATTAATTTTGTTTATTCTTTCGTTAATAAACTGCAGCATCTTCAGTCTTAATTGATGCTCGTATTTTAGGATCTAATTTGAGTTCTTCTTGATTATCTCTTTCATTCTTGTAGCTGCTCCTTCTTTTAAATGTAATCCTCTCCTTCAGATTTCAACATACAAGAGAAGGAGAAGAAGATAGTTTTGAATAAAACAAATATTTTTGTTCTCTCTTACCTTTTTTGTTCACTCACTTTGTGAGCAGATGTATTATTTTTTTTATTTGCACAGTATAGTGTAAGTGCTATTTTTATTCATAATCTTCAATTGGTATCAACCGGTATCGAGCTGGTTACGAGGATTGTTATTTTTGCAAAAGTTGTAGGTTAACGATTCACTCCAAGAATTACCGAATGTCAAATGGTGGCAATTTCTCATTCCAACTTCTGCTTTTGCAGAGACAACTACGATTATTAGAGTATAAAGATGAAGACCCTACTATTATCCTAAGATATCTAGGATTTAGTAGAAAGAGGATACAGAACCTGTAGATCAGAATTCTTCAAATGCTTTAACAACAAATCAATGAATGCAATTGAAAGAAGACAAAAAGAAGGACAATCGAGCTCTTTTTGCTATCCAATCTACATTGGATATATCAATTTTTCTCCATATCACTGGTATGACAAAGTCAAATGAAGAATGGGAGGCCCTACAAACCGCATACCAAGGATCTAACAAAATAACGCTGGTAAGACTTCAAACCCTTCGAAGAGATTTTGAAAATTTAAGTATGAAGGATGTTGAGTCTATTCAAGAGTTTATTACTAGGGCTCAAAGTATTTTTAACCATCTTAAAACTCAAGGGGAAAGTGTCAGAGAAAAAAATTGTAGAAAAGATTTTGAGATCTCTTCCTTCAAAGTTTGATCCAGTGGTCATAGCCATTGAAGAAAGTAAAGATCTAGCCACATTCAAAGTTGCAGAGTTGATAGGTTACTTTGCAATCTCATGAGGAGCGTATGCAACATTCTACAATGAACCTCGTTCAAGCCTTCCAGTCTACTATAAGAATTGACGAAAAATCTACAACCCCTTCTCAATCAAACAAATCTGAAGGGAATCTTCTACATCTAGAGGACGTGCTTTAGAGGAAGAGGAAGAGGAAGAGGAATAAGTTCAATGGATCGGAGAAGCATCCAGTGCCAATATTGTGAAAGGTATGGACACTATGAATCTGAATGTAGAAAGAAAAAATCTGATTTAAATAAGTCAAGAGCCAACTATACTGAAGAGTCTTTTGAAGAAGCAAACCACTCTACATTCTTCGCTTGCAATTTGGAAAAAGAACCTCAAAAGGATGTTTGGTTCTTGGATAGCGGTTGCTCAAATCATATGATAGGTAAATCTGATCTCTTTGTCAAATTAGATGAATCTGTAAGGAGTCAAGTAAAATTTGGTGATGATAAAGAGGTTGATGTAATGGGAAAAGGTACCCTTGCAGTGAAAACTAAGCAAGGAGAAACTACATTTATTCATGACACTTTGCATGTGCCCAAATTACAACATAATCTTTTAAGTATTGGGCAGCTTGTAGCAAAAAATTACAAGGTTGTGTTTGAAGATAACTGCTGCAAAATATTTGATAAATCAGCTAATCATTATCTTGTAGCAAAGGCTTGTATGATAGAGAATTGATTATTTCCTCTCACTTTGGAGTCCAGTAAGATGCATGCCCTCAAGGAAACCACAATGATTCATGGTTATGGCACCAATGGTATGGTCATTTGCATTTTCAAGGATTAAGTTTTCTTCATAAGAAAGGCATGGTGAGAGGACTTCCTACAATTCAGGCAAAAGAAGAAGTTTGTTCAGGGTGTGCACTTGGCAAGCAACATCGAGACAGTTTTCGGTGAACAAATCATGGAGGGCAAAATCTCCTCTAGAGCTTGTGCATAGTGACATTTGTGGTGACATGCAAGAGGAATCTTTGGGTAAGAATATTTACTTTCTGACATTTATTGATGATTTCTCACGCCACACATGGGTTTATTTTCTTAAGCAGAAATCTGAGGCATTTGAATGCTTCAAGAATTTTAAGGCTATGGCAGAAAATCAAAGTGGGTATTCTCTCAAAATACTCAGAACAGATAGAGGGGGAGAATTCACTTCCAATGAGTTTGCTAATTTTTGTAATACTCATGGAATTAAGAGACAACTTACGGCAGCTTATACCCCACAACAAAATGGCATTGCAGAAAGAAAGAACCATACCATTATGGAGATGGCACGAAGTATGTTGTAGTTCAAAAACCTTCCTAATTGCTATTGGGGAGTTGCAGTAGCAACCACAACTTATATCTTGAATTGAAGCCCAACAAAATTGCTTCAGAATATCACTCCCAAGGAAGCCTGGAGTGGACACAAGCCCTCAGTAGCTCACTTTCGTGTATTTGGCTGCCCTACATATGTTCATGTTCTAGAAAAGAAGTGAAAGAAGTTGGATGCAAAATCCCAACTTTGTATCTTTGTGGGCTATTCAGATTTCATGAAAGGATACAAGTTCTATAATCCTGACACAAAGAAATGGATTATTAGTCGAGATGTGGTTTTTGATGAAGGGGGAGTATGGCAATGGCAAAAAGGAGTTCAACAAACTACACCACTCATCATGGGTATAGAAGATGTTCAACAAGTTCCTCCTCTCCCCACAAGCTCAAGTGGAAGTTCAAGCCCCAGTTCACTAAGTTCACCAAGTTCCTCTTCAGGTGATAGTTCTAGTCCACAATCAAGTCCAAGTTCTTCACGAAAGGTACGAAGTTTAAATGAAATTTATCAAAGGAGTTCTAATTTGAATCCAGTTTCCAATTTTTCTTTGTTTAGTACCATTCAAGTTGAACCTTCAGTGTATGAAGAAGCCGTGAAAGAACAAGTATGGATTAATGCTATGAATGAAGAGATGCATGCAATTGATAAAAACAATACATGGGAATTAGTGCAACTTCCTAAAGATAAGCAAGTGATTGGTGTGTCAATGGATCTATAAGGTGAAATATCATGCTAATGGTTCTATGAATAGACACAAGGCAAGATTATTTGCCAAGGGATTTACACAAACACTGGAGTAGATTATTCGAGACTTTCACCCGGTTGCAAGATTTGATACAATCAAGATTATATCAAGCTATTGTTGCACAACACAAGTGGCCAATCTATCAGATGGATGTAAAATCAGCATTCCTAAATGGTTTTATTGATGAGGAAGTCTATGTGGAACAACCTATTGGTTATGAAATTCCAGGAAAAGAACATTTGGTTTACAAGATAAAAAGGGCTCTTTATGGGTTGAAGTAAGCACCTCGTGCTTGGTATGCAAGGATTGATAGTTACTTCTTGAAGAAAGGATTCATTCGAAGTTCCTCAGAGCCAACCCTCTATATCCAGCATCTTGGTAATGATATTCTAATTTTTGCCTTTATGTTGATGATCTCATTTATACAAGTAATAGCCCATCTCTCATGGAGAAATTTCAAGTAGAAATGAAACAAGAATTTGAGATGTCAGATCTGGGACTCATGCATTATTTTCTTGGAGTGGAGGTGCAACAACAATCTGAAGGTATATCCATTTCTCAAACCAAGTATGTGGCTGATCTATTGAAGCGGTTTAGAATGATGTCGTGCACTGTAGTTGCCACTCTTGTTGCCCTTGGTGAAAAATTAACCAAGGAAGATGCAAGTTCCAAAGTAGATGCTACTTTATACAGAAGTTTGGTTGGGAGCCTCATATACCTCACTACCACGAGACTTGATATTATGTATGTTGTGAACCTCATCTCTTGGTTCATGCAGGATCCACATGAGTCTCATTGGCGTGCTGCAAAAAGAATTTTAAGGTATGTGAGTGGTACACACAATTTTGGCATTCATTATTCTCCCACACATAAGTTTGAGCTATGTGGTTACATGGATTTTGATTGGGCTGGTTCAGTGGATGATAGAAAATCCACATCTGGTTATATTTTCTCACTTGGTTCTGGAGTTGTCTCATGGAGTAGTAAAAAGTAGGCAACCATTGCTCTCTCTTCCGCAGAAGCAGAGTATATTGCAGCTGCAGCAGCTAGTTGTCAAGCCATATGGATTAGACAGATTTTGGAAGATTTGCAATTGGTTCAGGAACATCCAACCACTATTTACTGTGATAATAGTAGTACCATTGCAATGACAAAAAATCCTATGTTTCATGCTAGATCGAAGCACATTGAGATTCGTCATCACTTCATCAGAGACTTAGTTCAAGATGGGACAGTGGAATTACAGTTTTTCCCTACAACGGAGCAAGTTGTTGATATTTTTACCAAAGCTCTACCTACAACCAGTTTTGTTGCTTTGAGGAATTAGTTGGGACTCATCCCCATTGTTCATGCAGGGGGAGATTGAAGAATGCATGATCAACTCTACAAGTCATCTGTAGTTATCTTCAGTTCCACCGCATGTTTTTTCCATTAATTTTGTTTATTCTTTCAGTTAATAAACTACAACATCTTTTAGTCTTAATTGATGCTTGTATTTTAGGATCTAGCTGAGTTCTTCTTCAGTTATCTCTTTCATTACTGTAGCTGCTCCTTCTTTTAAATGTAATCCTCTCCTTCAGATTTCAATGTACAGCAGAAGGAGAAGAAGACGTTTTGAATAAAACAAATATTTTTTGTTCTCTCTTACCTTTCTTTGTTCACTCACTTTGTGAGCAGATGTATTATTTGTTTTATTTGCATAGTATAGTGTAAGTGCTATTTTTATTCATAATCTTCCATTGGTATCGGACACATCATGACATCAAACCACGTAAAATACCGTGAATAAAATCTATGTAATAATTCCATGCTTATAAATCCCCTTTGATCAAATAATGGGGACTAATAACTCCAGTGGGCATATAGCAAGGTTGAGGTGATAATAGGCGGGCATGGGCAATCATGTTCACGTACACAAGACACGAGATATTAACAGGTGCTATTATAACTTAAATGGGGTTTGAATCAAATATAAGTTTACCTTCCCGAGGTCTATTGTGGACATCATTAAATTTAAAGATGTAATTACATTTTGTTCAAACATGTTAGCGCTCGAGGAGAAGATGCAAAACATTTGCGTAGTTCATGTTTATGAATCTTTAAAAATAAGTTGAAACTTAATCAAATGAAAAAAACCTAAATGGGTAGAGAAAGAATGGATCAGAAATCCCTTTGAATGGCTTTACGGGCATCCTTGAGCTAGGCAAGCAGATCGTAGCTATTCTGCACCGTGCGAGAAAATTAAAGCGTGCCCTAACCCTCTGAACTGTGATTTTTAAGGCCTATTAAGTACATAAGCTCTTTCAAATGCTTATCCTTTGAAGCTGATACACAACAATCAAACTTCCACTTAACTCAAGAAAGACGTTGCAGGTAACCATGGTTAGTCGTATGTGCGTTGTTGGAAATATGCATGTGATGCATATTTAATTCCAACCGTAGTTTTTTAGGAAAGCTAATTTTAGCTTTAGTCTTGTTTTAGTTTGCTTTAGTTAAGTTAGCTTTATCTTATTTTTATCATTAGATTTAATTCAAATAAATCTATTTTAATTCATGCAAATTGTTTTAAAGCATGAGTTTAGATTTAGAATGCTCAGTTAAAGAGCCGTTAGTGGGTGAGTTATTCTATTTAAATAACATCAATTGTAATTGCTTTATATGCACACACAAAGGTGTGAAATCTGCACAAGGAAGGAAGGATGTGCATTGAAAGCACACTGCATTGCATGCACAACTTGATTGTAAAGAGTGAAGCTCGAGTATGATGAAGCTTTTATTAATGGAGATTATGCACTGCATGTGCTAGTTCGAATATTCATCTGTTTATGCAAGTTATTTAAGTGTTTTGTTTATTTCTTTTATGTTGTTTGTTATATAAGACTGTAGATTTTCTACAAATTGGTATCAGAGCGAGGTTATTCAGCAACTTATTAAATTGGTAGCAAGCTATGGCTTCTACATCCGGTATGTAGACACCGCAATTTAATGGAAATAATTATGAATACTGGTCGTTGACCATGAAGGCGCTATTCAGATCTCAAGACGTGTGGGAGATCATTGAAGATGGGTACACAGAGCCCGCAAATGCAGTAGCATATATTGCACTTTCTCAAGTAGAGAAAGATACTTTGAAGGAGTTACGAAAGAAGGATGGAAAATCTCTTTTCTATATTCATCAGGCAATGCATGAAAGCATTCTTCTTAGAGTGGCAAGAATTTCTAGTCAAGCAAAGACTACATGGGATACTTTACAAGTTGCATATCAAGGTAAGGAGAAAGTAAAAACCGCCAAGCTACAGTTACTTCATAGAGATTTTGAGAATTTAGTAATGAAAGATTCAGATTCAGAGAATCATTTTTTACATATGTAGTTGGCTTAGTCAATCAAATCAAATCCCATGGTGAGACTCTTGAGGATAGAAGGATTATTGAAAAATTGCTTAGAAGTTTGCCTACAAAATTTGATCCTTTAGTTGTTGCTATTGAAGAAACTAAGGATCTGAGTCAGTTTTCTATTGATGAGTTGCATGCATCACTAATCAATCATGAACAGAGGATGAATAGATCACATGCAAGTGTAGATCAGGCTTTTGCATCTCAGACAGTCAGGTAGTCGTGGCAAAAGAAGAGGAAGTTTCAGCCCAAGAGGCAGAGGAAGAAGTCCATCTAGAGGACGTGGCAGCGGTTCATCAAACTCAAGTGGAAGAGGACAAAATCAAGAACAGAGTTATGGTCAGAGACAAGATAAGTCTCATGTTCAGTGTCATTATTGCAAGAAGTATGGGCACTATGCTTATGATTGCAAGAAAAAGCAATATGATCAGGAGAGACAAAATCAAAATCAGGTTGGAAGTTCTATTTCTAAACCTATGTTTATTGCATGCACAAGGATTGCCGAAGCAATACCTTCTTTATCCCCTATTGAATGTAATTTTGTCAAAAGAGAGTCCATGTGATGTATGGTATTTAGATTCAGGTTGCAGTAATCACATGACAGGTAATCTAGATTTGTTTTCTAGTTTGGATGATTCAATTAAGAGTGATGTAACTCTTGGAAATAACAATATTGTGTCTGTGAAAGGAAAAGGCACGGTTAGTATTCTAACAAGACAGGGGGAGAAAACAAGTATGCAAGATGTTTACTACGTTGCAGGTTTGAAACATAACCTTATGAGTATTGGACAACTGGTACAGAAAGGATACCGAGTCTATATGGAAGACAATGAGTGCGTGATTGTGGACAAAGCTCCTAGCACTCAGTTGATTGCAAAAGTGAAGATGAGCAGCAATAGGATGTTTCCATTGATTTTGAAACCTGGAAAGAAGAAGAAATCAGATCTGTTTGCAGCAAAGTCATGCATTAAGCCAAATCAGTCTTTTGTTGAGTCCTGCGCTCAAACAGATGAGTCCTGCGCCAATGAAAATTGGAGTCCGTGCTACAAGATGGCGAGTCTGTGACCGATTCCTACGTAAATATAGTTGAGTCCTACGCTGAAGGAACATAATCAGCTTTTCATTCAGTCATGAAGGATGAAACATGGCTTTGGCATCTAAGGTATGGACATTTGAATTTTGGAGGTTTGAATTTATTATATAGAAAAAATATGGTTAAAGGTTTTCCATTGATTCAGAAACCGGAAAGGGTATGTGAAGGTTGTATTTTGGGAAAGCAACACAGAGATTCATTCCCAGTTGGAAAAACAGCAAGAGCAAGTGCACCACTTGAGATTGTACATTCAGATTTATGTGGACCTATGCAGACAACTTCTATTGGAGGTTGTATTTATTTTATGACATTCATTGATGATTACACAAGGAAGACATGGGTTTATTTTCTGAGAAATAAATCAAATGCCTTTGATACATTTCAGCAGTTCAAGGCATTAGGGGAGAAGCAAAGTGGATACTACATCAAAGTTCTCGAACGAACAAAGGAGCTGAGTATGTTTCTAATGAGTTTATGAATTTTTGTAGATATCATGGTATACACAAGCAGTTTACTACCAGGTATACACCACAACAGAATGGTGTGGCAGAGAGGAAAAATAGAACCATCATGGAGATGGTGAGAAGCATGTTGAAGGTAAAACATTTTCCAAATGAGTATTGGGTAGAAGCAGTTGCAACTTCTATTTATATTTTGAACAGATGTCCAACGAAACTTGTTAGGAACATGGTTCCTCAACAAGCATGGACTAATAGGAAACACAGTGTTTCACATTTCAGAGTTTTTGGTTGTGTAGCATATGCACATGTACCTGATGAGCTAAGGAAGAAGTTAGACAACAAAGGAGAAAAATGTATTTTTTTGGGTATTCAGAGAATACAAAAGCATACAAGTTGTACAATCTATTCACTGGAAAGGTTGTGATCAACAGGGATGTACAGTTTATTGAGAATGAAGCATGGGATGGAAGTATAGAGAAAACAGTGAGTATAGCAACATCTATTCCACATGATGATACGACAGACGAAACTTTAGAGCAACAAGCTACTGTATCTACAAATCTTGGACATGCACCACAAGTTTTAGCACAAGCTACACCTCCATCTACAGTCAGGAGGTCACCAAGATTTCAACCATCTTCAGCCATGCAAGAGACACCACAGGGAACACCAGAAGCTACTCCATCACCAAAAATTAGTCGTGCATCGAATACTCCTGCAAGCGGAAAACAAGAAGTCTAAGTGAGATTTATAATGTTGATACAACTAATTCATTTTCAGTTTTTGCATTATTTTCTCAAGTCATGGATCCAGATATTATGAAGAGGATATAAAGAATTAAGTTTGGGAAAAAGCCATGGATGATGAGATTGATGCTATAGAGAAGAATCAGACATGGGAGCTAATGGATCTTCCAAAAGGAAAGGACGTGATAGGAGTCAAGTGGGTCTACAAGACAAAATACAATGCTGATGGAAAAGTATAGAAGCACAAAGCAAGGCTAGTTGCAAGAGGTTTTACGCAGCAATATGGAATTGACTACAACAAAACATTTGCACCAGTAGCACGTTTGGATATGGTAAGAATGGTTTTAGCAATTACAGCTCAAAACAAATGGCCTATTTATCAAATGGATGTTAAATCAGCATTCTTAAATGGATTCCTTGAAGAGGAAGTTTATGTAAATCAGCTAGAAGGTTATGAGATTGAAGGTCATGAAGGAAAAGTATACAGATTGAAGAAAGCGCTCTATGGTCTCAAGCAAGCACCTAGAGCTTGGTACAGCAGAATAAATTCTTATTTGATTGAGAATGGTTTTAGTAGGAGCAGCAGTGAGCCTACCTTATACACCAAGATAAATGAACAAGGTAAAATTTTAATTGTTTGTTTATATGTAGATGATTTGATCATTACTGGAAATCTATCTACAGAGTCATTCAAATCAGCCATGAAGAAGGAGTTTGAGATGACAGATCTTGGTCTTATGCATTACTTTTTGGGTATTGAAGTTCAACAATCAGAAGGTGAAGTTTTTATCTCACAAGAAAATTATGCAAGTGACATTTTGAAAAGGTTTAACATGTTGAATTGTAAGCCAAAGACCAAACACCGGCCGGTAGGTTTGAAGTTGAGCAAAGAGGATGAAGGATCGTTTGTGGATCCAACATTGTTCAAAAAGTTGGTTGGAAGTCTTATGTATTTGACAGACCACAAGGCCTGATATCATGTATGGTGTGAGCCTCATATCAAGGTTCATGGAATCTCCAAAAGATTCACATGAACAAGAAATCATGGAATTCTTTATTCAAGTTCAGATGAGTTCAAACTCATTGGTTATACAGATAGTGATAGTGCTGGAAGTATAGATGATCGGAAAATCACATTCGGCTATACTTTTCACTTTGGAACAGGAGTGGTTTCATGGGCATCAAAGAAGCAGCCCATTGTCACGTTATCTTCAGCAGAAGCAGAGTATGTAGCAGCAACAGGAGCAGCATGTCAAGCTATTTGGATGAGAAGAGTGTTGACAGATTTACAACAGAAACAAGAGGAAGCTACACAGATTTTTTGTGACAACAACTCAGCCATAGCGTTGTCCAAAAATCATGTTTTTCATAAGAGGAGCAAGCATATTGATACGAGGTATCATTTCATCAGGGAGCTAGTAAACAACAAGGAAATTCATCTTGAATTTTGTAGATCCGAAGATCAGTTTGCAGACATTTTTACAAAGGCTTTAGCAAAAGAAGTTTTCGAATATTTGAGAGATTGTTTGGGAGTATGTGATCCTGCACATGGCAGATCTGAAAAAGCAAACACAACTCTAGAAGAGTGAAAGCTACAGTTTGAAATTAAGGGGGAGTGTTGGAAATATGCATGTGATGCATATTTAATTCCAACCGTAGTTTTTTTAGGAAAGCTAATTTTAGCTTTAGTCTTGTTTTAGTTTGCTTTAGTTAAGTTAGCTTTATCTTATTTTTATCATTAGATTTAATTCAAATAAATCTATTTTAATTCATGCATAGCATGCAAATCTGTTTTCAAGCACGAGTTTAGATTTAGAATGCTCGAGTTAAAGAGCTGTTAGTGGGTGAGTTATTCTATTTAAATAACAACAATTGTAATTGCTTTGTATGCACACACAAAGGTGTGAAATCAGACAAGCAAGGAAGGATGTGCATTGAAAGCACACACCTGCACACACATCTTGATTGTAAAGAGTTGAAGCTCGAGTGTGATGAAGCTTTTATTAATAGAGATTATGCACAGCAGTTGTTGGTTTGAATATTCATATGTTTATGCAAGTTATTTAAGTATTCGTTTATTTCTTTTATGTTGTTTGTTGTATGAGACTACAGATTTTCTACATGCGTGATGAGCCCTTCGTAAATGAGTATTGTTTTCGAGGAAGAGGTCGTAGAGTGGGGTTGAAGTGGAGAGAGAGACAGGCACATTGGGATGTGAAGAAGGAGAGAAATTGGTGGGAAGAAAGATCAAAGAGTGCAGCCTCCAAGTAGATGCACACCACGGACGAGTATGTGTGTTTTATCATCATAATGTCTTCCATGGCGTCAGCGGTGGTGCAGATAGAGCCGATTCTTCGCTTTTCTCTTGGACCAGAATTGAAATGACGACGCACTCAAGGGATTTCAGAGTAGAACTTCCACTACCACCGCCACTTCCAATGGCATTGGAGACCGGTCGAATAAAGATAGTCAAATGTGTTTTGGCTAGTAATCACCGTTTAATGACATGTCGACTCAACACATTCCTCCTCACCGTTAGATTTCACCGTATCCTCCCAACTTGCAATCTTCACAATCTAAATTCTGACCGATGTCAGATACCCTCGAGTCCTTCTCACGTGGAAACGCCTCGGGCGTAATTAGTTTCGGGGTTTCCACGTAAGGAAAATGACGTTGAATTCCAAAATTTGTTATGGCCAATTTCTTAATGCCTTTTCATCAAGAATCAAGAATTTATTTTAGGATTAGCATTATAGAAATCAAATTTTGATTTAAAGAGGAAAAGTAAACCCTTTTGTTATCTCATGTGACTAGTTATGCCGAAAGGCGTGTTCTTTGTTAGAAAGCCCGGAAGGCTCTGACAAGTGACAAACATCCTACAGTTCAGAAACTCTGCATCGTCGACGATCTTAACGGTGAGAAATAGCTAGGTACCCGGTAGCGTGATCTTTGGCGGAAAGCCTTGTGGCTCGGCAGTAAGAAGGAGACCTGCAACAAAGCGAGATGGAGTGTTCGACCATGAATAGTCAATGACTTTGAGCCCTACATGTGGCAGAAGGAAAGCAAGGTGCATGTGGTAGAATGAGCCAAGAAGAAGGAAATCTGAGGTCTATGTGGCAGAATGGATTAGGCCATAACTCGTCTGTGGAAAGCTTCAGGGACGAGAGCCCCGCAACATGCTCGAAGGAGGGAGAAGATTTCGGGAGGGAGAAATGGAGGACAGTTGCAGGAGTCCTGCCTAGAGGCGAACATGCCTTTGTCAGCAGAAGAAGGAGAGTATGGTTGCCCTTTTGAATGGCAGTACGTTTCAGCCTTGGAAACAATTAATAACGTTTTGTTTAGGGCTTCGGGAAGGGTTTTTGGTTAGAACGTGTGCATTATGTTTTTGGTTGTGGTTGTCAAACATTGTAGCTAAGAAGACCCTTTCTCTGTGCTTGTTGAGTCTAGTCGAAGTTCGAGAGTGCGGGACTGGAGGAAGCCATCCAGCAACACTACGGAGATTTAAAGAAAAGGGTAAAAAAATTGCATCTTTTATCTCAAATTTGTATAGTGATCATTTTGTTATTTGACAGAGAAGACTATGTCCATGCTTTGTTTTTTGTTATTCTAGAGCCATTCACAGTTTTTTGCTTCAGGCCTTACCTAATTTTTGTTTCATGTTGAGTCATGTTAGATGCCCAATTTTTGTATCATATCATAACCAACATCGTTGTCGCTCGCCTCGGTTTTTGTTTTTCCCCTTTGTTGTGTGGGAGTGTCTCTCATTCATCATCTATGGGGGTTTGGACTTGCATTGTTGATACATATGCAATTCTGCAATGCATTTAGGCATTTTTCCTAGCTTTTGCTTGAATTTGAGTAGGAAACAGATATACACATGTCTAGAAACCATATGATCTCTAAAGATCTTCTTCAAGGTGCTTGGGTTTGTATGCACTAAGCTTGGTGTCTTTGTTCCAATATTTATATTAGACAGCTCTATTCAATCATCCCTCTCCAACAATTGTACAACCGAAAAATTTGGCCAAGAGGCACAAGACAGGGCGTAGGGTAACTAAGCCTGTGTCAATCAAGTTGAGTCCTCGTGAAGAAAAAGTGCGGCAGTTAGGGTTTACTAGAAACCATATGATCTGTAAAGATTTGAGCCAGTAATGCATGAATATGGTCGAACAGATAACGCAGGAGAATTCTTTTTTGCGCTCAAACATTCAGTCTTGAATAGTCTCAGACTATAAGAGGAGATTATAATCCTGTGTTTGAATCTGTGCCTGATTTAAAATGGCATAGGCACTATATTTTGGTTTTCTGGTTGTATTGTTAGTTTGTGTAGTGTCTGGGGATATGCAGGGCAATAAAAGAGAATGTTCATCCACACTGCAAGATGTGGCACCCTGTATTGAATTTCTGCAGGGCTTCTCCCTTTTAACCAAACAAGGCTCATTCACATGCCCACTTTCTGTATTGTCAAAGCAAAGCTCTCGGACTGCATAGGTTTGTTGCCATATCCTGTCTTTTTTAAAGAAGAGATTTTATGTTTTCAGTCCATGATATATTGTTTGATACAAACTGTTTGACGTAATGATTAAAAAAATAAACTCTACACAGTTTATCCAAAAACATCTTTAATAATTCAACAGAAAGCTTGTAATTTGTATGGATTATAATTTTTTTAAAACGTTCACCCTTTATGATATGTTTATAGTGAATGAACATTCAATCCTTAGGGTTTCCTCATTCTTATCTCCATACAAGAGATGTTTATATAGGGAATTCTTTCAATACTGCGACTGGTAAAAGCTACATTGGATTGCCAATAACACTACTTTTTGCTTTTTACATTAGTTTTTTCTTGGCTTTCCATCCGGGATAATGAACCTTTGTAAATGTTCATCCGAGACATTGTGATTTGTGATGTACCATCCCATTTCCCGAACTTTTTTTCATGTGAGCACTTGCACCTTGTTAGCCTATAACCAGGACCTTTCAGATTTATAAGACTATTTTTTGCCTCTCAATGAATCATGATTTTGCTGTTTTGTGCTTTTGGTGCTCAACCGCCATTGCAAACCATGATCTCACTGGTTCCTGGGATGCGTTTGTTCCTTAAGCATGAGCTTTGGTTTTTGAGTTCTCGTAGTGATCATGGGAGGAAGGCCAACGCCATGACCATGTGCAAATCTACTTGTGAAACATTGTCTTTTAACTGCCTGCCATAAAATGAGGAACATGTACAAAAATAGATATACCACTTTGAAAAATTGTCAATAAAAAATGAAAAAAAACTGATTACTTTTATGTTGCGTTAATTTCTTCTGTTTGGTTACCTGGTATCTATTAGTCCTGACTTCAGGAAACAAATGTCTCTCTGTTAGAATCACAACATTCAAACTCCAACTAGTGTTGGATTCAGAACACAGAACAAGCAAGAGATGGGAAATGTAATCTTTGCACACAATTAGATTATTCAAATCACCAAAAAAATACACAAAACCACCAAGTGTAGCTAAAGGCCAGCCCTCCATGCTACATATCTTGTTTCACTTTTGTTGACGCTTTAGTTGTTAATTTAAAGCTAGCCTTTGGAAGATACAAACTTGCTATTTTGCTTCTCAAGTGAAGCCATCAACTGATCTTTTCAGATGACTCTCATTTCACTCTCTAGGATAATGTATTGCCAAGCATTCCAATGTGTCTTATTCAACATTTACATCCTTTTTATCTGGGAAGTCCATGAACACTGTTTGTGGACTGCATGTGCTAAATTCCATTGTCTTCTCACTCATCTGATAAGGTATAATGTTTGAGTCATTGAAATTGGATAAAAGTACCATGGTAGAGAGGAAATATTTAAACATGGCTGCAAGGAGTAGTGCAGTTTATTAAGTAGTTGATACATTTGAAGCTACGACTATAGATATGTACATATGTTTGTCTCTAGACTTCCTGCACTTTCCACTTCTTTTTAGTTGTTTTTACCTGCAATGTTGGTTGATCATCTATGAATGAACTGTCAAGAAGGTCAATTTAATAGTTTGTTTAGCTTTTGAGGATAGTCAAGAAGATACATTTTTTTATTGTTGAACATTGAGGCTATCTCAAATTAGCTTATACTTCTGCTAACTCTTGTTGTGGTTATTTGTGCTTCTATTTAAGATTAGAATGGTTAAGAGTATTCTTTTAATAGGTTTAACTGTGAATGTGTTTCTTAAATCTTTCATAGACCCAATAACTGAACTCTTCAATGTGTAGGTGAAGTAGACCATTTATAACATGTGAAGATTGAGTATGTTGAATATGTGTTGCATTTTTCATTTGTTGCCTTCTACATTTGCATAAATTCTTTAATTTGTAGGTGAAATTGACCATTTATAATATCTGAATATTCAATGTGTTGCATAAAGCAATCTATTTTGTGAATTCAGTCTTCTTTAACCACAACATATAGGGGAAAGTGCCTTGGACAATGGTAGGATTCAGTGTGTGCTGAAGGATTTTTCCCCCAAGGAGGCCGCATCAGAATGCTCATGGTTTGGCGTTAGACTGCCCATTGGCAAGGCTTTTCAAGTTGGTTTCCAAAACCAGCGACACTCGGATATTTATCTTTGATACCTTGTTTGTGCTCTACAATGAAAAACAATATGTATTTAAATTTTGCTTCCACCATAGAAATTATCATCAAGGTTGATATTGTATAAATAAATTGGGTTATTATTTTATGTTTTTAGTGTTTTGGTTCCTTTTGAACTTGTAGAAATGAAGGCACATATACAATTGTTCTTCCTGCACATGGTGTGACAATCACCACTCTACACCTAGAGTGAGAAGATGCTTTCAGCCGAACAAAGTTTGTTGTCAATGTGCTCCACTGCAGGCAACTAAATCCAGTGAAACTTGTGTTCGCTGATTTGGTTAGAGAATGTCTTCATTTGCATCTTTCGTGTCCTCTTTATCTCTCCAAATTCCATACAACTGGTTTCAACTCAAGGGGCTTTGGGCTGCTATATGGTCGGCCTAAAGATGATGTGAAATACGAACCTGACCACAAACTCAAAAAGATAGGGATACCTAGAAAGACGATAAAAGCTAGAGGGAAAAAAACATGTTGAAAAAAAAATTGCTAATGCAACCAAGGGAAAAAAATAGGATGGCAAGAAAAATTGAAAAGCTTTAAGATCATGCTTCCTTAAACTTATGTACAGAAATATTGTTTACATACTTTAACACGACATACATCTACTATGTGCTCTTATGCTTTTGTGAGCTCTTACTTCCTCAAGAAATGAGACTTGGTTTATTGTACATTTATCCCTTTGTCATACTTATTAATGTGAAAACAATTTGTATTAACATATTTCATACTTTGCTTGGTTTTGCATTTAATGATTTGCATATGAATATTGTTTTTCATTATTGTGTACATTTCTCAACGAACTAGATTCATCTGGTTTAAGTTAGTGCAGCTTTCCTTCAAGGCATTATCAATCCAGGATTACTGAGGCACATCACTCTTTTTGCAGGCAATGTCTAAAGTGTGGAATTTCTTCTAGATAGGAAGAGATTGTATGCTTTTGTTAGAATGCAGTGAAGTATAGTGTTCGAAGTTGTTCCTTGGTTTAGAAATGCTTACCTTGTGCCAAGCATGATTTAATCTAAAGCATGCCATCTTCAACTGCTTTTTGGTTGATAAATACTTTGTTGCACACATTCATATTTTATATTTTGGTTTGAGCAGTTTTGTATTTGCACAATTTATTTTTAAGGATTTATGTTTTTATCTATGTTATGTTTTTTGAAGTTGGTATATTTGAATAATCATTTCCTATAGTATAGTCCGGAAGGTTGAAAATTCTTCCTTTCAATTTATTTTATGTGTAGGAATGTAAATTTAAGTGGAATCCACATTATTTTTATTTTAGCCATTGAATTATTACAATGCTCTGAGCCTGCTTTAGTAGTGGGGATTGCATAATTGGTGATTATATTTAAAGACATGCTTATAAAAATTATCAGAAACCTGTTGTAATGTATAGTGTTATAATTTTTAGTGTTTTGCCCTTTATTTGGGATGTTCACAAGAAGCGTAAAAGGATATAATAGTGGCAATCCCAATTGGAAGTCAAAATCAAGAAAGCTAACTAAATTGAAATGTCTCAAAAAAACTAAAGCTACAGGAAATCGATCTGAACTCTTTGAAATATAAATACAAGTAATATCGGTATACAAGTCGTAAAATAGTAGGGAGGATGTGTGGAAGATGCAAAAACATAAGCTTAGAGCAAAAAAATCTAACTAGTCATGCATGTTATATGATTTTTGAATAATAAGGTGTTTCCTTAACTTGTGCTGTAAAGTTATATGTCACCATACACCTTAAGTAATATTTTTCATTTGAAATATTCGATTGTTTTTAGTTGTGTGAGGATGGTGTATGGTGACATATAACTTAAGCACAAGTTAAGGAAAGTAATATTATTCAAAAAAGTTGTTTCGATTTAGATTTTCTATATTGTAGATAGTAAAAGGAAAACGTAATAACAAATGAACAAAAATTAGGAAACATAATGAGCATTCCACATGGAAATGCATAATAAAAAAGAACAAAAAGTAGGAGTCATAATGGGCCTTCAACACAAAAATGTAGTTTTGTAGAATATCTTGACCTTGGAATTAAACCAAAAAATGATTGGCCACCTTTGAAATAGTCATTGACAATATTTTGCTTTGTAATATATCTTTAGACTATATTATCCCGATACCAATGGGGTTAATGACACAAAATAGACAAGTTATAAATATGTGCCATTTGCAAAATGATGCCGATGCTAGTAGTGTACCAATTATTGCATGAGGAAACTTGCACCTCGACCCGTGTTAGAAGCATTTTCATCAAGCAAAATCCACCAGCAACAAAACTTTAATGGAAAAAAATCCTCTTTACACACATTAAAAAAAGCACCTTTAACCATCAAGTTGCAAGATAGCTCGGGTATTCATGTGGATATGTTAGGCTTCCTTAGTGCTAATTTAGGTGCGACAAATTGCATAAAATAGAATACAAAAATATTATACATTATATCACTTGTATACATATTGATGTCTATATACGTACTAATTTTATTGCATGCAAAATGGCATTGCAAATTGTTTTTCCCTAACGCAATAATGCATGTTGCCGATGCTGTCTAGTTTCAATTTTTGGAAGTTCAAAAAGATTGTGACGTGCCTTAGGTCATTTTGCAAAAGCGTATGGTTTCTCCAAAACAATCTTCGTAATGGCCTCACCTTTGACATATGGGGAAATCTCAATTTTGGTATGGGTTTTTCAGATGCTTGAGCCTATTTTCCAACTTCTCGAGCACTTTTGTGATGCTTAATGTAGGAAAAAAATCCTTAGAATATTGTCTGAAGTAGAATGTGATGATGCTGAAACATCCCTCCTATTAGATGCATACAAGGTACGGCCTTCAAACATGGAAACCCTTCTGCTCATCGATGTTGCATGTGACTAGAGTTACAACAAATATTGCACGGAAATAAGTGGAAGATTCACACCCGTCCTACAATTTTTCGGATCTTCCCCAGATTTTAGTGCATTCCTTCAAAGGATTCACCCTCTTTTGAGCTATTTTGTTGGTCAGAACTCCTTCTATACAAACCTTTTCACAACATTTTGGCTGATATTGGTTCAATGCCTCAAGCTACCATTTCTAAGTGGAACTTGTTCAAATATAATTATTGACCTTGGCATATTACATGATCTACAACAAGTCCTTCCCATGCCTCCGGCAGTGACACCGAGTCTGAGGGTGTGGCCTCATCGATTGATAAGCAACTATATGATCGAAAGTTTTGGCTTGTATCCACCCCAGAAACATATTCGTGCCTCGATAGCCTACAAATGTTAGGCCTTTGAGAATTTGACACCCTTCAAGATTGGAGTTTGCATCAGGTTGCGGTTGATTTGTTGTCTCTAGGACCCACTTTTATCGAGGAAAATAAGGCACAACATGTATCACATTGCATCCATAAAAGTTTCAACCATCCTACTTTTGCTTTATCTCCAGAAACAACAACAAGCCTTTGACATAGTTATTCAACACTTCAACCACAAATCCGACCTTCCTCCACTAAGACTTGTTATATAGGGAACTGCAGGTACTAGAAAGTCATACCTCATTAACATTTTAAAGTCTTCATTTGCCTCCGCTTCCAACCATGGACTTTCGCCACTCCTTTTTCTCACCACAACAAGAGTTGTTGCTTTCAACATTTCAACTTCTACTATACATGAAAGCCTTTGAATTCCCATAAAGGAGCTAAAACCCTTAGAAGGGTAGGCTTTATCGTCGCTCGAGACTCCCTCAAACATATCGAATACATTCTTATTGATGAAATGAGTTTCATCGGCCCTAACTTTCTTGCTAGCATCGACTACCGACTTAGGGAGGCTTTCCCACACTTCAAAACTTTTACATTCAGAAATAGATCTATGATCCTTATTGGGGACCTTGGTCAACTTCCTCCTCTTATGGATATTCCTCTTTATGCCAACACCTCTTACGGATCTACCCTTTGGCGATAATTTAACATATCTATCTCCTTGATTTCTATCTTTTGGCAACAGGGCTCTAATCCATCATAGGCACCGTTTAGGGAATTGTTACTTAATATTCGTAATTATTTCCCTCTACTTCAAGACTAGGAGACTCTTATGTCAAGAACTGATTCCTCCCTTTCCAAACAAGAAATCATTGAATTCAAAGATGCCCCTCACCTTTTTGCTCAAAATGACCTTGTTGACTTGCACAACCTCCTCATATTGAAATCTCTTAACTTTCATGTTTCCATATTGATTGCTGAAAAGACCAGACGTGGTGCCTCTGACGAGGTTGACAACGATCAATTGAAACCCAAGGTTCTTCTTTGCATCAAACAGAAGGTCATGCTTTCCGCAAACTTGCGGGTTGAAAAAGGTCTTGTTAATGGTGCTATTGGTTCTATCATCAACATTGTGTATGGCACATCCTCCTCTCCTCCTGTTCTACCTCTTTTTCTCATCATCAAGTTTTCTCGTTATGAGGCCCTCCCTGGGATTCAAACAACCCCTTGCAAGTTCTTATTCCTCCCATTTCTAGAGGGAGCTGCAGACAACTACCACTAAAGATGGCTTTGAATTTTTCCATCCACAAATCTCAGGGCCTTACTCTTCGACGAGCTACAGTTGGCATCGGCGGAAGAGAAAGACAAGGATTAACATTTGTTGCTATATCAAGGGTTCCATCTCTTTCTTCCCTTCGTATTTCTCTAGCTTTCTCTTTCTCCCACTACTCCCGCATGTCCCCCACTTCCCTCCTACATTCCTTCCTACAAGAGGAATTATGGCTTCGCTCCATTCCCCCCTCTCTCCAACATGTAATTACACCCCCTTTAACTCACGCACGTTTCCTCTTCCTCCTCTCTCCATTACATGGTTCCATTCTGTCCATCCCTTCTTCATTTCTAACTTTGTTCTTTATAGCTTTTTTTTTTTTTGTTCGCCCCTCCTTCATCGGGCTTTCCTTCTCCTCTCCTATGTTACTCTCTTCAGCTTCCTTTCTTCGATTCACTTCTTCTTTGGGTGTTTCCATCGCACACCTTCCGTGCGATTGCTAGTTACCGTTATTTGTAGGGGCATATTTGGCCTCAAAGTTTTCTCTCTTCAATTCTTAGCTTTTGCATCTATTATTCTCGTTATTTTTCTTGTAGGCCTTTTTTTATTCAATTTATTTTCGGAGCTTTGATATTTTTGTTTTTTTTTGTAAAATTTCTTAGAGGATGCATATTTGGTATATGTAAATAAAATTTAAATTTGAATTTAGTAAATTGATAAATACATAAATTTATAGTAGATTAGGATACACAAGTGATTAAAGAATGATAAATATAAAAGTAAAGAAATTATTTATTAGAAAAGTATCCAAGCACATGCAATATGTAGATTTCATACATTAAAGAAAAAACATCTAAAATTTAATTTGTTATATTGATTCAAAGAATAAGAGATGAAATGTTGATTTCGTCTTTAATTGTATTATATTTGACAAGTTATTTTCAGAATATTCAAATCTTATATTTTCAGGATAATCATTAATGGATGGATAAGAGAATAACATTATCTCTTACCTAAGTCAATCACTTCTTGTAATTTTCAATATATTATGTGTATATTAAGATTTCAATGAAGGAGAACACTTTTTAATAATATTAAGGGTTTTGGAAAAGTAACCAAATTTCTAAGACCCAAAAACAAAAAAATGATCTGCAGTCAAATTCATATCACATTTTAAAACACTTTCTAAATCTAACCTGACCGTGCTACATAAAATGGTTCTAATTGAGACTGTAATTCTGTTGATACTTTAATTTAGTTTTAGGTATATATTCTAATTTATTTTGTTTTCAGACCCTATTTTCCATTCTCTATTTTTTGAAATTGTATCTTAAATCATGATAAAATTGAATCAAAGTTAAAATCCAATATCTGAGTATTATACAAACATTTCAAATATTTTTATTTTCATAGGCTCCTAAATTATTGCAAGATATATTCTTTTCTGTAATTTATAAATTGATCTATTGAGAATTATATTTTATTTAAACCTAATCAGAATAAATGGTATGTTTAGCTATAATCTAAAAATACGATTCGGATGGAAAGAGAACGTAAACAAGGAGGACAAATTCAGTAAATACAATTCTAAGTTATAGAAATCATGTTTGCCATGTAATTTGAACATACCCCAGTGAAAGCAGATTCAAGTGCGTGCTTGCCACGTAAACGATGGAAGTGCGAGCAATGCCAATTCGAGTCATGACAAACCAGGAGCCCATGCCGAAAGCCCTGCTAAAAATCTAAGAAAACAAAACACAGACAGAAAGGGCAAAAGAAAACAACCCAATAAAGAATTGACATTCTTTTCACATGAGTATATTTCTTATCAGAAAACATTGAATCGGTATAATGGTCATGAGTGACGACCATGAATGTAGTTAAAAATTAGTCTGGTTAGATGGAGACGGCGGAGGGTTGATTCATGCTCATGTCTTCTCCTTCATCTTCAAACATCATCAAAATCTCCTCTATATTAATGTCATGCAGCTCGCCTTCTGTTATTTCAGCAGCATCAAATTTATGAACACTAGGATTTTGAGGATGAGAAGAAGGATTATTAAGGCAGGCGGATTGCCCATATATTATTCCTGCAGCATGGTCATATGCAACAGCAGCCTCCTGTGCTGTTTCAAAGGTACCCAGCCAAAGTCGTTTGCCTCTGTTGGGCTCTCTAATTTCGGCCACCCATTTCCCCCAAGTTCGCTGCCTCACTCCTCTGTAATTGTAGTGCCCATTTTCAGGGCCTCCCTTTCCCTTCATGAACTTTTTTGGCACCCATGAGACCTGCTCTTCTATTTTTCGTCGTATAATCACACGAGTTCAACCTCAACCGCTGCCATTGTTCTAAAATTTCTGATACTTTCTTTTGCCTCTGCCCGTTCGCAGTCTTCGCCATCTTTGTTGAACGCTTCAAGTAAGTCCTCCAGAACATAAGAAAAAACTGATTAAGATAACCTAATAGCGTGCAATTTACAAGTAGATCTAATTACTTGGTGACTACTCCTTGTATATACCCAACTTGAAATGGTGGAAATCGCACCCGCACCAGTTTCCGCATTAAAAATTAAAAAATTTACTAGCGTACATACGGTGTTTTTGCATTTACTTGTATTGCACGTCAGGAATGACATGAAAAGCAGACAAAACGTCAGAGATGACTTCATGAGGAGGGAAGGTGATGAACGCGTTTACGTGGACAACAGCTACCCTTCACTGCATATTATTAATAATTATTAATAAATGTTTCTCCTTCAAAGTTGACTGGACGTAGCATGCTTTCTCCAACGTATGCAGCGCAATATAAATGGTACAATGAAACACGTTCATAAATACCTTATGCAACACCCTCTAGAGGGCATCAATATTTGTGAAAAGGGACTACCTACTCTATGAAATTTAACTGTAAAGTATACTTTTGTGTCAATTTTAACAACTCAAAATGGGCGCACAAATGACTCTAGTATGCATTTTTGGTCAACTTTGTGTAGCCAAAACGTTGATTGAATAGTGCCATGTAGTGGTTTATTTATAGTGAAGATATTGTAATTGCAATTAAGCATGTGTAATTGTATTTAATAGATGTTATATTAACAATTGTTATATAAATTTAAAGTTGTGTAATAAATATGAAAGATGTGAATTTGTTTAGTATTATTATAACTATATTTACCTATCAAGAGGTTCCAAACCCACCAAAAATAAAACAAACCACAATGTACGAAGCTAATAACAAGAAGGTTCATTAAAATTAATCATGTTAATAAAGAAAAGAAGGATTAGAAGAATAAATATACTGACAAGCAACCAAGGTGAGATTAGCCAACCATACAAATACCTCTACGGATATAATAGTTATAATACAACTCTTAACTATTATATCTCCGCCTTATATTGTTCTTGATATTAAACATACTAGTCTAAGAATGTACCTACCAAACCTTGTTAGACTATGACAAACCGCTTCATGAAAGCGAAGACTAGAGGTGGACCAATTTTTAAATAAAATCAAACTATAGAGTCTTCATGCAATAATTGAATTTTAAAAATCCCTACGACTAGAGAGACTAGTCCGAAACTAATCCTAGAGGACCATTGTGAAATATCAGTCACCGTGTGGATCTGTCCAAGCTTTTTCATTCATGAAAATCCTCCACACTAGCAGAAAAACTATATAAATTATATATAAGAGACTTCAGAAACATCTGACACCTAGGGAAAATCACACAGGCGTTTTCTAGTTGTAAAGATCTATAATTTTTCGTTCTATTTTTTCTGATAGTAATTTTTCCCTCCACCATTAAACAAGAATAGCGAGGGAATAAACTTACTATGGGATAATGACTTCCTCCTCCTTTAAAGAGGATTCCATGCTACATTGTAGTGGAGGAATTTGTGCTCGTGTTGATCCCCAGACGCCTCTGCTATCTCCTCCTAGCTTTGTAGAATTCCATTAAGGCCTTGCATGACTACATGGAAATGGAAATTGTTCTTGCCTTGATTTGTAAGAAGTGTTGCATCCATTTGTGCATGCTCGTAGTGCAGAATGAAATCCCTTGATAATCTACCCATCATGTTCGCTGCATTAAGATTTTGTTCCATACTAGAAAGATTATGACTCACATCCTCTGTCCACAGTCACATCCATTTTGCTTTCCACTTTCCAGACCATTGTAACCCGCAATCTCATTACTGGTTTTTGGATTTCATGATGCAAGATTGTAGACAATGTTTCTTCCACCACAAAGTAAATGAAAAACATAACAAAGTAATATGATATTTATAGGTAGTAAATGAAAAACAAAATGAAGTAGTGAAAAGTGGAGAAGTAGAAAAGATTCAGGTCTAGAAGAAGTGGAGTAGCTTGAAAGGGAAGGTCCACCATTGAATAAGAGGGGATGTCAAGGAAAGGGAACGAAGATTGGATTCCTCTTAAAAGCGTGATTGCAAAATTGTTGTTGTGAAAATGTGACATAGCAAGTGAGTGGACAACAAGTAATAAAATCAAATATGGCAGACAAAAGAAGTTGACGTAAACAATGTCGATGATATAGTTGTGACGTAAACATGCTTTATTCATATGACGTGTGACAGTCACTCTCCAACGACTGTGAGTCACGTGTACGGTAGATGAATGTTTGTGCTTCGCCAACCAAATACATCATAAGCATCGATGTCTATATGCAAGGTAACTCAAGCTAAAGTATATGTCAATTTCATAATGAACGATGATAATATGACTTCCAATTTAATTTTTAAAAATTCCTAAAATGTTTTAGAACAATCATTATTTCTTAGCTAACATAAATTATAATATCAATTCATCTTACTCCGTAATTAGTAAGAGGCGGTTTTAGGATATTCACAAATCGAACGGATAGAGCCTGCCATTAAACAAGCCTTAGATGAGACAATGCTTAGTTAATTAGCTTTGTTTCTTTCTCTTCATTCTCTTGAGCACACGAACTTGGAGCTGATGAAAATGTCATCAATTTTGTGCGTTGCGCATCTGCAAATCGGTCTATATTGTCTATAACAACACCTAAACCGTTGTTTGCTTTTCCCGAAATGCAACAACTTTGTTATTTTCGAACGCTATTCTCTAATCCAATATATACAACTGGAGCAACGCATGTTGGCCTCTAACGATGTAAGTATGGAGAGATTGTTTATAGGATAGTACTATTTCCATCCAATGGATGCTCTAGGTCCATGCGCAAGCGATAACATGAGTCTTTAGAGGGTCATCGGATAACGAGGTAATAACTTAAAATGGAAAAATAGGAATGTTTATTACCCACATTATCGTGCTTGTGTTTTAATGCACATTATTTTCTTGGCAACAAAGGAATATAAAATATTATTTTCGCGACGTAATAACAATGTGCGATTCCATTCACTTATTGTAAAGAAACAAACCTCCATATAAATCAACATTTTGAATCTTCTTTTGAATATCTCTATATTCGCCAGCTATATAATTTGATGAATGTATTGACAAATACAAATTCTCATACAAACTTTTTTAACATTTTATTTTGCGTATATTTAAAAATACAAATACGTATACAAACTATACAACTATATATTTTGCATATATTTACACACATTATCGTGCCTTTGTTTTAATGTCATATGTGAGAATCTTGTTTCCCGTACATCGTCAACCAAAGCATCTCGGTTGACGCATAATTTGTTGGTTTCCCCTTGTGTTAACCCCTTTCGACGTAATAACGATTGGCGATTTCGTTGCTTATTTTCTCGGATGCAGCAAAGGAATATTAAATATTATTTTCTCGGCATAATAAACGCTAACATCTTTCAGCGTAATAACAGTTGGCAATTCCAAAAAGGTGCAAAAATGGATTTTATGAAAATAAAAAAATATTGCCATCAATGCATAGAGCTCGAGAAAATATGCACTTTTAGAGAAAACGACACCTGAAACGGAGCCAAAAAATGAAAGTTATGGCACATGCCATAAAAGGAAAGAAATGTTTTGTTTGCTTGGTCCGTGTGAGAAGAGGTTGTTTTCGTGAGTTTTTCTCTAGTATTCTCTACGCTTGACATAGAATTTACATCTAATGAAGGATATACCCTGCAATTCTCAATTTGACTACAAAACCCTAGGAGATGGATGTGGAAACAAGTGTGTTGTTGCAAGTGACTTCATGGATCAAAATCAATCTGTAACTCTTCAATAGCCCTATATAGAGATTTGTTGGGAAATCACTTAAACATTTTGGAAGACATAGGGAAAGCTCTACCATATTAAAGAGTTTAAGGGTGAAAAGTCTTGAGAGAATTTGAAGAGATTCCACTAGATTAAAAAAGAAGTGGATGTCAAAGAGATTCCATTCATATATTGAGGAAGAACTTGTTGCAACTTAAGAGACATGCAATATGTAACTATTGTACAATATGTATATAACTCATTGAATTCATAAATATACAATGTTGGTATTTTGTCAATTTATGTGTATGTGTATTACATTAATTGTTGGGTTAAAATTTCCTTAATAAAGAGACCTATCCTTATGTTTATACCTATTGACCAATTAGAGGTCATTGTAAAAACATGAAAAAATTGAGAAAAAATCTATTTTTGATGATAAATTAAAGAAAGAGAATTAAAATGTCAATTAAAAATTCTTTACACAAATTTTCCAAAAAAACCTTTTTACGCTTTCATTATACTTACCTCTGTAATGGGGTTTAATGAATTTTTGGTGTATCTTACTGAAAAGATGAATTATTAAATGCCTTTGATTCTATGTGAACAAAATTATAAAGAAATTCAAGAAGAGCCCAACGACCATAATGAATGTTAAAACTGAACCAAATCCAATATCATTGAATGCATATCTATCACTTGGCTTTTCATATTTACAACTGTCTCATTCCACACACAATAATTGCTGACAATTCTAATCGAAAAGGAGAAAAAACTTCCAAAAGATAATGATGGCTCAGATGTACAGTTCACCACCTCTTTCAATGAATTTAAGAGTGTGTAAACAATTACTTGTTATCATTATTATGGCTCCTGTCAACCAATCCATCCATGATCACCTTTTTCTTGTACTCTCTGGATTAAAGATCCATCACCACCTTGCTGATATTATTATTCCTCACAGAAGGATTACTGGAATCATTTGTGACCTTGGGAAGCACATACCACCATGCAGATGTGAAGCAGATTGCACACAACTTGCCATAGAAAACCATAAAAAAGAGAAGAAGAATCATCAGAGAGGCACCCACACTGCAATCAATGGCTCCTCTTCCTTCCCTCTTACTCCTATTCAAACTCTGTGACTCTTGTAATTTGATGGGCCTCCTTGGTTGACCTTTCACGAGACACAATCTTTCCAAACTTTTCCTTATTATTATTCTTCTTCTTCTTACCCTCTTGTTGTAGTTGTTGGGTATTCAACTCCTGGCTCCTGCTGCTGTTTTTGGGTGCAGAGAAATCAGTAGCCTGGCCTTTCACAAGTATGGCTGAGTAGAGGCTCTTTTTTACTAATGATCATCTTATGCTTGGAGATGCCACATGTGGCCTTCGCTAGCATGCTACCAGCCTATGTGAAAAATACGAGCTTCGAAACAGGTTGTGGGTATCTGCTGAAGCCTTATGGAGAAGGGACTTTTTGGTAGATGTTGAAGTGATGAAAATATTTGTTTGTAATGGATCCTATGTTTGGAGGCTATATCGGTGTATGTAATGAGCATTGAAAAAAATTATAACTTCCCCAAGTGATATAAAACAAGTCAACATCTAGAAATCTAATTTAGAGAACCTCTTAAATCTGAAAATTACATGTAGTTGTAACAGATGGAAGGAAAATAGACAAAGTTGGAGACTTTGGGCTGGGAACATTTTTGGATGGCTAAACCCCTTTCAAATAACAATTTTTGAAGAAATTAATCGATATTGAAATTTGCAGCTTATGAACATGAAAGAGTAATGGTGCAATTTGGAATTGTCAGAGAAGTTTGTCTTCCTAGAAACTACTATGTCTGTTGTATATTATATGTCTTATGTGAGAAAATTCTATGTTAGTTGGAGTGCTTTTTGTTTCACTTTAAGTTTATATAGCTAAAAGAAAAAGAACCTAAAGGAGACTGACGATTTGCAGCACAAAAATCCCTATTTTCTACTAAAGAACTTTCAATTTTGAAATGGTCACTGCCTTATTGAAGATTGTTCCAAAAATTTCTTGCTTCCTGCTACAACAACGTATAATAATTTCCATATTCCTCAAAATCAACTTGTTTCTACTTTGGCTGTGATGGTTAAAACACTTTCATTCCTATGGTGATAGTGTCTTGGGAATGAGCTCAGAGAAGAGGCCAACAAAAACCTTGGATTTTTTAGAATTTTTAGATCGTCGTATGCCTAGCTCAATATATTTCAAGAACTCATGATAGTGATTTAAGAAAAATTGAAGTAGATGTCAAACCTGGAATCCTAAAAGACTTTTCTAGCTTGAGAATCTTTTATTCCTCTATACAATGAAATCAATTTCATTTTAAGGAGTGAACAACTACTAATCTATTTCACAGTGTCCATTGTTAACCTACATCTATCACTTGTTCAGTACAACCATTGTTTTTGGGTTATGTGATTGCATATCCAAAGATCACAAGTCTCAAGTATTACCCAACAACAAGGATTTACGGGTTCACTTTAACCTCAGGACGTATAGCTGGTTTGCATTGCATGCATCCTTTTGAACTTCCAAATGTCATTATACTTTGGGAGAAAATTCTCTCTAATGTTTTAAGGAAAAGGATGCTACATTCTCACAAAGATATAGATGCAAATATTTTAGCATCCATAACATCTTTGAGCTTTGTAGATTCAATATCAGATAACAGGGCAATACAGGGGTGTATCTGGCATAGACCTGTTGGAAAGAAGAATTTCTTTAATTATGTTTTTGCTTTTTAAAATCAAACTTGGACCTGAAAAATTAAAACATCATAAAAGAAAGGGATAAATGCAATAAAGAGTTGTTGATTTAAGTTAACCTGATTGAATCTATCAAAATTAAAAACAAAAAAATATGGGATTGAAACTATTACACCAAAACAAATGACTAAAACATATTAAACAAACTATCTCATGGCGTATCACGTACTATCCTCTTTGTGATGATAGATCCCATCATCACAAATATGATTCCAAATGTAATAAAAATAGCATAACACTTTTTTGCCTTTGCAGAAGTTGGGCAAGTTAAAAAGGGAGATTGAAAGATAATATAAAATCTTAGATCAAAACTAAGGTAGCAACTTTGTATGCAGAGTTTAAAACCCAACACAATATAGAAATCATAGATGCCATAAGAGAATTTAAACACTTCAATAAGACAACAATAGTCTCATTTATACAGGGTAAATTTTATATGAAATCAAGTTATTTGGTAACAACGAGATTCAAAACAATGAAAGAAAGATTATAAAAATGGAAAAATATGCCATAAAAGGAAAGAAACGTTCTGTTTGCTCGGTTCGTGCGAGAAGAGGTTGTTCTCGTGAGTTTTTATCTAGTATTCTCTATGCATGAGATTAAATAGGCTACCTGTATATTAAACATATAAAGTAATCTACCTGTCCCGCCTACAAGATAGACCATCTGAAGAAGCAGGTGTGAACATTATCTAGAAAAATAAATTCCTCACTCCTAAAACTCACTGGAAAATTCTACCCGATGACGTCCAACACACAGAGAACTAAATCCTTTTGTATTTTAAGTTCATGGAAAGAAAATATGAAAGACAAGAAAAGTTAAAAACAAAATGTTTGAATCCTATTCTGTAGTCGACTTAGACGGAAAAAAGCTTCGCGGCATTGTATATCAAAGCTTCGCGGAAAAATATATTCCTCTATTTTGTCTCCCGCACACATGCCAGTTATGGCTCTCGCCACCGTATACAAAACCGATTGTTTCTGATCAATGAAAGCCGACATGAACTAGGGGCAGCATGTTCATATTCCTAACCAGGCCGACCTAGGTAATCCTTGTGTCATGCTCTGAAGACAAATACAAAAGGGGATTCAGATTTCAATAAAAGACCATAAAAATAATTTCTTTAGATTTCTATTTGATATTTTTTCTCAATCACTAAATCTATAAGAGAAATTTAGACCTGCAAATAATCTGGCAATCCCAAAGCGATTCTACCTAAGAATCCAAAAGATGAGAGAAAGATAACTCGACCTTCAACAAGTCACACAGGCAAGGAGTAAGCAGCTATAGAGAGAGACAACTGAGAGCACCTGGAGAAGAAATGTTTTGTTTTGGGTCATTTCTAATGGTAGAGCAGAAGGCGGGCGAGCACAGTCACATGTTAAAGATGAAGACCACTGGACATGTCCACCATTGCTGAAAGGTGTGTGTTTTTTTCCTCCTTCACGTCTTACTCCGTAAGCACCAGAAGCACAAGGTTTCTTTGATAAACTACATCCAACAAATGTATGGGTGGTTTTCATAGTCAGGACTCGGTATTCATCATAAACCCTCAAATCATCTGCCCACAGGCAAAGACCCAATGCTCCTTAAATGCCCTTGTGATAATAAAGTTAGAGTCTGAAATTTCACACATGTAGTATCGGCATATGAAAGCCTCTTCAAAAAAGCATGACATTGTTTTGCTCACCATTACATGCAGACCCAAAGAACTCGCCTAAACTCCTGTTTGAGTTATCACTGGAGTAGATTTGTATGAAAAATCAGAAGCTACATACAAATATCAACTTTAAAGTTTTAAACCCATAAAACTTGATAACTAAAATAATTTAGTTATCCCTGAATAGCTTTTATTAACTTTTACTGATGCATTTAAGCCTTCTTCACACATAGATATTTCCAGTCTTTAACCACACGATGCAGCCCAAGAGCAACCTTTTGAGAACTACAACGAACTTATTGCTGAAATTATCCAAAAAACAACATTGCACTGATATTATCCCTCGCAGCATGTCTCTGTACTTCCAAAAATAAATTGTCTAGTTGATTCTCAAAATGTGGGCAATATTTTATGAGCTTCCTCATAGTACATACTCTGCTAACACGTTTAAGTCTTGCAAAAATCTGCCTTATTTGGCTTCTTTCCGTGTTTCTTTTGGCTGGGCGATGTGTGCTTCGAACAAGTAGTATGACAGTTTCAAGGTAAACGATGGTACTAGGTAGCAGTTAGTAGGTTGTCAAATCCATCATCAACTCAATGTGCTACATCCCATTTCGTGTCTCCATTGCACTACTCACATGCGATTCTCACCAAGTATGTGGTGATTGAGATTAGGTTTGTCTCTAATACATCAAATAGTCACTTCCCCTAGCCCCCCACTAATATGTTTGGCCCCATCTTATCTACATATCACTATCACCTTAACTCACCCAACGATCTTGATGATTTTTCAAGTGTCATCATGTAGGTTGAGTGTTCTTTTCTTCTTATGTAATGGATTTAACTTCATAATGCTTTTAATTGGTGTCGAGTGTAATCTCTCCAAGCTTATTCCCTTTGCTCAGGTAGCTCCTTCACAACCCTAGGTCACCTCAAATCCCTTTTCATATTGACCTCCTAAATTTAACATCATGCAAAAAAGATGACACATTTGAAATAAGTGATGTAAACAAATAACATGTTCTAACTTAATCATTGTTGCCATATCTTTTACTTCCATAGTCACACCTATCAAACCTTTATCATGGTCCACCAACCACGCCAAGGACACTAACATGGATAACAGAACTTCTTCGCTAGGTATCATCATCATGATCAAAATGTGTTTCCTGCATCAGTTGCAACATCTTGTCCTCAACCATGCTTTTCATTGCATAGCTCACTTTGAGCCCCTCCAATATTGTTTGGACTCGATCTCATTTCATTCATTCACTTCCCATTGTCTCATCCATCTAAGGCAACTCAGTTCATCACCTTTACCATTCACGAGCTAAATTTCTCTCCAATGCAACTCACTTTGTTTGCAATGTAGTGCCACCAATGTTTTACCATTCTCAACTCATATTAGATCAACAATCTTTCCCCACCACAAATAGTTACCTGGCCTGAATTCCTTCATACTACACACTTATCTCATGAGCTTTTGTTGGTTACGAAAAAAAATATCCTTGCTCATGGCAATGTGAGAAGATTCATCTACTTCCAACTTGTTATCTCCAAAGTGATGTAGATTGATTTGTTTGGTGATGTAATGTGTGTCAATTTCATCCACATGGATCCCACAAACTTGAGTATACACAACAAAGCAACCCACCTACGATTGTAACTGTGTTGTTCACGTGCCCATCTACTTGGAAATGATTTGTCTTTTTATACCATATCACACTATGTTGACTTCCTTTGTCTTCACATTTGATGTACGTTACAACTGTAGAGACTTTAATATCTATTCAAAATTGGTAAAAATTTTGGTTTCCCCACAAGAAAAAAATACACCGCCCATCACTTTTCATGCCCTTGCAATCCTCCTCCCCATCGCCCTATTCACCGGCCCTCTTCCTCCTTCACCACTTAACTCCTCAACTTTAACATCTTATATGCATCCCCTTCGGCGTCTCCATTGCACCATTCAAGTGTGATTGCTAGTTAGTAAATACCATGGCCTTGATTCCACTAAACTGACCCAACAAGACCGGGAATCGAGCCTCGCCCAATACACCGACAAGGCTCTTATGGCCCTAGACGACCAGGGTGCAAGTCCCATCCAATGAACTTTCCTCGCCATGGACGACAAAGCGTGGATCGACTCTTGCGTGTTATTTAAAATTTTGGATTCCATGTTCGAAAACGAGTAAATTAGAAGTAACAACTATGGGTGTGTTGGAATGCCCCAGGGATTCCATGGCGAATACGTAGCATCAATCATGGTGTCAAACAGGCTCCTGTAAATCTTATGTCCGTCCTTCACAATGGGCGCCGTAGGTTTCAACAAGACATAATCTAAGCTATACGACTCCCTGTTGTTGTTGTAGATGAAAAATGGAAAGACATTGGCCAAGAAGGTGTCATCTATCTATTCCCTCACAGGCCACCAAAACTCCCTATGGCTTTCTCTCCTGTATTCAATCGCCAAAAGAGTTCCCATTTCCCATAGCCATTTATTACACCTACTGCGATGGCATTGGCATCATTTTCTATATTTTCTTTGAATGCGGCACCTGCCAATGTTACTTCCAGCAAGCCAAGCGGGCTCCTCGAATCCAGCCCCCTCAAACTAGTTTCAACATTCAGATCTCGGCTATCCGGGACCAAAGTTTCCATAAAAACTCCTGCACGGTATAAGTCCACCACATTTCTATCGAAGACAATGACAGTTTATGCTGCTAAGGTAGGTAGGATGGAATGAAGCATTTATTTGGTTTATAATTTGTAGGTGCTAACTGCTAAGTGATTGAATATCAATGAGTTTTTGATCTCCTTTCTCAGGTAAGCAAAGGATTTGTGCCGCCATCGTTAATCTAAAATACCAAGATGGCCAACTGGTGAGTCTCTCCAAATTTGACCTTTCCCACGCCAAAAACAAAATGGGTCCAACACGATGCCTGTGCAGGTAGGGGGACGAGTGATGATGGCGTGGCAAGGCGGATGTAGGGAGTCGAGGTGGAAAAAGTTGACATGGAAGGGATGGCAGGTCCTCCATGACTCCGTGATCCATCCAGTGGATCCCATGAGGCCATATTCATTGACCGATTCATCTCGCCATCCGTGTACAAGATTTGCTATCATCGAAAAACCGGGCTTTCTAACTTAGAACACACCTATAAGCTATGGTTCTTTTTTTGTGATAATTTATATTTTACATGGTCAATATACTGAGATCATGTGCATCCCGAGTGGACATAAATATGATTGGTGTAATTTCTTATCCTCCAAGATAAGAAGTGACCTAAATTACAATTTTTGAATGAAATGACTTCTATTAGTTCCATAAATTTAATTATTACATTAAATTATGTTCATCTTTTACAAGTTACATAAATAGCCTTTCTCAACCCAACTTTACATAAAGCTAACATCAATGTCCTTAACATTGAAGAGCAGAAGGTGAGTAAAAAAATTATGATTAAATTTGTTTGATAATAATTATAATTAATTTTCTTCATAGTTTATATATTATATTATATATTATTAGTTTCTTGAATTATAACACGGTATGAATGTTACAATTTGCTTCATTAAGAGACACTACTATAAGAGTACATTTCCCACGGATACCAGAAATTTAGTTAGTTTTTAGAGGATCCAGAGGATGTTGACAGAAAAAAGTAGATGAGATTTATTTATTCAAAAGTAAGGAGTATAAATACATGTGAAAACGGTTATGGAGGAGGTCGGTTAAGAAAACTAAATGCCCACATGAAACCTACAAGTCGGTAGAGGAAACCGACAACAATGTAATATATTAAAGTTATGCTAACATTCCCCATATCACATTGTTTTTACGAATGTACCCAGAAACAACTCTAATTTCACCTTGTCAAGAGACTTGGTGAGTATATATGCTCTTTGGAGAGTTTGTTTAGTAGTACTAGAGATGTATGTGGTGGTTCAAGCTATTTCCTCGAATTTAATGACATTCAACCTCAATGTGTTTCATTCTTTCATGGAACACTAGATTCTTCAAACCTTAAACATACCATGATTGTTGTAATTAATGATAGCTATTTTTTCTTTAGAAATGTACATATCAGCTAGAATAAGACAACCAAATCACTTCACACATGGATCCTCGGTGACGAAATAATCTACCTCAAGTGATGAGAAAGAAAAAATAGTTTACCTCTTACTAATCCACGAGATAGGTCCATATATCGAGGTGAAAAAAATCATGTAGTTGATTTCCGACATCAACATATACGACATAGTATGGTTGGTATACCCTTGTGCAAAAGGAATCGAGGGTTCTTATGATATTCCATACCATAATCAACTGTACCTTAGACATATCTCAAAACATGCTTCACTACTACCTAGTGACATTTCTTTGGATCTTGCATGAATCTACAAAGATAGTTAACAACAAAGTATATGTCTTTTCGGTATAAGTCAAGTAAATGAGACTCCCAAAAAGCTTCCTATAGTGAGTACCATCTACTTGAGATGAATCTTGGAATCTAGAAATTTGTAAAACCTTCTCCATTGGATTTTAAATAGTGTAAAATAAGACATCCCATTCATTTTTAGAAGAGTCCTTGCATATTTCATTTGAGATATAAAAATATGATGCTTCTTTCGCTCTATGTCCAAGCCAAGCACAAGCTAAGACAATAACAAAGTATCCCTCTCGATTCATATATGTATATAAAAAGATAGGAACAGAGATTGTCATTTTTGAAATTAACAAATGCTTCACTCTTTTTTGGAGAAGGAATACCCATGTCTTGCAAGATTATTCATCTTTCAATAAATGGAAGTAATAAAATTCTGAAAGGAAGTACGAAAGGGTCCGGATTGAAATGGTTCTTGGAATGGAAAGTACTCGGTTTGAATGGATCCCATTATTCTTTTCCCACAAGACATCTAAAATAGATAGGTGATGAATGGGAGTTGTGCTCTATTTGCATTGATTTGGGTTTCAATTTAGTTCATATTTTTTGTGTTTTCTTGTTCATGTTTTCAAGTGTTCATGGATTTATGGGGTTTGCAGGTAGTTCGATGTCTTTTACAACCTTAGGTTATAGTTTATAGGTTTCATATCAGGTTTTGTAAGTGTTGGTTGTGTTGAATTTTTCAATGGTTATAGCTATTTTTGAGCCCAACTCTGCCTGACTCGTCAAACTAGGAAACGAGTTGGTTCCCCAGCATTGCCCTCTATTTTATAGCTCATCTCCTTGAGTCTCTCTCTAACTCGATTCCTCTACATCGAGTTTATGTATCTTGTATTGTGGTTTGATGTGACTTGTTTTATATGATATTTGACCACTTGGCCTATCTTCGTATTGTACACCTATCTCGTGCTTACTTGCTTAGACTTTTCGACATCCGTGTTTGATCCCTATCTTGTGCTTTAGCGTTTCAAGCTTCCAAACCATTGTATTGTTAGCTTTAAATCATTTTTCTACTTGGGTCGTCTCGGTGCTTTGGTCCATGCCTTACCTTTTAGATTGACCTCAGCTTTTCCTCCTACATTTGTTGTTCACTCGGCTCCTCTGTTTCATTGGTCTTGCACCCAAATTAGCTCCAAGTCTCAACTCTACTTATTATTTTGGGTCGTTCTCGCGAGCTTCCTCCTGTCCGACCTAATTTGCTCCCGATTGGTTTTGTGCTCATTGCATTCTCTTCCTTGAACTTGCATTCATTGTACTCTCACTAGCTATTACCGGTCTCTAGCTCGCCGCTCTATCACTTCCACACTATGCATCTCGTGGACATACTCACTTGAATTCTCTCAACCATTAAAATTTCCACCTCTGGCCCCTGCTAAGTGTATAACTCAAGCGCAAACACATGGAATCTATCCCTCGATGCCAGCTCGGTTTCATCTATTCCATCCATGTGAACTCTCCCGTGAGACGTTAACTTGCCCCCACGATCCCCTAACTCGGTGCATCCCGTCCGATCAAGTAAGTCATTTTCCCTAACACTTGCTTCCACATCAGCTAGGCACATCCTCATGTCGCTCCACTTACTTTCCAAGGTAGCAGTGAGATCCTCCCATGCAACTCGCCAAGTTTCGTACATCTTCGCACCGAGCCAACCTAACCACTCAACCAAGTTTCTTGGCATCTCGCCCTCCTCCGAGCCAGGACCCTCTCCCTCTCCCCTTATTGAAATTTTTAGCACTTTTTCCTCTTTCTCGCATTAGTTAAATCTATTTAAACCAAATACATTAAAATTCATCATTTCTTTGGGGAGTATCTTTCTTCGAGGCCTTTGTATAGGGTTGTTGGGATTTTCAGGACACTTTTATGGCTTGATGCTTTCTAGTGGTCTTCCTCTCCTGTGACTAGTAAGTGTTTCTGCCACAACCTTACAGAAAGACATCCTTCTCTTTTGCGATGTGATAATCCTTCTCTCACACTAAGCGGTGTTTTACCCTTGATTTTTCTTATGCATTTTGTGCTTGATTGCATGTGGTTCCTCTGCTCCGACTAGGATTCATTATGGCCTTCACTCTTGCGTGACTCATCACCTACTTTGCAAGATGAGTGTTCAACTATCTGACGTTGCACAAACACACCCTATTTTTATAATACATTACTTATAAAGTTCCTCAAACATAGGGGTTATTACTGTTCTTGGGTGTTTTATTGCACATAGATGCATTCTCGATTGAGTCTGGCGTCTTGCCACCTTAAATGCATCCACACACCCTCTTGTTGTGTACTTTTCACTTCTTTCTTCCTCGTCGTGGATGATGTTCCTTCCATACTTGAGCATCAAAATATCACTTTATAGCCTCTTCCACTTCTTGAGAGAGTGAACTACACATCATGGTGTGCTTCTATGCAACATTAATTTTCCTACGAGGATCTTTCACACTTTCTTCACGAGTGAGTTCCTGCATCCACTAATCATTGTCATCTTGAGGACTATCTCAATAGTTACGACCATGTTGTTGGTCACTTGATGGTACATGTCACCATACCTCTTTGCATTCACATGGCATAATCATATCCTCTTCACACCATCTGGATCATCTTTCAGTCTTTGTTTGGAGACCCTTCACATACCGATGTGGATCTCATTATCTCCTCCTCTTCTTCTTTATGTGATTATAGTTCCACTAATACAAACTCACTTTTACCATTTTTGATCACAAGGATTGTGCTTCTAGTTATGATAAAGAGAGTGCTACCGAGGATGCCTCTCCTACTTCTCTCACTTTTCAAGAGTATGTTGACTTTGGGCTCTTATCTCATCATACATCAAGAAGTCTCCTTCCCAACCTCATACAATCATTACATTTGGATCCTTTCAAATTTCAATGTGTGAGGCCCTTTCCACTCCTCTTCCTTCATGCATGGATGATTCATACCTATCAAACATCACTCTTATATTTGTTGAACCCCCTCTTTAGGATGAGTATCTACCATACCTTTTTCATCCCTTCACATTAGTGTCTACTTTTGATGTAGTACATGTTTCTCATCCTTCTATAGGTGTTTCAGAGGATTCCTTAATCTCCTTTTTTGGGAGTGTCCCTCTAGGACTCTTATCACTTCCACTTTTTAGGAGATCATCATTAATCCACCCTTTCTTGTGGATCCTCTTTCTATTTTACCGGTTATTTCATTTCCTTAACATCACTTTGGTATCCTTTTAGTGGATGTTCCTCTCTTACACTAATAGTTTTATGCTCATGGCATTACCTTTGGTTCCTTGACACTATTTTAATAGACCAATGTCACACTTTTGTGGACCAAACTCAAAGTTCTTTGGTTTCCTTTAAAGATTAGGTGGAATTCCAATCACGGGGGTTCACTTAGTAAAATTATGGTATAGCATGTGTGTTGAAGGGTATTAAAGAATACCCTTAATTCTAGTTTTTACCTCTACTTATTCAATTGATAATACCACCTCCCATTATATTATTATAATGAAAATACCCCTATTTTTTCCATGTACCTTACTTACCCATTTTTCCATGATAATTTTATTTACCCCCTTTTATTTCTACCCTAATATATTAAACATAAAATATATCATATTTCTCACTCATTTTTTTAATATGCATTTTCTCTCAAAATATAGTTTGAATCCATTCGAGACCTATTACAAATTACCTTATAAATGTAAATATTTAATCATTTATTAATAGTTCTTCAAATAATTAAGATGGTGAAATAATATCACTTGTGTTGAAAAGCATACTCAATCCTAGTTTTCTACCATATTATTATTTCTTGGTTAAGAATTCGTTCATTGAGATTTCTTTATTCAAAAGGATATTATAATTTAACTTAATGACCACACTAAATAAATTACAATGTTAAGGTATTTAGTTCTAAAAACTAAGGTTCAAATGTTTTAGTTTTATATTAAAATTAAAGCTCACTTTCTTTTGTCAAAACACCCCTATTTATAAACCTTCCTTTTTATACTTATGTGGAATGAGAGGCTTATGATATTTTACCCTTTCAAATCCTTGCATGCACATTCTTGGTTGATTTTCAATCCCTCATGTCACCTTGTCATAATGTCGGAGTGCAACTCGGTCAATTTTTTCATTATCTCGTATGATAGTCATGCTTCACGTTTTTTCATTCTTCCTCACATTTTCCTATTAAAATAATTCAATAGTTCTACAAATTTTACCTCTTGTTTTTGATGCTCAATGTTTTGATCAAGGTCATGAAATCGGAATGAAGTGCACATAGTGAGAGAGGAACTATCAACTTTTCTTCCACCTTTCCTCCGAGCACTACAAGATCAACTCATAGTTGATGAGTTATATAAGTTAATTTCACAATAACTCATCTTGTGTATTTTGATACAACTATTATAAAATATGTCTATGTATTTTCAATGAACATTATTGCACATTACCATTAAAACCTTGAACTTTTGGAATAATTCTTGAGTAATATAGTTATATAGTTATTTTTATTTTTAGTGTTATGTGTGCATTTCTTTTTATCCCAAGTAAGTTGCTTGATTGATTATATGGGTTGATGCCACTCTTGGTTGTAAGTAATTTTCCATATGTAGAAACTCGTACACATCCAAAGAACATGTTTATAATAACCTACCTACAACTAAAGGAAATCATCTACAACAAATATCCCACATTATGAAGATATCTTAGAACGTGAATTGATGGCACTCAAGTCTTTACATGCCATTAGAGAATTAGTTACCAAATGAATGTGTAAAACTAGGAGATAACTCAATATTTGATTTGATCATTCATTGTAAACTAGTGAAGAATTGATTGATTAAGTTAACACTTGATTGAACTAGTTGATTACCATAAAAAATTGTGTACTTGTTAGTTAAACACCTAGTATGAGTTAAAGTAACGTATGATTGAATCTCTCATGGTTATGTTGAATATCTTTCACTTGTTCTATTGAATATCTCTCACTTAGTTTGTTGAAACTCCTTATTGTACTCTTCTTCTTCTCACATCTTATTGTAAATGAGAAGGTATAAAAGAAAGGGGCTAGTGATGGTAGCGTAATTCATAGATATTCATTCATTCATATACAATCATAGTTAGATTTAGAGTCAGAAAGGATATTACTTTGATCTTTTTTTCCTTGATGTAATGTTTATACAAAGTCAATAAAGATTTGAGTTATGTTCATTAGTTTCTAGTTGCATAATTTAGGAAGGATTAACACCAAATTCAGGGTCTAATTACAGTATGATAAACCCCTCCATTTCTTTGTTTCATGTATTTTTACCTAGGTAACAATTTACTTTCTTGATTTACATTTTGAATCCACATTCTTTTCTTAGTGATATTATTTAGAAACTATTCATTTTCAGTTCTAAGTTTTGTTTACTTTTATCATTTTTGTGAAAGTTATTTCTTTCCAACCTACTAGATATACTATAACTATGTATACAACACTAGCAATATTTTAATTTTACGTCCCCTGGTTTGATATTTAAATGACTATATCTCAATGAAAAATATAGTAATTGTTGTAAGTTGATTTTCATCACCATTTTTTTCGCCGTTTCTGAGGATATTGCCAAGTTATAGGAGATTTGTGAGGTTTGGCATTTGTTAATTTCTTATAGTAGATTAGGTTGTATAAATTTCACCTCCAAATCTACCCACTAACGAATGTTTATTAAGTTAATTTATTTGATTTCTGCACCATCGTAGCGACTCCCATGGTATATTCCTACCTAGTACTCAAATAGAAAAAAACTTCTAATTTTCAAGAAGACACATTCCCTTCTATATAGGGTTTCTTTGATAGAGCACCCCTTCCCAAGTGAGACTATTGAGGCGGTTCTGAACAACTGAACATGGAAGTGGGGAGCCGGACACATTTTAATTTCCTATCTCTAATAATAATCAACCTTTTGTTATGAAGAACATCTCTTCATCAACTCTTCCTAATTTTCATGGATCTATGACTATAGACCCAGACACTTTCTTATTTGAGTTCTATCTATTATGTAGGATTTATAAAAACATAATTGATACAAAAAGATGAATTTTTTCACTACTACACTCAAGGATACAACCTTGAGATGGTTTATGGGCATAGGAAGAGATGTTGCTACTACTTGGCAACAGATGAAGGATAAGTTTTTGACCAAGTACCATGACTTCTTTAGGCCAAGTAGTAGAGGAGGAAATGAACTCTTCAATATGTCATACAAGGAAGATAAGCCACTAGAATATTATCTCGAGTGATTCCTATTTTATGTTAAAAATTCAAGACACACAAGGTTACCTCTTAAATCTCTCAAGTTACTCATCTTAAATGGACTCGTGCAAGGAGGGTATGGATGCAATGGATCTGATAGGAGTTGCAGATATCTCAAAAGACACTTCTGATGAGATATGTGAACCCCTGTAGGAATTATTCTAGAGTAAGCATGAAAATAAATAAGAAGTGTTAGATCAAAGGGTGAAGCAAACACCAAAGGAAATGGGGATATATCTAAATCAGATATTGTAAACATGTTTAAGAACATCAAATAGGAAATAGTTAACAAAATGGCCACCCATATTAATGCTCTTCATTCAAATAAGAAGAGAGAGGATGCGAGAGGAAACACTTACTAAGTTTTACCATTCTCGTAGAAGAAATAAATTTGATTTCACATGCAGGGGGATGACAAGCATTAGATAAGAAAAGGATGCTACACCAAATTTTAAAATGATAGAATGGAGGATGGGAAAGTTTTATATGTTGCCCAAAGGAATCCATGGACATCAAGACAAGGACATATGTCATAAGATCCTATGTCATATTTTCAAAATTGGGCTACTAGTTCATATTAATAATATGCAACCCCACCTTGGGCTAATATTCAAGAAGGTTTGAATCCTTACCCTATCCAATACCAATAGCCATGAAAACCTCGGTTCCAAGGAAAATAATATCAACAATCCCCTTATTCATGGAAGTAATGTTGGAGAGGAGGGAACAAATGGGAAAATTAACCTCCTTACTACCAACAACCCTACCAGCAACGTCCCTACCCACACCATTAATATTTGATATCAAACCTCTAATCTGGATATAAACCAATGGTTACTCAATTGCTAGCTCAACCAAAAATAACCCCAATAATAAATCTTCTCATTGAAGTGATAAAACTTAATCAACCCAATAATATGCTTATTCGGTTGATGTCAACAATATCCTTCTCCACTTTGAAGAAGAGCGCTTATGCCACCATGTAAACCTAAAAATCATTAAGATAGCAGATGAACCATTGTTGTTGTATGCTAATCCATTTAAAATCCAAAAGGCATTGCAAGATGATCCAATAAAAACAAGACAGGACATCTAGTAAAAGTAAAATACAATTCAATAGACCCTATTTCCGGAAAGATTACAAGAAAGGAAGTCGACCCTAAATCAAATTCTAATTGATTTTGTCGATCTATTGAAGGACATTTGTGTAAATATTCCACTCATTCAAGCCATCATAGATGTTCCTATTTACAAAAATATGATCAAGGAACCATGTATAAAGAATCTAGGAAGAAAAAGGAAAGATCCATCCATTATACAATTCATTGGATAGTTAGCTGACATCATGATTGGGAACTTTGTGCTACCTAAACACATAGATCTACGAATTCCTTTAGTGAATGTCACTATGAATGGAACTATAATTAAAAGTAATTTGATTGACTTGGGGGAAGTAATCAATGTCATGACCAAGCAATTCATGGATGATCTAATGTTGGATGGACTTAGGCCAATAACTACAATATTGCAATTAGCGAGATAGATAAACAGTGAAGCCTTGAAGGAGTCCTTGAGGATATTTTTGTGGTGGTAGAATCTTGGGAATAACTTACTGATTTAATTATCCTATAACCAAAGTTGAGTCTAGGAGGTTATCCTCTTATTATAGGAAGGCCATGGCTAGCCACTGGCGACACATTTATAGGATGCATATATGAAAATATGATCATATCATATGGAAATGGTCCCAAGAAACTTACACTTTATCAAGGCTTTTTCAATAGTTGATGATATTAGAAAAATATTGCATTATTAAAGATCGGGAGGAAGATGTTGTTCTTTATAATACTTTGCATAAAAAAATATGGAAGAGATGAAGAATTTGATGACAAATTAAGGTATTTAAGTTATCCCTTGGACTAATTCCTACTTGTAAAAAATTAGCATGGCTATTCAGGGTAAGAATTTTATTTTTCACCAACTTCTTTCTCATGACTACATATTAAGTTCTATTAAAAGCAGCATGTGTTCAATATTGGACCTCTCCAAGAAAGTAGAAATAACACCTGGGAGGCCACTCAATGTGAACAAGATGTTGAATAGACAACAAGAGAAATTATTGATTTCTCTTATTCAAAAACATAAAACAACATTTGTTTGGGATTATGGTGATATGCATGGGATTCATCCTAGGATTTGTACTCATAGAATTTACATGAAAGAATATTGTAAAATAATCAGGAAGCCATAGAGACACATGAACCAAATGATAAGATAAATTGTGTAGGCTAAATTACAAAAGTTGCTAGATGTTGGATTCATATACTCCATATAAACATTAATGGGTATCACCTCTTAATCGTACCCAATGAAGAATGGAAAATAGATAATTTACGTGGACTAAAGTAGTTGAACTTAGCCAAAAATAAACACCACTTCCCATTACCTTTCATTGATCAATTGCTTGATAATTTTGCTAGTAAAAATTACTTCTCCTCCTTGATGGATAAAGTGGCTATAATCAAATCCAAATTAAAGCAGAGGACAAAAAAAAACTACATTCACACGTCCATGGGGTAAAATTTCCTATTTATCTATTCCTTTTGGATTGTGTAATGCACCTACTACATTCTAGAAGGAAGTATTGCACGTATATTTTCTAATTTGACAAATGACTACATGGAAGTCTATATGGATGACTTCACTATTCATGTAAATACTTTTATGAAGCTATGTGAAATCTCGATAAAGTCTTGAGAAGATGAAAGGATCACAATTAGTCCTTGAGTAATGATAAGTTTTACATGATGATGTCAGAAGGTATAGTGTTGGGGCACTACCTTTCCTTAGAAGGATTTCCAGTTGATCTAGAAAAGATGTATGTTATAATCAACCTACCCACACCAAGAAAACAAAAGGATGTTAGAAGATTTTTAGGCCATGTTGGATAGTATAGGAGGTTCATAAAAGACTTTAGTGAAATTGCAAAGTGCCACATTTGGTATCATCGGGAAAAGATGTTTATTTTTACGGAATGAGAAATGTGAAAGTTTTTAAAATAGATGTTAACTACTACTCTTGTGTTAAGAGGACCTAATTGGAACCTACCTTTTCACATTCACACAGATGCATTAGATCATGTTATTGGAGTTGACCTAGGAAAATAATATGGAAGTATGAACTATGTAATATACTATGTTAGTAATAATTTATAACATGTAGAATTGAATTGCACGATAAGAAAAAAAAATAGTTCTTGGAAGTTGTATGTTCTATCAACAAGATCATATACTATATCATAGGATATCCAATTTCTATTCACACTAATCATTCTCCAATCAAATATTTGATGAACAAACCAATAGTAAGAAGTAGAATCATAATATGGCTTCTCCTCTTATAAGAATTTGATGTCACCATAGTGGATTAGCATTGCTGGAAAAGATAACATGGCAGCATATTTTCTATCAAGGATGGATACCAATTGTGAAGACCAAGTAGTTGGTGATTCCTTTCTAGATGAGAACTTATTTACTATTTCTATAAGCACACCCTGGTATGTAGACATAGCTAACTACTTGGTCTCGGATAAAACATTTCCACATTTCTCATGTCCTCTCGAGAAAATATATTTAGTTGAAAATTATTACCTATTTTTGGATATATGGATTTCTTTTTCATACAAATCAAGATCAAATAATGAGAAGGTGCATAGATGATGGGAAATATTTTATGTCCTTAGAGCCTGCCATAATGAACCTTATGGAGGGAATGTTTATGCAAACATAACATCACAAAAGGTGTAGATTATTAGCTATTATTGGATAAGATTAAATAAGGATGCAAAATTATACACCAAGAGATGTGATAAATACTAGAGAATGGGAAAACCCACTAAATCGATGAGATGTCATTACTGACCTCAATTGGTCTTGAAGTAGTTTGATAAGTGGGTCTTATATTTTTGGTTCAATAGACCCTACATATCAGTGGAAGGAATACATATTTTTCTACACAAATTACCTAACCAAGTGGATGGGGGAAATAATTTCCAAACCAAAAAGTGAGAAAGTAGCTAAGTTCTTGTATGATCACATCTTCACCAGATATGGAGTTCCAAGGGAGATTGTTACAAACCAAGGTACATGTATTCTTGTTGATGTGATTTTGATTTGGTTAGAGAGTATGAAATTAGGCATAAGAAGTCTACACCATACCATCCCCGTCTAACAACCAAGTAGTGATCACAAACAAAGAAATAGAGGCCATATTAACAAATACCATAGCAATCCATAGGACATATTTGGAAGATAGGCTTAGAAGTAGTATGGGAATTCAACACAACATGCAAGACCAAAAATGGCTTCACACCATTTGAATTACTTATAGACACCAAATTTGGGTTGCTCTCCCCTTGGTCCCTTTAAATTAATTAATCACACCATGGCCCCATTACTAATTGTTATTAACCTTTCACATTATTAATTAATTAAATTATTTTCACCCTCACACCTCATCCTCACCAAGATACCTCACCCTGGACCCATTCTAGGCACATTTAACTCAAAGTGACTGAGCCATCACCCTCAACATTGAGTCATCACTGAGTTATAACTCCTAGAACTTAGTTACTAACTTGACCTAACTAACTAAGACTTCTTCTTAAAATTAACCAGACATTTTTTAAGTTCATCATGCCTTCTCTCACATGAGCTCCACTTTCCTAAGTGGACTCAAGGAGAAAGCATGCCAAATCTGGGAAGATCTTCATATTTTTGGTAAACCTAGACTTTCTTGCCTTAACCAATGTCGATCACCTAACTGCCATCGGTTCCTTTATATACAACTTTGCAACCTTTTACGGGGTTGGTCATTTTCAATTTGGAGAGTTCTATTACATTCAAGCATGAATCGGATACTTCTTACCATCTAGATGACACAAAATACTCAACCACATGACCAAGAAAGAATTCACCTTTCATTCCAACACATTGGAATATTGACAGAACACTCCAAAGTATTACCGCGGCACTTGAACCCAGAATCTCTTCGCGAATCAACTATTGTCTTCCTTCACCTACCAAATCTACAAATGTAAGTAATTATATGTGGTTTTAATCATATTGTACTTGCTTAAACTGTAGATTCATTACCTCTTTCATTATACTTTACTTCTTCATGTATTCCTTTATCTCCACCTTCTCACCAATCCATCAATCCAACCACATATGATCGTTTGTCTCTCGTACTTACCCCCTATGTATTCTTGAGTCTTACTAATAATATTACAAACCCAAGCACTCTCCCTTCATTCTATGTGTAATCAAAAAGAAGCTCAAAACCTGTTTATATTTAATTACTCTGAATTTCCCCACCGATGTCAATCGCATCGTATCCGACATCATCACTAGAATTTTATCGGTCTTTGTGTATTTTTCCAAACCTCCACCAAACAATACATAACTCCACAAAATTCCATCTAGACATTAAATAACACCCCTATGACCTTTCCCAACCAGAAACATACTTTTCTTGATGCTAGATTAGTTGATATTTCTTTATCTCGCTTGATCTATTTTGTTGATAACGTTTTGAGATATCTAAATCAAAATGTTTGCAATAGGATATTTATTTCGTATTTACTTTCATTAATTTTATAAAAACTGTGGATTTACATCCTTCTAGTAAGTATCATACTTCCCAGAACTAGTGATCGCTAGGCAGTCCACTATAATTTTCTATTTAATATCATCTGGTGGTCTTGTTGTGTTCTTATACAGGTTATTCCTCCTATCTAAATGGAAGCTCTCACATTCAGTGTGATAAACTTCTACAATGCATGCATATCATCTACATAATCATAGGTATTTCTTCTTGACTATTACCTTATCTATTTTATCACTTACTTTGAGGTGAAAGAATACTATGTGGAAATATTGTTGTGTTACTATAGAAATTGAGCATAAAACATTGAGGACTACACTTGAGCTAGGAATAGATATATTGGAAGCTCATAAATAGATAATTCTCCAAATCAATGATTTGGATGAATTGAGAAGATAGGAAGTTCATAACACGAGGTGGTACAAAATTAAAAATTCAAATTGCATGACCGGTACATCAAGACAAGAGAGTTCTAAGAATATGACTAGGTACTCTTGTTTTGATTCAAAATAGAAGAATCATATAGGAAAAATCAAAAGAAAGAGGTTATGGTCCTATGAGGTTGAGAAGATATTCCCTAATAGAGTTGTGAAGCTTACTACTATTGATCATGTGAGATTAAATTTATCGGTGAATGGCCACAGATCGAGATTGTACAAAAATCTAGTTTAAAAAGGTTCATTCATGGAAATGTTTAAGCGGAGGTTAAAGAAGAATGGATAAAGAAAAAAATGACCTTTAACGTTGAAATTACTAGCTCACCTTCTAAGATCGCACAATATTGAAGATATTTCAGTGGCCTTGGTGCATTCAACTTGCTAAATATTCCAAGGTCAAATAAAATTGTTGTGATCTACCCTTTTGGGTGATCAGCAACACTCTGCTAACACATTTATTTTATTAAGTTTTTGTTTTGCAGGTTGGTGTCAAGTAATTACAGGAGGACATGATCTCTATCACAAGGAGAGAGTGGAATGACTAAAAGTTCCACTTGCATCTACTATTTGTATAAATTGATCTTTTGAAAACAAGCAAAAGTTAGGGGATAACAGTCCCTCCTCTTTATGGGAGAGGTTCCCTTATTGAAAGCCAAAACCTTATTTACAGTATAAACATATGTAAGATATTTTGGTGAGGATTTTGATATCTTTAGATGCATTTATTAAAGGTTTTCAATACAGAAGAGAATAGGAAAATTCAGGACTGATATTATAGAATTGGAGATAGAAGGGTACTTTCAGATATATAGGTTGCATAATGATATCTTAATGATGCTCCAATAAAATTACAGAATCAAGACTATGCATATAAATCACTAGGACAAGCATGCATTAGATACAAAGTTCCACATATACTTATCAAATGAAAGACACAAAGTTCTTGATTTAAAGACACACAACCTTATATAAATATGATAAAGAAAAGAGAAAGAAAAAGCATGAGAAAGGGTGAAAATTCTCTCTGTACTGAGTATTTCAATGTTTTCTTTTACAACTCGATATAAAAATTTCAATCCCCCTACAATAATTAGAAAATTTCTTTAAATAACCCTCAAAATGGTTTTAAAAGGGGCTTTTCAATTTTGTTTCTTTTAACCCAAGGCTAATATCTAATTAAACCTTATAATCTTGGCTTATCCCTCACACATGACTTAAAGGGAATAAATTCATCTTAATTAGATATTTTACAATAAGAAAAGAAAATATTTAAACTAAGAGGTTGAGATAGTAGCAGAGGCACTTGAAGGTCCTTTTGTCTTTAGCACTTGATTTCTGAATTGTTTCAATACTAATGCTATATCCATTCCTCGAGGAATTATTGTATTTGCAGTAGTATGAGTCCAACTACCCAAACACTTCTCCATGTCTTTCTCAAATTTTGCATTCTCCAGGAACTCCTTGTTGGCATCGTGATGGCATCTTGCAGTGTGCAAATCTCTTTCATTTTTTCCTTAGACATGGTCTCTTGTTTAAACAAGTCTTCTCTAACAAAATCCTTGAATTGAGTTTTAATTTCTTGAATAGTGAACTTATCATTCAAATTTTCCTTGAAGACTCGGAAATGTATATCTGAGAAGGCAGAAGAGACACAAGCCTTAAAGGATTCTCCTTTTTACAACATGTTTCTGAGTTCACCAATGGCTTCCTCCAAAACCTTTATTTTCCATTCAATACTATAAACCCAATGTTTGGACAAATTATGTTTAACATCATCAAAAACCTTGTTAGCCAAGAGAACCTGTACATCAGTCTCACTCATCAATTTGAGGTCTTGAATGCACTCACTCCATAGTTTCAAGTCTCTATCGAGCCCATTGAGTGTAGAAGATAATTTCACTTGAACCTTGGCAATTTTCTCATATACCTTAAAATATTCTTCAATAAAATTCAATCCTATGGCAATTAAATCATCAAGCATATCTTCCATTTATCTTCCATAAGTAGCGTTCTTATGGATGTCTTTAATAACTTGAATTTCATCAATGGACAAGATAGCAGGAGGTGGGATGGAAGCTAAGGGAGTGGGATTAAGAACCTTATCTTCTGCCAATAAGGACTTGATGAAACTGGAACAAAATTTGATTATGTTCCTCCAGCTGCTCTTGTGTTTGCTTCCCCTTCTCAACTCTCTTAATCACCTTAGACACAATCTCCTTTAGATTATGTACTTCACTTTCTGGAGTTGATTCTCCAAGGGGAATTCTTGTCAATTCCAGATCACCTAGTGATAAGTCCCTTTCATCTTTATCAGACTTGGGTTTTGCAATCTCTATGAATTGTTGACCTTGAGAATATGAAATTAACCTTGAGGTGACCTTAGCCTTCTTAGTTGGGGAGGAGTAGTGCCAAAAAGGCTGTCACTACATACAACTTTGGAGGAGCTATACTTGGAGTGGCCTTTCTTTTCTTATTATCCAGGAATGGCTGTACCCAGGAGAAAGAGGAACTAGAAGTGGAAGGAGCAATGGGCCCAAGTGTAGAGGAACTCATAGAACTTAGTGTTTGAAAAACAACCACCTCTAATATAGAGGTATCAATTTGAGTGGAATCAGGAGTTTCCTTGGAGATATTTCCATAGACCCTGAAACTATTTCCTCTGGTTGATCTTCCATCTCATTACCTGCTTCGAGGGTGTTTACTTCAGTTGTTCCTCCTCCTTACCTTGGCTGTCATCATCATCATCCAAATCCAAAATTGTTTCCTTCACTTGAGCTTTCTTGGGAGAGGATTCACTTTCTTGGATGACATCAGCCACCCTATCTTCTTTCTTGATTTTTCCTTTCTTAGTATATACTGTATTTGAGGGCTCTGGAGTGGAGGAAATAGATTTCCCAACTGTCTCGGGAGAAAACACAGGTATTTATTTATGAGGGTAGGGGTATCATGTGAAGTGGACCTAGATTTCCTTTCCTGAATCCCTTCATCTTCTTGTCAAACCAAAGTCTAGTTCTTACTAGGACAAGATTATTTAGTTCCTTCAAATCATCCCTCTCCTTGACAAACCAATCAATGGTTTCAATAGGAGTATGTTTGATTGATCTTTCATACTCAAGAGATTACAGCTCCTCATCATCATCTTCCATTCCCTCAAGAACATCAAATATACTAAAATCAACAATTTTTGTAGAGATAACCTTCCATAGTACCTCCTCCTGGCTTCATAATCATCAGAACAATCTACCCAATAATCTTCAATATCAAAAAGATGTAAATAATTCATTCTGAATTTAGAGGAAATGAACTTCTTAATATCAAAGAAAGTTCTAGGTTTATAGTAATGGAGAGTGAGAGGAGCAATTGTTCTATCCACATTCTGAGCATCTAGGGTAGTTCTATAGGTGTAATTACCCAGCATGATTGGAAATTGAATACCTGCAATATTCTTGTCCCTACAAGTTCTATACAACTTATCTAATTATTTGCAGATTTCTACTAGGTCATCTTGTCACTACAATACATGGGAAGTTTCAGGGGATTCCCTTCAAATCCAACCAATCTTATGTATGAAAACTTCCTAAATTTAATAAATAAAATATCATAAGTCTTGATTAATTGATTTTCTTCATCTAAAAAGCTTATAGAAGTACCACCGCTAACAACTTGACAATATACATAGTGAAAGCATCATTCACCCTCCTAAAGTGATGATTATTGATCTTCAGGGTCAACCGAGGGTGATAAATGTAATCTTATCATCCACAGGGGAGAAACCCAACCACTCCCTATAGGATGCAATGGAATACATTAGATAGGAAGTCATATAGAAGGTTTGGGTTCTTTGAACGTTTGATAACTGCTCAGATTATCACAGATAATTCCTGCCCAATTCAGATTCTATTTACCCTCACAGATGATATTTATGTATGGGCACATCCAATAGTGAAATTCAATAGGTGTGGGCATCCCTGTGATTATAGCTAACAGAGTGACAACGTCTGACAGTTACTCATGGAAATAAACTCTGAGCATTACCTTAGGCATAATTGAGGCTCCTTTTCTAGGGATTTTGAAATAATATTTAGCAACCCTACTTTTGTATTTCTCACTATCTTGATCAAAAAGAGCTTGAGCTTCATCCTTGTTTAGAATATTTGCATTTTCAACCATGGGAATCCTAAGGGTAGTACGAATGCAATATTTATCAAACCTTGCCACTACCCGACCTTAAGGATCAATAGTCTCTTTCGTGTTAGGGTCAAAACAAGAGCTACCCGCAAGAATTGTGTCAAGACAGTGAACTGAGACTGGAAAAACCACTGCTTCTTCTATCCCACTATCTTTAATCAACTAATCCATGCCCAGAATTCCTCCAAATCTAGGTGTTGTGCTTCAGTGTCACCAATGTTCTATGACAACCGTCTCCAAAGAAGAAAAATTCTCATGGCCCTTAAAACGATCTTCATCATGTAACCAGAGTAGAATATATTGATGGGAAAAGAATATTTAGCTCCCCGATCAACACCTTGATGTTTTCAAAACTTCCTTTCTATACCTAGATTTGAAAATAATGGAACATGACTCGACCATGGCTAGAAATGGTAGAAGAGGAGGAGCTCGAACGGTCAAGAGTGATTTTATGAGTGAGGTAGTGAAAATGAATGACTACCCAAGTGTTTATAAGTATTTTAAAACTCAATAGGTTAGCGGTGAAATAAATGAGGTATGTAATGCTTATAATGACCTTGAAATAATGAAAATATCATCAAACCGTGCCACTACCGACCTTGAGGATTAACAATTTCTTTTGTGTCAAGGTTAAAGAAAGAGCTACAAGAAAGAATTGTGTAGAAACACCGAACTAAGATCGAAAACCCCTACTTCTACTATCCCACTATCTTTAATCAATTGTGTCATAGAAGTAGGATTTCGACAATTTATCGTGCCCATAATTCCTCCAAATCTAAGTGTTTTGCTTCATTGTCACGAATTTCGAGTACAACCATCTCCAAAGAAGAAAAATTCTCGTGACCCTTAAAACTGATCTTCATCATGTAACCAGAGTAGAGAAATGTTGATGGGAAAAGAATTTTTAGCTCTCTGATCGACACCTTAACATTTTCACATCTTCCTTTCTATACCTATAAATTTTAAAATAATGTAAGAGGACTCGATTACAGCTAGAAACAACAGAGGAGGAGGATATCAAATGGTCAAGAGTAATTTTGCAAGTGAGGTAGTGAAAATGATCGATTACCCAAGTATTTATAAGTATTTTAAACCCCAATAGGTTGGCGGTGAAATAAATGAGGTATTTAATACTTATAATGACCTTGAAATAGTGAAAATCGGGTAAGGTGGATCAAAAGAGCCCAAATGTCCCATGGGACATTCAGCAAATGATGGGACGTGAAAAGCGGAAAAATTCACTTTGTAGAAAAAGTGAAAAAAACATGCACAACCTGTCCCATAGGACATCGGGACAGTTGGGACACGCAAAGCCAAAATACCCACAATGAATGGAAATCAAGTATAGGTGGGTTTGCAGGAACAGTGGTCAAACGGAACTTGGGACAACCTGGGACAAAAAAGCCAAAAAAGCCACAATACATTAAAATCGACAAGTCTAAAAAAATCAACACAGAATGCACTTGGGACATCTGGATGAATAGGGCATGGAAAGCCAAGAAACCTACAAAGTAGACAAATCGATAAAACCATAAAATCAAGGAACAGATTTCTGAATGAACATGGGACATCACAGATAAAAAAAGATGAAAACTTCGTAAAAGGCCAAAAAAATCATCAAAACTCAATTTTTTTTTAAAATGAGTAACTGTTTGAGACTAGCGTTTCGTATGGAACATTCATAGAGGTACTTAGTAGTCATCAAAACCAATTTTTCTTAAAAAAAAGAAAGGTAAATACACAATTTCTAAAGAGGTGACAATAACATCCACATGAAACAATCCCTTGTTTTATATTTTGTGTTTGGTAGAACTCATGGTCTCATGATAGGGATAAAAAATTCATGCAAATGTGGATGATGGAATAGAAATGATTGGCACCCCAACACATTGGAGATCTCTCTTCAGGAATCATCGATTATAGTAAGGAGAAGCCAACACCGATTAAACACATGTCCGCGATGAAGAAAGAACTTGCATACATCTAAGAATCTAGTTAATAAAGCATGTAAAACCACCATTACTAGAAAACAACGAGATAAGTGCATCCATTTATCAGTTCAAGTAAAGTATGATAATATGATTATATTAATTATATTTAATTAGGAGTTATGTCGAGTCATCATGCATGAGAAACATTTAATGACTACGGATTTCAAGCTCTATGATGTGTCAAATTTAACTCCTCTACATAAGCCAATGTTGTCACATCACTTTGGTTCATATGCTCCATATTGTCACATCCATTAATGATTGATTACCCATAACCATGTCATTTTTGTTATTAGTAATAAAGTTTCAAAAGATGAAAATCCATCAATACATCTCATTTTTATAAAGTTCTTTCAAAATAAAATCATGTTGTTGCATATTGAGCTTAGGATAAGATACATATTCACCATGGGAGGTGACTTGACAAGATGTTAGCCCACTGTACATTTGCATATTTTGAATCATCCTCAGATTGTGCAGTATTTTGAGGATCATGGTTGGATGGATTACATCATATATTTCCATGGTTTTGATGAAGTAATTCTGGTAGAATTTTGCAACACAATAAGAAATAGAGAGGAAGGGTGAAATATTAGTAGTAAGGATAAGTGATGAAATTAAGGCAGAAGCTACTAGTATACCAACTCAAGAAGATCCATTCCAAGACAACACCAATCCATTTTAAATAAGGAGGAAGTTTGCAAATGACAATGATGATTTCATCTCAGATAGGAAAGCTACATATAGAACATCTATTAAACCCTTTTTGGCAAAAGTTACCAATTTTATTATCCAAGAATTTAATTGTGTTCAGGAGATATTCTAGATTGTACAAAGTGCATTTCAATTTGATGAATCATCTCGAAGAACAACCTTAAAGTAAATTTCCCAAATTTATTGCATGAAATACTAAATAAAATGATTGAAGTAGTATAGAGGGGTAGGACAACATTATCACATCATTTTCTTATAACCCTAGTGGTTAAACACACCTTGTAAAGGATTACACTCAAATACTTTGGTGATATTTTGTAATTATAAAAAGTATTGAAACTTTATTGGGAAATACCGGAAAAATAAGAAGGAACACTTAAATGTCTTCTACACATATGAAAAGGTTGCACCATCTTCCTCCTAACCTCAAGAACCCCTAACTTCGAAGGTTTGCCTCCTACTAAAGGGAACCCTATACCTATCTCTCCAAAAAGAATTTTTATAGCTGAAACTCTATTGGATTTATCCACTCCTAAAACCTCCATGTCTAAGGCCAAAAAAATATTCTCATTCTAATCCTACATAACCTAGGTGCTCCTATAGGACTAGAACAAAAATTCAAAAAGTCTCAATTCGACATAGTCACAACCAATCTCACTAGATAGTGATTTGGAATCTATAGATGGAAACCTTTAGCCTCAACAATTGCAGAGACAAAGCACAAAGATATTGCTATTGTTCATGGGCCATAATACTCGAATAACCCATGGAGGATAAAGAAGAGCAAACTCGAGAATGAGAAGGAAGTTCATGAAGTAGAAGGTCATGAAGAGAGAGATGAAGAGGAAGTTGGAGGAGGAATTTGACACCAAAACATTCCTATAGATTTTAAACAATTCATTGAGTAACAAGATCAAGAACAAGAATACATTCCTGTAGTTGTTAAACAAGTAATTGAGCAAGTTATTGAGAGAGCACAACATGATATTATGCAAGAAGAAAATGTAACACCATTGCAACCCCAAATTGTTATCCATGAAATTATCAAGGAACCTATAAAACCACCTAGCGAGAGAGACAACTACATAAACCATGGGGATAAATATTGACAATATAATGCTACTATTGGAACCCTATATTCACATGATTAAGAGGAAATGTGACAAAGAAAAATAAGACATCGTATCGAACATAAGAGGTAAATGTAAACAAAGACAAAGAGATAAAGATATCTTGAAATAAAAATAAGAACAAATAGTTAAGGTGTCAAATGAAATATTGAGATGCATGCTCCTATATGAAGAGTTTATGTTATCTACTAGAAAGAGAAAATTTTACATGATAAACATACCGCATTAATTATTATATGGTTTATGATAATAGTTCAACAAGAAATTTCTTTACTTTGTATCATAACAGTACACATGAGCTCAAAACTTTAATGTATGAGCTTTATTTTCATAACTATATATCATTGTTGACTACTTGCTTCCCATACATATGAAATTAGAAGGAGAAGATGATCAAGTAGTCAAATACACATGTATATATCTATAAAATGTATGCATGTAGAAATGAAAAGATTGAAAAGTAAATATGAAAATTGTAAAAGGAACATGTGCACACTGATCCGTGATGAGAGAGAAAGTGTAGAGTGGATATTTTTACTCTGTGTATTTTGGGCAATCTCATGTTACCCTAGCCGAATAACTGTAGGGAGAAAGCTATATTATTCTCCAACCTAAAACTACCTAGTTTTTTGGGCGATCTGATTCCATTAAACAAAGTAGTGTATAGAGGAAATCGGTTATATCCTTTAACCCATAACTTATCTTAAAAATGATAAGGAAAACCATGTCCTTTAAAATCTATTGTGTATGAGGTTCATAGACTAGTCTTAACCCACTCACTATATAACCCACAATGTCAAGGATGGAAATTGGACTTAATTATACCTTTGGTAGAAAGTGTTTTGTATTATGTAAAAGCGTAAAATATTTCCCCCTCTTTGGGGGTGCATACAATGTCATGGATAGGAGAATTTGTCCCTAAAAGAATACCAACTACATAAATGGGCCCCGTAGGGGGAAGGGAATACACTTGGTATAAACTAAGGCATACACAAACAAGTGGCTGGAAAAAAAGTGTTAGTATGAACAAGGATGGATGCGAGAAGACAAGTGTACGCTACACAAATAATGTAGAAGCTAGAAAGTAAGTAAAACACAAAAGAAGAAAAAATAGACCAAAGGGGGTAGAAAACATGGGAAACCACTCACGATGTCACAAGATAGTAAAGGATATAATGGCTGCATATAAGTAAAAAGTGTGCAAACAAAACAAATTACAAGGCTTGCATATAATAGCAATCACAAAAAGCAAGTACAAATAACGGATAACCATGGAAACAAATAATACCGCAAAATAAATGTTGTTGTAAGTGTGTCACTTGTGTTGTCATTGATGTCAAGTGGTCTAAGTGATCTAGGGGTCTCTAAGGTTCTACGTGTGTTGCTTGAGTCTCTCAAAGGTGGTTTGAAGGTCGGTGAGGTAAGTGAGGTATGTCAATGTGTCATTAACATGCCCAAATGGTTTTGTCAAGTAATGTCTTGGTCATGTCAAGTCATTCAAGGATTTGGCATAATGAAAATATATGGTGGAAATAAAGAAAATGTGTGAATTCATTCAAACCAAATTAGGAAAATAAAGTTTTAATCATCATGAGGTATCAAAGGAGGTGCAAAAATATAAACAAGAGACAAACAAGGTGAATGAGACTTAAACAAGTCAAGATGTAGTTTTCTTAAGCCAATCCACAAGCAAGAAATGTGTGAAATTTTTACCCCATGTATTATAATACAAACCAAACATTGTGTGAGCATGAAATTATGACATATGATGTGTAAAAGGCCTCACAGGTAGCTTTGAAATGTTTTAGGAACTTCTACTTACCAAAGATAATATGACAATGCGAATCAAAGACCAAAGGGCACCTAAATGAGATGGGATGGAAAGATTCAAGATGAACCATAGAAAACTATCTTTTAGAGGTGTTAGAGGGATGTTTCCTTAAGGTGTGGGAAAACATTTAGAAGCTGAAGATGAATATTTTGCAAGGTATGAAATTATTTCAAAAACCGGGTTTTTCAAAGTATGCAAATTAGGCGCCAAACTTCTTAAGAAATAAGAGAAATTATGGAGGATCCTTTGGTTAATTCATAATAGAAAAAAATATAGTAAATTTGGATAAAATTATGGCAGAAAAATTATTTTGTTGATTGACATAGTATTTTAGAAGTTCTATCCATTTTTGTGACCATGTTTGTAGCTCTCCAAACCCTAGTTTGGACTAGTTTTCAAAAAAATTCTTGGATAAGTGTCTTAAATTAACTATTTATCTTGGAAAACTATTCTAACATGAATATGACTCCTCATGGAACATTTCCATGTTACTTTTAGTTCATGACGCATGAGTGGGCCCCACAGAAAAACAAGTATTCTCGTGAAGATTTTAGTGTAAAGAAAAATGTGGAAATGCTAAAATTTTATGTGGATTATTTTGGTAATTTGTTATTAAAATTGGTGAATTCACTTGGGTTACTCTTACGAAGAAAAATGGAGTAATGGTTGCATATTTGGGCATACCAGCAAAAGAAGCTCTTTTGAGAAGCTAATGAAGAAGAATGAAGGTAACCATGTTGAATTGCTTTGAATTGATGTTGTTTATTACCTTGATCCATATTTTCATGTGTCATATGATGTTTTTAAGTGTTTGGTTTAGTTTTCATAAGTCATTTCTTGCTTAAAGGTGATTGAGCCAAAATTGCTCCTTTAGGCCTATTTGAGAAGCATGTCTGAATGGGTATGAAGATGAGACTCTCTCCATTTTACCAATGGGAATTAATACCTAAACATGTTTTATACATACAAATTTAAGTTTTGATGTGATATGGAGCTCTGAAAAGTTATTTTGAGGGGTTTGACCACATTCATGAAAGACTAGTTTTTGTGTTTTTAGGACAAGCCAGACTAGTTGTAAAGATCCAATATTTTGGAATTCTTATGCTAATAATTGGAGAGTTATGATAGGTGAGTGAGATATTATAATTGATGATATTTCCATTTCTAGGTTACTTTCCTCATGACAAATATATTTGAGGTATGTATCAACTTATCGGTGGTCTTTGAAACCAATTTAGGAAAGTCTTGCAAAATGGTATTTCTTGTTGTGTTAAGCCTTGATTTGGATATTTGTAGTAAATTTTAATGAAATCATACAACATAATATTAATTTTTATTTATTACTTTGGTCATGGGGATAAGTGGAAGTTGTTTAGTTAGATCATTTTTCAAGACTATTTTTGGAGAAATGATTTAGGCACACCTTTAAGCTTAAATAAGTATCTTGGCTAATGTGGAAAGTTTTCAAGAATATAAGAACATTATTTGAGTTTTTAGTACCATGAACCACGTGAATACAAAGATGATATACTTTTGTACAAGTTAAAAGAGATAGAAGACAAAATAATAAGTGATTTGAAGAGTCATGACAAGTGGAAGGTCAAAGCTCATGCCTAAGAGGTATTTCTATTCATGTAAGATCATTTGTGAAATGAAATTTGAAAAAAACCATTTCTCTTCATTTGAAGAAAAATTTGTTGCAAAGCAAAAACCCTTGGGCATAGCCCAAAATTCCTGGGAGTCTCTTCTAGGTTTGTATTTGGTTGGAGTTTCATGAGGAGGATGTGAATGAAGAAAAATTGGTGATATATTTGTTGGTTGTAATCTGATTTGATGAGTTGTAATATTATCTAATAAGGTTTATTGTGTTCTTGATATATATGCATATCTTGATGAGTTTTATTTGATCCAACATTAATGTATAAAAGTATATTCTTGATGTTTTGAAATAGAAAAGTGAAAATAATTATTAAAGGTGATTCCCCTTGTCAGTCCCCTTGTGACTTCTAACAATTGGTATCGAGAAAAGGCCCCCGAGAGGAACTTTAACAAGCTAGAGTGAGATCTTTAGTAAAAATATGATTTGTCAGATAAGGAATGGAGTATAATTTGTGAAGAAATATTGCAAAACATTTGTGTATCTCATGTGAAAATTATGAAGTGTGTGCAGATTCAACTCAAGGAAGCTCTAGCTAGAAAGAAGAACTAAAGAAAGAGAAAGAAGACTTGAGGAAAGATAACGAAGAAATGAAGAAGTAGTTAAAAATCTTGACAAATAAGATATCATATTATCAAGGAGCTCAAAAATTTGAGTGAAATTTTAGGAAAACAAAAGGCATGTGGTCACAAAGACGGGACTAGGTTTCACAAAAATTCATGCGGTTTAGAAAAATGAAGGTGAATCAAGTCATAGATGAAATGAAAAAAATTCAGTCAAGAAAGTGTGATAGTACAAGGCATTCATCTCATATAAAATCATCTACTCAGTAGCCAAATGCATACAGTTTTGTTTCTTTTCATGGTAATTTCTACAACTATGGTGCTTATAGACACAGGGCTAGTATGTGTAGTCCTAAGGTTGAAAAGATATAAGTTTACAAAGTGATATTCATGAACATCAATATGGGAGATAGAAGGAAGAGAATTTTTTGGAAAAAGATATGGAGCTGAGTGTTATCACTGTCATGAGAAGGGACATCTAAAAAAGTACTGCACAAATGAGCCATCAAACACAAGAAGGTATGTAAGAAAATTCAATGGCTATTGTTATGCTTCTAATGAATTTGGACATAGGGATTTTGAGTGCAAAGGAAGGAAGGTTGAATGCTTTAGGTTCCACAAGGTTGGGCACATTACAAGGTTCTATGATGCAGGTCAGCTGAAGAAAGAGTTTCAAAAACTCAAGCATCAAACTCTGTCATAGAAGAATAAGAGAGAAGCTATTCAAGGTGCTAAAGAGGATTCCAAGAATGTGACTATTCAAAAGAAGAAGTTTGCTATGAAAAATGAAGAATCAGAAAAATAAAAACTAGTCAAGAAGCCAAAAAATAGCTTAAGACCATGTTAGTTTTCTCATAAAGATCCTTTATGGTATTAAGGTGCAAAAGTAGCATTGTAGTGAGGGAGGATATTTTGAGTCTGTATGCATCTTCTTAATGATTTTGAGGTCATAAAAAGGTAAAGTGATAATGGGAGTAGTATTGGTATAGTATCTATATTTGTTTTGAGAAATTTCAAGGCTTAGTTCATCTTCTGGAGTCAAAACTCATATTGCACGAAGTGGTCTTGAGAACTAGTTGTGTTCTCAAAGGAAAATGAGATTGAGTAGAGATTCAAATGAAAACATGGGGATAACCACCACATGGAATGTGTAGATGGGTGTATTTAAATTCTCCATGTCAATTTTTTTCAGATCTCGTAGTGGAATTTATGAGTTATTTAAGATTTACTAATATTGCCTTTTTGAGAAGTGCATTTGGAGCAATCTGTATTCTTATTGGTCAAAAACATTATTGAGACTCCTTCGGATAAATTATAAAAGTAATGTTTGGATTAAATTAGCCTATAAATCCTATACAACAAGTGGTTTGGAAAAGGAGGTGTATTTAAAAATATTTGAGAATTTTTAAGAGACATTTCTTCTTCATTATGGCACGTGTTTTGCACTTCAAGGATTAATGAAACTAAGGTATCTATTCCATGGTAGTTTTCTTGATTTTATTAGTCTATGCACTAGTTTTATCCCTTACTAGGATTTAACAGAGGGTTTCCAATATTGGAATTTAGTATGAAAAGATGAAGAATAGTATAACAAGTCTACACTTTTTGAATTTTCAAAATTCATTTAAAAATAAGCAAGATATTGAATTTTTATTGTCTCGAGTCCTCACAAAGTGGTTACAACCCTGAATCTAGGGTTGGGATTACTTTTTGTTCGAATATCCATCTTCTAACATCCAAAATTATTAAAATTTTGGAATTATCTCTGTATTTTCCTCATTATTCATTTGTAAAAGTTTTGGATCGATTGATAAAGTATCAAAAGAGAATTTTGTCATGAAGTTATCAAAATTGTTCTTAACTATGAATTTCCCTTTTTCTTCAATTTTTTGAGCTGTAAGCAAATATTTCTAAATGTCTCATTGAAAAATCTTTGTATAAGGTCATGAATGGGTGGAGAAAAATCTTGAGCTTGAATGAGAATGAAAATCATGTTTAGATTATTGTGTGTATATACCACAAGTGGGAAAGATAGGTTTCTTCAATATTTTCAATACTTAATCAAATTACAACTACCATTCCTTGTAGATTTAGGATGTCAAGAGAATTTAAAGTTCTTCAACATATTTCAATGATATTGAAGAGTATGTATATGCCTTTGATGCTTTCATCATCTAAGAAAGAGGACTCGCAACACTATTATTACACTCAAGAGAGATTTGTATGCCTGTATCCTTGGATACTATAAATAAAACTTCTCAAAGTTGAATGTGATATATATATATATATATATATATAGAAATAATTTCAAAGAAAGTTACATATAGTTTAAAAAATTTCTTTGAACATCACCACAGTTGGATGGTAAGTGTGTAAATATTGTTGAAGACTAAGGTAATAATCCTTATGTATTTGTTTTTTCCACTTATTTTCTTAAGAATACTTATAGAAGAAATGGAGTCACTCTTACCTCATCGAATAAATTCAAGATTCAACTCTCAGTCATTTTGGTAAGTAATATAGAAGGTCAAGGGTATGTGTTCAATTATCTTTTTGAAAAGAGTCCATTATGATCGAAGATAAGTGCATGTTGGAAGACATAAAGATAGATGTTACTTGACCAAAAATTGTAGTTGTAGAGTTAGAAGGAGTATACAGAGAGTCTCGAGTATGGAAAATAATTTGGAAGATACTTTTAAGTCCATCAAATAAATATGTATAGTCTTGTTTTCTCTATCAAACTAATAACTATTGCACCTCAAAACCTTTAGCCATGTTAGTTCTTGACAATGATATGTTGGAAAGTGTTCCAGATGCTATTTGATCCTCTCAAGAAGAATAATACATTTGGTATGCCACCAAAATAGTGATAATATCATGGACAATCCTAAGAGTGTCTCTCTTGGATCATTGAAGTAATGGAAAGGATATTCATAAAATGTTGCTACATGTTTCAATCACATGTTAAGGATGACAAAGTATGTAAGGTGAGATAAGTAAATTTTTTTCTCAAGTATAGATAGAAGGATATGAGATATGATCCACAAGAGTGATGAGTGCTAATAGAATGAAGGATGTATTTAGATGAGTGATATTATACTCGACTGCGGAAGTGAGTAGTTTTTTTAACAAGATAGTGTTAGTTGAGAGATAGGCTGAACTCTAAAAACATGCATGCTCTGTCAAAATAAAAATTGTTGTGTAACCATGCTACCATCCTCAAATGTAAATTCTATCTTATATTAGATTGAATTCAGATTTATTGAAAAAATGAAGATTGTGAATCCATAAGAAGTAAAGATGATGATTAGATGTGAAATACTTGAGAAGATGGGTGCTCTATCGGAATACAAAGTAACCACCTAAAGTGAAAACATGATTGAAACTAAAGCTGTGTTGAAATTTTTAGGTTGAGGTATGTGAGCCTATAACAAGGCTTAAAATTTTCTCAATCCACAATGTGATTCTTCTAAACAAAAATATGCTCCTAATAGGTCTAGATAAGAAGTTGGTGGTGTGAAAATGATTTATTACTGGTGTAGGGGTTGAAATGAAAATACATAAGCACTGTACTTTTTCAAGATGATATAGGAGTTGGAAAAGCATTAGTATGTAGAAAAATATGGTATAGAGCTTTGAAAGCTTGCAAAGATAGGGAAAAGTTGGTTTCTTCTCTATAGGACTCCAAAGTGATGTATCTACATTCTACAATACATGACTGTATTATATTGATAGTATGTTGAAATTTGTCACTTGAATTCATGTATGTTATGTGAATGCTTCTTATTAAAGTATGAAGGTTAACTTTTGATTAGAGACTGAGATGTATGCTTTCATCATGTAAATATGGTCAGATATTAAGTTACAGGCATGGAATTGTGTAATGAAGGTTTGAGAATGATCATCAAGGCGAGAAGTTCTTGGTTGAGTCTTATAAAAGGCTAAAATGGTGAAGTATAGGATAGCTTGGTCTGGTTAAATCAACAGGAGGAGTATGAATGCTTTTAATATAGTATTGACATTGAAAAACTCAACATTTCCTAAATAATTAATAGTGATCATGTCTACTCAAAGTAGAAGTAAATATATGGATAGGTAAACCCTATGTCATACAAAGAAGAAAATAGACATTATTATATACATTTAGAGTAGGACAAGATATGTTGATCCACATACATGGCATTATTCCAGGAGGAACAACAAGGGGAGTTCAAGGCAAACACATGAGTCCTTTTAGGTCTAATAGGATCTTCATGTTGTTGAAGGAATCAAATTTAAGACAATACAATCCCAGGGGGATTTTTCTTGGCCAAGTAAATCATTGTTTTTGCATTGTTGTTTGTGTTTCTTTTCTTGTCTTGTAATTCTCATACCTAGGAGTAAATTTATCCTTTATCATAGATGTCAAAGGGGGAGAAGTGTGTCAAGAAACATGTAAATGAGGTCATCCAAGTGAGTCATAGTTTACATCAATATTTCTAGGAATTTTTCCATCAATTAAAAAGGGGATGTTGTTGAAGGTGTGTCATTTGTGTTGTCATTGATGTCAAGTGGTCTAGGTGATGTAGGGGTTTCCAAGGTGCTACATGTGTTATTTGAGTCTCTAAAAGGTGCTATGAAGGTCAGTGAAGTAAGTGAGGTGTATCAATATGTAAATAACATGCCCAAATGGTTTTGTCGTGTAATATCTGGGTCAAGTCAAGTCATTCTAGGCTTTATCCTAACACAAATATATGGTGTAAATCAAGAAAATGTGTGAATTCATTAAAAAAATTAGGGAAAGAAAGTTTGAATTATCATGAATTGGAATAGGAGTTGCATAAAGATAAACAAGAGCAAACCATGTGAATGAGGTGAAACAAGTCGGCATGGAGTTTTCTTAATCCAATCCTCAAGAAAGAAAGGTGTGAAATGTTGACCCAATGTGTGATAATGAAAAAAAAACATGGTGTGAACATGTAATGATGAAAATTATGTGTAAAAGGAATCAAGTTATATTTGAGGTGATTTAGGCACTTCTACAGGACAACATAATACAACAGTTGGGAATCAGAGACCAAAGAGAACCTAAATGAGATGGGATGGAAATATTCAAGATGAACCAGAGAAAAATATAACTTTGGGGTATTATAGGGATGTTTCCTTAAGGTGTGAAATTTTTTTCAGAAGCCGAGGATGAATATTTTTCATGGTACGTAATTATTTCCAAAACTAGGTTTTTCAAAGTATGTAAATTGAGAACCAAAATTCTTAGTAATCAAGAAAAATTGTGGATAAGTTACTCCTAAGGATAATTCATAACATAAAATAATGGTGCAAAAATTATTTTGGTGATTGGTTGAGTATTTTAGAAGTTCTATCCATTTTGTGAGCATGTTTGTAGCCCTCCAAACCCCGATTTGGACTAGTTTTGGAAATTTGAGTTTGATAGGTGTCTTAGCTAAAAATTTTAATTGAAAAACTATTTTAACATGAATAGGAATTCTTATGGAATATTTCCATTTTATTTTTAGTTCATGACACATGGTTGGCCCCACTGCAAAATAGGTATTTTGTGAAGATTTCAATCATAGACAAATTTGACAAAGGAACAAATACTCAAATCTGAGGTGGATGGTTTTGGTAATTTATTATTAAAATTAATGAAGTAACTTAGGTTAATATTTTGTATTAAATTTTATTAATGGCTACATATTTTGGCATATCGAGAAAAGAAGCTTATTTTGAGAAGCTAGTGAAGAAGAATGAAGGTAACCATGTTGAATTGTATTGAATTTATGTTATTTCTTACCTTGATTGATATTATCATGTGTCATATGATTCATGTAATTTTTGGTTCATTTTTATAATTCATTTCTTGCTTAAAGGTGATTGAGCAAAAATTGCTCCTTTAGGCCTATTTGAGAAGCATGTTTGAATGGGTATGAAGATGAGACTTTATCCATTTTACCTATGGGTATGAATGCCTAAATATTTTTATACATCAAATTTAAGTTTTTGAGGTGATAGGGAGCTATAAAAATTTCTTTGGAGGTGTTTGACCACATTGTATGGAAGACTAGTTTTTGTGTTTTCAGAAGGACTAGACCACTTGCAAAGATTCAATATTTTAGAAGCCTTATGCCAAGAATTCAAGAATTATGATAGGCGAATAAGATAGTATAATTAATTATATCCCCATTGATATTTCACTTTCCTCATGATGAATATATTTGAGGTATGTGTCATCTGAATTCTTGAAGACCAAATTTGGAGGTTCTAAAACCAACAAGGAAAGTCTTGTAAAATGGTGTTTCTTGATGTGCTAAGCCTTGAGTAGGATATTTATATTAAATATTAATGAAATAATACTTCATAAGAGTCTATTTTATATATTACTTAGGTCATGAGGATAGTTGAAAGTATTCTAGTTACATGGTTTTTCAGGATTATTTTTATAGAAGCTAATTTAGGAACACCTTTCAGCCTAAATAAGTATCTTTGATAATGTGTCGATTTTAAAATCATAAAATAGAATTATTTGATTTTTTTACCATGAATGAAGTGAATAAAAATATGATATATTTGTGTAAAATTTTAAAGAGATAGAAGACAAAAGAATAAGTGATTTTAAGATTCATGGCAAGTGGAAGGTCAAAGGTCATGCCTAAAATTTATATTTATTCATGTAATATCATCTATGATATGAAATTTAAGAAAAAAATTCTCTTCATTTGAATAAAACTTTTCTATAATGTAAAACCCATTTGGCGTAGCCCAAAACCCCTAGAAGTCTCTTTTAGGTCTGTAGTTGGTTGGCGTTTCATGAGAAGGATGTGAATGAAGAAAAATTGTGATATATTTGATGGTGTAATCGATTCGATGAGTTTTAATCTGATTTATATTCCAATAATAAGGTTTCTTGTGATCTTGATATATATTCATCTCTTAACGATTTTTATTTCATCCAACATTAATGACTAAAAGTACATTCTTGATGTTTTGGAATAGAAAAGTGAAAATAATTTTTAAAGGAATGATTCAACCGCATCTCATTCTCTTGTAAATTCTAACAAATGTTGTACATGAATCACCTATTATCATGTTAGAAACATAACTAATAAATTAAAAGTGTGTATAAGCAATTAATGTAGATTTCTAAGTACAAAATGAAATAATAACAACTAGAAGAGATGAATATGGATTCCCTTAGTGGCCGTTGTAGCTAAGTGGTAGAAGGAGAGAATCCATGTTGTGTGTAAGAGATCGTATCTATGATCACAAATAGAGAAATTATCAAACATGCATGTGTGTATGGTAAATATAATGACATACAAGAGGCCTATCAATAATTTGTAATAAGATACCATATACAAGCAAAAATAAGCAAGAGTAAATACAATCTGAAGATATGTAATATGTTGTGGATGGATGTAGTGGAATGCGAAATGGATGAGAGGATCCACATGCCCCCTAACTGAATGGAGTTTTATGCAATGAGGTTGATTTATTTTTCTCCCTAATATTTCAATAACTAACCATAAACGAGAGTCCTGTCATTAGGAAATGGTCGAATCAAGTGTGTAGTGTGTCTAATGCATTGTGATGATTGTGTATATGTAGTGATGATATGTGAGTTAGTGATGAAGTTTGTGATTATGTATCATAAATAGTATATCAAAATGATATGAATAGAGGGAGTGGTGATGTATCCTGAAGTGTGTACTACTACAAGGTGAAGGAATAGGTGACCATTTATCATGTAACATATGTCACTAGCCTAGTAATTTCGCGGGTGAGAAGTTCAAATGATGAATGTGTGTGTATGATAACTTCTATTTCATTTGTAAACCCTTCATAGTCAGTATGGACCAAGGAACTAAAGTTCATCATATGGTAGTGAGTGCACTACGTAGAATAATATGTAGTATGTGCGATTATAATAGACGAACATAGGATGTGGAAGATGTGTAAAATGCAACATATAATGTGCAATGCAAGATGTGTATATAACCTAATAGTTGGATGGTACCCATTATGTAGTATGTAGAATGAGTAGTATATGATACTAAATTCATAGAGAATAGGAGTTGTACATATATGTGTGATGAATAGTCATATGGCACTTATAATATGAATGATGTGTACATATGTAAATGTTGAAATGATGTATATTAAATGTAGAATGTAAGATGTAAGACATGTGATGCGATATGTGTGAAGAGATGTAATTGTTAATACCTATTATGTAGGGTGTGGGGTTCATGTGTATTATGCCATAAATAATCAAGTGTGAAGTGAAGCACATGAGTTTTTCATCGTGTATTGGTCGATGATAAAATGTAGATGAATATGAATACGCTAAGAGATTGTATGATTATGCAAGTATGGGAGATGTGTTGATGCTAATATGAGGGGGAGGGATGTGTAAATGTTATACCCCCCAAGTGTGTGGTAATGTGTGTACTATTTGATAAATGATGTATGAAGGTGGTGAAGTATCATAGATTTTGTAATATTGATTCAGTAATGGGATAAATAATGAGAGATTGTATGGTATGCGTGATGAGTGATAGATGATTATAGAGGTACATATGGATGAGTGGTTATGTAATAGATAAATATGTTAATGCAAGATGAAACAAGGTTCTTTATTATAATAGACCCCTCAACAGTCATATAAGAACCATAATAATATGAGTGTGTCATCAAGAGGGTAGGGTGAGAAGAGTCACCTACCAAATACCAAGTTTACGTAAAGCGGTGGAAGCATGGTGGGCAGCAGTAATAGTGGGACCATGTGGTGGTGGAATTTTTAATATCTCTTGACCAATAATAGAAGGGTTATTTTCTTTGAAAATAATGATTGGTTGCTTAATGTTGTAGGATGGGGAGGTATTGTGAATGGTGGTAGCTTTGGTGGTGTTGATGACACTGCCAAAGTATTGATAGAAGGCAAATTTTCATTGACTTTTAAATGAGTTTTCTGAAATTGACTTATCGGTGTCGTAGATGCCTTTAGAGGAGGTGGGTATGACTAATTTTGAGTAGTGGCTTCTTGGTTTGAGTGGATTCCATATGTGGCACTTGAGTGATGGAAGAAACATTAGAAGTGATGAATGGATGCTCATTAGACATGGTGGAATAAGATTTAGGAATGCATTGATGTGTAACATTTATATATAGGCATGCAAGAGAATGTTTTACAGTTGACAAAGATAAATTCCTAATGCTTAAGATGTTTGATTCTTCATTGTAAAGCATGGAAAATATTTCCATTATGTCTATTGATTTGATAATAATTTCAATATGGATTCCCTTGATACTTTTCTAGTTGATAAGGACGATAGAAATGAGTAGGTGGTAAAGTGATCAAGTGATGAATAAGGAGCTCAGTAAGAAGGTCATGCCACTTAGTATTGTTATCAAGGATGAGAATATCTCATAATTGTATGACTTAAGGTTCATTAATACTGAAAGCACATGTAGTAGACATAGAATGAGAGTGATATGTAGAAGGAGAACAAACATGCACTTGAGAAGCATACTTAAGAGGATGAATTTAATATTTGAGAGATGTAATCATGCATTCCATGACCTTAAATTTGTCTTGAAATAAATAATGTAGAGCTTCATTTGAGTCCAATAGCGGTTGATAAGATGGAGGAACACTAGGATTGTCAAATAGATGAGTAAATTCAGGACTTATTCCATGTTTTGATGTACTTTCCTCAAGATACATGGTGTCTAGGGATTATTGCAAAATAACCTAGAAATTGGGACATCTCTTAAGAAAATTACATAAATAAACTTGAGTAACTTTGGGAGCCATGGTAGAAGAGAAATAAGGATCCTAAGTGTGAAATATGTTGGGTTTAACAAAATGATTAACTAAGATGTGGGATTATTCTAGGTTAATCTAATACAAATAACAATAGTTAGTAACCGATCATAATCCTATGGGAAATTTCACAAGTAATCTAATCTATGAAAATATAAAACCCTAACATGCAACGAGAGTTAGAAAGAGCTCGATTAATTCGAAGATGCCTCGAGACTATGTTGCAGAATAAAGCTGGATGAACTGAATACCATAACGGATACACAAAAGCTCCATAAAACATAAATTTGGAATAGTAGGTTGGACTAGGGCATCGGAGAGTGATAAAGGCACCTATGGGCACCTGGTTTGATAACCTGGGCACCTTGGTATTTGAAAAAGATATGTAATCTTCTTCCAAGGTTTTGTTATCCATATTTTACCCCTCGAGATAAAATCAGGTCAGTTGCGACCCCACATAAAAGGACCTAAGGAAAAGAAAACTTGTTCAGATCTGTAAATGGTTATAGAGGAACTCAACAAATGGAGTGGTGGGGGTGAGAAAGGAAAAAGGGGACCCTGTATAAAAGAAACGACTCTATCGAGTTTTTTCATGTCTTGAATATATTTCAAAGTTACGGGTAGACTCAACAATGGAATAATAGGGTTATAATAGAAGGGGCAATGCCGCAAAGGAACTAGGAGCAAGAAAGAGAAGAAACGATGAAGATCCGAAGTCCTCAGGATCGAAACTATTCAAGACAGGGTCCAAAATCGACTAATTATGGAGGAGGCAAAGAAAGGAGCCACGTGTCTAGCGGCGCTTCTCCGTGAGGTGAATCAAAAGGGGAAACCCGAGCTTGCACTAGGATTCTATGTGTCTAGAGAACCAAAGAAGTTGTGGGGCATTGAAAAGTCTTCAACTAAAAGGAAGGTGCCAAGTGTCATCTTGGCGTAAATCCGAGAAAAGGAAGCTCAAGGAGAGACCCAAACTTGTGCCAACCCTCCACATAGAAAATGGTCGGACATAGTCAAAAGGTGAATAGGGAGGACTTCAAAATTGGTTAAGTATAGATGTGTAAGCGGAGAGTGCTAAGTGTAAGTTTGGCCCATCTCCAAGAGTTGGTCCCAAGGCAGAAACCCAAATGAGCGTGCGCTCGCCAAGTAGCCCAAAGTCGAAAAGTAAGAGGGACTTTTAAAAAGTCCATAGATCGAGTAGAGGATGACAAGTGTCAACTCAACGCTCCTCCAAAGGAAAACTTTGGGCTAGGTTTTCAAGCAAGCGCAGTGCCTCCACATGTTATTCCAACAAGAGTAGATTCAATTGAATAGTCAATGCATAAATAGGATAATAAGGTACCATTAAGTGTCTTAATGGCATGCATTAATGGGTTGAATAGAGAAAAGGTTAGTAAATGAGCACCAAACTACCACTTGTCCTGGGGAAAGTGGGCGTCAAGGGAAAAGTTGATTCTTTGCCCCTTGTTATCTCAAAAGGAGCAAAAGTTACAAAATGGCCCGTAACTCTACCCAAGCAAAAAGTCAACATTTGTGCCTGAGTCAAAGCCAAAGTAGGGAGTCAGAGGAAAAAGTAAAATTTTTCCTTTTTCTAAAAGGCACAAAGATAAATATGGAAGTGCATTCCCCATCCAACCAAAAGAAGCCACGTGTTTAGGCGGAGCTTTGGGGCTGCGGGAGATTTTGAGTTTTGCAATTTTTGCACAAAAGGGAAAAAGATAAATTGCAGACCCGTCGGCTCGATTTTTGGCTCTAATCGGCTGCCATGTGTCCCATATTAAAGGGGGCCCATTTTTTCAAAAACATTTCCCAACCATTTGTACTGAGACTCGATCACGAACTTCAAAGGGCCATATCTTTCGACTCGTGGCTCAAAATATTGTGAATCGACCTTTGTTGGAAAGATCTCGGCATCACCCACAACATGGAGGTCTGAAAATTTAATTTTGAAGAGGTTAGGTAAAGGAAAATGGAGGAAACATCTGTAGTATTTCAATGCACAATCTTCTTGCCTCAACAACCAAATCGATTTGATCTGTTTCACCATTTCCTCTTCCTTTAAGGTGCCAAACCAACGATTGATGCATTAAAGATGGATTTGGGGACAAATTTTATCAGAGACATTAACAGCAGTAGTTGAGCTTCACCTTGATTTTCCCACTTCTCTCTCTGTTTCTTCTCTCTGAATCGAATCTATAAAGTCAAGTGTAGGATATATTGTAAAAGGTTGTTCATTCTTCTTCTTTGCCTCCCCTCTTATTTTCTTCCCTAGGGTCGAAAATGGAGTTTGAACATCCTCCCCGCTCTGTGAATGGTATTTTTTTTCTCTTTCCCGTAAATGATGCTCTATGTAAACTCGAGCAATAAAAACGTGTTTTTGATACATTTGTCTATCCTTGGCTCGTTTCTTGTTGTTTCTTATTGCCTCTCTTCATTGCAGCGTATATTTGCATCATTTGAACATTCAATTGTAGATATGGGCACTATGTTCATTGGGTTTAAACATTTCCTGTGTGAAATTTGATCTTTGGTCTGTGATGTTGTTGTCCATCCTCTCCATTGCTCACCTCTATTCATTTCATGGCAAGTCAGGTAGATGATCAACATTCCCCTTCTCCGGTGTATCACCATTTTAGTGTAGGCTCTATTTTTCCTCACTTTCTTTCTCTCCTTATCTCCTTGGAAGTTAAATTAGGATTAGATTAGCTTTCTTGCACTGGAATAGCTTGTGGTAGGTAGATTAGGAAGAGGAACTAACATTCTCTGCAGAGCTTTCCCATTCGTAAGATCCAACACCTTGGGGAAGTTCAATGTTATGCAATCACACCAAATGAGTTTTCCCTAGAAAATCAGATCTGATGACTCATTTGGGGGTGCCGTGCTACCACACTAACAATTTTGGCACATCTGATGGGGCATTGGGGTTAGATATTTCATCTTCTCTTAGTGTCTAAAAAAAAACAACAAATCTTACACCACCGTGCGCCAAGAAACAATTTTGGCACACCCGGTGGGACATGTATGAAGCACCTTACCACTTCATCTTAACAGGTTGTTGTGTTCCTGTTAAGGGTCAACCTTTTGAGGAAAATACAAGAACATCTGGTGACTCCATCCGGTCAAAAACCCATTCTACGAGTTCTGAGACCTCTTCCATCCATTTCCACTCATTTACATCCATTTTCTTCTTTCCATCTCTTTCATTTTTTTCTATTCCATGAAGTTGTGCAGTCATGACTTCATTTCCATCATGGAAGTCACATTCACAAATAGCAGCCATACATTCCACCTCCAATGTACTTAGTACTCCGTCAAATCAACATTTTGAGTAGATTCAAGATCAACATGTTTACTCCTATGAGCATCAGTGTCAAAATTAGTTTGGCTATGGAGCTTTCCAAGAGACGGGGTATGCAAACAATGAAAACAATCAAATGTAAGATGTCGGTCTATTGGAGAAGATCCAAAAATGGAGACCGGTATGGTGCAATCAAGGGGCATAGAACAAATGAAGGCATTCAATATTGGTTGCAGGGAACCTTGTCCATGGGAATTCAAGACATTACAGCCCCCAAGATAAGCTTGACTTCATGGTTGAAGTGCTGCCCAGCTTGCACTGAGTGGGTGAGGGGGTAGAAGCATATGATAAAAGTCCGAATCAACCTTCTCAATGGATAATTCATTCAATAGATCCTTTTCTTTCTTCTTATCCCTCTCAAGCTTTATCATTGCAGCAGTACCAAGTTTTAAACCCAGCCAATGCTACTCTAGTTGTGAAAACCATCCCTCCATCCCCTGATCTTCCACCTCATCTCAGTTCTTCTTTCCTTTTCCCTTCCAAACAGCATCCCCTCCAAACAAAAATAATTTCCACCTCCCTCCCCACCACAAAAAAATTCAAAGGTGCTTGAGCCCCAACACGTGACTCATCTTACTTCCCCAAGCCCATGTTGGGAAGAGACTCAAGAATCCATTCAAGGAGAACAACAAGAAGAGGATCCCAATAGAAAAGAAATGATAGACAATCTGAAGAGTTGGGCTGCCAAATTTGGGTTTACAAAGATCCCCTTAATGGTCAAGCCAATAGAGGAGGTCAAGATTGAAGAACCAGTGGTGGCTGAGGCTGAGTTTGCAGTAGACAAAGAGAAAGAACAAGTGGAGGAACAATCAATCCAAAGCCCCATTGAAGAGGAGCAACTAGGAGACATCAAATTAGTGTTGGGGCCACTCAATGAAGAAGGCATCATTGATTATTTTTTTCTTTCATTTCAAGGGTGCGATTTGATTGATGAACACATGATCGAGGAGGACCATACGGTTTCAGAGGTTTCAAGTGTAGAGAAAGCTATAGTAAAACCTTCAGTTCTTCCTCCCACTTCATGCCCTTCAAGCTCTGATGTTGAGGAAGAGGGAAACCATGGTGAGAAAGTTGTAGATCAAGAGGACACCATGAAGGAGGAAGAGCACATGTAACAAGACAACAAGGAGACAAACTACCTGTCAGACTTGGAAAATTACTTTAATGAGGAGGAGCCGAGGAGATAACATAATATTTTACTTCATCTTCAACATTCCAAGCACATGAACCTACTACCATGAAGGAGAAAATCCAAGTGCAACAACCCGCATTCCATAATGGCCCTCTAGAACCAAGGTTAGAAGATCTTGATCTTCCATGTTCTTCAAAGGAGGAGGAAGGAAAAAGGTAGGAGGATGTCATTGTCTCTCTCACACCATCCACCCAAGAAGGTCCACAAGAAGACTCCATTTTTGGAGTTAAATTTCAAAGAAATGGGCACATCCAAAGGATCATACCTTGCCTAATAAGATATTTAGCTTCATTGGAGCTAAATGAGAGAGAAGATGATATTTCAATTAGAATCAACAATGGAAAAACAAAGTCATAATAGAAGGGGAAATTCCACAAAGGAACCAAGAGCAAGAAAGAGAAGAAGCGGTGAAGATCCGAAGTCCTCGGGCTCAAAACCATTCAACACAGGGGTTCAAAATCGATTAAGTATGGAAAGGTAGCGGAATGAGCCACGTGTCGTAGCGAAACTTCTCCGAGGTGAATCCAAAAGGGGAAACTCAAGCTTGCACCAAGCTTCCATGTGTCGAGAGCCCCAAAGAATTTGTGGGGCATCGAAAAGTCTTCAACTAAAAGGAAGGTGTCAGTGTCAACTCGGCGCAAATCCGTAAAGGAAGCTCAAGGTGGAGACCCAAACTTGCGCTAGCCCTCCACGTAGAAAATGCTCAAATAGATTCAAAAGGTGGATAGGAAGACTTTGAAATTGGATAAGTATAGATGTGTAAGCAGAGAGTGCCAGTATCAATGTGGCACATCTCCAAGATTTGGTCTCAAGGCGGAGACCCAATTGAGCACGCACTAGCCACGTAGCCCAAAGTCTAAAAAGTAAGAGGGACTATTGAAAAGTCCATAGATCGTAGATGTTGACAAGTGTCAACTCGATGCTCCTCAAAAGGAAAAGTTTGGGCGGGTTTTCAAGAATGCATGGTGCCTCCACCTATTATTCCAACACAGGCAGATTCAGTTGAATAGTCAATGCATAAACAGGTTGGCGGGGGCTACCAAGTGTCTTAATGGTGCTAATTCAAGGGTTGATTAGAGAAAAGGTTCCCAAAAGAGCGCTAGACTTCTGCGTGTCCCAAGGGAAAGTGGGGTGTCGGGGAAAAGTTGATTGTTTGCCCCTTGTTATCTCAAAAGGACCAAAAGTTGCAAAATGGCCCACAACTCTGCCCAAGGAAAAAGTCAACATTTGTGTTTGAGTCAAAGCCAAAGCGGGGATTCAGAGGAAAAAGCTAAAGTTTTCCTTTTGTCTAAAAGGCACAAAGATAAAGATGGAAACACATTTCCCAGCCAACCAAAAGGAGCCTTGTGTCTGGGTGGAGCTTCAGGGCTATGGGATTTTTTGAGTTTTGTTGTTTTTGTGCAAAAGGGAAAAAAGATAAATTACAGACCTATCTTCCTGATTTTTGGCTCTAATTTGGCTGCCACGTGTCCCATATTAAAGGGCCCCATCTTTTCAAACTATTTTCCTACCCATTTGTATGATTCAATACGAACTTTGAAGGGGCGTATCTTTCAACTCGAGGGCTCAAAATATTGCGATTCTAACACCATTGGAAAGATCTCGGCCTCACCGCAGCATGGAGGTCTAAAAGTTCAATTTTGAAGAGGTTAGGTAAAGGAAAATGGAGTAAACATCTTTGTTCTTTAATTACAGGATCTTCTTGCCTCAAAAACTACATCGATTTGATCTATTTCATCATTTCCTCTTCCTTAACGGTGCCAAACCAAGGATTGATGCAGTAAAGACCTTTTTTTGGGATAGACTTTATCGAGAGGAATTAATAGCGTGAGTTGAGCTTCAACTTGATTTTCCTTCTTTTATCTCTCTTTCTTCTCTCTGAATCTAATCTATAAAGTCAGGGACATGATTCATTGTAAAAGGTTGTTCATTCTTCTTCTCTGCCTCCCCTCTTCTTTTCTTCCCTAGGGTCAAAAATGGAGTTTGAACCTCCTCCCCTACTCTGTGAATGGCATTTGTTGCCTCTTTCCCGTAAATGATGCTCTGTGTAAACTCTGAGCAATAAAAAAAAGTGTTTTTGTGATGCATTTGTCTATCCTTGGCTCGTTTCTTGTTGTTTCTTCTTGCCTCTCTTCATTGCAGGGTATCTGTGCATCTTTTGAACGTTCATTTATAGATATGGGAGCTGTGTTCATTGGGTTGAAATGTTTCCTGTGTGAAATCTGATCTTTGGTCTATGATGCTGCTATCCATCCTCTCCATTGCTCACCTCTATTTGTTTCATGGCAGTCTGGGTAGATGATCAACATTTCCCTTCTCTGGTGTATCACCGTTTTAGTGTAGGCTCTATTTTTCCTCGTTTTATTTCTCTCCTTGTCTCCTTGGAAGTTAAATTAGGATTAGATTAGCTTTCTTACACTAGAATAGATTGTGTTAGGTAGATTAGGAAGAGGAACCAGCCTTCTCTAGAGAGATTTCCCATTCGCAAGGTCTCACACCTTGGGCAAGTTCAATGTTATCCAATCACACCAAATTAGTCTGCCCTAGAAAAGTAGATCCGATGACTCATTTGGGGGTGCTATGATTCTACACTAATAGGTTTATTTGAGAGATCTTATGTGTTCACTTCCTATCACACTAATTTTATTGAAATCAGATATATGTTATTCGCAAATCAAAGATGAAGATGAGACATGTAATACCCTAAGACAAGTATAATAACCCTAAAAATGAAAGATGCATATTAAGGGGTCAGACTTTCATAAGCTTCCAAAATGGTGGAATTACTAAATGAGTGTTGCACTACATCTCAGGCCTAGTGTAGTTCTATGTGTGTGTACAATCATGCCCTAGGTTATTTTGTTCATGTCATACTTTGTGAAAGTAGTGAGAAATAAGCTGTTTAGAAATGTAATAAAATAGTGGATGAAATAGAATAAACTTCCCTCCTATATAGTGTGATCCATATGAACACACCTTGTGCCATATGATGTAGCTAGATAGATGCAACCTTAGGTTTCATAGTAGTGCTTAGTGCTCGTTTCCTCATTATGGTCTATCACTTTATATTTATATGGTTCTCTTGTTCTAATTTCGTAATTAACCTGAAAAAGGCCAACCAAAAAAATATAGAATTCTCAAATGGCTAGAAAGTTATAAAATATGGAGATAAAGTGTTAAAAGGACCCGGGGTTCCCCAACTAGGACCGGGGTAGTGTGGGCACCCCAATATTAGTCTGGGCTCCCTAGTCAATGCTAAAATGATGTAGAATGAAAAAAATAGATTGGGCATGTATGTGCGAGAGGTTACTAGTGGTGACGAGAAAGAAAATCAAAATGGCCAACATATGGGGTTAACTAGTACTTTCTTCACTCAATAACCATATGAATATTTATATCATACTAGGTCTAAATAATGCTTAAATTGTGTGGGTGTTTTTCTATAGTAATCTACATGTAGGGTATAGCTAGGGCTTGAAGAATGATGGTCTAAACGAATGAATTAAAGCATGAAAATTTGTAAAAGTGATCCTGAGGAGGTCCCAGGAGGAAGATTCGGGAGGAATTTTGGAGTTTGAGTGGTGGAGTTTGGATAAAAATGTGTCAAGTATATCTTACGATAGTTTGTTACTGATCCAAGACCTAGTTTGGAAAGATCCATAACAAAGGCTCTAGTGGTTAGGATTAGAGTTAACTCTTGAAACTTGGAACATGGTGAGAAGACTATAATGGGATCCTATAAACCTAATCATTCCAATTTTAATAAATCATTAACAAAGGTTATTCATGAAAGTAACCTAACCAAGACCTAACTAAGGGTTTGAAATCTTAGAAAGAGAAATAGAGATAAGTGGAGAAGAAAGAAGAGAGGGGACCTAAAATTTAGGGTACACATTGGGGGAGGAAAGAGAGATCTAAGGAATGAGGAAAGTTCTTATGGGTCTTTTATCCATTTTTCCCCTCGATCAAAATTGGACAAAAAAGGCCTGTTGTACTCTAGGAGTGTTAAAGGGTTAAAGAATCATCAAAATCAATACTTTATGTTTAGGGGTATTACTAGGTCTTCATGACCCTTTAGTTTCAAGAGTAAGCCTAAAAAATCTAAATCAGGGCAAAGAATCAATGTTTGAGGAGCTTGATGCAATGGGCTCGTCATTTGTCTCATATGCAGAGCATGAAGCATCGAGGGAACTGAGCTTATCATCATAGATATAATTGGGATGAGCCAAGGTTATATAGCTTGGAAACCAACTCTAATGTCACAACATGCAGAAGGAGAACGCTCTAAATTCATTGGGAGGGTTCATCGCTAATAAGGCTAGACATTCAAATTTCATGGGACTTGAGAAATACATAGTAGGGGCTCATCACAAGCTCAGTTAAACAAAAAATCCAAGCCAAAATCTTGGGTGTTCGAGCTTAAGATGGACCTCTATCAATATCTCCTAACACAACAGGTAGGGAGACAAAAACCGAGTTGATATTGGTTGACCAAGGAGAAAATAAATTAGCTTCTCAGCATATCTGTTCATAGACTAAGATCAATGGTACGACGTACCGATGGGGCTCAGGCACTCAGAACTTGTAAATTGTAGTGTATAAAATGATCTTGACATTTAGAATGAGCCGGATCATGAAATTCTAGTAGAGGTCGAGCTCGGAGAAGTATAGAGCCATGGAGAGATATCAAGGTCCTTAAGCACATAGTTTTTGTGACGTAGAATGAAGTTTGCATTGATGGCTAATTCAGGTCAACGGTTCAAGATTTTTGTCGCAAAAGGAATAAAATCAAGATGCACGTTAACTAAGTAAGAAATCATGGGAGAACCAATTTGTAGTCTTACAACGAGCTTGGGATCAATCTCTATTATAGCTCATCATCGTCACATTTGCTAGGAGGATGCTCACCATACATAATTTTCGAGCTCAATGACATGGAGGCACCAAGTCAATGGTTATTTAAATTAGAGTCGATTGAAAAATCCCATGCTATGATGAAAAGAAGATAGGTGACCACGTTATTCTTTATGATCTCGGATTAGCAAAATTAAGGTGATGTCTGAGGGTCTCAAACATGGAGCTCACATCGAAGGAACATATATTGATCTCGGTGTGTACTACAAAGAATCGAATCGAGTAAAGAAAAATGGCTCACAAAGCTCAGTGGACGATTAATGAGATAGCTCGGGGTGAGATCGCAATGTATAAGGACATAAGTAAACTCAGGATAGCCACACCAACTCTACGGGGAAATCTAATTTATGGCCAAGGTTCAGGGAATTTCAAAGGCCTGTGGCCAAGTGGAGATGAAATTATGGTGGGCCAAAGTGCATTCCCTAATCGGAGAGTTTCGAAAGATCATGGAAAATGGGGAGTTAAGGCTGAGCTGCCAAGGATGTAGGCTTTTATGGTATGAAATCAATGCCAACAAAAATATGGCAAGACAATGTTTGGGCTCCCAGGACAAATTAGCCATCATAAGGAACCATCAAGGAAAATGTGGATTTAATCTCTGATTTGACCAAGTCATGGGCCAAAGCATTTAGTGGATGCACGTAGAACAACCGCCAATTTATTCTCTTAGCATCTTAACTCATTTAAGCCCGATGACGTGGTGGACTATAACAAATGGAGTAAGACCCGATCACCCAATGAATGTGAGGGACCATAATTCCTCGAATATAACATGAAATACATGTGAGTTTCAGGGATAATGAGCCCAGGAAAGAAAGAAGTAGTTCACAGGGGATGTCTTTCATGGAAGAAAAACATACTCAAGTCTTGAATGAATCAACTCACCAAGTCATAGATCAATCAGAGTGAGTGATTCGGGATTTAACAGTTCAAACCAACATAAGTGATCATTGAGGAGAAAGGTTGTAGGATGGCAAGTCAGTTTTGAGATCTGATCTCAGCGTCTGGCATCAAGTTATAAGATTGATAAGCTTGGTGGAATACATAAAGGAGATAAGTTGACTTGATGCTTGGGATATGACTCAAGATGGTCTCGAGTCAAAGCCGAGTAAATCGGAAAACAAATATTTAAGATAAAGGACCTCAATGAGCGGGCTCAGAGCGACCGAGTTACTCATATGGTGAAACAATGAGCTCATAAAACTCAAGGGCTCGACACATCTGACAAGGTGAGTTCACCAAGTCTCACCCAAACATGAAAGAACTTGCCAATCTGAGAGAAAGGAGATCAACTCTCCAATTTCAGCCATGCATTGAGATAATCCTGCCATGTTCAAATGAAAGGGAACTCATCGACCAACTCGGTGAGTTGGTAGGCAAGCCAACCACCGAGTTGGCCTTTCTCTCAAGGGACCCCCTTCAATACAAACCAACCCTAAGGGGTCCCACTTGTAATTATCATTAATTTGATATTTTTAAATAATAATTAAATTAATATTTTATTAAAATATTTTAATAAATAATATTTTGGTTATTATTAAAATTTTAATTTAATTAAATGAGATGGATAATTTTGGACCTTTCATTAAGGCACATGATGGACTGTTCTTAAGTGGTTTAGCTTGACTCTGTAATTAGTATTGACTATCATGTGCCTTCATTTTAGGGTGGAATTTATGACTTCTCTTTTCTCTCACGAAGTTCTTCTATAAGTGTAAGTTGGAAGCTCATTACTGATGTGTTACACTTTGGTTACACAAGTTAGATGTGAGACATGGGTTAGACATCTTAGACATGTTCATATTTTTCAAGAATCCTCTCTCTTCCTACTAGTTTTGTGGATTGGGGAACTTTCAAGCCTCTCTTCCATTATTGTAATGGAAAATGTTTCCTCTTCCTAAGTGTATTGATGCATTCTGCAAATTATTCAAGTAATAAAAGTGTGTAATTTTTGTACTATTATTGGTCCTTTCATCATTGTATCTAATTTTTTATGCCTTTCTCATGCTTGCAGGTACATTGTACAAATTCAAGTTACCATTGCATTTTTGGAGGTTATGTGCTTATCTAGTAGTGGAGTTTTGTATGTGGTTGGCATGTGATGGTTTATCACCCTTCTCAGTTTCATCCTTCTTCATTGGAAGACTAAAAAGTTTTTCTTATTGAGCTTAACAAAGGGACCGCTTGTTTCATAGTTTGTGGTGTCTTGTTTACCCTCTCCAAGCTGGAGTAAGTGAAATTGGACTGTGGTGTATTTTCTCACCCTCTTCAAATCAACCCTTCTCTATTTGAAGATCAGAAAGTTGTCTAGCAACACCCTTTTCTTGGTGCATCACCATCCTTAGTGTAGGTTTTATTTCTTACAAAATCTCTTTCCCTAATCCCATGACATGTTACTATAGGTCTAGACTAGTTATTTGTTTTTTTGCTTGGGAGTAATATAGAACTTAGTTTAGGAAGAGGAAGCCATCCTTCTCCATAGGTTGACCTCAAGCCGAACTCCCACGGTTTGAGAGGTGATCCCATGTTACCCAATAATACCCAATGTTCTATTCACATTACGGCCATTTAGAAATGCAATAATTTTTTGATAATGTATTTGGCATGCCCACGATGGGAGAAGAGTTGGTAATTATCTTATCACTTGCACAAATAAAATTACCTAGTGAATCTATATCTCTGGATTTTAAATCTCGGTGCGTTAACTTATGCAAAGAATTTAGAAAAGAGATTTTCCAAAGCAAGGAAATTATCAACATATCGAATTATCCTTGTCTCCTCCAAGGAGAAGGAGAAGAGGCATCTCAACATCACCCGTTGCAGCTTCATCTCATAGGAGTAATTCAAATCCTCCTTACGGGATTTTTCCCCCACGAGGAACAATCAACATCTTTGGTTATAGTGAGGAACAAATTTTTCCCCATTTCAATGCAAGCAGTCCTCTTCTGTTGGCTCAACGTGACCCTATACCTATTGCGAGAACTCAAAAGTGTACCCAATAGAGGGGAAACTCATGTGACTCCCATGGAACATATTCTTGATGTATCCAGCATTTGTGTGGTACACAATATCACAGAGGAAAACATTACGGTTAGGCTCCTCACTACTTCTTTGAGGAAAAGAACTTGATGGTTTTGAGGGTTATGTGTTGGTACTATAACCACTAGGGAGAAATTAGGAGAAAAGATTTGTAAACATTTTGAAGAAAAGAGTGATCACTTGTCACTCTTATAATAATTCACTACCATAAAGAGAACTCCCCAAGAATACATGAGTGATTTCAACTTGATTCCAAAAAACTTGGAATAGGATTCTAATAGTCATAAATCCTTCTCCAAATAATGCATTATTGTATTATCTACAAGATTTGAATAGCGATGTAGAAGTTATGATCTAGTTCATGGGAGGGACTACACTACCTCATGCCTACAAAGTTTCCATAAGAGCAGAGAATTCCTTGATTCGAGTAGAAATATTGTTCCATGACCTCCAATGCCATTATCTCTAGATCTTACAAACACTCAGCCTACCCTTTTCCTATTCCAAAAACTTCAAAGAAACTAGTTGACTCTACCCTTTCCCCTTCAAGCGATCTATTTAAAGTCAAGTCACTGCTACAAAGTTGTGGGAACGAGCTTGTTACACTCAAGAGGAGAAAATTTCAATATAAGCTGTCCATACCAACCTCAAAATCAGCGGTTCCAAGCTAACGATCCTCCTTCTCAAGGGAATAATAAACCTCAAAATCAAACTACAAGTCAAGTTATGAATGTTAGGCCTTTGAAATTTTGGAACCCTCTTGCTGCTAGCTCATCTAGAGCCATAGTACCTGTCCAAAATAATCTAGTTCAAGAATACGAATGGTGTTATCCTTGTTCTCAACCTCACAACCAAAATATTTTCCCTAATGGATTTCTTATCCAGAACCTTATGGTTTAAAGTGTATATGCCCCTCCATGGCCAACAAAAAATTCATCTAAGATAGAAATCGTAGATCAAGCCCGGACACTGCAGAAGCCACTTTGCTAAATTGGAAAGCTTGAGATTTTTTTGGGTTAAATACTAATTCCTCATCAGTGTCAGAGAATACTCATACTAAAAAAGAGGAAATGGAATCGAACCTTATAAATCCAATTAATCATCCACTTACCAACCTAGGACAAAAGTAACATTTGACAAATATGCAAGAAAGAAAATGCCGAAGCATAACCTCTCAAGGCATAATTAAATAATGTGTTTCAAGCATCATGGTGCCTAAAAACATTTTCAAAGGAGGATCCCAATGTGAAGAGAAATGTAAACAAATTAGGAGCAATATCATTTAGTATTGTAGAACATATGAAGAATACCGACCTTAGTGTCATGATGTGGGAGGAACTTTCAATTCCTTCCCAAAGGAATTTATTGCAAGAAACTCTTAAAAATTTAGGTAAACCGACGGATCATTGGGTCGTGGGGTAGTGACTACTATGATTTTGTGCCAAGTGGAATGAGAAATTTATCCTAAGGAAAAAAAAACCACCACCATTCTATCTTTCTCACGATCATTGGTGATCATTTAGTACATAATTGCATGATCAATTATGGTGCTAGTAGCTTAGTTATGCCCAAGTAAATTGCAGAAGTTTTAGGAATACAATATACAACAGTCTCTAGATGATTTTTTTAGTTGGATGGTACAATAGTTCAGACCATTAGATTCATCAAAAGACTTCAGCTTACCATCCATGCACTCCCTAGCTTTTCGTTTACTCAAGACACATCGGTCATCGATCTTCCTCCTCTCTTTTTTATTTTCCTATCACAAGATTTTACTGCCAAGATGCGTGGTTATCTATCAGATGATTGGTCACATATGATTCTATGGACTCGATATAGAACCAAAGTGACTATAAAGGTGGATCTAATCTACCATAATCATGTGGAAACATACGATGCTAGTCCTATAAATGGGAATTATACCATCTATGATACAGAAGAAGAATATGTTGAACATTAACTAACCACTCTTGTGGAAGAAGTTCTTGATCTTGTCTTTGGATGAAGTGAGTGCATATCATCAGTATGACCCCTATGCTAATTTATTGGTAGAGGAAGAAGTTGGTTTGCTTCTTTTGGAGAATACGAGATTGGGTATATACTGCATTCATGAAGAAGGTACGATCATACTATAAGCTGGTCAAAACACCAAACAATTATAAAGGACTATGGATATTGTTCTTTGATGGCTCATGGAGTAAGAATAGATCTAGTATAGGTGTCATGCTTATTTATCCTGAAGGAGATAAGTACTTCTCATCTTTCTAGTTGCAATTTAGTTGCACTAACAATGTTGCTAAATACGAGGCCCTTGTGTAAGGAATTCAACTAGCTCAAAAGAAGGGAATCAAAGCCTTGATTATTTTTTGAGATAGTGAGTTAGTTTTCACCGGTAATAACATGGAAAGCATCCAAAAGGATCTTCTAAGATCTTACAAGAACCAGATTTTGGATTTGAATGAATATTTCAAGGCTTTTGGGATTCATGTTGTTCCTAGAAATAAAAATGAAGATGTCGATAGGATTTCTACGGTTGGCTCGCAATAGGACGGATCTATTGATATCACAAAATAAGGGTGACAATCTGTCAAAATTTTGGTTTGACCTATAGTTCCCAATAATATGAGTAGATGGTAAGTGTTTGATAGTGACAAACAAATTGTCCTTTTCCTATAAGAATAATTTTCTACAAATGATCAAAAGAAGTTGCAAAAAAGCATACAATTATAAAAGCACTCAATTAAAAATCAAAAACCTACCAAAAGACTTAGTTACTCAAGAATCCATCTTCAATTTAGATGATCAAGCCAAAACACAAAGCTCTAACATAGTGGTCAAAGGAAGAAGATTTTAAGGAAGTTGAGTTAGTAAATGAAAATGTTATAAAGATCATAAAAGTATGCACTCTTGAAGAAAAAGAAGCTTTCATCAAAAAAATTCAAGATTATCATGAAATTTTTGCATGGAGCTATAAATACTGCATGGATTTAATCTAGGTATAGCACAACACACCATCAACTTTGGATCCTAATGCTAAGACAATTTATCAAATACAAAGGCCAATTAATCCCAAAATTGAACCTCTAATGATAAACGAGATAACCGAACTCAACAAGGCTTGTATAATGTTTCCTATGAAGCATTCCTCTTGGGTAGACAATCTTCTCCATGTAAGGAAGAAGAATGGATAAATTAAGATATGTGTGGAATTCAGGGATTTCAACCATGCCTCATTGAAAGATCATTATCCCCTTCCATCAATGGAGAAAATCCTTCGAATGGTGGTAAGCGCTGAAATATTTTCTTCTTGATTGATATTTGGGTTACTGATAAAATTCTATTGCAAGAATCCAATCAATGTAAAATGTCTTTCACTACCAAGTGGGGCACGTATGCTTAAAATAAAATTCCATTTAGATTGTACAATGTCGGGGCTACTTTCCAAATATCCATGGACATGACATTTAAGGGAATAATCAATGACATAATTTTTTTACCTTGATGATATAACTATATACTCTAAGCATGCAGAAGACAACATCACACATCTAAGGAAGGTTTTCCAAAGATGTAGAGAGTTTGGAGTTTCACTTAATCCCAAGAAATGTATTTTTGTAGTGCACGAGGGAAAGTTGTTAGGACATGTTTTTTTAGTGGAAGGACTATCAAGCGATCTAGTTATGATTAATTTGATTATTTCCTTATCTCTCCCAAGTCAAAAGAAGGGTCTCTAGAGTTTTCTGGGAACCGAGAAACTTTGTGTGAAGGTTCATTCTTTAATTCACAACATTGGATAAATCACCGAGAGAAATGCTAAAAAATAATAAGACATTATCATGTACAAAGGAAGGAAGGGAGAACTTCAAAGCCATCAAAGCGAACATTTATCGGGGATCCTACATTGGTGAATCCAAGGTTCGATAAGGATTTTATTTTTATGCTTTAGTAGGTTAGGAGAGAATTTCGGGGATCCTCACCTAGAAAAATGATTATCGATGGAGCAATCGATTTCTTTCTTGATCAATCCCTCAAACACTATGAGCTCAAATACTCATTTGTTGAAAAAAAAGTTTTGTAGTTATTTGAGTTTTGAAGAAATTTAAACACATGTTGTCCAACAATAAAATTCATCGATGGTGTCTCATCCGGTGTTAAGGAATTTTTCTAAACAAATATACGAATGAGAAGCATGCTTTAGATGGATCACAAAGGTGATGTAGTATGACGTATATATTAAATTTGCCAAGATTACTAGAGGTAAAGGTTTGTGTCAAAAACTTGTAGCAGATCTAGAATCAAAACATGACGATGATGTAATGCTCTTAAACGTTGATGAAAGTGAAGATCGGGTTGATTGGTTATCTAAAATTATGAGTTTCCTTTTCTCGGGAGAATATCCTTTTGACATGGTTAAAAATTAGAGGAAAAATTTCCTTCTTAAAACTATTCCATATGTTTTGGTAGATAATATTTTATTTGAAGGGATTTTAACGATGTTTTCCTTTGGTTCATAGGACCGAGCAGGTGAGTAAGATACTTAGAAGAGTTTCACAATGTCCTATCTCGTAGGACATTATTGCGCATGAAAACTACTACCAAGATCATGTGATCCGATTACTATTTCTTGGGTTTATTCAAAGATGCCCATCTGTGGGTAAGGAAGTGCAAGAGAATGTGTGTTTTTCAACGAAAAGTAGAAGTTGGTGGCTCTTCCACTACATCCATTTCAAGTGGATCAACCATTTGTTCAATGAGGTTTGGATTTCATCGGGATGATCAATCCTCCATCTAGTGACAGAGACAAATGGGTCCTCATAGCCCTGAACTACTTTACTTGATGGATAGAGGTAGTAGCATTGAAGGAGGGTAATGATAATGTTGTTCTTGATTTACTCAAAGGCATAATGACAAGTTTCGATGTTCCATTCATAGTCATTACAAACAATGTGATGGATTTCCTTAGTCTTAAGTTGAGTGAATGGGATCTCAATAATGGGTTCTACCTCAACAATTCATCCAATTACTATCCGCAGCGAAGCGGATTGGTCAATTCTAACAACAAGAACCTCATAAATATTATCAAACTCACAATGGAGACCAATAAGACAACTGGAACACTCATCTTAAGATGAACTTATAGGTAGATCGGATCACACCAAAAGGGCAATTAGAAATTATCCTTTAATTTTGGTGTATGGTAGAGAAGAAAAATGTTCACTATCTTTGGAATTACTGCTTTAGAATTATCTCATCAGCTTGAGGTTATGGAGAGTGATCCTTTTAAAGTCAGATTTGTTGAGATCATTGAGTTAGAAGAAGTACAAAACAAGGCTATGAAGACTTTCGAGCAAGATCAAACTCAGATTAAGAAATATTTTAACAAGAATTCATCCGATAGTTATTTTCAAGAGGGATATTTATTTCTCAAATGGGATGAAGATAGAGCCAAACTAGGAAAGTACATCAAGTTTGACACTCTCTGGAGAAGTCCATACATCATCACAAGTTTTTAAAAGGTGAATTCATTTATTCTATCCAGGATCAATGGAGAATAATTAGCCATTCCTGTGAATGGGATACATCTCAAAGCTTTCTTTTGAGATCATTCCACCCCATATATAGTTTAGTTAGGTGTTTTTTCACATTGTTGTGTGTTCTGTTCATTTTCTTTCCTTGTGTTTTGTGTTGTTTTGCACACTATATCATCATTGGATGTTTTCAAGGTGAAGAAGGTTTAAGTTTCAAAATAGTTTTAGATATCTAAGGTTCCTCAAAAGATTCATCTAAAATTCCACACCGCACCGTAGATGTTGAACATTCATCGGTCTCAATATATTTCATGTCTAATATTGTTGAAGAGTTCATGATCATATATCACGAGAAGATCGGATAATCTTTAGGATTCCAATATTTACTCCATGCCCAATGGATGACTTAAGGCTACTAGAATCATGCTTAGTAGGAAATCATCCCTAAGAGGTCACTAAAAATTTTATCCAATTTTTCCCCTCGGTTAAAAATGGACAAAAAAGTCCTATTGTACTCTAGGAGTGTTAAAGGGTTAAAGTATCATCAAAATTGATAATTTATGTTTAGGGGTATTACTAGGTCTTCATGAATCTTGGTTTTAGGAGTAATTTGAAACATTCTAAATCGGGGCAAAGAATCAATGTTCAAGGATCTTAATGCCATGGGCTTGTCATTTGTCTCATATGCGGAGCATGAACCATTAAGGTAAATGAGCTTATCATCATAGATATAATTGGGATGAGCCAAGGTTATATACATTGGAAACAACCTCTAGTATCGCAACATGCAAAAGGAGAACGCTCCAAATTCATTGGGAGGGTGCGTGGTTAATAAGGCTAGACATTCAAATTTCATGGGACTTGATAAATACATAGCGGGGGCTCATCACAAACTCAGTTAAAAAAAATTGCCAACCCAAAAGCGTGTGTGTTCAAGCTTAAGATGGACCTCTATTATCATCTCCTAACATGAAGGGTAGGGTGACACTGTGAGTGAGTTAATATTAGTTTACCAATGAGAAAATCAATTAGCTTCTCTGTATATCCATTCATAGACTAAGATTGATGGAATGAAGTATCAATGGGGCTCACGCACTCAAAGCTTGTAAATTATAGTGTATATAATGAGCTTGAAGTTTAGAATGAGTTATATCATGAAAGTATGGTAGAGGTTGAGCTCGGTGAAACATAGAGCCATGGCGAGATATCAAGGTCCTCAAGCACATAGTTTTTGTGATGTGGAATGAAGTTTGGATTGATGGCTAATTCAGCTTGATGGTTCAAGTTTTTGTTGGCAAAGGGAGAAAATCAAGGTGCACATTAGCTAAGTAGGAACTCATGGGAGAACCAAGTTGTAGTCTTACAATGAGCTTGGGATCAAGCTCTATTATAGCTCATCATCATCACATTTTCTAGGAGGAGGCTCACCATAAATAAGACGATGAATTAAATTGGAGTCGAGTGAATGATCCCAGGATATGATGCAAAGAAGATAGGTGACCAAATTAGTCTTTATGAGATCATCTTGGAAAAATTAAGATTATGTTTAGGGGTCTATAACATGTATCTCACGTCGAAGGAACAAATATTGATCTCGGTGTGTAGTAAGGAGACTTGGCTCGAGTCAAGAAAAAATGGCTCACGAGCTCGGTGTGCAAATAATGAGATAGCTCAGGTAAGATCATCATGGAGAAAGATACGGAAAAACTTAGGATAACCAAGCCAAATTTGTGGGGAAAATGAGATGAATAAGTTTATACCTTTCCTTAAGGCACATGATGGAATGTTCTTAAGTGGTTCAACCAACTCGTAATTAATATTGACCATCATGTGCCTTCATTTAATGGATTAATTTATGACTTCTCATCTTTTCTATCACAAAATTCTTCTATAAATGTAAATTGAAGCTCATTCCAAGGTGTTACACTAGTTACATAAGCTAGATGTTAGACATGAGTTATACATCTTAGAAAATTCCATATTTTTCAAGAATCCTCTCTTTCTACTAGTTTTGTGTATTGGGGAACTTTCAAGCCTCTCTTCCTAGTATTGTAATAGAAAATGTCGCCTCTTCTGAATGTATTGATGCATTGTGCACATGATTAAAGTAATAAAAGTGTGTGTTTTGACTATTATTGGTCCTTTCATCATTCTATCTACTTTATTGTTCCTTTCTCATGCTTGTAGGTACACTATGCAAATTCAAGTTTCCATTGTATTTTTTTGGAGGTTCTGTGCTTATCTAGTAGTGGAGTTTTGTATGTGGTTGGGTTGTGATGCTTGCTCATCCTTCTCAGTTTCATCCTTCTTCATTGGAAGACCGAAAACTTGTTTTTATTGAGCTTAACAAAAGGAACACTTTCTTAATAGTCTGTGGTGTCTTGTTTACCCTCTCTAAGTTGTAGTAGGTGAAATTGAACTATGGTATATTTTCTCACCCTCTTCAAATCAACCCTTCTTTGTTTGAATATCAAAAATTTATCTAGCAATAAAATTTTCTTAGTACATAACCATCCTTATTGTAGGTTTTATTTCTTACAAAATATCTTTTCCTAATCTCATGATAGGTTAGTATAGGTCTAGTTAGATGTTTTATTGCACTAGAAATAGTATAACACGTAGTTTAGGAAGAGGAAGTTGGCCTTCTCTGGAGGTTCACCTCAAGCCCAAGTCCCACAACATAAGATGTGATCCCATGCTACCCAATCACACCGAACATATTGTTAATAGTTTGGCCATTTGGAGGGTGCAATGATTTGTTGATAATATGGTCCATGTAGCTTCCTCTAGCCCTTATTGGAGTAATCACTTTATCTTGAGGGTGTTTTAGGAAAGTTTGATAAAAGGGATAAATGTGGGCATGTAGATTTATTTGAATGAATTTTCATGAAGGATCTAACATTATTATGATTTTTATAACAAGGGAATAAGCCTTAATAATTCTCTGTAAGGCCTAAGACCACAATTTACATGTTTGAATCAAGGAGCTAGTGGAGGAAAAAGAAGGATAAAATTGGGGAACAAGAGTAAGTTGATCATCTCTTGATTTATGAACTTTTGTGAACTAAAATTGAGTTGGTTTGATGCTTAATGAATCAGATGTGTACTTTGTCGGCTATAGCGAGAAGGTATTCATGTTAGGCTTGCAAGAGATCTTACACTTTGCAAAGTAAGAATAAAGATTTTGTTTTGAATTGTGTTGGTGAATTCAAGTATGTACTTTTAGCATTTTTTTCTACATTATGTGGTATCGAGCAAGGCATTGAGATTTGAATGAGTAATTTATTGTTGTTATTAACCATGTTGTGTGAATGTGTGTAGTGGGGAAGTGACGGTGAAGATGAGAGGAGAAGAGAAATTGCAACCATTCCTTGATCATGGTTACATGATGCCAACATGTATTAAGAAGTGACTACCATAGAGAGAAGAGGCTAGGATAAAACAAGAACATGATAAAAATGACAAATGTACACCAACCTCACAATGTTGTCCTAGGGACACCTTGAAAACAATGTGAACATTAGCCTTGAAAATGTATCTTTCAAAATAACCCAAAAACATTAGAAAATATATCAATGATATCCCACATAAACAAGGTAACAATTAAATTGCTTTTAGTTGTCAGTTTGTTTAGTTTTGGTTGTACATTTGTTTATTTTTTATAAATATTTCTTGTGTGTTTGTTTACTTGACATTTGTTTGTTATCACATCTATCAACTATCATTCATAACATATCACGTCATCTACTACATCATAAATATAAAAATTCTAATTTTTACATCATGCATGTATACTTAGCTAATCATCACATATCATATCATCAATGTGGGCAATAGGGGTTGTGTATGATGACAAATCTATCCCCCCCGCACCAATATCATCTAGTATCATCCCAAAAGCTGCCATCTATGAGAATTCCTCATGTACAAAACATGTGATATCATCTACACCATCCTGGGGCATTATACGCCACCTAGAGCTTATCTCTCCACCTTGGGACATTTTCACGTGCTTCTAGGTAATATTCCATTTCCTAGATTCTTCTGACCAATCAAAAATTTAAAAATTATAAAATCATCCAAAAATTGATTTTTTTGTAAAACTTTGAAAATGGACTAAAATTGGTAATCAACTCATTTGCAGCTGAAATTTGTGTCTCTCGCATGGCACTCATCTCATATATTGCTAACATTTTCACATGTTTTGAAACATAGAATTACAGATCACCTAACTCTACAAACATTTACAAAATCTATGATGCTTACTTCATCTTTACCATGGGACACTATCAGTTTCCGGTACTATTTTTGTTCTCGCACACTACTTTTTCATCGAGACCCAAGTTTCCTCCATCCTTTCCCTTGCATATAAATTTTTTCTTGGGAATCATTCCTACCCTTGTTGTTTAACAAAACATTTGGGATTGCAACTCGATAACAAAATATTTGTGCAACCATCTTAAGTGTTGTTTGTTTGAGTATGTGATTCTACTTATTTCCTGTTAGATGAGTTTGTTTACTTCTCGTATTGCATTACATGTTTGTATGTTACATGGATTTTATATTTTAGAAAAGGATAGTTCTTTGTATCTTGGTTGTTTATGTCGTTTTAGAACCATTGTATGCTTACATTTTAATAAGGACTGATCATGAGTATTCTAAGAAAAATGATGATTAAAAATTGTTGGCAATGGTTTGTGGATAGCTCAATATCACATTTTCATGTTTTTTTCTTGTCTTCTCTTATATTCTCTTTTCGATCGTCGATCAAGTTATTCCATCAACCCATCAAAACTCAAGGGGGCATCCCTTCAGCTAACTAATATTTCTTCTACCCCTTCAAAATTTCCTACTCATTCATCTTTGTCTACAGTCTTTGAAGTGACATAGCTTACAACACCCCAAAGAGGGGAAAAAGTAAGCACCTATAGTTTGATCAAAGAAATTTTATTCAAAACATTTTACTAACTATTCTCCTCCTCATAAATTGATGGCATACCATTAGTTAGACCTATCTAACTCCCCTCTTACAAAACTCTTTAGGTCGTCTTCCTACTATAAACCAATTGAATAGGATAATATAGCCTCTTACTTGACTAAAACATCTTCATATCCTCTTCTATACCAATTTTACTAGCTTCCTAGACTATCAATCCATTTCATTGGATTTATTAGACCTCTCAAAACCCTCTTAAAACCCTAATTCCTCTCTAAACAGGATTAACTAGCCTAACCTAGGTTAATTACCCTAAACCATGATCAACCTCTTCTAAACTTAGTCAAATCTTACTTTGAATCACTAATCAACTTTTTGACTCCCTTTTAGTCCCACATGCACCAAAGCTCCCCCACTTTCCCAAATGGAAAACTATAAATAGGACTAGACCCCCCTCTCGTTTCTAAGAGAACTCCTCCCTTATAACATAAACTATATTATTATTTCTAGGATTTAGATTTTATTTCATTCATTGAGATATTTGTTTTCCATTAAACTACACACATAAGCATCAAGTAACTGGGAAGAACCATTGGCATTGAAGCCATTAATGGTGAGCTCCCATTCTCACAAATCACAAACTAATTGCTTATATCCTTACTAGGTTCATTTGTTAAAGATTTCAAGAATATAGGATGGTTAGATTTGTTAGTTTGCTTGTTTATTTCAAGTTTAATGTATGAAAAGTATGAATCCTCACTTATTTTTCATCTGATGGTCCATTGACTAGTTTGTTCAAAGATTTGGGGTTTTGTAAGAATTCTTAACCCTTTTTCATAGCTTTTGAAACCTTTCATTGAACACACAATCAATGGAGGATATGCATTAGTGTGAGTAACTAGAAAATATAGGGCCCCTAATGCGGGAGGAGCTGCGTGATATGTATGATTGGTTGAAGATTCAGAAATTTAGTTTTCATTCTTAGGAAGAGGATTTTTAAAGATCTTGAGTTTTTTTCTTTTCATTAATCGGAGTGAATGTTATAGGCTCGGGAATATTAATAGCATTATTATCGATGATGAGATCTTGAATAAGATTCCTGATTTAGAACCATCAATTAGTACAATCTCACACACATTGATGATAATCACATAAAAAAATCATTTTAATTGTGACCTTTAGGACAAGATGGAGTGCGGATTGAGTGGAGGAGGAAGCGTAATAAGATTTCTCTCAACAAGTTTTGGAAATAAAATATGTAAATAATAAGTAAATTTAGTAATCGTAGGCTTATGCGATTGCCATTGAATCCTTTCAAGAGTAGATACAACGTTAACAATATCTTTTTATTCATTAGATTTAGAAGATATATTGAAAGTTGATTAGCTTTGAAATTTTATAGAAACTGAAGCTTGCTCATGATACTTAAGCTATCTCATATATAATAGTTTATTTTGGGTAGCTTAAGCGTATGACATAATTGATTGAATGATGGATATGTCTCAAAAATGAAACTCTCTGCAGAGGCAATAATAGAATTTGGATGAATAGATCTTGAATTTGAGTGTGTGATTACATTAGACATTTTAGGTAAGTTTTTCTTATCTTTTGCAAGACATAATCTGCTAGATGCTCATTATATCCTTGCTTAATTATCACTAGTTGAGAATAGGATATCTTACACCAATATTGATAGAAAATGAGAAATAAAAGCATAAGATAAATGCCTAAAAGATGTTACCTCTTTGGATAGATAGATCATAGAACCAACACATTGCATAATATTCAAGAATTGTAGGAAAGAGCTCTGTAAGCAAAGTGTGATCATCTGCATAATCTTGAAATGCTACATGAAATTCTCGAAATTCTCTTGAAGATCACAAAGGCCATTAAATGCAGGAAGATTGGGAATGATGAAGTATTGAGGAAGTGCACAAGTGGAAATGGTGGGTGTGAGAGGAGTATGTAGTGGCAAAGTGGAATCAAGAGATGGAGATGCATGAGAAGTGTCTTTGAGCAATGATTTGACGGAATTGAACTTGAAGATCTTGATAAAGATATGCTATGTCTTGATTTCCAATGGAAGAGACTTTCCACATGTGAGAAATAAGAGGCGGAGTAAATTTTTACGGTGGGAGTAGGGAAAGACATTGGAACAGTAGATTTACACAAAATAATGGATGTAGGGGTTTAAGTAGTATTATCCGAGGAAGCGGGGATGGATGCGGGAACATTAAGCTCAGAAAGATTGGAAGCCTCCTCATGTGTAGTGAATAAAAGTACATCTAGATCTTGGGGATGTTTAGCGAGATGACCATTGAGCTCTTAATGGTAAAAAGATAAAAATATTCGTAGCAAGAAGGCGGTTTAGTGATGGGATCACTAAATGATATAATAAATATTTAAAGTAATGTTAAACCCTAATTTTAGAGTCACAATGCAATAATAAGAAATGAAGTAGATATCTAGCCCAAGAAATGAGATAAATTAAATTGAAACCCTTAGTGAAAGAGAGGGAATAAAAGACTAAGTTGATTTCACAATTAATCTTAAAGTGTGCGGGACTTGAAGAATGGTGAACAGGAGGAGGGAATCTATCACAACATGCATCATAAATTTACAGAACTATTAGAATGGATTGGATTGAGATGCTGGACTAGGTCGGGGGCACCCAAGTTTTGGATATTTCTTCCGGGCTCCCACGACTATGAAAAACCTCTAAAATTTATTATGTTGTGTCACAAGATGTTCGCTAATATTCATCGCTAAGCTCATATATGTCATTGGTTGATCATAGAATTCAATTGTAACCTACATATCAAATGACCTGCTACAAAATCCCAAAATACATAAAATATTAAAAAGTAAAAGATAGAAATAGGGTGTCAAACTAACCCTAATGATCACTCGAAAGCGTGAACTTACAACGAGAGAGTCATACTACATCTCGAGACTCCATGTAGTTTTATGTGTGAGTGTGTGTGTAGAATCATTCCCTCGGAAGCTCTTCTTCAAGATGTACCAAATAACAATCAATAACTAGATGTAGTAATGTAAATAGGTGTGTGTATTGAAAAATGAGCTTCCACTTCTATGATTGCATGTAGAATGAAAACACCCTTATCCCTTGAATGATAGCTAGATGGAAGCTTTGATGCTCATAGAATGCCTTTGGATGCAACCTCGGGTTATGGTTATGGATGCTTAGAGCTTGGTCCCTTATTATGATCACATAGCTTTGTATTTATATGATTCTCGTGTTTGAATTTCATAATTGACATCTAAAAGGTTGACCACCAAGAAAATAATATGCACAAAAGATAAAAGAGTCCCAAAAGCGGTGATTAAGATGCAAAGAGCTTGGGGCACCCATACGAGATGAGAGTACTTGGACACTACCATTTTGACTGGGAGTTGGTGAAAAAAGCTTAGAAATATAGAGTGGTGAAAGTTATCTTTGGGCATTGAGGTATGCAACACCATCAAGAAAGAAAATAAAGAGGAAAAAGATAGATGTCAATTACTAGTTTTCTAGATTATGAATCATATGAATAGTGGTATTTCATTAGGAACTCGAAATGTACCTGTTATCCAAAATTCACCCCCAAGGTAATTTTGATAACATGCATCAGATTATTCAGTCACGAGCAAGTAGATTGATTAAAGCCTGAAATCATGTTTTTGGGGCCCCCTCGGCTTCTTTCTAACCCTCCTGTCCAAGAAGAAAACCCAACGAGTTTTAAAAGTGTGAAAAAATTACAAAAAAGCCAAGCTTGGTGCCAAAATATAGAGAAAATCGGCTAATTCCTAGCCCAGGCAGCACTTGGGACAGTTGGGACGTTCGGGCGCGAATCGGTGAAAAGCGCGCAGCGATCTGCGACATCCGGGACGATTGGGACATCAAACGCGAGGGACGCGAAAGGGTGAACCGGCCTAAAAATGAAGAAAATTGCCTAAGTCTTGTTTCACGTGGTGCAGGATAGCAAGGCCAAAAAATGCGTCTTGGGGACGCGAATCGGCCGATTTAGTGCAAGTCGAGTCCATTTCGAAGCGGTTCAAAGAGATTTGTCTAGGCGATTCGATATAGTTGGGACAAAAGTACGTGGAGGATGCGAACCGGCCGGTTCAGTAAACAAGAGACTTTCGTGCGGAACATTTGGGCCAAAGGGACATGTGGGACGTGAAAATCTGAAAGAGCCGAGAGTGAATGGAATCTTGCCACGTGTCTTTGCCGCAAACAGGAACAAGGAAGCCTGAATCGGGCGGTTCGGAGAAATTTGTCCTAGACAGTTTGGGACATCGGGCCAAAAGTACGTGTGGGACGTGAAAAGGTGAAGTGGCCAGAAAGAGACAAGGAGGCCCGCGGACGAATCGTAGTGTGACACGTGTCACAAGGGGAAGCGCAATGGAAATTGGCTAAGTGTTTTTTGGCCAAAAAATTTCAAAGGGCAAGGTTTGAAGGGTCGGCCCGAGCTAATAGACACAGGACACGTGTCCTAAGGCGGGGAGTTCGGAGCCAGGGAAAGACTTAGGAAAATTTGACAAAAGTCTTGGGCCAAAAAATTAAAAGACAAGGATGACCCCGCGCCCTGTCCTCCAACCAGATCACGCCACGTGTCCCAAGTGGCGGGGGCGCGGGGAAAAAATGGAAAATTTTCCAAAGTTATAAAAAGTCAAAATTTTCAAAGGAAAACTGCGGAAAGGGAAGGAGAGAGAATTTCTCATCCAATCAGCACCCGACATGTGTCATCCAAGTGGCAGAGCGCGGAAAAAATTCAAATATTTTCCCGCCGATCCGTTTTGGCTTTTTTTTGCCCTAAATCTTCGGATCGCCATAACTTTCGATCCAGAGCTCAGATTTTCACGTTCTTTATATCAATGGAAATCTGGTGAAATTATCTACATGATTCTAGGGTCAATCTTGCATTTTGGTTCAGTTTGGAGAGAGAAAATCAAGAAACTTCTCTGGCACGTAGTAATGGCCAGAAGCGACGTTTCAACAACCATTTTATTGCACATGGGTCACATTCTTCTTGACAAGATGGCCGACATTTCAACAACCAGTTTTAATGCACATGGGTTGCAGTCTTCTTCAACATGGCCAGAAATGACGTTTCAACAACTTGTTTTAATGCACATGGGTCGCATTCTTCTTCAGCATGGCCAGAAGTGATGTTTCAACCACCGATTTTAATGAAGAATGCGTTTTGGTCAATGGTTGGACTGCTTACACGTTTTCCCATGTTTCTCTCTCCTGGGCTCGACCCATGCATTGTATAAAGCCAGATTTGGCTCATTTTTTAAAAGGTTGTTCATCTTTTCAGCTCTGCCCTCCCTTCTTTTCTTCTCTAAGGTTGAAAATGGAGTTCGAACCTCCTCCCCTTCTCTGTAATGGCATTTTTGCCTTTTACCATTAAAATGATGTTCTGTGAAAACTTCTGAAGGAACAAAAATGTGTTTCATGATGCATCTGTCCATCCTTGCTCGTTTTTCACTTGTCTTTCTTCTTGCCTCTCTTCATTGTAGGTATTTGTGCATGTTTGAATGTTCATTGTAGGTTTGGAGCTGTGTTCATGGACTTTTGGGATATTTTTTGTGTGAAATCTATCCTTGGGCTTGTGATGCATTTGTCCATCCTTCCCATTGCTCACCTCTCTTTGTTCCATGGCAGTTTTGATAGATGTTCAACATTTTCCTTCTCTGGTGTATCACCGTTTTAGTGTAGGCTCTGTTTTCCCTTTTCTCTCTCTCTCTCTGTCTCCTTGGCATGGTTAGATTAGGATTAGATTAGCTTGCCTGCACTGGAATAGCTTGTGGCAGGTAGTTTAGGAAGAGGAACCAGCCTTCTCTGGAGATTCCTTTCTCATTTTCACGAGTCCCACACTCAAAGAAAGGATTCAATGTTGTGCAATCACACTGGATGCTAGAGTGATCAACCTAGAAATCTGATCAACATCTAGGGTGTTGTGATTTTCACCAACAGTTTGTCATGCCCAGCGGGACCTTAGAGGTGTTCCACTTCATCTTTTGCAGGTTGGTGTGTTCCTGTGAAGATTTCAGCCTTTGGAGGCACTTGCAAAAACATCTGGCGACTCCATCTGATCAACAACCCATTTCTAAAGTTGCAGACCTATTTTTCATCCATTCACATCCATCCTTCTTTCCATCCCTTTCATTCTTTTCCATTCCATGAAGTTGTGCAATCATGACTTCATTTCCATCATGGAACTCACATTTACAATAGCAGCAATGTTTCCCACCTACAACATGTTTTTAAATCCTCCGAATTAGCATTTTGAACAAATTCAAGATCAGCATGCATACCCATATGAGCAGTAATGCCAAAATCAGTTTGGCTATGGAGCTTTCCAAGAGCAAGAGTATGCATATAATGAAGACAATCAGATGCAAGATGCTGGTCTATTGGAGAAAATCCAAAAGATGGAGGCAAAGATGGTGTAATCAAGAGCAACAACTCAAATGAGAGCTTTGAGAAGGTGGTTACGGGACTCCTTGTCCATGGGAGGCACTTTCCAAGACACTTCAGCCCTCAGGAGAAGCTAGACTTCATGATGAAGATGCTGCCCCAACTTGCACAATGGATAGCAGAAATAGAGGCCTATACACTTGTTGTTGAACAACCTTGTCAATGGGTAAGTTCTACACCATCATCTGGTTTTTCTCTTCCCATTACTCAAGTAGCATCATCTCATTTGGAATTGCAAATTCTAAATTCCCCATCTGCTGTCCCAAATGTTGATCCCATGTCTCCACCTCTCAGTCTTCCACCTCATCTCAATTCTTCTTTCCTTTTTCCTTCCAAACAGTCATCCCCTCCACAAGAGCTAAAAGAAATACGCTCTCCCCCAAAGAAACAAGAGGTTTCACCTCCTTTACCACCACAAAAAATTGTCAAATCAATTGAGTTACAACCCATCCCTCCTCTTGCATTTCCAATTCCATGTGGGGAAGAAGAAATTGCAAAAATAGGCCATGAAGGATAGCAAGAAGAGGAGCCCAACAAAAAAGAAATGATAGAAAACTTGAGGGTTTGGGCTGCCGAATTTCGGATGACAAAGATCCCCTTGATGGTTAAACCTATAGAAGAGGCTAAGGTTGAACAAATGGTGGTTAAGACTGATTTTGTGGCAGCAGAAGAAGAGCAAAAAGAAGAAGCGAGATCAGCGATCGGTTTGCTCGTAAAGTAGTGTCCATGTTGGCACTCTATTTGAAGGAATGCTGATTCAATTCAAGTTGCACAATCAGCCATAAAGGAAGAAAGCTCAGAAGAAGATCTTGCAGTCCCAACTTGTCCTCTAGAGCAGCAGATTGAAGAGTTTGACTTGACAAACTTCATGCTGGAGGAAGAGTTCAATCAAGAGCAAGATTGTCTTCAAATAGTAGAGAAAGGAGAAGCTGCTCCAGATCCAAAAGAAGAGGAGCACATTCTAGTTATGGAGGAGAAAATTTCAGATCCAAGGGCTTTGAGCACAAAGCAGGCTACAGGAGAACCTTCAGTTCTTCTTTCTACTTCACCTCTGTCAAGTTCTAGTACTAAAGAGGATTTTGATCTCTCAAACTCAATGTTGGAGAGTGAAAGAAACCATGGTGGTCGGGTTACTGAGATCAAGAAGACACCGTGGAGGAAGTGGAGCATTTGCGGTAGGATAGCCATGAGGCGGTTTATCTGTCGATTTGGAGGATTATTTTGATGGAGAAGAGCTGGTTGAGTTTCAACCATTCTCTCTTTCATCATCCACATTCCAAACACTTGAGTCTACTGTCATGAAGGAGAACATTCATTTGCAGCAGCCTGCATCTTATAGCAGCTCTTTGGAATCAAGATTGGAAGATTTAAATCTTTCATGTTCTTCATTAGAGGAAGAGAAAGGGCAGAGAAATTTCACCATTGCTTCCACACCATCCATTCAAGAGGGTCTACAAGAAGACTCCATTTTTGGAGTTGAAAATCAGAGCTATGGGCATATCAAATGGACCATACCTTGCCCAATCAGGTATTTGGCTTCATTGGAGCCAAAGGAGAAGTCACAACCAGTCATGCTTGCTTCTGAGCATGAGGGTGAGCTACAAAGTACCAAGGATCAGCTGTCATACCTCTTCAATCCAAATGCAGAGCAACTAAAAGAGGTATTGAATTTTCCTTCAGCTGATACCTTGATGATTTGGAGTGGAAGACCGACTTCTTTCGATTTTCCATCCATCCAATCAACCATGTTTCATGCTAAATCAATTGCATGGCTGCCACTTTTGAGAAAGGGAAGCTATTTCTCACAACCAATTGCAGGGTTTGTTTAGTTTCCTTTGATTCCATTTAGAGTAGAGTAGGTAGGTTTGCTTTCGGTAGAAGAAGTGCTTGTGCACACTCTGCATGTTCTATTTGGAGCATGTATGATATTTAGTTTTGTACATAGTTTTTGTGGTGCTGGTTTTGCTCTTGCATAGTCCATTTCAGTGGCATTTTGGTGAGAAGCGATTCCATGTCTAGTGGAATTCAAGCGATTCGAGAGGAAGTTTTCAAAGTTCAAATTAGTTTTAGTGCTACTACTCATGACTCCATGCCTAATGGATTGCTTCAGCTACTAATCATTCATCTAGCAGGAAGATAACCCCACTAAGTCGCAAAACTGTTATCCAAAATTCACCCCCAGGTAATTTTGATAACATGCATCATAATATTGAGTCATACGCAATTAGATTGATTAAAGCCTGAAATCATGTTTTTGGGGCCCCCTCGGCTTCCTTCTAACTCTCTGTCCAAGAAGAAAACCCAACGAGTTTTAAAAGTGTGAAAAAATTGCAAAAAAGCCAAGCTTGGTGCCGAAATACAGAGAAAATCGGCTAAGTCCTAGCCCAGGTAGCACTTGGGATAGTTGGGATGTCGGGGCATGAATCGGCCGAAAAGCCGCCGGGCGGATCTGGACATCCGGGACGATTTGGACATTAGGATGCGAGGGACGCGAAAAGGCGAACCGGCTGAAAAAATGAAAAAAATTGCCTAAGTCTTGTTTCGTGCGATGCAGGATAAGCGAGGCCAAAAATACGCACGGGGCCGAATCGGCCGGTTTGGCGCAAGTCAGTCCATTTTGGGCGGTTTGGAGAGATTTGTCCCAGGCAGTTCGGGATAGTTGGGACAAAAGTACGCAGAGGACGTGGCGGCCGATTCGGCCAAAACAAGAGACTTTTGTCTAGGACATTTGGGCCAAAGGGACGTGCGGGACGTGAAAATCCGAAAGAGCCGAGAGTGAATGGAATCTTGCCACGTGTCTTCGCCGCAAGCAGAACAAGGAAGCCCAAATCGGGTGGTTTAGAGAAATTTGTCCCAGACAGTTTGGGACATCCGGGCCAAAAGTACGTGTGGGATGCAAAAAGGTGAAGTGGCCAGAAAGAGACAAGGAGGCCTGCGGATGAATCGCAACGTGACACGTGTCACAAGGGGAAGCGCAATGGAAATTGGCTAAGTGTTTTTGGCCAAAAAAATTTCAAAGGGCAAGGTTTGAAGGGTCGGCCCGAGCTAATAGACACAGGACACATGTCCTAAGGTGGGGGAGTTCGGAGCCAGGGAAAGACTTAGGAAAATTTGACAAAATTCTTGGGCCAAAAAATTAAAAGACAAGGATGACCCCGTGCCCCTGTCCTCCAACCAGATCATGCCACGTGTCCCAAGTGGCGGGGGCACGGGGAAAAAATGGAAAAATTTCAAAGGAAAACCCACGAAAAGGGAAGGAGAGAGAATTTCTCATCCAATCAGCACCTGACACATGTCATCCAAGTGGCAGAACATGGAAAAAATTCAAATATTTTCCCGCCGATTTGTTTTGGCTGCATTTTGTGCCCTAAATCTTCAGATCACCATAACTTTCGATCCAGAGCTTGGATTTTCACGTTCTTTATATCAATAGAAAGCTGGTGAAATTCTCTACACGATTCTAGGGTCAATTTTGTATTTTGGTTCAGTTTGGAGAGAGAAAATAAAGAAACATATCTGGCATGTAGTAATGGCGAAGCGGCGTTTGAACAACCAGTTTAATGCACATGGGTCGCATTCTTCTTCAACATGGCCAGAACTGACGTTTCAACAACTAGTTTTAATGCACATGGGTCGCATTCTTCTTCAACATGGCCAGAAGTGATGTTTCAACAACTAGTTTTAATGCACATGGGTCGCATTCTTCTTCAGCATGGCCAGAAGTGATGTTTCAACCACCGATTTTAATGAAGAATGCGTTTTGGTCAATGGTTGGACTACTTACACGTTTTCCTGTGTTTCTCTCTCCTAGGCTTGACCCATGCATTGTATAAAGCTAGATTTGGCTCATTTTTTAAAAGGTTGTTCATATTTTTGGCTCTGCCCTCCCTTCTTTTCTTCTCTAGGGTTGAAAATGGAGTTCGAACCTCCTCCCCTTCTCTGTAATGGCATTTTTGCCTTTTACCATTAAAATGATGTTCTGTGCAAACTTCTGAAGCAACAAAAATGTGTTTCGTGATGCATCTGTCCATCCTTGCTCATTTTTCACTTGTCTTTCTTCTTGCCTCTCTTCATTGCAGGTATTTGTGCACGTTTGAATGTTCATTGCAGGTTTGGAGCTATGTTCATGGAGTTTTGGGACATTTTCTGTGTGAAATCTATCCTTGGGCCTATGATGCATCTGTCCATCCTTCCCATTACTCACCTCTCTTTGTTCCATGGCAGTTTTGATAGATTGTCAACATTTTCCTTCTCTGGTGTATCACCGTTTTAGTGTAGGATCTGTTTTTCCCTTTTCTCTCTCTCTCTGTCTCCTTGGCATGGTTAGATTAGGATTAGATTAGCTTTCCTGCTCTAGAATAGCTTGTGGTAGGTAGTTTAGGAAGAGGAACCAGCCTTCTCTGGAGATTCCTTTCTCATTTTCATGAGTCCCACACTCAAAGAAAGGATTCAATGTTGTGCAATCTGCTGGATGCTAGAGTGATCAACCTAGAAATCGATCAATGTCCGGGGTGCTATGATTTTGCACCAACAAGTACCCAAGTGCATGATTTAACTTGTAGATGAAGGATATGACAAAGAATAAGATTACTATGTTAACTAACATCCAAACATATGTAATACTAAGATAACATAGCACAATGAAGGAAGGAAATGAACTTATCTATGAAAAATGACAAAATATTGTTAGATCTCTCAACTTGTATTTGTAAGGGAGTCATTGATGTATCTATCTCTCTAGAGAATCAAAGACACCGAGAGAGAATCAATATTAGGTGGAGAAGGAGAACATTGTTCTTGTCCTAGAATCACTATAGGTTACCTAATAGTACAAGTAAATATCCAAGAATAAGAGTATATAATCTATTCCAAAAATGATATAAGATGAACCAAGAACTAGGAGATTAGATGGAAGTTTGAATTATTATGGATTCCTTCCTTATGAGTGTCAAAGCAAGGTGATGATATATAGGGACGTCATCACCTGTGGATAAATTAATTGGCCAAAGGTACTAAAGTGAGGTGATGTGTCATGGAGAGTAAAAATAATGTGTCATAGATCATCAATATAGATAAAAAACGGTGAAAAGTGGTGAGAAGAAAGCAACAAGTTGTGAATGCGGTGGATATGAGACGTAGGAAAACAAGGATAACTAGTGCAATGACAAATGCTAAGGCGAAGAAAAAACAGTTACACTCTCTCTTTCTATTTCCTCTAACATGTAATGGTTATGTGAATAAGAATTCCCCATTCTTGAGATGCTTGTTAAGACACACGATCAATAAAAATGCATCCTTTACCCTTATCTATACAAAGGAAATTGTTAGTAATAGGTTATAAAGATGAAAAGTGAAAAATTAGGTGTATAAAAATGGAAACTTTGTGTAAATGTATATTTTTCCTTAGTCTATAAATTTTTCAATACATTGATTACGAAATTGGCATTGATCTTATTAAATCTTGATCCCTAAACATGAAAATACCATATTTTCCTCACCAATGTTTTCACCCAAAAATCAATTCGAGTTCAAACCTCCGCATTAGTTTCTATAATTATATTGAAGTAAATTTTCATGGGATTTTTTTACAACAAGGTGATTTTTTTTTCTTACATTTTCATTTCTTGATGGTTTCCATACTTGTTTGGTGAGAATTAGGGATTTCATGGGAAGATCAATAGTATAGCTCTTTTCCAATTCATATAGAGTATAATTTATTGTTTATAATTCTATTCACTACAAATCAAGAATTATTCAATCCTAGGAACCAAAAAATGACTTGGTATAATGTTATGTCCTAACCTTGCTCCCAACTACTCACAAATTTATCATCCATGCGAGCTCTCCTTGACACAGGGGAATAACAACACGAGAAAATTTTCAAGAGAGACAATAAACAAAACACATTTCTATCTTTCACCAACATGAAAAAAAAGAAGACATGGCATATTTATCTCAAATGAGTATGATGGCCTCAACCCAACCAAGAGAATGAGCATGCATATTAGTACTTCGTTGATCAATTCTTCAACCGCATGGTTATCACATGCATTCAAACACATATTGTGAGTCATCAATCGAGGCATTTGTTTTATTTGGGTATTTTAAAATATTTTTCCAAAAAGTGTCAAAGTAGTCTTCAAATTTTTATTATTTTATAATTTACATCATAGTATTAGTTTAGGTTGTCTTATAGTTTTTCAAATAAAATTATTTTCCATCTTTTCAAGATAAATGTGTTATTAGTTATGTTTGCCATTATTTTCAAAAATTAGTCACTAGTTACTTGTTTATGTAAACATTGCTATTTTTAAAAATATGCTTAAATATTAATTTTGAATCTTTAGCCTTGTCATTTATAATTATGTCATTTGTTTCATTAAATTCATTTCGTCATCAAAGTCGAAAAAATAATGTAATAATATATTGTAAGACAATTTGTGTCATCTATTATCAAATATTGTTTATCTTTTATATGTCAATGTCGAAATAGTTGTCAAATTTGTTAAAAATTCCTCATAGATGCATTTTCACTTAAAATTAACGTCACGAAATTAAAATATTTCACGTTGAGGGGGAAAAGATAACAAAGAATGTGGAAATATTCTAATATTTTTATCCTTAACTAGTTGAGTTAGCGGCATCAAACCGGAGAACAAAGGAAATGGAGGTAGGATGTCATTTAGTGACCTCTCGTTAAGCTAGCTAGGATAGGGCCACATACAAGAGTGGTGGCATCTATTTTTCACTTGTGTGTTGTTGTGTTTAGAATAAGAGTATAATTTTGGCCATCTACAATTTATAATAATTTCTCATGTTATCTCTTGGATGTTTTGTGATATGGAGTAGAGGGTAAAAATTTGTTAAAATGTTTGTATATGAGGGTAGCTAACTATAGTGATCCTACGAGTGATAAGATTTTCCGAGTTTCGTAATTATTTATCGATCAATCGGTGAAAGAGCATTCACTTGAAGTGAATGAAGGAATTGTTGAGTTCTTGTGTGTAGGTGTATTGGTGGAAGTGTGATCATCTACAGATGGATTATGTGTGGTGAAGTGGGTGATCATGTATAGCAAGATCTAGATAGTGAAATCCATCCGGTAGTATACTGAGACCCAAATCATGCGGTGGCATAAAATTATGTTTCTAGTTTTTGAGATATGATTTCTTCCCATGTAAACACTAAGGGGAAGGTTAAGAAATTATCGTTTATATTTAGGTAAATTAGTTCTTACCGTGTGTAGTTTATGGTATAGTTAATATGGTAAATTAGTAATATTTTATGTTATTTTGTTAGTAGTATATATTGTTATAATATCCAATCTATTGTTATAGTAGTATATTTTATGTTATTTTGTTAGTAGTATATATATTGTTACCTTGATGACTATATAATAGCCAATCTATTGTCCCAATTTAGAAAAAGATAAAGATGAATATAATACAGAGAATCATTACTCCTATGTTTAATTCAATGTGAAAACTCATGCCAAAACAAAATGTTGAGTACAATTCTAATAAGAGAACCATATTATGTACTAAACATTTCTTTTCAGAAAATTGTAGTTAAGTATAATATTTAATTTATACAATATAAGTGCTCATTAGAGTCTAGTTCATTAAATGTGCACATAACTATGTATTAATAATTATCCATTCATCCCCAATAGGTGTGGAATCATTTCTAAGTGTAGATGACTAAATTTAGTTATTTTTTCTATTTTTATTTTCACCATAGATTGGGGCACTATAAAACTTGTTATTCTACCCATTTAAATTTCCTCCTAAGTTGATTTAAACCTAACATTCATTTCTCACCATTTTGTTAACTAATTATACATTTTGACTCAAAGTAATTTAATCCATTTTAATCATTATCTAATTCCCATGCACAATATCATTATTTAACTAAATACCTATAATCAAATATCATTTAATTAATTATTGGGTCAAAGAAAAAGGGGTTGTAACTTAACCTAACCCACTAGGTGGCCTCATTCACTCAATACCCATACAATTAATTTTAAAAAACAAATCATTCCCACAAAAATTCCACAACTTAAAAAGTGTAGAATTCATTCTCAACCCTAAGATTAAATCTATTACGGCCCTTAGATCTAGGTTTGACCCAAAAACCCTAAAAATATTTATGGGTTTCTTTTATTCACATTTTACCCAATTCCATCAATTTTCACCATTTTGTTTATACTTATATTTTGTAGGTTTCAAGATGGAGGTTATGGAAGCTTGGGAAGCTCTCATGGAGGTTTTTGAGTCAAACCATACCCTTCAAGGGTTGTTGAATCTAATTTTTGTTACTTTTATCAAGTGGAATATGTACTCTATTTTGGGTTATGGGTATTAGTTTCTCTCATAATTTCTTGTCTCTCTTTTTAAAAACAAGTAAATCTGAATATATACACATTGTATATATGTCATAGGGTGTATATATATAAACACACACATATATAGATATATATACATGTGTGTGTTTTTTTTGTGTGTGTGTGTGTGTGTGTATATATATATGTTAGGAAATATATCTTAGTGCTGCATTTGTATGTACGGGTGAATGATAATTACATGTGTAATTATTATTATGGTAAATTAGTGAAAGTACATTTACTATGTAAATGTAAATAGTAAATGTAAAATGTGGTTAGTTTGTGGTAAGTTAGTAAGTTAGAATAATAAAACAATTAGTATTGTTTTATTATTATATTGGTGAGAGGTTGAAACCATATGGGTGTATGGTTGTACATGAAGACAAATGTTGTTGTAAGGATTGTTATTTTACATCTCCTATATAATGGAGTGTAATAAAATAGTGAATGTATAATAAAAATATAATATAGAGTTGTTGATTTCAATTATTGTTTGTGTAGCTATTTCATGGATTCTTTGTATTAGATCAGATTAATTTCTATATATATATATATATATATATATATATATATATATATATATATATATAATATATAACTAATATTTGTATTAATGAATGGTTCGACCCAAAATTACAGGCTCTTCATTTAGGATTGGCCATAAATTTTTATTAGGTTAGGCCACTATTTTTTTGTTCAGGTATGATTGTGCATAATGGGGGAAGGGTTCCCCAACTAATATGTTTCTATTTTTTTAAACATCAATATAAATGGTGGCCGTTCGGCTCCCACCCCATTTCAATATGTATATATTTTACTAAAATAAATAAAACCTTTTTATTTTCTAAATCATTTCGTATATGTTTTTAATTGTATTTTTTTATCTAAGAATTTTGTTTATATTATATATATATATATATATATATATATATATATATATAAATATATTTATAAAATTTTAATTTATATAAAGATATATGTTTCTATAATTTATTTTTATATATATATATATATATATATATATATATATATATATATATATATATATGCTAAAAAGAACTGTATATTAGATAGATTTTACTTCATCACTAGTTATATAAGAGTGCATAATAGGTGTGATTTAAACAAGGCCATGATATGGCAAATCTTGTCGAAGGTTTGTTTTTTTTGTTGTGCTTCATGTATTTGTTATATGTTTTTGTGTCGGAAAATGACTTGAATTGATTGTTTTGATATTTGTATTTGTAATACTACAAATGGATATGGCTTCTTCTGTAATGAAACCTTACCTCGTTTGTTGAAGATCTGAAAAAAGGGGTTAGTCCAATTTGGTTAAACTGACCTCGCCCCACCCTTAATGGTGTGATGACTATTACACTATGTAGTCATACTTTGAAGAGGGATCAAACATCATTGGTCAAGGTCATAAGTATTGGTTGATTATGCCCATATTATGTGATCCTACTCCTGTTTTTCTTGCAAGGATAAATTCAAAATGAAAATTGCCAAGTACATTGGGTCCAAATTTAGGGTACTACATCAACATCCCACAAACATGTCCGAAAATGAGGGTCATTGAAGAGTACAAAGATTAATAAAAGAAATCGCATGATAAATGTTGGTTTTAGATGTTATAATTATGACTATTTGATGAGTAGTTATTTAGAAGGTACACAGTTATTATAAAGTGCGTAGTTAGAAGTAATCTTTTGGTAGGGAATGCTTTTAGGATTTGCAAAAATAATAGAGCCTATATTTCTCAAAAGTACAATTGAAAATTGTAGAGATAAACTAAGAAAATAAATCCTAATGTGTGCTACATTGAATAAGAGATGTATAATAGGTCTTGGAGTTACCTTTAACATCTATGAAACATGGAGACATATAATAACCTCTCAAATGTACAATATGCCAAGAAGAAATGTTATGTCACTAAAAATCACATAATTTTTTAAATCAAATATGTATTTATATTAAAATGTTAAGCACACAAAGGAGAGGTAGTAACGAGTTTTGAAGACTAATAACACATTTCTATTTTAATTGAATTTATTGTCATTTGCAAAGTGTCGAATGGTACCTACACGTGTCCGCAAAAGGCAGGATTGTCACAGAGAATGACATGTAGATAGTTTCGTGGAAGATAAAGAGGGAGTCAAAAATGCAGGATAAATTTCTCTGTAATGTTACCATTTGTATTCTCATGTCTTATACTCTTGGCTTGGACATAGATCACTCCAGTGATGAGAGAAGTAGAAACTCGTAGTTGTCTTTGCAGATTCTGTTTTATGTATTTCCCTGTTCTTCACAAAATTTGTTTTTTAATCTTTTGACTGTTAAAGACTGAATTCTTTATTTGTGGTTGTAGGGGACCTACAGAAAATAACCGTAAGTATGATGCAAACTCAAAGAGCACTGCAAGCATTTGCACAAATGATTTACTTGAAAATCAGGTCATAAAAGCGTTTACCAAAATATTTCATACTAGACTTAATTTAGTAACAACATTCTTGGAAATTGAATGAGTTTTCTATTTGGACTTTGGTTTCTACTACAAATAATTGCTCATGGGTGGTGTAGGTAGATGAAGAATACGGTGAAGCTATGGGGAAGCCCGACAAAATTATCAAGAGTTGATTCTGGGTACAAAGTCCTCCTTTAAAGACGATCTGGGGTCAAAAAAGAGCAACCTGTAAGTAACATAATCTAGTAGATTAGATAAATAACATAGTTAAGGACTCATTTTATGGTAGGCTGAAAAAAGGGATTTTTCTTTTGCTTTCGTTTGTTGTAGCAATTGTGTTTTAAAGCTATCCCTGATAAAAGTGAATAATGGCGAGTGACACAACTGCCAACCTTGGGGATCAATGAAATTAAGGTTACACAGTGTAGCCACACTGATGAAAGGGCTTAGGAAGCACTAAAAGCAGCTATAATTAATTAAATAAAGTATTTGATAAATCACCATGAACCTGTCGAGTTCTGGATCCATTTCATTTTTCAGTTTCCTCTTATTATCAAGTTCTTTAATAGCTTGCTCAAACCGGGCCACAATTTCTGGAGGAGTTCCATCGTCATACTCACTCAGAGTGACAGCCGTAAGCTTGTATTTACATGAGTTTGATGTAAATTCCTTTATAATTATAGCCGTTTTACTTTTTAGTGGAGCATAGTTTTGCACATAAAATGTTAAATTCTCTAACATCTATAAAGGTAGCAATCCTATGCATTCCACAGTTTTCTCAGCAGGGATTGCAGAGGAAAAGTTGGAGGCTTAGGAAGTGGGATTGTAGAGGAACTGTAAACAAGTGGAATTGAATATAAAGATCTTACCTTCTACCTATACTGCCTTGGCCACGAATTTGCCAAACTAAACATATGGAACAATGAGAGATCAAAAAATTTTTGTTGTTTGCCTTTGTGCATTATGCGGTTCTGTTGGCTGTTCTGACATTGTAATTTAGCTGAGGAGTTTTGTGTAACAGTTGGCATGGAAAGTAATTGCATTTTTGTTTGGTTTTGTTTTTCAGACTATTCATGTTTTTGTAGCCTAACAAGGCATAGTTGTTGTAGTTGCTTGCATAATCCCCTTCAAAGTGAGGTAGTGAACAGTTTATATTAGACATACAACAAATCTGTAAGAAATAGCAAACAGCTGTAGGTGACATAGTAAAAAATAGGCGACAACAATTAATGTCTTAATATAAAAAAACAAAGTCAGAGATATTAGATCCATGTTTTTAAATGTTGTGAAAAAGGTGGTCTGTTACAGCGAAGTAATAGTTAGATATGTAAGCAAATGGCAGGAAAGTAAAAAGTAATTAAAATAGACACAAGAAGAGAATAATCATTGCCAATATTTCTTTTAGATTATGATTTGATTGTATTAGTCGTGTGAGAATAACATAATTACAAAAATGCTGAAACAAAAGCAAGGCCAAAAATATGTAACAAGTAGGCTGGTAACATAGGCAATTGTTTGTTAATATTGCCAAAAGCATAGATAGTAATAGTGGATTGTTCCTGGTCATATGGGGAGCCTGTCATGAAATTTGTTCGTGTACGTGCATGGGTTGCAAAATCGTTGCAGGAATCTGAAAGAACATGACGAGTATGTTAGACTGGAAACAAAGAATTAAACTGAAATGTAATGAATAGAGGTGGAAAATGCAGATGCTTACCGAGGAAGAGAGAAAGCTATGTTTCTTTGATTATGGATATTGAGTTGTCAACCGTCAAAGTGAATGTACCCTTGATTTGGAATTGATGGAGAAGAAATACAGCCTTTGAGATGTCTTGTTGATATTCTTCATACTGTGTTTGACAAAGGTGAGGGAAGACTTTTTGCAGTAATGGCTCTCATAATGTGCAGTGGAGGGAGTCATCTATTGTTTGCAAAGTGCAATGGAGAAAGTGCTTATACTTGTATGGTTTTGATGTATTGCAAGTTGCACAAAGTGAAATTTGTTTCAGTTCGTCTGGATCAAGTTCTGTGAGATGGTCACATTCTACACAGAATGCTTGGAAAGGAGGAAGGTATATGTTCTTTGTGCGAAGTATGCCTGCAATCTGCACAAGGGAGATGAAGTTGACATAATTGATAGATGACAATTTGTTGATGGAAGATAACTTAAAAAAGAGAAATTGCAGTGTACTTGCCTCTGTGTTTGTGTTTATGAGAGACTGTAAAAATGTTTTTGTAGGTTCATCATTTAAAGGGTCAATGAAGGATGAATGGCCTGCACGTACAACACGTGAACCCTTTAATCCTTGTCTGATGAAGTTTTTGAAGAGCAATAGTGGTATGTTCCCTGCTGCAATGGTGTCTCTTATTGTATGACAGAGTGGAACGTGAAAGTTTCCCAAATGTACCTGCAATGACAAAGTATCATGTTTGGTTAAAATTGAAGGGAATAATGCAGTGCAATGTATATAAAAATGAAAGAAGGGAGTGTGTTGATACTGTTGCTTTTCCATTTTCAGTGTCAGAGTCTTTAACGTAGACGGTGAAAAGGTCATTGGTGTGGTGGATTCCTGTCACAATTGCGGCAAATGACCCAACGGAGAATGTTGCATTTGAATGAACAAGCTCTTGTATTGTCATGTCAGGTGTAAGTTTTCATGTTTTGCAAACTGTGGGTATGTTTTCCATGGTGGTTGTTGCATTTGTGGACAAAGAACAGTTTGCATCTCCTCGTTCATACTTTGTTTTTTCTTTGACAGTGAAACCAACAACACGCAGACCGTAGCCAACAACTACAATGGATGCAAATTTGTGCACAAAGGTGTTGCTCATGTTCAAAGTGATTGTCATTTGACCATTTTTGTCAACCAAATCAGCATGGAGGATTTCATCTTTTGAGGGGGAGATGTTGGTTGCATGTGCTGGTCCATAGACGACGAGGATATCACCTTCAAAGACAGTTGCAACTTTGCCTGCACAAATGTCAAGTATGGAGGATGGCTGTTGTGTTGCTGGTTTTGGACTGCATTTTGAATGGTATTAGGATGCTTTTATTGAAAGGATAAGTATGATAATAAATGAATGATGAGAAGAAAGTATAGAAATGTTAGAAAGAGATTACCGTTTAGAGGATTCTTGGAAAAGATCATTGGTAGCAATGTCCTTGTTCTTGGAGGGGTGTTCCATGTCTTTGTTGTTGTAACTATCTGCAAAGCATTCAAATATGTAAATGGTTGTTATAGAGTGTCAAATGAAAAGGAAAGAAAAGAATCAAGAAACTAGATGTTAGTTTTGTTGAATCAATAGAACAACGTATGTGCACTTACAATTGTGCAGTGTTGTTGATGGTGTTTTTCAAGACAACAAAAATTGTTGGGTGGTCAGTCCAATAAGAAAATCTTTCAAATGTATTACAGGTTTCATGTATTGTGTTTGACCATATATGGTCGATCATGTTTTTAGTGAAGACACTTGGATGTTGTATATAGAAGCTGAAATTGTTTTTTTGCATAAATGCTAAAAGCATTGTTGTTTTCCTATTTTTGTTGTGCATGTCGATGTTAAAGTCTCCAAAAATGTAGGTGGGAATGGTTAAATCAAGGGATCGGAACACATTGTCGAGAACAATGAAGATGTTTTCCAGATGTGCATTTGGCGCAACGTAGACATTTACAATTGTTATGCATTGATGTTGCAGTAATATCTTTGCGAGTAGCGACTCTACGTGTGTGCTCGAAAGTAATGTTTTTCTAGGAAAGCTATATTGTTTGCAATAAAAATTGCTAGACCATGTACATGGTGTGCAGAAAAGCATTGGTATCCGTCAAGGTAGTCAATTGCAATGGGGCAAGCAATGTGAGTTTCTTGTAAACAGAGAATGTGAGATTGCATTAATTCATGGTCGTGTAGAATGGCCTCTCTGTGAGCATGAAGACTTCGGGTATTTAGCGAAGCAACTATAATAGACGAAGAAATATCAGCTATGGACAATTCATGTTGAATATTCCATTTAGCTTCGTTTCGGAGTCGTTCCATTTCTGTGCTGATTGTTTGTTTAATGCTGAAATTCTTTTTCGTAAGCGGGGATAGCAAGTAAAGGTTGGAAATGGTTTTGACTCATGACAGAGTGGTATATGCTAACCCATGTGACGATACGCCAAGGGGGCTGAAAGCAAGTCATTCTAGTGTGAGGCCTTGTGCTCTGTGTATTGTGCGTGTGGAACAAAGTTGTACAGGGAATTGTTTTCTTATTGTAACCGGTGTCTTGTACGATGTTCTACGCAAGGGTCTAGCGACATGAACAATAGGAGTCCAATCAAGTTCTGTTGTCATTGTTGACAATTGTGGATGTTTAGATCTTTGTTGTTTTCCAATACAGGGATCATTGAATTTTATCCATATGGCATCGAAGTCATTTGTTGTTGTATATGTTTTGAAAACTCCGTCAGAACCATTGACCAATCCATCTTGGATGTCGTAGTTCCCTGTGAAAAGTTCAATTAGCATGTTAAATTTCAGTTCTATATGTTGTGGCAATTCTATAGTTTTAGAGTAGGTTTCCATTTGTTCTATTGTTGTATCTTGTTCATCGATAGAGTTGATGACAATTTTCTGGCCTGGAGCAAGAGCAAGCATTTTTTTATTGTGTTGAAGAACATCTATGTTTTTGTAGAAAAGGAATGGAAGTGTTGGATCAATTGGGATTGGCCGAATACAAGTATGATTGAGGTATGTAAGATCAGATTTTGAATGTTGTCCAATGTGAATTCTATTCAGACGAGAGACAAAGGCAACATCTTTTTGATGCATTGTTTCAGTCAATTCGAATATTTTTACATGTGTATTCAAGAAGTCATAGCTAATCAATTCTCTTGAAATTTTGGGGTTTTTAAACACAAGACAATCATTGACTAGTTGTGCTTGGTAGAAGTCTCCATAGAAGATCATGTCAATTCCTCCAAACCAAGTTGTGGGCATGTGTTTTATTTGACGAAGTCATTGGTCTGTGAAGTATAGAAGTTGACCTCGACCAAGGATATTTCGTCTATTAGAGAAAGTTGTAATTGTTGGTAGTGCTTTGCCAAGGAATCCAATCATTCATTGGTTAATGGGCGTAGTTTAGATCGATTGAAAGGCAAGAGGAAAGTAGAATGGAGTGTTATTCCACTGGCATTGTAAGCAGCTTTTCTCGTGAATGCCAAGATCAAGCCTTTGATTTTCAAGGGGTCACTGTGCATGGAGCTATCATAAATATGAGCCAATGTTTCAAATATCAATTTTGCAACAAATGTTTTACCTGTGCCAGCACCTCCTGTTAGGAAAAGGTAGATAGCAATTGATGGGTCTTTATTTTTCTTAAAGGAGATGTCTTTCAAAATGGCTTGTTGTTTCTTATTGAGAAGTTGCATTTGTTTGAAATATGTTCTGTTGTCTTGGATGCTTGGGTGTTTTGCTAGTTGAAATTGTTTCTTTGCAATGTCTGAATGTTGTTGTTGATTATGGAAAGGCAAATCATGTTGTATGTCGTAGTCTTCAAAGGGGAGGTGTTCATGTGTAGTTATCGTTGTCATTTTCTCAGAGGATTCGAGAGACAATTGTACATCGTGAATTGTTGTGTCCATGTCACCCCATTTGTTGTTAGTAGTGTAGCAACGGTATTTGGATTCATTGGAATGGATGGTGTGTTCGTGAAATGCATATGCATCTTTCCAAGTTGCAAATTTGGTTTTCAAGCTGTGTTCATTTTCTGTAAAAGGGATGTAAAGCAAAATCTTTTCACGAAATAGTTGTTTATGTCAACATATTTGCTATAGTTGACAGATCTGATGATCAATGGCTTGTTTCGAGGTTTTTTATTTTTGCTAGCATTGTGAATGGAAACAAAGTCAGCTAAGCAAATGGAATGCAAAGAATGAGGTCATGCTATGTAGTGATCTATGATAGAGTGGCACATGATGTTTGTTGATTCATCTGGTTCTTGTTGAAGTAGACTTGGAGGTTTTAGAATGAATGTACGCTCTTCGGGATTTGAAGTGTTTATGAAAACACATTTTCGTGATGTATTGTTTAAAGGGATGGAAAGAACTATGTGGACTGCTTGTTGTGTAGACATTTGGTGGGTATTTAGCATTGCATTGCCTAGGCTTGAATCATCTGAATGGCATCGAGATGCATCTTTTGGTGCTCAGCGTGAATTCTAGCGAATGCTTTCGTCATTGTTCGATCAATCTTAGTCATGTAGGAGCAGCAATATGTTGCCGCTGCATAAGCATTTAGCACATATTGAGCATCGGTATTTGCTTGCCAAATCATGGGCATTTTCTTAGAAAAGCTATTATTCCATGCGTGAGTTGGTTTTCTTTTGAAGAGCAATGTTTGAGTGTTGATTGTATTACTTGTATGTATGTTATTTCATTGAGACCTAGTTCTTGGAGGAACATATCATGTGTAATGCAAGTATCGTATTGTTTGCTCTCTAGAACAGAGAAAATGGAATGTGCAATTGCAATAGCAAATTGTGTTGGTTGTTCTACAGGTTCAAGTATTTTTGTACACTTCATTGGAGGTTGGGGGAAATTGTATCTGCACTTGGATTTTTTTTTGAGCTTTGCGTGTGGTGATGGCATTGCAATTGAGCGATATGTTGAGGGAACGAACTAGTGTCACATGTAATGTAGCGATCAACGTATGACTCTATAATGTCATTGGCATTGTTTCCAAAGACCGGTGTGTTTTTTGTCCAAATTAGCCAAGGGCTATGAGCAATCCCCCTGTTTTGGAATTCCGTGACCCAAAAGTAATCTTCTATATGGCCAAAGAAGGATTTTTCTTTGCAAAGTAATTGTTTCAATGCATAGAGTCTATGCTTGTAGTAACGAGTGCATGTAACGGGATTGTTTTTTACAAAAACGTTAGGTTCGTTGTAGTCTGACGTCTTGGCTTCTCTAAAGGGACAGTATTTTGATATTGGGTGTATAAATTATTGAGGGTCTCGGTTAGTGGCTGCCAACAATGTTCTGTGCTCGAGAATGTCGCAAAGAAGGTAGGCGGGCCGAGTTGTCGAATCATGGCAAAAAGGTTTTTCCTTGTTTGTTGCATATAGTCCGGGGAAATGCGTATTCTTTTGAAATCGATGTACCCGATATCAGATCTTAAGATGTTTTCTAGATTTGGTTTGTATTTGACATCTTTACAAATAGTGTTCGACCTTTGAATCATCCCTTTCTGATTCTGAGCCATATTGAATGACCCACTTGGTCAATTAGTATTTTTATTGCTTTGAAAAATATATTCTTTATGTGATAAGAAAATCTACGATCTGAGTGCATTAACTCCCATTGCGCTATTTTTTGATATGGAATTGTTTTTGTGGTTGTTTCATTGTGAGGTTGGCCCAAAAAAAAATTGGGAAATTCATCTCTTCTGAGAATTTGTCTTGAAAAATACCCAATGGTGTAAAGCCCTCTGAAGGAGTGACATTTATGATCTTGTCTTTAAGATAGTGGATAGTTGAGGAGTCAGTGAAACCATGAATTAGTGTGTCATGCACATTGTCATTATCGATGTCATCATCAGATGAGCTGTTCTCGGAGGGGATATGTTCGTGTTCTTCATTGTTAATTGTTTCGAAGTTCAGTGTGGCAGAAAGTGTTTGATCCTAGTCATGGTTTAGTTTGATTTCATGCATAAGATATAATGTTGTTGCACATAATTGTTTAAGAGCAGCCATAGTGATTATGGGGCGCACATTTCCTGAATGGTATGCTTTTATGTATTCAAGGCATTGTTTAAGTGCCACAACAATTGTTTTTGTTTCTTCTAGGTATCTTGGCAATGCTTGTTGGATTATATCAATATTTGTTGGAACATTTATAATTTCTCCCTTTAACGTGTATTGAGGACGTTTATGGCTTTGGCACCGTATTTGACCAAATGCGAGTCGAAGAGACACGAGTCTTTCTTCAAGGTCAGAAAGCATTGCAACTGTTGGAAGCATTGGAATCAGTTGGATTCGTTGAGGGCATGTTAATCTTGGCAACTTGGCATTTAATAAGCTTGTTGAGCATGGGCGACAAATTTTATTGGATTTGGGCATTGTTTTCGTTGATGTCAGTTGAAGATATGTTTTTTTTGTTGCATTTGTAAAATATGTCAGATTGTGCTTGAAGTGGAGTTGGTTACAAATTTCGCATGTATGGATTGGTGTGTCATTTGTTCGGGCATGAAAACAGGCAATACATTGTGCAGAGTTGCTTGTTTGTTGTGTATGTTTACGTATAGTTGTTTTTAGCTTTCGTAGGGACAATTTTGGCATTGTTGAATTGCATTGTTTTATGGTGGTTGACATTTGTGGTTGCAAAGAGTCATTTGCTTTTCGCTTGAGTGTTTTAGTGGAGAGAATGTCATCTGTTCTAGCTTTAAGCGATGTGGACATGAAAGCTGTTTTGGCACTGAAGAAATTGGTACATGAATGGCCTTTGAGTAGCAGGGAATGTATAACATTGGAATCTATTATAGCTCTTTGATGTGTCTGTTTTCGTATATGCTTTTTTATTGAGCGAACAGAAAATTTCAATGTTTTTCGTTCTGATTGTGCATAGTGGTTTCTACACATGTTTCCGAAGATATGCTTTGAATTTCTGTATGCATTTGGGTAGTTGTATATTTAGATGTATATGCAGCAGCGAGTATTGGAACATAGCGAGAGTTTGTAGCCAATAGTTCATAATGAAAATGTGCTTCGGGAAGTGAAAATCGTATGAGATTGTATGCTTTTCCAAGTGGTGCATTACAGAATAAATCTTAAAAACTTGGAAAGGATGTGAGTCCCACAATTGAATATTTATTTCAAAAAGTAGGCATAACCAATGGATAATGAAGTCATCTGTGTGTATATTGTTGTGGTCATGGAAGGTGGCTATGTTTATCACAAGGCCTTGCCATGTGCCAATGTGCGGTATGTTTGTTATGGGGTTCTGGTCAAGCCAGGTATGGAGAAAGTCAACAGTTGTATGGTCTTGTCGAAGAATAGAACTACAAAAATCCTGAGCAGCATACCTGCGCAAGCAACGAGGGTCAAATTCATTGTTGCGAATGCGGGAAATAGAAGTGAAAAGGCTATCAGCGTTGATATTGTCACTTGTTTCTAGCCTAACAAGGCATAGTTGTTGTAGTTGATTGGATAAACCCCTCCAAAGCATTTCTACAGAATTTTGAAGGGATAATAGATGAGCATTGTTTGTTGGTTCAGGGCATTGCACATATTTTTTCCAGAATAAGGGTTCATAATGCCCACTAAGAGGGTTGGAATCATGGAAGAGAATACAATATGGTAGTATGTGACTATTTGGAGTGAATTGAAGATAATTTGTGCCTCTTGTTGCAGACCAAACCCATATTGGCAAGTCAAGCCATTTGGAAAGCCATTTTATGCAAAAGATGTCGCCCCATAGGCCTTGTTCAGTAGCTTCGGGCGAGTACACTGCAGATAGTTTCATGCGATGTAAATATGTTTCCCAACTATGAACACTGTGCAAAAGAAAAAGGCTTTCAGGATCTAGTTCTAACTGTAGAGAAGCCAACGCTACAGGATCAAAGAGAGAGAGAGCAAAGTTTGAAAGTGTTCAATGACACCACTTCTAAGTTCAAGAGATGTGTATCGAAAATGGAACAGCACTGCGAAGGAATCAAACAAGCAATCGCCCACTCCGTATTTGAAAGCATAGTATCGGAAAAGGTTGAACCTATGTAATACATTGTCTATACATTCTATGATGCAGTTTAATAATGTATATTGCTCAACATCAACAAATGTGGTTGCCATGGATGTTTTTTTCATTTGGTTTGTTTTTTTTTTCGTTAAAAAAAAGGTTTCCTGAGCAGAATATAGAAGAGAAGACTAATGTTTATACCTTTTCCAATGGAGCATGAGCAATCCAAACAAGCAACAATGAAATATCTTTGGTTCTCTAATTTTTCTTTTGTCACAAATCTGAAATGTACACAATAGATGTTATGCATTTAGTCAGTATTGCAAACAAGAGTACACAGGAAAAGAATCTTTGTACATACAATAAAGCAAGTAGTGCAATGAAATACACAAGAAAGAGCAGTCATTTAGAATGAACGAAATTTATATTGTGCTTGACGGAAATACGTAATCAATGTGGGGAAAACATGGATTTCAATAAACTCAGGTGAGTGTTGAAAATAGGAAGGAGAAATTACAATAGTTATAACAGCATATTCAAATGTGGAAAGCAAAGGACTTACAAGCTTTCATTTTAAAATGTTGTAAGGCATGTGCTTTGGAGCATATAATCAAATTAGTTAAATAGAAACGGTTTTTTGCAGATGCCCATTTTTCGATAACTGATTTGAGTGGGCATAATAGATCTGTCTATTCATTCAGTTAAGGCTAAATGCAAGAGTGACCCAAGCACAAGCTAAAAAAGTTGTACAGATGCTAAAATGTTCCACAGGCATGTTGACAAGTGATTTGAGTCAGCCAGAAACATCCATCATGTGAATTAACTGATTAAGCAATCCACTAAGAATGTTTAAGCAAGTGTCCATTTCTTTGCTCAGTCTTTCTGACAAGATTCTATCCACAATTGTGGTGTGTTAACTTCAAAGAAAGCATCAGGAAAACATCTCTTGCTAGCAGCACACTAAGGCATGCACTTATGTTGTCATTTTCTTTCAAGAAGAATAATAATTTAATGGCTCTTATCCTGTGAAGGTGGCAGCAACTATTTTCACACTATACCTGTCCATGCTGCAATGTACGGTATTGCTCGCTTGCATGTTACAAGGTATCCTTCTTCACGACTTGTGTCAAGAAGTTAAGACATCTCAGATATTTATAAGAGGCTTTGTGACTGTGAGAAGGTTTGAAATGAGTATGGGTACACTGTTTCGGTCACGAGAGAAACTGAGATAAGAGACTGTAATAACCTTGAAAAGTAACTTGTATCTTGCAAGGAGGTAGAAGAAAATTGAATTTGATGGAGTATAGAGTGCATACAAGACCAAAAACAGTGATGTAGTGGTGTCCAAATGGATAGAATCCAAATGTTAAATGACAGAAGTTGGAACATCAGGAATGAAATATCTTGGAAAGTGAAAAGCTTTGTTGAGGGGTAAAAGATCGTTAAGAGGAAGAGTCAAGCTCTACAAATTGATGATCTTCATTACAGATCTTAGTGTTGTATTTGTGTGGGGATTGGATCTATATGATAGAACACAACCATGAATTTTATCTAATGAGAAGTTGTTAACTGTCCTGTTTGATTGACAATAGATTAAGCGTATGCATTGAAATAAGAGGAGAAAATGCCAACTGAATTAGTGAAAATTCGTTCTTATAGTTGTAAAGAAGCATTCTAAGGATCAATACTTGTTGTCTATTAAGGGGATGAGAAAGATTGTTTTTATTATTGACTTGCACAATTTTCAATTGAAGTGAGGAAGGAGATTGGATTAGTTCCCGCTCCCTCAGTAACCTTGTTAGGAATGTTGTAAAATGTTTTTGTGGATATGAAATGAAAATACAAATCTGTGATGGGAAAGGAAGGTTTTTAAGTGATTAGCGACAAACACCCTGAGATTGACAAGTAGCAAGCATGACTGTGACACAGTAGGTAAGGGAAATCTTTCCTTATAAGCTTAAGATTGATTGAATGAATGAATATAAAACTGTTAAGACATCTCAGATATTTATAAAAGCTTTGTGACTATGACAAGGTTTCAAATGAGTATGTTGCTTGTCTATAAGAGACTCCTGCTATGATACGATTGTGCTCGTGTATAAAAGACTTCTGCTATGTTAAATATTTATTTAATTTTATTAATAGGTGATGAGTGATAAATTATTTAAAACTATATCTCTTGATTCTTGAAGATATCATATGCCCGGTGCATATATTAAGTAACAGGTTACAAATCCTGCACCTATGGAAAACTGACCAAGCACAGTGTTGAGGAGAGCATTACAAAGCAAAAATGGATGGTAATTTCTGATAATTTATTTAATTAAAAAGGGCATCTTAGACAACGTATTCATTCAGACATGGTTCAAAAATTTCATAAATATGTTTGAAGGCACATCTCTTGGTAGGTGTGTTTGGCGCTGACTAAAGAGGCTTTGCCACACTAGCATCCTACCTGTATTTAATTATAAACCTGGTCACTTTATTTTTGTCTTACCATGCTTTCCATTAATGACTTCTTTGAAACTAGACCATGGAGAAGGCATCTTCAGTATCTAGTTTTAGTATTGATTTTGTTTATTCTGCTTTTGAGCACCTGTGCTATGTACACTGCAATGTTTGCAGCACCATTCTTACAGTAGGTGATGGCTACCACTTCGTTTTTCCTACTCTTCATATTTTATTTTGAGTAGTTATTGTATTGATTAACACTGTGAAAGTTCCTTTTCCTGCTATTCCACTTATGTCTTTGAGCAAGATTTGTCTCTTTCACTCTTTCTTTGCGTGGAACTTTCACAGTGTTAATCAATACAATAACTACTCGAAATAAAAGATAAAGAGTAGGAAAATGAAGTGGTAGCCATTTTCTACTGTGAGAATGGTGATGCAAAGATTGCAAAATTCATTAATGGAAAGCTTGGTAAGACTAACACAAAAAAAAAAAGTGACGAGGTTTATAATTAAATTGGTGTAGGATGCTAGTGTATCGAAGCGTATTTAGTCAATGCCAAACACACCTACTAAGAGATGTGCCTTCAAACATATTTATGGAATTTTTGAAGTACGTCCGAATGAATACGATGTCTAAGATGCCCTTTTTAATTAAATAAACAAACAAAGGCTATTAGGTTGTGGAGCCTGTTTTCATGTGTGGAAGTGTTGAAGACTATACACTAAGAGTACTGTACACTAAGAGTACTGTACACTTTTCATGTATCCTCGCCAGGGGTTCTGGGTCGGGCCGAACCCCAAGAGGGGGTCCAGGTGGTAACCCCTAGTAGCGAGGGTTCGAGGTGCAGCCCACGAAAAAAAAAAAAAAAAAATTAGGCGTAATTTTTTTGGCCTCAAAAAAATGCACCCGACATATCAGAAACATGCTCTTCTCATATGGGCGAGATTTTTGACCCATAGGTTTATGGGACGGGTTTTGCCCATGGTTTTGATACCCATGGTTTTGTAAAACTACTTAAGCAGTTGTCTATTTATATGGTTTTATGCATATGATAGAGATATGAAGAACATTGCAGATGAGCTTTGAATTTTTGTGAATTATGTAGATTTTTTTGAGTATAGCTCCAAACGGATCTCGGGTATTGTATTAAGAGAGCGGTGGCTTGTAATAAAATCGAGAAAGTGATTCTTGGTGGACGTAGCCCAAATTGGGTGAACCACGTTAAATCTTTGTCTCTTTGAATTGTGTTATTTTATTCGCAATTTTATTTGAGATCTGTAATAATTTCTACATATTAGTTTCTACTGTCGCGATTCTGTGAGGGATTATTCCACATATTTTATCCCTTATTTCCTAACAATTAGTATCAGAGCCTGGTTTGGTTTGCTAAAGTGTTGAATCGCAGGAAAGTTTTTAGCTTGAGTGGGAGCTATGGCAGATGATGGAATATCTAGGGTTGATAAAGTCAATGGGCAGAATTTCAGTCTTTGGAAGATGCAGATGGAAGATTACCTTTATCGAAGGATCTTTATACTCGTGTCTGCGAGAAGGTGAACAAACCTCGAGTATGAAAGATGCGGAATGGGATTTTTGGATCGGAAGGCACTTGGAATGATCCGTTGTGTCTTGCATCTTTGATATTATTTAATGTTTCAAAGGAAAAGACTACAAAAGAACTAATGGATGCATTAGGGAAGTTGTATGAAAAACCCTCTACCTCTAACAAGATATTTTTAATGAAAATTTTGTTTAATATGAAGATGTCTGAGAATATTTTAGTAGCAGATCATTTAAATGATTTCAATATGGTTGTGAATATGCTAGCTTTGGTTACAATAGAATTTGATGAAGAAGTTAGGGCTTTATTACTTCGTGCTATTTACCCGAGAGTTGGAATAGTCCAGTAATGGCGGTAAGTAACTCGTTCTAGCTAACTCAAGTTGAAGTTTGAGGATGTTGTAGGGGTGATTTTAAGCGAGGAAATGTGAAGAAAAAGCTCGGGAATCTTCTACTTCAGGGAATGCTTTGACAATGGAAACTAGAAGGAGACAAGAATAGAGGAAACCGTGGAAAATCAAAAGATCGGGCAAGGTCAAAATCCAAGAACAAGATTGATATCTTTGGAATTGTGGAAAGCACGGGCATGTAAAGAAGGACTATTGGGAGCTTCGGGATAAGAAGAAACAACGGGGAAGAAAACAAGGAGGCAAATGTGGCAATGGGTAATGTATGTCGGGTGATTTGATTCTTTCTTTTATTAATATTATCGAATCTTGGGTTTTAGACTCACGGGCTTCTTTCCATGCTACTCCACATAGGCATTATTTTGTTGATTATGTTCAAAGAGATTTTGGGCATGTTTTTCTTGGTGATGATGAGCCTTGCAACATAGTTGGAAAATGTTCTATTTAGGTTAAGATGTAGAATGGGAATACTTGGCTATTGAAGGATGTCAGACATGTGCCTACATTAAGATGAAATTTGATATCGGTAGGGTAGTTGGGAAGTGATGGTTGTACTGTGATATTTACAAAGCGGACTCTTGGAAGGTTACCAAGGGTGCTCTTGTGGTGGCAAGAGGTAAGAAGGTTGGAACCTTGTATTTAACCACTTATAGCACTAATGTTTGTAATCTTGTGGCTTCAGAAGTAGATACAACATTGTGGCACTATAGGCTCGGTCATATGAGCCATAAGGGCATGGAGATCATAAAGAAGGATTTTCCTGGATATACAAAAACATGTTTGGAGTTTTGTGAGGACTGCATATATGGGAAATAGAAGCAAGTAAGGTTTCTCAAGGTTGGACCTATAAAGAAAGAGAGTAAGTTAGAGTTGGTGCATTCTGATGTGTGGGGCTAGCTCAGGTATCATCTCTTGGGGGTTCAAGTTATTATGTTACTTTTATTGATGATGCAATAAGGAAAGTTTGGGTTTATTGTATTAGAAACAAATCTGATGTATTTGATACTTTTGTTAAATGGAAAGCCTTGGTAGAGAATGAAACAGGTCTTAAGTTAAAATGTCTCAGGTCAAATAATGGAGGGGAGTATTGCAGTAATGAATTTGATGATTATTGTTCTAAGAATGGAATCCACAGGAAAAATACGGTTCCAGAACTCCACAACAAAATGGGGTATCAGAAAGGATGAACAAAACAATAATGGAATGTGCTAGGAGCATGAGGATACATGTAGGACTGCCTCTTTCTTTTTGGGCAGAAGCGGTGAGCATAGCTATGTACTTGATAAACAGAGGACCCTCAAGTGCCTTGGATGGAGGCATACCTGAGGAGGCTTGGTATGGTAAGAAAGTTGATTATTCATTTCTTAGAGTCTTTAGATGTGAGGTGTTTGTTCATATAGACAAGGATGATAGGACCAAGCTAGAGGCTAAATCAGAAAAATGTACTTTCATTGGTTATGGTGGTGATGACTTTAGATATAAATGTTGGAGTATTAAGGACAAGAAAATCATTCGATCTAGGGATGTGGTCTTTAATGAGAAAGTCATGTATAAGCAGCAATTAAAGGAAAACAGGAAGAATCCAAGAAAGAATATGCAGTGGTAGAGGATCTTCCGGATGGGAAAGTGACACATGAATCAATTCAGGAACCCCAAACTCCTATATTGAGGAGGTCTTCTAGGTTAAGAAGAGAACCTAAACATTTTTCTCCTTCTCTTTATTATTTATTACTCATTGATAGTGGAGAACCAGAGAGCTTTGATGAAGTAATGCAGGTAGATGGCAGGAAGAAGTGGGAGCAAGCCATGGATGAGGAGCATCAAGCTCTCATGGAGAACCGACATGGAATTGGTAAATCTACCCGAAGGAAAAGATCATTACTGTAACAAGTGGGTGTTGAGTTAAAGAGGAAGAAGGAGGAAAGAAAAGATACAAGGCCGATTGGTGGTCAAGGGTTTGCATAGAAAAAGGTATAGATTTTGATGATATTTTTTCTCCTGTAGTAAAAATGACTTCTATTAGAACTATTCTAGGAATAGTTGTAAAGTAGAAGACTTGCGCTTAGAACAACTTGATGTAAAGATTGCATTTCTCCATGGTGATTTGGAGGAGGAACTATATATGCAAAGAAACCGAGAGGGCTATGAGGTCAAAGGTAAAGAGGAGATAGTGTGTAAATTGAAGAAGAGATTGTATGGGTTGAAACAAGCTCCACGTTAATGGTATAAGAAATTTGATAGCTTCATGATGTAGCAAGGTTATATTAGATGTCATTTTGACCATTGCATGTATACAAAGAAATTTGAGGATGGTAGTTATATTTTCCTCATGTCGTATGTGGATGACATGTTTGTTGCAGTAAAAACATGCAAGAAATAAAAGTACTCAAGAAACAACTAAGTGAATCCTTTGCTATGAAGAATTTGGGGGCAGCCAAACAAATCCTTGGTTTGAGGATATCTCGAGATAGGAAGGAATGGAAGCTAACTTTATCTCAGGAAGAGTACATTAAGAAAGTCTTGGAGAGGTTTAATATGTAGGATTATAAACCGGTTGGGACTCTTTTGGTCGGCCATTTCAAGTTATCAAAGGAGCAGTGTCCCAAGACAGAGCAAGAGAGAAACCAAATGTCCAAGGTACCTTACTCATTAGCAGTTGGTAGTTTGATGTATGCCATGGTGTGCACTAGGCCTGATATTGCCCATGCAGTGGGAGCGGTGAGTAGATTTATGAGTGATCCAGGTAGAGATCACTGACAAGTAGTAAAGTGGATCCTTCGATATTTGAGAGGGACCATGGGGACAATTTTGTGCTATAGTGGATCAGACACCACTTTACGTGGTTATGTAGATTTAGATATGGCTGGAGATGTAGACAGTAGGAGGAGCACAATATGTTATGTTTACACTGTAGGTGGAACAGCAGTAAGTTGGATTTCACAACTACAGAAGTTGGTGGCTTTGTCAACCATGGAGGCTAAGTATGTTGCTGCCACAGAGGAAAGCAAGGAAATGATTTGGTTACAACAATTACTTGAGGAGTTGGGGAATAAGCAAGAGGAAGGAAAGTTGCATAGTGATAGTCAGAGTGTTATACACCTAGCTAAGAACTTTGTTTTCCACTCTAGGACAAAGCATATACAGTTAAGGTACCATTTTATCATGACAGATTTGGAGGAAGAGAAGTTGAAGCTGGAGAAGATTCATACTTGTCGAATCCTATAGACATGATGACCATGGTGGTCAAGGGAAAAGCGAAGTTGTGTTCGGCTTTGGTTACTCTTCACAGAAACTAGTGAAGGGTTGAGAAGCTTCCTCAGAGGAAAACTAGTATCCAAGTGGGAGATTGTTAGGTTGTGGAGCCTATTTTCATGTGTGAAAGTTTTGAAGAATGTACACTAAGAGTACTATACACTTTGCATGTATCCTCTAGGTAATGCGGGCGCACCCAAAAAAATAAATTTAGGCGTAATTTTTTTGGCCTCGAATAAATGCACCCGACCTATCGAGAAACGTGCTCTTCTCATATGGGAAATATTTTTACCCATAGGTTTATGGGACGGGTTTTTCCCATGGTTTTGATACCCATGGTTTTGTAAAACTGCTTAAGCATTTGTCTATTTATATGGTTTTATGCATATGATAGAGATATGAAGAACATTGCAGATGAACTTTGAATTTGGATGTGAATTCTACAGAGTTTGTTGAGCATAGCTCCAAATGGATCTGGGTATTATATTGAGAGAGTGGTGGCTTGTAGTAAAATATGAGCAAGTGATTCTCAAAGTGGACGTAGCCCAAATTGGGTGAACCACGTTAAATACTATCTCTTTGAGTTGTGTTATTTTATTCTACAATTTTATTTGAGATCTGTAATAATTTCTACATATTAGTTTCTACTGTTGCGATTGTGTGAAGGATTATTCCACATATTTTATGCCTTATTTCCTAACAAAGGGTTTCACACAGAGAAAGAGTGAAAGAGACAAATCTTGTGTGAAAGAGATGAAATATAGCCTCGTGAAATGCAAATGATTACAGGTTTAATGGTATTTACGATGTCATTTTGATTACCACGGTTGCAAGACAAGGTCAAAGTGGGTTTGCTGAAGCAACTTCAAACACATTTAAGGAAATGCAATTGGCAGGTTTAAAGCCAAAATCCATGACATTTTTGATCATCCTCCTAGCCTTGTGCCAAAATGGGAACTTGGAACAGTTCTCGAGCATAGACGTTAACAAACAAGATTCAGAAAAATAACATTTGTTACATGCGGTGATTGAGAATTCCCTACTTGATATGTATGCCACATGTGGAAGCATAGTGAAGGTACATTAACTGTTTGATAAAATGTAAATATATCCAGTATGAACTGAAAAATAATTTTATGCTTAAAGTGATTCTTTAACAATATGAGTTCTGAAAACATATCATATTTGAGCTACATTCAAACAAACGGCTTGAGTGAGAGTCAAAAATTCAGCAACACATTTGTGTGGGAAAATAAACATGTTTGAGCTCGGGTTCTTTTATCAAAGGTATAACATTGTTAACTTGATGTACACAGTTTTTCCTTGCTCCTTGTTCTTGATTCCCTTCACTATATATTTATTTATAGTGCATTCACTACAAGTGGGTTTGCATCTGATGTGCACGAGTTTTTGATAGGGAAAGTGAAGTATCTTGAAGACTACAAAGGGCATGCTGACAACTATATCTGCTCCATTTTTCCAGGAACATTATCTTCCGCGTCTAGATATACACCGGGTGGGTGAAATACCACCCTTACTCATTTATTGAATGCGCAGCTTTGTTTGTGACATGAATTTGGAACTAATGTCATATCTGTGTAGTATGACTTCTGTATACATTGCCCGATGTGAATGCACAATATGTTACATCTAAATTGTTCGTAGTTTTGGCCCATGCTAAATACCTCAGCTGCTCTAAACATATGGTATTCTAAGGCCAAATGGTAGTGACTCCTCATTGGTTGGGGGCTTTATAAGCTTAAGATTGATTGAATGAATGAATATAAAACTGTTAGGACATCTCAGATATTTATAAGAGGCTTTGTGACTGTGACAAGGTTTCAAATGAGTATGTTGCTTGTCTACAAGAGACTCTGCTATGATACAATTGTGCTCATGTATAAGAGACCCCTGCTATGTTAAATATTTGTTTAATTTTATTAATAGGTGATGAGTGATAAATTCTGTAAAACTATATCTCTTGATTCTTGAAGATATCATATGCCCGGTGCATATATTAAGTAACAGGTTACAAATCCTACACTTATGGAAAGCTGACCAAGTACAGTGTTGAGGAGAGCATTACAAAGCAAAAATGGATGGTAATTTCTGAAAATTTATTTAATTAAAAAGGGTATCTTAGACAACATATTCATTCAGATGTGGTTCAAAAATTTCATAAATATGTTTCAAGGCACATCTCTTGGTAGGTGTGTTTTGGCAATGACTAAAGAGGCTTTGCCACACTAGCACCCTACTTGTATTTAATTATAAACCTACTCACTTTATTTTTGTCTTACCATGCTTTCCATTAATGACTTCTTTGAAACTAGACCATGGAGAAGGCATCTTCAGTATCCAGTTTTAGTATTGATTTTGTTTATTCTACTCGAGCACTGTATACATACACCGCAATCTTTGCAGCACCATTGTTGCAAAGAGACGATGGCTACCATTTCATTTTTCCTACTCTTTATCTTTTATTTTGAGTAGTTATTGTATTGATTAACACTGTCAAAGTTCCTTTTCCTGCTATTCCACTTATGTCTCTAAGCAAGATTTGTCTCTTTCACTCTTTCTCTGCATGGAACTTTCACAAAGTGTTAATCAATACAATAACTACTCAAAATAAAAGATAAAGAGCAAGAGAAATGAAGTGGTAGCCATCGTCTTCATCGCGAGAATGGTGTTGCAAAGATCGATATGTATGTAGTATAGGTGCTCTAAAGCGTAATAAACAAAATCAATACTAAAACTGGATACTGAAGATGCCTTCTCCATGGTCTAGTTTCAAAGAAGTCATTAATGGAAAGCATGGTAAGACTGACACAGAAACAAAAATAAAGTGAGCAGGTTTATAATTAAATGCAGGTAGGACGCTAGTGTAGCGAAGCCTCTTTATTCAGCGCCAAACACACCTACCAAGAGATGTGCCTTCAAACATATTTATGAAAATTTTGAAGCACATCTAAATTAATACGCTGTCTAAGATACCCTTTTTAATTAAATAAACAAATAGAGGATTTCATGCAGAGAAAGAGTGAAAGAGACAAATCTTGCGTGAAAGAGATGAAATATAGCCTCGTGAAATGCAAATGATTGCAGGTTTAATGGTCTTTACGATGTCATTTTGATTACCACGGTTCCAAGACAAGGTCAAAGTGGGTTTGCTGAAGCAACTTGAAACACATTTAAGGAAATGCAATTGGCAAGTTTAAAGCCAAACTCCACGACATTTTTGAGCATCCTCTCAGCCTCTGGAAAAATGGGAACTTCGGAACAGAGCTCTGACCATAGACGTTAACAAACAAAATTGGAAAAATAACATTTGTTAGATGTCGTGGTTGAGAATTCCCGCTTGATATGTATGCCACATGTGGAAGCATAGTGAAGGTACGTGAACTGTTTGATAAAATGTAAATATATCCAGTGTGAACTGAAAATAATTTGTTGCTTAAAGTGATTCTTTAACAATATGAGTTCTGAAAACATATCATATTTGAGCTACATTCAAACAAATGGCTTGAGTGAGAGTCGACAAATCAGGCAACACATTTGTGTGGGAAAATAAACATGTTTGAGCTCGGGTTCTTTTATCAAAGGTATAACATTGTTAACTTGATGTACACAGTTTTTCCTTGCTCCTTGTTCTTGATTCCCTTCACTATATATTTATTTATAGTGCATTCACTACAAGTGGGTTTGCATCTGATGTGCACAAGTTTTTGATAGGGAAAGTGAAGTATCTTCAAGACTACAAAGGGCACGTTGACAACTATATTTGCTCCATTTTTCCAGGAACATTATCTTCCACATCTAGATATACACCAAGTGAGTGAAATACCACCCTTACTCATTTATTGAATGCGCAGCTTTGTTTGTGACATGAATTTGGAACTAATGTCATATCTGTGTAGTAGGACTTCTGTATACGTTGCCTGATGTGAATGCACAATATGTTACATCTACATCCTTCGTAGTTTTGGCCCATGCTAAATACCTCAGCTCCTCCAAACATATGGTATTCTAAGGCCAAATGGTAGTGACTCCTCACTGGTTGAGGGCAATTGCCAAATGCCGGGTATAGATTACAGTTTTCCATTTTTAAAGACTACTTTGTAAATAGGTAGACTACATACGAATTCACTACAGAGGTTCATCTCTGCCTTCTAAGGCTCAACACACAGGATGTTGCAAGATACGAGGTCTGTTTTTGGTCTGTTTTTGGCTTTGTGACTGTGAGAAGGTTTCAAATGAGTATGGGTATACTCTGTTTCGGTGACAAGAGAAACTGAGATAAGAGACTGTAATAACCTTGAAAAGTAACTCGTATCTTGCAAGGAGGTAGAAGAAAATTGAATTTCATGGAGTATAGAGTGCATACAGACCAAAAACAGTGATGGAGTTCGTCCAAATGGGTATAATCCAAATGTTAAATGACAGAAGTTGGAACATCAGAAATGAAATACATAAATCATATTGAATCATAAAAAGATGAAACATGAACTTAGCCAAATCATTTGGGTAGCTAATATTTGTGATTTCAGAAGAGAAAAGACAATTTAAAGCTCTCAAAGCATGACATTGACAGAAAACTGAGAAATCATGGATGATTTTGAGTTCCCGCCTTCATGTGAGTGGTCTTGCAGTGACCGCCAAGGCTTTTAGAATGCTTACAAATCAAGCAGTTGCAATACCAAGCAGCTACAATATGTTGTAGAACATCCATAGCAAAGTAAAATCGTTCATCATGTACAGGTAGCTTCAAATCGCAAGAAACAAAAACACAGACAAACACAAAAAAATTAACATAAACAAAATCGTTGAACTTAAATTGCAGTGGCATGAAAATTCACCTCCTATGATGTTGTTCAGACTCCTTTACCTCTGGCGGGCAGATGAAAATGGCAAGATAAACAGCCTGAAAGGAAGAAACATATTTCCCCTCGAGCCACTCAAAACTGTCAAAACTGACCTAATCTGTACGCATCATAGTCAATACATTAATGTTTTACAACTGCTCAGCTTTTTCACTGAACAGTGCTACATAAAGGCAATGACCAATAAAATGTTGCCAACATAAAAAAATCAAAACCTAAAACTTTAGTTGAGCCCAATTTAAATACAGATGTCACAATCCGATTCAAAAGAATGCAAATGTTTGATGGGTGAGGTGAAGACAATATCCATGCCTTCGGCAGGATAATAAATCTATAGATGGCTATATGTAGATATACAGTTTTTTGGGTTTGTAAATTTTTTTGTAAAAGCTTGAAGGAAATACAATTATCAACAAGAATAAATCTTCACTTTCCTTTTTAACTTTTACACTTTATACATGAATAATAAAACCAAATTTCCATACTACATTAAATGGAGTTCAATATTTAAGTGCCAGTTGGAAATAGCTCCCAAAATGAGACAACATATAAAATTTTACAAACTTCTCTTTCTCTAACCATACATATTTCTAATTCACTATTACAACAAGTTTGGGGATAATGCATTTACAAGAGTTTTTTTTTTAATCCAAATACAATGCACTCTACACAAGTAGGTAAAAATATGAATACCTTAACAAATCTTTCTTTGTCTCATGCAACATCTCGATTCAAGGCTTCATTGGGATCCTTCAAAATCTTCATCTTCCAATCAAAAACAAGGGGGTAGGAAAACTCTCCACCCAACAAAAATTCCAACGAGGGGGAGAAGTCATCCTCCCGATTGGTCCCAAGCCCCAAGAATAGAGAAATAGAGGATATTAAGAAACCATGACAACTTATTAAGGGCTTCAACATTATAACACTCAAGCCAAAATTACATGCCAAACATTCAACACCAAACACAATAGCACAAAATTCAAATCCCAACACATAGGCTTATAATCCAAGCCAAGGGAGAATAGAATAATGGGAACCACCTCCTTATAGCTCCCAAATGAGTTAGGGGTTCCACCCAAAATACCTCCATGTGCACATCCAAACTACTCAACATATCCCTTTTCCCTCCCAATGCAAAATACACAAAGTATAGCAATTTTACCCTTTTCACTCCCCATAGGTGGAACTCCCTACTCATGCTCCCTCCAAAATGCCTAAAAATTTCCTTTTCCCTCCCAAAGTGGTCCCATTTTCTTTCTCCCCACACATCTTAAGGCCATACTACACCAAAACACATACACAAACACATACACACTCATTTGTAAAACATATAAATAAGTAATGAAAATAACGGTAAATCCCTCTGACGGCGGTGTCAAGGATGAGCTTATTTGGAGACTCACCGATACTTTGAGGATTATGAGGTTAAATGTAGATATTTGACAAAATTTGATCATCTAGATTCATATATCATATGGAGGAAGGTTTAGCATAAACATCTTATCCTTAAGATCAATTTTTTTTTAGAGAAGTCATAAAAAGGTAAGGTCCTTCTTGTAGATCGTCTCGAATGAAGGAAATGGTCATTATTAATAGATGTGGGTTATGTAAGGATAATGAAGAAACTATTAGGCACTTATTTCTGGAATGTACCTTCTCTTTTCAAGTCTTTGTTGTGACCCTAGCTATATTCAATGTACGGTGGGTCCTTCCTAGAGATGTAGCTCTCTTACATGAGTAGTGGAACTTCAATTTTCATAATGACATGGTTAAAAAATGTGGAAGATGGCCTTGCCTCACATATTGTGGGGAATCTGGATTGAATGTAACAAAGATTATTTTCGTGGATTAAATCTGTCACTCGAGCAGAGTGTCTAACAAAGTGATACGAGATCTTAAGGATAACTCTAAGATCCATAAATCCAAATAGGTGAGAGTGTCTCCAAAGTGGGAAATGGAATTGCTTAGGAAATTATAGGCTAAATCCTCCACCACCATTAAGGAAAAATCAAAACTCAATGTCAAATGGATCAAACTGTTGAATTCCAGCCCACAATCTAAACTTTTACGAGTCGGTTCATGTAAATGAAAAAGTGGGTGGTGGGGGTATTGTTCATGACCATAGTCATTTTTTCATTGGCACCTATGTTGGGCCCATAGGTAATCAATTGAACAATGTTATTGAGGCCAAAGCCATGATTTGTGTTGTTAGGTTTTGTCGCAACTTAGGATTAAAAAATATGATTGTTGAGGATGACATGACGTGTGTCACTAATACTCTCAAGGATAATGAGAAAATGTGGATGGAAGCTTAATAATTTGATTGTGGAGGGACATGCCATCCTTTCTTCATTTGAACAAGTGATCATTCAACACTCTTATCATGTAACATCCCCATTTTAAGACACTAGAACAAGGGAATTTATATATATATATAACATTCTCTACTCTAGATTACGTAATTCAGAACACATGTTCAAGTTTTAATAATTGTTCTCTATTCCAAATGACGTAGTTTTAGAACACACAAGGATTTTAAAACCAATGTTCTCTGTTCACATATTCATAATATGGAACACACATTCCATGCCATTCAATCATATAACAAATAACCATATGTTGTATGTAATGACTCGAAGAACTACCGATCTCCCATTTCATGGCTCGGAGTTTCATCAATCTCTCATTTCATGACTCAGCTACTTACCGATCCTTCATGTTAATCCATGCATCGTATACTACGTATACTTGGTTCCCTGTACCTTCTCGATTATTGAAGTGTTCCATTTAAGAGGCCTATCTGAATATTTATTACCATGATATTCATCTGAAATCTGCTTCTTAAACTAGGTGATTTAGGACAACACAATCAGTAGCTTACGATACTTTGGCCAAATATTTTCACATGCTTAGCATGATCATATTCCTAGACGTCATACTCATCAATGGAATACGTCCTTCACCCCACTTCATCTGTTATCTAGAATGGTCTTTTTTGACTTCTGTCAGTCCTCTTGTCCAAGGTTGAACTTTAACCCAAGATAGCAATATGAAAGAGCATAGAGAGGCACTCGAGGTGACTAAGGGTATGCAGACATACCTCGTCGACCCTAGTCAACTGTGTGTGTCTAGTTACCTTTAGTCTACGCGAGTCACTCCGTATACAAAGTCACATTCCTAGCTTGGTCCAAAGTAAAACTGAGGCCAAGTCCAAGCTTATGTAGACCTTGATGATTTGATTCGGAAGGGTGTTGTAACATGTCAGCTGCAACATTGTGTCGTCATGAAGGCCTAGCCTTCATGAAGACACCTTATTATAGCTGGCGTGTGCCAACATCCTATGGAATCCTCCCATCAAGGGTTTCACATCCAGCTAAAATTTTGATTAGATTCTTATCTTAAATATTTAAGAATAAGTTTCAGCAACCTTGCTGATCCTCTAACCTCATAGTTCATTACAGTTGCATAACTCGAAATGACTTGAATTGTCTCATAATTTAATATACTTTCACTTCTCCATACCGAAGGATTGTATATTCCTTTCTTGGTTCATTAATTAAAGCTTCAGACTTGCAGTCCTCTACAACTTAGCGAAGTAAGATTAATTTACTAAGCTTAATCAAGTTTATCCGCAACTGATTATAAATTCAAGTTTCCATTTTATTAGAAGTCATTTGAATGAGGTCTATTCCTCATATAGATGTTTTCATTTATTTACAATTACCTTACATCAGTCTAAGGTTTGATAAGAGGCGGTATGATTCCTCCTTCCAAATATCCTTTGGGTAAGACATCCCAAGGAGTTTTATCGAAATCCGAATACAAAATTTCATTTGTCCTTTCTTTTACATTCATTAGTTAGAATCTAATTCCGTCTTTCATTTATAAAAGAGTTCATATGCATCTTACTCTTTTACTAATGTCAATTTAAAATCCATATTGACCTAAGTACTAAGCATTTTCACATCCCAACTTAGAAGTTGCATTCAAGTGAAGAATAGACGTTATGTCCATTTAAATCTAACAACCATCATTTGAATGAATACAATTTCAATGAGTAAGAATATATTCTCAATCATATTTCAACAGTTCAACAATTGTACAACAATTAAAATAACACACCATTCCCTTCTTTCATTCTTCTAGATAAAATTTATACATTTCGCTAATCCGAACAACAGAACTTCATTCATGCCAATCAACATTGATAACTCGAATACAACTTTTCCTTTTTCCATTTCCTTCGGAAAGAATGATAAAATCTCAAAAAAATCCATCCTTTAGATAATCAGAGGAAACATCATAAAACAACATGTCTTCATTATTACTCACGGAATCCATCTACAAAAGTTACTAGCACGGGTCAGTTCATTGAACTGAGCATGTTAAGCACTTATCAATAAAATGAAGTGCTCTTGACTAACTGTCTCAATAAAAGAACTCTGCTTTTATGAAACGTCCCATAATTGAGATGGACATCACGTAAAAGTTAAGTACCAATAAGGTTGAACAATTTAACAACCCAATTCCAATAATTAGCATCAAGTCAAATAGTACTAATAATTAACAACGCACCAATTTCTATAACAGCTAACATGTAATGATGTATATATCACCATTTTCATAACTGTTCCAAAAAAAGGAAAAAGAGTTCATTCCAAATTTAGGCAAATATTAAAAGGAGTATTTTCTCTAAACAATCTCATATTAGAGCATCTTGTATGAACTGATTTATATATTATTGTTCGAATGCACTCATTGTCCAACCCATTTCATCATTATAAATGAATTTCATATAATGAATTGACTATAAATTTAAATAGAACTCCCTTACCTTCTGGTTACTCACTTGACTTCAACCAAATCAAATGCAGAAGTGAAAAGCAATCATACATCATAACAACAACATATTTAACTTTCCAGAATTTATCCGGCAGCGTAGTACTCATCTACTTCAGAGAGAGAGAGAGACAGAACGTAAAATGCATTTGCATTCTCCTGAGGGCAGTCATATGTGACTTCAATACCTTTTTAACAAAATTTGGATAGGATACTAAGGAAAAGAAAATACTATTTCCAATTACCTAATCCATAATCCTTGTTTTTATTTAATTACAACCGAATTGATTGATTTTGTGAAAAAGGAGCCAATAACCAGGGATAACAATCAAAAAGAGAAATATTCAGAAGTAAAAACCGAATGAAAGGAAGAGGATTCACGTTACCTCTTGCCAATTCACTACGCATATCGACCCATGACGTACAGACCTGTTATCCAAAGGATAATTCTTTCCAATCCAGACTGTTACAGTCTTAATAGTTTACTAACTACTGTTCGAGGAAAGTAATCAAGAATTCATTTTGCATCCGAACCGCAAGTACTCAAAATAACAAAACTTTCAATTGCAACTATTCCATTAGTTTTATTCATTGAAAACAAACACATCTATCCAGGTATGAAATAAGTAAGAGTGTACAACAAGACAACAAGATCACGATTTCACCGTAATAATTAAAGAAATCATTTTTCAATCACAAGAGTAAGAAATCTACTCAGATTCAGTTTCAATGAAAACAATGAAGAATTTTAAATCCACAGATTATATATATATATATATATATATATCATTGAGTTCAATGAAGAAATAAAATAAAATTTATACGCTCTACCCAGTCCATTCAATAGACAGACTACTTTGTTCCCAATTTAATAAGAATTTATTTCCAAACATTCATGCATGGGTACCAAGAACAAACAGGTAGAACATCATATAGACCAAGAACAAACAAATGTAAAGATGCTACTTTGATCTTACTTGTCCCTGGAGGATTCACGCCACCAAGCACTATAATATGACAAGAAAACAGTTCACAAAACAGTCTTGTCAAGCATTCCTACGGTTTTCATAACCATTTGTGCACACAAAACTTAGAAAATAGTTTACACATCACTGTCACTTTCAACGAGTTCCAATCCACAAAAGACAACAGAAACCCATATACCCAATACTTTGGAAATCAAAACAGCAGAGGCAATTTCCATATTCATTTTACTCATGTAAGCATCGAGAAAATACTCACATCGTATCCTCTCTAAACAACAACTCAAGCAAAATATCACATTCAACATATCATCATATTTTCACAAGAACACGCATTTATAAGAGCAGAGTTCTTTTAATGAAGATGCTTAATAAAGAGCAAAACTATTTAAAGAAAAGAGCCCAACATGCCTGTGTAACTTCTGGTTAGCTCGTGGAAGGTCATAGTCGAGCTCCACCCGAGTTCTTCCCTCCAACTACTTATTCAAAGTAGTTCTCTCAACTACTTCCTTATTTACACAGGTCTAGAACCACTCGAAGGTGGTCGAACAACAATGGCCGGAACACAAATTTGCAGGCTCAAAAGGGCAACACAATGCAGAGAGAGAGAAAACCCGAAACCAAATGAAAAACAATGGTTCACAAAATTCCTCTTTCCTCTTTCCTAGGTGGGTGGGTGCCAAAACCAAGACCAATAAATGCATTGAATGCATTACTTTTTCCTCTTTCCCCACGCCACCACCGACTCAGATTTGGCGAGCTTTTTCTCACAAGTTTGCTTGTAATTTGAATTTAGTAGTATGGTTTAATTAGGAGCCTCCAACTTCTCTGCTCCCACCAAACTTGGCATTTAAAACTTCAAGGATAGAATTTAATGTCCTTCATTAAGTTTAAACCTTCCCTCCTTATCCTTTCATTGACATGTATCCATAGGCCCCTCTTAGGGCTAACAATAGTTTAGGTTACATTGTCCATAGTTAGATTTCCATCTAGGTCATAAGTCATTAGGGTTTGTAATAATTTGCATCCTTTTAATTTAGAAAATCCTCATAGGATAATTTTTAGGTCATAGGTTAAAATATAACCCATAGTATTTTAATTAATAGGTTCCAAGTAGGTTTTACCGACCTATGTTCAAAACCAGTATAGTGCAGGACGTTCTGTCCAATGCTTAACATATACCTTGCCAACTTTATATCAAACCCCTTTCTATCTTACGCTTTCCAGCATCGCAACTCGTATGTATTCAAGAATCAAACCTTACCGTTGGCTACATGGTGCCTAGTAAGTATACTTGTAACTCGATTCTTTTAAAATTTGCAACAATTTCCTGTTCGGTTCCAGACTTCATTTTATCTGGGAAGTCAATCGACAAGACGATAATAAAGAAGGCTGAAGCATACCTTGGATCAATGGAATTGATTCAAGGTGTGCTGTCTCATGATTATGAGTTCATCAAGTACAAAAGTAATTTTGTTAGTTCACAACTTTGCAAACACAAGTTATAATGACCTCAGTCCCAAGTAAACAAGGTTACAGTAAGCAAGGGTTCAGATTAGTGACACATGATTTTTTTAAGATTAAAAGATACATCTTAACATAATAATCCTCATTTCCATAGTTGTAGCATCACGAAAAGAAGTTATCGTAGTAGCTGCCAAAATCAAGACGTTACATATCGGGCGGGGAAGAAACCAACAGATGCACTAGCCGATAAAGGTACTGTGATGGTGGACTTGGAGACGTGGATTGGGACACATACTCTTTGGGGTACAGTGAAACTACTCATTAATAATGATGTAATATAGGAGGAAGGATTATGATGACATCCTGGCTCGCATGCTTGGGTTTACGAATGGAATTTCCTTTTTGGAAAAGCAACCTTGTCAATTTCACTTGTTTCTTTGCTCGGTGTATCTCTCACTCTACGAATATTTTATTTCTGAGGGTTTCATGGGGGTGATAGGGTGAGAATGGAGCCCTCCACTTTTCTCCATCTTAAAAATGACACGAGTATATGGAAAGTGTTACGTAAAGGGGGTTTTACCAAGTTAATTCCATGGCTCAAAGGTAATGACCCTATCCTATCTTTTGATTTTTCTCCTACCTTGAAGGATGGTAGTTTTTATTTTCATGGGGTTCGTATTGATGTTTTTGAGGAATAAAATTCTAAGGTTACTGGGTTAAAAATGGAGGGCCTCAAAAATTTTAAAGACAAAACCAAAAAATAACACAAAATTGATACTTTCATTGAGGTCGGGAAAAAATCATTGGTTATGATGATGTTATTAATCACACATGTTTTTCTGGTAGGTGGGATGATGTATTCCTGGTTATCATGAATTACTTGACCCTTGAAGGGAAATTTTGAAAAACAATTATGCACCATCTTTCTATTCTCAATATTTTCCATCAAGATTAGACAATGAGCCTTTCTTATTTTCTCTATTGGTTGATGTTCTCGACCATCAAGGATTTTAAGAAGGATAAGATGGACATACCCCCCACACTAGTGTCTCATCCTTCTCATGGTTCAAAGAGGTAAAATGGCCATTCCTTTCCTTGTCAAAGATCACGATTATGATCATGAAACCCTTGCTTCCCTCATTAATAAAATTAAGAAACATAAAGGCATTGATCCAGATAAGGGAATTGTTGATGCCTTGTGCAATCTCTAAAAATGTCTAGAATTTGGATGACTATTCCACCAAAAGGGCTCATGAACTTTTTAATGGGAGATGAGACTTATAGGGAGGAGACCACTAATGACACCATTCTCACCATCAACAAAAACCTCATAATGGAGCTAAAATATTTCCATCAACAAATTTATTCCCATAACAAAACCATAAGGAGTCTCCAAGCTTATTTCATTATACAAGAGTAGCGGATTTATATTCGGAGGATCATGTTGCTACCGAAAGGGGAAAAAGCAAGATGAAGTTGATGCTGAGCTCTTCGACAAATGCGAGGACTTAGATAATGGAGATAGCTCTGGTATGTTTGTTGACTTCAATCAAATCAAGGAAACAAGGGATGAGTAGGTTGAGACCCAGATTGAGAATGAGGTCACAACCATCCGAAAAGGGTCATTATCTATGGGATTTTTGGTCCCCATTTAAAAGCAAACTTTTTATCTTATCTAAAAAACAAGGGAATAGAGCCTACCTTTCCATTTTAGCTTCCACAAACTTCAATCCACAAGCCTTAATCCCTTCCCAAAATCAAGAGATTCACCAAAACAGTCTTCCAAAATCTCAAAGTAATAAATCCAAGCCAAATCCAAAAGAGCAAGTGTGCAAATGAAAATGAGTAACCCGTTAAACTTCAACACAACATCAATAAATAGAAAGATGAGGAGAGGAGGGTGAGGTGGCTCTGTATGGGATGTCACATCACTTCTCCTCAAATCCACATCACCAAGTCAAACATAAAAACAAAAGCTAATAAATTGGTGGGTGAGGATATGACAATTTCCTTCCACACACAAACTCTCACTCCATACCTCTAAGGACAAAAATAAAATCTCATGTAATAAAGTGCAATAAATTTCACCTTTTACCTTCCAAATAACATAATGGGGTCTAATTTTGACATCTTACACCATAGGTATAGTTGGTAGATGAATTTAAGAGGTGTGGGATAAGCTTAACATGTCCCACAAGCCTCCAAAAATGGATCTAAAGTCAAATTTCGGGATTTGAAGGAATGGTTGAGTGCACAAGATCCAAAAAAAGTAGAATCCAACTTAAACTAAGAGATCACAAGGATAATCTACCTCAATTAAATGTTCCCTTTTTCACATCTCTAATTAAGTTACTTTACAAGATTAATCAATTTTAAACAAAAACACATTAACTAACAATAATAAGTGGAAATACATCACAATAAAAGAATACACATAGTCACAAAAAATAAAAATGAAAAGGGAAAGAACCCATAGCCCATGACACATTTTGAGGTCATCCCACCTATGGGAACCTCCTAATAACTTAAACAAGAACACAACAATATACATGACATGAAGTTGCCAAGGTGACCTTGTTGCCAATATCCAATATTCCTTTGTTGTTGGTCTCCTAACCCCCTTCTTGTTATTGTGATATAATTTCCTGAAACCAATCAAACAATACCCCTTGACCTCATGGTGGCATAAAATACATTGAGGAATAAAAACATAAATACACATCATCCAACATCATCATATACAAAACTAGGTCATTTTCATCAAAATTAGGATTTCTATCAATTCATTAAAATCATTGAACATCTCAATTTTTTACTAAATCATCAATAATATCACGAGGTTAGTCAAACATCAAAATAATAATCAACATAAAAATCTAGAGCATCGTATACTATGAAAAATATTGGATCACCATATATCAATATTTGTTAAAGGTCCATATCATCTGTAATATAAATCATAACATACTAATAATGTCCATCTATCAATGTCTCGCACATCAAAATATAAAAATAATCTCCATGTCTCTAGTTGATAGTAATAAAAATCATAGCAAGAAAATGTCGAAGAGGAGTGGGAACTACATCTCCCTCCCCTTAGACTCGACTTCCTCCTAGAAGTCAGTGGAATAAGTGTGAGAACTCGGGCTCTAAAAAAGTGGCGTCCTCCAATATAGCTGATGTCTCATCATATCGATCCAACTAGACGTACACTTGATCAATATCTCACCCTTGAATGCCCAAGGTCCCGTGCTCTATGATGCGTATGGAATCCACAGTCACCTTCCCCTAATCTTGCACCCGCAATACACCCTAATCCAATACATGAGAAGAGTCTAGTATGTATCTCCAAAGTATAGAAACATGGAACGCATCATGGATGCGAGACAAGCTAGGTGGAAAAGATAAGTGGTATGCTAAGAGACCAATCCACTCTAAGATCTCAAAGGGAACAAAAATATATTAGATAGCTTATATCCTTTTTGTAATGGATAGGGATCTTATGAGGCCTTACACAAAGAAAAACCTTTGTGCTAACCTCAAAATAGTGGTCTATCCTCCTCTGATCCGCATACTTCTTATGCCTATCCTGAGCCTCCTACAATATTTGTCGAATCAAGATAACCTACTCCTCTATCTCTTGTAACATGGCTGGTCCAAGAGATAACATGTCCTCTAACCTATCCCAACTCAACAAGAATCATGCGCTCTTGGTCATTTAGTGCCTAAAATGGTCCCATGTCGATAGAACTCTGAAAGCTATTGTTGTATGCAAAATCAACTAAGTACAAATACTCCTCCCACTTCGACTGATGATCCATGACATACATCCCAAACATGTCCTCTAAAATATTGTTTACCTACTCTATATGACCATCTTTCTTTGGGTGATACGTTGTGTTGAATTTAATGCTTGTCCCAAGGGCATCTTGCATGGTAGTCCAAAAATGAGAGATGTACAAGGGATTGCGGTCACAAATAGTCTTCCACGGAATCTTGTGCAAATCTGAAAATATCATCCAAGAACACTTGTGCCACTAGACTAGTTATATAGGTGGTTGTCACTAGATAAAAATTATCCACCTTCATCAATTTATCCACTTTGACCATGATGGCATCATGGTGATATCTTGATGTAGGTAGCCTTACTATGAAATCGATGGAAATGGTGTCCAACTTCCACTCCGATATATCATTTGGGTAAATAAGGCCAACATGATATTGATGATCAACATTCATCATATGACACTCCAAAATCGATACACAAAATAAGATACATCCCTTTGAATTCCTCTCCGGTGATACAACTATCTCAATGTTGTGTTCATCTTCTTTACCCCAGGATGGGCTGAATAAGGTGCACCATGATCCTCTATCAATATATTTTGTCTAAAACCTTCATCCCTAGGTACATAGATCCAACCTCTATGTTTGAGAATTCATTCTGGCTCTAGTGTCAATCCCTTAAACTTCCCCTCTAGGTTTCTCTAAGACTCAATCTCTTCTCTAGCTGAAAGGTAGAAGTTGTCATGTGGAAGTTGTCATAAGATCCTGCTCCATAAGTATGTATCCACTGAAGTAGTTATATGATCGGGAGATCATTTTAGGGATATATTTTTCCATAATCTCCTTAAACCATCATAATACGAATATCATTATGAGAGATTTTTGTGGACTATTTGAATGCGTAAAACATAGCTCATATGCTCAATTCATGGCTAGTTAAAGTTCACGTGAAAGATTTTTCAACAGGGGTCAACAAGAGAGTTACACATTGAAACTTGGCATATTGAAAAAAATAGAATGTGGATTTTCATATTTCATTGATAATTTGCATTGGATAACGAGATATTATTTCAAATCGGTGAGTTCAAGTCATACTATTCAATGTTTGAATTCATTTAGAAGTCTGAGCTCGCATATTATCGTGTGAGTTGCTCATTACATTGGGTAAGTGTTTATTGTTTGGAAAGCTGATTGATTTCATTCGGTAAGCTTGTTAATTGTATTGGATAAGCTATCCCTTAGCTCACATTATAGTGTGAAATTCCACGCATGTTTGGGATAATACTCCACCGCCCACTCTATATCCAACTCAATAGGAATTACATGGCCCAAGATATGGTGTAAATAGGCCACCGAGCCTTATATAAGGTGTATACCAATGCGAACACCCACGTATGTGGGGTCTTTAATCCTCCACCGCCTAAGGCCAACTCACATGGCAATAATAATAATAATAATAATAGGTTTTTATAGTCCACGATGCCGTGGGCGGCCTATTTTTGGGTCTACAAGTGGCTTATAGCATATGGGACTACCTCGTACTCACATGCGGGAGGCAACTAACTTTGCTACAAATGAGGCGTACATACCCTACCCCCTACAGGATTTGAACTTGTGACCTCTATTTCAAGAGCACATGTTCTTCACCACTAGGCAAGAAACCTAAAATATTTAGTTTGATACTTACAATGGGCGAAAAAACCATTGACACGTGGCTTAAGCCATTAGTAATTCAATGAATTTTCTAATTAAAACCACCAACCTACAACTATTACATGTGGGATTATTCCCTTAATGTAATAACACACGGTTATGAAGTTTAATGGGAGTTAAAGTACTAACTTTCCACTTGAAAAAACATGCCTCGCCATTATACCATGACATCTTGACAAGCTAAAGAAGGGGGTCGATTCTATATATAGAAGCATTTATGTCATCAGTGAACAAGCTAATGATAAGGAAATTTTGGATCCTTTGTGGAAATTATCATTTTGAAGCCCTTAGAGGAAAAACCAGTGATGGAGTAAAAAGGTGAATTATTAAAAATTCTAATCTAAAAACAATGGTGAAATTTGTTTTTCGATTTGGAGATTCTGTGATGTCATTTTATGCAGTGAAATTCACTTGTTGATGAATTTCTAAATGAACACTTGTACAAAACCAGTCTTTTGAAGCCTTTAGAGGCTAAACCACCTTTCACAAAAATTGGTTATTTGCTCAAAATTCTGAGATGATCACCTGGTATAAAAATTTCCTTTAAGGATTTGTATTTTTGTCGTACGATTTTTTCTAACTCATTTTCACAGAGTATGATTGTGGGAAGACTTGCAGAGGCATGAATAGATTTGGGGATCACATTCGGAATTTGTTCAGATTCCTTATTCCATTATCAGCTCTTGTTGCAGGTCATTGCGATATATTATTCATTTTAGAAGGGTGGTTGTTTATGAGTTGTAAGGTAAGGATTGGGAGTTATATTCTCCCAATGCCATGCTCCCATATTTTATTCCTTTTGGTGGGAAAGTCCCACATTTAATGGGAAATGGCTTTTAATAGTTTGTTAGATTAACTTCTACCACAATTTTACATTGTGGCTAAGGCCACATCTTTAGTTTCTTGCCCATGTATATGGGACGAACCGAGTTACATGGGTTTCTTTCCATGTGAGGTGACCTTGGGAGGTGAAAGATTAAATACCCCACATACGTGGGAATTCGCATTGGTATATGCCTTATATAAGGCTCAATGGCCCATTTACATCATGGCTTGGGCAACGTAATTGTGTGTTGAGTTGGATATAGAGTGGGCATTGGAGTATTATCTCAACCATGCGTGGAATGCCACACTATAATGTGATCCACGCACACTATAATGTGAGATAAGTGATAGATTATCCAATACAATTAACGAGCTTACTAAATGAACTCGGTTAGTTTTCCAAACAATCAACACTTTCCCAATGTAATGAGAAACTCACCCAATAATATGTGAGCTTGGTCTTCCAAATGAATTGTAAACATTGAATAGTATGATCTGAACTCACCGAGGTGAAAGACTAGCTTGATCTCCAATGCAAATTATCAATGAAATATGAAAATCCACTTTTCCAATGCGAATGCACCAAGTGGCATGCAACAAAACTTGTGGCAATACAAATACAAAGTAATGGTGGAAAATGACACCCTCCATAAAAAGAGTGTGTCGATCTTGGTTGAGGGCCCCGACCAACAAATAGCGGGGCCAACTAAATTTTTATCAACCATCAAATACCGACGTTCTAAACAAAATTCACACAATCAACATTCAATTTTTGTTAATACACCAAGTTTCAATGCGTAACTCTCCGTTGACCCCTGTTGACCAATATTTTACCTGAACTTTGACTAGCCATGACTTGAGCATATGAGCTCCTTTTTTGCAATCAAATAGTCGACGCAAAGCTCTCCGAATGATCTTATGTACTATGATGGTTTACAGAGATTATAGAAAACTATATCTCCGAAATGATCTCCGATCACACCTCCCCACTAAGAAGGATTTTTTCCACAAAAATTGTTTTCACCCACCAAAAATTGTCAATCCCCTTCTTGCATCTCACAAACACATGCAAAACAATATAGGAATAACAATATGGGTTAATTAAATAAAATGTTGATTATCTAGTCACAAAAATTGATCAGCCAAGATATATAATCATAAGACACCAATGGAAACTGTCCACTAATAATCTACAACCCTATAAACTCTACAAATATCTTTGATCAGTATAAAAGACATCAAAATTCTCAAAACATGTTAGTGTTCACTCTCCATCCGAAACCGCAAAACCACTACAAAATGTCACCAATATGATCCAAAATAAACATGTCAAAAATAGACACAAATTGAACTAAGTGAATTGTCGGTGAAAACCATCTATCCCCAAAATATGCATGGCAAAAAGGATAAAAAAAAATTGTTTGTACAACATTGAAATACCAAGAAATAATGAACTTCCATCAAGCATAAAGATCACTAGGTACACTGCAAACTAGTTTATAAAAACCAACAATAAATACCTAAATGCAAATTTCCAAAATTATAAATTTCAAACATGCTCACAAAACCTGCATACTATTGTTAGAAATCTCCCAAGCTGAAATATGAGGTATACCAAACTCGTACCAATAACTCAAAGCTGAAATACAAAGATGTACATTGGAAAATTAATCAAATTTTCCAAAATTACTAAACCAACTGAGAATGGTAAAGCTATCCCCCGATTGTTCTCACCAAATATGAAATCAAAAACCATTCAAAGAAAAATGGGAAAAATATTTCATACAAAAAACAACTAAAATCTCATGACACAAGCCCTGAATTAATTTCATTCTAGAAAAAATGAAATGCCATACAATATAAAGTTGAAAAACTATTCACCAACCCATGCCAATGGATTTTCATAAAACAGGTATCATGTGATCCAGGGTTGTAATTTTAACTGAAGGTGAATTGGAAACTTATTTTACCTTTGCAGCAGGTCTATACTCCATATTTGGCTTGCCAGTATGCTGATGGCGAGATGGATGAAGTTTCTGACATGTGTTCACCCGATGTCCATCATCACGACAAGGGGTACTAAAATTCCTAGCAAGAAAGGAATTATTTTTTCCATCTCTTGGTCGTGACTGATGATATTAGTCTTTCTAATTTTCGTTGTTCTTGACAAACGGTGACTACTTATCTAAAAAATCCTTTCTCTTCATAAATTTGATAACACAATGGTTATGCATCACACAAAATTTACAAGGATAGGCATCTATCATTTTCTTAATATCATAGCAAAAATTCTTAAAATGAAAGAGTGGATCATAAGTGATACAATCTTTACTGTAGTTAGGCTTATTTTAAGACCTTGGAGGTGGAATCTCAATACCTCTTTGTTGAACCTTCTTACCAACTCTATCCTTTGACAAAGAAGAACTTCATTCATATACTTAATCTATTGACAAGACTAGTGGGGTATTCTCTTGGATTTTGGAAGCTTGTCTCCCATTAGCGTGCTTGGAGCATTCTCCAATATCCTTTCCTACACTAGTATAACCCAATCCTACAAAACAAGGATGATCCTCAACCTATATTGCATTAGCAACACCTTGAAAATATTTTATAAGACCTCTTTTGTCGAAAATTTTCTTAAAAATAATTTGGATCCAATGCCTCTAGTATGTTTTTCAAATGAACCAAAGACATCATTACCTGAATCCAAAACAGGATGGGAGGAAGAACAAGATTCCCATGGTGAATAACTTATAGTGCATTCTATCATGGTTTCTCCATCTAAAGTAAAAGAAGAGAGACATTACTTCTTCTAAACACCACACTACAAACTGATCAAGAGCTCATCTTTTGATTCTAGCTCCTTTTTTAAATGATCAATTTTCTCTTTGAGGGAATAGAGTTTGCATCTCCATAACACATTTTCCTCCAGAATTTTTCTATTGATGATATCAATATCTTATAGTCTTTCCCTCTTCAATGCTTTCCCCATGATCACCTGCAAAGCAACTGATACCCAAAATAGTGCAAAACTGCTAAGTATGAAGATCAAGCCAAATAGTCTGACCGAACGGATTAGCAAATCGAAACCGGTATAAAAATTTAATTGAAGCTACAAAACAAGATCTGATACAAAAATTGATCCATAAATAGGGGTAAAATTTTTAACTTACCCACGGACCCTTATAGGCACTGCAATATTTTACTCCATAGATGCTATCACTTGAAAATAATAATGTAATGTAAAATGGAACACATAAACACTGCAAAGAAATCAGTGTGAGTTCTTCGCTTCCTATGTCTCTGGGTTCATATGAACTGATTCATTACGCTTCTAAATGAAAACTAGTACAATGAAGCAATGAATCTAAATGTGGATACCAAAGTGAACATGTCTATCTGATACCCAAATGAAAGTGGTATAGGGAATTCCACCCTTTATGATCACATACCTAGCCGATTGCACATGGATCTCAAATGATAATAAAAGTGACCATGATCCATTAGAGAACTGGAAATATGAAGACACACTACTCCATCCACCAAGAAGTAGAAGTTTAGTTGTTGATGATTGTCACAGAAGTATATGTCTTCAATTAATCTTCCTTAAGAGATAGAGGCACATTCGATGATGACTCCGGATTGATGCCAAACACTAATGTGAATTTTGTACATTGAAACGGTGCCAAATTCTCCCACATTTCCCTTGGTTATATTAGCTTTGTTATTTGGAATAAAAATTATCTCCTAAGTTTACTTGAAAAAGTCTATTCGGAATAAGTCTACACAAGTAACTTTTCTCTATGTAAGGCAATATGCCATAGAAAGGTAAACTTCATATATAACTATTTTGAAGGAGTTAGGCTCAAAAGTAGCCTTTGATGTAAAAAGGGAAAATGCTCCAAATTTCCCTACGCTCCTAGTGATATATTCATCTTCACAAAATGGAGGCATTTTGGTCTTGTTTAAATATACATAAGTCACATCAACATTTGGCTTCAATCCAGATTTGTCATTGAACGTGCCTCTATCTATCAAGGAAGATTTATTGAAGACATATACTTTTGTGATGGATATCAATAACTTTGATTATAATTCTCGGTGTATGGAGTAGTCTCTGTCTTCATATTTCCAATTATCTACTAGATCGTTATCCCTTTTATTATCCGGTTCGATTCATGTGCAATCGGTCAGTGGGTATGTGATCATAAAGGACAAAATTACCTATACCACTTTCATTTGGGTTTCGGATAAACATTTTCACCGTATCGACATTTAGATTCATTTCTTCATAGTACTAGTTTGCATTTAGAATAATAATGAATCGGTTCATATGAACCTAGAGATGTAGGCATTTTCGAACTCCATTATCAATTTCGTGCAAAGTGTTTATGTGTTCCATTTTACATTACATTATTATTTTGAAGCTCATAACATCTATGGAGTAAAATATTGTAGTGACTATAGGGGTCCATGGGTAAGTTAAATATTTTACCCCTGTTTATAGATCACCATAAGCAAATGCCTCGATGACTCAAATCATCTACAACCACATTCTCCTTCCCTTTCACATGTTTTATCTCCATATCATACTCACACGAATCTCCATCCAACTCTGTTGATGGGTGTTAAGATTGGGTTGTGTGAAGAGATATCATAGGATCATGTAATCTATCCTAAGAATGAACCTCCTACCTAATAGGAAATTTTTCCAACACACCAATGCATGGACCATTGCTGCAAGCTCAAGGTTATAAGTTGGATAATTGAGCTCATAATCCTTGATTTTGTGAGACTCAAAAGCTACAATTAGGATGTAACCTACATCAAAATACCTCATAATCTTGTCAAAGAAGAATTTTTGCACACGGAGAAATCCTTCTAAGGATCTCGGCATTCTTTGGGATAGGTTTTGTTGAAAGGCATTCTTTCAGTGTCCTGAAGGCCTATGTACACCTATATGACTAAAAGCGTGTCTTCCCTTTACATTGTAGGGAAGTGATGGGATGCCCAATACGAGAGAAATCCTAAACCAACCTCCCGTGATAAATTTTCAATCCTATGAAGATGTACACCTTGGGAAAATTGGTTTGCACTAGCCAATCCATGATAGCTATAATCTTGGAAGGATCGACTGCGATTCCTTCCCTAGAAATAATGTTGCCTAAAAACTGAACCTCTAAATGAAAAATGCAGACTTCTCCGATTCCCATAAAGCCGCAACTCTTAAAGAAACTACAAAAATTATCAAAGGTGCTCCTCATGTGTGCCTAAGTATATCATTATGTCATATAGAAATACTAGAATGAAGTAGTCCAATAATTTCTTGAATACCCCATTCATCAAACTCATGAATACTACGAGGAATTCATAAAACCAAATGGGACCACCATGAACTCGTAATGGCCATATCCCATGCAAAAGGATGTCTTATGAATATCTGTCTCCATAATCCTTAGGCGATGGTAACTGGACTTAAGATCTATCTTGGAAAACATTGTAGCCCCCTTCATCTAATCAAACATATCATCAATGTATTGAAAGGGTAATTATTCTTGATCGTTACTTTGTTCACTATCTCGTAGTCAATACATATTTGCAAAGTGATCCTTCCTTCTTCACAAAAATCATTAGTGCACACAAGTGAGATACACTACGATGGATTAGGCCCTTCTCAAGAAAACCCTCCAATTGTATGTTGAGCTCATAAAGCTTAGGGGTTTTCATCCTATATGGCATATGTGAGATAGGCTCTACTTCGGGAATTAAGTCTATATGAAAGTATATCTCACGTGGGGGTGGTAGGCTAGGTAAATCACCTAGAAAGATATTTGAAAAATCCTAAAAAATTGGGTGATCATCAAGTGAAGGCCCACTAATCTCATCCCATAACCTTTGTCACTAACTTTAATAGCATATAGCTTACATCCGCTATGCGTACACCTCTTCATATGCATAACAAATATGGTGTACATAGAAATGGGCCTCCTAACTCCAACTATAACCGAAACCACACCCAAATTAACGGAACAAGATATAACCTTGCTGTAACAATCTACTCTAGCTCTATGTGTAGATAACTAATCCATACCCAAAATGACTCCATAAGAACCCAAAGGAAGGATGTGAAGATCCAAGGTCATGGTGAAGGGTCCTAGGTCAACTACACACTCCTTAACTAAGGATTCCACTAAGATCTTGGCTCCAAAATCCATCTCAACATCCCACTAAGGTCGTTCCTAAGCTGTTACATTAGACTACATCATTGTACTAATGATGGAGATATGAGAGAATCTAAAGAGCCATAATCAAATAAGATAGGGATAGAAATACCACCAATGCTACATGTGGTCTCAATCATTGTGCCCTAGTGCTCTTCTTGGTAGTTTTTGACCACTACATAAATATTTGTGATACTAGCCATGTCACCAACTGTAGGCTAAGAAATGGGACCCTTACCCTTTTTATTAGGATTATGCGGATACTATCTCAAATGATGCCCCTATACATTGTATCCATAAAGAACTATCTGTTTCCTCCAATGAACGAAAACCCCTCTGGTCCCTATGAGGGTCTGTGCTATTGACCTCGATAATCCTGTCATGGACTATTATGGGTATCGTGGGCATGCCCCACCGACTAAGCCCTTGGTGGAGCCTATTTCCTAACAAGTCCTCTAGGTGGGGTTCCCATGCCACATCCTATATGTGCATCCTTCCTTTGTGGAGGTCCAAGAGTGTATGGGACTACTAATATGGATGTTGTTGCTATTTACATGGCTACTTGTTGTAGCCTAAAATAACACTATATTGAACCGTGTCTTCCACGAGGAGTCAATTCCATTGACCGACTATCTTGCATCTGTTGAATATGACTCCTCACTTTGTCTCCGGCCTACTAGGTCTTCCCTTTATTATCCTCTAGAATGTGGGCCTTCTCAATGACTTTTGCTAAAGTTGTAGATATTGTATGCACAATGCCCCTCCAAGATCTAGATTCAGCCCCTAATGAGCCTATGTATCCTAACCTTCTCATCCCGCATATCCACATATAGAAGAAAAGATAAGAATCTACTCTCATACTACGCCACTATTATGCTAATTTGTCACAAATCATGAGACTTATCGGTCCGCTGCTAGATAAACCTCCTGGAAATTTACCTTCTCCCAGAAACACTCCTCAAAGATCTCCCATGTAAAAGAATTTTAATAAAGGTAGAGCTTCTGCTCCTCTTTCCTCCACCAAACACCTGCTCCTTCTCTCGAAGATGAATTGTGAAATGATCCTTTGTGTTGCTAGTATACAAAAAAAGCTTGAAGCATCCACTCAAGCTCACTAACCACACATTTTCCTGAAATACCCCGTATCACTAACATAATGGGATGGATGGAGGTTTAGTATCTCTCTAATATGATCTTCCACTATCTTTTTCTACCTCTAGGTCTCTCCACATGATCATCCCTCGGTCTAGGGCTCTTATATCTATCTCTATGTCCGTAGCCCTATCTCCATGTCCCCACTTAGGTTAATCCCGTCTATTTGAATCCACATGGGAGTTATCCTCACTATGTCATGGAGGGTGTTAAGCCTCATGTTATGGCTCTCTATCCTCGTTGGTTAGGCCACCCCTATTGATCCTCCGCATATAATGGCATTGAAATCCTATAATGTATGTAGTATCTATCGTAATATAGTGGCTACTTCCCGGTCCGAGGGTGGTAAGTTTAAATCCATGTGCAAGAACCCGTCGCCTAGTCCACGCCTTCTACACATACCAAGGACAGAGTTAGTTCATCATCATCTACGTTTTCGCTAGTTTTCTAAATTTTCTATGTTTAAAATACTATGCAATGTGTGTGTTCTAAGTTTTAGAGTTGCGCTAAGTTTATGTGTTGTGTTTCCATGTGTTCCCAAGGTCCAAGCATTGAACTCATGGATTTGATACCAAGTGTAACGCCCAAAATTTGACATTCAAAACTACACCATAGTCTATTAATTTATTAGGGAAAATTTTGGTGTTTTTTTTTCTATTTTAAAGGAGGTCAGTAAGAGTTATAAATGGTAACTATGTTTAATAACCCTCATTAATAATCCCTACACATTCGGAAGGTATTCGTACGTCAAAAATTATTAATTATATATTGTTAATTTAATTCCACAATCATTTTGGATTTAAAACCTATTCTAGGGTCTCCATTAATTCTACTTAAAATACTACTTAGGTAAAACTCGTTATTCTACGCATTTAAATTTCATCCTAAGTTGGTTTACACCTAACACTCATTTCCCACCATGTAGCTAACTAATTATACATTTTAATTCAAAGGAATTTATTCCATTTAAATGATTATCTAATATTTCCATGCACATTATCATTATTTAACTAAATGCATATAGTCAAATCTCATTTAATTAATTATTAGGAAATGGTAAAAGGGGTTCAGAACTTAACCTTACCCACTAGGTGGCCTCATTTACTCAATACCCATGTTATTAAATAAATAATAACCTCTCTCACAAAAATCCCGAGCTTAAAAAGTGTAGGATTCATTCTTAACCCTATGATTAAATTTATTAGGGCCCTTAGATCTAGGTTTGACCCAACAACCCTAGATATCTTTATGGGTTTCTTTTATTCACATTTTACCCAATTCCATCTAATTTTCACCATTTTTTTATTTGTGTTTTACACATTTCAAGATGGAGGTTATGGAAGCTTGGGAAGCTCTCATGGAGGTTTTAGAGTGAAACCAACCCTGAAGAGTTGTTCAAATGTATTTTTAATATAATATTATGTGTATCAAGGACTAGTTTGGCCCAAAATTACCAGGCTCTACATTTTGGATTGGCCACATATTTTTATTAAATTGGGCAAAGTTATTTTTAATTTAGGGTAGAATTGTGCATAATTGGGGTGGGGGAGGCGGGAGGTTTCCCCAACTAGTAAGTTTTTATTTTAGTTGTAAACATCAATATAAATGTGGAGGGTTCGTCCCCACCCCATTTCAAGTACATATATATTTTCTTAAACAAATTAAACATTTTTATTTTCAAAATCGGTTCATATATGTTTTTATATATTTATTATATATATAAGAATTTTATTTTTATAATATATATATAGTTATTTTAATAGATTTTTAAAATTTTAATTTATATAAAGATATATGTTTTTATATATTTATATATAGATATATGATGTGCCAAAGATAACAAGAACTTGAAAAGGTCATAACTTGTGCTTCGAGTGTCTGTTTGAGTCCGTTTTTTTAAACCACATGTTTCGATGAGATGAACACACTATTCAACCTACCCTATTAGTTGGAACACATTTTGGTATATTTTGAGGCCTGAATTCGCCATTTGAAGGCCGAAAATTAGGATTTAATTTGTAACTCAGGTTTTTCCTATTTTAGGGCATTAGTTAATTTTAGTCTCTTAAATGCATAGTGAGTTAGAAAGTTGGCAATTCCTCTAATTTAGGCATGTACAAGATATGTCACAACTTGTGTGCCCATATGAATAAGAATGTGGACTTACTATGAATAGCAGGTTCTAGTAAATCTGTTAAAAGTAGTAAACTTTGTCAGCTAGAGTAGATTTAGTCAAAGATAGTTAGATTTTAGTGGGAAACTTGATTTGGGAGTTATTTTATTATTTATCAAGAATTGTAATTCATGGTTGGATAACAAAGAAGGATATATATTTTCTTTTGGAGTTCATATTATTTACATTATATTGAGTTTGTTAAGAATTTGGCTACATTATTTGGTACCATAGATGGTTCGAGTCTTGAAAAAAATTGTAGGAAGAGGAGGTCGTATTGCCCAGATGAATAGAAATATGCAAGATCTACATAGGAAAGTTGTTGCACTTATCGTAATGATAACCTAGAGAGGAAATCAAGGTGGAGATTACGTAGATGAAGAAGAAATTTGTAAAAAGGAGGAAACAAAAGTTCCACGCTTAGCTTTTGAAGAAAGGATGCTTTAAGATTTAGAAGGAAAGAATGATGGGATAAGATTTTATGTTTTGAGTATGAAGGTAGTCTAAAATGAGAGGAAATGATACCGGTTGGTTGAACAACATGGGGAATTTTTTTGAGTGGAAGGTTGTGTCAAAAGAAAAGAAGGTAAAATTTGCATGTCCAAAATTGAAAGGTCATGTTATGTTTTGGTGGGATCACCTACAAAAAGAGTGGCCAAGAAAGGGTAAATAAAGAATTAGAAACTGGAGTAAGATGGAGAAGAAGTGGGAGATAAATTTTTCCATGTGGATTATGCACAAACCCTTTAGAGGATGTTTCAAAATCTCATAAAGAACTTAAAAATGTGCAAGAATACACATATGAGTTCTACAATTTGTCCATTCATGTAGAGCATGAAGAAATTGAGGAACAAATTTCTACAAGGTATGTAAATGGATTAAAATATTCTTTTCAAGATGAGATAAGTATGCACATGATAAAGAGTATAGAGGATGCCTATCAACTAGCCTTAAAGGGTAAGGAAAAACAAAGCCATCAATATTTTAATAGATCACATGGGATGAATAGTAGGACATCATCCTCCTTTCGGGGATGAGCTGGTTTTAGGAAAGGTAGGAGAGAATCACCTTGTGGAGTGGAAAAGAAAGAAGATATGAGACAAGGTAGTGGAGAATCAACAAAGAAGAAGAGTATTTTATAGGGGCAGAGGATAGGCTGACAATAGAGGAAGGGATGTGTTGGTTCTCGATATGTCTCACCCCATTTTCCATTATTTTCCTCTGATCTACGTATTGTGAAATTTTCTACCTCTCAATGTGGGTTTTCTCAAAGCTTTTATTTCCATTTCAGATGCTTTGAGTCGTTTGCAAAATCCATGGTCATGTTCTTCCTTGAAGAAGTCCATGAGTCTGCCCTGTTTTTGCCCCATTTTCTTCAAATTTCATGGGCTCTGCCATTTTTCCTATTTGAAAATTGGAAAAAATCTGAAAGATGGGCTCATTCTGGTGTTTTGAGGAAACATCAAACATTTTTGTCCTAGGATCTCATGGGACAATTCAGACGTAGGTACATGCGGGATGTGTAAATCCAAAATGGCTGCAAGCAAAGTGAAAATTAGAAAAATCATACATTTTTGTCCCGGGCATTCCATGGGGCATCCGGAACATAGGTACGTGTGGGACACAAAAAGGTGAAAAAGCTACAAAAGGAACCATACATTGTAGAGAATGTGGAGGTCAACGGCCCTCACGGCTGGTCAATGATGGACACGTAAGGAAAAGGAAGCCTAAATTAGGTGATGTGGAAGAATGTTGCAGTTTACCTCTCGCATTCTCTAAAACGTATGGTTCATTTTGACCCAATTTTGCTGAAATAGTTGCAGTGAAGAGAAAAAGTAAAAATTTGACTTCCCGAACTTCAAATGACCATAACTTTTGACTCCCAGCTCCGATTTTCATAAAATTGGACTTTATGGAACGAGCATGACATCCTATGCATAATTTTGATCATGGTAAACATATTAAAATATAAGAAACGTATTCATCTCCCAGTCAATTAATGCTCATTCTGTAAAATGACATAAAATGCCAAAGTGCACCCAAAATAGTTGTTCACGCTCGAAGGTCATAACTTTTGCATTTATTAATGAAATCACACAAAATTGGTACCGTTGGAATTGTGGCTCCAAGACTGATGCATATTAATCAAGAAAATAAAATTTTTATGAAGGATAGATAAATATTTTGTAGAAAAACACGGCTGGGTTCATAATAGTGTTTTATTTGGTGGTTGGGAGTGCAATTAAGAGGCATGGTTATCATTCTTTCACTGTTGCAAGTCATGGGATAGTATGGGGAGCCTTTTTCAAGAAACAAAACATCATTTCACTCCATTTAATACCTCTTACTAGTGGTTGAAGGACATATTTGGGATTTCCATTTTCCCTCTCTTCTTATTTTTCTATAAGTTGGAGGTTGGGAGTGTTAAAAAAGAAGAGGAAGGGGAAGGAAAAAGAGGAAAATTTGGCAAATCCTATCTTTTGAGAATCCATTTGAGAAGCCTGTATATCTATTTTGTATTAATTTTTATCATGTCAAGGTGGTTACAAGTGTACAACCATTGACAAGGTCTAAGATTGTTCTAAGAAATTGTTCCCCTCGATAAATTTAATCAAATTCGATTTATTATGTGTTGTCTTGAGAAAATTTTGTTTTTTTAATTTTTAAATGCATGCAAGTAGTTTTTATTGTTTCCGTTGCAATCTTGTATTAAATCTAATTCAATCACACAAGCCTCAATCCTTCTGACAGTTTAGTGGCATCTAAAATTTCATTTCTCAAAAGAGATTTCATTTGGGATTGGAATAAATGATTTAAAATCACTTTTCTTTCATCTTGTGATGAGAGATTTTTGTAAGCCTATGGGTGTGCCTTAGGTGTGATTGGACTCATATCTTGATGATTTTTTGGATTTTCTGACTCGAGCCTTCGTGATAGAATCTCAAAGATTGTGTGAAAAAGTTCTAATCTGGGCCTCCATTGAAGCACATATTCTAGTTAAAGAAACATTTTAGCTGCTATGTGGCATTTTGTTGGTTTAACCTTCCATTTTGTAAGTTTCCTCAAAGATTTGGTATAATCAACTTTATCCTGCTTCACCTCCCACCAAAATTCATTCAAAACAATTAATCATACCCATACTACCCCTATTTGTCATGTGTGTATACAAATGCATGATTTTTACTACCAAAACATCCAAAAACAATCAAGATTACAAATGTCTTTAGTAGCCTGAACCTTGTCTAGATAATATTTCCACTATCTTGAGTGACAACTCGTGAGAGTTAGATTTTTTTGCATTGATCATATTTTCTTCAAGTTTTCCTTAACAAATTCATTAGTAAGGATATCACCATATCCTCCATAAACAATAGGCTACAAAAGGGTTATCTTACCTTGTTTGAAAGGTACAACCGAAAATAGTGAGGATAGATCAAATCCTCTTGAGAGTGATATCCATTTCTCTACATCTGAGTGACTAAGGGATAGTTTTATCCCATCCCTAGCTACAAAACGAATCATCATGATCCATTTTCTCTAAGCTTCTTGATAAACCTATGATGCTGCTCAGACTTTCAAGGATAATCAATTTGGATACCAATAGGATGCTTCACGAAGATAATTTTTGTTACGAGATGTGGTGAAGAGGGGCATTAGGATTTTTAATTCCAACATTATTATACACATGACAAGAGGCAAGAAAATTATCCAAGAGTAAATCTTGTTGAAGCTGAAAAAGTAGAAGACAAACATGACCTAGAAATTCCACCAGATGTTGGAGAAAATTTGATGATCAAAAGGACGATTATTTCTCCAAGAAAGGCTATCAAGGTGGATGCATGGCTACATAGAAATATTTTCATAACAAAATGAACTTTAGGAGGAAAGGTATGTGATGTTATTACTGATGGTGGTAGCTATGAGAACATGGTTTCAAATGAGATGGTTGATAAATTGGGTCCGCATTGTGAGAAGAATCCTAACCCTTACCGTATTTCATTGTTTAAGAATGGTAATGAAGTTACTGTTGATAAGGGATGTTTACTAAGTTTATCTATTGGGAAAAGTTATATGGATGAGATTTTGTGTGATGTTATTCCTATGGATGCATGTTATATGTTCCTAGGAATAACATGAAAATTTTATAGAAACGTTATTCATGACAAGGAAAAATACTTATACTTTCTAGAAGGATGAAAAAAAATAGTTTTTCTACTACTTAAGGAAGAGGAGAAGGTGGAAAATATTCTTTCTGCAACGAAATTTTGGAAGGAGGTAAAGGAAACTAGGTTTTATTATGCATTGGTTATAAATAAGGATGAACCTAAAAGTACACAAATACCAAGTAGAAGCAACATAATTAATATAAGAATTTTCTTATGTTATTCATGATGAGCTACTAGACATTATCACCCAAAATAGACATTCAACACCATATTGATTTTATTTTAGGGTATTCACTCCCAAATCAATCGGTTTATAGGATGAGCCAAACATTGCATGCAGAGTTGAATAGGCAAGTGGCGAGCTCATGCGCGCAAGGTGGTAGTAAGGGAGAGCATGAGTCCATGTGTAAGCCCAACTTTATTAACTCCAAAGAAGGATGGAACATGGATAATATGCACAGATAGTAGAGCAATCCATAAAATTACAATCAAGTATAGATTCCCAATACATTTCCTTGATGATATGATGGATGTGCTTGTTGGATCTAGGTATTTCACCAAGATTGATCTTCGAAGTGGTTACCATTAGATTCAAATTAGAGAAGGAGATGAGTAGACAACAATATTCAAGATAGGGAATGGATTATATGAGTGGTTGGTGATGTCATTTGGGTTATCGAATGCACCTAGACCTTTTTTATGAGGCTGATGAACATTATGCTACGGGATTGTAATGGTAATTTTTTTGTGGTTTATTTTGATGATATCTTGATCTTGATAAAACTAAAGAAGGAAATTTGAGGCATCCGAGGGTGATAGTTGAAGTTGTAAGGAAAGAGAAACTCTATGCAAATGTGAATAAGTTCACATTTATGTAAGAGAGTTTGGTATTATTGGGTTTTATTATTTGAGTAGATGGGGTACGGATGGACTCGAAGAAGATAAATGAAATTATTGAATGGTCTACTCCATAGAGTATAATAGAGGTAAGAATATTTCATGGTTTAGAAACATTTTACCAAAAATTTATTATAAATATTAGCATTATTGTAACTCTTATAAAAATTGCACAAAAAGAAGGAGTTTTTATAGACAAAGGTAGCTGAGGATAGCTTTCAGTTCTTGAAGAAGAAAGTGACAGAGGCACCTATTTTGTCACTACCATATTTTGATAAAGTGTTTGAGGTTTTTTGTGATGCCTCACATGTGGGTATTGGTGTTTTCTTATGTCAAGGTGGAAAGCCAAGTAAATTTCTTTAGTGAGAAACTTAATGAGGTAATAAATAACTAATCTACTTATGATGTTGAATTTTATGCAATTATACAAGCATTGAGGCATTAGAGGCATTACTTAGTGCCTAAGGAGTTTGTGTTATTTACAAACCACATAGCCCGAAGTATGTGAATACACAAAAGAAGTTGAATAATAGGCATGCAAAGTGGGTATCATTTTTTCACAGTTATACTTTTTCTCTAAAAGGTAAATCGGAAAACAAAATCAAGTTGCAGATGCATTGAGTAGGCGCGTGACTCTGTTTACCATAATAGAAAATGAGGTGGTGGGTTTTGAAGTAATAAAGGGTTTTTTATTCTTCTCATTCTGATTTCAAGAATATTGTTGAAAGGCTTAGTCGTCCATTTTAAGATGATCTTGTAGATGTCCATGATGATTACTTTTTACACAATGACTATCTATTCAAGGGACACCAACTATGTACTCTAGTTTGGTCTATGAGAGAGAATATAGTGAAAGAGATGTATCATGGAGGATTGGCTAGGAATTTTGGTAAAGATAAGATGATAGCCTTAGTAGCATAGAAATACTATTTGCCAAAGATGAAAAGAGATGAGGTAAGATATGTAGAGAGGTGTCAAATTTTCCAAGTCTTGAAGGCCATGCACATAATACATGGTTGTATATTTCATTGTATGTTCCTAAAGGGTCGTGGACTGATTTGAGTATGGAATTTGTTTTGGTATTACCAAAAAAACAATGAGGTAATGACTCAATTTTTGTGGTTGTTGATAGGTTTTTTAATATGGTTCATTTTATTACCTATAAGAAACTAAGTGATGCAATAGGAGTAGTAGATTTATTTTTTTAGAGAAGTTGTTTGTTTGCATGGTGCTCTAAAACCATTACTTTAGATAGGGACACAAGGTTCTTATTTCACTTATGGAGGAATTTATGGAAGAATTTGGGAACTCAACTATAGTTCAACAATACCTATCATCCTCATACCGATGGGAAACTAGAGGTTGTAAATAGGAGTTCGAGAAACTGCATTAAGGTGCATAGTTAGGTAAAAGCCAAAACAATGGGACTTAGCATTACCACAAGATGAGTTTGCATATAACAGTTCCGTAGATAGATCCACATGTTCAAGTATAAATTTTTATTATGTGTGGGAGTAATCCAAATGGGGTCTTAGATTTGGTATAACTACCATTGATGGCGAGAATCAATGATGATGCGAAGCATTTTCCAAACATATACACCAATCGCAGGAAGAAATGTAGAAGAAGCTGCAAAATAGTAATGATAAGTATAAGGAAATATCATATGTGCATAGATAGAGAAAGGTTTATATAGTTTGTGAGTTGGTTATGGTATACCTGCAAAAGGAAATGTTTCCAAAAGGAACCTATAACAAGCTGAAGTACAAGAAAATTGGTCCTTGTAAAATCATGAAAAAGATAAATGATAATGCTTATGAAGTAGAATTTCCAAGTAATTTTTATATTTATCCATTTTTAATGTTTCAAACTAGTATTATTTTAATGGGGATGGTGCTGTGAAGGGGATGCTATTGATGAAGTAGTAGATTGGAGGCGAGGGTTCCAGTCAAGTAGAAAGAACTGGATCGGTTTCTATAAAGGAAAACAGTAGACATGTGACATGGGAAATACAACAAATATTTGGTACATTGGAAAGGACTTGAACAATAGGACAAAAATGGGTAACAAAGTCAGATATTAAGAAGTTGAATGTAGATAAATGCATGTAATGTGAAGAAGACAACTGCGCATGAGCTACATTGTTTTCAAGTAGGGGAGACCTGATAGGCCGAAATTAGTAGGAACTTGAAAAGGTCATAACTTGTGCTCGGGTGTTTGATTGAGTCCATTTTTTTTTGAAACCACTTGTTTCAACAAGACAAACACACTAGTTAACTAGTCTTGCTAGTTGGAGCATGTTTAGGCATGTTTTTCGGCCCAAAATCCACCATCTGAGGGCTGAAAATTAACATTTAATTTATAACTCAGGTTTTTCCTATTTTAGGGCATTAGTTAATTTTAGTCTCTTAAATGCATAGTGAGTTATAAATTTGGAAATTCCTCTAATTTAGGCATGTATAAGATGTGTGGTAATTTCTGTGCCCATATGAATAAGCATGTGGACTTACTAAGAATAACAAGTTTCTGAGTAAATCGCTAAAAATAGTAAATTTTGCCACCAAGAGTTGATTTAGTCAAAGATATTTATATTTTAGTGGGAAAATTGATTTGGGAGTTTTTTTCTTATTTATCAAGCATTTTAGTTCATGGTTGGATAAGAAAGAAGGATATTTATTTTCTTTTGGATTTTATATTATTTGTGGTATCTTGAGTTTATTGAGAATTTGGCTACATTAATATATATACATTTTATTTATTTTTCTTTGCTTACAAGCAATTTATATTAGATAGATTCAATTGCATCATTTTGTTGTAAATGATTACATAATGGGTGTGATTTAAATAAATCTATAGATGGATTTAAGTATATATACAAGTTGTTGGGTTTGTAATTTATTTTTAAAGTGACAAGTTTATAAGATTGTACCATTTGAAAAATTTACAAGGGATAGGTAAAAATGGAAACTCAATAGAATGAAATTTTATTTTCCTTTAAAATACAATGGAATATGACAATTTTTATTTTTGAAAAAGAACATCAAAACATATACTCCTTTTTTGTTCCATTCCAATAAAATAACTTTCATTGATAGATCAAATGCACACTTAATTGAAATTCTAGGTTTGTAGGAAATACAATTATAAACAAGAAGCAATCTTCACTTTTCCCTTTTTAACTTTTACACTTTATAAATGAATAATAAAACCAGATTTCCATACTACATTACATTGAGTTCAATCTTTAAATGCAAGTTGGAAAAATCTCCCAAAATGCGACAACGTATAGAATTTTACAAAAGCACTCTCTCTAACCATACATATTTGTAACTCACTATTACAACAAGTTTGGGGATAATTCATTTACAAGAGTTTGTTTTTTTAAATACAAATACAATGCACTCCACACAAGGAGGTAAAAATATGAATACTTTCCAACTCTTTCTTGGTCTCATGCAAACATCTACATGCAAGGCTTCACTTGGGATCCTTCAAAATCTTCATCTTCCAATCACAAAAAGGAAGCGGGAGTAGGCAATGCTATCCACCCAACCAAAATTCCAATGACATGGATAAGTCATCCTCCTCATTGGACCATGAGCCCCAATAATAGAGAAATAGAGGATATTAAGAAACCAAGGAAACTTATTAAGGGCTTCAACATTGCAACACTCAAGCCAACATTACATGCAAAACATTCAACACCAAACACAATAGCACAAAATGCAAATCCCAACACATAAGATTGTAATCCCAACCAAGGCAGAATATAATAATGGGAAAAAAATCCTTATAGCTCCCAAATGAGTTAAAGGTTCCACCCAAAATACCTCCATGTGCACATCAAAACTACTCAACATATCACTTTTCCCTCTCAATGCAAAATACACAAAGTATAGCAATTTTACCCTTTTCACTCCCCATAGGTGGAACTCCCTAATCATGTTGCCTCCACAATATATAGAAATTTCCCTTTTCCCTCCCAAAGTGGTCCCATTTTCTTTCTCCCACACATCTTAAGGCCATACTACACCAAACCACATACACAAACACATACACACACTCATTTGTAAAACATATAAACAAGTAATGAAAAACATGGGCATAGACCCTACCTTTCCATTTTAGCTTCCACAATATTCAATCCAAAAGCTTCAATCCCTTACCAAAATCAATCAAGTCACCAAAAAAATCCTCCAAAATCTCCAAGTAAGAAATCCAATCCAAATCCAAAAGAACAAGTATGCAAATGAAAATGAGTAACCCCCTAAACTTCAACACAACATCAATAAATAGAAAGATGAGGAGAGGAGGGTGATGTGGCTCCATGGGGAATGCCACATCACTTCTCTTCAAATCCATGTCACCAATTCAAAGATCAAAACAAAAGCTAATAAATTGGTGGGTGAGGATATGACAATTTCCTTCCACACACAAACCCTCACTTCATACCCCTAAAGAAAAAAAAAAACTCATGTAAGAAATTACAATAAATTTCACCTTTTACCTTCCAAATCACATAATGGGGTATAATGTTTACCCCTTTACCCCATAGGTATAGTTGGTAGGTGAATTAAAGAGGTGCGGGAAAAGCTTAACTTGTCCCACAAGCCTCCAAAAATGGCTCTAAAGTCGAATTTTTGGATTTTAGGGATGGCTTGAGTGCACAACATCCAAATCAAGTAGAATTCAAATTAAATTAAGAGATCAAAATGAAAATCTACTCCCGATTAAATGAACCTTTTATCACATCTCTAATTAACTTAACAAGATTATTCAAGTTTTAAAAAAGCTCATTAACTAACAATAATAAGTGGAAATATCTCATAGTAAAAGAATACACATACTCACAAAATAATTAAACTGAAAAAGGAAACTCATGGTCACATTTTGAGGTCATCCCACCTATGGGAACCTCCTAATGACTTAAACAATAACACAAAAATATAGATGACACGAGGTTGCCAAGGTGACCTTGTTGCCAATATCCAATATTCATTTGTTGTTGGTATCCTAAACCCCTTCTTGTTGTGGTAATATAATTTCCTGAAACCAATCAAACAATACCCCTTCACCTCACGACAACATAAAATACATTGAGGAATAAAAACATAAATACACATAATCCAACAACATCATAACAAAACTAGGTCATCGTCATCAAAATTAGGAACTCTATCAATTCATTGAAATCACTCAACATCTTATTTTTGTACTAAGTCATTAATAATATCATGAGGTTAGTCAACATCAAAATAATCAACATCAAAATGTAGAGTGTTTTTATACATTGTGAAATAATACTTTACCACCATCTATCAATGTTTTTAATAGTCCATATTCATCGTAACATAAATCATAACATACTAATAATGTCCATCTATCAATGTTTGCACATCAAAATATAACAATAATGTCCATGTCTCTAGTCTATAGTAATAAAAATCATAGCAAGAAAATGTCGAAGAGGAGTGGGCACTACATGTTGCATGTTAACCATAACCTATTATTGGATGATACCTTTAATCTTTAGACTAATTTTAGTCATCTACAGAGTTGAATTTAGTTCATTTAGGAGTTGTATTTACTATTTTTAGTCTTGTACTTGTCATAAAAATTTATGCAAGTTTTATTGTAATGGATATATGTTATCTATATTTTCCCCGGAAAAATTGATCAAACATGACACCATGTAGGAAAGAAATTCAAAGAACGATTTCATTGAACGAACCCACACTTCAAGTCCAACAAACATGTTACAGGTGGGCTCTAAAATGGAGTAAAGAGGTTGGGGAAGGAGGAAAACAAAGTGTCAAAGAAAACCATAGACTCAAAGGAAAAGAAACGGAGAAAGAATCAATTTCTTCCGGCTCAGTAAATGATTGAGTGAGCCAAAATTGGCTAAGTATGGAAGAATTAATACAAGCTGCCAAGTGTCGACTCGGCGTAACTTTAAAGATTGAATCCAAAAGCGGAGACTCAAACAAGCGTTGGGGTTCCACATGTTTCACATCCAAAAAAGGGACGAGTTGGGGTTGAATAGTCAAAGAGGTAGGTGGTGGAAGGAACCAAGTGTCTCAATGGTGCACATTCAAAAATAGGACCCCGAGTGGAGACTCAATTGACCACGAGACTTCCGCATGTCCAAGGACCAAAAAAATAGCGGACCAAAAATTACTGCGAGTTTAGAGAACCAACGGAAGCCTCCACGTGTATCATTGGTGCAATTTCAAAAGTAAAGTTTAGAGGCAGTTCCCAAACAAGCACAGGCTCACCACGTGTCCCAGGTTCAAAAAGGGACAGAGTCGGGGTTTAATAGTCAAAGCAGAGGCAAGCTGGTGGAAGGAGCCAAGTGTCAGCATGGCGCTACTTCAAAAGTAAAATTTGGGGCAGGTTTCCAAATAAGTACTAAGCCTCCATGTGTCCCTGGTCAGATGTATGGCCCCGCCGAGCAAAAGGACTTAGCCAAAACATGAGGAAACTAAGAAAGCCGCGAAATATGCCACATGTCATCCCGACAAAACTTCAAAAGAGAAATCCAAAAGCATTCCCAAAACATGCGCTAGCCCTCCACATGTCCAATTTCCAAAAGACCTATTTTGATAATTGGTTCCCACGATTTCTATACAGACTGACCCAAACATTCAAATGAACATATCTTTCGACCCAAAGTGCCCAAAATTCAACAAATTTGGCACCGTTGGAAAGGTCTCAACCTTTTCTACGCCATGGAAACCTAAAACTTTAATTGCAAAGAGGTTTGGTGGGTGAAAAATGGGGAACATCTTCACGCCATTAATATGCATAATATGATTGCTTCAACTACCAGATCTGATTTGATTTGACCCCGCTCTCCCTTCTTCACCACGCGGATCAAACACAAAGTGGCGAACATGAAAAATTTGGGGCTGATTTGCAGAGGCATTGATGGCCAGTAGCTGAGTTTCAAATTAATTTTCCCGCCCCTCCTTCTTATTCTCTCTATCCCGAATCTATAAAAGAAAGAGTGGGGCTACTTGTAAAGGGTTGGACATTTTCTATTTTGTGCCCTGCCTTCTTCTTTTGTTCACAGGAGGATTTATGGAGCTTTCCTAACCTCTCATTTGGGTTGTAATGTAAGTTTTTCTTCTTGGCCACTGCAATATACTATATCAACTCCTGAGAAATAATATATATTTCTTTGGATGATTCTCAACCCTCTCATGTATTCATTGTTGTCTTTCCAATTTCTTATTGCAGCTTGTTTATCGGTGCATGGTGTTATTATTACTTTTTGTGGTCTATGTTAAATTGCAAAACGAGTGTCTAACATTCATTTGGTGCATCACCTCGTTATCTTAGTTTTATTTTCTTGCATCTTCTCAGCCCTGTCTCCTTGGAAAGATAGAGTAGGTTTAGAATAGATCCTCTGCAATTTAGTTTGTGTGCACCTGAACAGAGGAATAGGAACTAACCTTAATCTGGAGAGCTCTCTCAACTCGTAGGGTCCCACACTTTGAGAGATGATCCATGTTGTGCAATCACACTGAAAGTCTCAACCCATCTGGTTGCATAAATTCAGTGAGTCGTTGTGATTCTCCACTAATAGTTTTGGCCCTGGTTGGACAAGAATTCTCCATCTTTATTGCAGCAAGATTGATGTGCATTTGCTATGAGTTTTTTTAGCTTTTAAGAAGCTCTGAAATTGCACATCGACAACTCCAAAATAATCGAATCTACTAGTTTCAACATTCCAATATTGTCAAATTCATGAGAAGAATACAAACAAGGTCAAGAACAAGAGAGGAGAGACTATTTTTCTATCTATACTTATCCCCATACGAAGGGGAAGAAGGAGAAGAGCCCGAGAGGTCTCCATCTCCACCAAATGAGAACCTTGTCAACACCTCCTCCCGCTAGGCCATTCATTTAATCGATAAGGGTTCTTAGACCAATCGGGATGGCATAACGAAATCCTTATGTCAATTTCTTGGTAGTGGCCCACTCACTTTGTCAATGCACAAAATCTAGTCCCAATTGTAGAATTTAAGATCATCCCATATTTCACGAGAGAAAACCAAAATTTTCCTAGTTACCACATTCAAGACATTGCAAATGTCTATGCAATTCATGAGATCACTAAGATCGACATTGTAATCAAGTTACTAGCCTCTTTACTCAAGCGTAAAGCTTCACAATGGTTACGGAGTCTAACGGTGACTCTATTCAAACTTAGGACCATCCGTTCGAGCTCTTCATGATCAATTTGGAGAGAAGGGAGATAATCTATCCCTATTGGAGCAACTGACAAAAATCAAGAGGGCCCCTAACGAGAAGTTGATGGATTTCAACCTTAGATTTCAAAGGACATGGGACAGGATTCCATTGGTGTAAGGCCCACAGATGAAGTTGCTTTCTTATACTTTCTTAGAGCTCTAAATTATGATATTGCTTTAATGATTCAATCCATGCAAGGCACCACCTTACCTAAAACCTATAGCATTTCCATAAGAGCTGAATTTTTTTAATTCAAGATGAAAAACTTGCTCCTAGTCTAGCCATGCCTCTATAACCAGAACTAGGAGATCCAAGTACTAGTGAGACACCCACATTAGCTCTTATACCTACTCCTAGGAATTAGAGTTTAACTAGAGCCTCCACCTCATCCCTAGCACCTCAAAAGAGCTTCAATAAGTTATGAAATGGATACGAGAACCTACGGAATGAGTTAGTAACTATCAAGAGGCAACAAGCTCGAGTTCTAGGTCATATCGGCCTCAAGCCCAAGATCGAGGCTAGACCCTCATATCAGCAAAATAGAACACCGAGTTGAGGCTGCAAACCAGAAAAAAATCAAGGAAAACCTCAAGTTCCTAGGCCTTTTCGGTCATATGATCTAAACATAGCTTCAACATCAAGGGCCCTAGTTCCAACACAAAACAATATGGCAAAACAATATGATTGGTGTTTCCCATGTAATCAGCCCCGTAACTAATCAAAGTGTTTTAATGGTGCACTAAGCCATGACTTGATGGTACATACCATTGGTGTGTCACAAGAGTCCATCCAAGAAGAAAATCAGCAGCAAGGAACTCAACAAGAAGCATCTCCAAGTGAAACTATGCTTGTCAATTGGTAAGATGAAGACTTCTATGGAATGAATCAAGCCCCTTCTCAAAGTGTAGCTGCCAATACACGGTCCAAGAAAAGGAATATTGGAGAGGGACAATCACCAAACTTTGGAAATCCTCAACCCTCCATTACTCTAAAATGCATTGGCACTAAGAATGCAATTCCCAATATGCAGAGTCAGTCTAAGTCACCTTCCAAATCCACTTAGGCACCAGTTGTAATGACCCATGTGCAAGAGAAAAATGTGCCAGGGAAGGGGCAAAAAAAAGATAGCTCATTTAATATCATTGAACAAATGAAGAAGACAAATGTGAACATTTCAATGTGGGAGTCACTGGCCATTCCAGGACAGAGAGATCTGTTGCAGACTGCTATGGCCAATTTTTCAAGCTCAAATCAGCCCCCTAACTAGCAAGAGAAGGTGTTTACCAATGCAACCCAGAATGGGGGAACACAATGGAGGAAAACAAGGTAATAATTTGAAGCCTCCTCCATTCTATGTTTCATTGATCATTAGGGACAAATTGGTACATAATTGCATGATTGATTCGGGGGAAAGTAGTTCTATAATGCCAAAACAAATAGTTGATCAATTAGGTCTTCAATACGAATTCATCTCTAGAGGGGTAGTGCAATTGGATGGGACAATAGTGAAAATTGTTGGAGTCATCAAAGATTTGAGCCTCACACTGCATGCCTGCCCCAATGTGATTGTATTGCAAAACATATCAGTCATAGACTTGCCACCACATTTTGCATTGTGTTTGTCGAGAGACTTCACTACTAAGATTAGAGGCTATTTGTCTATTGATTGGTCACACATGATTTTTAGAACAAGGTATGGAGCTAAGGCCACAATCAGGTCTAAGCCCATTGCAGATTACCATATTGATTCTTATGTACCCATCCCGATCAATGCCAATTGTTTAGCCTTTGATCAAGAGGACCTCCCAAGCACTTGTGAAGCTAGATACCAAGGTGGGGTGTATCCCAAACTTGACCCTCGATGAGTGGGTGAACAAGAGGCATGATTTTGACCCCTATAAAGAGATGGAGGAATCTAAGCTAGGATTATATTGTTTGCATGAGGAGGATCACCCTCTTCTTGACATCATTAAGCTAGACCACAAAGATGACAATGAAGTATGACAATTATTCTATGGAAATTATTCTTTGATGGCTCAATATGTAGGCAAGGAGCCGGAGGAAGTGCTATGCTTGTTTCCCCCCAAGGTATGAAATACTACTTAGCTTTCCGTTTCCAATTTTCTTGTTCAAACAATACAACAGAGTATGAGGCTTTGGTCCATGGACTGCATTGGGCAAGGAAAAGGAGTATAAAGAACTTGCAAGTGTTTGGAGAAAGTGAACTAATTGCTAATTAGGTACAAGGAAAAAATGATGCCAAGAATGATCTGCTAAAGAGCTACACGAGTTAGGTATGGGACCTCATCGAGTATTTTGAGGCATTCAACATCAATTCCATCCCAAGGAAGAAGAATGAAGCAATAGACATATTGGCAGCAATTGGGGCAACCTTTGACATTGTGGAGAGTATCAAGAGTGATAAATATCAGCCCCATATCAAGTTGGTTGTGAGGTCAGATTGTCCCGAAAAAAACAACACAAGTTGGTAAGTCTTCAAAAATGATCAACAAATTGTAAACTTTCTACAAGAAGAACCCAAGTTCTCTTCCAGAACCAAGACAAATTGGAGTAGCAAGATGGAAATCAAGTGGTGCTTTGAGGACAAGAAAACTACCAAAGGGTCTTGTCACTTTGGAATCAATCTTCAACCCAAATGACCAATTCTCGAAAAAAAAGGAAAATATTCGGAGTAAAGGGCAAAGATTCGAACCCATTTTTATAGAATAAGGAAAAACATTGTAGATTGGCAAGGTAAGCACTCAACAAGAAAAATATGAATTTTTTCAACTCTGTTAAGAGTTCCTAGATGTATTTTCCTGGACTTATAAATATTTAAGAGGTTTCAACACAAACCGGCACAACACACCATCGAGTTAGATCTAGGAGCTAAGCCTTTCAGGAAGGAGAGGCTAGTAAATCCTCATATTGAACCTCTCATGAGGAAAGAGTTGAACAAGATAATTGAAGCCAGTATCATCTTTCTTATCTAGCATTCGAGTTGGGTTATAAACTTGGTGTCTTTGAGGAAGAAAAATGGAGAAATCAAACTATGTGTGGACTTCGGTGACCTGAACAAAGCATTACTCAAGGACCACTATCCACTTCCATCAATGGAACAAATCTTACAAGTTGTAGCTCGTTCTGATAGGTTTTCATTGTTAGATGGATACTCAAGCTATAACTAGATAATGGTGAAAGAGGAAGATTAGTTCAAGATAGCCTTCACCACCAAATGGGGCACATATGCTTATAAGAAGATGCCATTTGGACTATCAAACACCATAGCAACATTTCAACGAGCTCTGGACATGGCATTGAAAGGCCTAATTAACAATATTGTCTTAGTGTATCTAGATGGTATCACTGTCTTCTCAAAGAATTTTGTAGACCATCTCTTCCACCTCAGGTAGGTGTTTCAGAGGTGTAGAAGGTTCAAAGTATCATTGAACCCAAAGAAGTGTGTGTTCTTGACTCATGAGGGGAAATTTTTGGGCCACATTGTCTCGAGATAAGGGTTGTAAATTGATCCTGAAAGGGTGGAAGCCATCCGGACACTTCCATTGCCACAACACAAAAATATCTCCAAAGCTTCTTAGGGAGGAGAAAATTTGTTCACAGGTTTGTACCTGATTTTACCACTCTTGTGAAGCCTTTAACAATGATGTTAAAGAAGATTCTTGCATTTAAATGGACAAATGAAGGAAAAGAGAGTTTTAGGCCATCAAGATCGCAATATCATAGGAAACAACTCTTATTAACCTAGACTTCTCAAAAGAGGGTCGACACCATCTCATCCATCCTACTCTCGCCCAACAATGAAGGTTCGAGAGAAACCCATAGCTTTCTTCAACTAGAGCTTGGAGGACTACAAGTTAAAATAATATTTCACTTTGAAAATCATATACTTGTTGTAATTAGAAGCTTTAAGAAATTCGAGAGACTTGGTCTCAAACAATAAGATCCAACTTCTAGTGTCCCATGTCAGTGTCAAGGATTTTCTCCTAAACAAGGAATTAAATTAGAAGAGAGTAAGCTAGATCACTCAGGTAATGGAATATGACATTGAGATCAAGGTGACCAAATTGGTTCGAGGAAAGGGTTTGTGTGAATAGCTCACCTCCAAGAAACAAGCTGAGTCAGTGGGTGGAAAAGAGGCTATCCTATTTCTACAAAATGATCAAGAGAAACCAACTAATGATGCACCTACTACATGTTGGACCCAAGCCTTGGTGCATTACCTCCAAATAGGTTTGTGTCCTCTAGAATGGAACAAAGAAAAGAGAAGATACTTCAAACTACAAGTCATCCCATATGTGTTTGTTGGTGGTGTCTTGTTTAAGAAGGATATCAATAGTGTTCTATTGAGGTGCATTGGGATAGGCCAAATTGAGAGAGTGTTACATGAGTTCCATGATGGAGAAGTAGGAGGTCACTTTTCCCCTCAAGTAATAGCTCTCAAGATCATGAAAGCTGGTTATTATTGGCCTACAGTGTTCAGGGACTACTACTCATGGGTCAAGAAGTGTAAAAAATGTGCATTCTTCACAGGAAAAGAGAAGCTAGCAGCCCTGCCCCTTCATCCCATTTCAAAGTGGATCAATCATTCATTCATGCAATGGGGACTAGACTTCATTGGGGTGATTAACCCAAATTCAAGCCAAGGCCACAAGTGGATACTTACTGCAATAGACTATTTCACCAAGTGGACTAAAGCAATGACACTAAAAGAAGCAAATGAATCCAACATCCTCGGATTTCGTGAAGAAATAGTCACTGGGTTTGGAGTCCTTGCCACTATTATATCAGATAATACTTTGGTATTCCTTGGTACAAGGATCATTGAATGGGCTGTAAGGAATGGTGTGTACCTCGGCACTTCATCAAATTATTACCCTCAAGGTGATGGCCAAGAAGAGTCCGCAAACAAGAACCTATTAAGGATTATCAGAAGGACTCTTGATGAAAATTAGAGAATTTGGCATACAAATCTCAACTCAACTCTATGGGCTGATAGGATCACATCCAAAAGATCCACAGGTAGCTCACCCTACAAGCTTGTATATGGAAAAGAGGTAGTATTGCCCATCTCATTGGAGTTTCCCACTTTGGAGTTCATGAAACAATTGGAGTTGGCCAAGTTTTAACCTATGGCAATCAGGTATGCAGAGCTAATGGAAGTATCAGGAAAGAGAGCATGTAATGCAAGTCATGTAAAAAGATCAAGCATTAATAAAAAATATTTTTGACAAGAAAGCAAGAACGAGCACCTTTCAAGAAGGGGACTTAGTTCTAAAGTGGGATGCAGATCGGGAAAATCTAGGAAAGGACTCCAAATTTGATACCATCTAGAGTGGCCCTTACATTATCACAAAGTGAAAGAGTAGCAATGCCTTCCAGCTGGCTAAATTAGATGTCGAAGAATTACAAATCCCAACGAATGGGATCTATCTCAAACATTGATATTAAAAGGGAATTTTCCATCCTTGTAAATATTAGCATACGATTTTAATTTCCCTAAGTGTGTATGCACTTTGTTTTGTTGTAGTGTAGGTTCTATTTCCCTAAGTGCTTTGGCACTGTTTTGCTGCTCCAGGTTTGTGTCATTATACAATTTGATGCACCTTTAGTTGAATGCACCAGTCCTCCAACATTTACAATAGGAGACCCATAGTTGCCATGATAGTTGCTCATTTTCTAATAGAAAAAATATAGAGCAACTAAAATTAGACTTCAAAAGGTCCATCCATTTTCAGAAGAACAATATCAACTTTGGGTCCCCAATCATGACTCCATGCCTAATGGATATAAAAAGGCAACTGATCTATTCATCTAGTAGATAGACTCCCCTGTGAGTCGCCAAATTGTTATCTCAATTTTTTGAGGCCCTACAAAAAATTAATTAAACATGACCCCGTGTAGGAAAGAAATTCAAAGAACGATTTTGTCAAACGAACCCATGCTTTAAGTCCAACAAATAGGTTACAAGCGGGCTCTAAAATGGAGTAGCGAGGGTCGAGGAAGGAGGTAAACAAGTCAAAGAAAACCATAGACTCAAAGGAAAAGAAACAGAGAAAGACTCAAAGTCTTCAAGCTCTGTAAATGATTCAGAGCGAGCCAAAATTGGCTAAGTATGGAAGAATCAGTAGAAGCTTGAAGTGTCGACTAGGCGCAACTTCAAAGATTGAATCCAAAAGCAGAGACTCAAATAAGTGTTGAGGTTACACATGTCCCAGGTCCAAAAAAGGGACAGAGTCCAGGGTTGAATAGTCAAAGCAAAGGCAGGTCGGCAGAAGGAGCCAAGTGTCTTAACAAGTGCACATTCGAAAGTGGGTCCCCTGAGCAGAGACTCAAATGAGCACGATACTTCCACGTGTCCAATGACCAAAAATGAGAGCATGCCCAAAATAAATAAGTATAGAGAACTAGCGAAATCCTCCATGTGTCTCATTGGCGTGATTTCAAAAGGAAAGTCTAAAGGTAATTCCGAAATGAGCGAGGGCTCACCACATGTCCGAGGTCCAAAGGGACAAATTCGGGGTTGAATAGTCAATGCAGAGGCAAGCTAGCGAAGGAGCCAAGTGTCAGCACGATGCTACTTCAAAAGTAAAATTTGGAGCGAGGTTTCCAAACAAGTGCCAAGCCTCCGCCTATCCCCTGGTCGGATGTATGGACCCACCGAGTAAAAGGACTTAGCCAAACAACGAGGAAACTAAGAAAGCCGAGGAATATGCCACGTATCAGCTCGACGCAACTTTAAAAGAAAAATCCAAAAGTGGTTCCCAAACACGCACTAGCCCTCCACGTGTCCAATTTCCAAAAGACCCATTTTGATAACTGGTTCCCGCCATATATGTATGGACCTAACTCAAACATTCAAATGAACATATATTTCTACCCAATGCCTGAAATTAAAGAAATTTGTCACTGTTTGAAAGGTATCGACTTCACCTACGCCATGGAAACATAAAACTTTAATTGTAAAGAGGTTTGGTGGGTGAAAAATGGGGAACATCTTTACACCATTATTATGCAAAATTTGAATGCTTCAACTACGAGATCTGATTTGTTTTGATTGAAGCTCTCCCTTCTTCAACACGCCGAGCAGACACAAAGCGACGGAAATGAAATATTTTCCGCTTCTCTCTCCTTCTTCTCTCTGTGTTGAATCTATAAAAGAGAGGTCAGGGCTCATTGTAAAGGGTTGGACATTTTTTGGTTTTCTCCTCCCTTCTTCTTTTGTTTGTAAGAGGATTTGTGGAGCTTTCCTAACCTCTCATTCGGGTTGTAATGCAAGTTTTGCTTCTTGGCCACTCCAATATAATGTATCGACTCCTAAGTAATAATATATGTCTGTGGATGATTCCTAACCCTCTCATGTATTCATTTTTGTCTTTCCGATATCTTATTGCAGTTTGGTTATCTGTGCATGGTGTTTTTATTGCATTTATGTGGTCTTTGTTAAATTGCAAAACGTGTGTCTAACATTCCTTTGGTGCATAATCTTGTTAGCTTAGGTTTACTTTCTTACATCTTCTCAGCCCTATCTCCTTGGAAAGATAGAGTAGGTTTGAAATAGATCCTCTGCAAGTTAGTTTGTGTGCACCTGAGCAGAGGAATATGAACCGGCCTTAATCCGGAGATCTATCTCAACTCACAAGGTCCCACACTTTGAGATATGCTCCATGTTTTGTAATCACACTGAAAGTCTCAACCCATCGGTTGCAGGACATTGGGGGTTACGTGATTCTGCACTAACAATATATTAACGTTTTTTATTGATTAATTGAATTTACAATAGGTGGGAAAGTTTTTCCAATGGATAAATTTTTTCATTGAGTTCATTTTTATTTTATTTTTAGGTATTTTTGAAGAAAACGACTACTTGCGATTCGTTATTAGAAATCATTTAGTGCATATTTTTTCAAAAATATCACTTATAAGAATACTAGATTAACCGTTATTTATTCTAAGTGAGATTGGATGATCATCAACTTCATTTATAGGGTATTCAAATTTGAATTTCACTCCATCAACATCAAAAATCTTGAATATCTAGGTGTAAAATTCATCCATGTGTCCTTATGCCAATATGTAAAGATGTTAAAGTGAGGAATTTTTCTTGTAGTTGACATCTTTTCTATAAACATTTCATTTGCACTAAAATTTGAACTAATAATTTATAAATTTTTCTCAATCAAAAGTAAATGGGACAACAAAGGTTGTTATTTTCTAAATAATTGTTCTCCCTTCAACATAAATGCACCGTGTTGCGTTGCCTGTAAAATTAAAGAAATTGGAGGAAAATCACGTATATAGGAAGTGCTTGATAAAATTTCTAACATCTTGATGTTTTAATTCATAACTTTACATTGGAAAACTTTCCCATATTTTTTATAAGATACAAGTACTAATAACTACCAAGCACACATGAAATGTGCAATGGATACTTGAAGGGGATACATTGAAGAAGTTAAATGTGAGGGAGTGAAAAATTGCAAGAGAAAGTGGGGAAATGATGAAGGGTGCAGAGGGAGGAGAAACACCTCACAAATAAAAATGGAACTCTTTATTTATTACAACCATATGCAATTTTTGTTAATCATTTGAAGGAGGACGTTGGTGCAGAGTGCAAATTATAAAGACAACATACTATGGGGTGATTTTTGAACACAAAGAGAAAATGAGAAATACTAACATTATAAATAGCTTTTTTTTTCCAATGTCGGTGCTTATGTTCTTTAGGTATTTAGAACAGACATCTATATAAGGGAAATTCACTTGTGTGTCGCGTGAGACAATTTAGAGATATAGATATATGGACTGGACTTGACATCCTGTGGTGTAAATTATATATGCATTTTCAATTTGGGTCTCTCTCTACATATCAAGCTAGTGATTAGGGTTTGCCTTCAATTCTAATGATGACATAGTCCAATAATGAGCACAAACGTAAAATGGGATTAGATTTTTCTTATGGTGTGAAGACTTTCTGTTTGATGACATTTAATGTGTTAGCTAAGACGAATTCATGAGTCAAAAGTGGGAATTAAATACATACGTGTCACACACCTACTCCAAGGATCAAATTGTTCCTACCCAAATTATATATGCTATATGTGCTCCAATTTACTATCTCAATCTATCTCACATTATTTACGTGAATGTAATCTGTGCTTAAAGGGACACAAATAAAAAATAAGGGAAATTGAATAGGTTCTAGATTTGAAATCCAACTACAATCTTTGGTTTTTGTATCTCTTTGTATCCCCCCTTTCTATTCTAATGTCAATTAACTATAGTAAACATAATATGCATGAGCTATCATCAATAGTTGAGCCCCTCTATAAGTTGGTCATATGAGTGACATGTACATTTTATAATTTACGAAATATTCAAATGAACCATTTTTAAAACATTCAACAATATCACCTTATCCAACAACAAAACATATTTCCATGGGGTCAAAATGTTTTGTTTATTTATAAAAAATTGGAGAATTAAAACTTCATCATATTGTGTTCATGTGTTTGATATGAAAGACGAACGAAATTGTATAATCATCAGTGGCCAACTTGAATTTGGGACGAGCTTTGCTCCTTTTGTATTTTATTTTTTTATGGCGTCAAGGTTTTTATTGGATGACATTTAATTTATCATACAAGACAAGGACATGAATGGAAATTTGGAAATAAAAATGTGGGAAGTAAAACCTTGCATATTTGCACCTATTTCATAGCTCAGATTTTTCTTACACAAATACTATCTTCTATATTATTTCCACTTTATCATATCGATTTCATTCACATTTTTACATGAGTGCAATTTATGCTTAAAGAGGCCAAATTAAAAATTGGTGAAAATCCAATAGGTTCCATGTTCAAAACCCAACCAAAATGTTTGTTTTGGTCGCACTTTGTGGCTCACTTTTAAGTTTTAAGCTCAATTTATTGTGGGGGTATGTACAATGCACAAGAATAAATCAATGATTGAGCCCCTCCAATTGATCATATGAGTGACATGGTGGATTTTATCTCCAATACAAATTTTGTTATTATTTTTTTAATTTTTTTATATTGTCAAGGTTTTTGATTGGACGTTGATTAGTTTGTTAGAAAAGATGAAGAGATGAATGAAAATTAAAAATAAAAAAGGTGGGAAGCTAATACTTGCATGCACCACACTTATTCCATGGCTCGGATTGTTCCTACCTAAATTTTTGTTTATATGTGCTTCACTTTATTGTTTCGATCTCACTTGCATTATGTAGATAAGTACAATATGAACTTAAAAGGATCAAAATAAAAATATAGAAAATGCAATATATTCTATGTTCAAAAGTCAACCAATGTTCCGCACTTAGTCCGCCATGCATCAAATAGTTCTTATCCAAATAATATCTACTATCTATATATGTTCCGCTTTATCATTAAAGCCTTTAGGACCTTAAAATGTAATTACAAATATCAGTTCTCACTCCTCACAAGGCCTGGAATTTCAAATTATCTTAACCTATCAAATCAAAATTCATAAAATATTTTATTTTTATAAATCATAAGGTATTATATTTTTATATAAATTATTTATTAAAAATTACAGTTTTATGAATTTTTACTGTCTCATCGTCTACGGTTTCCTAATTTTTTCACCTGTAACATAGGGTTAAAATCACAAAAAACGGCCTACAGCCTGTCAATTTCCAGGCCTGGCCGACTCACTTCTCACTCAGCTATGGGAATACAACATTCATCTAGGGCCATGGTATTTTTTTTATTGTTTTAATTGGGAAACATAACTTTGTGGACGTGGAATTACTGAAAGGAGTTCAGATGTATTTTTCCCATAAATCAGTCTCTTATGCATATGAATTTTCAATAATATTTTTAGCAAATCCATACATAAATGCATATAAAATGTTTTCCTCCAATGTATATGGTACACACCATTACTGGAAGCATGGACACATGGCAGCCATGCTCTCCTCTCTCCTTTTGTCCCTCATTCATTCGGCTCAATGAAATAAAAATCACCTACATACACAGAAACAATTAAAAGTTTGAATCATAGATACAAGATGATTATGATGATGAAATCAGCCTCGAGATGGGTATGGGAAATTGTATTATGAGTTCACCTGCTTCTGATGCTTCCATTTGCAATTTCTTTCTGCAAATTGAACCGCTTCATCAATAGAACATTTCTTAGAAGGCATAGGCCGTCGCTTAACTTTTGAAAGTAGACAGAACATACGACATGCAGATTTTTGTCCATGACATATATCTAACAATGAAATTATTGTGCAGGTACTTAACATGCAGAGTCTGTAAACCATTCGCAATACAAATAGCTCATCATTATCAATGTTGGGGAATCTGAAGAATTATGGGAATTTTACACAGCAAGAATACATGCCATTAAAAGCAGGTTTCCTGTCTGCGTTTGATAGATTTAATGGGCGTTTCAACTGGGAAGCTACTGATTAACAAAAGAGAAATATCGAAGCGTGGCTCATAACGTTTTAGTATAATTATAACAAACGAAATATTTATAAAACTGGATTCACATGCGGGAGACAACTAACTTTGCTACAAATGAGGCATACATAACCTACCCCTGCAGGATTTGAACTTATGACCTCTATTTTAAGAACATGTGTTCTTCACCATTAGGCCAACTCAGGTGTACATAACCAAACTTTAAAATTTATATTTGCTAGGTAATATTTAAACTCGCTAGTCGCTTACACCTTCAGATTTAAGTTTGTGATATAAGGACAAACATCGTATAATAACATGATGTCTCTCCATTTTTTTGAGATTAAATTTATCCATCATTCACGCGTAGCATGAATATATGATATTATTAGATAACAAAACATAACATGAATTGCATTTGTTTTTTTGTTTTTTTAAAAATTAAATAAAGAATTTAAAAAGGAGAAAAACATTCAACAAAAGAAAGTTTTAAATACATGATTTTAAAATACGATAAACATAGCATGAATAGCACATCGATGAGTATTTGTGTTTTTCCCCCTCTTTTTAGTTATATGTTTACGCTATTAAATTTACGATTTTGTGAATATTATTATAATGAAGATTTCAAAAACACAATCTAATTACAATCCGTAAACATATTACGAGTTTGCAAATTCATGTAGAATTCCCTTGAAATAGGGAGAAAGACCATCGTAATGCAATGAATAATTCCAACAAATAAAATAGTATATCGAATTAAAATATTAAAAGCGAGAATAGCGTAGCCATCTTGGAAATTTTTTTGCTCTGCTAGGGTTTAGGCTCAGTGAGTTATTTTCGCAGTGAATGCTCGGCCTTGCCATATACGCCATCGCATCACACCGCCGATCTACAAATCCAGACGGGACTATCTGCATTAATTTTGTATCGATTGTCAGTTCGCCCTTTGGGCGGTGGCTTATAAAATGACCACTTCCTCGGGCCATGCATCTATTGATGTTGGTCTTATCGCAGGAGCTCTGGACAATGGCACCGAAACGAGCGAGGAAGTTCGTCCCAAATGTATTCGATGAGGTAAGGATACTGATACTCCTTCCCTGGATATTGTTCTTGATTTACCAGCTTTTGACAAAGCTTGCAACTAGTTTGAATAATTTTCTCTTGTTGCTTATTTTGTGCGCTAAGTTCCCCTGAAGGTATCCTCTGCCAATGGATCCATTATCATTGGCAACCCCATGGATTCAAGGTAGAGGGAGTCCAAAACATGACCAAGGGTTTCTTTCTGTTTCGCTTTACCAATGTTGAACATTGCAAAGCCATTGTTAACCACGGGCCTTGGTTTATTCGCAATACTCTTATGGTTTTCTCCCAATGAGACTCGAGATTTTCAAGTCTCGAGAAAGCCAAACTCAAAATTCCTGTTTGGGTCGAATTTCCAGGCCTTCCTTTGCCTCTGTGGGGATTCGTTGATCAACTTATCAAACCCTTGGGTCGCCTCATCTGCCATGAGCAACATAAGTTCTACTTGGCTCAACCCCAGAAACGGGTCTGTGTTGAAATTGATCTTTCAAAAGACCTCAAAGATACCCTTGATATCCAAGTTGGAGACACACGCTTTGCGCGAAAAGTTCTATACATCAATCTTCCCAACACTTGTTTTCGGTGCTAATCTGCTGACCATATGATCAAGGATTGTCCTCTCATGACTCCAAGCTCACCATCGGTTTGAAGAAAACCCCGATGGACCCTAAATCCAGCACTCCCTCCTCTGATGGATGGACTACTGTCAATGGAAAAAAACCCTCGGCCTCGACCCGAAATAAGCCCCAACAGGCTACTTACAAACCAGTGGTTGCTTCCCCTACTGCTCCTTTGAAGCCGTCTGTTGCAACCCTTTCCAAGCCCACGCCCACCATCTCTCAGACTCCACAAGCTACAATTGTCATCAACTCTCACCCCTCATATCCTACTCTTTCACACCCCTCATTTCCCAAGATCTCAAGATTTTGGATAACACGTCCGGTGGTTCAGCTACTTAGATAGGTAAAAAGGATGCCTTACGTCATCTTGAAGTCCTTCCCCTCCTTCCGAGGAAGATTTATCACAGAGACCCCACTGGCAGTTTGAACTCGGCGATTTTATTCATGGGAATGCACGGCAAGTCACTTTCTCTAACCGCTTTGGAGCGTTAGCCGGCCTCGAGGAGGAAACCATGCACCTTGATAGTTCTCCATGTTAGTTTACTCATGGAATGTCAGGGGGCTTACTCATCTGACTCGCAGATATCTTGTCAGAGACAATTGTAAGCATTTTACAAAGTTTTAGGTGTTGTGTTTGTAGGAAGTCAAAATCTCTAGCTTCCATCTTTCTATTACTATGCGTACCATCTGGCTTGGTTCTCTCTACCAGATGTCAGGTCATGATAATGGTCAAGGTGGTGTTGTCACTTTTTTAAGCCCTCACCTCACCTCCAATATCATATCTTGGGGTTCTGACCCCACTCATCGGGTGGTGTGGACCCTTTTCGATTTTGACACCCACATTCTTGGGTTGGCCAATATCTATGCTTCCAACGATGCCTTTAAACATTCTTATTTTTTATGGTGGTTGGCTGATCATCTGCCCTCTGCTACTTGGATTTTTGTGGTGATTTCAACATGGTTAAATCCCCCGAAGAAAAATTGGGCCGGCTTCCAATGCATTGGTGTGTTGGTGAACGTGAAGCTTGGTTTTAATTGCATAATAAACTTTGTAATTTTGATCCCAACCACCACAAACACTCTTCTGCTGCCACTCCTTGGTTCACTTGGTCTAATTTTAGAGCTGGCGATGACAAAGTTTATAAGCATCTTGATAGAGCTCTGCTTTCAGAGCAGCAATGGTTTTCCTTTGACTCTTCATACTGACCTCCCGGTCTCGGTGGTGGACACCTTTGCTTTGGTTTCGACCATAAGCCTATCTTCTTTGGGATTTAATGGAACTTTCGGTGTCCCAAGCTGAATTCCACCCAGTTCTATTTAATTACGTCCCACCTTTCTCATCCCAAAACTTTGGATTATATAAGACGTATTTGGAATCTTGACCCTAGACTGCTGATGGGATTGGTGGATTGATTTGGTGGTCTCATGCCATCACTTGTACTACTTCTTTCCTTTAGATCTATGGGAAACCATCTGCTCTTTTTCGCAAGAATGCTCATGAATCCTCTCATATTAAATATTTGAGGGCTATTCAAGAGATTAATCATCTCCTTTCAACACACACACCTGCAATCGCAAACCTGCTCATTGGAAGCATAAAATTCAAATTGAGTAGCACTATAAGGCTAAGGGAGCCCAAGTTCAAGCCCCTCTACTGCTTGGCTTCGCATTAGTGATAGAGTTACTAAGGAGTTTTTCACTTCCCTTAAATCTAATCAAACTCTCACCAAAATCAAAGCAATCAAGGATGGCAATCAAAGGCTTACTCTCTTACCTGACATTCTGCAAGCTTTTGTGCATCACTATCATGTTGTTTTTTACTGCTCAACCTACTACTCCGGCTCATGATGCTGCTTTCCTCCAATGCATTGAAGTTATTCCCTGCAAGCTCTCTGAAATTCAGCGCATTACTTGTGATAGACCTCTTACTCTTGATGATTTGAAGGAAGCTATTATGCAGATGGCCTCTGATAAAGCCCCTGGTGTTGATGGTTTTCCCTGTGAGTTTTACTAGTCTCTTTGGATGACTGTTGGTCCAGATCTTCATCAGGTCTATCTGGAAGCTATGTCCTCCAACACCCTGCGTGATTTGATCAACCAAGGAAACATCAAATTCATTCCCAAATTTTAGGATCCTTAGCTTATCACGAGTTGGCGGCCAATAACTAGGCTCAATGTCTTGTACAAAATTATTTCCAAAGCTCTTGCTATCATGCTCACTAATTTACTACCCATGATCATCGGGAGCAAGCAAATTGGCTTTATCAAAAATAGATATATTCGGACAACATTATTGCAGTTTGGGAGGGCATGGAATATGCCCGCTAGACTTCTCAATTGGTTCTGTTTGTTAAAATTGATTTTAAAACAACCTATGACAGAGTTGAGTGGCCTTTCATTCTGGCCATGCTACAGGCTATCGGTTTTGGACCCAGATTCATCCACTCTGTTAATATGCTCTTTCAAAATGTGGGTGCATGTATTACTATCAATGGTCAGCAGTCTAAGAGAATCTCTCTTCATCGTTCCATCTCGGCAAGGTTGTCCTCTTACTCCTTCTCTTTATGTCATTGCTGCTTTGAAGGTCTAAGCTACTTGCTTGCTAATTTGCCAATGCTGGTTTGGTTAAAGGTATTCAACTACCTTCCTCACCTAAGAAGTTGATTAATGGTCATTTTGTAGACGACTCTTTTCTCGGTCGGCTGAAATAGAGGCCTCTGTCACTAATGCCATGAAATGTCTTGATATTTTTGTCTTTCCTCGGTTCTGCTATCCAATGGAAGAAAACCCAATGTTACGAGATAGGTGATGCATCCCAAACTTCCTTGGCTAGAGAGAATCCAATGGCTTTGGATTGAACTTGGTGTTCAATTCAAATTTTTAGGCATTCCTTTTCCTTTATGGCATTCCTGTGACATTTCAAACTATGTGATTCAACGAGTTGAGTAAAAATTATCTTTTGGATTACGAGAATTTTCCTCTTGCTAGAAGTTCCAAGTCAGCTACAAGGTTTCGCTACCACTCTTGTCTATTACTCATCATGTTGGGCACCTTCTAAAGTCAAGTTTATTTTACGGACTAGAGAAAATTTTTCTGATTTCTCGTTGGCCAACTCGGAAGGGAACCATGGTTTTCTGAGTATCTTGGGACATATGTTGTATGCCCAAGGACATTGGTTTTCTTGGCCTAATAAACATTTGTATGAAGGGGTTTGTTCTTACTGCCAAATGGATTATTTGCAGCCTTGAAGGTGAGGAATCTTGGAAAATTCTTCTTAAATTGTATATCTCAAGGGTCTCCATTTAATCGAAAGGCATGACGGGGTTTTAACTACTACTCCTTACTCCTATGCCCCGCTACTATTAAAATAGGTGGCTCTTTTGTGACCAAAAGCATATTGAAAGCTTGGGACCTTCTAGAACCCCATCCGCTTGGCAGGTGATGGTTTCTGAAGCGGGCTCTCTCTTAACTCTCTTAGTTTGTGGTGGAATCGGTGTTTCAATTTCATGACAAACCCCTTGCTCTTTCCTTGCAGCTCGAGGGTTTGCGTGTTTTCAAAAAAGGGATTCAAGATATATCAGGACCTTTTTGTCATCCTATCACAGGATTAGCTTCCATGGGAGAGCCTAAAAGCTAATATTTCTATAAATGACAATGACAAACAAGCCATTTCTATCATTCAAGATCTCATACCGGAAATTGTTTGCATAAAATTGGTGTTACTTACGCAACGCTCATGGTGGTTTGATTGGCATTGGCCCTCTCTGCCACCCCCTTCGAAATTATAAACCTTGGTTGGGCTCAAGCTTCTCACCCGTAAGCGGCTTCCTCTCAATAAGTTAAATTCTCGTTGGAGCTTGCATTCCACTCATTTTGGTAGCAGGCAGTGCTTCACTATTTTTGGGCCATACCTATAGAGCCCAAAGTTATGCACTTTCTTTGGAGAATTCTTCATCAAGGGCTTTTCTTTGGGCAAGCACCTTGTTCTTATGGGAGCTCCCCGCCGTGTTGCCCTTTCTACAACCACATTAAGACTCTTCTTCATCTATTTTGGTTTTTCCCTCATTCTCAGTCTTCCTAGCGCTAGATTCATACCCTTTTCCAACCTTTTTTGCCCACCTTCTTCACGTGGAAAATGGTTCTTGGGGATCCGACCTTTATTCCTACAAAATTTTACAACATTTGGCATTCTTTCAGAGCGGCTATTTTATATCACATTTGGAATTCTAGAAATGTTGTTATTTTTAATAAGGAGATAGTGGATAGAATTTTTGCTATTTCTAACAAGCTTGTTGTCATCTCCAATGTTTCACTTCAGATCTAGGTGTAGGTGGAGAAAGTACACATTGAAGTTGAGCACTTGCAAACTCTTCTGGACCATTGGGGGAGTGCTCCTTATGCTTTTAGTCGTGTTCCGCCAGATTCCCCTCGCCGCCGCTCCCGCTCACTTTCCCATAAGCAGCGTAATTTCGATCGAAGTCCGACTCATGGGTGGCATAGTGCCTCTCCTCACCGGTGGTCCCTTCTCCACCTCCATCTTGGACTCCACCCGCTACCGGGGTATTTGGTCGGTTGGGCTCTGGCAGTGGTGGTTCCAAGTGGCAGGCGCTCGACCAGTCAAAGTTTTCGTGGCTCTCTTTGGCTATCTCACCCTCCCAGTGGGGAAAAAGGAGGAGCAGTAGTAGATAGATGGTTGGGAGTAGCCTGATGACACCCTCGACACTACTCTTGGTGGTTGGGGTGACCGTCCAAAGAGCCCACCGCCACCGCCACCATCTTCCATGTTTGCTTCCACTACCTAGCTCCATGTTTGGAGTTTTCTCTAGTTCTCTGCACTTCTGTTTTAAACTTTTTTGATTGAAAATGCTACGGTTGATATGACACTTTGCTACTCATAGCCTCTTTATGGCTACTTTGATCTTGTTTATGCGGTGTGATCTTTTCCACCCATGTTTGTATGATTAGTAGCATTGTAATTCTTTTGTCATCATTAATATATGGTTATGCTTTTCAATCAAAAATATTAAAAGCAATCTTCACTTATTTTAATATATACTTAAATATTTTAGTATAATTTTGTTTAAATTTATATAATAAAATATATTTATATTTTTAAATTTTAAATAAAAATATAGAATGATTTGAAATTTTTATTATTATTTTATAAATAACCATCCAATTTAACATTGTTAGACAATTCACAACATATTACATAGTCCAATGACCAGGATTTTCATAAATAGTTATTATCACATCAAAATATAACCATTAATTTTTCAATAAAAATTTATTACTATGCAACCAAGGGGATTAAGACCTAGGCAAAGAAGATTTAGTGTTAATTGAACTTTTATTGATATTAAATCATGACATATATATGAGCCCATATCATTTTGTTTGTATTGTTACTCACTCAATAATATAGCTATAAATTATGTAGGTTTGTAATTTTATCGAATAAAAGGCTCATGTATATTTTATAATGTCACTAGTGTAGCAAGTAGATGTGAGTATAATTAAACGAAAGAATTATTTAATCCTCTATTCCTTTTTTTGCGAGAAATGACCATAGTTTTTACGGAGGAATAAGTAGGATTGGTCTAGATACCACTCTTCACAAAACCATGGCATCTACATAAGAAGTTTTATTGCTTTGCAAAAAATGATGCTTTGTTCAAGTTTGAGTCCCACACTCCAACACAACCTTCTATTAAAACTTGTATTTGTTGCATTTTGAAAACCTCTTGTGATTGATTCTCTCTTGAAATATTTTTCATCTTTATTTCATAATTTTATTGGATAATTTTATTATTTATGAATAGAGTTTTTCTACATCTATGATTTATTTTGATTCTCATACAAAGAAAATGTTGTTAACTAAAATTGTGAGAAGGGCATCCATTTTAGTTATTGACGCTCCTAATATCTAATCCGTCTTTTCCCTTAAATTTGACTAATATTAAAAACATGGTACATGGTATGGTTTGAGTTTTTATCCATAAAGTTTCAAAGTAATTGTTTCATTTAACATACATATTTAAAATATAAACACACACACACACACACACACACACACACACACACACACACACACACACACACACACACACATATTTGTGTACACAAGAGACAATATTATTTTACATATTTTTATAGGAAATATTGAAAATTAATTACATCCTAATATTCTAAAAATTATTTGATCATTATGAAGGTTTTAGATGTGTGGCTAGAGTGCAAATTACATATGAAGCTAGTGATCATTAAATAATATGAAGAATAACTAGCTATTAAACTAGTATTGTTGTAATGGAGATTGATGACAAAATATGCACTTAATAGCTCCAAATAATGAATGTCAAACCTGATGGTTTTCTTTATAAATCCTTGCGAATAAATTTAGAGATAAACTTTATGAAAAATATGTTTCCAATTAAAAAAATTCCCCCATTATTACTTATTCAATTAATAAAAAAACAAGGCTAATATAACTATTACAACACAACTTATCTTAAATTGCATGAAAATTAATAGACTAATAATAGGAACTCGCTAAATCAACAAAAGTACACTAAAAATCAACTCAAGATGATAAGTACCATCTATTAATAATGTATGGTCAACATGTAAGAAGGTATTATTTTAAGAAACGCATGCAAAACCATCAAGCATAGTGGATCCTAAAAATAGAGATGAACTAATATAGGATTAAAAACAAACATCTATACATAGAAATACTGCCCCAACTTTTAGGGATGAATTTATAATTATTTTAAATGTAGTGCACACTTCCCTTCGACACCATTTGATAGTGATCTTGACATAACATTGACTATTCCATGGACATTGTTATAGTTTTGATTTAGTAAGATGATTAGATGTTAGAGCTCGAATTATTGCTAACTTTGATTCATATATGATGTGTAATGATTATTAGAGATATTTTATATATTGTTGTTGATGTCTTTATCGACATGGTTGCATTATAGATTTTGTTTAGGCATGTGATATTTGGATATTTGGAGTAGACCTAGAAAATGAAAATTGAATTAAAATTGATGAGGATATAGTTGTTGATGAAATTTTAAGTGAAGATGTTGATTGACTTGATAATTGTTGTGATTCACATATATATGGATGATTTTGGAAGTAAATTATATTCATTTGGATGTTCTAATGTGGCCACGAGGCCGAAGGAGGTATTTGTGTTTTGCGGGTTAAAATATCACAACACACATCGGGGATTAGAGACCAACCAATTTGGAATTCTAGATCAATACAACAAGGTCACCATGGACACTTTATTTATTTGTGTGTGTTTGATTGTTGTTAGGGTTTCCCATGGGGGGGATCACCTTCAAATGTGACCAAGGTTTTTTATGTTTCTTTTATTTATTTTCCTTGGTTTAATGTTGCATGTGTTTATCTTGTGGTGCTTTAACCCCTTTCCTTATTTACTAAATGGTGTGTTAATTAATGTGAGTAATCATATTGTTAAAAATTAATTAATCAAATTGGGTCATAAGAAAGTAATTATTAGATTTGTTGGCCTAAAATTAAAGTGATGTGTAAGAGATGTGTAAGTTGATTTTAGAGTATGAAACACTCCATCTTCTTTGAAATTTGAAATTTTCCTTGGAGGCTGATTTTGGAGACTTTTGGGACAAGTTAAACTTGTCCCATGCCTCTTAAAATTATATCCCAACCTTACCTATGGTTGGAGAGTTAAATTTATCCCTTCTTTATGTATTTTTGTAAGTCAAGTTGAATTTCTTTATAGCACTTTTCTTACATGTTTTAATTTTAGTCCTTATGGGTTGTGGGCTTGTTTGAGTGTGTAAGTAAAACTGTCATATTATTCACCGACTTGATTATTATGCATTGAAGAATGAAGTTGACTTTTGGGTTGGGGTTAAGGATATGTGATGTGGCATCCTACATGGATCCACCTCCTCCTCTTCCCTTCCCTCTTCTATAACTTTGGATCCAATTCCTTGCCTTGTTTTGGGGTTCCTTAACTTTGGAGACCTCATTCTTGGGTGAATTCTTTTGCTATTTTTGGGAGCTCTTGCTTTTGGAGTAGTTGGAAGATTGTGGAATACTTGTGCTTGGTTGATTTTTGGATTGTTTGCTTGGAAACAACTGTTGTTTGGAACTTGGAAAACTCCATCATGGAGAGGTAAGAGCTTGGCTCTTGAAATGCTCTTCTTTTAGGAATGTAAATGTTAATGTGAGAATTTTTGGCATGTTTGTGGGTTTTTGGGTAGATGGCCTAGGAATGGTGTAGGAGAAAACTATGGGGTTTATTTTGTGGGAGGCACAAGGGTGTTTTTAGGGAGGTATAAGTGTGGAGGGAGTTGGGATTTGGATTTCACCTTGCAAAGAAATATCTTTCATTTATTTACTCATTATGAGGTGCCATAAGAGGTTGGGGAGGCATAAGGAAATGTGAGGAATAAGGGGTACTTGGGGAGGCATAAGGAACGTCGGGGTTTTGATAAACTATATTTTGGTGGTTTGAAATCAGGTGGTGATACCCATTTCCGGTTTGGGAGGAATAAGAAGCATCCCCATCGGTTCTTACTCCTTTGGCTTGTTTGATGAAGCCTCAAAAAATTTTGTCATGCTTTAATGTAGTTGTAAACTACATTCATTTTGACCTGTGTTTTTATTGTGAAAATGTTGCTTGTGTGTTTGTGGAAGCCTATTGTTGCCATGAGTTAGATCACATCTTCTATTGCATTATGGTTGGGGCTCGGGGAAAAATGAATAAGGATGGATTGTCCTTTTCATTGGATGTCTTGGTTGGGTGGAGAGTGTTTCCTTACCCCTCCTCCTGTTGTGATCAAATTGGAAGAATGAGAAATCTACATGTTGTTCTGAGAGTGAGAGAAAATACGGTTTAGCTGAGTCCCTTGTGAAATGAAATCTTATTGTAGGCCTTTCCCACTTTGAATTGGATTTTTGTATATTAATTGTAATGGAAAGATACTTTGTATTGACAATAAAAGTTGAAATTTGAAATGTAAAAGAGTTATACTGTTTTCTATTTTTGGAAAGAATGTGAAAGAATGATACATATTTTGTATCCTGTATTTTGAAATGAAATGGAAAGGAGGTTGTAAGAGTTTTATTTGAATTAATGGAAGTGTTTTGTCTTGTTCATATGATATTATTTCCATTGGAAATCTGTGTTTAACATGCACTATGAAATCCTGTTTGGAAAGTGGAAAAGTGAAACACGTGAGAAGAAAATGTATTATTTTGCCCTATTTAAAATATATGATTTTGGAAAGAATAGAAACTACATTCTTGTTTTAATGTTTGATTGAAGGAAAGAAAACTATTTAAGACCAACATGGAATGAATTCAATGTTTTATTTCATGGCAAAAGAGATAGTTTAATCTCTATTCTAGAAATGTATACACTCCTTTCAATTCATTATATACTTTGTAAAATTTCTTATATCAAATGTTCAAATAACCCTGCAAATAGATAAGAGGAAAATGAAATAATCAATTGGACTTAATGAGGCCAAAATGATCCTAAACCAAACTAAAAACACTTAAGGAAATGTCTTGAAAACCTTCCAATCAAGCCAAAGCAAAGTTGCAGGCTTCTTGATGAAAGAAAAAAGAAACTCGTAATTTTGAAATGAAAATCAATCCAAAAAATTTATACTTGCAATATATCCTAACACTTGCCTAATCGAAAAATCCATGTGTACTTGACATGTTGAGAGAGGAAGAAGATCAAATTGAACACATTTTCTTTTAGTTAAAATTTACCATTTTGTCTTGTAAAGCCCTGCAGATTGTTTTCCTAAAATTAACTCCTTAAACTTTATCAAAATAAAAATTTAATGATTCCTGGGTAAAGAGGACATCGAGAGATTTCCATAAAGTCCTCGTTTTCCCAAAATCAAGCTGTTTATCAAATGTTATGGTCTTCGAAGTTTTTTTCATTTGGTGTTAGAAAACTAATTCTATCTCACAAAAGAAAATTGTGAAAATTTCATTGTGAGACCCTATAGTCCGAATTTTCCTTTAGCGCTTAAGAAAAATTTTGGGAAAATTTTCCTAATTTTTCCCGCCGCCCGCTACCCTGCAACCAATCAAATGCTGCCACATGACACCATGAGGCGTTGGCAGAGGGGCGGATCCCTTTTCTTAAACTTAGATTTTAAATGTTTTTGGGAAAAATTTCCTAAATTTCCCCACCGGCCTACCAATTCGCATCCGGTGAATGGATGACATGTGGCTTCACTTAGGCTGAGCGGCAGCAGGTGTGCAAATTTTATTGACTTTAAAACTTAAACCTTTCTTTGGCGAAAATTCTAAACATTCCCTGCCACCACGCCACCCGTAACCAATGGTAATATGACATGTGGCAGCCTTAGGCATTGGTTAAGGCATGGATCATTTTGATCCTTAGCACTTTTTAGTCAAAAATACTTAATGTCTTACAATTCCCCAATGGCACAACTTCCCGTCAAGGTGTTGTAATGCCAACATGTGTCCTTTTGGGCTAGTGGTCACGCCGAAGGAATTTTGTGCTTTGGTCCCGAAAGGGAAAATTCACCAAAATCCTTCCCTATCCTCGCTGGCCCGTGCATGTGGAAAATTTTCTTCCCTAGGCCCGCTGGCCCGCTCTTGGAAAAAGTTTCCTCCCAAGGTCCATCGGCCCATAACTTGAGAAATATGAGGAGTTAGGAGGATTTCTTTATATCACTGGAAAGGTGAGGAAATTTCCTATCCACTGGAAATGTTTTAGGGAAGTTTTGAGATTGTTAATTTTGATAAAAATCAAGTTGAATCTTTTAAGCCTATTAGAGAGTGGTACAGTGAGAAATTACCCTCCTAACCTAAGTGAATTTTCTAACCCTAAGTTTTGACCTTGTGATCTTTAATAATTGTTGTCTTGGGAAAAATATAATATAGTAAATTAGAATTGACCTGGAAACTTGTTGTGGCAACTGTTGTCTTGTAACCTTGTGGTAGACACTCTTAAATAAAAAAAAAATTTTATTCCATAATTTTCCTAACTAATCCTAGGTTCTTTGGGTCTCAAGTTGGTTGTTTTTGTGGGCGTTACACTTGGTATGAGAGCAAAGTGGTTCAAAATCTTGGACCCTTGGGCACACTAGAAAATTTGAGACATAAAGCGTAAACCTAGCACACTTTTAAATCTAGAAAACAACATTGTTTGAAAATTGAAAAAGAAATAAGTATGAAGAAATATTACATTACTCTGTTCATTTGAACTGCCATAATTAAAATCATAATAAAATAATAAGTTTTTTGAGTTATTGTGCTTGCTTAGTTGCATTTTGACTAAACCCAAGTAACTAAGAATGTCAAATTAAATTGATGTTTGTGACCTTCTAGTGTAGTGGAAACTTGGTTCCCCTTTGAAAATGTGTTGTTTTTACAAGTCCTAAATCTTGATTTAATTGTATGATGCGTTAAGCCTTTTTAGACCCTTCCTTATTAAATTTGTTGGAATGATAAGTTTTATGGTGTGATTCTTGTGGTTGGACAATAGTGGTTGTATTCTGGCAGGTGGGAAGAGTTAATTAGAAGCTGTTAAGAGCTTCCCTCCTTTAGTGGTTAGGAAAGAGGGTTTGGTTATTAGTTTTCCATTTTGTTACCTGTATGGGAGAGTGGACATTAAGTCTAGGTGTCATTTAGGAACCAATCCTGCGTATGTGTCCTGGAACTAACCTCAAGGCAGAGTACCCCTATTGGCAGCCATGAAGGTCTGTGGAGTGAATGTGGTGTTAAATTTTGTGTTTTACATTTGTAATATTGTGTTTTTTTATCAAGGACCAGCATCTTATTTTATGATTGATTTGAGAAGCTTTTAGGCTCTTTTATTTATTTTATTTATTTGCGAGAATTTTCAAACTTTTCAATACGGCTACTTAGCCACTTTTCTTGATTTTCAACATTTCTTAGATTTTATTTTGATTAGTGACTCGAGAGATCATTATGTTGTTGGATACTTAGCTAAATGTTACACAGTTTCCTTCTTTTATGATGATGAGTTGGTTCTATGCTGTTTGTATTGTGACATTTTGTTGTATGGGGGTACACCCTGGGTGTCTTGAATGTCTTCTTAGGTGTTCTAAGTTGTGCCTTGGTGTTGGATGCACAGAACCTTGAGTGTGTCTATGATCTTAGAGTGAATTTTCGTTGCTTAACCTTGCTAGATAGAAAGTTCATTGTGTTGTGTGTTCTAGTTGGCAGTCTGTTAGTGGTGGTGGTGATTCTCTTACAATCTGGTAAGAGCTTGATCCTTGTCGAAGTAGAAGTGTTTAATTATGGGCTTTTGGATTGTGTTAGGATCAGATTGCTTTTTTACTGTAGATGTTAGTGGAGAAGTGGTTGTTTGGTAGTGACCTTTCATCGATGGCATGCTAAGTTTTATCATGGTTTCGTGTTTCATTATAAAAAGTATTGACTTGTGGATTGTATGCATCTTGGTAATTATGATTAGATTTAAGCCCATTCAGCAAAGTGTGTTTAATTAAGTGTGTTTATTTTTCTCACGTTGACCTATCAATCTTGGGGTTACGTGGAGACACTTATGGATGCTTTGAGACTTTTGGATCATGCCACTGGTGATGTTAGTGTAATTAGACCTTGATGATTTAATCTTGGTGGTATTTTATAATGTGATTCTTCTTGCGAAGCTGTAACTCTTGGTCGTAAAGCCATGTTAAATAGATAGTTGATTGGTTGCTTACATTTGATGCTTTCTAATGAGTATGTGGTGTTCTTATAGTTAAAATATTTTCTTCTCATTTTGATTTCTTGGTTGGTGGTATCCTGTGGTAATATGGGTGTAGATTCAAAAACTTTATTTGTCTTATCATGTGAGTAAAATATTTTTCGCTAAAACAACAAACATTGTTAAACCCTAGTAGATCAGTAAAAGTAATTATGTTCCCTTAATGGGCCTTGTAACTTATTTGGAGACTTGTAGAGACCCACTAGAAATATTTGATGATGCTTGTAATTATTTGGCAAACCCTTGAAATATTGTTGTGATCTGTAGTGCCCACTTCCCTTTGACACCGTTTGATACTAATCATGATATCTGCTGATTATATTATAGACATGATTATGGACCTTATTATAGTATGATGGTAGATGAAGATTATGGATTATTGTTGACTTGATTCAGTTATGATGCATGATGATTATTAGAGGTATTTTGGATATTGATAATGGTATACTTGTTTGACATGGTTATATTATGGATGTTGTGCGAATTTGTGATATTTTGATATTATGAGTAGACCTAGAAATGGAAATTATTGGATGATGATATAATTGTTGAGTAAATATGCAAATGATATTGCTAGATTGCTTTAATGTTGTTGTGATTCATATATCTAGATGATTTTGGTAATTATATTTATATTATTTTGGATGTTCTGATATGGCCATGAGGCCGAAGGAGGTATTTGTGTTTTATAGGTTAAAATATCACAACAAACATCGGGGATTGGAGACTAACCACATTGGAATTCTAGATGAATTCAACAAGGTCACCATGGCAACTAGTATTTGTTTGTGCATGGTTGTGTGTGTTAGGGATTCCCATGGGGGATCACCTTTAATTGTGACCAAGGGTTTTATGTATTTCTTTTATTTTGGTCCCTTTTGTTTATGTTTGCATGTGTTTATTTTGTGGTGCTTTTACCCCTTTCATTAATTATTAAATGGTGTGTAAATTTTGTGAGTAATCATATTGTTAAAATAAATAAATCAAATATGTCATAAGAAGGTAATTAATGAGAGTTGTTGGCCATGATTTAAATTGATATAAGTAATGTGTAAGAGATATGTAAATGATGTGTGAATTGACTTTTGAGTGTGAAACACTCCACTTTCTTGGAAATTTGAATCTATCCTTGGAGGCTGATTTTGGAGGCTTGAGGGACAAGTTAAACTTGTCTCATACCTCTTAAATTTAATTACCAACCATACCTACAATTGGAGAGTTGAGATTAGAATTATATAATGCTTTTTGAGAAGGAAAATTGTAGGTTTTAATTGCACTTTTCTTACATGATTTAATTTTAGTCCTTTGGGGTGTGGGTTGGATTTGAGTGTGTATGTAAACTATCATATTTATTCACCCACCTATTTATTATGCTTTGGAGAATGAAGTTGACTTTGGGAGTTGGGGTTGAGGATGTGTGATGTGACATCCTACTAGGACCCACCTCATCCTCTTTCCTTCTCTCTTCTATTAAATTCAAATTCCTTGCCTTGTTTAAGGGTTGCTTCATTCTTTTGGTGAGACCGCATTCTTGCGCGAATTCCTTTCTATTTTAGGAGCTCTTCCTTGAAGGAGTGTTTGGAGGATTTCCGCATGCTTGTGCTTGGCTGATTTGGAATGCTTGCATTGGGTTAATCTTGATGTTTTTAAACTTGGACCAACTCCATCATGGAGAGGTAAGAGCTTGGCTCTTGAAATGCTTCTCTTTTGTTTATGAAAATGTTAATGTGTGAATGTTTTGGCTTGTTTGTGGGCTATTGGGTAGATGGCCTAGGAATGGTGTAGGAGAAGACTATGGGGTTATTTTGTGGGAGGCACAAGTGTGTTCAAAGGGATGTATAAGGGTGGAGGGAGGTGGGATTTGGGTTCCACCTTACAAATAAATAGCTTGCATTTATTTACTCATTATGGGGTGCCATAAGAGGTTGGGGAGACATAAGGAAATGTGATGAATAAGGGATACTTGGGGGAGGCATAAGGGCATGTCAGGATTTGAAATTTTTATATATATATATATATATATATATTGGTGGTTTGTTCCCAAGTGGTGATACCCATTTCCCTTCGGGAGGCATAAGAAACATCCTTCATAGTTTCTTGCTCCTTTGGCTTGCTTGATGAATCCTTCGTATTGCTTGTCACATTTTAATGTAGTTGTAAACTACATTCTATTTTGGGACTGTGTTTTATTGTGAAAGTGTTGCTTGTGTGTTTCGGAAGCCGGTTGTTGCTATGAGTCGGATCACATCTTTTATTGCATTGTGGTGGGGCTCGAGGGCCAATGAAGAGGGTTGGATTCTCCTCTTCATTGGATGTCTTGGTTTGGTGGAGAGCGTTTCCTTTCCCCTATTCTTGTTGTGATCAAATTAGAAGAATGAGAAATCTACATGTTGTTGTTCTGGAGCTGAGATAAAGAAAGTTTGACAGTCCCTTGTGAAATGAAATCTTATTGTAACCTTTCCCACTTGAAGGGGATGAACGTGTATATATTTGTAATAGAAATATGTTGTAGTGTTTAGGGAAGTGTAAATTGGAATCTAAAAGAGTTATATTCTGTATTCTGTTTTGGAAAGAATGTGAAATAATGATACGTATTTTGTATTATGTATTTTGAAATCAAATGGAAAGAAGGTTGTAAGATTTTCATTTGAATTAATGGAAGTAGTTTTTCTTGTCCATATGATATTATTCTAGTGGAAATATGTGTTTAGCATGTACTAGGAAATCCCTATTTTGAAAGTGGAAAATGGAAACACGTGAGAAGAAAATGTATTATTACGCCCTATATATAATATATGATTTTTAGAAAGAATAAAAGAGGGAAGTTGTAAAGTTGTCTTTTGGAATAAATAAAGTGTTGCATAACCTTCCTCAAATTGTATCATTGTATTAAATTCAATCATCTAGATGTGAGTTGTAATCTCTGTTTGTAAGGAAGAAATGAGTATAAATGAAGTGTAATACTCTATTTTTGTTTAAATACATGAAAATTGGAAATCATAGATGTATCTTAGTTTTTAATAGTTGGATTGAATCAACTAAATGCATTAGATTAGGATTGGAATCTTTGTCTTGCATTTGAAATTGACAAGTATTAAATCCCAAATGCTAAGACTGAATCTACAACAAAGGAATAACAAATGAAACATTAATTTGGGCATAGTAAGATCTAATCAAATTCACCTAGACCTTAACACTTAAGGGATTTCTTATAAAACTTAGCAAAATCGGGCTCAAACTATTTTGCAATCGTTATCTTGTCAAGAAATGTAATGTTCAAATTTCAAATTAATCGAACAAATTGGATCTTGAAATCCTTCTTAAATCCATCTAAGAAAAATTCTCCATGTCTATTTGACATGTAAGACAGAGGAAGAAGATCGAATTGAATAAATCTTATAAGTTAAAAAATTACAGATCAGTAATGTAAAAGCCTGCAGATCATTTTTTTAAATTGACCCCTTAAAATTTATCAAAATCTGAAATTAATGATCTTTGAGTAAAGAGGACGTCGAGAGATTTCCATAAAGTCATCATTTTCCCAAAACCGAGCTCTCTATTAAAATTTATGGCCTTATGAAGTTTTTCTTCCTTGGCGTCAAAAAAAAAAATTGGGAAAAAATTCCTTGGCGGGCCCGAATTTTTCCCTTGGCACTTAGAAAAATTTTTGGGAATTTTTTTCTAATTTTCCCCGCCGACCTACATCCAATCGAGGCTCCCACATGGCACCATGAGTTGTCGGCGAGGGGCGAGAACCCTTTTAAGCTCGGTGCTTTGGAATTTTTGGGAAAAAGTTTCCAGTTTGTCCCTGCTGACCCATGCAACCAATCAAATACTTCCACATGGCACACCGAGGCATCGGTGGAGGGGAAGATCACTTTTTAACTTAGCATTTTAGAAAATTTTGGGAAAATCTTCCACATTTTCCCTGCTACCCCGTAATTAATCGAGAGCGCCACGTGGCATCGCGAGATGCCTATGAAGGTGTTGGTGAATTCTACCCTCTTAGCCTTCGGGGCATTAAAATAATTTTATCCTTGTCATCCCGCCTTCCCGCATTGGCTTAAGAGATGTCACATGTCCCTACTGAGACTCGCAGGAGCGTAGGCGCAAAGTTGACTTTTCACCTGCGCGGAATGATTTTTCAAAATGTCTCCCACCGCCCCGCTCTCCCTATGTTGGCTTGGGAGGCACTACATGTCCCTAGTAGAATTGCAGACCCGCGAGTGCACAGTGTAAAGTCGGTTTTTTCCCCCACAGGAATTTTTCAAAAATTCTCCCCATGGCCTGCCGACCCGCCCTTGGGGATAATTTGCACCCCTAAGCCCATGAGACCAGCGCTTGGGGAAAATTTTCACCCCAAGGCCCGCCGGCCCATAACTCGAAAAATATGAGTTAGGAGGACTTCTTTATATCGGTGGAAAGGTGAGAAAATTTCCTATTCAATGGGAGGGATTTAGCGAAATTTTGAATACATTAAGTTTGAAAAAGTAAAGTTGAATCTTTAATCCAGTTAGAGAGTGGGTATGGTGAGGAATTACCCTTTGAACCTAATTGAACCTTCTAACCCTAAATTTTAGACCTTGTGACCTCTAATAATTGTGAATGAAAGAAAAGTATACTCTTGTGGATTAGAATTGATCTGGAACTTGTTAGTGATAGTTGTTGTCCCGTAACCTAGTTGTAGACTTTTTTAAACAAAAAAAAATTATTCCATAATTTTCCTAACTAATCCTAGGTTGTTCTTGGGTCTCAAGTGGGTTGTATTAGTGGGCGTTATAAATCCATCTTGGTTAATTATTGCCTAGTTCTTACAAATTAATAATGTGTTTTCTATGTTGAATGTCCCTTGTTTCCTTAGAATTAAAAAAATGTGGTGTGTTGATTTACCTCTCTACCATAAAAGTAATAGTGTGATATGTTTACCCTTCCTTTTCATTACATTTTGTTGAAAAATTGACTCACCCAAACATCATAAAACTATAATAGGGGAGACTTGGCCTTGAAGCTTAATAAATAAAAGCTGGAACATAGAAAGAGAAAATGGTCCTTGTTTTAAGCTTGGTACATTAATAGAAGAAATAAAAACCATGTAGAAGAACATAAAGGGAAAAAAATTGTCCATCTACCTCCCCTAGGAGTAAAATAAATACTTTTTCTCTTTTCCACCTTTCTGAGAATGGTGAGATATCATGCTCCCTTAATGGTCCTTATAACACAAACTCATGATGTCATAATAGGAGGAAGTTTAATTAATAAAACTCATAAAGGAATGTGCTTAGTAAACAAAACTACATTTTTGACTTAATGAGTTGATTTATAAATAAGTAAGATTTATATGTATTGAGTATAACGTATAGGTGAACTGTGTAGTAGTCTGTCACCTACCCAGAATTGTGAAGCACCTAGTGGATAATAGTGTGTTCTAGTTGCTTAGTACCTTCTTGCTCATAGAGGTATGTGCCTTTCTTTGTGGGATTTTTGGGTCATCATACCCTTATCATCCCGTAGCTCGATGAGTGTTCTCTCTTATTTAAGTAACCTCCTTGCATGTTGTCTTGTCCTTGGAGACCTAAGTTATTGTAATTTTAAGGCAACATATGTTAAGGATATAAAATAACTTTGGGAAGTCTTCTTTTCTTCTTGTTCTTCTCCCTAGAGACCTTGAGTGCTCTCTGGTGTTATGATTTATGCTTGTGCTCTCTTTGTGGTTATTCCGAGCTTGATCAGGAAATAAGATAAATGAATCCCATTGTGTTATTGTGAATGGTACTTCTTGTATTGATATGTTAGTTGCTAGGGGAGATATATATATTTTTCTTTTGCTAAATGGTTGACGTCTCTAGATTTGGTTGGTGTGGTGTGTTCGATTCTTAAAACAAAAGTGTAAAAATCAGACTATAGGAAACCTTGTGGTCATGAAATTTCTTAATATTACCATGAAACGTTAACTGTACCCTCTTGAGTTATAGATTTTTTTTTCCATAAATAGTTCCTAGATTATAAATGCTTGCTGATTTAGGTGTCTTTCCTTGTTGATTAATCTCATCCTGTGTGACCTCAAATTGTGGGAACTTGAGTAAATTGTCTCTCGTACAAAATTTTGGCCTTGGTTGATTCTCGCTTAGCCTTGCCTAAACAATGAGTTATGAAAGCATAATTTAACCCTAGTGGAAACCTTAATTTTTGTTCTGTAGTATCTTGTATTCCTTGGGAAACTATGTGGTCTTTCTCAACTCATAGAATTCTCCTTATTATTCTTCTACTTGGTGGTTACTCTTAAGAATCCTTTGAACTCTTCATGTTATATTGCTATGTGTTTTCTCTTAGTTGATAGCGTAAAGTTACTCTCTACATTTAAATTTCATAGCCTTGCATGCAAAAAGTTTAGAACTCATCCCTTACAATCTCCCTTTTTCTTTCTGAATTGCATTGGACCAAACTTGGGATTTTGTGGACTCACACTTGTTTGAGGCAAGAAATCCCATAATGGGAGTGATCCTTTTTTGTTGCATTTGTTCCTATCTCTCTTTCCAGTGACTTCTAGGAGGAATTCGAGTCTAAGGGGAGGGGTGTAGTGCCCACTTCCCTTTGACACCTTTGATAGTAATCATGAAAGCTCGTTGATTATACCATGGACATTGTTATAGTTTTGATTTAGTATGATGATTAGATGTTGGAGCATGGATTATTGCTGAATTTGATTCATATATGATGCATAATGATTATTAGAGATATTTTATATATTGATGTTGATAAACTATCGACATGGTTACATTATAGATGTTATTCGGACATGTGATATTTAGATATTTTGAGTTGACCTAGAAAATGAAAATTGAATTAAAATTGATGAGGATATATTTGTTGATGAAATTTTAAGTGACATTGTTGATTGGCTTGATGATTTTGTGATTCACATATATATTGAATAATTTTGAAGTATATTATATTCATTTGGATATTCGATGTGGCCATGAGGACGAAGGAGGTATTTGTGTTTTGTAGGTTAAAATATTACAACACACATTGGGCGATTAGAGACAAACCACTTTGGAATTCTAGATGAATTCAATAAGGTTACCATGGCAACTTTATTTGTTTGTGTGTGTTTGATTTGTTAGGATTTAGTATTTACATCATGGTAAATATTTATATTTTTAGTTTTATATATATTGTTATAACAAATGTATAACAATATATTAATACGGGTTTTATATTGTTTATACTTCCTACTTTATAGGAAGTTGGTTTTCCTATTTGGATGGCTATTTAATAGCACTCCATACTTTGTAATTGATATAGGAATAATATATTCGGTGTTTCTGCTGTGCAAACTTGTGCATTTTCATGATTTGGTATCAGAGCAATATCTGATCCTTTGTAATGGAATTCTAAGGATAATGAGGGACAGACTGCATTTGTCCCTGTGCATGGCGAAACTATTATAGCGAGCTCTTTAAACCCTAGTTTGCTGAAGGAATTGGTAGCTCCTGGTGCATGCTATATTTTATGTGTCCTGAACATACACACTGAGGAGAAGCAGAAAAGTCGTGGCTCGAGAGAAGCAGCATCAAAACGTGGAGTCTCTCCATCCAGGTCACACTGTTATAGATCACGGTCTTACACCTGCGTTTGATCAACTCCAGGCTTTAAATATTTGTTTTTGTGCAATATTTTGCATCCATAATTTGCCTTGATGCCCTCATAAAATAATATTTGTTGAAGTTTTGATCAAATCGTTGGCAGAATTTGTGTAGATCTAGCATCGATTCACATTGGATCCCAGTGATTAGATCTTATATTGAACTCGGCATTAATCCACTTGACATTCAAATTGGAATTATCTCCACATGGTCTGTACACAGTCAACATCGATACAAATAATTTTTAATGCTATCCATCGTAATAAAAAGGTGTGACAGTGGATACAGAGGTTCATGCAATTTAGAATTCTTTTCTGCCACGTCATCGAATCCTCAACCATGTTTATTGTGGCATCGGATTTCCATCTCGGAGCTGTAGTCATTGATTGGTCTGCATTTTATTTTTCTGAGTTTGGGGATTGGATCAACATACATTTGACTTGGCCTGCTCATCAAAGGTATGATTTTAAATATAGAACACGCATTTCCAAGCTAGTTGCACATTACCACAGTTTATATTCCTCCTTGCTCGCAACTCGTAGATGCATTCACGGATCTCATAGTTGTCACCCATGCTATGATCTAAAATTGCCACATAAGTTATTTCTGGCGCCCATTGGAGATTCATGCACATCGAATTCATTGGTTGCTATGAAATTCTTAGCGGTCTACCAAAACTCCTACCTGGCATCATTTGTTCCATTGAAAAAATTCCAAAACATTCCCGATAAGTGGTCTATATTCTCATTTTATAAAGTTGAATCAATATAGAAAAGTGTAGATTACTTGTGTGTCTACTTATATGTGAGTATATGATTTGCAGTGTGGTTTCCATTTTCTCAGTGTGCTTCAGTTTGCAATGTTCCTGTTTTGTATGTTATTTGAGGGATGTTGAAAAGAGAGGTGTGTTGGAGCAAAGATGACATCGGTGATCCTCTGACTGACTTGGTCCTCTGACTGCCGTACTTCGTTGGAAGATGGTCAGCTAGAAGAATACGTTCACTAGCATTAGTGACCATGTGCAGCAAGACCTAACTAGCAAGATCCATTCAGGAGTATGTTCTTCGATGCAGTTTGCTTCTCAGTATCTATATGAGTGGAATTTCACATTGTGGGGGGGAATACATACCAATGTTCCATTCCCATTCTGCACCCAAAATGACTTAGTCAAGGAAAGCTTCCAGTGGCAGTGGCAGTTTTCTATGCTGTTCGAGATCGAGTGGCAGCGATCAATGACAGAGACTACAATTAAGAACATTACGATTCTTATAGGAAGTAATGTGAAATATTTTCAGTATTTCTTCTATTGTGCAGTTTTGAGATATGCATGTTGTGTTTCCTACATAATTCCCTGATGTATAAGCATAGTGGTGAACAGTAGCACCAGAGTAAGTCAGTTCATGGATCTTGAAAGGGTTTGTGGGAGGATCCAGAAAACCACATGAGGTCGACAGTTGATGAGGTTCCTGTCGCGTCAAGGTTTGTGGTAAGCCTGTTTAAAACCATGGAAGGAGCGAGCCTTTCTTTTGGATCAAGGTCATGAGTCACAGAGTTGGACATGCCACAGGGGTGAGCATACTGCAGTTGAGTGTGTGGATGTTTTTCTACCATGTAAACACTAAGGGGGGAATGTTAGGATTCGATATTTACATCATGGTAAATATTTATATGGTTAGTTTTATATATATTGTTATAACAAATGCATAACAATATATTAATACTGAGTTTTAAATTTTTATACTTCCTACTTTATAGAAGTTGGTTTTCCTACTTGGATGGCTATTTAATAGCACTCCATACTTTGTAATTGATATAGGAATAATATATTCGGTGTTTCTACATGCAATCTTGTGCATTTTCATGATGATTGTTGTTAGGGATTCCCATGGGGATCACCTTCAAATGTGACCAAGGGGTTTTATGTTTATTTTATTTATTTTCCTTGGTTTAATGTTTCATTTGTTTATTTTTTGGTGCTTTGACCCCATTCCTTATTTATTAAATGGTGTGTTAATTAATGTGAGTAATCATATTGTTAAAAATTAATTAATCAAATTGGGTCATAAGAAAGTAATTATTAGAGTTGTTGGCCTAAAATGAAAGTGATGTGTAGGACATGTGTAAGTTGATTTTGGAATATGAAACACTCCATCTTCTTTGAAATTAGAAATTTTCCTTGGAGGCTGATTTTGGAGACTTGTGGGACAAGTAAAACTTGTCCCATGCCTTTTAAATTTATATACGAACCTTACCTATGGTTGGAGAGTTAAATTTATCCCTTCTTTATGCATTTTTGTAAGTTAAGTTGAATGTTTTTATTGCATTTTTCTTACATGTTTTAATTTTAGTCATTATGTGGTGTGGGCTTGTTTGAGTGTGTAAGTAAAACTGTCATATTATTCATCCACCTATTTATTATGCATTAGAGAATGAAGTTGACTTTTGGGTTGGGGTTAAGGATGTGTGATGTGGCATCCTACATGGATCCACCTCCTCCTCTTCCCTTCCCTCTTCTATAAAATTTGAATTCCTTGTCTTGTTTTAGGGTTGCTTAACTTTGGAGACTTCATTCTCGGGTGAATTATTTTGTTGTTTTCGGGAGCTCTTGCTTTGGGATTAGTTGGAATATTGTGGAATGCTTGTGCTTGGTTAATTTTTTGGATTGTTTTTTTGAAACAACTGTTGTTTGGAACTTGGAAAACTCCATCATCGAGAGGTAAGAGCTTGGCTCTTGATATGCTCTTCTTTTAGGAATGTAAACGATAATGTGAGAATTTTTGGCATGTTTGTGGGTTTTTGGTTAGATGGCCTAGGAATGGTGTAGGAGAAAACAATGGTTTTTTTTTTTGTGGGAGGCATAAGGGTGTTTTTAGGGAGGTATTAGTGTGGAGGAGTTGGGATTTGGGTTCGACATTCCAAAGAAATGGTTTACATTTCTTTACTCATTATGGTGTGCCATAAGAGGTTGGGGAGGAATAAGGAAATGTGAGGAATAATGGGTACTTGGGGAGGCATAAGGAATGTAAAGTTTTGATATAATATATTTTGGTGGTTTGAAATCAAGTGGTGATACCCATTTCCCCTTTGGAAGGATTAAGAACCATCCCCCATAGTTTCTTTCTCCTTTGGATTGCTTGATGAAGCCTCAATACTTTTGTCATGCTTTAATGTAATTGTAAACTACATTTTGTTTTGGACAGTGTTTTTGTTGTGAAAATGTTGCTTATGTGTTTGTGGAAGCTTGTTGTTGACATGAGTTGGATCACATCTTCTATTTCATTATGGTTGGGGCTCGGGGCCAATGAAGAATGATGGCTTCTCCTATTCATTGGATGTCTTGGTTGGGTGGACAAGTGTTACCTTTCCTCTGCTCTTGTTGTGATCAAATTGGAAGAATGAGAAATCTGTATGTTGTTGTTCTGGAGCTAAGAAAAAGACAGTTTGACAGTCCCTTGTCAAATGAAATCTTATTGTAGCCCTTTCCCACTTTGAAGTGGATGATCTGTATATTAATTGTAATGGAAAGATACTTTGTATTGACAATGAAAGTTTAAATTCGAAATGTAAAAGAGTTATACTCTGTTTTCTATTTTTGGAAAGAATGTGAAAGAATGATACGTATTTTGTATGATGTATTTTGAAATCAAATGGAAAGGAAGTTGTAAGAGTTTCATTTGAATTAATGGAAGTGTTTTGTCTTGTTCATATGATATTATTTCCATTGGAAATCTTTGTTTAACATACACTATGAAATCCCTGTTCTGAAAGTGGAAAATTTAAACACGTGAGAAGAAAATGTATTATTCTACCTTGTTTAAAATATATAATTTTGGAAAGAATAGAAACTACATTCTCATTTTAATGTTTGATTGAAGGAAAGAAAACTATTTAAGACCAGCATGGAATGAATTCAATTTTTTATTTCATGGTAGAAGAGATAGTTTAATCTCTGCATTACGATAGTGTATACACTCCTTTCAATTCATTGTATACTTTGTAAAATTTCTTTTATCAAATGTTCAAATAACCCTTCAAATAGAAAGAGGAAAATGAAATAATCAATTGGAATTAATGAAGCCAAAATGAACCCAAACCAAACTAAAAACACTTAAGGAAATGTCTTGAAAACCTTCCAATCAAGCCAAGGCAAAAGCTGCTAGATTTTTATGAAAGAAAAAAGAAACTCGTAATTTTGAAATGCAAATCAATCCAAAAATTTTATTCTTGCAATATATCCTAACACTTTCTTAATGGAAAACTCCATGTCTATTTGACATGTTGAGAGAGGAAGAAGATCAAATTGAAAAAAATTGTTTTAGTTAAAATTTCCCGATTTTGTATCTTGTAAAGCATGCAGATCGTTTTCCTTAAATTGACTCCTTAAACTTTATAAAAATAAAAATTTAATTATTTCGTATAAAGAGGACGTTGAGAGATTTCCAGAAAGTCCTTGTTTTCCCAAAACTAAGCTCTCTATCAAAAGTTATGGCCTTCTAAAGTTTTTCTTCATTTGGCATCAAAAAAATAATTATAACTATAAAAAAAAATTGGGAAAAGTTTCCTTGGCAGACCCGCGGGTCCAAATTTTCCCTTAACGCTTTGGAAATTTTTGGAAAATTTTTCTTAATTTTCCCCGCCACCCCATTGCCCCGCAACCAATCAAAGGCTGCCACATGGCACCAAAAACCATTGGTGGAGGGGTGGATACCTTTTTTTAAACTTAGCTTTTAAATGTTTTTGAGAAAATTTTCCTAAATTTCCCTGCCAACCCACAAACAAAGTGAATAGATGACACGTGGCTTCACCAGGCGAAGACGGAGGTGCAGAGATTTTATTAACTTTAAAACATAAACCTTTCTTTGGAAAAAATTCTAAATTTTCCCTGCCACCGTGCCACCCACAACCAATGGTAAGCTGACACGTGGCAGCCTTAGGCGTCAGCGGGGACATGGTTCATTTTGATGCTTACTTTTTTTCGGCCAAAAAGACTTAATGTCTTAAAATTCCCTCGCGGCCCGACTTCCTGCCAAGGTGTTGTAATGCCGACACATGTCCTTTCGGGCTAGCAGGCGCGTGAAGGTATTTTGCACTTTTGTCCTGAAAGGGGAAATGCGCCAAAATCCTTCCTCATCCTGCCGGCCCATAACTTGAGAAATATGAGAAGTTAGGAGGACTTCTTTATATCACTGGAAAGATGAGGAAATTTCCTATCCACTGTAAATGTTTTAGGGAATTTTTGAGAGTTTTAATTTAGAGAAAAATCAAGTTGAATCTTTTAAGCCTTTTAGAGAGTGGTACAACAAATTACCCTCCTAACCTAAGTGAATTTTGTAACCCTAAGTTTTGACATTGTGATCTTTAATAATTTTTTTCTTGGGAAAAATATAATCTAGTAAATTAGAATTGACCTGGAAACTTGTTGGCAACTGTTGTCTCAGTAACTGCGCGGTAGACGCTCTTAAACAAAATAAAAATTATTCCATAATTTTCCTAACTAATCCTAGGTTGTTCTTGGGTCTCCAAAGTGGGTTGTTTTATGGGTGTTATATTTAACTCTAATCAATGCTTAAGTTAAACATAGAAAATGTTTAAAATTAGATTTTATCACTTAACCAAGAAATATCTCAAAAAAATCAAATAAATCTCTTCACAATAATAAACACAATTCAATTAATTATAACTATAATCAATCTAGGTGCTCATATTGGTATAAACCATGGATTAGTAACACACATCAAGTGTATTGACATATTTTAATTAACTATCAAACATATATAGATTAAAATTAAAGAGTGTTAAAGTAGATGATGATTTTAATCATTGATGGAACTGATTTAATGTTTGTATGAACTCTTCCTTAAGAACATTAAAGAGTGCTAAATGTAAAAGAATATTAACCTTTAATCGATGAAGATATGCTTTTATAAAATCTTCCTTGTAGAGACTAATTTAATGTTAATAGGATAGTTAAAGACAAGGACTTGCACACTATTCAAAAAAAAAAAAAGATGACTAATAAGAGACCGAAAAACTATATCTATAAATTTTAGAGAAAATAATAATATGCAACTTAAGAAAAATAATACTATCTTTGCATACTTAATTAGATGTGACAAAGAATAAAAATAAATATATTGATATGTATCTTTATCTCTCATCATATTTAAGGTCAAAAGTGTAAAACATATATTTAAAAATAAAAAATTGAAATATAACCTGAGAGATGCATTGTTTAAATGCAACACAATTTAAAAATCAAATCAAACCCTTACAATTGATATTTAATTTAAAGTTTGTATAATCTCTTCCTTAATAAAATTGAGGAGTGCTAAATGTATACGGATTTTAGTTATTAATCCATCGAACATATACGTTTATAAACTCTTCCTTTATAGAAGACACTAATTTTAGGTTAATAGGATAATTACACCATGCCATTTAAAAAATAAAAAAGAGGAGATGGTTAATTTTAGGGTAATAGGATAATTACACGATACCATTAAATTTTATGCCATCTACATTTTGTCTCGTGGAACAAAAAATAAAACAATAAAAAAATCTGTGTGTATAACTGTTTGAATAATTAAAATTGAAACGTGTCATATAAATCCCTATTACATATCAACCACGGTTGACACTTCATATGAAAGTTTTGAGAACCTAATTAAGATAATCTATTGACTGCTCAGCTTTTATTTGTAATCCATCGAACACCATTGCAGGAGACCCTGTTCTTATGTCTGGCAATTCCATTTCTGCATCATTATCTTCACCAAACAGCAGCTTGTATAACTCCTCCCCATCAAACTCGCCGATTTCAAAAATTCTAAACTAGACAAATCTTGATGCTGCTCCATTGTACTCGTGGGACTTGAATAATTCATACTTGAAGAATTTTGAGGTTCATGAGGAGGATTATTAAGCCATGCAGAAGATCCATACATGATTTCAGCAGCGTGGTCATATTCCACAGCAGCTTCTTGGGGTGTATCAAAGGTGCCCAGCCAAAGCCGTCTGCCTTTGTTGGGCTCTCTAATTTCCGCCACCCATTTCCCCCATGTCCGCTGTCTCACTCCTCTGTAATTGTACCGCCCATTTTCAGGTCCTCCCTTTCCGTGCATGCACCCTTTTTTGAGCCCCTGTGCACTGATTTTCTATTTCCCATATAATCACAGTGATGAAAGTGCTTCCATCGTTCTAATATTTCTTGGACTCTCTTATGTCTCTGTGCATTTGTGCTCTTTGCCATCTTTTGTAAACTTTTCAAATTCGAGTGAATTTAGTGGAATGGATATTTCACAAATTTTCGCAATAAATTGAAGAAGGTTGATGAATTTATGCTTCAAAGTCCAAAAACTACTGAACGGTCCTTGAAAAACACCGCACAATCCTTTACACTAGATTGAGGAACGGTAAAATCCTTGACACTAAACTGAAGAAAGCAATTCAACACCCCCACAATCGTTTACACCAGATTGAGAAACGCGGAAATCCTTAACACTAAACTGAAGAAACCAATTCGCACATAGCTGCAAACCTGAATTCCCTTTAAATCAATCAAAAAAGAAGAAAAGAATCCTATTCCAATTGAAATGGAAAGAAAAAGTGTTGAAATAACAAGGTACTACTCAATTTAAAGACAAATAGTAGAGACTTGATGGGTACGTTTCCTACACTTTCGCCGAAGTTGACTAATTAATAATCATTTCCAAAATTAAAAGTTTGCTATTTTTAGCGATTGCATATATACGACATAACTTAATTGCTAAGATATGACGTGGTATATATACGATTGTAAGAAAAGTATAATTATTCGTATAGTAACGCAGCCTTTTAATATATATGTCATGCAACTCTCCCCGGCATCAACGCCTGATAGTTGTTTTAGCTTGCCCTAAGATTTTTGACCGTCGATGTCGTTCGTTTTTTTGGACAAGACACTGCCTTTTCCGCCGTCTTTAGCTGTGGAAAATTTAACTTTCTTTATTTAAAGGGTTTGTGGATTACTTTTCGGGTAAAAACAATTTTTATTTTAAAGTACATTTTAAGCTAAACTCTTTTCTTTATTGTTATAAATTTAGTTATTCATTTTGAAATATAAATCCGAATATTTGGAGTTTTTCTTTGAAAATACTCTCGAGAAGAATAAAAATGTAAAGTGATACCTTTATTCATGCCTACACATATTCACAACTAGTGGTGTTTCTCGTCTTTTTGCGAAGTTTCGTTACCATTGCTAAAGTGTTCCTCCACTCATTAAAAGGCACATATAATATAAAATTCTTATAGAAAATTAAGAGAACATGGAACACCGCATTTATCAATCTTGGAAAATATTTTATTGTTTAAACAACATGGAGCACTTAAAGTAGACAATTTCGGAACATAGATAGTCTTTTTTTGACATATCTTTTAAGGTAGACTTGAACTCGAGTCCTTAATCTGGTTCGTGCCTAAACAAATAGATTCATAATCAATTCATTTAAATTTGTTTAAGACTAGTGGTTGCTCCTCGGGAGCAAGTCTATGCCGGTAATGTTGGTGGACATATTTTAAGTTAGTTTTTGGACATGATAAACCTTGTCAGCTTGAGGCATGTTGATGTAACAAGGAGTTCCATTTGGTAATCAAATCAAGTGCATGTCATAATTGAGGGATTCAAGTATATTGGAAGTCATAATCATCCCCACCCCTTTTCCCATTGACGTATGTGTGCATGCATACTGATATGGGTGCATACAAACAACCATATGTTTATGGTTGTTCATATGTTTTTGTACAGATTATGAAACATTATTAAAAAAATTGGTACTGTAAACATTGGAGCATGTATAATGAGCACACAAATGAATGTAAATGTGCAACATCCTATTCAATATATAGTAAGGTTTGTAATTAGATATGCATCGTTTTTTAAAACATTATTTTTATCTTATTGGTTTTGATGCTTTAGAGTGAGGTGTATGGTAGGATCGAATAAGTACGTAAGTGCGTATTGTGAATGAGGTAACAATGAAGGGATTTTATCTGTAAGGAGCATCGCATGGCTAGTGAGAAGCAAAGTAACATCATTATAATATATCGAGCGTGAAAAGTTGTTTTAGAAAATTATGTAATGTAGTGTAAAGGGGGTAGGTAGCCATCGGTAAGGTCTAATTTAATTCTAATCGGTTAGTGTGAGTAATTGAAACAAATGCATTTGTTTACTATTGCCATCGGTTGCAACGATTTTCATGTATATTTTCTCGTTCAAAATTTGTTGGTATGTACATGTGAAGGATTGCGGATGGATCTATATGTTGCTTGCAGTTGGTTTTTAGGGGTGAGGTTATAGTACTACGCATAGAATTGTTCTCGATGATTTTTGGGTATCCTCGATTGCAATGGCTTCTCTTTGTAGTACTGTTGTGTTTTTCTAACTTTTTTGTGAGAAACATTGCAAAAAAGCGTATCTTCGTCTACATGTGTGCCTTATTTGCGGTTGTCTTGTATGAGTCTCGATAACATCATTCTATGTGGCTACTGAAAAAAATTTAATATGCACTTCTATGTTGTAGAAATTGTTCACTATATTTGGAGTGCCTACATGGGGAATGAAGAGAATTTGTATATTAGAGCCATACAGTGAAGGGTGAAAACACAATGTTGTCAATGTATAGCACCTAGCTTCAAAGATAGATAAATATTTGATTGTTGTGCCTTAGTTTTTGGGCATGTATTTTATAATCACCAAATAGTGTATAAGTTTTTTTGGTTTTAAAATATCGTATATCCAAACAAGGAATACAAACCGAGACGAACTAAATGATCAAAGGAAAAGAAAGAATAACAATATGAGCAAAAAAATTCGAGTAAATAGCAGATCCATATCAACAAAAATTTAGTGTAAATAGCAATTCATATGCATTAGTCGCATAAGAAAGTTTTAGTAATTTGGTAGCAATTATATTGTGGGAGAAAGTGAGTTGGGTCATAAAAATTCAAAATCGAGTCATCTAATTTTGTTTCTCCTTAGTCGAGAATGGAATAATCTAATAGTGTACTTAAATTGGTAAGCATAAGCGGTGAGTTGTAGTTGCTTGGTTAACAAGCATGTCTCATGGAAACCCTTCATTGTCATATGTATGTGTTGGGTTTTAAAATGGAACATGGATAGAAACCACAGTCAGGGGACAACAAGTCCCTCCTCTTTAATGGGAGAGGTTCCCTTATTGAAAGCAAGAAAAACAAATGTACAAATATACAACTCTTAATGTTCGGACCACGATATTCGGAATGTTTTCATACTTAAAAGATTATCAATACAAAGGATTAGAAAAGTAGAGAGATGGAGGAAGGAAGAAAATGAAAATTCTTTCGGGAGATATAGGTACCGGAATATATCGTTACTCACATTGAACCAAGAAAATATAGAAAAAGATCAATCACTTTACCACCAATGCGAATCTGCAGACACAAAGTTCTAAAGATTACACAGACAAGAACACAAAGTTTCTTTTGAACGCAAAGACAAATGATCCATTGAATCGAGCAAGGAGAGAGAGAGATAACAAAAGAAATGAGAAAGAAAGATTTTGTATTGAATTACTTCCAAATTTACAATGTTCCTAGAAAACTAGAATCCTTTTTCCATGGCCAAAACATGTTCTTATAACAATTCGTTTACATCCATACTTTGTCCCCAAGAAAAGAATATCCAAAAGGAATAATGTTTGTTGCAGATCCATTTTTGGAAAGTGACATGAAACAAACGCACTCATGAAAACAAGGAGTTCAAAAAGGTAAATATTTAATCATTTCAAGCATGATTACTTTAGTAGAGGGCATATTGTGATTTTCTTCTTCATGTGGTCCTGCCATTTCAACCTTTTAACCACTTTCATAGCACTCAAGTGCTTACTAGTAAGTTTTCACCCTTTTTCATTGTGTATGCCCAATAAAATATATTTTCTGATAATCAAAATTTACATCTCTTTAAAATTATCGATTTGGCTCCACAACAAACCAAAAATGCATCTCATGAATAAACGACAAGGAAATAGAGAGAGAAGAATGAAGAATGGTTCACATTTGTATTCTTTGGAGCTCTGGTTCGTTAATGGCGTCAAAAACCAGATGAGTGTGTTTTGGCCACTCTTTCCCTTTGTCAACTTTGAAATTGGACCCTACGTGTGGCAAGCTCCAAGAAACAACGGCCCGGGAAAAAAATCCACGTTTTAAGACATTTGGGAGAAAAAGTGCAATTTCTCATTTTTCTCCGCCTCCGCATCCCTACCAAAGGTTAGACATGTGGCACACCCTGATTGGAAATGGGGTCGTGGCTCAAATTCTCATTTTCCTTAGTCACCCGCTGTCCCGATTTCATTCTTCAACACATGGCATCACTTGATTGGTTGCGGGGATGTGCTTCACTTTTATACTTTATCTATTTTGAAAAGGGAAAAATTCCAACTTTTCCCCAAAAGTTCATGTCTCCATCGTTGACTTTTCAACGTAGGCCACGTGTCCCTTTCTAATTCGCTACGGGCCTCAACTCAGAATTTATCCCTTCGCATGAGTGGGGCCGTGGGTCATTTTAGAACTTTTCGCCCTTTGTGGAAACAAAGCTAAAATTCCTAAAGTCACCCATCGGTCCGCCAAAGCGCATATGAACTAAAAAATGACCATGTGTCCCTTTGCGTGAGCGGGGCCATGGGTCATTTTAGAACTTTTGCCCTTTCACCATAATGCCTTAGAGAATAAAATGGATCCATCGCCCCGAACTTCCGCCAAAACTACTCCAGCCAATCAAGGACCCATGGGGATGCGGGGCAAATATGACATTTTTTCCAAAATCACCAAAAGTGATAAGTTCAAAAAGGAACCCATCTCGGCCACATCCAATGAGAAGCAAACATGTAGCTTCACCTTCTGAGAAAGAATTTGATGGGGAAAAGAACATAGAAAATTGCAGAGAATGGGAAAACACCATTTTTGCACCCGATGAAGATTTTCTTTCGAACAAGGTTAATATGTGAAGAATGCAAGTTTCCACATCCTTCAAATGCATAAAATAAGATCATAAACCCCCTCCCATCCATGAGAAATAGATAGAACATTATAATGGTTGCAGACTGAGGAAATGCATAAAACGTCATGGGGGATCAAAACGAGCACTTGAGGGGATCGAAACATGAATTCCTCCATGGCAAGAATTCAATTTTCAAGAAATTATATTTCAAAAAGGGGTGAAAATTAAGGGGAAAACAAATGGCTCCTTCTGGGTATGATTTGGCAGAGGAAAGATGTAAAATCAAGAACCATAGAGAATTCTAGGGATGAACAGATCAATGCCTTACCCATGGGGCAATGGAGTCAAAAATTAATATCAACATAGAAGACAATGCACACAAGGAAACAAGAAAAAACAAGAAAAACTAGAAACAAAACGCTATACAAAATGTATAGAGGGACCGCCAAAACTCCTAGGTTTTGAAAAACTTCAAAAATTGCCCACTATAAGGAAGTGGGAGAGGAGAACCATCTATTTAATCTAGGTAAAAAGATTTCTCACCAGCATAATGTCTAATTTTAAAAGGACCAAGCCAAAGGGAATCAAATTTACCATGGCTACGTCAAGGTTCACACCTATTGTCCCAAAGAAGAACACTATCTCCCACTTGAAAAGTTTTGGGTTTAGCCTTTTTGTGAAATGATATTTTACCTTGAGTTGATGAGCTTATATTCTATCAACCACTTGCAATTTGTCTTCATTCAAATTCTAGAGGTACATAATTCTTTTGTCCAATGAATTGGTAAAGTCGGCATCCTCAATGGCCTTCATCAAGTGTAAGATTGGCGGGCAAATGCAATGTGACTAGTGCTAAGCTTCAACTCCATATACCACTTGAAAAGGAGACATTCCAATGGCTCTCTTAGGTGTAATCCTATCTTCCCATAAAGCATCATATAGTTTCTTATGTCAAATCCTCTGAGATTCATTAACAAGCTTCCGAACAATGGTGACCAAGTTCTTGTTAGTTGATTTTGCTTGCCCATTCCCTTGGGGATAGTAATCGGAAGACTAAGCAAGGAAATTCTATACCACAACAGAAATCTATCATCTCAATAGAAGAAAAATTGGAAGCATTTTTAGTGACAATCTTGTTTGGTATTTGAAACCTTATTAAGATGTGCTCCTTGATGAAGTTGCACACTACTTTAGAAGTAGTACTTTTGATTGGAATGGATTCTACCCACTTGGTGAAATAATTAGTGGCAATCAAAACATGAGTATGCCCTGCACTTGAAGGTGGATTGAGTGTCCTAATGAAGTCCAAACCTCATTGTTGAAAAGGTTCCTCAATTACCCCTTTGGTTTGAGAGGTAAAGAAGCCAATTTGGGTCTTCCAATAAAGGTTTGACATGATTCACACTTTCCTACCCACTTTGATGCATCTTTGAACAAGGTAGGCTAATAATATCTAGCATGAAGGATTTTGTGGGCTGTGACAACAAAAGAGAAATGACCTCCATAGGCCTGGTCATGAAAAATGAGAACAATTTCTTTTCCTTCTCTTTGTCAACACATTCAAAAACCTTCCATATATGCCTCGTTTGAACAATGCATTTTCCCACAACACATACTGTGCATACCTTAATTTGATGGCTCTCTTCTCCTTAATAGTCAAATGGGATGGAAATTATCCATAAGTAAGAAAGTGTGCAATGCCAACATACCATTCATCAGCTTGAGTGAAGAAAAGAACAACAGGATATCAACTTCCTCCTTGGACAATTTTAACATCAGCTCCTTCAACAACGAGTTCACATAATCCCTTTCCTCTAACTAGCTTAGTGGGTTTGATGTCAAGATCATACTCTTGAACTTTGGCTACCTAATTTCCTCTCTTGGTTCCAAGGTCTTTTTGTGTAAGAATGGATTTAATAGTTGTATCAAGCACAAGCATAAAAAATGAGAGTTGAGGATGTAAAAATGAAATCGCTGCATGCACAACTTTGACCACTACAAAATCATGTTTCTCCATCATGGTGTACTTCAGCTCATAGGCTTTCAAAATATAACTAATGAATGCTATGGGAATTTCATGACCTTCAGCATTCTCCGGGTTAAAACAATGGCTAGAGTACTTTGTTAGCATAGCAATAGATAATGAAGTATTTTCTATAATTAGGGCATTCCAAGATTGGAGTCTTTTCTATAGCTCTCTTGATGTCTTCAAATGAAACATTTTCTTTAGAGGACCAACTAAAATTGTGCTTCCCTTTCATCATGTGGGCTATGTTCAAAGTAAGTTCAAAAAAATCAGGTATGAATCTTCTTAAGAAGTTGATATTGCCAAAGAAAGAGTGCACACCCTTCTTTCTTGTGGGGAGAGGGATCTGCTGAATTACTTGGACTCTTTCTAGATCAATCTTGATTCCCTCCTTGGAGACAATGTGTCCCAATAATTTTCCCTCAATGACAAAAATATAGATTTCTTGGGATTCAAGGAGATGCCATGCTGTCTACACTTTTCGAGGACTATTTAAAGGTGTTGGAAATGATCATCTCTATTTTTGAAAACACAATCAGATCATCAAGGTATACTACTATGTATTTTTCTGTTGAGGCTGCCAAAGGCTAGGTCCATTGCCTTGTGAAAGGTGGCACCCACATTGATGAGGCAAAAATGCATTCTCTTGTAAGAAAAGGTTCCCAAGAAGTGGTAAAGGTAGTCTTATGATGATCTGCAATGCTTACTTCTACTTGATTATATCCTGAGAATCCATCAAGCATGGACAACATTTCTAAACCTGTAACAACTTTGAATACTTGATCCATTACAGGGAGAGGATAATTATCCTTCAAAGAGGCTTGATTCAGATTCCTAAAATCAACACAAATTTGGATCTCACCATTCTTCTTCCTAACAAGAACAATATTAGCAACCCAAATTGAATGGAGAATGGGGAAAATGATCTTAGCCTTCAATAAATTTTGGATCTCTTCAAAGATTGTATCCGCAATTTTAGGATTATACTGCTTCTACTTTTTCCTGAAGTGCTTGATCCCAGGTTTTAGAGGAATGAAATGTTACATCTATTTTGGCTGAAAAGCCTTGAGATCATCATAAGAATATGCAAGAACATCAGCATACATTTTCAATAGATTCATTGATTTCTCCCTCTCCTCTTGTGTGTAGCACTTTCCAATGTTTACAACTTGGGTTCATTAAGACTCCCAATGTTTATCTTCTCACATTCAAAGTAGAATTGAGCTCCTTTGGAAGTTTTGGACTTGATGTACCTATCATGTTTATCAAATAACTCTTCCAAACTTACCATCCCTTTAGGTATCTTATTACCTTTTAGTTTTATATAGCCATCATGATCCATTTCTTCTTTGTTATCTTCTTCATTTGGGGGCACACACTCTCTAGGTAGATTTCCACTTCCTTCAAAGTATAGCTGGTAAAAATTATCTCTAAGTTCAAGGAAGGAAAGAAAGTGTTGATCATCATTAAAGACCTACCAATTGTTTGCATTGTCAGGCACACTAGGCCTATGAATCATCTCAATGGTGAATTTATCTTGGGATAAATTTGGATGAGGGATCAGTAGAGACCCCGAGACAACCAAGGAATCATCCCTGGTGTTTCTTTCCCTTGGCATGGCTTTAATGGAAAAGGCATCAAGGAACTCAATGGAATCCCAAACCAGATTCCTGTAATGTTTCAACCTTCTATTCTTCACTTGAAAGAGATCTCGAACTTCTCTACAATTAGCTCTGCATCTCCTTTTCCATGCTTAAAACAAGGATGAGAGCCTCATATTCAGTTGTATTATTTGTGTTTTTGAATTGGAGCTTGAAGGAGAAAGGATGAATCTTCCCTTCAGGAGAAATAAGCACCACACCAGCTCTAGAACTAGCTAAGGAGCAGCTCCCATCAAATTCCAAAATCTAAACACCATTAGGATCAAGAATCACTTCCCTAGGATGATTAGCCTCATCTTGTGACATGATCATTTAGTTACCATGACTAATGTCCTCATAAATTATTTGGGCCTTTGGGTCATCTATTTTTACACAATATATTCACTTTGTTTCTCAAGCAGTAGCTTCTTCATTTTCCCATTCACTGGAATAAGAGCATGTGACCAATCCATCATGATTTCCCCTCCAACATCTTTGCAAAAATTTCTACTCAGTAGCATACCGTAGGAAGGGGGAATATCAGCTACCAAAATGGTGGCTAAAACTTTCTTCTCTGGAAAAGAAAAGGCTACTTATACATCCTTGATCCTTCCAACCAATGGTCACTTCTCTACTTTCCATTGAGTAACATGAACCAAAATTGTGGGTGGGGTTAAGCCTGGGGCATGAGCTACCTTAGCAGTGCATCACATTATTTGAAGCACTAGAATCAATAACAAAATAGCTAAGTTTATGGCTAGTTATGAGGAGAGTGACATAAAATGGTTTGATCTTCTCATCAGATGAAGTGACTATTGCCACAAGGCTTAGTTGAGATGAAGGAGAAGGAGTGGGCAAGAGACCTTTAGAACCAAGGGATGAAGGCTTGGATTTGGAATTTACAAAGTCTACCATCTTATAAAGGCCTTGGGATGGGTTTTGTAGAATTTGGCTTCGATATCCGGATCTTATTTTTCTTCAGATGGTTAGTAATGTAAAAATAACCTTGAGAGGTAGATGGAGCATCATTGATAGGAGTAGATGAAAATTTTGACTTATCAACTCTATCATTTGAAGGACAAGAATTTTTAGGAGTAGAAACAGAGGAGGAAGGAACAACAGAACCTACCTTGGGTGTGGAAGAAGTTTGAATAGGATATCCTCTCCTTCCAATCACTAGAATGGCTGTAGGAGGTTCCTTAGATCTTTTAGCAGGCTGCACCACTTTCTCCTTATTGTTGGCTTGATCACAAGTGATGACAACATATGATTCATTGTTCATCTCTTTAACTCTTTCTTCATAATCATCCTCTTCATCTATACCTTCAGTGGTGAGAAAATGGACATGAGATCCACTCAAGTCTTCTAATTATTCATCAACTTCCTCTTCATGTTCTTCAAATATTTCATTCTCCTCCTCATTTATAAGGCTCCAACACTTCACATGTTGCATTGACATGAACTTTAACATGTGGGCCTTCAATTTCCAATCTAGTCTGAGGAGTGGGCAACCAATTCTTGGGATAAAATTTCTTCCTAGGAACATACTGATAAGGAGCATCCTAGGATAACTACTTTTTGAGAGCAATGAGATCATTAGTAAGTTTTTGTACCAATTGATCTGCATTAGCTCTAGGAGAAGATGTGGAAGAAGAAGATGCTTTGGATTTGGATGATTCTCTCCTTAGCTTTCCAGACATGATCAGATCATCTTCAACACTGACAAAAAATCTCTGATCAACATCCAAAGTGGCAAGATTAGCTCTTCTAAGTGCATAGCTCACTTTAGGTAGTTGGGCATTAAGGAAGAAACATTTCTGAATCTGATCCATATGGCATGTGTTTTGTGGGATCTTGTTAACCAACATGTTGAACTTGGCCACAAATTCTCTCATGGGCTCATGTGACTCTTTCTTTATTTGATAAACTGGGCTAAGAGGGCATGTACGTCCTCGTGGAGTTTGAAACACTACTTAAACTGGGTTGTCATGGTGTTCCAATTGGTGATGGATATAGCAAGGAGATGATAAAACCAATCAGTAACATTATCTTACAATGTCTCTAAAAACATCTAACAGAGATATCCTCATGTTCAACTCGAGAACACCGTAAGAAACAATGAAGGCCACAATATGCTCATCTGGATGAACCTTCCCATCACCTCTGAATTTAGGGAAATTCTTTCTATTGCCTCTAGGCAATTCATGCAATGGTTGGGGAAGAGCAAGAGGCCCAACCCTTTGGCCCCAAGGCAGAGGAGCTGCCATCCTTGGAAAGATTGTTTGGATATGGCTGAAACACCAAGTAAGAATCAAAACATGCAAATTAGGACTGATTTGATCTTGAGGGATGTCACTCTTAGAAGTTTTGTCTCTAACAAGAGGAGTGCTTGTAGATCTTGTTCCTCTTCTTTTTCTTGATGAAGGGAGAGATAAACCTTGATGATCTAGAAGTTAGAAATGAGGGTATTATTCCCTAAGGGTTCTTCTACCGCGAGTGTATCTTGGATTCACCGGATCAAAGATGATCAAGAAGTTGTTAATTAAAACTAGAATCCTTTTGTAATGAATTCCCTGACGGAGTCACCAAAAACTATTGGGTTTTAAAATGGAACATGGATAGAAACCACAGTTAGGGGACAAAAGACCCTCCTCTTTGATGGGAGAGGTTCCCTTATTGAAAGTAGGAAAAACAAATGTACAAATATACAACTCTCAATGTTCAGACCTTGATATTCTAGAATGTTTTCATACTTAAAAGATTATCAATACGAAGGATTGGAAGAGTAGAGAGATGGAGGAAGGAATAAAACGACAATGTTTTCAAGAGATATAGGTAGCAGAATATATCCTTACTCACATTGAACCAAGAAAATATAGAAAAAGATCAATCACTTTACCATCGATGTGAATCTGCTAGACATAAAGTTCTAAAGATTACATAGACAAGAACACAAAGTTTCTTTTGAACACAAAGACAAATGATCCATTGAATCGAGCAAGGAGAGAGAGAGATAATAAAAGAAATGAGAAAGAAATATTTTGTATCGAATTAAATCCAGATTTACAACGCTCCTAGAAAATCCTTTTCCATGGCCAAAACATGTTCTTATAACGATTCGTTTACATCCATACTTTGTCCCCAAGAAAACAATATCCAAAAGGAATAATATTTTTTGCAGATCCGTTTTGGAAAGTGACATGAAACAAATGCACTTATCAAAACTAGGGGTTCAAAGAGGTGAATATTTCATCATTTTCGAGCATTACTTTAATAGGGGACATCTCGTGATTTTCTTCTTTATGTGGTCCTACCATTTCAACCTTTTAACCACTTTCATAGCACTCAAGTGCTTACTGGTTAAGTTTTCACCCTTTTTCACTATGTATGCACGATAAAATATATTTTATGATCCATAAACTTTACATCTCTTTAAAATTATCAATTTGAATCCACAACAAACCAAAAATGCATCTCATGAATAAACGACAAGGAAATAGAGAGATAAGAACGAAGAATGGTTCACATTTGTATTCTTTGGAGCTCTGGTTCATTAATGGTGTCAAAAACTAGATGAGTTCATTTTGGCCACTCTTTCCCTTTTTAGATTTGAAATTGAACCCTACGTGTGGAAATTTGCAAGAAATTGTGGGCTGAGGAAAAAAATAAACATTTTAAGACATTTGGGAGAAAAAGCACAATTTCTCATTTTTCTCCGCCCCTCCACATCCCTACCAAAGGTCAAACACGTGGCACACCTTGATTGGAAATGGGGTTATGGCTCAAATTCTCATTTTCCTCTGCCAACCCAATGTCTCGATTTCATTCTTCAATACATGGCATCACCCGATTGGTTGCGGGGATGTGCTTCACTTTTATACTTTATTTATGTTGAAAAGGTGAAAATTCCAACTTTTCCCTTGAAAGTTCATGTCTTTGCCATTGAATTTTCAATGTAGGCCACGTGTCCCTTTCTGATTTGTTGCAGGCCTCAACTCAGAATTTATCCCTTCACATGAGCAAGGCTACGGGTCATTTTAGAACTTTTCACCCTTTGTGGAAACAAAGCTAAAATTCCTAAAGTCACCCGTCGGTCCGCCAAAGTGCATATGAACTGAAAAACGACCACATGTCCCTTTGTGTGAGTGGGGCCATGGGTCATTTTAGAAATTTTTCACCCTTTCTCCATAATGCCTTAGAGAATAAAATGGATCCATCACCCTGAACTTCCGCCAAAAATGCTCCAGCCAATTAGGGACCCACAGGATGCGGGAAAATCTGACATTTTTTCCAAAATCACCAAAAGTGATAAGTTCAAAAAGGAACCCATCTGGCTGCATCCAATGAGAAGAAAATGCATAGCTTCACCTTCTGAGAAAGAATTTGATGGGGAAAAGAACGTAGAAAATTGTAGAGAACGGGAAAATGCCATTTTTGCACCCGATGAAGATTTTCTTTCTGCACAAGGTTAATATGCGAAGAATGCAAGTTTCCACGTCCTTCAAATGCATAAAATAAGATCATAAACCCCCTCCCATCCATGAGAAATAGATAGAACGTTATAATGGTTGCAAACTGAGGAAATGCATAAAACATCATGGGGGATCAAAACGAGCACTTGAGGGGCTCGAAACATAAATTCCTCCATGACAAGACTTCAATTTTCATGAAATTGGATTTCAAAAAAGGGGGAAAATTGAGGGGACAACAATATGCAATCAATTATGACTAAGCTTAGTCATGTAAGGGCATTCTATCTTTTTGTTGGTATTTAACATATGGTTGGATTTTGTAGTAGGATAGTATCCTTTTACCGTGGTTGTTGGTTGGAAATTTGGTCTTTAGACACAAGCAACAATTCAAGGGACAACAATCCCTCCTCTTTATGGGAGAGGTTCCCTTATTCACCAAATAAAATGGAAAATCTACCTATTTACAAATATACAATCTAACAATATCCAGATGAGGATTTTGGTGTAAAGAATGTTTCCATTTTCAATTATTCTCAATACAGAAGATGAAAAGGTATGATATTTTTCAAAAGAAGAAACAATAGTTTAAATGAGAAAGACTGGTAAGAAGAGACACAAAGTTCAACTTTCCACCTATCAAGAACACAAGTATTCTCCTTGGTCGTACAAGATCACTCACTATTGTCAAGAAAAAGAAGTGAAGAAGGAAGCACTTTCAGATATAGAGATTGCAAAATAACACCTTACTAATGCATGCATGAAAATTTAAGAACAAAAATACTTATATATTTGAAAAATCCACAAGATATAATTACAAAAGACACAAAGTTCTTTGCACTATAACACATGAATTGAACACATAGTTTCACATTCAAATATACTAAATTCACATTTGCAATATTGAGAGATAGAAATAGAAAGAACATAGGAAATAGGAGAGATAATTATTCTTCTATATTGATTCAAAAGTTTTGTATCATTATATCTAAGACACAAAAATCCAACAACCCTTTTACAATGAGAGAAAAAACCATATATAGGAAAACAGGGTTGTAGAAAACTTTCTCTAATCCAATTGTCTTTTTAATTAAACGTTGAAACTTAATTAATGAATTAAATTTAGTTATACTTGTTTACAATTTCATGCTTTTGAAAATGGTAAAGATAACTTTGAAATAAAATGAATAGAAAGAAAGACTTAAGAAGTAGAGGAAGGAGAACTTGTAGATGTTACAACTAGAGTCTGCACTTTGAGTATATGATTTCTAAATTTCACTAAGGCATTGGAAATTTCCATTCCTTTTAGGATGGTTGTATTTTCCATAGCATTCAACCAAATAATCAAGGATTCATTTTCCATTTCTTTTCCAATGCCTGTATTTTGCAACAAAACTTTGGTGGCCTCCATGACAACATTGGGAAACTCTGTAATCTCTTCCATATTTTCCTTGGTCAAAATTTCATCCAAAACTTTAATGGCCTCTTTGATCTCATCTAATGAGTGCCTTTCAGGAAGAGTTATCTTTGTATAATTGACACCATAGAGCTTGAAATTCAGCAAGTATCTCGATTTAAATCTCTTCCATATTTTCCTTGGTCAAAATACCTTCTTCCATTTAACAAATTTTCTTAATGAGTTCTTTGGATCATCAAAAACTTTTTCTTTGAGGATTTTCTAATCTAATGAGTCTAACATCTTAAATACATTCTAAGAGTTTATCTTTTTAGATCTATGATTATTGACAAATTAAATTTGAGCTTGAGGAATTCACCAAACTTATATCTCGATAAATTCAAAATACCTCATCCTTTTTGTACTCATGCTTTACCAAGGCAACATGATGAATATTGCTTTCTTGAACACTTTAGTGGCGAATAAAATATGGCGAATATTCCTTAATCTTCCTAAAAATTCAACACTTGAAAAATACCCATATTCTTAGAAAGATTATTTTTCAACAATATGATCATGCGCGGACAAGGAGGGTTTGCGCAGACAAGGAGAAGAAAAAGTAGATTGACAAAGATTTTGTTAGCGAGGATTTTCTGAGCAAGAAAGGCGAGAGGTTGTAGCACGACATGATTCTAACATCTTAGGCCTAATACATTCTAACAATAAGGCTTATCATGTGGCGCCGGCGTTTAGTTTAAGCTCCTTTTCAGATCTAGTGATTATTGTACCAAATTAAATTTGAGCCAAGGATATACAATTTTCATATAAAAGTTTGTTGAGGCGATAGAGATTTTTCATGAGAAAGCTATTAAATTCAATCTCAAGTAAAAACCTACATCAATAGACCTTAGTGTCGCGCGCGTCATACCATTGCCTCAATGGCTTTACCATGACAACAAAATCTCCCGTCGCCGCGTCAACATGCTTTAATGAATATCCTCCCGTGCTTCGGGGATATTGAGTACATCCGATTTCTAGGAGGTCTCTTAAAAGATAGAACAACAGATAGAACAATAGGAGGAGGAATGGAGGAGATAGGAATAGGATCAAGCACTTTATCACTTGAAAGGAAAGATTTGATGAAACTAGAAAGAACTTGTACCTATTCTTCTAGCTGCTCTTGTGTCTATTTTACTCTTTCTACTCTCTCAATGAATCTAGAGAACTTTTCTTTCAAATTATGCGAGTTATCCCTTTGGAGTAAACTCACCCAATGGGATTATTATAAGTTCCATGTTAGAAATGGTTAATTATTTTTCATATATTTCAAATTTTGGATTTTTATATCCAAAACTACGACCTCTTGAATAAAAAACCAACCTAGAAGTAGTTTTGGCCTTTTTAGTTGGAGGAGTGGAAGTGGTACCAAGAAGGGTAGCTACAACATCAAAACTTGGAGCAATGGCTTTAGAAGGTGTATTTCTCTTCTTAATATCAATTAGAGGTTGAACCTTTTCAAGAAATCACTGCAAGGTGGAGAAGAAAGTGGGCCCAATGCAAGTGTGTTAAGGGAACCAAGAGTTTGAGCAACAGATACTTCTAGAGTGGGTGTTTCAACACTTGAAGAAGACACTTCCTTGGCTAGTGATTTGATCTTGGGAAGGTTCATCTTACTGAAACTAGTTTCACAATTTCAACCTTATTTTCCTCATCTTTTTATTTTTAGTGCTTCAACCCTCATAGTTATTTTCTTCATGTTCCTCTATTCCTTTTTCTTCTTCTTCTGAAAGATGAATTATCTGTTCAACTTCCTGAATAGTTTATGTTGTTTCTTGAGAGAGGGATTGTTCATATTATTTTTCAATTATCTCTTTATATTTCTCAATCTTCTCAAATTTATTATTCTTGGAGTACACTTTAATTGTACATTCCACAGGATAAGGAGAAGGCAATGATTGAGTCTATACTTCAGAAAATGAAACAAAAATTCCTACGTGATGTAGATGCTCTTGGAGAATAATGTTGTGTCACACCTCCCTTGTATGGTTTCATCTTCTTTTCAAACCAAACCTTTTTCCTTACCAAGATTGGGTTAATTATTTCAAAAGGATCATCCTTATCCTTTTGAAATGAATTTATGGTGAGAAAAGATGTTGAATAGTTTTGACATATTCAAGATAATAAATATATTACTTTTCATATGGAATATCTTCTTATACTTTATATATGTTGAAATATTTAATCATTGTAGAGAAAGAAAACTAAAATACCTTCTCCTCACCTCGTATTCATCAAAAAGTCCTCGCATGATAGTCTTCCATAATAGGAAAATGATAAGAACTCATTCGAGGTGATTGGAGATAAAGCCTTTGATATAAAAATAGGATCTCTTGTGGAATATGTAAAATCTTAACGCAAATTTGTCCTTTCCACATTTTGAGCCTATAAGGTTGTTCTACAAGTATAATTCCCCAAATAGAATGGGAATTGGATTCCTACGATCTTTTTGTCTCTATATGTTGTATGAAACATGTCCAATTGTCTACAAACCTCCACAAGAATTTTCTTGTCATTGTAATACATGGGGAGTTTTTTTTTTTGTGCATCGTAAAACCAGAGTAAACTAATATGGGAAAATATTATAAATTGAATGAAAAAAGCTGTCATATGTTAAAATTAAATGTTTGGCCTCAACATACACCCTCTTAGTTTTATTCCCTTATATGATTATAACAATATGGGTAAGTGCACGAAGTTGGGGGGCCAAAAAGTGGACAAAAACTCAAAATGAAGAAACATGTTCACATTTTGCTAAACTATGCTCACATTTTAATTTGTTTTGCTTGATAATCACCGAACTTATAATGCGTATGCATGTTAAAGAAGTCAAAATGTGTACGCGTTATAATGCGTATGTGTTTTGAGTAGTATGGACCATGTATATGTGTTTTGGTGTTGTATACTTACAAAAATAAATGTCAAGTTTAAGATTTCATTTATTATTTCTTATAATTTAAACTTATTTTAGTAAATATAAGAATTTAGGGTCACTCGCACCTTATGGAAGTGGTCTCATAACTCTAACGATTATAATCTAGAAGATAGTTTTTCAAAATCTAATATGGTCGTAAGATACTTACTCATTTTAAGATTTCAAAGCAAATGACCTAAAACTTTGGGGCATATATATTGTAGCCATCTTTGTTTTGGGAATGCATATAGTCTTTTTTAGGTTTTTGACCTTCTAAAATGGATTTTAGCCCTACCACTACTTGAATTGTTACTAATTTTTAAATTTCATCCATAATTCAATTTAGTGACCATGAATTAACTCTATGATATTTGTCTAATTATTACTAAAAATATATCCTCACTTTGTAGATAGAGGATTTTTCCTAAATGGGATTCTGTCTATGGAAAAAATTAGGTGATTGCAATGTACCTCCTCCTTAAGGTTTGATAACACTACTAGGTGTTGAATGAGTTATTACAAATAGTACCAAGTGAATTGCATTAAGTGAACTTAGATGATTGCTCATTCTTAGAAGTTACATGGTGCTCCATATAAAGATCATCCCCTCACCTTTCCTTTCTCTAAAATCATCCTTTCATGGAATCAAATTCATGATTATCATACATGTTTTTTCTCATATGTCTCTTATGGAGACAAACGATGCCTTAATACTTCACAAGTAATGGTCCTTGATAACTCACGACATGACTAGCTCATTTTAGCTTGTTCAAGGGTGTTGATTAATTAACTGAGAATGGCCAAAAATGCCTTATTAGACCTTCAAAGGAAGTAGTCTCCCATCAAAACTAAATGATTCGATCAATCACCTTAAACACTATTCCCTACACCATTGAAACATGTTGAATGATATTTTTAGGACTTTCCTTTGGGTGAGGGTTTATGATTTAGGGTTTAGGGTTTAGGACTCGGGTTTACGGTTTAGGGCTAAGGGCTTAGGACTTAAGGTTTAGAGTTTAAGGTTTAAGGCTCATAGTTCTAATTTTAGGGTTTACGGTTTAGGGCTTGAGGGCTTAGGGTTCATGGTTTAGGGTTTATGGTTTAGGGTTTATAGTTTAGGGTTTATGGTTAAGGGTTAAGGTTTTAGGGTTTATGGCTCAAGGTTCAAGGTTTAGGGTTTAGGGGTAAAGGTTGAGGGTTTAGGGTTTATGGCTCAAGGTTTAGGGTTTAGGGTTTAGGGATCAGGGTTGAGGGTTTAGGGTTTAGGGTTGAGAGTTGAGGGTTCAAGGTTCAAGGTTAAGGGATTAGTATTTAGGGTTTAGGGTCGAGGGTTCAATGTTTAGGGTTTTGGCTTAGGTATTATGGCTTAGGCTTAGGGTTCAAGGCTTAGGGTTTAGGTTTTAGGGCTCAAGGTTTAGGGTTTAGGGGTCAGGGTTTAGGTTATAGGGTTAAGAGTTTAGGGTTTAGGGTTTAGATTTTAGGGTTTAGGGATTAGGGTTTATGGTATAGGGTTTAGGGCTTAGGGCTTAGGGTTTAGGGTTTAGGGTTTATGATTTATGGTTTAAGGTTTAGGGTTTAGAAGTTATGGTTTAAGGTTTAAAGGTCGGTGTTCGGGGTTTAGGGTTTAAGGCTCGAGGTTTAGGGTTTAGGGGTTAGGGGTTAGGGTTTAGGGTTCAAGATTTAAGGCTCATGGATTAGGCTCACCCATTCAGTCATAGTAATGTTCTATGTCTTACCCATTCTTATAAGTATTGACAAAGAGTATTCAACTAAAAAAGGTTAATCTACTTTGTAGGTAGAACATTCAAGGGAGTCATCACAATTTGATGCATTTCATCTACTGATATTTTAAAGGAGGGAAATGCCCATTGCATGTGAACTATTTCACTCACTGTAACATTTTGTGTCTTACCCATTCTTATTAGTATTGACAGAGAGTATTCAACTGAAAAAGGGTTCATTGACTTCGTAGGAACAAAACTCAAAGAGATTCATCAAAATTTGATGTCTTTCATCTATTGATATTTTGAAGGAGGGAAATGCCCACCAAGCTCATAAATAAGGTAGTTGTAAAAGAAGACTTAATGATGGTTCTAGGCACAAGACTAGGAAATATGGTCCTAAGATATTCAAAAAATGAACTCACTCATGAGACCTACTGGAAATATATGAGGTTTAGGGGTTAGAGCTTAGGGTTATGGATTTAGTGTTTAGGGTTTACGGATTAGAGATCAGGGCTTAGGGTTAGGTTTAGGGTTGAGGTTTTAGGGTTCTGGTTTTAATGTTTAGAGCTTAAGGTTTATTATTTTTGTTTTAGGGTTTAGGGTTTATAATTTAGGGTTTAGGTCTTAGGGTTAGGGTTGAAGGGTTTGTTGTCTCCTAAAACTCGATCTATGTTTTCATAACCAAATTCAAAATTTTCAAGCTCATGCCCTTCTTTGGTGTTTATGCCAAGTTAGAGATTAAATAAATTAGCAAAATTCATGCCCTAGAGTTGTTTAAACCTCTATTTTTCTCATTTTTGAGACATCCTTCTTTTCCCTGTGACTGGAATATCCTCTTTGGAACCTCCATTTTTGATCAAAATTGTTCACTTGTTCTATTGGCCAGGTCATAAAATCATTATTTTACCTCCATCCCTCGACTTGTGAAGGAACTTCAAAAATTGAACTCACAATGATGAAGTTCTCTACCTCTCGTGTATTTTTCCCACAATCAGGAATGATGGCTATTTCTTTCCCCTTCAATTTTTTCCTCAACAACCTTGAGTGATACATAGGTCTCTCTAATTAGACGCGGTTTGGTCATATTTCAAAATCTAGCGGAAGTAGCCACGTGTCACAATGACCTAACTCCAGGGGCCGGGTCCAAGTGACAATCTTCAATTAAGCGCAGGCTTTCCACATGTCCCAGGTATAAAATATAGGTAAAATCATCTAAGTATGGAAGGCTCAATGGATGGATCCAAGTGTCGAAATGGGTAAATCCGAAGGTGGGGTAGATACGACCGTTTCTAATCATGACCAGATCGCCACGTGGTTGGAGTCATTGGAGAGGAAAAGCCCGCCATTGAAAATTCAAAGCGGATGAGCGGGCCATTGGGGGAATTTGAGATTTTAAGCCTCTTTGTAAAAAGGTGAAAAGTTAAAAAGTAACCTACATCCTCGACTAGGCTATCAGGGAAAAATTCAAAGCTTGAGCCTACAGGGAAAAATTCAAAGGTTAAGCCCATCGTTGAAAAGTCAAATCGGGAGAGCGGGCTGATGGAGGAATTTGAGTTTTTGAGCCTTTTTCCAAAAAGGTTAAAATGTTTAGAAAAGAGCTGACCCCATCTCCAACTAGAATGTGCCATGTGTCCTAGTCAAATCGGAGCAGCGGGCTGGCGGAGGAAATTGAGTTTTTGAGCCTTTTTTCCAAAAAAGGTTAAAATGTTGAGAAAAGGGTCATGATCTAATTCCAATAGAATGTGCCATGTCTCTAAGTTGAAAATTCAAAGTTGAGTTGTTGGCCAATTTGTTTCAAATTGCCAAATCTCATGAAAATCCACAAAATGCAAAGGGATTTCCCTTGTACCCACTCCAATCTCTTCTCACCACGTGGATGATTTGATTTCAAAGTTATAAGAAAAAAATAAAATGGTCTCGTATTCAAACTAGAAAATCAAATGTAACGTCCCCATTGCAAGATCTAATTTAACCCACGATGAGCGTTTTATTTACAACAAGAGGAATTGGAAGAGGCGTGAATGATTTGTAAATTTGTAACCATTTTATCTACGGATATAATGGCTCCTCGGGACCATGCCCGGGGTTGGTAGTTTATTTTGAAAAAGACCAGAGTGCTATATACGTGGAAAAGAAAGAAACATGCCATATTTATTTTATCTTCTTTCTCTCTCGAATTTCTTTGATTCTCAAGATATGTACAAAATTTCCATGAGATTTAATAATAAAATAAGGAATTTATACCTCTTTGATTGAGGGATTGATTGGTACTTTGTGACTAATGAATTTCATTCAGTCTTGTAGCTTCTCTTGAGGATTTTTTTTTCTTCTAATTCTAAATGCATGTAAATGAAATTTCTAATTAATGTGTGTGGGCATCTAATATTCTAATTACAACATTAGTTTCTCCTACCTACGTTCTCACTCCCTTTCCCCTTCTCAGACAAAGTTATTCTCTAGTGAGAAATTGCTAGCTTTGTCATAGGGTCAGTGGAGTTCCCTGTTGGATCTTTGGTCGAAAGGCCTCCATTGAAATCCACTTATTCACGCATGCACATACGAGAAGATGTACTTTGTTCAAGTAGAGGGACTTAGATTCCCATAACATTGGCTTAAAACACACCAATTTGTCCACAAGACAAATTTTCTCGCCAATAGTTTTTAGCACCCAACGTGAGGTAGATTTTGCAGCATCTGCACCTAAAAATGACCTTAGGGTCATAAAATACAAAAAAAAAGATTCTAGAAGAAAATTTTCTGAACGATGAATAATCACATGAACTACATGGATGTAAATCATGTCTATTCTAGGAAACCCTCCTATTGTGAGACCTGATTTACTCTTTCACATACAAGAAGACATTGCTTCAGATCTAAGGGAAGCTATTTGGCACAATAGGAAAAATATTAATCAATACTTCATTGTGATAAGAGTTCTGGACCTAGAAGAATAACATGTTGTCAAATTAAAAGGAAGAGACAAATTCCATCACCCCATAGAAGAGCATAAAATTTCAAGCTAGCTAACAGAAGATACACCCAAAAATTGAGGCAAGGAGGAAAAATGTATCCCACATTTGAAGAGCTTGAAAGAGAGGCAATTCCTGAAGAGGAGATAAGGGCTCAACTTGAAGAAATAGAAAGACTCCAAATCAAATCGGAAGAAAGAGAAAAAAAAGAAGTAGCCTTAGCAAGGCTGGAGGATAGAAAGAAGAATAGAAAGGGTGATCATGAGCATGAGTAACACAAGGCTAACATACCATGGGGAAGAAATACCGGTCCTTTGGCTCTTTCTCGGCCACTCCATGAGCTCCCAAGAGGCTCAAGAAATAAATTCCCAAAATTCAAGGGGGTGGTTCTCATCTCCCCAAAGAACATGTTGCAGCATTCTTCACTTCTTGTGGAGTGTTGGGAGTTGAAGATGAAGATGTTTCAGTTAAGCTCTTTGTGGAGACACTCCAAGAAAAATTTTCTGAATGGTTCTACATGCTGCCCCCAAGATCTGTCACATGGTGGGAAGACATAAGAAGTGCATTCAAACTTAGGTTCAAGAGCACAAAATATTTTCAGGATCTTCTGGTCCAATTGGTTTAGATGAAGAAGGAGACCTTTGAATCAATGAGAGATTTTGTAGCATGGTATAAGAGGTTGACAAGAAAGATCCTAGAAGATGTGGTCTCCCCTGAAAACAACTTGAAAAGGTTCTTCATCATTGCTTTGCCATCAGAAGTTGGTTTCTTCCTTAAAATATCCCAACCAAGAACATTGAGGGAATTTCAAGAATTTTCAGTCAAGACTGATGATGATCTAATTCTTTACGGAAAAGTTAAAGGATGAAATGAGAAGAAAAAATATCGAGTTCAAATTCAATCACCATTGATCTAATGTTCTAAAAAATGGCAAATGATCTAGTTGCTTTGAAGAAGTAGCTGTCAAAAATCACAATGAGGAATGATCCAAGGAGATCAAATCCCCCTAATAGACCAAGAATTGCTCCACCTCCTCATATGCTTTCTCTTGAATCACCACCAGTCAATGCCATCTGTGACACTAGGGAATCAGAAGAAGGAATAGACATTGAGGAAACTAAAGAATAAAGCATGGATGACTATGAAAACTATCTTGAAATTGAAGATGTTGATATGCACAATGGCCTAATTGAATATGTTGATGATGAAGAGGAAGATGATGAATAAGCTCCAAGTTTTTCATGTGCTATTTCCACTCGTGCAAAATCTAAGAATGGTGTTATAGTTTCAGCATTTACAATTAGAAGTAGGAAGAACAAAAAAGATATCTCTTCAAAGCCTCCACTAAACAAGATCATCAACGGGGGATCTCCATTACCACCTTCCATGGAATTAGCTAGAGAGAAATCATATTCACCGGTTGTCAAGGATCACACTACTATGCCAAGTAAGTTATCGATTCTTCTCCTAACTCAAAAGTTGTTAAGAGAAATTCTCTTCTCAATGCTAGTTTTACAAAAACATCTAAATTTCAATCAAAGGCTATACCATCACCTCCTTCCAAGAAAATTGCTACATTTGAAAAGGAGAACCCAACACTAAAAGTAATAAAACCCCTTTCATTTAAGTCCTCATCCACTTCTGGAACCTCTTCTACCATAACTCCATTTGTCTTTGTGGAGCATGCAAGAAAAACTAAAGTTCAGCTCTTTGAGATTGAATACCTACAAACACATCCTGTCCAATTTGACAAATTCATCAAGATAGTTCATGGTAGTACACCTTTGTCTTCAAGCCCAATCTCTAAATGCCTAAAACCCACACCATCCATAACACCTTCTCGAAAAATGTTAGTCCTCGGTGCCTCTAACACCAACAAAGTTGATCCTTTTTACTTGTCACTTCTTATCAAAGGTTTACATCTAAAAATTACATTATATACTATGGAGCCTCATATAATGTGATTCCAGAAAAAGTTACAAATTCTATTGGCCTCAATTTGACTGGGTAAATGGCACATGCTACTAAATGGAATCCAAACAAGTTCTATTGGTAGGAAGGATTAAGGATGCTCAAGTTGCACTAGTGATTACCACTGAAAAGAAGATACTCCCGACTATTTTGGTGGCGAGACATCCCAACATCTTTTGGTATGTTGTTGAGCAAATTTTTTTACAAAGACCTAGGTGGAGAAATAAAAAATAGATTGGTCATCTACAACTATCCTAGTGAAAGGAGTAATGAATAAGCTTCTCCCGATCGAGGAAAAATGAAGTTCATAGTAAGAAGAAAGAATGATGATCTGTCAACACCAATCCGGCACTAAGATAATTCTCCACCGGGAACTCCTCGTGCTATGAATATTTACTAATGCATAGTCTTTATTTTGGTGGATGTAATCTGGAAACAAAACAACAAATATAACACAAGAATACCATAGACTATGATAAGAAGGAATGAAAATAAATCTGAAAATATAGGTGTAAATTATAATATCAACATGAAATTGTTACAATCTCACCCATGAGGTACTTCAAGTGTTCGACTTCACTTGCCTTCCAATAATAACTATGGGAGAAACTTCACAATTACACCTTTTAATGGCTTCTTAACACACCTTCAAAATGATGGCTTTCTTTACATACTTACTCATACAATATTTCACACTACTTCCTTCTATTCTAAATGAGGGGGGTGGCCTTTTTATTTATAGGAATTTAGGCTTATCCACCATATCTCTAAGATAGGATAGGAAATCTCTTCCAACAAATCATATTCCATGCATAAACTCTTGCCTTTACATGTAGGCTTATCTTCTAAGATAAGATAAACCTTATCATCTCACATGGGTTCTACCTTTTTAAACTTTTCCACAAATAAAATACAAAAATATTTATGACATCACTCTTTGTCCTTATTACAAATATAATATTTCTAATTCCTAATCATGTAGACCCTACTTCTCTACTTACCCAAACTTTTACATTTTAACATTACGGACCACTTACGACAAATATTTACTATTTACAACATTCCTATTGTACTTTGACCGTTATCGTACTATACTTTATTGGAGGCACCGTACTAAAGGTGTCGTTATCTTCTATTGGATGCCATTACTAATTATACTTAACATCATCCTATTCTAATACATACATTAATAAAATAGAAATTACGGAGGAAAATTTTAATGTTGACATTTTCCCCCTTCCTAGCTTCTACTCCGTCCTTGGAGTAGACTCTTATTGACATTCAAGTGGTGCACGGAAAATATTTAACTTGTTATGGTTGATCCATTTTGTAATGGGAGTACCATCCAATTCCTCCAGTCGGTATGTACCATTTTCATGCATAGCTACTATTTTGTAGGGCCCCATCCATTTAGGAAGAAATTTTCTCTGCCTTTTTTTTTTGTATCTGGAATCATATACTAGAACCAAGTCATTCACATGAAATGGAGACCAATGGATCTTTTGATCAAAGTATTCCTTCTGCTTCATTTTCTTCTTATAGCTTGTATCCTTCACTATTTCCCTCATTTCCTCTAGCAAATGAAGATGCACCAACCTTTCTTTTACTGAATCACTTTCATCCATCCTTTCCTTTTTCATAACTCTCACAGTGGGAATATCAAACTCAATAGGAAGAACTAGATCAATGCCATAAGCCAACTGAAATGGGGAGTATCTTTGTTGACTTTGATGTTGCCCTATATGCCCACAATGCTGCATGAATCCTTTTATCCCACTTATGTACCTACAAGGCTGCATCTTTTGCTAGAATTTGACACAACACAAAAAAATTCATTCCACCTGTCCATTTGTATTTGGATTGTATGTTGTTGTGTTTCCGTGCTTAATAGAAAAATTGTTGACTAGGGCTTCTACCACCTCATTAATGAAGTGGATTCCTTGATCTGTTACAATTTCTAATGGGCAACCAAATCGGTGACAATGCGTTCATATATGAACCTTGCCACTTCATCCATGAAAGTTTTTTTCAATGGCCTAGCTTCAACCCACTTGGTTAAATAATGCGTGGCAACTACAATATACTTATTTTGGCATGGGGTAGTTGGAAGTGGACCTACAATGTCTATTCCCCACTTTTCAAAGGGACCAAGTGGAATAATAGGGCATAATGGAGATGATGAAGTCTTACGGTTACCATGTGTTTAACAAATATCACATGTCTTATAATAATTATAACAATCTCTAAAATGAGTGGGCGGTGATAACTGCATCCAAGATCCTTCTTGCTTTGTAAGTTGTCTAGAGAAGTGCCCTCCACATGTACCATTGTGGAATTATTCTATCATCTCCTTCCCTTGATCACGTCCAATTTGCCCTCTTATCTTGTCCATCGAGTCCTATTCGAAATAATACTCCATGCAGAATAGAATATGGACATGACTAGCTTAAGTAATCTTCCTCTTAGTTTTTGCATTGGCACCATCAGGAAACTTGAATTCATTCAGATAATTCCAAATATCTATGTATTCACTAGGGATTGTGTCAAGGATAACAATGCTTGCATCTAGGAAATCATCATCACCACAAGATGAACCTAAACCATCATAGGCTCGAGAGAGTGCATCTGCATTGACATGCTTCTTTCCTAGCCTATCTATAATATCAAATTCAAATTCTTGTAGAAAAATTATCCATCTTGCTATCCTCCCTAATGGGTTAGGCTTATTTACAATATATTTTAGAGCCTGATGATTTGTTACAACTATAAATTTCTGCCCTAACAAGTAATTTCTAAACTTCTTTACAGCAAAAATGATAGCTAGAGCCTCTTTTTCAGTTACAGTATAATTTACCTCAGCACTGCTCATTTATCTGCTCCCAAAGTAAACTGGATGATCATTCCCATTTTCATCTTTTTGGCTCAGTACTTCCTAGTGCTACATATGAGGCATCAGTATACACAATGAATGGCTTTCTCCAATTTGGATTCTTTAAGGTGAAGACACCGGGGCTTCCTTTAGTTGTTCAAAATCTTCATGCGCCTTATTTCCTGGTTCATAAGTAACATCCTTCTTCAAGAACTGGGTTAGTGGTTGTGCAATCTTTGAGAAATTCTTGATGAACCTTCTATAGTAACCCACATGGCCTAAAAATGATCTCAACTTACTTCTATTCATAGGAAATGGTAACTTTTTAATTTTGAAACTTTATCGGAATCGTACCAATACCATCTCTAGATACAACATGCCCTAACAAAACACCTTTAGAACATCCAAAGACACACTTTGTAGGGTTTAGTGAGGCTTGTGCTTCATCTAACCTTTGAAATGTTGTCTCCATCTAATGCATGTGGTCCATCTTGCTCCCATAGATGCAAAAATCATCAAGAAATAATCCGATGAAGTTCTCAATGTAGGGTTCAAACACCCTATTCATCAAGCGTTGGAATGTTCTTTGGAGCATTACACAACCCAAAAGGCATAACTCTATAAGAAAAATTCCCAAGGAGTGGTGAGCGTGGTCTTCAAATGATCTTTCTCTACTATATGAACTTGGTTGTATCCACTATATCCATCAACAAAACTATAGTGCACTCTGGCCAGCTACATTGTCAAGATCGATCCGAGAATGGAAGAGGGTAATGATCCTTCTTTGTTTCCTTATTGAGCTTCCTATAATAATAAAAATGTGTAGCTTCCCATTCTTTTTATTGAGATCACAATGGGAGAAACCCATTACGAATTCTCCATGACAAATATGAATCCTGCATCAAGCAACTTATCTATTTCTTCTTTTACGAGTCTTGGAAAAATTAGGATTCATTCTATATGGCATTTGCTTTATGAGCTTAGCACCATCTACCAACTCAATAGAATGTTCTACCCAACTTACTTAATGGAGTTCCTTGTAATCAAAAGTGAATATGTGTATGTACCTTCGAAAGAGCTGGAGGTAGGATTCCTTCTCACTCTCCATCACAGCATCACCGATATTTATTTTTGGAGACGATCATCAATTTCTTCTTTAGATAATCTTATGGGTTCATGAGTCGGTGTGACTGGAAGGATATCCATGACCGAAACATCAACCTCACTTTCTTCATCTTCTGTGTCCACTTCACTGGTACTAGAGTAATCAGAGGATGTCCAATCATCAGTTTCATCACTTGAATCCACAAGTTTTGTCTTATGATGCCGAGGGATCACATTTATCTTCACCCTCTCTCTACCACGTCCAAGTGTCATGAAGCCTTCATTCCAGTAGTTTCTTGCATGAAATCTCCTTAGCCATGGTCTTCCTAACAACATTGGGTACACAACAAAGTACCCTTTTTCATCACCTAAAAGTATACCACACATACAACACCCATAATGATATTGCCACATTTGAAGTAACACCTTCTAGTTTAGTTTTTCCCTTATTTAATGACCTTAACATAAGTTTTGAGGGTCGATCAATTTTAAACCCAACATATTTATTACAGAATCGGTCATTACATTAACTACAACACCTCCATCAACTAAGACATCATGAATTGAAATGCCATTACATAATACCTCAGCTTGTGGAGCGTAGGGATCCGCCTCTACCTCCAAAATAGGTACCTCAACCTCCTTACTTCATCAAGCATTGAGTCCACTTCGCAGCTCCCACCTCTTCTCAGAAGACATAGCCAAGAGTTGACCATATGTAATATCTGCAAGCCTTTTGGATAGATCTTCCAAAATGGAGTATGGTCCTTGTCCTGTGAAATCAGAAAATTCTACACACCCAACTTTCTTCTCCTATGTTTCTTACTAGTTTCTCCTTTCATCTTCTTAGGATCATTTCCATCTTGGTTATCTTTTTCTTTCTTTCTTTTTGTTATAAACACATCTACTTCATTATTTATGCTCTTATCTACTACATCAAAAGAATTCACAGGTACTTTTCCTTTATCATTATCTCTTGTACCGGATGTAGAAGATCTATCTAGACAATTATACTTATAATGACCCTTTTATAACAACCATAACATACAAATTCAGAAATATTTCTTTTTGGATCTCTATCTCCTCCCTGAGAACTAAATTATTTTCCTTGAAGAAGATTAATAGTTAATTGGCCCATCTTCCTGAGTAGATATTCATACTCAGTAGATGTACTAGGAGAAATATTTGTGCTCACCGAGAGTGGTTGTGGATTCTGGACAAAGGTGTTGGTTTAGGCTCTACCTTTAGTAGTAATTTCTTTGGGCTCCTCTTCCATGCTTTCTTCTTGCCTTCTTGCAATCTCCTTTTCTTGTTCAATGGTATTTGGGTGGTCATACTTCACTCATTGTCTAACCTCTGGATTTATCCCAAGAATGAAGTGATTACAGAGGATATTATCACAGCCATTCATCAACCCATCCGCTAATCCTTCCTTTGGATCGGGCATCAAGCTTCCTCCTTAGCTCTAGAACATGAGCATGATAATCCCTTATCTCCTCCTTCTCTCCTTGGGATAAATTTGTGATATCGATCGGGAGATCTGCATATTTCTATTGTTCACCAAATTCTTCAAGAAAACTTTCGATTAATAAATCCCTGAGTTTTTCACATTATCACCTAGTGTTTCAAACCACCTAAGTGCTTGAACCATCCAAAAAGGTAGGAAAAAATTCAGTCCATTGTTCCCTTCTTATGAGGCCATTACAAATGCAAGATCATTTAAACTCTTGAATGAAAGAGGAAGCATCTTCATTAGATTGGACTGAAAAAATAGGAATCTTTCCCATTTTTAAATGTAACCACAGTGAAATACCAACTCACAAGTACAATCATTAAGACTTATGTGCACAAAAATTGGAATCACTACAATAGAAAGTGACTTTACACCTTTCTACAGTAAAATAGGAATGACCATAGTATACTTGGTACAACTTGACTTATCTGCGGTAAAAACTGACTTTCTTTGGTAAAAGCGGTATTTACGATAAAAAGTGAAGTTACTATGGTAAATACTATTCATGGTAAAAAGTAAAGTTATGTGGTAAATACTATTCATGGTAAAAGTGACTTTACCATGGTAAATCCTATGCACAGTAAAAACAAGGTTACCCTCCAAATGATTTTTGACTAAGTGGGAATATCTCTCCAAAAATCCACCAACGAGGAATGGTCCCAAAGAACGGAACCAAAATGTCAACACCAATCTAGCACTATGATAATTCTCCACCGGGAACTCCTCGTGCTATGATTATTTACTAATGCACAACCTTTAGTTTGGTGGATGTAATCTGGAAACACAAAAGAAAACATAACACAAGAATACCATAGACTATGATAAGAAGGAATGATGATAAATCTAAAAATATAGGTGTAAATTATAATATCAACATGAAATTGTTACAATCTCACCCATGAGGTACTTCAAGTGTTACTGACTTCACTTGCCTTCCAACAATAACTATGGGAGAAACTTCACAATTACACCTTTTAATGGCTTCTTAACACACCTTCAAAATGATGGCTTCCTTTACATACTTACTCATACAATATTTCCCACTACTTCCTTTCTATGCTAAAAGAGGGGGTGGCCTTTTTATTTATAGGAATTCAGGCTTATCCACCATATCTCTAAGATAGGATAGAAAATATCTTCCAAGTAAATCATATTCCATGCATAAACTCTTGCCTTTACATGTAGGCTTATCTTCTAAGATAAGATAAACCTTATCATCTCACATGGGTTCCACCTTTTTAGACTTTTCCACAAATAAAATACACAAAATATTTATGACATCACTCTTTGTCCTTATTACAAATATAATATTTCTAATTCCTAATCATGTAAACCCTACTTCTCTACTTACCCAAACTTTGACATTTTAACATTCTTTGGACCACTTACGAAAAATATTTACTATTTACAACATTCTATTGTACTTTGACTATTACCATACTCTACTTTATTTGCATGCACCGTAATGACAAAGCGTTGTTATCTTCTATTGGACGCCACTACTAATTATACTTAACATCATCCTATTCCTAATACATACATTAATAAAATAGAAACTACGGAGGAAAATTTTAATGTCGCATGATTCAAGAGCTAATATCCTTTTTCAAGATTTTGGGATAGGAAATTACTTCCTCACATTAGAAAAAGAGGAGAACTTGCCACTTCTCATGGAGGAAGAAGAAGAACGAATCTATACAATGGAGTTTTATGGTAGTCATTCCAAAGGAGGTTCGGGAGTTGGTGTAGTATTATACTCTCCTCCAATGAGGTATATCCTTTTTCCTACAAGTTGTAATTTGACACTACAAATAATACATTAGAGTATGAAGCATTGCTCTTACGCATGAGTGTAGTAGAGGACATGGGAATCAAGAAGTTTGAGATCTAAAGGTGATGTAGAAGTTGTGGTAAAGTAGGTCTGCCAAACAATATCAAAGTTAAAAACCCCATACTAAGGAACTATAGAAATAAATTTTAGACTGCATTGAATATTTTGATGCATTCTCCATTGAAGCTATCCCTAGGGAGTAGAATGAAAAGGATGATTCTCTAGTAGTGTCGATTCCCTAATGAAACCTCATCCTTCTTTTGGCAAAGATAAAGTGACTATTGAGATGGTGTTCGGACCCAACATACTAGACAATGCAAATCATTGACAAGTCTTCAATGATGACAATCAGATCCTAACCTTCTTAGAACAAAGAGATAACCTCAATAATATTTTCTTTTAAGGAAGTGACAACCCACACCGTGAATCGGTCCCCAAAGAAGAGAAGAAAGGAATCAAGTGAATTGATGAAGAGGGAGTAATCAAACCGAAAGGAAACAAAATCCCCAAAGGCCTAGTTTCTTTTGGAAGACCTCTTCAACAAGCATGATAGGTTCATCCAAGAGAAATAAAACTAGTATTCTCGGTGTCCATCTGATTTTGATCAAGAAAACATTGGCAGTTAGAGAATCAAGGATGATCAACATTGGTAAATGTTGCTCACGTAAGAAAAGAGAAATTTTGTTGTTATGCCAAAAAATACTCGGATGTGTTGGCCTAATACTATGATGAACTCAAAAATTTTCAGCCCAAGGAAATGCATCACTCCATTCCTTTTAAGAAAGGAGCTAAGCCCTTCAGAAAAACTAAAGGCCCTGCAATCCAAATATTGCTGATGTTATCAAAGAAGAGGTGAAAAAGATTCTCAATGCAAGAATCATTTTCCCCATCCACCATTCAACATGGGTGGCTAACATTGTGCCAGTAAGGAAGAAGAATGGGGAAATAAGGATTTGTGTAGACTTCCAAAATTTGAATCAGGCATCTCTCAAGGACAACTACCCTCTTCCAATCATGGAGAATATTTTGCAAGCGATCACAAGATCTCGAAATGATTTCTTTGCTTGATGGATTCTCAGGGTACAACCAAATCAAGGTGGCAGAAGAGGATTGCAACAAAACAACCTTCACAACACCTTGGGGCACTTTTGCCTACAATAGAATGACTTTTGGATTCATCAATGTTAGAGCCACTTTCCAGAGAGAAATGGACTTGGCCTTCAAAGATTTAAAACATTGCATTGTAATTTACCTTGATGACCTCATGGTTTTTTCAAAGAGGATGGGAAATCATATATGTCATTTGGAGAAATTCCTTGCAAGGCATAGGAAACATGGCATTTCTCTAAATCCAAAGAAGTGAATTTTGGAGTCACGAGAAGGTATGTAAGTTGTTGGGACACATTATGAACAAACATGGAGCACACATTGATCCCGAGAGGGTCAGAGCCATCAAGCACTAGCCTTACCAACCAAAGAAGAAGGAGTTCATTCATTCTTTGGAAAGGTAAATTTACTTCGTCATTTTTGCCTGAGTTTTTCAGATCGACTAAGCATATAACTTCCATGATGATGCCTCAAGCAAGTTACAAGTGGAATAAGGAAGGAAAAACAAAATTTGAGGAGATAAAGAAAGCCATTGCCAAAGCTCCAACTCTTGTATCTCCATATTTCAACAAGAAGTTCATCATGTATCGCTATGCATTAGAACATACAATCTCGTTGTCCTTGTCCAAAAACATGATGAAGGTTTGGAAGCACCCATTGCTTTCATGAGCTATCCTTTGAAAAATCATGAGCTAAAGTACATCCAATTGGAGAAACATTCCTACGTAGTGGTCAAAGTTGTTAAATATTTCAGATTCTACATTCTCAATTCCCATACAGTGGTGATGGTCCCCTGGAAGTGTAATTATGTCCATTTGAATCAACAAGATCTTGGGGCTAAGAGAGGAAGTTGGATTGCAAAGACCCAAGATTATGACTTGGAGATTAAACCCTCTAATCTGGTAAGAGGAAATGGTTTGTGCAAGCTGATTACTGAAGATGAAGCTCTCAAAGCTTAGCAGGGAGAAAAAGATGGTGTTTTCTCAACCTATTCAGGAGACAGTCCACATGCACTCTTTGTCACCACTACTGATGAGTGGTATGCTGACATTGCTTACTACCTCACTTATGGAGAATTCCCTCCTCATATTGATTAAAAACAAAGAAGGACACTCAAGCTAAAGGAAACCAAGTTTGTGATCTGGAATCATGCACTTTACAAGAGAGGCCTAGATGGTTGTTTCCTCAGGTGTGTAGATAAGGAGCAGCAAGAAAAGTTTCTCAGGGCATATCATGATCAATCTTGTGGTGGAAATTTCTCAGCAATGGTCACCACACATAAGATCCTCAGAGGGAGATATTATTGGCCCTCCATCTTTACAGACACTTAGAATTGGGTTTCCAAATGTAAAGCATGCAAACAATTTGTTGGAAAGCCACAACTAACTACATTTCCACTCAGGGTTGTGGTGATTGAAGAACCATTTCAGAAATGGGGGCTAGATTTTATTGGTGTTATGAATCCTCATTCTAGTGTAGGGCATACTTATGTACTCACTACAACTGATTACTTCACTAAATGGGTGGAAGCCATCCCAACCAAGCAAGCTAGCTTTGAAACAGTTTACAACTTCATCAAGGATAATATCATTGTTCATTTTGAATACCACGAGAAAATTGTTGTAGATAATGCCACCTATTTCTCTTCCAAGGAGCTCAGAGAGTTTTGTTATGGCTTTGGAATCTCCCTATCCCACTCTTATGACTACTACTCATAGGGAAATGGGCAAGATGAGTCAAGTAATAATAACATTGTGACCATTGTTCACAAGCTAGTAGATGAGAATCGAAGGAACTGACACAATAAGTTATATGATGCATTGTGGGCTGATAGGATCACTCCTAAGAAGGAAATAGGTATGTAACCTTTCCAAAAGTTTTATGGAGTTGAGGAATAGATTCCCTTCACGGTTGAGATGCCATCTCTCATGTTGCTACAAGAAATAAAAGATGGTCGATACAAAGACTCCATTGATAAGAGGATCCTCTTCCTAGAGAAGCTGGAAGAAAGTAGATGTCAAGTGGTGGATAGAATTAAAGAAAACCAATTAAAAGTGAATAATTTATTTAACAAGATGGAAAAGGCAAGAGAATTCAATGTTGGAGACTTTTTTTTGCTATGGGACAAGAGAAGAGAACCAAGAGGTAGCCATGGAAAGTTTGATTCATTGTGGCTAGGCCCATTCCAAATTCATGGAGCTTGTGGTGAGAATGTTTTTCTCCTCTCATACTTGGATGGAATGCCATTAGAATTTCCTCGAAGTAGGAAATACTTGAAACTATATCATCAGTGAAAGTGGGTTGTCCCCTCCTTGTACCATAGGTGATTTCGTAGGTGTGTTTTTCCCTTTTTTGTTGTGTGGTTTTGGTTTTGTTTTGTTTGGTTTTTGTTGTGTGTGGTTTGGATTATATGTTTCCTCTTCTATTCTTTCTCGAATTGTACATGAATTTGCAAGGCCCAATGGATAAGGCAATCGGTCAATGTAATATCTTTTGAAACTTGATATTCGGATCCTCATGTCGTGCCCTAGCCATGCCCAATTCATGCCATGTCCCCAAGTTAGAGCTATTTTTTGTCTCCTAAAAAAATCTCTATGTTTTCATAGCCAAAATCAAACTTTTGAGCTCATGCCCTTCGTTGGTGATTAATCCAAGTTAGAGATTCAAAAAATTAGCAAAGTTGTGCCCTAGAGCTGTTTAAACCTCTATTTTGCTCATTTTTAGAAATCCTCCATTTCCCGGTCTGTGCATGTAATATCCTCTTTGCAACCTCAATTTTTTATCAAAATTGTTCACTTTTTCTATGGCCTGGGTCATCAAATCATTTTTCTTCCTCCATGCCTCCGACTCATGAAGGAAATTCAAAAATTGAACTCAAAATGATGAAGTTTTCTTCCTCTGTGTATTTTTCCCACATTCAGGAACGATGGGTGTTTCTTTTCCCTGTCAAAAATTTCTCAAAGATTCCCTAGTGATACGTGGGTCTCTCTGATTAGATGTGGTTTAGTCATATTTAAAAATATAATGGAAGCTTCCACATGTCACAATAACGCAACCTGTGGGTGGGTCAAAGGGACAATCTTCAATTAAGCGTAGGCTTTCCACGTGTCCTAGGTACAAAATGAAGGTAAAATCAGCTAAGTATGGAAGGCTCAAGATGGCTCCATGTGTCACAATGCCACAATTCCAAAGGTGGGGAAGATAGGGTCATTTCCAATTAGTGCCAGATCACCACGTGGTCGGAGTCATTGGAGAGGCAAAGCCCACCATTGAAAAGTCAAAGCGGATGAGCGGGCCATCGGGGGGATTTGAGATTTTGAGCCTCTTTGTAAAAAAGGTGAAAATTTAAAAAGTAACCTATAACCATGACCAAAGCATTATCGGTAAAAATTCAAAGCTTGAGCCCATAGGGAAAAATTCAAAGGTAAAGCCCGCTATTGAAGAGTCAAAGCAGAAGAGTGGGCCATCAGGGAACTTTTGGAAATTTAACCAAATTTACAAAAGTGAAGTAAGAGTTCTATAATGCTCTACGGCTCCACAAGGTCTTAGACCCGCTATTGAAAAGTCAAAGTGGGAGAGCGGGCCGGTAGAGGTATTCAACCAGTGGAGGAATTTGAGTTTTTGAGCCATTTTCCAAAAAAAGGTTGAAATGTTAAGAAAAGATCCACAACCTTGTCTCCAACTAGAATGTGCCACGTGTCCTCGTCAAATTGGAACAGTGGGCAAGAGAGGAAATTGAGTTTTTGAGTTTTTTTTGAAAAAAGGTTAAAATGTTGAGAAAAGGGCCGTGATTCCATTTCCAATAAGAACGTGCCACGTGTATAAGTTGAAAAGTCAAAGAGGAGTCTGTGGGCCAATTTGTTCCAAATTGCCAAATCTCATGAAAATCACAAAACGTAAAGGGATTTCCCTCGCACTCCACTCCAATCTCTTCCTATGATGTGGACGGCCAAATTTCAAAGATATGAGAAAATAAAATGGTCTATATCCAAACCGGCAAATCAAATGTAACGTCCACGTTGCAAGATTTGGTTTAACCCGCCATGAGTTTTTTCTTTGCTATAGAGGAATTTGAAGAGGCATGAATGATTTGTAAAGTTGTAACTATTTTATAAAATGATATAATGGCTCCTCATAGTCATTCCTAGGGGTTGGTAGTTTATTTTGAAAAAGACCAGAGTGCTCTATACCCGGAAAAGACAGAAAAGCACCATATATCTTCTATCTTCTTCTCTCTTGAATTTCTTCCATTCTCAAGCTATGTATAAAATCTGCACGAGATTCAATAATAAAAGAAGGAATTTTTCACCTCTTTGATTGAGGGATTGATTGATACTTTCGCAACCAATGAATTTTACTCGGTCTTGTAGCTTCTCCTCATGGATTTTTTTTTCTTCTAATTCTAAATGCATGTAAATGATATTTCTAATTAATGTGTTTGGGCATCTGTCACTCTACTCTCAACATTATTTTCTCCTACCTCCATTCTCACTCCATTTCCCCTTCTCAGAAAAAGTTCTTCTCTAGTGAGAAATTTCTAGCTTTTCCACAGGGTCAGTGGAGTGCCCCTGTTGGATCTCTGGTTCAAAGGCCACCATTGAAATCCACTTATTCACGCATGCACATACAAAATATAGACCATTCAAGTAGAGGGACTTAGATTCCCATAGTGTTGCCTTGAAACCCACCAATTTGTCCACAAGACAAATTTTCTTTCCAAAAGGGTTTAGGTCGCAGAGTTCAAAGTTTAGTGTTTAGGGCTTATGGTTTAGGGTTTAAGGTTTAGGGTTAAGTGCTTGGATTTTAGACTTTAGGGTTTAGGGTTTAGGTTTTAGGGTTTATGATTTAGTTTTTAGGGTTTAGGGTTTAGGGCTTAGAGAGCTTTAGAATTTAACATTTATTCCTTAAGGTTTAGGGTTTACGGTTTAGGCTCGTGGCTCAAGTTTTAGGTTTAGGGTTATGGTGCATGGTTTAGGGTTTACGAATTAGGGTTTAGGGTTCATATTTATGGGTTTAAGGTTTAGGGGTTAGTTACAGGTTTAAGGTTTAGGGGTTAGAGCTCGGGCTCTATATTTAGGGTTTAGGGCTCAAGGTTTAAGGTTTAGGGTTTAGGGCTCAATGATTAGGGTATAAGATTTCAAGGCTTAAGTTTTATGGTTTATGGTTTAGGGATTAGGGTTTAGGGTTCATGGTTCATGGTTTATGGCTTAAGGTTTGGGGTTCAAAGTTACTATTTTAATGCTTAGGGGTTAGAGATCGTGGCTCTAGATTTAGAATTTAGGGTTTAGGGTTTAGGGATTAGGTTTAGGTCTAGGGTCAATGGTTTAGGGTTTAGGGTTATGGGTTTAGGGTTTAGGTGTTAGGGTTTATTATTTAGTGTTAGGGTTTAGGATTTATTATTTTGGTTTTAGGGTTCGGGGTTTAAATTTTAGGGTTTAGGTCTCATGGTTGAGGGTTAAGGGTTTAGGTCACAGAGTTCGGGGTTCATCGACTTTGTAGATGTATTTCCTCTATTGATATTTTTAAGGAGGGAAATTTCATATTCCTAACTATCCAATCCTTCCAAAGACCCCAATAGTTCTCAATCCTTGGATGTATAGGGAGAAAATGTTACTTGGCTTCTATTTATAATGATAGAGATATTTGTAAATTCATATTATGACCTCTAAATCTATATGAATTTCAAGTTGCTTGGAAATCACGTCACACCATTAACTAGGATTGTTGAATACCCTATCTATCTTTTTTTTAGGGATTTTGAAAACATCCATGGGTTTATCATATAAGGAATTATCACTAATGAATGAAAGATCACTAATTCGTAGGTCAGGTAACTCCCATTTAGAACTAAACAAGAAAGATTTACTAGGAAATTGATAACCGCTTAGTGTTCTTAGCCATTCCCCTATTTCTATGCTTATTTTGAACACTTCGGGAAGTTCTGTCAAATTTACTATCCATTCCAATAGAACACTTGAACTTTATCTTTCTCCAGAGGAGAGGATACTGCAGGAAATTCAATTATGATCCTACACCTCTACATTGATATATTCTCTATGTTTCTTTTGTTTCCTTTAAGATTAATTCTTTTGTTGTGATGGTTATTTTTTCTAGCTTCCAATGGGTCATCCTGGCTTGCATAATACCATACATGGAAATATGAGAAATTTGAAATTTTTTTGATCACAATAAATTTACATTCAATAGCATAAGTATATGTGGGGAGAAACAATTTTGGAAGAGACATGTAATATATGCATTACAAGGCACAAGGTAGATGTCATATCCATTTAGTTACTTGTCCCACCTCTCATAAACAAGGTAGTTCTATAAGCAGAATCAATGATGGTTCTAGGCATGAGACTAGGAAATATTGATGAAATATGGTTTGGGGTTTAGGGTTTAGGGTTTAGGGCTCATGGTTCAGGTTTAAGGTTTAGGGTTTAGGGTTCAAGGTTCAAGGTTTAGGGTTATGGTTTAGGATTTAGGTTTTAGGTTTAGGGTTTAGGGTTTAGGGTTTAGGGTTTAGTGTTTATGGTTAGGGTTTACGGATCGAGGTTAAGGATTTAGGGTTTAAGGTTTAGGGTTTAGGGTTTAGGATTTAGTGTTTAGGGATAAGGGTTTATGGTTTAGGTTTTAGGGTTTATGGTTTAAGGTTTATGGTGTAGGGTTTAGGATTTAATGTTTAGGGCTTAGGTTTAGGTTTAGGGTTTAGGGCTCAGGGTTTATGGTTTAAGGTTTAATTTTTAGGGCTTAGGGCTTAGAGTATATGGTCTAGGGTTTAGGGTTTATATTTTAGGGCTCGTGTGGATAAGGGTGTATGGTTCAAGGCTTAGGGTTTAGGGTTTAGGATTTAGTGTTTAAGTTTTAGGGTTTAGGGGTCATGGTTTAGGGTTTAGGATTTTTTTATGGTTCATAGTTTAGGGTTTAGCATTTAAGGCTCATGGTTCATGGTTTAGATTTTAGGGTTTAGGGTTTAGGGATTATGGCTTAGGGTTTAGGGATTAAGGCTCAAGGTTTAGGGCTCACGGGTAAGGGTTGAATGTTTAAGGTTTAGGGTTTAGGTTTTAGGTTTTAGGTCTAGGGATCATGGTTAAAGGTTTAGGGTTTAGGGTTTAGGGCTCAAGGTTTACAGTTTAGTGTTTAGGTTTATGGCCTATGGTTTAGGGTTTTGATTGTAGAAGTTAAACGCTAAAATATTTAGGCTGAATGCTGAAATCCTAAAAAATTACCTATGTACTGACCAAATTATACTTTAAAAAACTATCTCCTAAACCATGACTCATGGAGCTATGAGACTAATTCCATAAGGTGTAGAGTGACCCTAATTTCTTATATTTACATAAATAAATTTAAAGTATAAGAAATAATAAAATATAAATAATAATAAATGAAAAGTATGTCAAAAGCATACATAATTTTTACACTACATAGAATGCATACACGTTCTCGTATTTTTTTTTTTCAAGCCATGCCTCAAGGCTTGGGATCCGGTTGATCCCAAGCCTCGAGGCATGGACTGTACAAACACATCAAACAATGTGTTTTTGCAAAAAAATGTAAAAATTCCACTTCCTCTATGATAAATCAAAATAAAACAATTGATCCATTTAAAAACTTTATACCATGACATAGAGTAGAGTTTCTTCTTTCTACAAATATAATTTTTCAAATTTTATGACTAATATAAGGTTTCCATATTATTTATTTTCTAACTATGCCTTTTTATATATATTTTTCTGAAGTGTAAATATGTCTATATTTCATGCTTTGTATCTTTTTTCCGGGAGGATCAATTTAAAAAAATATACTTGGCCAAACTAGGCATAATTCTATACATATTAAAAAAATCTAATTTTTGATATTTTTTAGGTAGTTGGGGGGCACAATGATCTCCATTATTTTTCAAAACATAAAATTTTTGTACAATAAAAATCATAAATAAAAAAAATTTGCTAAAAAAATCTTTAAAAAAATGGAACCCAAACTAGATGCTCCTAGCTATCTTTCTACCAAAGGGTTTTCAAAAATACTAAATGGTGCTCAAAAATAATGGGTGGCACGAAAGTCACTCTATTATGTTTTTCAACAAAAATAGGAGCATCTGTTGGTATTATAGTTGTTTGACCAACTTAAATTTATCCATTTTCAATAAAATATAGTAGCTTAGAAACTAGACTCAAAATGATACTATTCATATTTTCTGCAACATCTTCGAATTTTGAGTGTAACTATTTCGAAAAACTCATACAAGTTGAAGTTTTTTTCAGAAAAATGTGTACACTTACCCCCCAACTTGGTGCACATATCCATATACATTGTGAAGGAATCATCGACTCTTCTAAAATGGTGTTTGTTTTATCAAAGGTTAGTTGTGGGTAGAATTCATGCACTAGTTCATTCTTAATATCATCCATTGGAGATAGACCAAAATAGACTCAGTATATTGCAATTATTTACATGAGATATGAGGTCATGTCAAATGTCTTTCTTTGTTGTAAATTGGTTAGTTTTTCACCATGGATATCATATATTATCTCTCCCGAGTTCAATATTTACTTCCCTTCACAGATGATGTTTATGTAAACACACATCCAAAACTGAAATTCATTGGTAGAGGGAAGGCCCATTAATCTAGACAAAAAAGTGATTATATCAAACAATTATTCTTTTAAATCTGATTTGTACATGACTTGAGGAAAAATTGAAGCTCCTCTTTTTTAATTTTCAAGCCAAGAATTACATATCATTTCCATATACTTATCCTTGTCTTTCTAAAAAGTATTTGAGCCTACACCTTAGTCAGAGTATTGGAATATTCAATGATGGGGATTCTAAAGGAAACATTTATACAGATTGACATCTAATTTAACAATTACTTATCCTTAGGGGTTTATAATTTCTTTTGTGTTTAGATCAAAGAAGGAGGCACAAGATAGAATACTATTTGCACATTGTAAAGAGAAGGGAAACCAACGGCATGAGAAAGGTTGTTATTTTGAGGCATTGAGCCATGGGAATAGGTTTATCTCTAGAAATGAGATCTCATAAGTGATTGAGGTTAACATGCAAGACTTCACTACCCCCAATATTGGGTACTGATGTTTCTAGAGAGGATATGTGTTCATAACCCCCATACTGAAACTTCATGGTGGCTAGGTGAGGAAACATACACTCGGAAGAATGGGAGATCAACAAGGAATCTCAGATAGGATAGAATGGTAGGGTATGAAAACCATTTTTCCACTAAATAAATACAATAGGTTTTAGAATTAGTCACCTTAACAACATGAAGAATGGAGTTCATCTCGGGATTTCAAAACAGTTTGAATTTTTGAAAATGGCTGGAAAATACTCAAGCTACACATAGAAATAGGATTGAGGGAACAGAAACGGATTTCGTACAGTGATCAATTGAAATATCCAACTTTGAATGGTAAGAAATAATTATTTTACCCCTTTTTATACTATTTCGTTTGAAAAATACTTGGATAAATTCTCAATTAGGATTTCACAACGTATTATGGAGAACGGAAAGATTCATGGAACAATTTACTTGTTTTCCCCTTTGTATTGTAGATATGATGGAGATGTAGGGAAAAGAAAAGAAAATTTGACATAGAAGTTTTACATAGAAACAAGACAATCCTTATGTATTTTATTAATACCAAAATCAAGCATTACAACCAAAAGAGAGAGCTGCAATATTTATAGATATTGGACTACTTCTATCTCTTCCACAATATATGGAACAATATCAACTAAACTAAGCAAACATACAGAATAGATTATTGCTCCTAACTTCCCTAATTTTCCCTCCGGGAAAAAATATGTAAGATAGAACATGATCCCACAAACCAAGGGATAAGACAACTAAAAGACAACTCACTAATAATTGACTTTATTAAAATATCACTTTAACTCATATGATGAATTAAGTGTTAGTTTATTTCCAACATTCCCCCTTAATTCAACATACTCTCAAGTGAAGAGGAGAGAAAAATCTTAATGCCCCAAATTTTGGATGTGTAAGAGATTTTATGAAGATATATGCACGTTGATGTTCCGTTGGGAAATGATGGAGATGGATGTTGTTGTTCTAAACATGTTCACGAATGAAAAGTTCTTGCACCTCAAATTTTTTAGTTCGTTTATGAAAAATGGATTTTGAACAAGTTTTATTACTTATTCATTGTCTACATGTAGGATTGTTAGATCTTTCTCGTGGTATTCCAAATCCTTCAAGTATATGTTGAGCCATATCGATTCACATACGAGATCCACCTGTGTTGCATGATATTTTGATTCTATGGAGGATATTGAAACACAAATCTTCTTCTTAAACCCCCATAATATCGTTCTAGATCTAAAAAGAATACAAATCCCGAAGTGGATTTCCTATCACCTATGTTTCCAACATGATTTTAATATGAATATCATGTCAAGAAGAAGTTATTGTTCTTCTTGTATTTTAGGCCATAGTCCATATTTCCTCCGATGTACCTTAGTATCCACTTTGATTTTTTCCAGTGAGAAACCCTTAGTTCTTGCATGAACTGTGAAAGATAGCTAATCGCATAACCGATATCTAGCCTAGTGTAAGTCAAGTAGATGAGACTCCCGATCACGCATCGATAGAGAGTTGTATTTACTGTGGTGATGGATTTGTTTGAGATAGTTGAATTATTTTCTCCATAGGTGTGGTTATTGGTTTATAATCCATCATATTAAAATTATAGACTGTTGTCTTGATGTATTTTAATTGTGACACAAAGATACGATTTTCTCTTTTCAAAACATCAATTCCAAGACAATAATGTAGAAGCCCTAGATCGGTCATGTGAAATGATCATGTTAGATCTTTATTTGTTGAATCAATCATCCTCACCAATCCTCTAGTGATGATCCCACAAATCAAGGGATAATAAAACTAAAATCTAACACATTAATAATTGACTTTATCTAAGATAACTTAAGTAATTAAAACATTACTCTATTACAATATAACTTTAACTCATATGATGAATTAAATGTTAGTTTATTTCAACATTTCCCCTTAATTCAACATAATCTGAAGTGAATAGGGAGAAAAATCGAATGCCTCAAATTTTGGACGTGCAAGAGATTTTGTGAAGATATTTCGCATACCGATGTTCTGGTCGGGAAATGTTGGAGCTTGATGTTGTTGTTTCGAACATATTCATGAATGAAATGTATTTTCAACTCAAAGTGTTTGGTTCATTCATGAAAAACTATATTTTGAACAAGTTTTATTACTTTTTCATTGTCTACATGTAGGATTATTGGATCTTTCTCAAAGTATTTCAAATCCTTCAAGTATACGTCGAGCCATATCGGTTCATAGAAAGTTACACCTATCGCATGATATTCTAATTCTATGGAGGATCTTGAAACATAATTCTACTTCTTACACCCCCATGAGATCGGTCTAGATCCCAAAATAATACAAATCCTAAAGTGGATATCATGTCATCTATTTTTCCTACATGATCTGAATCTAAATATCTTGTCAAAAAGAAGTTATTGTTATTCTTGTATTCTAGGCCACACCATAGTTCCTCCGATGTACTTCATTATCCGCTTTGTTTTTCTAATTTCATATCAATCTTAGTTATTTGTTTCTTAGTAATTTGCGTACTCGCTTTACATCCAAAAAATATAAGGTGTGAAATAGATGGATTATTCCTAACCATTCTTCTTATGGTGTTACTCCATCAATAGCTGCAGTGGGAACTACGTTTGCTAATTATACTAAAATTTTAGATGCTTCGCCCAATTTTTTTCATAAACCTACATAATCAACCATACATCACACCATATCCATGATAGTATGATTTCTACTTTCAACAACACCACTTTTTTGTTGTGTGTGAGGAATTTGAACTCATTGCTAGTGTATTCTCCCCCTCGATCTGAGAGGAGTTTTTTTTATTTCCTACTAGAATCTCTTTCAATAAGGGCTTTGAAGTTATTGAAAGTTTCAAAAGCTTGGTATTTTTAGAAGGATAGTATATTCACATTCTTCTTGAAAAATCATCAACAAAGAGCATGAAATATTGAAACTCGGAGTGGCTAGGTCTCATTGTTCGCACATGATCAAGTATGCACCAAGTCATGTTTTCCTTAGCTCAAAATGTAATATGTTTGAATGGTGCTTTATGTTGTTTTCCTACCAAACAATGTTGACATTTATGTCTACCCTTTTTATAAGTGGAAAACCTCTAACCATATTGTATCGATGAAGTGTGTCAAGATATCCAAAACTTAAATGTCCAAGTATTTGGTGCCATAGTTGAACTGATGATGTACCCTTGGCTACAAGTGCTTGATCATTTCATTGAACAAAATCCAACTATAACATTCTTCCCACATTCAAAGAATTTGCAACAATTTTTGAGATTCTTGACTTATCTCAAATTAAGCTCATATTTTTACCACCTTTATAATCAAATTCAATTTTGAGATTGTGATCTAATAATTTACTCGTGGATAAAAAAATTTAAAACAGGGACATAAAGAACAGGTGTAATTTTACAATTATGTTTCCCAAGTGGTAGTGAAATGGAACCAATTCCTTTAACATCAGTATGATGTATCATCCCCAAAGAGACATGATTTTTGTGGGTGTTTTACTAATTGTGATGAACCAATATTTCTTTACTTTCATGTGTCAAGTTGCACCTGAGTCGACATACCAAATTTGATTTGTAGAATTGTATACTTCATTTAATCAGTGCAAAATATAAGAAGTCATCATTATCAAATTGATCTTCCTGCTCGGCTACATTTCCTTGTTGAGTTGGTTTCTTTTTCCACCGTTGACTATTTTTCCCTGTTTATTCTGTTCTTGGCCTAATTTTTTGTTGGTAATTAGTCTTTTTGCCACTTAGCGATCCTTGTTGGAATGTGTTGTACTAACAATTCTTTAACTCATGTCCTTTTCAACCACGAATAAGACATTTTAGTTGGTTTTTTTCCTTGTTGAGTATTACCTTGCTTCGATGTTGTTTACTAGAATTAGCCTATTTTTTCCTTTTTATTAGAAGAAAGTGTCTTCTCCTCAGTTTTAGTACTTCAATGAATAACTTCCTCTTGTTGTATCATATTCACTAACTCTTCAAAAGTTCTTCTTTGACTAGTTATGTTTAACATGGTCACAAAAATCCTATAATGAGGAGGAAGATCTCTCAATACTATAGTCACAAGTGATGTTTCAGTTACTTCTTCTTCTAAAGCTTGAAGTGATCCACGCAAGTTTATTACTCTTCTAAAAACATTTCAACATTCTTAGTTAGTTGCATTGTCAAGTTCTATACTTGACTCTAGAGATGAAGTATTGTGTTCCTTTTTTGGAATCATATATGTTTTCAACTTGTCCCAAGATTATTTTGTTGTTGTGGCCTCACAAATATGAGGTTGTACCTCATTTGAAACACTAAACAAGATTATTAACTTTGCTTTTTGATTTGCATGATCAAATGTAGCTTGTTGTGTAACATTTGTTTCAGATCTTGTTAATGTAACAGAAACAATGGACCATAGATTTTGAAAATCAAGTTGTGCCTCGAATTTTTGTTTTCCATGTTGGGTAATTATTAGAATGTAAAATTTGAGAATTTGGAAAAATGAATTTTGGTGCCGTAATTGCGGCCATTGAGAAGACTAATAAATAGTAGAAGAAAAAATTGAACACTTTTCCCCCCTTAAAACATGCACATCCCCCAAAATAATATTTTATTCAATTTGGGCTCTTTTTCAATGGTGTACAATGAATATTTGGCTCTATTGGCCCTGTTACAAATTTGGCTATGTGGTCGATTTGCAAAAAAAAAAAAATTTGGAATATTTGGCCTCTTTTCAAGTACAAAAAACCTCTAATTTTTGTAATTTTTACAAGACAAAGCTTATTAAAATCTAGAACAATACGTAGAGCTAGAAAAAACTCATAATTTAAAAAAATGGCACCTTAATTCAAGGTACCAGTTTAAATTCTGATTTCAATATATTTCTAGGGCCCTTTCCAAATATGAAAAAAAAATCTATGCTTTTAATTTTTTCAAAAATAGATTTGAAAAACACCAATGCAGATTAGGGCTTACATGGCTCAACCTGGTACATTTTATGGCACAACTAGAGTTTGAATTCTTTTCCTAAGCATTATAATAAACCTTGGTCACCTTTTTATTATTTATTTGCTCCTTGCTTTGGCTTCATCACGCAGTATATTACTAGGACATAATTTGTTGTATTTTCCTAGAGCTTTGAACGCCTGAATATTTTGAAGGAAACATTGAATTTATTAATTCCTCTGCATATAAGGCTTTGGAATGAATTTTTTTTCTTTGTCTCTATCTTCTTCTTCTCTTGAATGCTCTTGATCTATGAATGCAATCTCCAAGTTGATTGGAGGCTTCGAGAGGTCACTTTGGACAGAGATCTTCTCATAGGCATGTAGAATTTTCTTTCCAAATATATGAAGATACAAAGCATAGTGAAGAGAAAGGAAAAATAATGTGGGATCTTAAAAATCTGGGTCCCCACAATACAAAAATATTATATATATATATATATATATATATATTATATATATATGATTATTTAAATATATATATATATATATATATATATTGCATGTATAGGTAAACATTTGTTTTAAAATAGAGAATGAAACAATATCACCTTTCACAAATGACTTACATATAGGTCTCTGTAAGGGCATGTGATTGCACTCTAGGTGTTCTTCAACTGCAAATCAATCTATGAACCGAGGTGTGGATTTGAGTAGGGGTTGTGAAATGGCTAGGGGCATCTATGGCTCCTCCAAGCTCTGAAATTTCTCTAGGTGTCCCTAAAATTTCCAAAACTTCGTGCACTCTCCCGGATCAAAACACTACTCTGATACCAAATCTTGATAATGAATACTTGAAAAGAATATTTGACACAAAAGTTTTACACAAAAACAAGACAATGCTTATGTATTTTATTAATACCAAAATCAAGCATTATAGTCAAAAGAGAGAATTGTAATATTTATAGATATTGGACAACTTCTATCTCTTCCACAATATATGGAACAATATTAACTAAACTAAGAAAAATGCAAGAATATCTTAATTCCACTAATCGCCCTATTTTCCCTTATGTAAATCATTTGGGAACAAAATATGCAAGATAAAACTTGATCCCATAAACCAAGAGATAAGACAACTAAAAGACAACTCTCTGATAATTGAATTTATCTAAGCTAACTTAAGTAATTAAAAATTACTCTATTAGAATATCACTTTAACTAGATGATGAATTAATGTTAGTTTATTTCAACAGGCCCAAAGCAACAAGGGTCACGAGGGACTTAGACTTGGAAATATCTAGAATGCATGAAGAGGATTTTAAATGTGGTAAATGTGGGTGTATGGGGAATAGACTCGCCCAAAGGAACATGGGTCACATGTTTTTAGAATAACTGAAAGATCTAAATTACAAATAAAACCAAAGAAAGTTTGGGTAAATTGGGACTTTGGAGAATACAAGTCCGTGGTAACAAAGGGTGGTGGGGTCTCTACGTATCCGCATCTCTCGTAATAAAAATGAATACTTAGAAAATTTAGGTCAAAGAATTTACAGATTAATGATGAGTGCAGAAAATAATAAGATGTGGGGAACAAAGACCCATGAGAAACAAGGTCATGAGTTCTCAAAACACCTGAAATTTTTCAATAGAAAGGATCCGTACAAAGCTTATGGATGGAAATTGGATGCGGGAATAAACAAGCAAAGGGAATAAGGATTAAAATAGTACAACTCCTAGGGAACACCAAGACCCGCAATACATTAAGACTTAAAATTAGTTCCCCAAAACATGTAAAATATCACACAAAAAGAATTAGAGTAGTATTGCAGAAAATTTGAAATGCAAAGAATAAAAGGACCGAGAGAACATATACCGCTTGTTCCACAAAACCCCGAAATAGCCTCACTACAAATTATTTAGACCTAGAAAAATAAAAATTACTAATTGTTGGAAAACTTTCACTTTGAAGACTTCTCAAGGGCAAAAATTTGACAAATGAAACACTTGACCAAAAAATTTCAATTGTTTTTGAAAAATTACACATTTTATGGGTAAGGGATAACAACTAGCTCTTTCGGGGATTGGAATGACTTGACATGTAAGAAAAAAAGACAAGGAAAGGATCCCGAGAACCTATGGTTACCAAAACAAGTGCTTTATCCATTGGGAAAATTATAACGAACAAGACCGCACAAAAGAACAAAAGCACACAAGGAAACCCCATAGACCACAAACAGAGACTATAGAAGACTATTTAAAAGAATATATAAAAAGGGTTGTTTTTACTTTCAGGACTTAAAAAATTCAATTATTGGTGACTATATGGCAATGGAATTGAATTTCTATCCATATAACTTAGATAATAGGATTTTTCACCAAAACAAGGATTTAATTTTGAAATGATGAAGCCAGAGTGAATAAAACTTACCATGGCTTCCTTTTCATTTTTGTATCTTGTCCCAAAGTAGGATAATGTCTCCAATTTGGAAGTCACTTGGTCCGGATTTCTTATCAAACAATTTCTTAAACTTTTGTTGGTGTGATGAGATTCTCACAACAACTTGCAATATATCTTCATTCAACTTCTACAAGCACATTACTCTTTTTTCCATGGCACTTAAGAACTCTTAATATTTTACTTAATTTTGCAAGATGAAGTGAAGGCATCTCCACTATTACTAAAAATGAGATTTTATCCTATACACCACAAGGAATGGAGACATGAAAATATCTCTATTTAATAATGTGCAACATGTGACACACTTGTTTCCTCTAGATGTTACGGCTAGAAAAAATGACCTCCACATGCCTAGTCATGCTCTTAACAATTGCTTTATTTCTCTTTATCAACACATCTAAGGAACCAACCATGACTTGCATTCAATATTGTTGATAACATTCAATATTGGTATTAGTAGTAATTACATGTGCATGTGAGATGGGTCTTATCATCTCGTAGTTGGTGTCTAGTAGTAATTACAGGGTGTCATGTCTATCCATATGAGGTCATGTCTAATATCTATAAATATTACAATCTTCGCATTGCATTGTAATGTAATCTGATTTCATGATCAATAATATTTGTGAGGCTTCCGTCCCTCTTTGGTCATTGCAATCTTATTCTATTCTATCATTTGGTATCTAAGCTATACCATTATTATCATTTGGTATCAGAGCAGGTTCTATCCAAGCAAGGTTGAAGAGGAGCACTATTGGAGAGGATCCATTGGAGAAGAAGATCTGCATCAAAGGAGAGCCATTGAAGCATCCCGCAGCCTCCATTCCTCCCAAGCATCCATCAACTAAAATTTGACCTATCCACTTATTTGGAAGGTAAATTTTTTTTTTTTAGTCATTGGCATAGCCAATTGATCTAACATATTGGCGGAATATTTCAGATTTGGAGATCTTTAAAAAAAAAAAAAAGGAGAAAGATCTTGAAAAAAATTACAGATCTAAAAAAAAAAAAAAAAGATTTGTGAAAAAAAAAAAAAAGATCTTAAAAAAAAAAAAAAAAAAAAAAGGAGAGAGATCTTGAAATTTTTTTTTGCAGATCTAAAAAAAAAGATCAGATCTAAAAAAAAAAAATTAGATCTGAAAGTGGAGGTGTGAAGAATTCGGGAGCAAAGGTTGAAGCAGTCCCGTCAACAAAATTCCAGCAGATAGCTCTTAGAAAAAAGGACGTAACTTTTTCATACAATGTCAGATTGATGTGCCATTTTTTTTTCTGGAAAGATAAGAAGGAGACGCACAACTTTACAGTTTACATCATCTTCAGATTCGGCCTCTACATGTGACGAAAAGTCTATACAAGTCGGATCATTTTTTCTGAAAAAAAAATCAGATCTAGCTGGTAAATTGGTAAGATCTCAAAAATAAGATTCCAATTCTTCTGAAATTTTGTGGGTTTCAAGATAAATATTGTATGATGCTGCTGTCAAAATTTTAGAAAAACCTAGATCACGGTTTGTGAGAAAAGCTGAAAACAATATTCAGATTGTTTGTTTGGATCTTGGGAACAAACAGTCAGAGGTTCGATTCCCACTCTCTCCATATTTTTTATTAAATTATTTTTTTGGAAAATTTGGAGAAATTACTAAATTTTGGGAGATTTCTAAATTTAGAAGCTCACCAAACACATTTAGAGCCACCGCTAAATTTAGCGGAAAAACACCTATTGGGGGTAAAAATATTTTTGGCCTAAATTGTGTATTTTGTGATTCTAGACCCTTTTTTCTAAAGAGGGGGGACACAAAAACTTCATTTTGATGTACTTTTGGAGCATGTTGTAGTAATCTTGGTGCATAAAGTGAAAAAAAAAAAAAAAAGTGCAAATTTTTCATTTTATGTTTGGTTCTATCACACGAGATCTTTGATCTCATAGCAATGTTCGGTATATACGGTGCCTCTGGGAAGCGCTTACGGGTGATGCCGTCGTGACTACTACTGCACTTAACGCCTAACACAGCTGCCTAAACGTCGTCTGGGCATCGACCCTATAAAATCGACGGGGAGTAATAAGGACACAATACACACACATTTGAGCCCTCCCATCCATTTGTGCTTTGCAGACAAACCCTCTCCGTACTGCCTAAGTACCACGACTAAATTCTTTTCACGGTGCGTTAACACCTTTCCCATACCGACGGGTATATTGAAAGGGTGATCTTCTTCCACGTACCGACGGGTATATCGGAAGGGAGCAATATAGAAAGGTTTGGTATATCGGCCTGATGGTATATTGAGAGGGAGACCATAAACCTGGAGTGATAAGAGCCTTACCCTTTGTCAGAAATTCAGAGTTTCAAAATTCAGATTGCAGAAATGGGTGCACAAGCACCAAAGTTCTTCTTGCCAGATTCACAACTGCTTAGAGGAGACAACTATGCTGCATGGAAACCGAAGATCAAGACATTACTTGAGTTTGAAGACCTATGGACAGTTGTAGATGGAAAAACAACAAGATCACTTGATGATGGAAGACAACAAGTTCAATTTGACAGGGCCAATCAAAAGGCCAAGTTGATCATCTTGTTTAGCGTAACAGACGATGTGCAACCCCACATTAGAGATGCCACATCGGCCAAGGATGCATGGGATAAGTTGAGCACAGTCTATGAGGCAAAGAACAAGAATGCCATCCTCAACCTACTATCACAACTGCATACTCTCAAGTTCAAGCACAATGAGAAGGTTGAAGTTTTTTTGAGACGAGTTGCTACTTTGAGGGCATCTCTATTGGCATTGGGAAAAGAGATAAGTGATGAAGACCTCGTACCAATTGTGTTATGAGCACTTCCTCCTTCCTATAGAATCTTTGTGACAACTATCAATATGAGTGAACACACAGTCACCTTTGAGAAGTTGGTCAATCTACTTCAACAAGAAGAGGCAATGAACAACAAAGATCATGAAGATGAGCAAGCACTATCTTCCAATCATAAAGGAAAGGGAAAATTTCAGTCCAATCACAAGAAGTCCCAACAAAATCAAAGTCAACGAGACAACACCAAGAAGTGTCCCATTTGCAATAGAGGGGGACATGACATCAAAGATTGTTGGTACAATTCCTATAAAAAGGGTTCATCAAGCAATTCAAAACCCAATAACCATCAGGGTAACAATAATTCAAATAAAGGGAAGTCCAACAACAACAACAATCAAGGGCAGAAAAATGGTAATTGGCAAAGAAAACCCAAACAACAAGGGTACATCGCCGAACATGAGGATGATTCAGATGAAGGACACCACATGTATTCTGCTCAATTTGATGAAGAAACCAAGTCCACACAAGATATCTGGTATGTTGACTCGGGTGCAACTCGACACATGACTGGACGCAAGGATTGGTTCTACACACTGCGTGACTCACCTAACAAGAACCATGTGTCATTAGGTGATGACTCATCATACAGTGTCAAGGGGATTGGAAACATTTCACTACCTCTTGGAAAGCATGACTGCAAAATCACAAATGTATTGTATGTACCTGGGTTGACCAAGAATTTGCTATCAGTTAGTCAACTCCTTGATCACAACTTGAAGTTAGATTTTGACAGTAATAATGGAAAAAGTGTGCTTGATAAGAGATAAGTCAAGAGGTTCCAAGATTGTAGCAAGAGCCTCCAATGTGGGACGCATGTTCCAACTTGATTTTGTCCATAAGGATGATCAAGCTTTAGTGGCCAAAGACACACAATCTGCAGAACTATGGCATCGCAGATATGGTCACATCAGTTTTGGCTATCTCCAAACACTTCAAAAGGGCAACATGGTGAAAGGATTGCCTACACTCAAGCACAACACTGACAAGTGTCACAATTGCCTAGCTGGAAAGCAACACAGAGTACCCTTCCAGAAGAACACATATAGAGCTAAGGGAAAGCTTGATTTGGTGCACACCGATCTTTGTGGGCCCATGCAACCAAGTCATTCTGGATGTCAATACTTCATGCTTTGTGTTGATGACTACTCAAGAAAGATGTGGATATATTTTCTAAGAAACAAGAGTCAAGCCTTTGAGACATTTCAGAAGTTCAAAGCACTTGTTGAGAATGAAGTTGGTCGCAAGATCAAAACTCTCCGCTCAGATCGAGGGGGGGAATTCACAAGCAATGAGTTCAAGACTTACCTGGAAGCTCATGGGATTCGTCGACAAATGCCTCCTACTCACACACCACAACAGAATGGTATAGTTGAGAGAAGGAATCGTACTATCATGGAAATGGTGCGATGTATGATTGATGACTCAGGTTTAACAAAGACATTTTGGGCAGAAGCTGCAAGAACTGCAGTCTATTTGTTGAACAGAGTGCCCACAGTAGCTCTTGAAGGAGTGACACCTCAAGAAGCATGGTCAAATCGAAACCATCAATTGCACACCTAAGAGTATTTGGGTGTAAAGCTAGCATGCACATACCCAAGAAGAACAGGAACAAGTTGGATATGAAAGCTGAGAAACTGATATTCATTGGATACAATGAAGAAGCACTTGGGTACAGATTATGGGATCGAAAGCAAAGAAAGTATACACAAGTAGGGATGTTGAGTTCTTTGAGAAGAAACAAGCAGATGCTCCACTCAACGACTCAACAAACATGCATAATACACCTCTTGTGAAGACAGAATTTGATGTTCCCACTGAAGATGACAGTGATGAATTGGATGATGGTGAAAACTTGGATCCACCACAAGCCAATGGAACAGCTAAGAAGTTACCTAAATGGTATACTCAATTAATAAGAGATGCAAATTTGGATGAAGCACCTAGCACATCATCCAATCCTGGACCTAGAACTCGTAGTCAAGCTCGTGAAGAGGTCAATTATGCCCTAATGAGTAGAGTTGTTGAAACAGTTGAGCCATCTACAGTTCAGGAAGCCCTACAATCAAAAGCTTGGAAAGATGCCATGGATTCAGAGTATTAGTCAGTGATGAAGAACAACACATGGCAACTTGTCGACCTTCCACCAGGGAAGAAACCCATTGGATGCAGATGGATATTCAAGACTAAGTACAAATCAGATGGGACTATTGACAAGTATAAAGCAAGGCTTGTAGCAAAGGGGTATGCACAACAAGAAGGCATTGATTATGAGGAGACATTTGCTCCCACAACCAAGATCAAGACAATCAGGATGATCTTTGCTCTAGCTGCACAATTTGGTTGGAAAGTCCACCAAATGGATGTGAAAAGTGCCTTTCTTAATGGAGATTTGCAAGAAGAAGTCTATATGACTCAGCCAGAGGGTTATGTAATACCAGGAAAAGAGATGATGGTATGCAGACTCATAAAATCTCTATATGGCCTAAAACAGGCACCCGGGCATGGTACATCAAAATTGATGAGCATCTCATAAGTCATGGATTCGAAAGGAATCCTTATGACCCCAATCTCTACCTCAAAAAGCAAGGGGGGGAGATTGTCATTGTGGTTGTTTATGTCGACGATCTAGTCATTACAGGTAGTTCTGTGAAGATGATCGATGCAACAAAGAAGGATTTTAATCGATCGTTCGACATGACAGATCTCGGGCTCATGCACTATTGTCTTGGGTTGGAAGTATGGCAAAAAGAGAATCATATCTTTGTGTCACAGTTGAAATACACCAAGACAACGCTCGAGAAATTCAGGATGATGGACTGCACTCCTATTGCTACACCTATGGAAGTGAGACTTCAGTTATCTCGTTCCGATCCATCACCACCGGTGAATGCAACTCTCTATCGGCAGTTGATCGGGAGTCTCATTTACCTGACATATACTAGACCAGATATCAGCTTTGCAGTCAGCTATTTATCACGCTTCATGCAAGAACCAAAAATATGTCATTGGAAAGCAGCAAAGAGAATACTAAGATATCTAAAGGGTACAGTTGACCTTGGTCTAGAGTACAAGAAGAATGACAACTTCTTCTTGACAGGATATTCAGATTCAGATCATGCAGGAAACATGGATGATAGGAAGTCAACATCAGGCTTCATCTTCTTTATGGGATCTGGACCGATATCATGGGGAAGCAAGAAACAAGAACTTTGTTTCTCGCTCTTCTACAGAAGTAGAGTATCGAGCTGCAGGTGAAGTTGTTTGTGAAGCAATATGGCTACGCCGAATACTGGAAGGAATTGGTCTACCACAACAGAAATCTACTCCAGTATATGTTGATAATGAAGGAGTTCTAAAGCTTGTTCGCAATCCAGTATTTCATGAGAGAACCAAGCATATTGAAGTACAGGTTCATTTCATACGCGAGCATGTCTTGAAGCACAACATACAGCTCCATTTCTGTCCTACAGCTGAACAGAAGGCAGATGTTTTCACTAAGTCACTTGCACGTGACAAATTCACACTGTTCAGAGAGTTCCTCTCCACTTCATTGGAAACTATGCAAAATTAAGGGGGGGAATGTTAGCATAATTTAGCATAGGCATATTTATTGCATTTTATTGCATTGTCTTTTATTTAATAATGTGCAACATGTGCACTCTAGTCTAGTGACTTGCATTCAATATTGTTATGTTGGATAACATTCAATATTGGTATTAGTAGTAATTACATGTGCATGTGAGATGGGTCTTATCATCTCGTAGTTGGTGTCTGCTAGGGTGTCATGTCTATCCATATGAGGCTGTCTAATATCTATAAATATTACAGCTCTTGCATTGTAATGTAATCTGATTTCATGATCAATAATATTTGTGAGGCTTCCGTCCCTCTTTGGTCATTGCAATCTTATTCTATTCTATCATTTGGTATCTAAGCTATACAATGCTAGAATTACTACTAGGGTTTGTTTAGAGGCAAAACAATAGATTATAAAATATTTTTCATAATAAGACAAGAATAGGTGTTTTGTAAATAACCTTCTTGATATTCTAAAAGGCATCCTTTCCTTCAGAGTAGGGTTTGTCAAATGAAAATAATGATTACCTTTATACTAAAAGGCATGTGACATATATTCCTTTAACCATGTGACATATATTCCACACTACTAGGGATAAATCTTCTCAATAAATTAATCTTTCCAAAGAAAGAATGCATGCCTTTCTTCTTTGGTTGGAAGTGGAATATTTTGAATTTCTGAACACATCCTAGATCAATTTTGATTCCATATTTTGAGATAATGTGTCTAATAAACTTACCTTATATCACACTGAAGATAGATTCCTTTGTATTCAAAGAAAGTCCATGGTTCCTACATCTCTGTAATACTGATTTCAGGTGTTGGAAGTGATCTTATCTTTTCTTTGAGAAAACGGTTAGATCATCAAGGTAGATCACTATACATTTTCCCTTCAGATCACAAAATTCCAAATCCATTTCCCTTTGGAATGTTGCACCTGCATTAATGAGACCAAATCGCATTCATCTTTACGAAAACCTTCCCAAGGAGTTGTAAAAGTAATTTTCTATTGATCATGTACATTTAATTCATTTTGATTATAGAATGGTAATCCATCAAGCATTAATAACATTTCTGATGCATTCACTACTTGAAAAATATGATCTATTGGTATCTAAATTGATTCTCCTTGGAAGTGAGCAAAGATCACAATTTTAACAAGATACTTAGAGACAGAAAAATCATGGTATAAGTCATTTTGTATCTAGGGCGGGGATATAATCGACTCTTTGTCACTCAAGCATTGGAGAAATGTATAGCACCTCACTAAGGGCTTGATCTACCATCACTACTTTATGTTATGCCTTTAAACGGGGTGAGAGGGCCCATTATGTAACCCGTATTGGTGAAGGACATCAAGAGATCCTTTTTTCTACAAATTTTCATGAAAACCTTGAGAAAATATGACCAATACAACACAATATAACTCTCACAAGTTGTCACACTAGAGAGTCGAGATGTTTTTTGGATAAGGTTGGGTTACTAAATACAATAATGGAAACTTGATTGTCTCTGCATATTTTGGCGGTGGAATTTGTTCATTCGTGGATACACAATACAAATAGGGGTAGTTCATGTGTAATTCATCATTTGGAATGTATTTTGTGGGAAGTTACGTAAGATAAATTTGATTATACCAAATATTTGAGAGCCTTTACAAATATTGGAACACTCGAGACAAAATGCTTCAAAATAGAGACAAAAAATAGAGATACATGATTTCAAACTCTTCAAAAATAGCTCATGTTAAAGAAATATTTTATATCATTAATGTAGATGCACTCATGCTTACAAACAATATTTATCAAATGTAGTGAAAGTAAAGTGATTTTAAATTGTTTATTTGCATCACAAGATGAAATATCTTCTCATAATGAAATTACAAATGCCACAATACTAACACATGGATGACATCTTGTGTAATTCAGAGGGATTTTAACATAAGATTGCAATAGGAACATGGAAAACTATTTGAAAATATTCTGAATTAACAACAAATACAATTATTCTCATGATCAACACAAATTCATTCAAGGTTCAATAGATTCATCAAGCGGGGAGAGTTTCTTCAACGATCTTAGAGATTGTCAATGGTTGTATACTTGCAACCATCTTGACATGATTAAATCCAAAAACATAGGAAAATAAAGCTGGTTTCTCGAGATGACCTCTTGGGAAAAATGGTTTTCTCAAACTTTTTCAGCAAAATTTAACCACTCATCCTTTTGCAAGAGTATTCTCATTGCATTTATACAATTTTAGCAGCTCACTTATCCCAAATTTTCTCCCAAAAAGAAGAATATGTGGGGAATATTTTGTTTGTTACATTTTTTTTTTTCGTAAAGTGATATTTAACAAATCTACACCCAAAGCTACAGTGTATAGAAGGTAAGATTTTTCAATTATTTCCATGGGTTGTTTTTAACTGGGGTGTTCAATCATCTCCTCGGTAGCATGTCCATCCTCTTTCTAGCAACTGTAGCTTCCTTCTTCACATTATTTTCCTTTGGATCTTGCTCTAGTGATAATTAATTTTACTCAGTAGGTACTCGAGAAGCCTGTTTCAAAACTTCAACTCTTGCACTTCTCGAGATCTAAAAATTGATATCCACAATAAATTCAATTGCATTTCATTGACAAAAACAATGAGAGACCATGGAATTAACCAAAAAGGATGAAAGCAATCAAATCCCTTAAGGTAATTGGTTTTCATGGGAGCAATAATGGGGGAAAAAACAGATGTATTATATCACAACCATTAACTATGTCTTTCACAACTTCAAATTTGATCTGTCCACATGGAAAATATTTGAGTTGAAGTGGGGTTGAGGGTGCTTTTCACATTTTTCATCACTTAAAGAAAATGAGAACTTTTAGACAATTTCACCCGCCCACCCACTTTTAATATAGGCCTTACACGTGGCTTTCCTGGGCATCGACGGGGCTATGACTTACCTTATGACTTTTATTCTTTTTCAAAACAAAGCTGAAAATATCAAAATGCCACAAGAACCCACCTCTCTCGCTTTTAACTTTTGATGTGGGTCCTAGAAAATACGCGACTCACTTTTATACTTTATTCCTTTTTCATAACAAAGCTAAAAGTTACAAAAACCTCTAGCGACCCGCCTCCCCACTTTGAATTTTCAATGTTGACTCAAACATGTGACATTAATTGTTCCCCGCAGAGTCATGGATCATTTTATAACTTTACTCCTTTTCACAAAACAAAGCCAAAAAACTTCAAAGTGCTTCGATAGCCTACCTTCCCACTTTTGACTTAAAATCATCCATGTGTCCTCTTGTGGGCCTTAGGAATTTCTTTTACCTTTTTACTCTTTTTTCCATAATGCCTTAAAATGAGAATAAAGGCTGCTTTCTTGCAGAGTTGCTCAACTTACGATATGTGTACACCTTTAGGCCAAAAATTAAAATTTTTTCTGCCACCTCATAATTTTGACCAGCCAATTACAAATCAATGGATCCACGGGGCCAATTTGACATTTTTGCAAAAGTGACAAAAGTGACAAGTTCACCAAGTAAACCCACCATGTCTTGTCCAATTAGAGATGAACACATATCTACAGATGTTGAGATAAAATTTGATAGGGAAAACATGACCGTGGAAAAATAAAATGCAGGGGAAACTTCACCATTTGTGCCCAGAATTCAAAATGTTCCTCATGGACAGAGAAATTGCAAATAATACATGGCTAAATGTGATCCATGACCATAGAGAAGGATTAACAATGGCATACAAATGAAGGAGAAAGTTTTCATGCATCCATACAGGGAGACAAAAAATATTTCAAACCAAGAGGATTGAGACATTATTTGAACAAAATAGGGCAAGGTTAAAAGTGAGCACCAACGTCGGCTCCGACTCATGGATGGGTACTCTCGATGAGTTCACAAGAACAACATAGCAGACCATGTGCCAAAAATTCATTGGGAAATGGAGTCAAGAAATGACCTCCAAAACAAAGAAACAATAACCAACTTCCCAAGAATGAACTAAGAAACCAACAAACCAATCACCAAGGAACATGACAAACCGAGAAAAAAAAATGCAAAAATAGAACAAACCAAATGACTACACACTATACAATGATGTGTACCTTGATTCTGAGAAATCAATCAAGGAAATGTTTCAAGTGCCTTCCATTAATAGGAAACTCAAGCAATTCCCCATCTAGGTATTTTAAGAAAAAGGTGTGCTCACCAATCCGAATGTCAATAGAATAAGGGCCCATCCATAATGTGTCAAACTTTCCATGTTTTCCCTTATCCTCATGTCTACTATCCCATAATAGCACAAGATCTTCCACACTGAAATCTCTTGGATTTACCTTCTTGTCAAAAAAATTCTTCATTTTGTCCCTAAACTTCACATGTATCTGATGGTATTCTCTTCTTTCTTCATCTAATTCAACAATTTGATTAATATGAGCATCATAGGGACTGATCTCCTGGTCCTCCAATTGTTGAATAAATTGATAAGAAGATAATTACATATGCAGGGGAAGTAGAGCTTGAGTTCCATACACCAACTCAAATGGAATTTTCCAGTAGCTCTTTTAATAATGATTCTATCAGCCCAAACAACAAATTTCAACTACTCACCCCACTTTCATTTGTTTAACTCCAAGGTTCTCCTGATTATCTTCAAAAATTTGTTGCTTGATTCTGCTTGTCCATTACCTTGGGGATTATAATTTGAATCATATGCTAAATTGATCCCATACTCATGACACATGGCTACCAAAGGTTTGGCTCGAAAACTCATAGCATTGTCAAGCAACTATCTTAGTAGGCACTCCAAACCTATAAATTATATGATTCATAATGAAGTCCATAACAATTTGGTGGGTAGCTTTCTTGGTAGGGATTGCCTCCACCCACTTGGTGAAGTAATCAGTGGCCACTAATATCCACTTGTGGCCTACACTTGAAGAATATGAAATCTCACCAATGAAGTCCATTCCCCACTACTTAAATGGGGCTTCAATTGATATAGGATGTAAAGGGAGGGAGCCTGAAGCTTTCAATCTTCCTGAAAAATGTTGACAACTCTCACACTTTCTTACTAGTAGAGTTGTGTCTTCAAAAAGAGTTGTCCACCCATAACCAACCCTTAAGATTTTATGAGTTGTGACTCTTCCAAAAAATGCCCTCCGCAAACTCCTCCATGGAAATCATCAATTATTTATGGGGCCTCATCCTCGGTGATACATTTTAAGAGAACTCCCTCAAGCTTATTCCAAGGTAACCCATAATCAGTGATGATGTATTTCGGGAGGCTAGCTTAAGTGCTCTCTTTTGATTCTTACTTAAATATTGAGCCACTTTGTAAATGTTTGAGATAAAAAATAATATCCTTGTACCATTCAAAATTTATCAATTTTTAAAGGATATTCAACCTTTCTTCTTCAACATCATTTACCTCAAGCTGTTTTGCAAAGGTTGCTCTCTTCCATAAGCTTTGTTAGGCCCATACCTCTAACCAATTTTGTAGTTTGGATATACATGTCATAATCTTGTAATTTATTTTCCCATTGACATATTTTTCTTGAAACTTCCATCTCGATAGGATATCCTTGACCATGGTATGGGGAACATAAGTTATGACTTTAGAGCTCAAATTATATGGCCTAAAAATTTTTTTTCCCTAACCAAATTAAATGTTTCCCCATGTTAGTATTGTTGACAATTTTTGTACTTGTGTAAAAATGTAAGTTCTCATCAATGTTTCTTTCCTTCATGATTAAGACATTCAATTATGTTACTGAGTTGTTTAGTTCATTATACAATCCATACAGAGAAGCTAGAATGTAGAAGGGAATACACAACTCATTTTAGAATTCAATGTTTTATTCACAAGGAAGGTCAAATGTTTCCCACACAAGCTGTGGGATGTAACTGAAAAGTAAAGTACAACTACTGAAATAAAAGGTACACATGCATGAAAGAGAAAGTAAAAGGAGTATGAGTGAACCCATCATTTCCTTGGGGTTTCTTTCTTTGATTGAAAACATCTCCATTTCTAGCTTCTTCTTCATCTCCATTGTAGAAGCCATTGTACCTGAAAAGAAGAAAAGAATAACTATCAGTTATGAGCTCAGGGATCAATTCATATTCCTAGACTGTCCTAATTTGTGCATATGAATCTCTAATAACAGGAGATGTAATTTACTTGAATATCAAACTGCATACATGCTTTATTCACTCAGATAGAATGAAGAAAAGAAAAGAAAAGAAGAAAACATGGACATAAGAGAGGCCAAAAAGCCTAAGTATTTTCTAACTATTTTCCTAAGTGTGCAAGTACAGAGTTGCAGCCAATGAAAAATAAACAAGTCATAAGTGCATGCATAAAAAGGAAGAATGTAACTCAAGGTTTCAATAACCATTCTAAAGTGGAAGAAGTTTAAAGATAGAAAAGAGAGACTGGGAGATAGAAATACATGTTTTAGTTTGCTAAATGAAGGAAGAAGTAGAATTTGAAAGTTGATGTTTGGCTAAAAAGAGAAGGTTACTATTGAAAAGGAATGAAGAGAAGATTCTAGGAAAATTTTGACAAGGCTTCGCCATGTAAAATGAACATTTACAACTTTCCATCATGTTGCTTTTAACTACTACATGCTTAAAGGAATTATTTAAATCAAGTAAGTGATATAGGAAAAGTAGTAAAGCATGCCATGATCAAGATAAACAACTATGATGTCTCATTTTTATCTAGCTTCAAACATGAAGTGTTATGTTCTATATTCTGAATTAGAAAATACAACTACTATAGTTGGAAATGGATGGAAGAGAGAATTTTGAAAAAATTTGCCAGGGCTTCGCCATGAAAAATCAATGTTTAAGATTTTCCAACATGCCAGAAATACTACTATCAAGGAAATAAAGTATCTAAGTAAAAGAAATAAGTTATTGTATTTCAACAAAGCATCTAAATCAAGGCTTATGCCTGAAAATGGTGTTACAATAGATAAAGAATTGTTTACAATTTCAGAAAGCCACTTACAAGATACAAAACATCTTAAGTTCAATTTTAAGTTTTAGTTTTCATTTCTCATAATCAAATGTTTCAAAGTTATTCACAACTGAAATAAGAATGATGTCTAGTACAGAGTTGTAGAAAGGAGTTTTCAATCTTCAAAGCACAAAGTATATTTTGGATATAAATATGCACAGGATGAAGGAGATAGATCTATTAACATAGAGAAGAAGGTGCATATTTAGTTCAAGAAAAAAGCAGAAATTCCTAGTGAAGACCCATAATAAGATCGAAGGAACAAAATCTTTGAGTCAATTGATAGAACATGAGAAACAGGAAAATGTCCCATGGGATAAATCAGAGCTTGGATCACAAAACACATAATGCATTGATAGTGAGATAACATACCAAGTTTGGTATTACAAGTTAAAAAAATTACAAATACCCAGAGCTTTTCTATAAAATGGAGATTGAAATAGAATATTCAAGAAAATGGTGTCTAGTAAATGAAAGGAAATTTCTCAGAAGCCAGACAAAGTGGAGGCCTCGGGATAAACCATCAAAGTTAAAAATAATCAAGTAACAAATCTTGTGATATAGATAATGGGTATGAGATATTCTTCAAGATCCAAAGTTTTTGGAAAGCTTCAAAAGTGGCATTTCAATGCAACATTGACAAGATTCACACAAATTTGGTAGGAGAATGAACTCACTAATCCTTTTAACAATCGATTAGAGGCACAAAGAAAAAAATAATACAATATGAGACCTTTCGATCAAAGAATTAAATTTTTGGGTTGTCTTTTGAAAGCACTTAATCAGGGTATGAGTAGATTTTGTAACCAACATATACCTACAAAGTCACCATTTTAAGGTCAGAGAAGTCAAAGTATAGAGATAACGTAGACCCAGAAGGTTTTTCCATAGTTTTATGGAATCACGAGAACACTACGAGCAATAGAATTCAAGCTCGAATGATATCAACAAAAAATGACCACATTCAAGTGCACAAAAATGTAGGCCCATAAAGATATATAGATAAAATCTCAATGAAAAAAAATCTAGATCGAGGATAGCAAAGTAAAATATGGAATACCCATAATGTAAACTATCTAGCAAACCCTCCACATTCGGTTCGAAGAAAGCTAACAATAATAACCAAGAAAGTTATGGTGACACAAGCTTATAAATATCAAAAAAAAGAGTATTCATACTATTGAGTCATTCATAAAAGGGTGAATCTAGAGTTACCTCTAACCATGGTCGAAAGAAGTTCAAATGGTAATAACCGAATCCTTGAAATTAAAGGAGCCACAAATTCTAACCAGAGATTTCAGAAATGGTCAAGAACCAAAGCCATACAAGTATGTATTCACAGTTGCATAGAATCGAGCTCTAAGAGAATGACTATGGCGGTCAATAGACCATAGATCCTAAAAATAGAGAAGAATCAAGCTTCAGAACTCACCATGGAGGCCATTGGCAAAGACCAAACGTAATAGATGGTATTAAAATCAAAACAATAACACCCCAAAATGCTCTCGAAGCTCTAAATAGATCAAACATATGAAAATACAGATCACGAGAGTTTAGGAAACCATTTTGTAGAAGGAACCAAGCTCAAAAGCTTCAAACAATGGCATCAAAAAAATTTTTTTCCAAGGCTTCACCCGCATAGTGAAAAAACAAATGAAGTGATCATTATGGGCTCGAGTTACCTTAATGCATGCAAACTTGAGAGATGAGTCAACATGACTCAACCGTGGTTCAAGATCGATGAATTTAGATAAGAAGGACTCAGATCAAAGGTCAATAATCATGCTCAGAGATCAAGGTGAGTAACCATAGTTAGGTTTCCACCGACTACCTTAAATGCCAAGTTAAAAACCCTAACCATAGGTTCAAGATCGATGGTTTGTGATCGATCAAGTATAGAGATCGATGACCGAGATCTTCACCATTTTTCAAAAAACTCAACCCAGGTTAGAATGCCACCGACACCATGATTGAGGGGTGAGTCATCGTGGGGAGGGGGCCAACCCCATGTTTGAATAAAATTATCATTGCATTGACTTTCAAAGTCCAAACTATAGTCATTTCCAAATAATGCAAAATGCCATCATACATGCTTATCACCGAAAAGGTGAATTTTGAAATATGCCAAGGCCAAAACTATGGGGTGGCAACTATATACTATAGTACTCATTACAAAGGTGGCAGACTATGTAGTATGGTCATGGTAAATAATCAAAGGTCATGAGTATGGTAGTAACTAGTAAAGTGAAGGTGGTCCCCACTTATCTAAAAGTTAGAATTGATTTCCACAAAGTGTGTCACTCAGTGTGAGGTGGTCCCCACTTTGAGTTAGAAGAGAGTGTCACTCATGTGATTGAAAAGAATATGTCAATATTACATGTGTGCACATGGAAAATGGCCCCCCATTGGAATTGGATGTTATCTTGCAAATATTACAAAATGTGTAATTATTTTTTCACTACACGGTAGAGAATTATTTTTGCATGCCTTCACAAGAAGACAGAATAAAGAAGGAGACAAAGTTGCATGTTCATGGAGAGAGACTTGCCTAGCAAGCAATCTTATTTTTAGAAAATTATTCATCCTTCTCTTTCTTAAAAATAGATCAGTCAACTTCAGTTGACCAATTGTAATCAAGGCTATTAATGCCTATTTGTAATTGCATGCTCTATTTTTATTCTTTATCTATTATTAAATAAAGGATAAAAATAGAATGCATGGGCAAGTACAAGCCTTAGGCTATTTTTAGGAAGAGGGTGAATTTTATTTTTTTGCTATATATTGTGTGCCTTTACAAAGCACAAGGGAGGAGAACTTCTGGAGGACTTTTGGATATAGGAGTATTGAAGCAATTTTTTCTAGTTTTTTCCTTCTAAGTGTGAAGTATTTTTACCTTCCCAATTATTTGTAGCTTGTGTATGTTTCTATTAGTCTTGTGAATGCAAATTCCCTGATTAATCATCTTACCCTATTGCAAAATTAGTAATTTTTCATGCATGATATTAATGTGCATGTTTAGCTTAGTAGTATTGTTGTGATAATCTCCCTCAATACCTCCAAGTGTTTTTCCCTTTAATATTCTGTAGAAAAAACTGTTGGTTCGTGCATCAAAATCCTTCACATATCAATTGTGCATATACTCAGTCAAAGCCCTCATACAAATTTGGTGTATCACCTTAGTTTTAATTATTTTATAGTCATCTTTTACCCTTAAACCCTAGAATCAATTTAGGATACATCAACAAGGAACCGGCCTTGATACCAGAGACTCACCTCAAAATAGGTATACCCACAGACCTGAGGTGTTTCCATTGTATCTACGAAAGAGAGAGATCAAATTTTTTTGCAAGCTTAGAAAACCTTGTAACCATCTCTCTATAGGGTGCACTTTTTGAGAGATAACAATTTTTGGCATGCCCAGGTGGGACAACGAATCAGATATGCATGCAAGTTACAAATTCTACACAGATCTACAATAGATTTATTACAAGAGTTACAAAGTCACTTTTGGGAGCAAGTTGCAACAATTTATTTTAAAGATTTTAAGATCTTTTGGTGACTCTGTTAAGCTGATATCAGACCAGTATTGCAGCATGTTCCATGCCTAAAGTGACTACAAGATCATCGGTAAGAGGAATTCCTCCTGAGTTTGTTTCTTTACCCTTGAATTCTGCTAGAAGGAGAAGAGTTGGTAATACTTTACCTTATAATAGACCTGGTTTTGATAACCCTCCTCCTAATATTCCTTCACCACATATCAATTTCTCTATTAACATCCCAATTTTTCAAATGGCTATTCAACCACCAAGGAATTTTGTGACCTTTACTAATGGTAGTCCATTAGTAATCCCAGTCTACCATGACATTCCTAATGCTGCCATGAAAATTTTTCCATCATTCATGGGTGAAAATCAGGTTACACCTATTGAACATATCAAAGATGTTGCAGCCCTATGTGTAGTCCATAATATCACTCATGAAGACATAGCTTTAAGACTTTTAGCTGCATCTTTTAAAGGGTAGGCCTTGCAATGGTATAGAAACCTAGAAATTGGAAGCATAAGAACTTGGGATAACTTAGGTGAAAAATTGCTGAAACAGTTCCAGGATAATTCAGATCATTTGTCTCTCATTGAATAGTTGTCTACTATTAAAAGAGCTCCCAATGAGTTTATGTCTAGTTTCAATATCCATTTTTCCAGAACTTGGGAAAGAATTCCAATAAGTGTCAAGCCTCAAGTTGATCATGCTTTCCTTTATTATCTTAGGGCATTAAACAAGTGATATCTCAACTATGATTCAATCAATGGGGGAGAGACACTCCCAACAAGCCTATGATATCACTATCCGAGCTGAAAATAGTCTTATTCAAGTTGGAAAATTGGCACCAAGGCCTTCAATGCCATTTTTTTTATAGATTTACACCTATTCCTTAGCCTATTACAATCATAGAACCTATTGTTGTAGCTCCATCAGATGATGTATTTAAAGCTTTGAAAACTATGGGAAATAAATTGACTTTGATTGAGAATAGAATTACATTATTACCTAGCAGACCCTATCAGGCTCCTTATCAACAAAATCAACAAAATCAAAAATAGGCAGCCCTATCAACAAAATCAAAATTATAAGCCTTACTAGAAAAGTAGTTTGACCCAAAGGCTCCTAGTTCATCTAACGCTTTAGTCCCAGTTAATATGGCTATAGAAGAGTGGTGTCAACCTTGCAATCAACCTCATTCAACTGCAACTTGCCCAAATGCTTTTCTGAATCTGAATCTTGTTGCACAACCTCAATCTAAAACATTGTTCATGCCTCAAATGGAGGGTGGGCAGCAAGAAACTCATGTTCAGAAAGCACCGAAAAAATTTAGTCAGTTTTAATGAGGAGGATTTCATTAGTCACTACTAGGGCTCAAGGGAAAGTTGTGAAAGTCAAAAACAACAAAATAGGCCTATCCTGCCTACTATCACTGATAAGACAACATCTACAGTTCCAAAGTCAACCAACAATCCTGTTGTTCCAAAAAAAAAACAAGTGTTCCAGTTGATAAAGGCCATCAAAAAAATAGCTACAACCTGATCCAAGAAGACTATTTATACCTAGATATCCAAGGCAAGCTAAAGCAGAATCAATTTTTGCTAAGGCCTACTCTAAGACAGTTGAATCCGTCTCTAAAACAATTGCTTCTTTTAACATTGTTGATGTAATGAAAAATCATAATGTTAATATCTCAATGTGGGATGCTCTAAGTATTCCTGGACAACAAGATTTACTCTCTCATGAACTAGCTAAGTTGCAGATTTCTTCAAATACAATAGAAAAGGAAGTTCAGAAGACAAACATGGTCCTTGGAATGTTTGAACAAGACCGCATTAAAGAAGTTAAGTGGATGGTTCAGAAAGTTCTAAATGCTCATGATATCAAGAAACCACCACCATTTTATTTATCATTGATTATTGGAGAACATCTAGTTCATAATTGCATGGTGGACAGTAGTGGTGCAAGTAGCACAGTTATGCCAAAAGCAATTGCAGAAAAATTGGGTTTGTAGTATGAGCCTATAGAAAGGAGTGTCTTACAACTTGATGGAACTACAACTAATACGGTTGGTATAATAAAAAATTTAGAAGTGACGTTACATGCTTGCCCAAATGTTTCTATTCTACAAGATGTTATTGTTGTGGATTTACCTCCATACTTTGCCTTATGCTTATCTAGAGACTTCACAAAAAAATAGGAGGTTATCTCTCTTCAGATTGGTCCTTCTTTTTTCACTACTCGTTATGGTACCAAATTTACTATCAATTCAGATCCATTGGCTAGATTTCACATTGAGCCTCACTCTTCAAATGCAGTGGCTAATTATTCAGCCCTAGATCAGTCTGATTTTGATGAGGTAGCTCATGTTTCAACATTAGATGGTGTTTCTAACATGTTTATGGATGAAAAGATAGTGGAATAACATGCTCATGATCCTTTTAAGGAAGTTGAAGAACACTGTTTGGTGTGTATTGTATGCATGAAGAAAATACACCACTTCCCTTACTATCCAAAATAGAAGATTCAACAGAAGGGATTTGGAAGCTTCATTTTGATGGAGCTAAGAACAAGAAGGACAGAGGAGTAGGTTTGATGCTCACTTCCCCAATGAATGAAAGGTATTTCTCAGCTTTGAGTCTCCAATTTTCATGTACTTGTAATGTAGCTGAATATGAAGCTTTAATTCATGGCTTACTTTGGGCTAGAAAGAGAGGTATCAACATGCTATAGATTTTTGGTGACTCTGAGTTGGTTATTAATCAAGTAAGAAATTTCAATGTTTGTAAGAATCCATTAATGAAGTCTTACAGACATAGAGTTTTAGACTTAATGGAAGATTTTGATGTTATTAACATTCAGTCTATTCCTAGAGCTGAAAACAAGCATGCAGATAGACTTGCAGTAGTTGGGGCTAGTTTTGAAGTGCTGGAATAGATTGAAAATAGCAAAAATCTAGCCTCATATAAAGTTAATTGTTAGGCCCTCAATACCTGATAATGATTCAAATTGGCAAGTTTTTGAAAGTGATGATCAAATCTATAGGTTTTTGCAGCAAGAAGAGTTGAGTTTTTCTAGTTAATCAAGATAAATTACAACACTTATATGGTGACCAGATTGTTTAGTTGAAGACAAATAAACTACCTCGAGGTCTAGTCACATTAGAAGACATCTTCAACACTGACGATCAATTAAGAAAGGTCAAGACTAAAATGTCAACCCATGTTGATAATTACGAAGAGATCTCGGTTGATGAAGGGAAAAAGCTATTTCTTGGAAAGGTATGTTCCTTAACTGAAAAGTAGTCATTTATTAATCTTTGCAAAGAGTTTAAAGATGTTTTTGCTTGGAAATACCAAGATTTAAAAGGATTTGATCCCAATTTAGCACAACATATATTGAGTTGTAGCCAAATTCTAAACCTGTTAGAAAACAGAGGCCTGTAAATCCCAAAATAGAACCTCTGATGAGGAAAGAATTATCTAAGTTGATTGAATCGGGTATTATCTTTCCAGTTAAGCATTCAAGTTGGGTAGCCAATCTTGTTCCTGTTAGGAAGAAGAATGGTGAAATTAGAATATGTGTAGATTTAGAGATCTTAATAAGGCTTCATTAAAAGATCATTACCCACTCCCAAATATGGATCAGATTTTAGAGAACAGTCTCAAGTTCAGATAGACTATCTCTTCTAGATGGTTATAGTGGATATAATCAAGATTTTAGTAGAGAAGAAGATAGATATAAAACAACCTTTACCACTAAGTGGGGTACTTATGCTTACAAAAGGATGCCTTTTGGTCTTTCAAATTTTGGTGCAACGTTTCAACGTGCAATGGACATGGATTTTCACAGCTTATTAAATAAATGCATCCTTGTTTATTTAGATGATGTTACTATATTTTCAAAATATTTTGAAGAACATCTAATGCATTTAAGGCAGACTTTTCAGTTGTGCAGGCAATTTGGAATATCTTTGAATCCACTGAAGTCTATCTTTTTAGTACATCAAGGTAAAAAGCTACTTGGTCATATTGTTTCTAAGAAAGGTTTAGCAATTGATCCTTTAGGATCAAAGCCATATCACAACTATCATTGCCCCATCATAAGAAGGCATTACAAAGTTTTCTTGGAAAAATCAACTTTGTTAGAAGATTTGTTCTAGATTTTACAGCATTGGTTAAACCACTCACAACTATGCTAAAGAAAGAGAAAACTTTCTCTTGGACTAGTGAAGGGAGAGAAGGATTTGAATCAATCAAAGAAGCTATCTCTCAAGCTCCTACTCTTGCAAATCAAATTTTGATAAAGATTTTACAATGTATGCACTTGTAGGAGCTGAAACAATCTCAGCTATATTAACTCAAGTCAATGATGAAAATATTGAACAACCTATTGCTTTCTTTGGATAGTTTGCATGATTATGAAACAAGGTACACATTTCTTAAAAAATAGGTACTTTCAGTAGTCAGAGGACTAAATAATTTCAATTATATGCTTTTGAACAATAAAATCCATGTTCTTGTTTCTCATCCAAGTGTGAAAGCATTCTTACTAAATAAGGAGTTGAATGAGAAAAGAGAAAACTGGATAATGAAGGTCATGGAGTATGATGTTGATATTTGGGTTGCTAAGATGGTTGAGGGAAAGGTTTATGTGAACATCTAATTGCTGATATGGAAAAAAAAAGTTACAGAACCAGATGATTCAAAACAACATGCTGAAATTATGTATCAGCATTATCGAAATCATGGTTCAACCAGGAAATCAACAACCTGAGCTCACTCACATGAGATTCAGGAATCAAGATGGATGACTGATTTGGTTAATTATCTACAACATGACACCTATCTAGAAGGTATGGACAAGAATAAATGAAGGTATTTTAGATTACAAGTTGTACCTTATATCTTCATTGATAATGTGTTGTTCAAAAGAGATATAAATGGAATCTTGTTGTATGGTGTGTTGACTATGATAAAATTTAGAAAATATTGTTAGAATTCCATGAAGGACCTGTAGGAGGTCACTTCTCAGCACGTACCACAACCTTAAAGATTATGAAAGCTGGTTACTATTGGCCTAGCATATTCAAAGACTATTTTGAATGGATTAGAAAGTGTAAAAATGTGCTTTCTTTGTTGGAAAAACGTTTAGCTTCAGCTACCTTACCCTTGTGACCTATTTCAGTTGATCAACCTTTTATGTAGTGGGGTCTTGACTTTATTGGCATGATAAACCCACCCTCATCACAAGGACACAAGTGGATCTTAACTACTATAGATTACTTTACAAGATGGACTGAAGCAATAGCCTTAAAGGATGCTAATGAAGCTTCGATACTATCCTTTTATGAAGGAATAGTTCTACAGATTTGGTGTTCCAACAACTATCATATCAGATAATGCTTTAGCATTTTCTTGGTGCTAAGATAATAGATTGGGTTGTCAACCATGGAATATATCTAAGTTCTTCATCTAATTATTACCCACAAGGTAATGGCTTAGCTGAGAGTACTAACAAGAATATGTTAAGGATCATTAGAAGAACACTTAAAGATAATCAAAGAGCTTGGCATCTGATGTTGAATTCAACACTTTGGGCTGACAGAGTGACTCCTAAAAGATCAGTTGGTAATTCACCATACAAACTTGTGTATGGAAAAGAAGCAAGAATGCCTATTTCAGTTGAGTTACCAACATTGGATTTGCTGCATCAAATGGAGCTTCTTGAGAATGAACCATTAGGTTCGTTATGCAGAGTTAATGGAATTACAAGAGCTAAGAGATCAAGCTCATTTGAATATGGAAAAGAATAAAAAACAAATGAAGAAGACTTTTGACAAGAAAGCCAAATTTAGAGTCTTCAATGAAGGAGATATTGTGTTAAAATGGGATGTTGATCTGTAAAGCCAGGAAGACACTCAAAGTTTGATACACTCTGGAGTGGTCCTTACATGATTTCAGCTAGCAAGGAACACAATGCTTTTCAGCTTTCAAAGTTGAATGGAGAGGAACTTCCCATTCCTGTGAATGGTATGTTTCTCAAACACTATTATTGAATATCTTATAGTGATTGTTAGAGTAGGATTTCCCTTCAATAAGTGTAGTTTCTACACATTGCATCATTTTTCAATTCAATAAGTGCATTCATGCATGTGATCTAGTTTACAGATCTTTCCCAATTTTAGTTCATTTTGGAAGGGTTGGACCTTTTGGAAAAGGAAGATTTTGGTTATATACTTTGGACTCCATGCCCAATGGACAAGAGCAAGGCACTAGTATTTAAGCTAGTAGGAAGCTTTCCCCATAGGATCACCATAAATGTTGACAATTTTTGCACTTGTGTAAAAATGGGCAACTCAAAACTTCATCATTACGATGAAAGTCATGGGTGAAGTATACCTAAGCTAAGGAAGTTTGATATTATTTGTTACTGTTGAATTAGTTATAAGATTAAATGAAATCTATAGTTATGTGTGTTGTCACAAAACATAACAGATCACATAGTCTGTAATTTCATGCCATCTTCAGCAAAAGAACACAAAGCCCCAAAGGAAAACTGTGTTGTCTTGATGAAGATGAAAAATTATAGAGTAGGTGAAGTGTTGAGTTTTGAAGCAAACAAAAAAAATACAAATAGATATCAAAAAATCAGGGTTCATTACTGAATGTTACAAGTTCTCATCAATGTTTCTTTCCTTCATGATTAAGACATTCAATTATGTTACTGAGTTGTTTAGTTCATTATACAATCCATACAAAGAAGCTAGAATGTAGAAGGGAATACACAACTCATTTTAAAAATTCAATGTTTTATTCACAAGGAAGGTCAAATGTTTCCCACACAAGCCATGGGATGTAACTAAAAAGTAAAGTACAACTACTGAAATAAAAGGTACACATGCATGAAAGAGAAAGTAAAGGAGTATGAGTGAACCCATCATTGCCTTGGGGTTTCTTTCTTTGATTGAAAACATCTCCATTTCCATCTTCTTCTTCATCTCCATTGTAGAAGCCATTATACCTGAAAAGAAGAAAATAATAACTATCAGTTATGAGCTCAAGGATCAATTCATATTCCTAGACTATCCTAATTCATGCATATGAATCTCTAATAATAGGAGATGTAATTTACTTGAATATCAAACTGCATACATGCTTTATTCACTCAGATAGAATGAAGGAAGAGAAAAGAAAAGAAGAAAACATGGACATAAGAGAGGCCAAAAAGCCTAAGTATTTTCTAACTATTTTCCTAAGTGTGCAGGTACAGGTTGTAGCCAATGAAAAATAAACAAGTCATAAGTGCATGCATAAAAAGGAAGAATGTAACTCAAGGTTTCAGTAACCATTCTGAAGTGGAAGAAGTTACAGTATAGAAGAGAGACTGGGAGATAGAAATACATGTTTTAGTTTTGCTACGAAGAAGAAGAAAGAATTTGAAAGCTGATGTTTGGCTAAAAAGAGAAGGTTATAGTTGAAAAGGAATGAAGACAAGATTCTAGGAAAATTTTGATAGGGCTTCGCCATGTAAAATGGACATTTACAACTTTCCATCATGTTGCTTTTAACTACTACATGCTTAAAGGAATTATTTAAATCAAGTAAGTGATACAGAAAAGTAGTAAAGCATGCCATGATCAAGATAAACAACTATGATGTCTCATTTTTATCTAGCTTCAAACATGAAGTGTTATGTTCTATATTCTGAATCAGAAAATACAACTACTATACTATGGAAATGGATGGAAGAGAGAATTATGGAAAAAAAAAAATTTCCTAGGGCTTCACCATGAAAAATCAACGTTTCAGATTTTCCAACATGCCAAAAATACTACTATCAAGGAAATAAAGTATCTAAGTAAAAGAAATAAGTTATTGTATTTCAACAAAGCATATGAATCAAGGCTTATGCCTGAAAATGGTGTTACAACAAATAAAGAATTGTTTACAATTTCCAGAAAGCCACTTACAAGATACAAAACATCTTAAGTTCAGTTTTTCAGTTACAGTTTTCATTTCTCATAATCAAATGTTTCAAAGTTATTCACAACTGAAATAAGAATGATGTCCAATATAAAGTTGCAGAAAGGAGTTTTCAATCTTCAAAGCACAAAGTATATTTTGGATCTAAATATGCATGGATGAAGGAGATAGATCTATTAACATAGAGAAGAAGATGCAGATTCAATTCAACAGAAAGAAGCAGAAATTCCCAGTGAAGACCCATAATAAGATCGAAGGAACAAAATATTTGAGTCAACTGACAGAACATGAGAAACAGGAAAATGTCCCATGGGATAGATCAGAGCTCAGATCACAAAACATAGAATGCATTGATAGTGAGTTAATGGACCAAGTTTGGTATTACAAGTTTAAAAAATTACAAATACCCAGAGCTTTTCTATAAAATGGAGATTGAAATAGAATATTCAAGATAAATGTGTCCAGTAAATGAAAGGAAATTTCTCATAAGCTAGACAAAGTGGAGCCCCGGAAGAACGAACCATCAAAGTAAAAAATAATCAAGTAACAAATCTTGTGATACAGATAATGGGTCTGAGATATTCTTCAAGATCCAAAGTTTTTGGAAAGCTTCAAAAGTTATGTTTCAATGCAACATTGACAAGATTCACACAAATTTGGCCAGGAGAATGAACTCACTAATCCTTTTAACAATTGATTAGAGGCACAAATCTAGAAAACAAAATACAATCTGAGACCTTTCGATCAAAGAATTAAATTTAGGTTGTCTTTCAAAAGCACTTAATCAGGGTATGAGTAGATTTTGTAACCAACATATACCTACAGTCACCATTTTAAGGTCAGAGAAGTCAAAGTACAAGAGATAATGTAGACCTAGAAGGTTTTTCCACAGTTTTATGGAATCATGAGAACACTACGAGCAATAGAATTCAAGCTCGAAATGATATCAGCAAAAAAATGACCACATTCAAGTGCACAAAAATGTAGACCCAAAAGATATATATATAAACTCTCAATCAGAAAAAAATCTAGATCTAGGGATAGCAAAGAAAAATATGGAATACCCAGAATGTAAACTATCTAGCAAACCCTCCATAGTTGGTTTGAAGAAAGCTAATAGTAATAACCAAGAAAGTTATGGTGACACAAGCTTATCAATATCAAGAAAAATAGAGTATTCATACTACTAAGCCATTCATAAAAGGGTGAATCTAGAGTTACCTCTAACTGTGGTTGAAATAAGTTCAAATGGTAATGACCGAATCCTCGAAATTAAAGGAGCCATGAATTCTAACCAGAGCTTTCAAAAATAGTCAAGAACCAAATCCATACAAGTATGTATTCATAGTTACACAAAACCGAGCTCCAAGAGAATGAATATGGTGGCCAATAGACCACAGAGATCCCAAAAAAGAGAAGAATCGAGCTTCAAAACTCACCATGGAGGCCATTGCAAAGACCAAACATAATAGAGATGAGTATTGAATAATCAACAATAGCACCCCATAAATGCTCAGAAGCTCTAAATAGATCAAACATATGAAAATACAAATCATGAGAGTTCAAGAAACCATTTTGCAGAAGGAACCAAGCTCAAAAGCTTCAAATAATGGAGTCAAGAAAAAAAAAAGGGCTTCACCCGCATAGTGAAAAAACAAATGAAGTGATCATTATGGGCTCGAGTTACCTTAATGCATACAAACTCGAGAGACGAGTCAACATGACTCAACCGTGGTTCAAGATTGATAGCTTTAGATAAGAAGGACTCAGATCAAAGGTCAATAATCATGCTCAGAGATCAAGGTGAGTAACCACAGTTAGGTTTCCACCGACTACCTTAAATGCCAAGTTAAAAACCCTAACCATAGGTTCAAGATCAATGGTTTGTGATCAATCAGTACAGAGATCGATGGCCCGAGATCTTCACCATTTTTCAAAGCAAACTCAACCCAAGTTAGAATGCCACTGACACCATGACCATGATTGGGGTGAGTCATCGTGGGGAGGGGGCCAACCCCACGTTCGAATAAAATTATCATTGCATTGACTTTCAAAGTCCAAACTATAGTCATTTCCAAATAATACAAAATGCCATCATACATTTTTATCACCGAAAAGGTGAATTTTTAAATATGCCAAGGCCGACAACTATGGGGTGGCAACTATATACTATAGTACTCATTACAAAGGTGGCAGACTATATGTATATGTATGGTCATGGTAAAGTAATCAAAAGTGGCCAAACTTATGGTAAAGTCCACAAAGGTGGTCCCCACTGGTAAAGTGAAGTGGTCCCCACTTCAAGGAGTTAGAATTGATTTGCAGTGTCACTCATGTGACCTTTTGGAAGGAGATGTCAATATTACAGTGTGTGCACATGGACAATGGCCCCCACATTGGATGTTTATCTTGCAAATATTACAAATGTGTGAATTATTTATTTAATTATTTTTTACTCAAAAGAAGAGAGGATATATTTTTGCATGCTTCACAAGAAGAAATAGAGAAGAAGACAAAGTTGCATGTTCATGGAGAGAGACTTTCCTAGCAAGAAATCTTATTTTTAGCAAATTATTCATCCTTCTCTTTCTTAAAAATAGATCAGTCAACTTCAGTTGACCAATTGTAATCAAGGCTATTAATGCCTATTTGTAATTGCATGTTCTATTTTTATTCCTTATCTATTATTAAATAAAGGATAAAAATAGAATGCATGGGCAAGTACAAGCCTTAGGCTATTTTTAGGAAGAGGGTGAATTTTATTTTTGCTATATATTGTGTGCCTTTGCAAAGCACAAGGGAGGAGGAGAACTCTGGAGGACTTTTTGGATATAGGAGTACTGAAGCAATTTTTGCCAGTTTTTCCTTCTGAGTGTGAAGTATTTTTTGCCTTTACCAATTATTTGTAGTCTTGTGTATGTTTTTATTAGTCTTGTGAATGTAAATTCCTGATTAATCATCTTACCCTGTTGTAAAATTTAGTAGTTTTTGCATGATATTAATGTGCATGTTTAGCTTAGTAGTATTGTTGTGATAATCTCCCTCAATACCTCCAAGTGTTTTTCCCTTAATATTCTCTACAGAAGAACTATTGGTTCGTGCATCCAAAATCCTTCACATATCAATTGTGCATATACTCAGTCAAAGCCCTCATACAAATTTGGTGTATCACCTTAGTTATAATTAACAAAGTTGGAAATAAACCTCCTAATAAAATTTATCTCGCCCAAAAAAGAATTGAATTCTCTTTTTGGTCTTAGAATAGAAACTTTGCTAATGGCTTCCACTCTCTCAAGGTCAATCATGAATCCTTATTTTGACACAATGTGTCCAAGCAAATTTTCCTTCTGAACCCTAAAATGACATTTCTTAGGATTCAGTGAGATACCATACTCGCTGCATCTTAACAACATCTTTTATAAATGTTGCAGGTGGTCACTTCTTTTCCTGGAGAAAATGGTCACATCATCCTGATACACAACAATGAAGTCATTTATATATCTGAAGAATGCTACATCCATTTCTCTTTGAAAAGTAGCTCAAGAATTCATCAGACCAAATGACATCCTTACATTCACATAGGTACCCCATCGAGTAGTGAAATAAATTTTGATCCTCTCTGATTGCTTCACAACCACCTGGTTATACCCAGAGAAACCATCTAAAGTAGATAACAACTTAGAGCCTGTAACCAATTACAACTTGTTATCCATATTTGGTAAGGGATAGTTGTCTTTAATTGATTCCTTATTTAAGTTTCTGAAGCCAACACACAATCTTATATCCCCATTTTTCTTTCTAACAGTGAAGTTTTCTACCCATGAGGAGTATCTTGTAGGTTGTATAATTCCTCCATCCCTTAAATTTTTCAACTCTTCTTTTGTATTTTAGGAAATGAGGGGATTAATTGGTCTTTGTTTCTACCTAAATGGCTTGGCATTAGCTTCCAGGGGTATTTCATGTTGAAAAATGTCTTCCCTATATGCTTTCATTACGAATATTGCTTTAAGCCAAATAGTCATGGTACCTTTTTAGCAATTGGACATATGACTTATTTTCTTCTCTATTCAATTTATTTCCTAACCATATTCTCCTAGGTTTATCCTTTGTGCCCAAGTCATATTCTTCAACATCTCTCAAGGTGACACATGTCTATTAATAATGCAATCAACATTATCAAAATTTGATTCTAGTGCAACCAACCCTTTGGGAATAGTATTAGTCTTCAATTGAATAATGCCCTTACCAAATAAGGTATCCTTTCCTTTAGCTACACAAGCCATTGGTTCCCAGTCCATATTTTTATTGGCAAATTTTCCTTTATTCTCTATAAACATTTGAACTCGAGGTATCATCTTCAAACACTTTCCAGGTGCTTGATATTGTCAGTGACAGATGGCCTTGTCAATATTTCAATATCATATTCATAATAGGAGACATTGTAAATTTTCATACCTAGATCCCAATAATTCCAATTTTTACCTTTCTGATTATAGCTCCTATCATGATGTATTATATTGAAAGAATCAAACATTTCAATGAAGTCCCAAACCGTATGCTTATACTATTTCATTCTTTGATTATTTCTAGCATACAATCTTCTAACTTGTTTGACTATCAACTCTAAATCTCCTTTAACAAAAATGTCTCTAACACCATATTTCCATGCAATCCTTAGACCCAAAAGTAGTGCTTCATACTCAGCAATATTTTTGTGCACCCAAAATTGAGTTTAAAAGAAAAATTAAACTCCTCTTGGCTTGGAGATATCAAGACAACACCAACGCCATTACCAAATCTAGAACATGCTCCATCAAAAATTAAATTCCAAGGAGAACCAACCTACTCAGGATACTTGCACTCATCAATTTTATGCTCCTTACAATCAGCATATCCCACAAAGTTATCAACATCAACATCTGTATACAATACTTCATAAGAAGCATTATTAGGGTCCTCAATGAGATGCAACATTTTATTCTCACCATATAACTTCACAAGGCTACCCTCAATCGGTATGGTTGCATAAGACATGTCCATTTGCACACTTCCACCCACACTAGCTGCCCATTTTCTAGACAATAACATCCCCCACTTGGCAGGATAGTCCACAATAACCACATTCTTGGTTAAGCATTTTCTTGGGTAAGATGCTAGTTGCACTACCATTCCTTTGAAATATCCAATTACTGGAACCTCTCTTGAATCCATGGTAGTAAATTTCCCAAAAAAAATTGTTACCTTGATATTTAACTCATTCATTACCTCAAGAGGCATTACATTACATGAGGCTCTTGAATCAAACATGTAGTTATGTACCAGCCTATCTTTAATAATCAAAGTGGTAAAAATGGATCAACATCTAACTGAGATTCAACTAGAGAAGTTCCAAAATATACCTCGATGATTCACCCTTCATTCAATGCTTGTGGTATTTTGATTTTGCAATAATAGGAGGAATCTCTACATTATTAACACTTTTTCCCTGAATAATCTTTTCTTCCTTAAATCCCAAATATTCAAATTCCCTTTTCCGTGCCTCAGGATTCTAAGTAATTCAAACATAGGAACAATAACCTTGATCTAACTAAAGATTTGGGCTATGTCGCAAAGAACATATTTGGGTAGGGCAGTGTTAGAAGGGAGATTCACAACTTCATATTATAATATGGGAGTCTTCATAGTCTGGGCATGGGAAGAAGTACAAGTTTTATTTGGGGTAGTTACGCCTTTTCCAGATGTATCTTTCTTAGGGATATCCTTAGGAATATTGGTAAGAACTTGAAATTTTGGCTTATTTTGTGGCCCTCCCTTTTGACAACCTTATTATTGGTGTTATATTATTTCTCTTGAGCTACTATGCATCCATCAACAACTTCTTGTCTTCCTCGGAAGGGATTCTTCCATTATAATTTTTAATCATCAAGGCCCTTAAGTATTTAAAATCATGATTAGGTAGATAAAATGCTTACACCATATCAATTTCAATAGTATTAATAGGAGGAAGAGGTAATACACGGTGAACACTATCCCAAAAGTTTTCAATTGTTCTTGCACTTATAAATTTAGTTGAGGTTTCTCCATGCTTTAAATTGTAGGTCATTCCATCATGCACACATCATCATATGAATCGTCATCATATGCTTCCTTAACTTCTTGATCTACATCACCGGGGAGTGTGGTAAGAAATACTTATTAAACTACTCAATATCATTGGCCTCCTCCACAATAACAACCTTGGAAATCAAAGGATCAGGAACCAATCTATTCTCCATGGGTTGAGGCTATTTATTTCCTGATCCCATGAGCCCTATTCCTCTATCATCTGGTCTATGATCAACTCTGGGATGATTTCCAAATCTCTCTAGACCTTGTGGCTTGTGCTGACCACAGGAGCTCTGTCCTATCCTCTTTTTGCCTCTCGGCGATTTATAAGATATCTCTTTAACTGCTCCAACCAAATTTTTCACAACCTCTTCCAAATCCAAATCTTTTTTTGATTGAGGCCTTTCAAGATTGATCAACTAAATACCTTCCCTCTTAGGAGACTTTCCAACTACTTTGATGTTATTCTCAACTTGTAAAGCCATAGTGAAGGCTTGTCTCAATGTTCCGGGTTTTTATCTCTTAAATAATAAGCAAGGTTACAAAAGAATCATAATAATTTATCAAACATGACTCATCACTTGGCCTTAAGATTATGGGTAACCTTTTCAAGTTTTTATTGAACCTAGTATTGAAATCATGAGCAGATTCATTTGGATTTTTCTTTATATTTTCCAATTCATATAGAAGGAACTTGGGATCTATCTTATCCACATATTGCCTAAAGGAATTTTTCATCTCATTCCATGAATCCATTGAATTATCTAGTAAATCCTTATACCAATCATGTACATCCTCATCAAGAGTATGGATAAACAGTTTTATATACATGTCTTCAAACTCAATTTCAAAATCTTCCATCATATTGAAAAAAAGTCTTAAATGGTGGTCACCAAAGTGATGGAATTATTCCCTTGAATTTTGGAAACCTATTTCTGACATCTTGTGGCACCATATTAGGATATCCATCCATACCTCTGAAATCTATAGGTCCAAAAGTGTTGACAACAAAAGGAGGCGTAGGTGGAGGTTGGTCCATATTGCATTGAGGTGGTGAATTTATAAGAGAAACATAATGATAGGGAAAGAGAGGTCTTTGGAGCATAGGAATATAGATTTAAAAATAGATATTATCTAATGACTCAGCTTCTTGGAAAACCTATCAACCTTGGAAGAAATAGGGGAAAATTGAGAGGCACACTTTTCAGACACAAATGATGGCCCCTCTCCAATTGGAGAACTCAAATTTATAGAAATATTACCTTATTCAGAATCACTTGAAGGTGTATGGTAATCTTCAACCACAAATTGATCACCTTTCGAATTGGTATCTCCTTTTTGATTCCTTATTTTCAACAACTTTTCCAGACTTGTTTTCCTTCTAAATTTGCTTTTCCTAGTTTTAGAAATAACTTTTTAGTAGGGTCCCTGGTGAAGAAATACCTTCTTCCCTCCATCTTTGCAAATATCAATGAAAAATTTCACTTGAAAGAGGTTAAGACACTGGTAATGATGAAAATTTCAATTCAACATGGAGTCACCACTAAGGATTTTCACCTTAGTTGTGCAGATGCACTATAAGTAACTTGCCAAGTTTCTATCAATGCTTAATTTTTGAAAAGCTTAACAAATCTGACCTTCCTTTACCCACATTTATCACTATTGATGCAAATTTAGTGCAATAACAACTAGAAACTGGAAATACTACATAATGAACTTGTAATCCTGCACAATTCTTACAAATCTCAACAAATTATGGCATTTAAACAATGTATTTACACTTAAATCATGTAAGAAACATTACAGTGGTCTGTGTATGTGTATGCATTTATACAAATGACCCCGTGTAATGAAGCCACTTTGGTGTTGTTACCGCAAAAATAGGTCTCGGTGTTCAAATAATCCTTTGCAATTCAAACAATCCTCAACAATGGTGCCAATTCAGTGTTGTTGCCACACAAATAGGTCCCAGTGTTCAAATAATCCTCTGCAATTCAAATAATCCCTAGAAATGGTGCCACTTTGGTGTTGGTATCTAAATTGATTCTCCCTTAGAAGTTGAGCATCATCACATATTTAACAAGATACTTAGAGATAAAAAATCATGGTATAAGTCATTTTGTAGCCAGAGAGGGGATTCAACTAACTCTTTATCACTTAGGCATTGGAGAAATGGACATCACCTCACTAAGGGCTTGATCTACCCTCACAAATTTAGGTTGTGCCTTCAACCAGGGTGAGAGGACCCATTTTGTAACCCATATTGTTGAATGACATCAAGAGATCCTTCTTTGCACAAATATTCATGAAAACCTTGAGAAATATGATCAATACAACACAATCTAACTCTTAGGAGTTTTCCTTTCATGATTTTTCACACTACAAAGTGGAGATTTTTCTTGGACAAGGTTCGGGTTACTAAAGTCAATAATCGAAACCCGATTATCTCTGCATATTTTGGCAAAGTGGAATTTGTTCATTCATGGATACATAGTACAAATAGGGGTAGTTCATGTAGGATTCATCATTTGAGATGCTTTTGGTGGGAATTTAAGCAAGATAAAGTTGATTATACTAGATACTTGAGAGACTTTACAAATATTGGAATACTCACGAGACAAAATTCTTGAAAGCAAAAATATTCCTTCAACTTGAAGGAAGGTGTGTATCGATGGAGGCCCAAAGATGTACGAGTTCATACACTCTTCAATAATTCAACACAAAGGATTGTGTTAAAGATTGAATTAAATGTTAGAAATCCACGATTATTCATGCCTAAGATATACTCATAGGCTTACAAACAATCTTTATCAACATAGTGAAAGTAAAGTGATTTTAAATTGTTTATTTGGATCATAAGATGAAAGCTCTTCTCATAATGAAATTGAAAATGCCATAATACTAACAAATGGATGAGATCTTGTGTGATTCAGAGGGATTTTAACATAAGATTGCAACAGGAACATGGAAAACTATTTGAAAACATTCTAAAATAAAATCAAACACAATTATGCTCATGATCAACACAAATTCATTCAAGGTTCACTAGATTCATCGAGACATGAGAGTTTCTTCAACAATCTTAGAGCTTGTGGATGGCGTACACTTACAACCATCTTGACATGATTAAATCCTAAAACGTAGGAAAATAAACTGGTTTCTTAGATGGTATCTCGGGAAAAATGGTTTTCTCAAACTTTTTAGCAAAATTTAACCTCTTGACCTTTTGCAAGAGTATTATCATTGCATTTATACAATTTTACTAGCTCACTTATCCCAAAATTTTCCCCCAAAATATTAATATTTGAGTAATACTTTTCTTGTTACATATTTGTTCCAGAAAGTGATATTTAACAAATCTACGCCAAAAAGTTGCAGTGTAAAGAAGGTAATCTTTTTCAATTATTTCCACTAGTTGTTTTAACTGGGGCATCAAGTCATCTCCTCTAGTATCATGTCCATCATGTTTCTACCCCTGTAACTTCCTTCTCTACATTCTTTTTCTCTGCAACTTGCTCTATTGATAATTCATTTTTATAGGTGTTTCACCTTTTTCTTAGATTGATTTTTTGAAGTGTTGACAAAACAAATAAGGTAACGGGCATAGGAGGAATATACCTGTTCAAATGTTGTTTGATTGGTTGTTTCGGATGTATGAATTCGAATCCATGACTAATCATGAGAGCTTCCTTTTGGCAAGGATTAACTACCTGTAATGAAAACAAAACCACCGAAGGAATTAAACAATATGGGCGCAAAGTGAAGCGCCTAGTGTAAGCTAGATATGAGAAATATGATACTTCCTAGATGGCGGTTAGTCCACTATTTTAAACAATTCAATGCTGTAAAAAAATTAAATCCTATTGTTATTTTGAAATTATTTAGGTATCTCACTTAAAAACACAATAAGAAATAGATCTAATCTAACAGGCTAAGCTAGAATAGAATCCAAAGGTCAAATGATTGGTTTTGGGTCTCTGCAGGTCTAATAAAGGTCTCAAATAGGTTCACAGGTGAATGAGGGTGAGATAAAATTAGGTGGGTAGGTCTCTTCAAGGATGTGTGGGTAAACACAGAGACCGGTGTTGGTCACGGGTGATCGACGGTAGTTAGGTGTAACCGGTGCCGAAGCATTATGAGATTTGGAAATGTCACAAAATAGTTTTTTGGTCTCCTTTGTGATTGCAAAAAGAATTTTGGTTGGTTGAAATGAGGTATTGGGTGACTGGAGTAGGATTTTGTGAGGTTTTAATGGGTCTATGGAGGTGAAAATGTTGAAGAAGGTCAATAGGGAGCAAGATAAAGAATGGATGATAAAATGATGATAAAATGAAATAATTAGGAAAGTATGATATTATACTTACTTGGATTCCATTCCTGAAGGCCTGTGTGTGAGGGATGGAGGTGCTGATGATGGGTTTGAATGTTGCAAGTGATCACCAACTGAAGAAAAGCTTCTGCATGGGCTGCATGTACACTCCTCTTTCCTTGGATAGATCAAAACATGGTGGGATGGTTGTGCATAAGAAGATGCTCAATCTCTTTCCTTGGATGTGAGTTTTCATTGTAATTGGCTCTCTAAAGATGCACTATCTCTCCGAGATGTGTTTTTACTCTTCAACTTTCTTTCTTCCAACTTCTAAATTCCAAATTCCCACCTTGAGAGTAAGGTTCTTTTGGGTTAAAAGGGGTAACCGATGGTGGTCCGGATTAACTGATGATGGTTAGGGATAACCGACGTCAGTCAAGGTGAGATTTCCTAGGTTTACTAAACTAGGGAGATCCTCCTGATTTCCTTGGATCTCGTGTCATTATCACGCAGATTAGACTGTGAGCTTCTTGTGAGCATGTGGGAATGTGGTTAGAGGGAATGTAGGCATTGATTTTTAGGGTTTGGGTAAGTCTTAGTTAGTTATGCAAACTTGCTAAGAATAGGTCTTAGGTTGAGTTGGCTTAGTGAGGTGTCTAAGTGAACCTGATGTGTAGATATTATTTAAATAAGATATTTAAATAATAAATATAGTAAGGATAATGCATTAATTTAATTAAATTAATATTAGTGGGGTGAAGGGGGTCATAGCTAGGTAAATGTAATAAAGTGTGCTTATATGTCAAGGGACAAAAGGGGAGTCGACCCAATTTTAGTGTGTGCATTTTACCCCCTTTTGTTTCATAGCTTATATTGGTAAGCGATGTGAACAAAAATAAGATGTGGTTGCCCCATGTGAGGGTGAAGGTGATCCCCCTCAAACCTAGACCGATGAGGCAAAGAGGCTGAAGTGGTGAGTGGTTTGATAAAAGGTAAATATGAGGAAAAGGCAAGTGGGTACAGGGGAAAAGGGGTGACAAGTCTACTCAGGTAATTTAGGTAATGGGTTAGGGTCATAAGTAGCAACAGTCAAACACACGCACACATATAAACTGTAGCACACTACCGAGTATATCGTCTAAGGTTGATAGGTTTATCCAAAAAGGTTGAAGTGAATCTAGTATCCAAGGTATAGGATATGGTCATAAACACAACGTAGGTTAGGTGCAGGAACATTTAGGTATGTTCCAGTACACCAAAGGTAGGGTCAGGATAAATGGTCATAGAAATAGGCTAGGTAAGGTCATTAGGTCAATCAACACAGGTAACAGTGATGCAAGGTATAAGCAAACACATGAGGTCAAAGGTCACTAGTGATGGTCCAAGTCCAAATATCAAGGTCACGACACGAGTGTAAGGCTGAGGTAAGGGTAAACTAATGAGTCCTCAAAGGAGGACAAATGAATGATAAAGGATGAGGTTATGAATGGTAAGGTTATGGGTTGGGTAAAGGGTGGATGGGGTAAAGGAGCAAGGTAAAGGGTCGGGTAAAATGGTGAAGTAGGGGTAATGTGTAGGTAAGGGTGACCGATGGTGGTCATGGAAAACGATGTCAAGTATAGGAAAACTAATGACGGTGAGATAGGGCACGAGGCGATGCGGTCAAGGGGAACCAACATCGGTTAGGTCAGGTTTTGTATAAAAACAAAAAATCCATGTTTTTATTATTCATTTGTGATTTACGAAGTGAAGAAAAGAAAAAAAGAGAAAAGTGAGAAAAGTGTCTGGAGGAAATGGGATAGTGAGCTGGTAGTGTGATTTGATGGTGGTTGGGTTGGTGAGTAGCGGGTCCATGAGATCAAGGTAAGAGAGTTGATTGGTTGGAGGTTGTGGGTAGATATTCAGGGATGGCAGAGGCTAGAGAGGAATCGGGTGGACCACCAGCACAATAGCCAGATGTGTCACCAAGACAATGACAACACAATGAGGTAAGCACCTAACCCTATAGTGTTAATTAGATATAGTAGAGGTTGTAATAGTTATTTGTTTTTGGTTTTGTGTGGTTTTTTTGTATTGTGTGGGTGCGAAAAAGTTAAATCAGGTATGGGGGAAAAATGCTCAAAAAGAGGGGGTAGTAAATTGGATAGGTGAGGGTAGGAGTTTTGTGGTAGTGTAGGTCATTGACGTGGGGTAAAAGGACAGTGGGAGGTTTAGAAAAAGGGGGTTTGGGAAGTCATGGATTTTTCCACAATAGTGAATGCGTCGTCAAGTGGGGCTGGCATCAGTTGGGTAGAACTGGGATCAGTCACCAAACATGTGACTGATGTCGGTCACATGGTAACCATGCTTGGTATAGTTGAACTGGTATCGGTCACCTATTTGGTGACCGATGCCAATTTAAGGGTGACCGAGTTGGTTAGGATGAATCGGCACTGGTCGAGATTTTAGGCACAAAGGTCCAAAAAATGATGTGGATTAGGTGGTTGAGATGGGTATGGTAAAAATAGGATGGTGGGTAATGATAAGTGATGAATATGGTAATGGTAAAGGTAGATTAATGTTGTGATTTGGATTGAATGCAGGATCGATCATAGTTGTATATGTAGGATAATGTTCCACCACTACTTTGGTGACATTACATGTCCTAGCGAGCCCTTTGAAGATGCAGCACATGGAGGTAGTGGGCTTGAGTGGTATTTAGTGCTACCAACATGTTATTCGGTAGCCTAGTTTGATGGTCACACTCATCAATAGATGGGACTCTGTGACCAACATGTTCCACCTTCCGACGGGTGAGATGACTATCACCCTGGAGGACATGTTCCAGATTCTGAGGTTACCCATATTAGGGCCCAGGTGTACTCTATCTCCTCCGAGGCCTCAGAGGAGTTGATTGGGACAATATTTGGTGAGGGGGTGGTGGAGTTGAGCTTCCATAGCACTAGTTTGAGCTATGGCAAGATGTACCTAGCCCATCCGAGATGAGATAAGGCTAGTAGTTTTATTGATGGAGGTAGTGTGCTACTATGCACTTCCCGATGTAGAGGGTGGACACTTTCCCGATCACTAATGGGGGTGCTCCATGATATGATGGTGCATGAGACATGCTTCACCTGGGCACCAACATTATTGGTGTAGCTATATAGAAACCTATGGGTGTATGGGCGGTTATGTAGGTTTAGCCTGTGCTATACATTTATACTGCACTGTTGGGCCTATGAGCACATAGTCTGTGTTTGACCTATAGGGATTTCCTAAGTAGATGCATTCCTAAAAATATCTATGTGGTTAAGATATAGGAGATGGGTGCCGATTTCAGGAGAGCAGAGGTCGAGATAGGCCGACATATGATGTGGCACATTTTTGGCAGTTGTTGGAGGGGTTTTTTGGAGTGGACATTATCTGGAGACCATATGTGGGATTCCCCTCATATAGGCACATACATGAGGAGCTAGCTGAGCTCCAGCTAGAGAGGTGGATATAAGGTCGCTGTGTCAAGGAGGATGAGATGATCTTGGTAGACAGGGTCTGACAACATTTTGGCTTGTACAGATATTCTTCCACCCTTCCCATAGTATCAAAGGGATTATGTGAAGAGGCCTCTACCTCTACCACAACCTACAGTGCCTACAGGAGAGGAGGAGTAGCCAATGGATTGGTGGATTGATGATGCCGGATGCACAGATAGGTATAGGCAGTGGTGGGTAGCTCAATTATGAGCTATACCACCTAGACCGGGCAGCTAGACTTGGCTACCATGATAATGCAAAGAGATTCCCTACAAGGGTAGGTAGTGATGTTGATCACACAGATAGGTATACTACAGATATAACTAGAGGGGTCAGAGGTAGAGGTAGTAGAGCTACGAGTACATGTGGTTAGTTTGTAGGCCCAAATGACAGAGGGAGAGGGTAGAGGAGATGGAGGAGATGGAGATAGAGATGGTTAGGTGGCAGCCTTAGTGGCTCAGGTGGTAGGTTTACAAGGCTAGTTGGCCATAACCTAGGTACATATTGGGGCCTTACAGCCCAGATACAGGTGTAGGGATAGGGTGCACCACCATAGGAATAGGGACAGGGGGCACTACCACAAGCACAAGGAGCTGGTCCCAGTTCATAGGCTGGTGTAGGGCAGGTACAAGGGCCGAGACCTATGGGACCACCATAGACCATGCCTATATCTAGGCTACAGGATGCCCTAGGTGAGGTGCGATACTATCAAGACCAGCTCATGGAAGCTAGGATAGAATTCCTCTCTTACAGAGAGTACATGGCACAATAGGCATCCAGTGAGAGGACAAGATCCCACACACATAGTGTGGAGAGCATAGGAGTTCAACAAGCTCTGAGGCCTAATCAAGGAGAGGCAGCTAGTGCATGGTGACCAGAGCTAGGTGATGTGCCAGTAGGGACATAGGAGGCGAGAGTGTAAGTGAAATATAGATGGAGGACATCCGGTGAGATGTCTGATATGTGGCCACCCGATTTTTGATGTATATTAGTGATTATTTGATATATATGTCGGCTGCGTGCCGAAGATAGTTTGTATTTTTATCACATACCAGCCTACGTGCAAGACAAATGAGGATTACGAGTGATTTTTTGTATATTGTGAGCATATACCGGCCTATGTGCCAAAGATTTTTATATTGATTCATTCATTCTTTTTGTATATATGAGACCGGCTTGCGTGCCGATGACATTTTGTATTGTATATCAGCCCTGTGTGCTGACATTTTGAGATGATGGTCATGATGAGATAGGCATGTATTTTGAGATACACATTTATTGATTTATATGATGAGATTCATGGTATTTTGTGATGCATTGATGTGTTTATGAGATATTGGTTTATGGCTTGTGTTAGATGAGATATGGATTTGTTATTTTGATATGGATGGAAATTAGGTGAGTTAGGCATGATGGAGTCAAGTCGGTTTAGGTATGGATCAAGTCAAGTTATAGGCATGGATCAAGTTAGGTTATAGGCATGGATTGAGTCAAGTTATAGGCATGGTTGAGTTAGGTTATAGGCATGGATTGAGTCAGGTTATAGGCATGGTTGAGTTAGGTTATAGGCATGGTTGAGTCGGGTTATAGGCATGGATTGAGTCAAGTTATAGGCATGGTTGAGTCAAGTTTGTGTAGGTATGATTCATAATGTTGGAAATGAATGATATGATGAGTCGAGATGGGAAATGTTCTATAATCTATGCATAGTGATGATAGAGAGATGGTAGGTGTAATAAATGTATAAAATGGGAAGCAACTTGTTATGTATGTGGCTTAATTTCCAATTTTGTTAGAAAAGGGGAACTAAGTGAAATGTGGGGTAAATGGTGAGTTAGGCATGGTTGATGAATTGTTTAGGGTAAATAATGGCGAGCTAACCTCCAAGGGCCCCATGCCCTCGGAGTGCTGCCTACATAGTCTCGGTGAAAAGGGACCTCAAGCCGATGTAGTTCTCCCATGAGCTAGGGAAGAATATGAAAATGAGTTGGTAGGTTTTTAGGCACGTAGTGGGTTTAGGTGTAATAGGTGTGGGTAGATTAGAGGTAAAATGATGTAGGTGAATATGATTATGGCAAAAGGGGAGGACTACCCCAAAGGTAAATGTCGAGTACCAAGTCATGTATAAGGTAATCAAAACATCAAAAAGATGGTTAAAAGATAATAGGGGGCAATAAAGTCACCTAATTGGGTAGGATCATATTAAGTAGATCATACCTGGAGGGGGTGATGAACACAAGACCCAAAAATCATTACACAATTAATGGTTCTATGGTGAAAGTAGTCACAGGATCACCAAATGTCAAAATTCCAAGATGTCCCTTGAGGTGATTTAGAAAATGAGAGTGGAAATGGTAAGGTGGGTGAAAGGTAGTTAATTTTATATGTTTTGAGTGACAGGGCTTTTGGGCAAGAGGTCCTAGGTCACAATGGGCAAGTCCATGAATAATTTTTTTTTTTGATAGACTGATCGATGTGGGAAGTCTATATGGGATAAATAATATAGTACTCCTTGAGGTCTTCGTGAAGCTGATCGATGCGGGAAGCTTCGGTTTCTCTCATTTTTTTGAAAGCTTCACATAGTTGTCCTTCGAGGGAGTAGTCTATTTATAGTATCAATTTTTTCGAGAGGAAGATGTCCTTTTGAGGGAGTCATATTTTTTATTAGAAGGTGGACTCAAGGATTTTGGTCCCATTGGAGGTCTTTGAAATCATGGAAAAGACCAAGGTGAAGGATATGAATCTTGTTCAAAAGACCAGTGTGGAATGACCATGGGATCTCATCTAAAGATAGACAAAAAGTATGCATGAGAAGCATGCTATGTGCGATGTCGTGGTACACATATTCAAGAGAAGATAATAAGTGATGGGTCTTGACATGATTCTTGTTTAATTCTTAGGGAGGTGTATAAAGTGGATAGCGCTCAAGGGATGACCCCAGTAAAGAGACAAAGGGTGAGGTAGGACAACAAGTCAATAATAGAATGGTCGAAGATGCAAAGCGTTAAGGGGCTCAGTTCAAAGTTTACCCTCAAGTGAGAATAAAATATAGGCACCTGATCCATAGGTATGAGTTACAATGTATGGTCCAAGCCAATTAGGAGTGAATTTTTCCCGTTTACTTTTTTCTGCTTTAGTTACGTGTTGATTTTATTTCAAGACAAGGTCACCGACTTGGAAGGTTTGTTCATGAACATGTTTTTCATAAGCATGTTTGATACATTGTTGGTAAACTTGAAGGTGATCCAGAGCATTAAGATGACGTTCGTCTAATAACTCTAGTTGTGCTAAGCGGTCCTGACAAAAGTCATCATCAGTAAGCATGTCATGGAGAGAAATGTGGAGTGAGGGGATCTAGACTTCAAGAGGTAGAATAACCTCTATACCATAGACCAGAGAAAATAGGGTGTGGCTGTAGTGGAAGTGTGAATACTAGTGCGGTATGCCCATAGGGAAAAAGGAATGTCTCGTATTCCAATCCTTCCCAGTATCATCAACCACTTTCATGAGAATTTTGTTGAGGGTTTTGTTAGTGGATTCAGCTTGGCCATTGGTTTGTGGGTAATAAGGTGATGAGAAACTAAGTTGAATGTTGAAGGTGTCAAAAAATTTTACAGTGCTTTATTTTTGAATTTTTTTTCATTGTCATTGATGAGGTGATGAGGAACACCAAAGTGACAAATGATGTGGTGGTTAATGAACTCAAATATTTTCTCAACTTTCATGGAGATGAGTGGTATGGCTTCCACCCATTTTGTGTAGTATTTGGTAGTAGTTATGATCCATTGATGGCGTTGGGAAGAATGAGGATTGATTTCTCCGACAAGATCCAAACCCCATTGAGAGAAGGGCCAAAGGTCACGAGCAACCTGTAAGGCATGACTGGGTGTATGATGAAGGTTGGAATGTTGTTGACATTTCACATAGCATTTGACATAGTCACAACAATCATGGTTAAGGGTCGGCCAGTAATAGCCTAGGTAAAGAATATGCTTAGCAATAACAAGGCCACTAAAGTGACCTCCACATATGCCATCATGAACCTCCTTAATGGTATAAGGAATTTCAAAACTTGTGAGGCATCATAAGAGAATACCATCAAAGTTGTGCTTATAGAGGAGTCCCCTAGAATGATGAAACAGAGACCTTTTTAAGGAAGGTGCGTTGTCCGTTACGGGTGAGATCAGGAGGTAAGATGGAGAGGGAAAGGTAGTTGGAGTATTTTTTATACCAAAGGTCACTCGGGTTAGGGGTGTTGTTTCCGATTGAGTAAACATTGTGAGGTAAATAATAAGGTGAATGGAGGTGTTGTATGGTGACAAATATTTTGGAATCGGCAAGGGAAGTGGGTATTTGGGAAGCTAAGCAGGCCATGGTATCTGTAAATTTTTGGTTGAACATGGGATGGTTTGAAGGGTGTAACGATCAAAGGTGGTCAAAATTATGTCTACATGATGTTTATACTTTTGGAGTATCTCATTACGACATTAGTACATACCATTGACTTGGTTTACGACCAATTGTGAATCACCAAAGATGTGGATTGATTTGACATCTAGGGCATATGTGGCCTAGAGACCTAGTACGAGTGCTTTATACTCAGAAATATTGTTGGTACATTCAAAGTCTAGTTTGAAGGACAAAGACATGGGTTCTCCATCCATAGGAATGAGGATAACACTAGCCCCGCCCCCACATTGACACTTAGAACCATCGAAGAACAATGTCATTTGGTAAGGGGGTTTGTCAAGGAAAGAGTAGTAATTGACTCATCGGGAAATTCAAAATTAGAAGGTTGATCCCTGGCAATAGGTGCGTCAGCCAGTTGGTCGGCGATAGCCTGGCCCTTGATGGACTTTTGGTGAATGAATTTAAGGTCAAGATCAACTAAAAGCATAAGCCATCGCATGACACCCTGATTTTGATAAGGTTTTTCATACATGAAATGTAAGGGATCGGTGTTGGTCACGACATAGGTTTTGTGGTTGAGTAGGTAATGGTGGAGTTTGGTGGAAATGAAAACTAAGGCTAAGAAAATATTTTCTAGATGGTTGTATCAGGTTTCATAGTCCAAAATAGTATGGATTATGTAATAAACCACCTACTCCCTGTGTTTTTCATCATGATGAGTGAGCATGGCTCCCAAGGAATGATCGGTAGCTGATATGTATAGGTAAAAAGTTTGATCGTCTTTAGGTGGAATGAGTACGTGTGGTTGGAGAAGGTATTGTTTTAGGGCCTCAAAAGCCTTGTAATAGTCATTAGGCCATTTAAAGGAGACATACTTCCTAAGCAGATGATGAAATGGTTGACACCGATCAAATAGTTGTGAAATGAAATGGTGAATGGACTGCAATTTACCTTGCAAGCTATGGATTTTTTTGAGGTTAGTGGGTGGAGGCATTTCCAGAATGGTCTTGAATTTAGCAGGTCAACTTCTATACCATGGAGGGAAACAATAAATCCCAGGAGCTTTCCTAAGAGAACCGCGAAGATGCACTTTTTAGGTTGAAGGTGGATGCAATATTTAATGAGGCGATCAAAGATGGTTTTGAGGATGGTGAGGTGCTTAGTGCGACATTTAGATTTGGCCAAGAGATCATCCACGTAATATTCCAATATGTGATGCATGATATCATGGAAGATGTAAGTCATAAAGACGTTGATATGTAGAACCAAAGCATTTTTAAGGCCAAAAGGCATGACTCGATAGCGAGAAGGTTCACCAAGGGGTAATGAATGCGGTCTTGTGCTGATCTTCTGGGGCAATAAAAATTTGGTTATAACCTAAGAAGCCATCCATGAGTGAGAGCATCTCATGACCAGTGGTTAGGTCAACTAGTTGATCAATACCGGGCAAGGGAAAGTCATCTTTCGAGTAGACTAGGTTGAGGTCATGGAATTCCATGCAAATGTGGATTCCCCTGTTGCTTTAATAACAGGGACAATGTTAGAAATCCAATGAGGATAATCAATGGGTAAGATGAAGGAAATGGAAAGAAGGTGTTGAAGTTCTTCTTTGATGAGAAGAGAAATGCGAGGGTGCATTTTCATCAGCTTTTGTTTTATTGGTTTGGCATCGGGAACAGTCACGATATTGTGGACCACTATGGTGGGATCAATATCGAGAATGTCTGTGTAAGACCAAGCGAAAGCATGGTTATGATCTCGGAGAAAAGAAGTGATGGCTTCATGTTCAGCAACATCTAAAGATTTTCTGATCTTTAGGATGTGCGGGTTGTCCTGAGTATGAATGTTGATCTCGACAATCGATTCATTCAACATATTTTGTGTCTCGTAGAGGGTAATGTGGATGAATATATGAGTATTTTGCACCAAGGTAGGTGAGTATGGATTCATCATCCCGACATTGAATGAAGTTGATGGTAGGTGTGTCGTCATCGATCATATCGGGATATAGGAATGGGAGAGTGGAATGGGCCTCACCTTCGTGTTGATAATTCAAAGGCCCCAAGGAAATGGTGTTTATGAAAAAAAAAAATTTAATTTGGATAGATTCAAGATCCATCGACTCACCAAGTGTGGGGGTGGTGATGAAGGTGGAGTGGGTGAAGGTATTGATGAAGATGAAGGTGGAGGAGGGCTAGGGTCGAGTTCAATGGGAGCCTATTTGGTAGGAGGTTGGGGAAGCCGATACCACTACGGTCATTATGTTTATGGGTGGTACATGGAATAATGGTATGGTGGCCTTACTCGCAAAGCCAAAACCCAAACCCTTCCATGCACATTGGTGCGGGAAGGTGTGGGAAAAATAGTGAATGGTAAGTGATTGGAAGTCGGATGAAAATGGTCGGGGTTGTTATGGTGGTTCGGGTGTGTAAGTGGTAGTATCAAGTTGCCCATAGGTGAGACTAGTATGAAGATGAGGAGGACCATAAAGAAGGCATTCCCTATATGGTGATCATAGCAAGAGGTGTTGGTGAATGATTCCATACACGTACGGAGTAAGGAATGTGTTGACACTATATAGGTGGTACTCCCTAGAGTGAGGCATTGAAAAACACCTTCCAAGGATCGGTGGTTGGTATGTAGGTAGCTGGAATGGATGATGTGTTGGAGTTCGATACGGAGGTGGAGTTAATGGATTGGGAAGCTAATTAGTTGGTTGTGGAGGTTATAGCAGTGGTAGGAATGGAGGAGGTATGTGCGGTGAAAGAAGTGGTTGTACTAGTAGGTGGAGGTGTAGGTGAGGTGGTATTAGTTACGGAGGTAGATGGCTTGACAGGTATGAGCACATCATCGGGTCGGTAAAGCATGTTGTATGTTTTGAAAGGTGATGGGTCAGCTGAAATGGTATACGTGTATCCTTCATGTTCAAAATTTACACAACAATGCAAAGTGGAAGGAATGCAACCCATGAGACAAATCCAGGTATACTAACAAACAAGTTATATTGGAATTCCCCCTCCAAAAGCGTAAAACAATTCTAGAACATTACGAGGCCACGTGAACATGAAGGATGACAATGCCTAGTGTGGAGGTGATAGCGTTGTTGAATGAACTCAACATGACCGGATGTTTATGCATGAAATTCTTAGGTATGTGCATTTGAACAAATCCATGGGATGAAATGATGTTAATGCTAACACCTCCATCAATCATCACACGGTGTACCCGTATGTCATCAATGTGGATAGAGATGAAGAGGGTTGGGTCTGGGTCATCATTTTGGTGTGGCCACTTGGTGAACAAGTTGAGGTGAGGATGAATGTTGTAATTTGGGGAGAGAGGCTATTTGATGGGGTGTGATAATGGAGGCTATGGGTGTAGGTTCATTGGGTAAAACCTCAATAGATTGAAGAACCTCCATGAGGGCTTGACGATGGGATTATGAGGTTTGGATGAGGTCATATAAGGAAATTTTGAGGGGAGATTGGTGTAGTTGTTTGAGCATGGTGCGATGTGTGATGCCATTAGAAATGGGGTATGTGGGGCCACAGATAGTTATTTTAGGTATGGGTACAGATGGTATGTTGGGTATAGGATTGGTTGGTGGGTCAGCTACCTTTTCTTTTCCCTTCTGTGTACTTGTAGTGACATGTATCATGTTGATTCAAGGGAAGTTGGAAAACGGAGAAGGTGTAGGGTGAGTAGTATAACGACATGAAGGGAAAAAACCTACTAGAGGAGAAAAACCCTGTGAGGTCAGCTGGGTGCAATGACATTTGGATGGTGGTGTGGCAAGTTATTTGATGCAAACCATGTTAATTTCAAATCTTGAGGGTGGCTCTAGGAGCTATGAGGGTAGAGGTTGTGGTTGTTGAGTGGGCGGTGTGGGAATGGGTGTAGGTGAAGTAAGATCCTCATCGAGAAGGTCGTCATCGTCAAAGTTGGTTTCTGGTGGACACAATTGGATAAGGGTAGTTTTTAAGGCCTTACAATCCTCCACATCATGCCCTAGCACACGATGGTATGTGCAAATTTTAGTATCATCAAACCCTTTTGGCTTGGGTTTGAGGGGGTCATAAGGTCGGAGTGGCGGTAACGTTATAATAGAAGTCTCGAGGAGGTTGGTTAAAATTTTGGCATAGGACCCGCTAATGGATCACAATGGGAAGTTAACATGGGTTTGGGTATAGGTGTGGTTTGTTATCGGGAACTATTTTTGGAAGTGTAGGAATGGGTTGAGCTATGGTTTTAGTGTGCGGTGTGGTTTAAGGCATTGGTCGGAGTTCATTTGGGTAGGGGTACAAAGTAGATGGAAGAGTAGTAGGGTGTGGAGTTTTTTTACTACCTTGTTGTGGGGTAGTGGGGTTTTATTTTGGGGTTACAACTTCTTGGGTAAAGGTGATGTGGGTGTATGAGGTCTAGAAGGAAAAGTAGATGGAGGAAGAGGGTGAGTTACCCATGGGGATAACAGGGTGCTATGAAGGTAGATGACGTGGGTCGTACTTGGGGTGTGAGGGATAATGACTGAAGTGTAGTGGGTAGTGAAGAAATAGCTGAAGGTATTGGAGGTATTAGTGGTAAAGAGACTACAGTGTGAGTATAAGTCATGTTGTGTGTATGGGTAGGTTAGAGGTTTGTGATGAAGGGATGCGTTGTTATGTTATTGGTTTATGGATGGGTGCAGGTGCTTGACCAGGTGAGGTCTTAAGGTAGATGGGACAGTGTGGTTGTGATTGGTGTGGTCGGGTATGAGGTCGATGAGTTTATTTCTTTAGTTTGGATGTCGATGTATGTGTGGTTTTGAGGTTGGAGGATGTAGCTAAATCCATTTTAATAGGCGGATGAGTAAGGATGGTGGTCGGGGTGACCCCTAAAGTAGTAATAGGTTTAGTGGAGGCAAATGTTGTGGGTATGGGTTTGGGTTTAGATGTAGGTCAGGTTATAGGTAAGGGTGTGGTGTGAGTGTTAATGGGTATTATAGAAGGGGTTACAACAATAGTGGTTGTATTTGGTTTAATGGGTCGAAATGTGTTTGGGTAGATAGTGGAGGTGTCATCGAGGTATCTCTACATCTGTGTTGAGACACGGAGTAAGAGGCGTCCCCATAGTAAAGCCCTATCCACATAATATAAGTGATCGACCAAACATGAGAACGACACGCCTACAGGTGGAGTTGGTGAGGACACGATAGGAATTCCCATAAAATGCATTTTAGAGATGGGGAATTGGCGCCTTCGACTTCCGTGGGTAAGAGAGAGCTGAAAGTAGGTCTTTTTGATTTTGGGTAGCTAATGGAGAATGCTCACCAAGAGGCAAAGGTATCTCAAATGGGTCATGATTGGTGGAGGAGATGATGAGAGCTCCTCATAAGTGGAGAAACAAATAGGTTCCCCTCATGGGTGGAGGAGGTAATGGGTACTCCTTTGTAGGTGGAGGAGATAATGGATGCTCCTCTGTAGGTGGAGGAGGTGATGGCAGCTCTTCATGGGTGGAGGAGTTACGGTGAGGTAAAGGTCTCTAAGTGGAGAATTAGGGGTGAGATGGGCTCGATGTTAGTGGAAGACCTCCAAGGTGATGAAGGAGATGAAAGGTGTTCCTCTATTGGTGAAGGAACAATGGAGGTTGGTTCCATTGTGGAAGGAGGATTTCGGCTAGGATTTCCTCTATGGAAGGGATGTGAGGTAATGGAGAGATGACAGTACTTAGTTAAAGATTACATGTACCTCACGGGTATGGGTGTCATGAGTGGATGTCTCACCGGTTTGATTGATGAAGGGGCATGGTTGGGAAATGGTTTTTGAATATTTGTAGATTTTGGTTAGGGTGGCATTGGGATTATCCATAGTTAACTCACCTTTCTCGAGCATTTCTTGGATAATATTATTGAAAGTGATGCGGTTTGTCGTCATTATGACCGTTTACTCGGTAATAGTTACAGAAATCATGCTCTTTATACCATGCGGGAATAGGGTGAGCAGGGTCAAAACCAGTGTGGGGTTTTATGGGTGAAAGGGTGATGGATCTAGCTTTGATAAGATTTTATAAGACAGAAGAGTAAAGTTCCCCAATTGGGGTATATTTTCACTACTCTTGTATGAATCGAAAAGCCTAGACAAGTGATAGATTAGATGAGGGTGTAGCCTGATTTGATGGATGAGCTAGGTCGGCCTTGAGTACCACTGCATTAGTGGGGCCCTTAGTTTTGGAATAATTGGTTTTTGGTTTGGAAGAAGAAGAGGTTTCATTTGCCTTGAATGCCAAATTCTTATTTGTAATTGGATTTTCTTCTCTTCGATGGCTCGAATCTCTAACTTTTGTGCCATAGTGAATGCCTCATCAAATGTTCGGAAGGTTTGGACCTACAAGGTTAGGGAGATATGTCTAGTGCAAGCTCGTGTGAAGAGCTTGATGAGTTTATTTTGTTGTAGTTGGAAGGTAAGTTGATTGATCGGGCGGTGCAATGAGCAGCAACAAAATATGTGATGGATTCATCCTCATATTGATGTGTTGAATATAGATCGGTCATGGTAACCTTCTTGATTATATTGATAGAGAAATGATCCAAGAAGGCTTGGGCTAACTAATTGAATGAGAATATAGAGTTTTTAGGTAACTCACTATACCAATCTAATGCAAGTCTAGTGAGGGACATGGGAAAATTTCTCACAAGGCATCTTCATGAGTGATCGAGATAACACCCATGTTTAAACGAGCGCAAATGTTGTTGTGGGTCTTCCTTGTTATTGAAACGATTGAATTTAGGAGTTTCCCAATGTGCATGGTATGAACGGATAGGAATAGATGGGTGAATAGGCTCGTTGAAAATCTCATCATAGGTGAGAGTGTTGCGGGGAGCTGGAAACCAATGCCTCCAATGTCCGCATCTTGTCAACATCAATTTAATTAGGTCATTAGTGGGTTGTGATGATTGGATTCCTCCTATAGCATGAGGAGGTTGGTTTTGGGCATATAATGGGGTTACATTCCAGTGTATGTGGATTCCATTTAAGGTGGTAGAGAAGGAGGAGGAACTAGGGAGTACGTGCCGGATTGAATAATAGATGAAACAAGCGAGTTTTTAGTAGTATGTATATGGGGGTGGAAGGGTCGTGGTAACCCTAGTGGTAATAGGGGCTAATGATTGTGGAATGGAAAGAACCACATTCGAAATAGGGTAGGGGTCATCAACACTGGAGGTGGGAATGTAGCTAAAGGTATGTATGAGACATTAGGGGTGGATGAGGTTCGTGTTTGGGGTAGTCGTCAAGGGTATGTTGCATGTGATAGGTACCATAGAGGTAATAGATGTGGCACTCACAAAGCAGGTATAGAACCTAACAAAGTGAAATGAATGGGGGTAAAGTGGATGTGAGAAGTATAGATCTAGATGGGACCAATACAGAAGTGGGTGCGAGAGTTGGGGGGATAGATACGGGCATGCCATATATCAACTAACCCGAGGCATCTCGAGTCAACGAGTGGGAAAGGTAAAAATTCAAGGCAGCAGGGTTCTAGTCAAGGAGTCATGCGAACTCCTCATCTCCGATAGCGATAGTAGTAGGCTAGATGGGATCCATGGCTAGTGATAAAATAAAAGGTGGTGAAGGACTAGGTGGGTGTCGTTAGAAATTGGTGTTGAACATGAGGGTGCTTGCTTGTCTTTTGGTCAGTACCATGTGAACCGATATTGATCAAGTAGGGATGCTCCTCTCGTAAATGATACGAGAGAATAGCAGGAACAGTGAATCTGGTGATAAAAATGGATGAAGTAACAAATAGTGGCTGGAATGTGAAATAGGCTAACCGATGTTGGTTAGGGAAAACCAACGTTGGTCGATCAGGGGTAACCGCTGCCGGTCACTATAGAAAATGGACAATGAGTAAACAACGAGGTAGAAGGTAAAATATGATAGGTATGCCAAATCTGGGGATGTTTAAAATGTCAGTGGGAATAATGATAGTGACAAAGACCCCGAAAAGTGGAGTAAAATGTCCTTTTGAGTAGATTAGCAAAAGTACTGGAATCGACATCGTTGGGTATAACCGATGATGATTAGAGGTAACCGACGATGGTTACTATGAAATTGAAATAGTGATAAAAGAAAGTGGTTGTGAATTAAAATCTGATGTAGAATCAAACCCATAATTCTAGGAATTATGATGATATGGCCTAGGCACACTCAGGTGAAGCCAAAATACACCAACTATGATGAGGAGCATGCAAGGATGAACAATAAAAAGTGATGAATGTGATCTCTCACCTCTAAACACAAGACAGAAAAACACTAAGAAAATGTGATCCTAGGAGTGCCTTTTCTATTTTTTTGTGTAGCTTATGCTATTTAGGACCTGGCATATGAATTGTGAAATAGATTTTTGGTGAGGATGGCCTCCTACAAAGAAGGAGATCTAAAGGTGAGGTCTCGGGTATGTTATGGTGGGGCGGTCTTCACTCGAAGTATGACTTGACAGAGCAATGTGTTGGGTGCCCACCGTGCCGTGATCATGTGATCACCTACAACTTCTTCCCGATAGGATGTTGTTTAAGAATGTATGTATTTTTAATTTTTGTGAGGTTCGGTAAGTCTAGAAAGAGAAAAGGATAGAAGTTATTTTCTATGATTCATTTGTCAACCATCATCCTGGTCATGACTTCCAACGTATAGGTTGCCCTCATTTAATGTGAGCTAATGCAAAAATCAGAATGGAATGCACTTGTTTTTAAACCCAAATCAAAAATTTGGAATCGGATGACACAATAAGATGAAGATGAAGAGGGATACTCTTTCACTACAATGCAGAAAACATGATGAAATGATTATTTTTAATTACACTAAAAGAAAGGTTTCCTTAGAGAAAATAGAAAGAAGAAGCGGATTTCTAGGAATAAAATTAGTGTGTACATTTTTTTAGAAGGAAACAAACACATAATTTTTCCTAGGAATGAAATGAAATGCAAGGAACCCTAGATGGGTCCCACTGGGCATGCCAAAATATTTCACCTTTTTCTTAGATTGTTTCTTTGAAGTGTTGGCGATTTAAGCAGATAGGGGTAACGAGCATGGACGAATACTTGTTCAAATGTCGGTTGATGGGTTGTTGCGTGCGTATGACTTCTGAATCCACAACTGATTGTGAGAGCTTCCTTTTGGCTAGGAGGAACTACCTATAATGAAAACAAGACCACCAGAAGGAATTAAACAATATGGGCAGTGAACTGCCTAGAGTAAGCTAGATCCAGGAAGTATGATACTTCCTATATGTTTGTTAGTCCACTATTTTAAAAAATTCAATGCTTAAAAAAGTAAATCCTATTGTTATTTTGAAATGATTTAGGTATCTCACTTAAAAACACAATAAGAAATAGATCTAATCTAATAGGCTAAGCTAGAATAGAATCCAAAGGTCAAATGATTGGTTTTGGGTCTCTGTAGGTCTGATAAAGGTCTCGGGTAGGTCACAGGTGAATGAGGGTGAGATAAAATTAGGTGGGTAGGTCTCTATTTAGGGCTGTGTGGGCAAACACAGAGACCGGTGTTGGTCAGGGGTGACCGACGGTGGTGGTTAGGTATAACTAGTGCCGATTATTGTGAGATATGGAAATGTCACAAAATAGGCTTTTGGTCTCCTTTGTGATTGCACAAAGGATTTTGGTTGGTCGAGACGAGGTATTGGGTGATTGGAGTAGGATTTTGTGAGGTTTTAATGGGTCTATGGAGGTGAAAATGTTGGAGAAGGTCAATAGGGAGAAAGATAAACAATGGATGATAAAATGAAATAACCAAGAAAGTATGATATTGTACTTACTTGGATTCCATTCTTAAAGGCTTGTGTGTGAGGGATGGAGGTGTTGATGATGGGTTTTAATGTTACAAGTGATCACCAACTAAATAAAATCTTCTGCATGGGCTGCATGTACACTCATCTTTCCTTAGATAGATCAAATCATGGATTTGGGATGACTATGCAGGACAAGATGCTCAATCTCTTTCCTTGGATGTGATTTTTCACTGGAATTAGCTCTCTGAAGATGCATTATCTCTCTTAGATGTGTTCTTGCTCGTCAAATTTCTTGCTTCCAACTTCCAAGTTACAAATTCCCACCTTGAGAATAAGGTTGTTTTGGGTTAAAAGGGGTAACTGACGGTGGCTTAATCAGTGATGGTTAGGGATAACTGACGTCGGTCAAGGTGGGATTTCTTAGGTTTACTAAACTAGGAGATCCTCTTGATTTCCTTAGATCTCGTGTCATTATCCCATGGATTAGACTGGGAGCTTCTTGTGAGCATGCGGGAATGTGGTTAGAGGGAATGTAGGCATTGATTTTTAGGGTTTGGGTAAGTCTTAATTAGTTATGGGAACTTGCTAAGAATAGGTCTTAGGTTGAGTTGGCTTGGTGAGGTGTCTAAGTGAATTGTATGTGTAGATATTATTTAAATAAGATATTTAAATAATAAATATAGTGAGGATAATGCATTAATTTAATTAAATTAATATTAGTGGGGTGAAGGGGGTCATGGCTAGGTAAATGTAATAAAGGGTGCTTATATGTTGAGGGACAAAAGGGGAGTGTGACCTAATTTTAGTGTCTATAAAAGTACCGAGAAACTTGTTTCAAAACTTCAACTCTTACACTTCTCAGATCTACAAATCGAGCTCCATAATCAATTTAATTGCACTTCACTGACAAAAATGATGAGAGACCATGGAATTAACCAAAAAGGATGAAAGCAATCGAATCCCTTAAGGTCCCTAGTTTGTGTAGGAGCAATAATGGAGGAAAACCAAATGCATTATATCACAACCGTTAACTCTGTCTTTCACAACTTCAAATTTGAGCCATCCACATGGAAAATATTTGAGTTGAAGTGGGTCTGGGGGTGCTTTTCACATTTTGCATCACTTAAAGAAAATGAGCACTTTTAGACAATTTGGCCCACCCACCCGCTTTTAATATAGGCCCTACATGTGGCTTTTTGGCCATCATTGGGGCTGTGACTTACCTTATAACTTTATTCTTTTTCAAAACAAAGCTGAAAAATCTCAAAATGCCACGGCAACCTGCATCTCCACTTTTAAATTTTGATGTGGGCCCTAGTGGAGACATGGCTCACTTTTATACTTTATTCCTTTTTCATAACAAAGCTAAAAGTTACAAAACCTCCACCGACCCACCTCCTACCTTGAATTTTCAATGCTGACTCAAACATGTGACATTAATTGGTCCCCCGTGGAGTCACAGATCATTTTATAACTTTACTCCTTTTCACAAAACAAAGTCAAAAACTTCAAAGTGCTTCGATAGCCTGCCTTCCTGCTTTTGACTTAAAAGTGGCCATGTGTCCTCTTACGGGCCTTAGGCATTTATTTTACCTTTTTACTCTTTTTTCCATAACGCCTTAAAACACAAAAAAGGCCCGCTTTCTCGCAACTGCTCAACTTACGACACATGTACACCTTCGGGGAAAAAATAAGAAATTTTCTTTGCCACCTCATAATTTTGACCAGCCAATTAGAAATCAATGGAGTTGTGTGGCCAATTTGACATTTTTGCAAAAGTGAAAAAAGTGACAAGTTCACCAAATAAACCCACCATGCCTTGTCCAATTAGAGATGAACATGTATCTGCAGATGTTGAGATAAAATTTGACAGGGAAAACATGACCATGGAAAAATAAAATACAAGGGAAACTTCACCATTCGTGCCCAGAATTCAAAATGTTCCTCATGGATAGAGCGACCGCAAATAACACATGGCTAAATGTGATCCACGACCACTGAGAGAAGGATTAACAATGGCATGCAAATGAAGGAGAAATTTTTCATGCATCCATACAGGGAGACAAAAGTACTTCAAACTATGTGGTGAGACATTATTTGAACAAAATAGGGTGAGGTTAAATAGAGCACCAACATGATCCATTACCGAAAGTAGGTAATTATGTTTTAGAGAATCTGATTTAAATTCGAAAATCAACACAAATTCAAATTTACCCATTTTTCTTCTTTATTGGCATGATGGTGGCAACCCATGTTGAATGGTGAATTGGAAAAATTATTCTATCGTTTAGCAACTTTTGAATCTCTTGGTGAATGGTGTCGACAATCTTTGGATTATATTGTCTCTACTTCTGATGAAAAGGATGAATTCCTAGCTTTAAAGGAATGTAATGCTACATTTCCCTTAGTCTAAATTTTTTAAATCATCATATGAGGAGGCCAGAACATATATGTAATTCCTTAATAATTCAACCATTTTATTTCTCCATTCACCAGAACAACATTTTCCAATATTGACAAATTTTGGATCCTCATCACTTCCAATGTTGAATTTTTCAAATTTCGTCAATTGATGAACTTCTTGTTATAAATTTTCTTTTATATATCTAGCATTTTTAAAAATATATATTCCAAAATTACGGACCCTTAGGGATCTTGTTTCCTTTAAGCTAGATACAACCATCTTGGTCGGATTCTTCTTCAAATCATTCTTCAAGTATAGAATATTAGTATACTCTTGATAACCAACTTCACTTCCCTCAAAATACAATTGAATGAAATTGTATTTCAATTCAAGAAAGGAAATCAGGTGTTGATCATCATTAAACACTTGCTAGTTGTCTACATTATCTAGGACATTGGGTCTAAAAATCATTTCTATCATAAACTTGTCTTGATCAAAATCAGGGTGGGGAATAAGCAATGATCTTGAAACTACTACAACATCTACTCTAATGTTTATTTCTCTTGGAAAAACATTTATTAAAAATGCATCCAAGAATTCAACCGAATCCCATAGTAGGTTCTTGTAATACTTCAAGCTTTGATTCTTCACTTGAAAGGCTCCTGAACTAGCTTAACAATCAATTTTACATCTCCTTGAGATTGAAATTTATTTATTCCCATTTATCTTGCTAGTGCTAGGCCAAGAAGGATGGTATCATACTCATCAAGTATTATTAGTATTGGAAAATTGGAGATTATAAGAGAAAGGATGAAGTTTACCATTAGGTGTAGCTAATACAACTCTTGCTCTAGAACCATCCGTGGAACAACTTTTTCAAACCCAAGAATCCAAATGACATGTGGATCATCCTAAACCTCCTCAGTGTGTCTTAGCCTCGAGTCTCTAACATCACCATATAGTTTTTATGACCAATATCCTCATATAGGATTTGAGCATTAACATCATTAGTCTTTTGGACAATGTATTTTTCTTGTCTTTCTAGGAAAAACTTCTTCATATTTCCTTTAACGGAATAAGAGCATGAGATGAATCCATTTGTATTTCACCTCCAACTTCCTTACAGGAGTTCCTACTTAATAGCATACCATAAGATGGAGGTATGTCTGTAACCAAAATGGTGGATTTTAATATTTTATCAGAAATGCAACAAAAGCTACCTCGGAATATTTAATTCTTCCAACCAAAGGCACTTCCTTAGTTTCCATTAAATAACATGAACCAAATATTTGGGTTAACATGTGGTCAAGGGAATGGGAAACTTTGGTAGGAATTACATTATCGACACTCCTGAGTCAATGACATAATTTTGAGTTTATGGCTGGCTATGAGTAGCATAACATAGAAAGGATTAATCTTCTCATAAGTTAGGGGTGTAACAACCATCAAGTTATGAGGGGAAGGAGATCGGGAGTAGGAAAAAGGTTTTAGAATTTTTGGATGACTAGTTAGGCTTACATTTGATTTGAGCTTGACCACTTGACCAAAGGCTTTAGGATAGATTTGGTAAAACTTAGCCTCAGAAATATGGATTTTGGTATTTTTAATATGGTCAATCATATCAATAGATCTTGAGGTGGATGAGATTTCTTGATTATATATAACAAAAGTTTTGGGTTGATCAATTTTTGGGGATGAGGGTGCTTTGAAACAAGAGTATAATATGTAGTTACTTTAGGTACATGAGTGGAAGAATAAGAAACATTAGATGAAGAGGTAGTACTCACATTTGTAGCAATAGTGGTAGAAATGGGTGCTCCTCTCCTCACTACTCGAATAGTGACCAGAACTTCCTTCTTCATAGGCTACACCATTTCCTTCTTCTTATTCAATTTTTCTCTTTTCATGACAACATAAGACTCATTGTTCATATCTCCAACTACTTCATCATAGTCATCATCTTCATCATCTATTCCTTTAGTAGTAATAAATTTGACTTGAGATTCATCTACATCCTTTTGAACTCCATCTAGTTAATCTTTAGTTTCCTCCATCTCTTCTACTTCTATGTCATCATCAGGTTCCTAGACTTTGCAAGTTGTGTTTACTTGAAATTTAACAAGAGGAGCTTATATTGCCAATTTTGATTTAGTAGGAGCTAGATGGTTTCTTGGCTGAAAAGTTCCTCCATGGAATGTCCTTGTAGGGTACATTCTAGGAAAGATACTTTTGATTTCAATCAAATCATTGACAAAATCTTGAACCAATTGATGATGAGCTAGATGTTCATGAAGTATAAGCATTGGCCTCAGTTGTTATTTTCTCAACTTACCCGACATAATCGGGTCGTCCTAAACACTAACGGAAAATTCTCTATCCATTTCCAAGATTAACAAGGTTTTCTATTCTTAATGGATAACTCACCTCTAGTAACCTAGTATTTAGGAAGAAACATTTTAGAATTTGATCGATAAGGTGAGTAGTAGTTGGGATTTTATGAGCCAATTTATTGAATTCAGAAACAAATTCCCGCATGGGTTCATAAGGCTCCTTCTTTATTTGAGAGATTTGTGCTAAAAGAGTGAGAACATCCTCAGCTAGCTTAAGCCTAATATCAAATTGAGTCTTCATATTATTCTAACAAGTAATTGTACTAGCGAGAGATGATATAACCAATTGACAACATTATCTATAGTGTTTAGATAAAGAGTTTCAATCAAACATCTTCATGCTCCACTCCAAGAACTCCACATGCCATAATAAAGGTTGTTATGTGCTCATCTGGGTGTACTTTACCATCACCCCTAAATTTAGGAAAATTATTTATATTCCCTTTAGGTAATTCATGCAAAGGTTGTGGAAGAGTTAGAGGCCCAACTCGGTGGCCCCAAGGCAAAGGTGTAACCATTGTAGGAAAACTAATTTACAAAGGGATGGAAGTGCCTACAAAAATCAAATCCCGACAATTAGGACTTACTTGTGGTTGTGTATTACTACCTTCTTTAGAGGATGGACCAGCTTTGTCTTTTGTAGGAGGAGTGCTTGAATATAATTTACTTCTACCTCTTCTCTCTAGAGTTAATTGAAAACTCTATTGCTCTAGCAACTGAAAATCGGGATCTTCCAAACCTTGGGATCTTTTTCCTCGCATGCACCTCCTTTCCACCAGCTTGTTTTCATTACTAATTTACTTGAATTTTATCTGGTGGGAAACACATTACATGCCCCGCGATGGGCACCAAAATAGTGTTGGTTGGAAATTTTATCTTTAGATACAAACAATAGTTCAGGGGACAATAGTCCCTCCTCTTTATGGGAGAGGTTCCATTACTCATAAAAAAATGGAAAATCTACCTATTTACAAATTTAAACTCTAACAATATCTAGATGAGGATTTTGGTGTAAATAATGTTTCAATTTTTCAGTTATTCTCAATAAGGAGAAGGTGAAAAGGTATGAGATTTTTCATAAGAAGAAACAATAGTTTAATTGAGCAAGACTAGTAAAAGAGACACAAATTTCAACCTTCCACCTATCAAAAACACAAGTTTTCTCCTTGGTCGTATAAGATCACTCACTATTGTCAAGAAAAATAAATGAAGAATGTAACACTTTTAGATATAGAGATTGTAGAAATATACCTTTCTAATGCATACATGAAACTTTAAGAACACATGAACTTATATATTTGAAAAATCCACAAGATATAATTACAGAAGACACAAATTTCTTTGCACTATAACACATGAATTGAACACATAGTTTCACATTCAAATATATTAAACTCACATTTTCAACATTGATAGATAGAAATAAAAAGAACACAGGAAATAGGAGAGATACTTCTTCTTCTCTATTGATTCATAAGCTCTATATCATTACATACTAGACACCAAAATCCAATAACCCTTTTACAATGAGAGAAAAAACCTTATATAGGCAGAAGGGCGGTTGTAACCAACTTTCTCTAATTCAATTGTCTTTTTAATTAAGTGTTTCCACTTAATTAATGAATTACATTTAGTTAGCCTTATTTACAATTTGTTATTTTTCAAAATGGTAAATATAACTTTGAAATACAATGACTAGAAAGAAAGACTTAAGAACTAGAGGAAGGAGCACTTGTAGATGGTATAACTGGAGTCTTCACTTTGAGTATATGATTTCTAAATTTGACTAAGGAACCAGAAATTTCCATGCCTTTTGGGATGGTTATGTTTTCCATAGCATTCAACCAGCTTCCCAAGGAGTCTTCCATTTCCTTTCCAATGCCTGCATTCTACAACAAACCTTTGGTGGCCTCATGACAACATTGTGCAACTATGTAATCTCTTCCATATTTTTCTTTGTCACATTTCAGCCTTTAACAAATCTTATTTCATGAATGTCTGATATTTTCTTTGATATCATCTAATTAGTGCATTTTGGCAGATTTTTCTTTGTAGAACTGACACCGTAGAGCTTGAAATTCAACAAGTATCTCATATTTAAATGCCTCTCCTTTTTGTACCATGCAATTCAATTCAATGATTTCCTCCTCAAGCACCTTGATCTTCCATTCAACACTGAATACCCATTTCCTAGAAATATTATTCTTTGGATCATCAAAAAAATTGTGTGCAAGGAGGATTTTCTCATCTGTAGCATTCATGATTCTAAGATCTTGAATACATTCCAACCAGATTTTAAGATCCTTCTCAGATCCAGTGATTACTATACCAAATTGACTTTGAGCCAAGGAAATGTTGTCATACACTTTATAGGCTTCATCTATGAAATTCAATCTAGAAACAAACATTCCTTCAACCATTGCCTCAATGGCTTTACCATAGGCATCATGTTTATGAATATTCTTGATTTATATAACATATTAATAAGATAGAATAGGGGAGGAGGCATTGAGGATAAAGGAGTAAGATCAAGTACTTTACCACCGAAATGAAAGATTTTATGAAACTAGAAAGAACTTGTACCTATTCTCATAGATGCTCTTGTGTTTGTTTTCCTCTTTCTTACCCTCTCAATGAATCTGGATAATTTTTACTTAAAATTATGCACTTCTCCCTTTGGAGTAGAATCACCCAATGGAATTATTGTCTATTACAGGTCATCAATGGTTAAGTATATTTCATCTTTTCCCCCTTTTTTCTTTACTATCTCTAAAAATTGTTGACCTCTTAAATCGAAACCATCTTAGAAGCAATTTTGGCCTTTTTAGCTGGAGGAGTGGAAGTGGTAACAATGAGGGAAGGTATAAAATAAAAACTTGGATAAATTGCTTTAGAAGATATCTTTATCTTCCTAGTATAAATCAGGGGTTAAACACATGTGAATGAATCACTTGAAGGTGGAGTAAAAGTGAGCACAATGCAAGCGTATTAGGGGAACCAAGAGTTTTTGCACCAAATACTTCAAAAGTGTGTGTTTTAACACTTGAAGAAGACACTTCCTTGGTTGGTGATTTGAGCTTGGGAATGCTCATATTTCAAGAAAATGGTTCCACAATTTCCACCTTATCTTCCTCATCTTCTTCTTTTTAGTGCTTCCATCTTCGATTTACTTTCTACATATTCCTCTATTAATTTTTTATCCTCTTCGAAAGTTGAATTATCCGGTGACGTAATATAGGAGAATCTCATAAATTTAATGAAAAAGATGCCATATGTTGAAATTAGCAGTTTGACCTCAAGAAACACCCTCTCGGTTGTATTATCCTATAATATTCTAACAATATATTGTTAGTGCAAAAAAATAGTACTTCTGAATATTTGTAACTCGATGGGTTGATACTCTCGGTGTGATAGCATAACATGGAGCATCTCTCAAAATGTGGGACTTTGAAATGGAGAGAGCTCTCCAGATGAATGCTAGTTCTTATTCCTTTTTTTAGGTGCACATAAATAAATTACACATGATCTATCCAAAACCTACTCTAACTTGCCAAGGAGACAGGGTTAAGGGAATACAAGAAATAAAACCTAATCTATCAAAGGTGATGCACCAAAGGAATGATGAACACTTTCTTTGGAATGAACACAAGCTATAATTAATGCAACACAATTACTATGCACAAATAACCAAGGCGTAATGAGATATCGAAAGGAGACAACGAATGCATGAGAGGTTTGAAATCATCCACAGACTTATACTATTGCTCTAAAGATTTGATACAATTCATTACAATGGCCAAGAGGTAAGATTGCATTTACAATTTGAATGTGAGGTTTGATCTCCACAAATCCACTTTTAGAAAGAGAAGAAGGGGGATGCAAAACAAAAATGTCCAACCCTTTACAATGAACCAAGGTCTTGCTTTTATAGAACAAGTGAAGAGAGATGAAGGAAAAGGAGGTGGGAAATCTAATTTGGAAGCTCAACCACTAGCCAACAATGCCTGCTAATCCTCCCGACATCTATCAAGTATGGCACTCCATGTTCGTTTGATGTGTTGAATAAGGAAGAATGGTAGATCAAATCAAAACGGATGTGGTTGTTGAAGAAATCGGATCATACATTAATGGTGGAAAATACGTTTTCCTATTTTCAAGTGCCTAACCTTATCAAAATTAAAGTTTCATACTTCCATGGTGTAGAGGAGGTCAAGACCTTTCTAATGGTGCCAAATTTGTCAAATTTCAAGCACTGAATTGAAAGATATTCCCATTTGAATATTTGAATCAAATCATGTAAAAATTGGCCAAAACCAGTTTTGAAAAATGGATCGGCAAGCCTAAAATTCAGCTTGGCACTTTTTATGAAAAAACCCAAAATTATAAAAAAACTTCACACATCCCCATAGACCCAAAATTCACTTTTTCCCAAAAGCCTCTGTGGGCCCAAAATTGAAATTGCACCCAAAATTGAAATTACACTTTTTTGAAAAGTGACAAAATTTCCAAAGTTTCCCTAATGGCTGCTTCCCCACGGTGACAAATGTCGACACGTGGCTTGACATGTAGCTTCTCTAGGCATTGGAAAAGGTGCAGCTTAATTTTATACTTTACACCTTTTCAAATCAAAAGAAAAAATTTCCAAAGTTTCTCCAACCACCCGCCTTCCCACTTTGACTTAAAACATGGCCACATGTCCCTTTGCAGGTCTTAAGCATTTTTTCCTTCATTTCTCAAAGACAAAGATCCCACGTGGGCTCGTGGGCCCGTAATTGTAAACTGTGCCCTTTTGTGAAAAGTTTCAAAAGTTCCAAAATACCCCGCAGACCCGCCAACCTGAATTTCCTTTTGGGAAAAATTCCCTCCGCGGCCCTAAAATTGCGCATTTTCCATTTATCATCCCCGTGCCCATCGGTCCACATTTTTCACTTAGCAAAAGAAATCCTTCTCGGGCTTGCGGGCCTCATGATTATAACTTGTGTCTTTGTTTAGAAAGTGAAGAATGCCAAAATATCTCCTGCCACCCCACTGGTTTGCAATCTTCCATTTTGGCAAAAATCTTCCTCAGGCCCACTTGACCGCTTTGGCAAATAATCCTTCCAAGGCCCTATGGCCCGTAACTTGCAAAAAATGAAGAGTTATAAGGACTTCTTTACATCTTTGGAAAAGGGGAAGAAATTTCCTATTTCATGAAGATGTTTTTAGGAAACCTTAAGTGTTTAAAATATCTAAAATATCATATTGAAGCACTAACGGAGGAAAAGAGTGCGGTTAACCAAAAATAAGTATGAACTTATTTTAGATAAAAATTTGGTGAATCATAGGGACATATGCCTGCTAGGTGGAAATGTAAGTTTCCTGTAGCAATCCATTGGGCATGGAGTCTACCTAGTAATTTCAAATCTAGTTTGGAACTACCCTCCACTACATGTACTCTTATCCTTGTGAGAAAATCTTGGATTCAAGATTTGTGAGAGTAGAGAGTTGTTTGAAACTTGGAAACTTCTCCCTCATTTGATTTTCTGCAAACCTAATTTGTTGGAGTGTAATGAAAACATCCAAACCTACTCCAATATGGATACTCTATATATTTAATTTCTTGTGGCCATAATTCTCTTCCATGAGTGAGATGAACTGTATACAAGCATACACCAGAAGTAATAGAGCATGTGCACCAGCACTTAGGGAAATTGAAACCTAAACTATAACAAGACAATGTGCATACACACTTGGAGAAATTGAAAACCTAGGCTAATATTTACAAGGGTGAGAAATTCTCCTTTTAGTAGTAGTGTTTGAGGTAGATCCCATTGACTAGAATCTATAATTCTTCACCATCCAATGTAGACAATTGGAAGGCATTGTTACTTTTACATCTTGTGACTATGTAGGGGCACTCCAAATGACATCAAACTTGGAATTCCTTCCTAGTTTTCCGATTTGCATCCCACTTTAGAATTAAGTCCCCCTCTTGAAAGGTCCTTGTTCTTGCTTTCTTATAAAATCTCTTCTTGATCAATGCTTGATCTTTCTCCATGATCTGCATTGCATGTTCTCTTTCTTCTTCTACTTCCATTAATCGTGCATAACGATTTTAATGGGTTCAAACTCGAGAAAACTATAGTTACTTCATGAGTTCCAATGTGGGAAGCTCTAATGATATAGGCAACACTACCTCTTTCCCATAGACCAATTTGTATGGAGAATTACCTGTAGATATCTTGGGTGTGATCCTATCAGCCCATAGAGCTGATTTGAGATTTGTGTGCCAAGTTCTCTTATTTTCATCAAGATTCCTTTTGATAATTCTTAGTAGGTTCTTGTTTGTGGAATCTGCTTGGCCATTACCTTGAGGGTAATATTTTGATGAAGTGCTAAGGTATACAACATTATTCATAGCCCATTCAGTGGTCCTTGTACTAAGGAATGCCAATGCATTATCTGATATGATAGTGGCAGGGAATCCAAACCTAGTGACTATCCCTTCATAGAAATCCAAGATATTGGATTCATTTGCCTCCTTAAGTGCCACTGCTTCAGTCCACTTGGTGAAATAGTCTGTTGTTGTAAGTATCCACTTGTGGCCTTGACTTGAATTTGGGTTAATCACTCCAATGAAGTCTAATCCCCATTGCATGAATGGTTGGTTAACTGAGATTGGATGCAATGGAAGTGCTGCTAACCTTTCCTTTCCTATGAAGAATGCACATTTCTTGCATTTCTTGATCCATAAGTAGCAATCACTAAACACCATAGGCCAATAGTAACCAACTTTCATGATTTTGAGAGTTGTTAGTCGAGGAGAAAAGTGGCCTCTGCTCCTACATCATGAAACTCATGCAACATCCTTTCAATTTGGCATGTCCCAATGCACCTCAATAGAACACCATTGATGTCTTTCTTGAACAAGACACCACCAATAAACACATATGGGATGGCTTGTAATCTCAAGTATCTCCTCTTTGATTTTCTCATTTCTTGAGGGCACAAACGTATTTGGAGATAATGCACCAAGGCTTGAGTCTAACATGGAATGGGTACATCATTAGCTAGCTACTCTTGATCATTCTCTAGTAGTAGGAAAACCTCTTTTTCTCCTTTTGACTAATCATGTGGTTTATAAGTGAGATTCTCACAAAAACTTTACCATGAACTAAGCTTGGCCACGTTTATTTCAATTTCATATTCCATTACTCGAGTGATCCAACCTCGATATCTTCTCATTCAAGTCCTTGTTTAGGAGAAAGTCTATGACACCAGCGTGAGACACTAATAGTTGGATCGTGTTGTTTGAGACCAAGTGTCGAACTTCTTCAAACTCCTAATGATAACAAGGACATGTTTTTCAATAAAAGAATACTTTACTTCATAATCTTCTAGGCTCGATGAAGAATGCTATGGGTTGCTTTGATCCTTCTCTATTCAGTTGTACCAAGATATCTCGAGATTTTTCTTGATCCTCCAAAATCATACAGCGTGAAGTCATTTGAGAAGTCTTGGTTGATAAGAGTTAGAGCCTATAATATTGCATGCTTTATAGCCTCAAAACTCTCTTTTCCTTCTGCATTGTCAATTTAAATGCAAGAACTCTTCTTCAACATCATTTTCAAAGGCTTCACAAGAGTGGCAAAATCAAGCAAAAATTTACGAACAAACTTTATTCTTCCCAAGAATCTTTGGAGAGATTTATTGTGTTGTGGCAATGGAAGTGTTTGGATGGCTTCAACTCTTTTAGGATCAATTGTTAACCCCTCTCTTGAGACAATGTGGCCCAACGATTTTACCTCATGTGCTAAGAATACACACTTCTTTGGATTCAAGGACACCCCAAACCTTCTACACCTCTGAAATACCTACATGAGGTGAAAGAGGTGGTCTGCTACATTCTTTGAGAAGATGGTGATATCATCTAGATACACGAGAATGATCTTGTTGATTAAGACTTTGAATTCCATGTCCATAGCTTGCTAAAATGTTGCTATGGCATTTGAAAGTCAAGATGACATCTTCTTATTAGCATATGTACCCCATTTGGTGGTGAAGGCTATCTTGAACTGATCTTCTTCTTTTACCCTTACCTTATTATATCCCGAGTAGCCATCTAGCAATGAAAACATGTCGAGCCAGCTATAACCTACAAGATTTGTTTCATTTAAGGAAGTGGGTAGTGATCTTTGAGTGATGCTTTTTTAGATCACGGAAGTCTACACATAATCTGATTTCTCCATTTCTTTTCCTCATAGGCACCAAGTTTGTAACCCAACTTGAATGCTTGATAGGGAAGATGATGTTGGCCTCAATTAGCTTGTTCAACTCTTTTCTCATGAGAGGTTCAATGTGAGGGTTTACTGGCCTTTGCTTCTATCTGAAAGGCTTGGATTCAGGTTTTAATTCAATTATATGCTAGCCAATCTTGGGTTGAAACCTCTTAAATCCTTATAAGTCCATGCAAAAACATATGGGAATTCTTGACAAAGTTGAAAAAATTCAGCTTTCTCTTATGGAGTACTTACTTTCCCAATTTGCAATGTCTTGCCTTCATCTACTAAAATGGGCTCTGAATCTTCACCCTTTACTTGAATGTTTTCCTTTTCCTTCTAGAACTAATCATTTGGGTTGAAGATTGACTCCAAGGTCACAAGACCTTTTGGTAATTTGTTGGTTCTCAGCTGCACCACTTGGTCACCATATTGTTGTTCTAATTTGTCTTGGTTTCTAGAGGAGAACTCAGCTTCTTGTAGAAAATTGACGATTTTTGGTCATTCTCAAAGACTTTCCAACTTATGTTGAGGTTTGGGATAGCTGGCCTCACAACCAATTGGATATGAGGCTGATATTTATCACTTTTGATACTTTTCACAACATCAAATTTTGCCCCAATTGATTCCATTCTATCTACTGCTTCATTCTTCTTTCTTGGAATGGAATTGATGATAAAATCTTCAAAATCTTCAATGAGATCCCATACCTTATTTTTGTAGTTCTACAATAGATCATTCTTAGTAGCATTTTGTCCTGTGACTTGATTGAAAATCAGCTCACTATCACCAAATATTTATAGATTCTTAATGCCTCTCCTCCTAGCCTAATGAATTATATGAATCAAAGCTTCATACTCAGTTGTGTTGTTTGAGCAGGAAAACTGGAAGTGAAAAGCTGAGTAATATCTTGTGCCTTGAGGTGAAACAAGCATAGGTCCTCCTCCTGCACCTTGTCTACTTCTTGAACTATCAAAGAATAACTACCATACCTCATTATCATCCTTTTTGTCTGGCTTAGTGATGTTAGGAAGAGGATGATTCTCTTTATGCAAACAATAAAATCCTAGCTCAGATTTCTCCATTTCTTTATAAGGGCCAAAAGCATGTATTTTATTTTCCAGTTCATCAAGGGTCAAGAGTGGGATACATCCAACTTTGGTATCACTTCATGGGTGATTGGATAATATTCTTTATCAAAGGATGAATAATTTACATTGATTGGACTCGATGTATGAGGCTCAATATGGAAGTTTTCAATAGGATCAGATCTTATTGTAGCCTTAGCTCCATACCTTGTTCTGAAAAACATGTGTGACCAATCAGTAGACAAATAGCCTCTAATTTTGGGAGTGAATTCTCTTGACAAACATAATGCAAAGAGTGGTGGTAAGTCTATGACTGATACATCTTGCAAGATGGTCACATTTGGGCATACATGCAATGTGAAGCTCAACTATTTTATTATTTGAACTATTATTACTGATGTTCCATCCAATTGCACCACACCTTTGGAAATGAATTCATATTAAAGACCTAGTTGATCAGCTATTTTTTTGGCATTATAGAGCTACTTGCTCCAGAATCAATCATGCAATTATGCACCAATTTATCTCCAATGATCAATGAGATATAGAATGGTGGGGGCTTCAAATTTTTACCTTATTGTCCTCCATGATTTCCTTCAAGATGAGATGCATTGGTAAGCACTTTATCTTTCTGATTGGGTGAGTGATATGAAGTTGACAATTTTCCATAGTAGCTTGCAATAGGTCTCTTTATCCTGGGATAGCAAATGATTCCCACATTGAGATGTTTAGATTTTTCCTCTTCATTTACTCAACGATGTTGAATGGAGATGAACTATCTCTCTATCACCCTTTTCCTTACATATTATTCTCTTGCATATGGGTTGTTACAACTAGCACTTGAGCTAGTCTAGAAGGTGGCTTGGGATGACCTTGCACATTGGGAGCTGTAATTTGATTTCCAATACCTTGTGGAGTAATAGAGGGTTGTGGATAACTTGAATTTGATGATTTTCCCTCTCCAATATTCCTTTTCTTGGACCATGTATTGGCTACTACACTTTGAGAAGGGGTTTGATTTATACCACAAAAATATTCAACCTACCAATTGACAAGTGTTGTCTCATTTGGAGGTTCCTCTTGTTGAGATGCTCCCTATTGCTAATTTCCTTCTTGGCTTGTCTCTTGTTCCACACCAGTTTTTGTCACCATAAGGGCTTGTTTCAAAGCACCATTGAAACACATTGAATTGTTATGAGGTTGATTGCATGGGAAACACCAGTCATATTCCTGAGCCATGTTATTTTGTATTGGTACCAAGGATGCAGATGTGGATGCGACATTAGGATTGTAAGGTTGGAATGGTCTATTGGTAGGAGGTTTTACTTGGTTCTGATTTGTAGCTTGAATAGGTGGCCTATTAGGCTGATATGGGGGTCTATTGGGTTGAGTTTGAGGTTGATATGGAGGTCTACAATTTTGATCTTGCTTTGCCTCTTAAGTGTCACCAACTCATTACCCAAATTTTACTATTGCTTCATGACTTCTTGGAGATCATTTGAGGTACTAGAAGATGAAGTAGAAGCTTGATTGAATTTTGATTTCTTAGATCGGGAATGGGAGCGGTGTTTGACTATACTTGGAGCTCCTTGTTCTTGATATAGAGGCATAGGTGGTCTAGGTGCAAGTTTACCAACCTGAATTAAACAATTTTCAGCTCTAATAGAAATGTTATAGGCTATAGGTAAGGTTACACCTCCCATGGATTGAATCATTATAGAAATATAGAATTTAAAGCTTTAAGAAAGTATAGGAAAGCACCTTGATCTATTGGTCTCACAGCCAATGGAATCCTATCCCATGTCCTTTGAAATATGAAGTTGAAATCAGTCAATTGTTCATTAGGAGCCCTCTTGATTGTTGTTAGTTGTTCCAACAAAGACAGATTATCCCCTTTTTCTCCAAATTGATTGTGAAGGGTTGTGCACAGATGGTCCCAATTTTGGATAGAGCCTGTTGTTAGACTTCTGAACCATTACAAAGCTTTACCCTTGAATGAAGAGGCTAACAATTTGACTACAATGTCCATCTCAATGATTTCATGAATTGCATAGACATTTATAATGTCTTGAATATGATCAATTTGAGTTGTTTGGTTTTCTCTAGTGAAATATGGAATGTTATTCAATGCTACTGGAACTAGATTTTGTGCATTAAGAGCAAGTGGGCTACTACCAGTGAAATTAACATAGGGATTGGGTTATGCCATTTTTATTGGCCTAAGAACCCTTGTTGATTGAATGAAAGTCCTACTAGGTGGAGGCGTTGAAAAATTTATTTTTGGCGGAGGTGGAGACCTTTGAGCTAATCTTCCTATCCTTTCTCTTCTAGGGACAAGTGTAGATAGACAAACAATGCTTCTTGTCTAGTTCTTGATCTAGTCAAAATTCTTCTCATGAATCTACCAAGCCTAGGTTGCTTTAAAACTAGTGGACTCGCCTCTTTTGGATTTTCCAAATGTGTAATTTCAAAGCTCCTTACAAGATGAAAACTTAAAACAAGTGCACATCACTCTCTTTACGTAATAAAAATGGAGACATCTTGGTCCCACCGGGTGTGCAAAACTATTAGCACAAAATCACAGTACCCTTGATTGTCTATAACTCAATGGGTTAAGACACTCAATGTGGTAGCATAACATGGAGCATCTCTCTCAAAGTGTGGGACTTTGAAATGGAGATACCTCTCTCGAATGAAGGTTGGTACTTATTCCTTTGTTCATGTGCACACAAATAAATTACGGAGAGGATCTATCCAAAAATGTACTCTAACTTGCCAAGGAGAAAGGGTTAAAGGAATACAAGAAATAAAACCTAATATATTATAGGTGATGCACAAAAGGAATGATGAAAAATTGCTTTGAAATGAACACAAACCATAAAAAATGCAAAACAATTACTACTGTACAAATAACCACATTTGCAATGAGAGATCGAAAGGAGACAACAAATGCATGAGAGGGTTGAAATCATCCACAGACTTATACTATTGCTCCAAAGATTTGATATAGTTCATTATAATGGGTAAGAGGAAAGATTGCATTTACATTTTGAATGGGAGGTTTGAACTCCAAAAATCCACTTTCAGAAAGAGAAGAAGGGAGGATGCAAAAAAAAATGTCAATGCTTTACAATGAGCCAAGCTCTTGGTTTTATAGATCAAGCAAAGAGAGAAGAAGGAAGGAGGCGAGAAATCTGATTTGGAAGCTCAACCACTAGCCATCAATGCCTACTAATCCACCCGCATGATATGTAAAGCTTTTCTCTCCATGTTCATTTGGTGTGTTTAAGAATGAAGGCGGTGGATCAAATCAAATCTGATCTGGTTGTTGAAGCAATCAGATCATACATTAATGGTAGGAAAGACATTTTCCTATTTTCACCCACCTAACCTTATCAAAATTAAAGTTTCAGGCTTCCATGGCATAGAGGAGGTCAAGACCTTTCCAATGGTGCCAAATTTGTCAAATTTTTAGTATTGGATCGAAAGATATGCCCATTTGAATATTTGAATCGAATCGTAAAAAAAAGGCAAAAACCCACTATTGCAAAATAGATCGGCGAGCCCGAAATTCACCTTGGCACTTTTCATGAAAAATGCAAAATTATAAAAACCTCACGTAGCCACCGTAGGCCAGAAATTCACTTTTTCCCAAAAGCCTCCATGGGCCCAAAATTGAAATTACACTTTTTGAAAAAGTGAGAAAATTTCAAATTTTCTCCGATGGCTGCTCCTGCAGGTGACAAAGGTTTGACACATGGCTTGACATGTGGTTTCTCTAGGTGTCAGTGGAGGAGCAGCCTACTTTTATACTTTATGCCTTTTAAAACCAAAATCAAAAATTTCCAAAGTTCCTCTGATGAGCCGCCTTCCCAATTTGACTTGAAACATGGCCACGTGTCCCTTTGTGGGCCTTAAGCATTTTTTCCTTCATATGCACGCAAAGATCCTCTATGGGCTCATAGGCCCTTAATTATAAATTGTGCCCTTTTTCAAAAAGTTGTAAAGTTCCAAAATTCCCCTCCAATGTGTTGACTCGAATTTCCTTTTGGGCAAAATGCCCTCTGTGGCCCCAAAATTACACATTTCCTATTTATCATCCCAGGCCCGTAGGCCCACATTTTCACTTAGCAAAAGAAATCTCTCCCAAGCTACGGGCCCTAAAATTATAACTTATGCAATTTTTGAGAAAACATAGAATGCCAAAATATCTCCTGTTGCCCCGTTGGTTCGCAATCTTCCTTTTTGGCAAAAATCTTCCCAATCCTGTCAGCTTGCTTTGGCAAAAAATCCTTCCAAGACCCGTCGGCCCGTAAATTTTAAAAAATGAAGAGTTAGAAGGAATTATTTACATCTTTGGAAAGGGGAATAAATTTCCTATCTCATGAAGATGTTTTCAGGAAACCTTAAGTGCTTAAAATATCTGAAAAAATTGGATTGAAAAACTAAAGGGGGAAAAAGAGTGTAGTTAACCAAAAATAAGCATGAGCTTATTTTGGATAACAATTTAGCGACTCATAGGGGACATCTACTTGCTAGGTGGAAAGATCATTTTCTGTAGCAATCCATTGGGCATGGAGTCCACCTAGTAATTTCAAATCTGGTTTGGAACTGCCCTCCATTACATGTACTCTTATCCTTGTGAGAAAATCTTGGATTCAAGATTTGTGATATTAGAGAGTTGTTTGAAACTTGGAAACTTCTCCCTCATTTGATTTTATGTAAACCTAATCTATTGGAGTGCAATGAAAACATCCAAACCTACTCCAATATGGATATTCTATATATTTAATCTCTTGTGGCCACAAGTCTCTTCCATGAGTGAGATGAACTATATACAAGCATACACCAGAAGCAATAGAGCATGTGCACTAGCACTTAGGGAAATTGAAACCTAAACTATAACAAGACAATGTGCATACGCACTTGGAGAAATTGAAAACCTAGGCTAATATTTACAAGGGTGATAAATTCTCCTTTTAGTAGTAGTGTTTGAGGTAGATCCCATTGACTAGAATCTACAATTCTTCACCATCTAATGTAGACAATTAGAAGGCATTTCTACTTTTACATCTTGTGACCATGTAGGGGCCACTCCAAATGGCATCAAACTTGGAATGCCTTCCTAGTTTTTCCCGATCTGCATCCCACTTTAGAACTAAGTCCCCCTCTTGAAAGGTCCTTGTTCTTGCTTTCTTATCAAATCTCTTCTTGATCAATGCTTGATCTTTCTCCATGATCTGCATTACATGTTCTCTTTCTTCTTCTACTTCCATTAACTCTGCATACCTGATTTCAATGGGTTCAAACTCAAACAACTGCAGCTACTTCATGAGTTCCAATGTGGGAAGCTCTAATGATATAGGCAACACTACCTCTTTCCCATAGACCATTTATAGGGAGAATTACCTATAGATCTCTTGGGTGTGATCTTATCACCCCATAGAGCTGATTTGAGCTTTGTTTGCCAAGTTCTCTGATTTTCATCAAGATTCCTTTTGATAATTCTTAGTAGGTTCTTGTTTGTGGAATCTACTTGGCCATTACCTTGAGGGTAATATTTTGATGAAGTGCTAAGGTATACACCATTCTTCATATCCCATTCGGTGGTCCTTGGACCAAGGAATGCCAATGCATTATATGATATGATAGTTGTAGGGAATCCAAACCTATTGACTATCACTTCATAGAAATCCAAGATATTGGATTCATTTGCCTCCTTAAGTGCCATTGCTTCAGTCCACTTGGTGAGATAGTCATTGTTGCTATAAGTATCAACTTGTGGCCTTGACTTGAATTTGGGTTAATCACTCCAATGAAGTCTAATCCCCATTACATGATAGAGGAAAAATCTAGAATAGTATTTACACATTACATAGAGAGAGGGAAACAAATGGCATTGAGCAAGCTTGTTATCTTTGATGCATTGAGCCATGGGAGTAGGTTTATCTCTAGAAATGTGATCCTAGAAGTCATTGAGGTCAACATGTCGAGAAATCACTATCCCAATATTGGGTACTAATGTTTCTAGAGAGGTTATGTGTTCATAACCCCTGTACTAAAACTTCATGGTGATGAGGTGAGGAAATAGAGACTCGGAAGGATTGGAGCTCAACAAGGTTTCTTGGGTAGGACAAAATGGTAGGGTATGAAAATGTATTTTCCACTAAAGACATACAAAAGGTTTCCGAATTTCTCACCTTAGCTAGAGGAAGAATGGAGTTACTCTCAAGATCCCAACACAATTTGAATTTCGAAAATGGATGGAAAATTCTCAAGTTATGGCTAGAAACGGAATTAATGGTAGAGAAATGAAAGTTGCATAGTGCTTAGTTAAAATCTCAAACTTTAAATGGTAAAAATGAATTAATTTACCCCTTTTTTATAATTTTTGATTCGAGAAAATACTTGGATAAATGTTGAATTAGTTGTTCATAGTGTATTGTAGAGACCGAGAAAGATTCATGGAATAATTTACTTATTTTCCCCTTTGTATTGTGAATATGATAGAGATGTGGGGAAATGAGGGCCTGAGGGAAAAAGGGTCACGAGGGACTTAGAATTCCAAAATATCCACAATGCATGAAAAGGATTTTTAATGTGGAAAATGCGGGTGCAGTGACAGATTTCCCAAAGGAACATGGGTTATAATTTCTTAGAATAACCAAAAGATTCGAATTACAAAGAAAACCCAAGGAAGTGTGGGTAAATCAGGCCTATGGAGAACACAAGTCCCACGGGAACAAAGAGTCACGGGGTCTCAAAGTATCCAAATCTCGGCAATACAAATGAACACTTAGAAAATTTAGGACAAAAAATTTGTAGATTAATGATGAGTGTGCGAGAACATAAAGATGTGGGGAAATTCTCCTTGAGGAACAAAGATCATGAGTTCTCAAAACACCGAGATATTTACGCAATACAAAGGAGCAGTACAAATATTGTAGATGGAAAGTGGATGCGGGGAATAAACAAGTGCGGGAAAAAGGATTTAGATAGAATAATTTTCCGGGAACACCAAGACCCAAAATACATTCATATTTAAAATTAGTTCCTAGAAACATTAAAATTCCCACAAAAAAAGAAATAGAGTATTACGGAAAAGTGGAAATGCATGGAATAGAAGGCCCGAGAGAACATGAACCACTTGTTCCACAAAAACCCAAAATAGCCGCAATATAAATAATTTAGACCTGGAAACACCAAAAATGACTTACTTGTTCAAAAAATTTCACTTTAAACACTTCTCGAGGATAAAAATTTGAAAAATGAAATAGTTAACAAAAAACTTTCATTTTTTTGAAAAATTACACACATTTTTTGGGTAAGTGATAACATGATAGTATTAGTAAGACCTAATCAATGAATCTTTGGAGGAGGAAAATAACTTTTGCAATTATATAAATTTGGGTGAAATGCCTATTCATTTAAGTTCAATGTATGGATTCATTATTTCTAAATCGTAATTTAGAATGGGAAATGGGAAATTCAAAGCATGGGAAAAAGTTTAAATAATTTGAGCCAAATGTAAGTTTGTGTGGAGGTGAATCAAATGTAAGTTAGAGGTGGGAAGCAAAAAAATATACAAGAGCATTGAATGAAAAAGAGTAGGTAAAATTTTCTACCTGAGGGGGTGTGATTTTATTTGAGTTTGGAGACTTGAATTTGAATTCAAAGTGAAAAAATTATTTTCTTGTAGACGGGTTTTGTGTGATTTTAGTTTTTGAGTTTGATTTCATTGTGAATTGAAAGTAAACTTCCTCAACTTTGAAGGATTAAAACATTAAACTTCAAAACATTAAAGGTCATGCAATTTTTGCACCCAATTATAATTTTTGTTACCTTTTTTTCATGTACAATTGTTAACATGGTTGGGTAAGTGCACCAAGTTGGGGGACAATTAAGTGGACATCAAATCCTGAATTTTACATTAAAAACAACAAAACATCAAATTTAGTCTTCCCGAGACTTGAACCATGCGAAAATTAAAAATATGTCATAAAAATGGTACCATTGCGTAGGGGAGACTATTAGCTTTGTAGAAATACTAATTTTAAAGTGAATAGAATAGGATAAATATCATTTTATAATTTTTACTAATAGTAGGTCTTTAAGACACTTTTTTGTGAATGTTTGTCTACGTTTAAGACTCGTGAAAAATTTGTTTCACTTATCGAGAATGTGATAAAACTTATACCATCAGCCGTGGTGAAATTATATACATGTTAAAAAAAAATTATTTGATTTCAATATTTTTGATGAAGTTATGGCGGGCAAACGGAAAGTGCTCTGTTTTCTTTATGTTTTCATACCACTTTCACGGAAAAAATCATAAAAAATAAAATAATAATAAAAAAATACAAAATAAAATCCATCCCAAGATAGATAGTGGCATCTAACTTCTCACCAAAGGACAAAAATATATATCAATTTTGGTGATCCAAATTTGGGCAAACAGACTATAATCTTATCGGCATTTAAAAAAAAAAAAACCAAGTCATTGAATTTTGAGTGTTTAATATAGCTAATCTTATCCATTTTTACAAAAATTAGTATTTTAGAAACTAGATTCCGGATTCTACGATTCATATTAATATAATTTTGTCTAATTTTTGTATTACCTACAAGTTGATATTATGTTGTTATTTGCAATATATGTCCACGGATGACCCTATATTTTCCAACACTTGGTTATCTATGTTATTTCATGTTCTCATTGAGCATAGATCAAGAAAAATTAGTATCATCAGCAACAAAGGTGGAGATTGTTGAACCCCCATGATTCATGAGGTAGAGGATGAAATCAAAGTAACTTTCGAGAATGCAAGCTGTGGAGAAGCTATAAGAATACATTATCACTTGAAGAAAAGATGAGAATGATTGAGGAAATGTTTGTTAGTCATAGATTATTTTCTAATATTGTTGCATGTAGGAAGCAATGTGAAATAAAGGATGAGATTGTGAAGGAAGAGTTTCCTAGTGAGAACCCAAACTTTGATAAACATCAGGAAAAGCTATGGAAGGTAGATATGCTCATAAAAGAGAATGAGGCTGAAGAAAATTATGGCATTAACAATGGAGTAGCAGAGGTGTGTTTTGTAAAATACATAGAGCTAGAAATGAGGTAAAAAAAAAGAACAAACAAATGCATTTTAAGAGGGTTATGAAGAGGTAAAATAAAAGACTATTATGAGTCAAAAGCTGAGATATTTAGTGGTATCAATCACACAAGAGTATAAGTTCAAATAATGAAAAAAATAAAGGAAAGGAAATAGGGAGATTCTCATGGGGTGAACAACTTAGTAAAAAAGGGGATATAACCATACATGCATTCATACCGTATAGTTAATACATTGTCAAAACACCATGCAATTAAAATGCACCTTACAAAGAGGGTGATATAAATTATGAAACAAGTAAATTTGGAATCTTGAAAAGCACATAAGGTCATTCACGTGACAACTTGTAAGTGTGGTTTTTTTAATTTCAAGAACAACAAATTCGTGGGATTGCAGAGGTAAGCTAAATTCAAAACCAATGGGAGGATGGTTGATGCATGTAAAAGGACATTCAATTAAGTGGAATCTTTTGGATTGGAGGTACACACATCTCGACACATCTAATTTCGTTGCATTGGAGCTTATATATATAGTTGAACACGATTATGTACCATTGTTAAAATGAGTTCTAGTTCGACATATTCTTATAGTACATTAGAGTCAAAAGTATTGTAATTTAGAAAGTAAACAAATGTGACAATTCAAAGATTTAGGTGAAACAAATGTATTTAGAAATGCACTTAATTTGAAAAGAGAAACAATATTAAATCACACAAGTTTAGAAATTGTGTGTTAAAGAGTTGGTTTACATTAACCATTGTTGTTTTACACTCTTTAAATGTAACCAATTAACCTCAATTAATTAGGAAAACATATCCAAATGCATCAAAAATATTTGCATAGTTAAATCAATAAAGGAGAACATAAATGAAAGTTATATACAATACATTAGATGTGAAATTTTAAGCATTAATATGGTAGTTTTCTAAAGCTTAAAGCTAAAGAGACCATTAAAGTTGTAAGTACAAAATCCCATAATTAGCATTACAAAGCCTAAGACACACATCGTGCATTCTCTTACTCTCTGCATGCTCAACAATTAAACTATATTAAAAAAGCATCTTCCCCCATTATACCTGTTGATGCTTAATCACATCACCCCGAATGAGATAGTTTATGGATTAGTGCATAAGGTTTGATTGCATAACATAGAGCTATCCTAAGTGTGGGACATTGCAAAATGGGATAGCTCTCTAGAGAAGGTCGGTTCTTACTCCTAACCTACACCGCCACTAACTACTCAAAGTGCGGGAAACCAATAAATAACCCCGATCTAATACTTCCAAGGGGAGAGATAAATATGGATACATGGAATGAAAATCTAAGATAAGAATGATGATACACCAAAAAAGGAGTGTTAATCACTCTTCCCAACCATATAAAATGGAGAAATGATGAATTCGAGGAGGTTAGATAGTTGTAACACGAGCCAAAAATTAAAACATTCACCATTTCATGCTAAACACAATCACCAAACCTGTAATAGAAAAAAGAGTACACACATCTCCTGCAACAAAAATAAGAGGCAAGGAGAAACAATGAAAAATATGCAATGATTGACATGGAATCACAATCACAACTTTCATTACTCCATAAAATTTACACAGTATATTGTTATAGTAGGAAGAGGCATGAAACCATTACAAGAGTTTGAGGAAGGCTTGAAGCCCCAAGAAGAATGGGGTGCATGGGAGAGAAAAATGATCAACAACTTTGCACATGCAAACCCCTTACATTTTATAGAGGAAGAAATGAGGAGAGAGAGAGAAGGAAATCCAAAAATGCACTCCAATCTCTTGTAAAATCCATCATTGTCCTTGTGGGAGTGATGGGAAAGTCTGCAAGACCATACTCATTATACCTTGCTTGTTGGAGAAGAAATGAAGCCCATACCTCATCATTCTAGTAGGTGAGAAATTTGAAGCCACTCCTCTAAAATGGTGGACTGTACTTTCACATTTTCAAGAAATCAACTTTATTAAAATTAAGAAATCTATTCATAGCTCCCAGTAGAGATCTTTGTGAGCTTTACAAAAAGTCTAATTTTGTGAAAGTTTGAGATCGTAGTCAAAATTTATCGCCATCTAAAGATTGGGGTGCAATACTACATTAATGATGAGTGGTTGGATCTGTTCTTTGACCGTGAACTATATCACAACCTTCGAAGTAAAAATGTTAGAGTTTGGGCATTCATAACTTTAGACCTTTCCATTTCAGAGATTGGGTCATTATTCATTCGTAAATTGGCGTCAAAATTCTGAAACTCTAAAACCCTGAAGTCTAAAATTTAGAATTCATGTTTCAAACTTTAAGTTGTGATTTTTGTGTTTGGGGCTCCAAATTTTGAAACTCTAAAACCCCAAAGTGTGTAATTTGGACTTCAAGTTTCAGACCTTGTACCTTTCGGAATTCTTCTTCAACCCCGAAACAAACCTCGAAATCGGGACCTCTCGAAAGTTTGAAATTGAGACCTCGAAAGTCCAAAATGAGATCGCCACGTTGACCCCGAAGTCAAGTTTGACCCCGAAACCCAAACCCTTTCGAACTTCGCCATTTCGGGCTTTCGAGCTTCGGTGTATCAAGATTTCAAGCTTCGACCCATGTTTTTCTATTTTTCTTTGCAAAGACCCCGAACCTCGAACCCCCAAACCTATGAAGTCTAAAATTCCAGGACATCGAACTTTGGACTCGAAACCCCGATCTATGGCTTCGTTGACCCTAAAAACCCTTGAAACCTTTTGAACTTCAGGTTTTCAGGTTTTGAGGACTTTTCTCTTTCTTTTTCATTTTCCTTCCACTCTGTCTCTAAAATTTGGATGCTCGAAGTTTGAAAACTTTGGGCTTGGGCCTCCATTCTTCACTTGAGCTCAGATCTCCTTTAACGTTCCCTTGGCCAAGTTTTCCCTTTTCCATTCCTTTTCCGACCTTGCATTGCCATTGTCGAGCCTTCCCGCAACCTGGTTTTGGAATTGAAATGTGATCTCATATGGCTGAATGTTTTGTTTAATTTCTCTATGTGCAAAGTCATGTTTGTCCAATTTTCTGAGGGGCAAAATGGAAAATAATACCCTATCCATGGAAACCATCTCCATTAACCAGAGGTTTGGTCTATGTCAACTTTATCGATATAGTCATGAGGATCAAGACAATCAATACCATAATATTTATCTTATTCCCTTACAAGCACTTACTACACATATGAGCAAGACTCAAATTAACAAATTAGAAGAGTAAAGTTAAATTAGACAATAATTATTCAACAATTCACAACATGGTTAAAAACTTGAAAACACTTTATATATATACACATACAAAGAAAAAAGGATAATTTTTTTAATCTTTGTGAAACTTCTTTACATATGTTGGTATCTCGGTTTAAAATTTAAAGTGATGTATAAAATCATGATCATTTTAGATATATGAATGCCTCCAAATAACCTTGATTCAACTTGGACATAAAGGAGAGATGGGAACATACAACCACCAAAACCTCCACATTTGAACAATTGTGGATGTCTACATAGGTGGCTCTATGGCAAGTGAATCCCTAGTTCTTTGGATAAAAACCAACCTTGGGAATCTTAATTTACAATGTAAAAGTAAAAATAGAAATGCATATCACTAAATAAGAATAAGGAAGAAGCATACAAGGAAACTAAGTGCTATTATCAAACATAGTATAATAAAATGAGCCAAAACTTTCTACGGTTTGAAGCACTCATTAAGGCCCATAGAGTATCACACGAACATACTTCCATTACTTTAAATAATTCATGAAATCAAGCCTCTGATTTCCATTGCAATATTTTGTTGGAACAAAATCACTAATTTTTTCTAATTTAATTCTTATTCTTTTCTAATTATTTTTGTTTTTTCTATTTAAGTTCTATATAAGATCCTGTTTCAAACCTTTTATTTGATCTTTTTCTACTATTGGTTTAGTTTTTGACAAAGAAAACCATCTTATTTTGACATTCTTTACATTTAAAATTGAAATCTATGTACGAAGCATGCAACCTTATAAGGAACAATAATTTTTTTTGGAAGAGTACACAAATAAATTTGTCCAAATAGATTAAAATTTAATTTTAAAGATTGTTAAACATTTCTTTTTCATGTGTACAATAATTTTTTAATCAACCATTCAAAATATTATTATTTTGAATTGAGTATCGGAACACCTACAAATTTTCCCTAAAAAATTAAATTCCCTAACAAGATATCAATATTTGAAGAGATTATTAACAATAAAAATACAAGAATCATCAAGAGTACTACAAACCTACAAATTTCCATGAATATAAAATCCAACATAGATGGGTGAAATTAGCAAATACTATTGGCAAAAATCTATAATTTTTCCTAAAATGATTGTTTCCTCCAAACATACAATAAAATTCATCAAGAGTATTAACAAAAACCTTGGGTGTTTTCTTGTTGCTTACATTGGGGCTACTTTAGTTTTTGAGAAAGAAAACCATATTATTTTATATGTACATTTATTTCAGCTTTTTTGAGCTTGAGGTGCATTTACTACTTCTAAGTCCACATGAATTCAGTTTTTATAATTGAATCTCATAAGCCAAATTTATAACATTATAGGAAAGAAGTGATATGTTCATTAATAAAACATCACCAATGATTGAGAATAGTAAAAGAGTCAACAAATTTTACCTTAAAAGGTAAATCTATAAGAATATAGAAATATTTGAAAAGATTCTTACACAAAAGAACAAGATTCATCAAGAGTACTACAACCCTATAAATTTCCCATTTTTATTGGGGGTATACTAAAGGGCATCATCATATACACCTTTCCTTTGGGGTTTTTTATGTTTTGTAAGTTTTGTTTTTTCATTAGTTATAGCTTTCTTGTATATACCACTTTTGAAAGTTTTATTAATTTTTCGGTGTTGTCTACCTGTAGATATAAACTGGAAAGTGCTTGATAAATTGAAGTTATTCATTTTGGAGCAGATTTGTTCTTAGGAGTATCTTTAAAAATGTATCAGTAGTTGTTCTTAACACTAGGTATCAGGTTTCATTGACACATCAATCTTGTATGAGTGTTGGGATGAAATGTTTACACCATGATGGATTTTTAGGCATGTATAGAGGCTTTGGAACATCGTTCATGGGGAAAAAAATTCTCATGCTCTCTACATGAGTGCCCTTGATATGACTAAGAGAAATTTGGGACAATTTTGTTCGATTGGGATTTTATGAAACTATAGCAATAAGCTGTTGTAATTACTATTATTGGCTTGAGTCCATCATATATTTGGAAAATTGGTTTGAATTCCTATTGATGTAATTAGCTAGAGGCTAATGGTAAAATGTGGGTAGGGAATGAATCAGATATCCACAAATTACAGTGGTGGAATTGATTCTTTTAGAACTATTATTAAGACATGATGTATGACACAACGTATGGTGTGGACAGGCCTTGGTTCTTTGCGAGAAATCGAGAGGACCACAGGTAAGAGTAATTTTTCCCAACTTCAAAAATGGTAGTTGATGTTTAATAGAGTTTTCAAAGTTTGTTTAAATGGTGGTTAATGTTGGTAATGAAGGCATACACCCCTCTTGTCAGCCGCACTCAATTGGGGTATCATGTCGATGTCATCCAACACTATTATTGAATATTGTGAGTTTCTTAAGCGATTCCTTGAGACGTCTACATCCTCATTGTATTCAACATTATTATGTGTAATTTGGCTTTTGACCTATTCATGCATTTTCTATAGCAACTCTGTAAGTTCTTCGGTATCATCACTTACCATCATATGGTAGGGTATTGTGGGTGATAAATTTTAAACTATAGAGAAAAGTGAAAAGGAACAAATAGTAAAACCAAGATGTTAAATACCCAAATAGAAAGGTTTTTCCACATCCTTGAGCAGGTCGATGGGAAATCTATAGATGTAGTTCTCACCTCTAAATCTAAATTTCCCTAATTATTGCCCACTCAACATATTGACCTTGTAGGGGAAAAACCAGAGAAGGTCAAATTTGAAGGTATTTCTAAGGAATGTTCCCAGGTATGTTTGCTAAAAAACATGAAAATGTTTGCAAATGCCCAACCTCATTTAAACTCCAACTATAGTTGTCTGGAATTGAATATTTTCTTAGGTTTGTTACTTTAGAGGGAAGGGGTTACACCCTTGTATCGATATGGCTATGTATATCTCTTTATGATCATGTGATTGGATTTTCTACCCATTACAGAAGTAATGTCCTAAACTTCAAAACAAAAGTTCGAGAAAAACAAAGCATTGTTGTACAAAAAGAGGATTTCCCTATCATCCTCATGTGGATATCCAACAATCATGTTGTAATTGGGTGGTATTGTGTCAAACACTTGGCGAGCCATCATGCCAAAGCTCTCATGCTGCTTGAGGGTTCGATGACTTTTGTGCACTCACCTCTGTTTCACTTGATTCTTAGAATGTTTCTTGGAATGTGACAAAATAGATAAGGGTAAAAGGGCTAAGAGGAATAACTATTGAATCTGGTTGAACTTTTTGTGCATGTATGAAGTCTTGATCCAAAGCTGATCATGAGAGCTTCCTTTTGGCTGGGAGAAACTACCTAAAATAAACAAAAAGACCACCAAATAAAAGTTAAATAACATATACGCAAAGTGGACTACCTAGTGTATACTATATCCGGGAAGTGCAATACTCCCTAGAAGGTTGTCAATTCACTGTTGTAAACAAATTAGTGTGAGAAATAAGGTAAATATTTTCCTAATATAGTCAATATGATTTAGGCATCTCATATAAACATAATAAGAAAAATATAATCTAACAGGCTAGGTTAGGATCACATGCGGAGGTCGGAGTAAATGATTATGGGTTTCTACAGTGCATTAGAGATCGATGAAGGTCACAGGTGATTATAGGTAACTTGGGAGTAAGTAGGTAGGTTGTTGGTTTGTACTATGTTGAGAGACACAAAGAACGATGTTGGTCTAGTCGTGACCGATGTCGGTCACTGAAGAAATGACAGGGGGTCAAGAATAGGGGTTTGGGTCTATTTTCTAGGTTGATGGGGAACTAGGTGAGGTGTCTAGGAGGTGTGGGTAGGGATGTAGGTCAGTGGGCAGGTCTGGTGGGGTTTTGGTGAAGTTGGGAGGATTTGATGGGTAAGTTGGTGAATGGTAGCAAAGGGACAGTATCGGGTAGGTAGACCGATGCCGGTAGAGGCTTGACCGATGGTGGTTTAGGGAGACCGATCTTTGGTGACTGTGGGAAAATGGAAGATGTTTAGAATATATTTGAATCTTCTTTGTGATTGCACAAAGGGTTGGGTAGGTCAGAATGGGGTGTTGGATTACTAGGATAGGGTTTTGAGTTGTTTTGGAAGAAGTATAGGGGGATAGTTCCCAAAGAGAACCTATGAGTGGCTAGGAAAGCAATATCACATAGAAGATCTAAATACTAAAAGTATTCAAACAAAATTGGATTGAATAGAGAAGCATACTTACTTAGAATGTGCTATGAGTCGATTTGTGGGTGAAGAGTGGAGATGGTGGTGAGATATTTATTTTGTGAAGGGCCACCTTTGGTTGATAGGAGACTCTTGCTTGAGCTACGTGGGATTTTGTGCTTGCTTGGATGAATTATTTCTTGGCTTGGATGGCTATGGATGTCTGGGTGTGAACGGATTCTTGCATTGATTGCATGTTGATGTGATTACTCTCTCATTCTCTTAGAAAATGGGCCAACCTTGAAATAAGGTTACCAAAGGGAATAAAAGGTAGCTAATGATGTTTCATGGTTGATTGGTCTCAATTTAGGGGTGACCGAGCGTCGGTTAGGGTAGGATTCCCTAGGTTTACCTTAAATAGGAGATCATGGCAATGATTTCGTCGAGATCTCTCTATTCCTCCGGGTAAGACTAGGAGTTACCTTTTCTTATGCGGGAAGATGGTTAGAGGGAATGTAGGCTTTGATTTTTAGGTTTTAGTTGTGTCTTAGTTAGTTATGGAAGCATATTAAGAATAGTCTTAGGGCGAGGTGGCTAGGTGAGGTGTATAGGTGAGGTGGTGGGGTGGGAATTATCTTAATTAGGATAATTAAATAATAAATATTGTGAGGACATGGATTAATTTAATTAAATTTATTAAATTAATATTAGTGTGGGGTAGAATGGACAAGGTTAGATGAGTGTGTTTGAGTTGGTTATTTTACGGGGACCGAGGAGAGTGTGACCCAATTTTGGTGTCTACATTTTTCCCCTTTTGTTGCATAGCTTGTATTGGTAATCGCGCTGACAAAAACAAGATGTGGTTGCCCCATGTGTGGGTGAAGGTGATCCCCTAAAACCAAGAGCGATGAGGTAGAAGGAAAAAGTGGTGAGTGGTTTGATAAAAGGTGAATGTGATGAAGAGGAAGGTGGACACCGTGGGTACAGATCTAATCAGTAATCCAAGTAATGGTTTAGTGTTAAAGGTAGTAACAATCAAATGCATGCACATGTATAAATTATAGCATGGTACCATGTTGAAGAGCAGACAAACTCTACATTGTCTAAGGTTGATAGGTTTATCCAAAAAGGTTGAGGTGAGTCCAGTATCAAGGTATAGAATATGGTCATCAAACACAATGTAGGTTAGGTGTAGGAACGTTTAAGTATGTTCCGATGCACCAACCGTAGGTTAGGATAAACATCACGACAAAAGGAAAAGTAAGTTCATTAGGTCAAACAACACGGGCAACCGTGTTGCAAGGTATATGAGCACATAGGGTCAACGGTAGCGAACAACATTCTAGGTCTAGGTATATAGGTTATGACATAGGGAAGGCTAGGGTAGGGGAATAATAATGAGTCCCCAAATGATGATGAGGTTAGGTTATAAATGATGATGTCAGGAGGATAAAGTGGAGTGTCCAAGTCATGTGTGGGTGAGGTGGAAAGGATTTAGGATTCAGATTAGGGGTAATGGGTAGTAATGAGGTTGAGTAGGATAACCGATAATGGTTAGAATTAACATATACCGGTCACCATGAACGACCATGCTATGCTAGGGCACGAGAACGATGTCGTTCTAGGTGAAACCGTTGCCGGTCAAGTCGGGAAGGTTATAAAAAGAAAAAGTTTCACATTTTTAAAATCATTTTCATTTTCCACATAGGAGAAAATGAAAGAGAGAGAGAGAGAGAGAGAGAAAGAGGTGGGAAAATGACCAAGTGACATGAAGAGCCGAGGTGGTGAGCCATACGGTGAGGGATCGTTGGTCAATAGGTGGGGTCTATGAGCTTGGTGTGATCAATTTGATTGGGTGGAGAGCCAGAGGGTAGTCGGTGATGGCGGAGGAAGGAGAGGGATCATGTGGACCCATGCGGTGGCCCAAGGTGCCACTTCATAGATGACAATGTGGTGAGGTAAGAGACAATTCCTATATTTGTTTGTTTGAGTAGGTGGAGGATAGAAATCGTGTAGGAGGAAAGTGGGTTTTGGGGGAAAATATTAATATTTGAATGCGGGGAATTTGAAGAGAAAAGGGGAACAATGGAGGGTAGATTTATGTAAAGGAGGGGGTGGGGATGTGTGTTGGGAAAGCTGTGGTGGGGGTGATGGGTAAAAATGAGAAATTTAGGTAGAAATAGGGCAGGGCAAAGTGAGTTTTTCGCCATGTGAGCGAAGTGAGCAACTTCGATCTAATGTTAGCCGGCATCGGTGGGTGATGACCGGTATCAATCATAGGTGTGGTGACTGATGCTAGTTATTGATGGATTGTGGTTAATCACGGATGGTGGTGCCAGTTAGTATGCTTTAGAGAGGCGGAGCCCAAAAAGGGGGTAAATAGATAGGGTATGGGCATAGAGAGTTAGGTAGGGGAAGAGTTATGGGTATTGGTAGGTGGGTGAATAAGTAAGATCGATGAGAAGGTCAAAAATGAAAATAGGTAAGGGTCCGAGGTGTGGGTAGATAGGTGGTGTTGATTTAGGGCATAGGTATAGGTGAAAGGTATAATATGAAGCAAGATAGGTAGGGTAAGCGGTATAGTGTAGGTGGAAAGGTTGAATGCAAGTGTGTGCATGTTTTAATAATATGATTGGTTGTTGGCTATAGGCAAGAGATCAGATGTGAATGAGAGATAGGGTATCGCCACCGCTTTGGTGGAGGTATGAGTGAGGACAACATATGAGGATTGGTGCCATGTTGTAGAGGTGGGCCGATTCGGGGGTCGACGCTACCGACACATAGTTTGAGAGGTGTGTTTTATGGTTACCCTCATCAATAGATGGGATTTGGTGACCAACACATTCCATCGTCGCAGACAGTGAGATCACGATCACCCTAGATGATGTCTATAGATCCTACGACTACTTACGGTAGGTACATAGGTTTATTTGATCTCTTCTTGAGAGGAATATGAGGAGTTACTATTACCGGTGTTTGGAGAGGGGATGACATTGTTATGATTCCAAAGTGTGAGTATGAGCTATGGGATGACGTACTCAAGCCTACCTCGAGGAGATGAGGATGGTAGTCCTTCTAATGGAGTCAATCGGTGTTTTGCCTTTCGCCCAGATGTAGAGGGTGGGAAATTCCCAAGGTCATTGATGTGGGTTCTACATGACATGGTGGAGAGCATGACTCGGTTGCATGGGTACCTATGTTCTTGGTGTAGCTATACAGGGAGTTGTGGGCTTATGGGAAGCTACAATGGTTCAGCCTTTGTTATACATTCTTACTACACTATTGGGCATATGAGCATATTGTGTGTGTGCGGCCAGTTGGGATGCCTCGAGTTGATGCATTTGAGGCAAGGTTAGTGTGGGTAAGGTATAGGTGATGGGTACCGGCTATTGGGGAGTACCGAGTTACGAGAGCTACACATGATGTAGCCTATTACAGGTGATTACTGGAGGGGTTTTCCGGTGTGGACATCATTTGGAGGCCATATGTGGGCTTCCCTTCATACAGGAAGATGGTGGTGGAGTTGGATGGGTTACAAATCTATAGGTGGATAGAGGGGCAACAGCAAGGGAGCATGAGATGATACCCATAGACTAGGTTAGATGGCAATTCGAGTTGCCATAGGATATACCCCCACCCTTCCCATAGTATAGGAGAGATGATGTGGAGAGGCCTATGTCTCTACCATGACCTACAATGCCGACCAAGAAGGAGGAGGAGCCGGTCGATCGATAGATAGATGATGCCAGGGTGACAGACAAGTATAGATAGTGGTGGGTTGCACAACTATGAGCAGTACCGCCAAGGCTAGGGTAGCCGTATTCAGCCACCATCATGGTTCATAGAGACACCCTATAGGGGAGGGTGTCTACCCTAGTGAACTAGTTGGGCATAAGTACAGGACATCTTACGAGAGGATAAGGAAACAGTTGCGACTCTGCGAGTGCAGTGGTTACTTTTCATGCATAGGGAGCACATAGACAAGTACCCACACAGGGGGGAGAGGGAGAGGATGGAGATGGAGATGGAGTATAGGTAGCCACCCTATAGGTGCAAGTGACAGGTTTTCAGGTCTAGTTGGCCATGGTGCGGGGACATGTTACATATTTTCAAGGCTAGTTTGTCATTGCAAATGCATAGCTAGTGGCCCTTCGAGGCCCAAGTATAGGTGCAAGTTCTAGGGCTGATGGAACCACGTAAAAGGGTAGGGACAAGGTCCCATTATTTAGGAAGGATTAGGGTAGAGTCGGATGCTAATGGCACCAATGTAGAAAGTACCTATAGCTAGGTTGAGAGACACCATGAACAGCGTGAGATACTATGAGGATCACTTGAAGGTAGTGGCGATATATGTCCGATAATATGTCGAGCACATAACATAACATGCCTCGAGTGAGAGGAGAATATCTCACACACATAGTGTGGAGAGTACAGGTGCCGCGAGTCCAGGGCTGGGTCGGGGTGAGGCCACTTGTGCATGGAGGCCAGCTCCAGGGGTAGGACCATCAAAGGCTAGACCAGGGTGAGTCGGATAGAGGTCAACTAGGCGCTAGGCTAGAGGAGCAGAGGAGGAGATAGATGAAACAATCTTTTATATCAGATGGGGAGATGATTGAGCTCCATGTATGATTAGTTTACTTTTTACATCATATTTTTGACATATATATTGGCATGTGTGCCGAAGATATTTGAGAGTCATGTATATGGATACATATGTTTGGATGATTTATTTATAGAGATGATGGTGGCTATGGTATGATGTATATATTGTTATTTGTAACTTGCTATTATGATTTGTATATGTGATGGAAACCAAGTAGTGTAGGCATGATAAAGCCAAGTCATAGGCATGGATTAAGTTAGGTTGATGTAGGTATGGATTGAGTTAGGGTGGTTAAAGTATGGATGGAGTCAATTCATAGGCATGGTGAGTCGGGTTTTGGTTTAGGCTTGGATGGGGTCACGGTAGGCATGGACGGAGTTAGGTCATAGGCATGAATTGAGTTAGGTCGGTTTAGGCATGGATGGAGTCAAGTTTTGGTATAGATTACAAGTAATTGTGTGATACAAATAACAAATGGTAATGTAGATATACGTGATGATGTATTTTTCCAAATTTTTATTATGTGTGGATAATTGAAATGATTAATTAGTGAATGTTATGATGATGTTTGAAACAGGGATGGTATATATGGGTATTAGTTATTGTGTTTTGAGATCATACTTTGTGTTGTCTATATATGAAAGGAAAAATTAGGTATAATGTGAATAGGAAAATAGGTGAAAATTGGTAAGGGTAGAGAGTGGCCGAGATAACCTTCAAGGGCCCCATGCCCTTGAACTACCTACATAGTCCCAAAAAAAAGGGCACCTCAGGCCAATGTAGTTCTCCCATAAGCTAGGGGAAAATGTGAGGAGGTAAGAGAATGGGTCCATAGGTTATAGGCATGATTGAGTCTAGGTTATTTAGGCTTGGTTGAATTGTGGGAAAATAGGTATGGGTGATTTTAAGTTGAATGTGCTGAAAGAGGAAAATTTCCCGAGAGATAAGCGTTGAGGGTCTAGTCCTATATACGATAATCAATACATAATGAAGAATTTAAAAGATAAGAGGAGGTAAGAGAGCCACCTGATTGGTGAGGATCATAATGGGTTGACCATACCTTAGGTAGGTGGTGAATGTAAGACCCTAAAAACATTACATGAGTGATTATTATAAAGGTGAAGAATAGTCACATGATCACCACATGTCATAGTTTTAGCAGTCCCTTGAGGCGATAGAAAATGAAGGTGCAAAGGGTGAGAAGGTGAAAAATGGTTAGGTTATATGGTATGAGGTAGCATGCCTTTTGGTAAGAGATCCAAGATCACAATGAGCAAGTCCATGATGAAAAAGTTTTCTATTTGACTTGTATTTGAGATAGACTGATTGATGCGGGAAGTCTATATGGGATGAGGAAATTATCTCCTTGAGGTATTCGTGAAGCTGATCAATGCATGAAGCTTCAGATTTTTTATTTTTGAAGTAGGCTTTACATAGTTGTCCTTCGAGGGAGTAGTCTATTTATAAGCAGCGACATAGAAAGAAAGATGTCCCTTTTGAGGGAGTCATATTTTTATTAGAAGTTTGACTCAAGGAGTTGGATCCCATGTGAAAATTATGTGAGGGATTTTAAGTCATGGACAAGACTAGGGTGAAGAATCGGATTCTTGTTCAGAAAGCAAGGTGAAACAACCATGGGATCTCATATCAAATAAGATGAAAAGTATCCATGAGAATCATGCCATGTGTAGAGCCGTGGTACACATATTTAAGAGAGGGTAAAAGAGTGACAGGTATGCACATGATTACGAGTTTAATCATTGGGGATGGCATAGTGAAAGGAGAGAAGTGAATGGTGCTCAAGCATGAAAAGAGGAAGAAGGTGAGGTAGGACTGAAATCAAATAGTTGAATGGTCGAAGATGCAAGGCAATAAGGGGCACGAGTTTGGGTTTACCATCGAGTGAAGATAAACGATAAGCCCCTAATCCATAAACATGAGTCACAATGTATGGTCCAAGCCAATTAGGAGAAAATTTTCCTGTTTACTTTTTTTTACGCTTTGGTTACATGTTGATTTTGCCTTCAGGATGGGATCACCAACTTGGAAATTTCATTCATGAACACATTTTTCATAGGCACATTTCATACGTTTTTGGTAAACTTGGAGATGGTCAAGAGCATTAAGATGACATTCATCTAATAACTCAAGTTGTGCTAAAGGATTCATGAAAAAGTCATCATCATTGAGCATGTCATGGAGATAAATACAAAGAGATGTAATCTGGACTTTGAGAGGAAAAACAACCTCTATACCAGTAGACCAAAGAAAAAGGAGTGGCAATAGTGGAAGTGTGAATACTAGTATGGTACATCCACAAGGCAAAATGAATGTGCTTATGCCTATCCTTCCAAATGTCATTAACCACTTTCATGAGAATTTTGTTCAGGGTTTTATTAGTGGATTCAGCTTGGCCGTTGGTTTGTGGGTAATATGGTGATGAAATTTAGTTGAATATTGAAGGTGTCATAAAAATTTTGTAATGTTTTTTTTTTAATTGTTTTCTGTTATCAATGATGAGGCGATGTGGGGTTATCCTAAAAATTGACAAGGGTAATTTTGCGAGTAACCATACCAGATTTTGTTCTAGTTCCTTGTCAAGGCCCCTTGGCATTTGGAATGGCGTAAAATCCCTTTCCGGAAAATCTAGTTTTTAAACTTAGTCATTTTGGTCCTTTTTGGGCTGGGCGTAGATTTTGTTCATGCAACACAAACATTATTTGTGCCCCCTTCTATTCCTTTGGCACACCCTTTGGAGTGTTAACACAATAGTTGTTGTGCCTCCCGTGATGCACCTTTCTTGCATGCGCCAAGGCACATGCGCCAACCTGTCAACAACAAAAATGTTGCGCCAAAGCGCTCAAAATCCCATGTTGACAGTCCTAAATTTGTACCAAAGGCGCAGATAGTTTCTTGCTGATAGACGCATAACCACGCCAAAGGGTGCAAATATTTTCATGTCGACATACTTTTTGGTGCACCCTTTGAAAAATTTGGTGGCACATTTATTACACCTTTTTCTATATATAGGTGCATCCACCCTGTCATTTTCATGATTGAAAAACACATGAAAACTTTATTTCTCTACACCTGTTAGCACTCCCATCATCCTCGTGTCACATTCATGGAGCCCACTTCATTTCTTCTAGTCTATATATTTCCGGTAAGTGGTTCTTGCTTTTCTTTTGAGTTTTGCTTGTTACTTTGTTATGGTTTTGCTTGCTATTGAATAAATAAATAAACCTAAGAGGCTTCCCCAAAACTAGTTTTACCCTCCTTTTAGATCTGTTGGCCTGGAGGGATTTGTCTCAGAAATGAACCCAACAAACCTCTTTGCTCTATTCCCCTCACTGTCAAATCATGTCGATAAGGCCTAAGAAATCACAAACCTGTCCAAGAAGAGAGAAAATGTAAAGTTGTTACATTTCCACCTACGGTTTTCCTTTGGTGCAAACACCATTTTTGTTACATAAAACATAGTCGTGCAAGAGGGCACACTATCTTTGATTGCAATACGCCTCCTTCCCATGCCATACATAACTAAGAAAATACTTACACAAGTCTTTGGCGCAATCCGCTTCAACAATGACAAAAGGTGCCATACAAGCTCTTCCTATGCCACGCCCAAGGCCAGTTGGTGCACCAAAATTCCCTGCAACATGTCCCATATTTGTGCCATTGGCACATCCTGCTCCCATGCAACACCAAACTTATTTGCGCCTAGTTTAAAACCTTATATATTGGCGTAGGCACAAATTTGTCTACAACAACATTGATGTTATGTGTAATATTCTTGCACCCTGCGCCCTTTGGCGTTGTTTTCTTCCTTGCAACACTCCACATCAGTGCGCCTTGCTTTATTGACCCTGCAGCCTACAATATTCTTGTGCCCTGCACCCAGAAGCTTTTAAATTGCTAACTCCTCATTCTGTAAAGCCTTGATGGATAATCTAAACACTGAATATGGATCTTACGTGTTGGACTTCGCTCCTTCTTCTTATAGATCAGCAACTGAACTTAGATTCACATATGTCTACATCAAGCAAAAGGCCAACCAAGTCAAAGGGTAAGGCCAAACTCATGGAGGAAGAGATGAAATACAAATATCAAAGGGTCAGAATGCCGATTCCCAGGCTAGAATGTGACTTAGACATTAGAGATTCTAAACTTGGCCATATAGACATGGAAGATTTTTGGGCTAGAACCAGAAGGGTCATAGGTAGTCCTTGGATGGACAAACTGGTGGGAAGTGGTCTACATTTTGCTGGGGAATCCCCATTAGTGCAGTAAATAATGAGTTCATGATGGTGGTGGCCCACTACTATAACAAAGACACAAGGTGTGTTGAGAACGAAAAGGGTGAGGTCATAATCAACCTCACTGCCCGACACTTCGAGATCATGCTAGGCATCCCCCACCACTGGCATTCTGTGGCTATAAGCCAAGAAGACTGCATCAAGGCATGGGAGGAAAACTAAGAAAATGCACCCGAGTTAATGAACGAAGTGTATTTGAAAAATAAGAAGGTAATAACCAGATGGCCACAGGTTATTCACCGCAGTGACTTCTCTGAGGAACTAAGTGATACCATTACATTCCTAAGTAGGGTATTTGGGCTTTCTGATGCCCATTACTTCCACAAATGGATGCTTAGGTATCTAGAAACAATGAATAAGAATGCACGACCAACATTTTGAGTGGGCAGAGATCATTAGCAGCACCATCTTTGAGCAGCTCCAACAACTCACCACAACAGGGAGGTTCTACATGAACTCCTACGTAGTCTACGTTGCAGCCTCAGAGAGAGACTATCTAGCACTGAGCCAATGTGGGGTATGGCCCTAGGTAAAAATATATGAATACTACCTAGAATTGAAGCTAGAGAACAGCATCCCATAGTTCACCAAGATCAATGATGCCTTCTTCTATGGCATCATCTGCCTATTGAGGCCCAATATGACTCATGGTCAAATGACCAAGAGCATAGTCATGGCAACCGAGAAGTGGGGGGTGTTATTTATGTAATTCCCCACTTTCACCTATCTCAGAGTAGCTAACTTCTTAGGAGAACCCACCAAGTTACCAAGGTATGTAGGCCCTAAGTTGATCTGTTGGAGCTGTCTAGACAGCTCATAACATATCAGGAGAAGTGCCTGAAAAGGAAGAATGGTGGAACTCCTTTCCCCCTCACAAGTGGGCGAGTAAACCCTGCACTTCTCACACAAAGGCCCGGGAAATGTTCACAAAGCTGGAACTGCTTAATCTAAAGCACAATTTCCTAGCAAGGCCAACCTTTGATCCACGGAATTACCTCCGAAAGGAAAAACTCAATCCGATCCACATTCCATGATTGAGGACATCTACATCGACCTGTATCACAAGGTCGAACTCAGAAGAAAGGACCACTCCTGCCTGGCCCTAGCAGAAATTATTCAATATGGTGTGGCCATTGTTCCAAAATCTTTCCAAACAATCGATCAAGAATTTGATCAGGTATATCTAGATACGGATGGGGACAACTAGCCATTTTTTGAGATTGATAGAACAAAGGCACCTCAGATGATTGAGGAGAGGGTTAAGGGCACATTGCAGCACACAGAGCATTGGTGTAGAATGAATGGCCTCATCTACCTTGGAGTAGATTTCACCACGTCCCCTTTGGGAAATGCACTCTTAGGCCGAAGCATTTACCGAAGGGAAAGGGTAAATATAAAGAGGGAGAATCGAGCTCTGCTCAAGAAGAAGCTCCTGAGAGCCCTCCTCCCACTGCACAGGAACAAGTTGTAACCCTGGTACCTCCAGAGAAAGAAGTGGTAGAGAGTGTTCCAACAGGCATATCCACTCAGGATGTTGCCACTGCTACAACTGTTGAGTTTCCTTCCATCCCTTCTCCCTCTCCTCCTTCCCCTCCTCATGTGACTCAAGTGACCATTCCTTTGGTTGTATCCTCTCCCCCATCTTCTATTGTTTGCCCTTCCTCTTCCTCCATTTTCTCTCCCCTCGTAGAGCTGTCCCCCACCATTTCTTCTCTCATCTCTCAACTCCCTTCCACTCCTACGACTACCTCCCCTACATTGTCTCTTCCTCCCATGAGCACTTTCTTGGCCTCTCTCTCGATGCCGCCACCAAGTGTCTCGACCCATTTCCCCTCATCCACTGTAGCTTCTCCCTCTTCCACCTCTGGTCCCACTCCCTTAAGTCAGCATGGATCTCCCAAGACCTAAGTCAACATAAGAGAAAGTCCCCATTACACCTATGGAATTCTCCGTCATCCCAACAAAAGGGGCTAAGAAGAAAAATCCTATAACCCGCTTCTCTCAGAGTGCATCAGGAGAAAGAGTAATGGAGATTGTGTATCCCAATCCCACAAAGGATAAAAAGGATATATCCCCTACAGATTATACAGTGACGTAGGTCACAATGGGAATGTCATCCGAAATCCTTCAAGGAGAGGCCCTATCTGCAGTGGATGCCCTTTGCAAGAAACTTCAAGAAGAAAAGGAAGAGAAGAGGCTACTAAAAGAGTAGAATAAACATCTTCTCCAAGCCCTATAGAAAATGGGCAGTGCACCTCCTACAACTGCCACTGAAACTCTTGAGGCCCTTAGTCAGGATAAGATAAATGAATATGCCAAGATTGGTGAACAAGGCATGGCAGTATCCGCCTGGAGAGACCAGATCCTCAAAGATAGCGAGGAAGTAATCATCAAGTTCACCGAGTTATATCAGAACATTGGTCAGGCAAACAAGGAACTCCAGGTGATTGCAGGACCTATCTCCGAAGAGTTAGACCATGCTAGGTTGCAACATGAGACATTCCAGAAGATGCTCGACTGCTCAGTTAATGATTTAGTTAAATTCGGCATCTTCGATCACCTTAGAGTACCCAGCAAAATCCTTTCTAGTTTGGACTATCGGGTTCATCTGATGGAATTTGTCATGGAGAAGTTAGACAAGGTCAAGGAGGAAGCCCTGGATGCAATGCATCAAGTGGAGTAAATTGTCCTAAGGATGTCTCTGGGCTTGCTTACTCTGTCATTTGCCTTGAGGAAGGTAGATGAAACCATCTAGATCTTCAAAGAGATTGTCTTGCAAGGGTTAGGGCAAAAAGCTACTTTTGACGCTGAATCCATTAATAACCTTTTGGCCTGCCATGATTTTGTGGGGTACCTGATGGAGGTAGGTAATGAATACTTCAAGCTTCCCAAAAAACTCAGAGATGAACGGGAGACTTGTGAAGTCATTGGCGATCATACCAAGGGTCCTACCAGGATCAACTTCAGCCGATGGTCAGCAAATTCATGGAGTATCGGGCTCAATTCCACATTGCCTCTCCTGAGCAGAAGCAAGATACTCCCTTCCAACCGTGGGATGATGATGAATAGCCTTCCTCCTCTTGGCTTTTCTTTTGTAATATCTAAAAGTGTGTTGGCACAAATGATGACATCATCCATGTTGCACCATGGGATGTTGTCATCCACCAAGTTGTCCCAAAAGTCAATAGTTGACTTTTAGATATTTTGTAATTTTTGTAATTAGTTGGTTTCTTTTTTCCTTCTCTCTTCTCCTCTTCTATATATCTGGAATATTTTTGTATTCGAGTGGTGGACACTTTTAGATAAAAATAGAAGTGAGAAGAAAAGGCTTTGTACTTTTTATATGAAGAAACATTAATAAAAAATATTAAGACTTTGTCTTTGAATATGTGTGTTATAGGCATCTAATATTTCTTATGTAAGATCGTGCATTTATTCTGTTGGATCTATCTCTACTTTCTTGACATTTGTTCATTAGTATTTCATTTTTATTTATGTAAGTAGGTTTGGCTCCATTTATTACCAATCCCAAAACATACACCCTCTAAGCTGTTAGTGCAAAATCACAACACCCCTGGATGCTGGTTAGGTTTCTAGGTTGACCATACTACCATCTAGTGTGATTGCATAACATTGAATCCTTTCTCCAAGTGTGGGACTTGAAAAGTGAGAAAGGACTCTCCAGGAGAAAGCTGCCGGGTTCCTATTCCTCTGTTGGATGCACACGAAATATGCAGAGGGTTTGCTCGAAACCTAATCTAATCTGCCAAGGAGATAGGGTAAGAAGATGCATAAAAATAAATCTAAGCTAATAGAGGTGATGCACCAAGGAATGAAGAACAACCTATCTTGCCAGTAAACACAGACCATTCAAATGTGATATAAGATCATGCACAGATAACAAAACTTGCAGTGAAAGACCAGGAGGATGCAAAATGAACACAGAGAGGGTTGAGAATCATCCACAGACATGTATTACTTGCTCCAAAGATTGATACAATACACTACAGAATGCCAAGAGGTAGAGTCATATTACAGTTTCAAATGAGAGGTTCGAACTCCACGAATTCACCTGATAGGAGAAGAAGGGAGGAGAAAAACAGAAAATGTTCGACCTATTGAACGAAGCCCCTCATTACAATATATAGAAAGAATAAGAGAGGAAAAGAGAGGAAATCCAAAATCTACCCCAACCACTTCTAGGTCGCATTTAAAATCATCTCATTATGGTAGAAGCGGTGGATCCTACGGAAAAATGGTGGGCTTTCTAATAGAAATGGCGAATCGTCCGCTACATTAACGTTAGTTGTTGAAGCGTTATACATGGCCCATGAACGCGCTTCAGATCCGTTTCTCAAATTTCTCTCTCAAGACCGCACCAAAATTCAGAATTAACCCCAGAATCACGTAGATAATTTCATAAGCTTTCCATTGATATAAAGAACGTGCAAATCCGAGCTCTGGATCGAAAGATATGTCGATCTGAAGATTTAGGGCAAAAAAGGCAGTCGGCGGGAAAAATATTTGAACTTTCCCCGTGCTTTGGCACTGGATGACACGTGGTAGGCATTGATTGCTGAGAAATTCTCTCTCCTCCACCTTTCATGGGCTTTCCTTTGAAATTTCCTTGTGGGCCCTTAAACTTGGACACGTGGCACTACTTCATTGGTTCGGGTCAGTGCTTGAAACCTCACCCTTTAACTTGGATATTCTCCCTTGTGACACGTGTCATGATTTGATTGGTATTTGGAGTCCGCACACTTTTCGCGTCCCACTGCGTCCATTTTTCTAGGATGTCCAAGGTTGTTGGGACGAAACTTCCGATTCGCCGAAATGGGCTTCCTTGTCCCTCATTCGGCCGATGACACGTGGCATTGCTTGATTGGCTTTCGGCTCCTTCGGCTATCCGTGTCCCACGCGTCTATTTGTTCCAACTATCCTGGACTGTCTGGGACAAATTCTTCTGAACCACCCGAAATGGGCTTCCTTTGCTCTCGGCCGCTTCGCCTTTTCGCGTCCTTCACGTCCTCGTGGCCCAGATGTCCCAAATGCTTAGTGTGAAAGTTCTCCTTTTCGGCCGAACCGGCCGGTTCGCGCCCTTCGCGTCCCGATGTCCCAGATGTCCCTTTGCTTCGCAAGCCGCTTGGAGGCTTTTCGGCCGATCCGTGCCTCGATGTCCCAACTGTTCCAACTTTTGTGAGGACTAGGACTTAGCCAATTTTCATGATTTTTCCTGTTCCAAGCTTGTTTTTGCCACTTTTTTCACCTTTCCTCAGAGCTTGCTCTTTCCTTCTTTGGCTAGGGGAGTTAGAAAAAATATGAGGGGACCCTAGAAACATGATTTTTCCTGAATCAATCCATTTTCCTGGGACTTGAGAATTCTGATGCATGTTATCAAATTAACCCTGGGGGGTGAATTTTGGATAACAATTGGCGACTCTTTCGGCGGGTACCACACTCGCTAGGTGAAAAGACTAGTATGTAAGTAGTCCATTGGGCATGGAGTTATCAAACATTCAGTTTAGAATCCCAATTGACTAAGAATGTGTAAGGAGGAAGATGGAATATCACCTGATGAAAGCAAGGACTGCTAAACATCTCCATGGACAACAAGCTATGCCAAAGCACTTAGGGAAAACAAGACTAACCTACAGCAAAACAATGTGCACAAGCACTTGGAGGAAAGAAAATCTAATCTAATATTTACAGAGGTAGTGAACTTCCCTCTAGAAGCAACGCTTGAGATAGATTCCATTGACTGGAATCTGCAGTTCTTCACCATCCAATGAGGCCAATTGGAAAGCATTGTTGTTCTTGCACTTTGTGACCATGTATGGGCCACTCCAAATGGCATCAAATTTTGAATGCCTTCCCGGTTTTTCTCTGTCCATATCCCATTTCAACACTAGATCTCCAACTTGAAAAGATCTATCCTTGGCCTTTCTATCAAAGGTCTTCTTGATCAAAGCTTGATCCTTTTCCATTGCTTGGGATGCCTGATTTCTGATCTCTTGCAGCTCCATCAACTCTGCATACCTCACCTCCATGGGCTCAAATTCAAGCAACTCCAGCTACTTCATGAGTTCTAATGTTGGCAACTCAAGTGACATGGGCAAGATTGCCTCTCTTCCATAGACAAGCCTGAATGGAGAATTACCTGTGGATCTTTTGGGAGTGATCCTATCAGCCCATAAGGCTGATTTCAGCTTGGTATGCCAAGACCTCTGATTCTCATCAAGAGTCCTCCTAATGATCCTCAACAAGTTCTTGTTTGTAGACTCGGCCTGGCCATTACCTTGAGGGTAATAGTTTGATGAAGTGCTTAGGTAGATCCCGTTCTTGACAGCCCACTCAGTCACCTTAGATCCAATGAATGCCAATGCATTATCAGAGATTATTGTAGCAGGTACGCCAAATCTGGTAGTTATCCCCTCATAAAAGTCTAAGATGCTAGACTCATTTGCCTCTTTGAGTGCTCACCGTCATGTCCATCCGGTGAAGTAGTCCGTGGGCATCAAAATCCATTTGTGCCCTTGGCTTGAATTGGGATTAATGACTCCAATGAAGTCCAAACCCCATTGCATGAATGGCTGGTCAACTGAGATTGGATGTAATGGAAGGGCAGCAAGTCTTTCTTTTCCTGTGAAGAATGCACAATTCTTACACCTCTTGATCCATGCATAGAAATCACTGAAGATTTTAGGCCAATAATAACCAGCCTTCATGATTTTAAGAGCTGTCACTCTTAGTGCAAAATGACCACCAGCTGGTCCACTATGAAACTCTTCCAACACCCTTTGAATTTGATTTGTGCTAATTCATCTCAAATAAAGACTCCATTCACATCTTTTTGAACAAAACTCCATCAACAATGGCATATGGAACAGCCTGCAACCTGAAGTATCTCCTCTTCACTTTGCTCATTTCTGGAGGGCATAGGCCTATCTGTAGGAAGTGTATCATACTCTGAGTCCAACAGGGAGTGGGCACATTATCATTTTCCTATTCTTGACCATCCTATAGTACCAAGACAACATCTTCTTCATTACCTGCTTCAACTTGTCGACTCAAGGCTAGTTGTTCGCATAGTCCCTTCCCACGTACTAGTTTGGTGACCTTGATCTTGATGTCATATTCCATGACACGAGTTATCCATCCTGCATGTTTCTCATTCAGATCCTTGTTTAGAAGGAAGTCCCTGACTCCCGCATGAGAGACCAATAATTGGATTTTGTTGTTTGAGACTAGGTGCTTGAATTTCTTTAAACTCCTGATCACTGCAAGTACATGCTTTTCAATGAAAGAGTACCTAGTTTCATATTCCTCCAAGCCTTGACTGAAGAAAGCAACTGGTTGTTCTAATCCTTCTTTGTTTTGTTGTGCCAAGATTGCAGAAATTGTATCTCCACCACCAAAGGCGTATAGCATGAAATCCTTGGAGAAGTTTGGATTGACGAGAGTTGGAGCTTGAGATATAGCCTCTTTTATTGCCTCAAAACTTTCCTTGCCTTCAGATGTCCACTTAAATGCCATGCTCTTCTTTAACATCAGTGTTATTGGCTTTACGAGAGCTGCAAAGTTTGGAATGAACCTACGGACAAAATTGATCCTTCCTAAGAAGCTTTGAAGAGCCTTCTTATGACTTGGCAATGGCAATGCTCGAATTGCTTCAACTCTTTCTGGGTCAATCATCAATCCCTCCTTTGAAACAATATGGCCAAGAAGTTTTCCCTCATGAGCCAAGAATATGCATTTTTTGGGATTCAATGATACCCCAAATCTTCTACACTTCTGAAATACCTGCCTCAGATGAAAGAGGTGATCCATTGCATTTTTGGAGAATACAGTGATGTCATCAAGGTATATCAAAACTATTTTATTGATCAACCCCTTGAATGCCATATCCATTGCCCTTTGGAAAGTGGCTCCAACATTTGATAGCCCAAATGGCATCTTCTTGTAGGCATAGGTCCCCCATTTGGTGGTGAAAGCCGTCTTGAACTGGTCATCTTCCTTCACCATTACCTGATTATACCCTGAGTAGCCATCTAGGAGAGAGAATCTCTCCGAACTGGATACTACTTGCAATATTTGTTCCATTGAAGGAAGTGGGTAATGGTCTTTGAGAGATGCCCTGTTTAGGTCTCAGAAATCTACACACAACCTGATTTCTTCGCTCTTCTTCCTTGATCAGGGGATCATTTTTGAAAACATTCCCTAAACATCCCTAAATGGTGTCAGTGTAGAAGATCATCTCGAGATCTTTCCAACGACTATAAGAACACGAAAAACGGACATCGGGAGCTCTAGATATGTCCGGTCAAAGTTTGGTCAACGAGAAAGTCAACTCTAGTCAACTGGTCAATAATGGACCAATCGCACTGCGACACGTGGCGAAAAGGCAAAAGGGAGTTGTTTGTTGGTTTTCGACCACTGGTCTTTGACAAGCGTAAAAAAATAAAGGTGCTCGGGAACAAGAGGCTCAACTTTTATTACGGAGGGGAGCCCGGCCGCCGTGTGGACTAAGGTATTATCGCCGACGTGGTGGGTCCACAAGCCACCACGTGGCTTGCCACCAATCATCGAATTCGCTCGATTTTCCTATCGAGGGTCGACAAGTGGTATTTTATTGCCATATTTCATTTGGAATGTCATTATAATAATTGGGTCGAAATTATATGATCTTGATAAGACCACTTTTCATATTCCACGCCTATATTAAAACTTTCCATGCATATATTAAACTTCCCACGCCTTATTTTGAACTGTCCACCATTTGAGGGATTAGGCGCCTAAAAATACATGCCATGCGCCACCAAATGCGCCCCCAAAGTCAAAGCGCCTATCACATAGGCTTAGGTGGCTACCTTGCCACACAAAATGAGCGCCCACTTGCTATTTTAAAACCTTATCCTAGTTTTCATGCGCCCAATGTGGGATCTTAATCCTAAAAGGATAAACAAAAAGCTAAAGGAGGGGAATGGAACTCGGGTGGGCCGAGTAAAAGGATAGGCGCCCAGCCATCAGACCAGGAGGCGCACAAACAATATAAAAGGAGCTATATTCTATTTGAATAGGAGGTACAGTGTCCAGGTAAAGAAGCTTAAGGACCAGATTGCAGAGAACTCCATTTTTGAAGGCCGTGCACTCAGATTGGGATTTTGGAGTAAAAAGATGAAATGTAGAGAATTCTGAGATGATTCCAACGATGTAAGGTTTGATCTTTTTTGATGATTTTTAACCTGTTTTTGGAAGCTTTGAATGCAGATTTTAACAGGGATCTTCAAGACAGCTAGTTGGAAAACACAAATTTCAATGCACTTCTAGTCCGAATTGTGACTTGGTGTAAACATGAAAATTGTTCAGAATTCAGATCTGATCTCAGACATATGATTTGTTTTCATAGATTGTTTTTAAATCTCCATTTGTAGGTGTTTTTCTAACACGATTCATGCAGGAGATCACATCAGAAAACACCGTAGGAGCCACGGATCGTTCTTGGGACAGTTTCTGCTATTTTTCAGAGTTCTTGGGACATTGATCAGCTCATTTGCAGGTTTTGATTCATTATTGATTGTTTGTAAGAGTTATTGTACTTGCATTTCAATATTATTAATGGATCGGTTCAATCAACCTGGGACGTAGGAATTCGAACCCCGTAAACAATCTCTTTTATATCCGAGTCTTTTCATTTTTTCTAATTATTTATTTGCTATAAAAGTTTTCCAAACTTCTATGGATGCAAAATAATTAGAATTTAATCAATTTGTGGATTCAAGAATACTTAAAATTGGTTAAGAAAATCACGATCTTTGGAAACTTATAAAGTGATAAAAATTACAACATCACGTTTTCAGATCAAGTTTGTATCGAGAAAGCTTAGATGCCGGATTAGCTTCTAATTGTGTTTGGCTTCAGTTTCAATATTGATTTCAGTTTTCAGTGTGCAGACATTTTGGGGCTTGTTAATCTTCTTTTGCAGTGTGCAGTTTTGGAAGTACAAAGTTGTGTTTGCAGAACCAGTGGAATCATGGGCAAGTCATCCAAACAAGAGCAACTGGATGAGCTTGAAGCCATAAACCGCCAACTCCAAGAAGAAAACTCTTTCTTGAGAGCTAATTTTTATTCCTTAGAAGAGGAAATCGTGTGGTTAAAATCTGAGCCACAATCCTCTATAACCAAGAAAGAGGAGTATGTCAACAAGATGCTTGAAGAGAGCAAGAAGTTGATGGGCTTTGTTAAAGAGTTGCAGGAAGAAATACGAACCAAGGATGCCCTCTTGGAAAAGCTGCAACAAGGTGAACACAAGAAGGAAATGCCTTCCAAATCAGATGCAGGTACTATGACAGAAGAATGCACTGTAAGTTGTTCACATTTTAATTCTTCCTCTCATTCAGTTTCAGATGTTCCTTTGGGTCAGTTTGAAAAACACACTAAGGGAATTGGGTCTAAGCTAATGGTTAAGATGGGATTTAACGGAACGGGCCTTGGTAAAAATGGACAAGGTGATGCTAACCCAATACAGGTAGAGGATCAGCCTCGGTTTGCAGGTTTGGGTTACTCTAGTGGGAAAATGGAAATTGGAGAAAGTTCCAAAGCAGCTGAAGGAAGACAAGCTTCCAACAGCCAAGGATCTACACCACTAGAATTGCAGGATTCCGCCATCAGGAGGAACAATGAAAGGTGTAAGAAAACAGGTAAAAGAGGTAATCAGATTCCACCTCCTTCCACTTACACTAAAAATAGCACTAAGGGAAAATCAAATCCTAAAACTTCTAATACACTCTTTTAGTTGGAACAATATAGCTTTGGTAAGTAGAAATATGCTTTCCCTTGCACATTTTGTGAAGGTACTAATCATTCTGTTGCATATTGTTGGAAGAGGAAAAATTTGATTAAGAAGTTAATGCCTTTTGTGAATGATAAGGCAGGTGCTAAAGACCAATCTCACCAAGGAAAGGCGAGAAATGGCAAGAAGGTTACCTCTCCTAAACAGGGGAATCATTCTCGTAGACAGAGTTCTAAGAATGGTAAAATGGGTAAGACTCCTAAAAACAGGGAAGTTAAATTTTGTTCCCATTGTAATAGGAATGGTCATGATGTTAAGGTTTGTTGGTTTGTTCCTAAACAACAAAATTGGAAAGTTGTTAAAAAGAACAGTATTGTAAAACCAACCATGCTAAACCTAACTAAAACTCATTGTGGTACTGAGGAGGTAAAACAACCAAAACGGAAAAACCCAAGTGATTGGTTTGGAAAAACACTCCTCAACTTTATATTTGCACTACAGTAAATTGTTGATAGTAGGCAAGCAAATTGTTTTTCAGAGCTATATTTTAGGGATTCCTGTTGATTGATAAGGATTCATTCCTAAGTTGATATTTAAGCTTTGAAAATGAATGGAAACAACTGAAGAGAAGATTTGAGTGATAGGTTCATCATACTCATGTTTTGTTTTCTCAGATTGGTTGGTAGTTCCATTGTTGAAAACACTATGCAGGGATAGGCATCAGTAGCATGTCTAAATTTGAAACTTGCAGTAGTAATCAGCATAATCACAAAGTGTCAGTTGAACACTAGCTTCTGTTATAGATGGGTGTTATTATCTGACTTATTATTTGTGATGGCGATACAGTGTTTTGGCATATTCATGTTGATTCAGTTATTGACTATAGCTATTTTTGGGCGTTGATAGTCTATTATATTCTGATAGTGAATACTTGCAGTTGTTACAGTTTCAGATGGGCAGTGGGCACTAGCCTAATCGTGGGCTTAGATGTCTTGTATACTGATCCGTGTTATGGAATTGTAATTTTTGGTAATCGGCCGTATCACAAAGTGACAGTTGAACACTAGCTTTCCGTAATAGAATGGGTGTTATTATCTGGTCAGTTATTTGTGATGGCATTACAGTGGGGTATGATAGTTCACAAACAGTGCGTAGAGTCGATGTGGTCAGCAGCGTTTTTGATTGAACACTAGCTTAATTGGGTGTTATTATCTCGATCGGTTATGTGACTAGCTAATCAACTATTTGCGTTTATTTAACCTATAATGTTATTTTGGGTTTTTGTATGTGTTTGTGCAATGCAGAAGAGATAGCATTTTTTGGGTTGATACACGCTGACTTTTTGTGGACAAAAAGCCTTTCTCAGTGGGGAGGTGTGATCAGGGGATCATTTTTGAAAAATTCCCTAAACATCCCTAAATGGTGTTAGTGCAGAAGATCATCTCGAGAGCTTTCCAACGACTGTGAGAACGTGAAAAACGGACATCGGGAGCTCTAGATATGTCCGGTCAAAGTTTGGTCAACGGAAAGTCAACTCTAGTCAACTGGTCAATAATGGACCAATCGCACTGCGACACGTGGCGAAAAGGCAAAAGGGAGTTGTTTGTTGGTTTTCGACCACCGGTCTTCGACGAGCATAAAAAATAAAGGTGCTCGGGAACAAGAGGCTCAACTTTTATTACGGAGGGGAGCCCGGCCGCCGTGTGGACTAAGGTATTATCGCCGACGTGGTGGTGGTCCACAAGCCACCACGTGGCTTGCCACCAATCGTCGAATTTGCTCGATTTGCCTATCGAGGGTCGAAAAGTGGTATTTTATTGCCATATTTCATTTGGAATGTCATTATAATAATTGGGTCGAAATTATATGATCTTGATAAGACCACTTTTCATATTCCACGCCTATATTAAAACTTTCCATGCATATATTTAAAACTTCCCACGCCTTATTTTGAATCTGTCCACATTTTTTAGGGATTTAGGTGCCTAAAAATACATGCCATGCGCCACCAAAGTCAAAGCGCCTATCACATAGGCTTAGGTGGCTTCCTTGCCACACAAAATGCGCAGCGCCACTTGCTATTTTAAAACCTAATCCTAGTTTTCATGCGCCCAATGTGGGATTTAATCCCAAAAGGATAAACCAAAAGAAAAGGAGGGGAATGGAACTCGGGTGGGCCGAGTAAAAGGATAGGTGCCCAGCCATCAGACCAGGAGGCGCACAAACAATATAAAAGGAGCTATATTCTATTTGAATAGGAGGAGGTACAGGTCTGTGTAAAGAAGCTTAAGGACCAGATTGCAGAGAACTCCATTTTTGAAGGCCGTGCACTCAGATTGGGATTTTGGAGTAAAAAGATGAAATGTAGAGAATTCTGAGATGATTCCAACGATGTAAGGTTTGATCTTTTTTGATGATTTTTAACCTGTTTTTGGAAGCTTTGAATGCAGATTTTAACAGGGATCTTCAAGACAGACAGTTGGAAAACACGAATTTCAATGCACTTCTAGTCCGAATTGTGACTTGGTGTAAACATGAAAATTGTTCAGAATTCAGATCTGATCTCAGACATATGATTTTTTTTCATAGATTGTTTTTAAATCTCCATTTGTAGGTGTTTTTTAACACGCTTGGCAGGAGATCACATTGTGAAAACACTGTAGGAGCCACGGATCGTTCTTGGGACAGTTTCTGCTATTTTTCAGAGTTCTTGGGACATTGATCAGCTCATTTGCAGGTTGTGATTCATTATTGATTGTTTGTAAGAGTTATTGTACTTGCATTTCAATATTATTAATGGATCGGTTCAATCTGAACCCGGGGACGTAGGAATTCCGAACCCCGTAAACAATCTCTTTTGTTATCTGAGTCTTTTCAGTTTTTCTGATTATTTATTTGCTATACAAGTTTTCCGCACTTCTATGGATGCAAAATAATCAGAATTTAATCAATTTGTGGATTCAAGAATACTTAAAATTGGTTAAGAAAATCACGATCTTTGGAAACTTATAAAGTGATAAAATTACAACATCACGTTTTCAGATCATTCCTGACTAGAACCAAGTTTGCAACCCAGCTTGAGTGCTTGATCAGGAATATAATGCTTGCCTCTATTAGCTTATTTAGCTCTTTCTTCATTAGAGGCTCAATGTGAGGGTTGACTGGTCTCTGCTTCTACCTGATGGGCTTAGCATCTGGATCCAATTCTATGGTATGCTGAGCCAGGTTGGGATTGAAACCTTTAAAGTCTTCGAAGACATCTGGAAATTCTTGGCAAAGTTGTATGAAATCTGATTTCTCCTGTTTAGTGGCTACCTTGCCAATTTTAAGTGTTTTGTTTTTCCCAACCAGAATTGGCTCTGAATCTTCTCTTTTGACCTATATGTTAGCCTTTTCCTTACGGAACTGGTCATTAGGGTTGAAGATAGACTCCAATGTTACTAAACCTCTAGGAAGCTTGTTTGTCCGCAGCTGCACTACTTGATCCCCATACTGCTGCTCTAATCTGTCCTGATTCCTAGCTGAGAATTCAGCCTCTTCTTGTAAGAAATTGACAATCTGTTGATTGTTCTCAAACACCTGCCAACTGGTGTTATTATCTGGAACTGCTGGCCTCACAATCACATGGACATGTGGCTGTGTTTTTTCCCTTTTGATGTTGTCAACCACATCAAACATTGCTCCAACAGCTGCGAGCCTATCCACGGCTTCATTTTTCTTCCTAGGTATGGACGCGATATTGAAAGCTTCGAAATCCTCAACGAGGTCCCATACCCTGTTCTTGTAGTTCTTTAGCAGTTCATTCTTTGTAGCATGTTGTCCCCTGACTTGATTGACGATTAGTTCACTGTCACCAAAGACTTGCAAGTTCTTTATTTTCTTCTTGATTGCCCAATGTATCCCTTGCACCAAGGCTTCATATTCAGCAGTGTTATTTGAACAGGAAAACTGGAAACAAAAGGCTGAGTAATACCTTATACCTTGTGGTGAAACGAGCATAGCTCCTCCTCCTGCACCTTGTCTACTCCTTGATCCATCAAAGAACAACTGCCATACTTCATTCTTGTCCTTATGATCTAGCTTGGTGATGTTGGGGAGAGGTTGATCCTCTTCATGTAAACAATAAACCCCTAGCTCAGATTCTTCTACTTCTTGATAAGGATCAAAAGCATGCACCTTGCTTGCCCATTCATCAAGAGTCAAATCCAGGATACTTCCAACCTTGGTGTCAGCCTCGTCAGTGCTAGGGTGATCTTCTTGATCAAATGCTGAGCAATTGGCATTAATCTGACTTGGAGTGTAAGGCTCAATATGGAAGTTTGCAATAGGTTCAGACCTAATTGTAGCCTTAGTTCCATACCTTGTTCTAAACAACATGTGAGACCAATCCGCCAAAAGATAGCCTCCAATTTTAGCAGTGAAGTCTCTTGACAAGCACAATGCAAAGAGTGGTGGAAGGTCTATGACTGATACATCTTGTAAAACAACAACATTTGGACATGCATGCAAGGTAAGACTCAAATTTCTAATCACTCCAACTGTTGCTATTGCTGTCCCATCTAGCTGCACTACCCCTTTAGATGTTATTTCATACTGGAGCCCTAGCTGATCAGCTATCTGTTTAGGCATTACTGAGCTACTTGCCCCGGAGTCTATCATGCAATTATGTACTAGCTGATTTCCAATGATTAACGAAACATAGAAAGGGGGGCTTCAACATTTTACCTTGTTGTGCTCCATGACTTCCTTCAGGCTGGGTAGCATTTGTAAGCACTTTGTCTTGCATCTGAACCTGCTGATTCGAAGTTGGCCAATCCTTCATGGCAGCTTGCAGCAGATCTCTTTGGCCTGGGATGGATAGGGATTCCCACATAGATATATTGATGTTTGTCTTCTTCATCTGATCAATGATATTGAATGGTGATGAAGGATCTCTCTGTTGTCCCTTGGTTTGCACACTTACTCCTTGTATGTGGGCAGCAAATGGTGGCATTTGAGTTGGCCTAGGACTGTTCTTGGCTGCCCTTGTGCATTTGAAATTGGATTTTTCTTGCCAACCACTTGTGGAACCATGGGAGGTTGTGGATTGGCTGGGGCTAATGGCTGTTCTTCACCCAAATTCCTCCTTTTTGACCTTGTGTTGGCTGCAACACCTTGAGAAACCACCTGATTCATGCCACAGAAATCCTCTACTTGCCAGTTCACCAATGTGGTGTCATTTGGGGCTGATTGCTGTTGGAATGTTTCTTGTTGTTGACTGTCTCCTTGACTACCTTCACCCTCCACACCAGTAGTTATCACCATCAATGCTTGATTGAGGGCACCATTGAAACACATGGATTGGTTATGAGGCTCGTTGCATGGAAAGCACCAATCATATTCCTGAGCAATGTTGTTCTATGTTGGCACTAATGCTTTAGAGGTAGATATGGCATTTGGATTATAGGGCTGGAATGGTCTATTGGCAGGAGGCCTTGTTTGATTCATGTTTGCAACTAGATTAGGGGGCCTTTGTGGTTGGTATGGCTGCCTATTAGGTTGAGCTTGGGGTTGATAAGAAGGTCTGAAACCTTGGGCTTGTTGCCTCTTGAGAGTAACTAGCTCATTGCCTAGGTTTTGCAATTGCTTCATGACCTCTTGAAGCTCATTTGGGGCACTTGGAGATGAAGTGGAAGCTTCATTTGAACTCTAATTTCTAGGAGTGGGAGAAGGAGTCAAATTAGGTGCTTGACTAGTGTTTGGACTCTCTAAACTTGGAAACAATGGCATGGGAGGCCTAGGGGCAAGTTTGCCAGCTTGAATCAAACAATTTTCAGCCCTAATGGCAATGCTATAAGCCATAGGGATTGTTGTGCCTCCCATGGACTGAATTAACATAGAAATATCAGAGTTTAGAGCTTTGAGATAGTAGAGAAAAGCACCTTCTGCTGTTGGCCTGACTGCCATTGGAATTCTCTCCCAAGTCCTTTGAAATCTGAAGTTGAAATCGGTCAGCTGCTCATTGGGAGCCCTCTTGATGGTTGTCAGCTGCTCCAAAAGAGACAAGTTGTCTCCCTTCTCTCTCAAATTGCTCGTGAAGTGCTATACACAGCTGATTCCAATTTGTGATAGAACCAGCTCCAAGGCTCCTAAACCATTGCAATGCTTTACCCTTGAATGAAGATGCCAACAACTTGACAGCCACTTGCATTTCATTGATTTCATGGATTACACAAAGGTTAGCAATATCTTTAACATGATCACCTGGAGTAGTCTGATTTTCTCCAGTGAAGTAGGGAATGTTCTTCAAGGATACAATAGGACTGGATGTTGTGCATTGAGAGCAAGTGGGCTGCTTCCTTGTGAAGTTGACGTAAGGATTATTTTGAGCCATTTTGATTGGTCTTAAAACCCTTGTTGACTGAATGAAAGGCCTACCAGGTGGAGGAGTTGAGAGAGTTCTATTTGGTGGAGATGGAGACCTCTGAATCCTTCTTCCTCTTTGCCTTCTTCTCGGAGATAATTGCAGGTATTCAAACAACACTTCTTCTTCTCCGACTCTTGACCTTGTGATTCTTCTCATAAGTTTTCAGGCCTGCACTGCTGAAACCAGTTGATTTTTTCCCTTGGAGTCGCTAGATATGCAAATAATAGCTCTTTTCAAGCAAGAAAACAAGCAGATGCACATCAACTTTGCTACAAATAAAAAATGAGACCTCTAGGTCCCACCGGGCATGCCAAAACTGTTAGTGCAAAATCACAGCACCCCTGGATGCTGGTCAGGTTTCTAGGTTGACCATACTATCATCCAGTGTGATTGCATAACATTGAATCCTTTCTCCAAGTGTGGGACTTGAAAAGTGAGAAAGGATTCTCCAGAGAAGGCTGGTTCCTATTCCTCTGTTCAGATGCACACGAAATATGCAGAGGGTTTGCTTGAAACCTAATCTAATCTGCCAAGGAGACAGGGTAAGAAGATGCATAAAAATAAATCTAAGCTAATAGAGGTGATGCACCGAGGAATGAAGAATAACCTATCTTGCCAGTAAACACAGACCATTCAAAATGTCATATAAGATCATGCACAGATAACAAAACTTGCAGTGAAAGACCAGGAGGATGCAAAATGAACACAGAGAGGGTTGAGAATCATCCACAGACATGTATTACTTACTCCAAAGATTGATACAATACACTATAGAATGCCAAGGGGTAGAGTCGTATTACAGTTTCAAATGAGAGGTTCGAACTCCACAAATTCACCTGATAGGAGAAGAAGGGAGGAGCAAAGCAGAAAATGTTCGACCTGTTGAAAGAAGCCCCTCATTACAATATATAAAAAGAATGAGAGAGGGAAAAGAGAGGAAATCCAGAATCTACCCCAACCACTTCTAGGTCGCATTTAAAATCATCTCATTATGGAAAAAGCGGCGGATCTGGCAAAATGGCGGGTGTCTAACAAAACGGTGGAACTGCTCTGCTGCATTAAAGCTAGTTGTTGAAGTGTTACTTCTATCCATGAACACATGTCAGAGTTGTTTCTCAATTTTTCTCTCCAGACTGCACCAAAATTCAAAATTAACCCCTTGAATCACGTAGAGAATTTTATAAGCTTTCAGTTGATATAAAGAACGTGCAAATCCAAGCTATGGATCGAAAGATATGTCGATCTGAAGATTTAGGGCAAAAACAGGTTGGCGGGAAAAATATTTGAACTTTCCCCGTGCTCGCCACTTAGATGACATGTGGCGAGCATTGATTCACCGAGAAATTCTCTCTCCTCCACCTTTCGCATGGCTTTCCTTTGAAATTTCCTTGTGGGACCTTAAACTTGGACACGTGGCACTACTTCATTGGTTCGGTCGATCTTGAAACCTTGCCCTTTGACTTCCCGGACATTCTCCCTTGTGACACGTGTCATGATTTGATTGGTATTCGGGTCTTCAGCTTTTCACGTCCACCACGTCCATTTGTCCCAGATGTCCCAGTGTTGTTTGGGACAGAAACTTCCGATCTGCCTGAAATGGGCTTCCTTGTCCCTCATTCGGCCAAGACATGTGGCGTTGCTTGATTGGCTTTTAGATCCTTCGGCTATCCATGTCCCACGCATCCCTTTGTTCTAACTATCCCGCACTATCTGGGACAAATTCTTCCGAACCACCCGAAATGGGCTTCCTTTTCTCTTGGCCGCTTCACCTTTTCTCGTCCTTCGTGTCCTCGCGGCCCACATGTCCCAAATGCTTAGTGTGAAAGTTCTCCTTTTCGGCCGAACCAGTGGTTCGCGCCCTTCACGTCCCGATGTCCCAGATGTCCCTTTGCTTCACGGGCCGCCTGGAGGCTTTTCAGCTGATCCACACCTCGATGTCCCAACTGTTCCAACTTTTGCGAGGACTAGGACTTAGCCAATTTTCACGATTTTTCCTATTCCAAGCTTGTTTTTGCCACTTTTTTCACCTTTCCTCAGAGCTTGCTCTTTCCTTCTTCGGCCAGGGGAGTTAGAAAAAATCTGAGGGGACCCTAGAAACATGATTTTTGCCCTGAATCAATCCATTTGCCTAGGACTTGAGAATTCTGATGCATGTTATCAAATTAACCCTGGGGGGTGAATTTTGGATAACACTAACCTTTCTACTTTGGAATTCATTTCTTTTCTCCCTTTGAACCCATTCTTTCCTCTTCTTTCTCTCCATTCCTTTCTTTTCACAGGTTGGAAGCACTCTCTCTTTGGGATGAGATCCCAAACCCCCGAAGGTAGAATATTGTGAGATTTACATGCATTCATGCGGGTAGAATAAATAATAAACCAGTTTCACTTTCTTTGTCTCAAAGAGGGGCAATGCCCCGCACACTATTGGCTCATCTATCCATAGATATTCTCTCGCAACATATTTTTGGACTAATAGTTTTTGGTGACTCTATTGGGTATCAAACGGATCTATTTGATGAAACAATTTTGGCGACTCTATTGGGGATCGAATGGATCTATTTGATGAAATAATAAAAATCACTACCTATTTGCAAATCTTAACTTTTTTAAAAGTTCAAATTTTTGCAAAAGTGATCCAAACTAAAATTTTCTTCAGGAATCCATAGATCTAGGCTAGTTAGAGATCTTTAGTTTGTTGAGTTTTTATGAAAGCCCGTATATTTCCGTAGATCCGAGATTACGGCTGGTTTTGAAGTTTTAAACCCTTGAAAAATCAAATATAAGATCCGAGAATCAGCTTACTATGTTGACCATCATTTTATCCTTGCTAATCTTTTTTGTCAAACCACAATTGGTTTTCAAAAGAGGGATAAAATTAAATATTTAGAAAAAGTGCATGCTATTGATTTTTGTCAGAAAAATCATAAAATCAGCAAGTACAACTAAAAAGAGTTTTTTAAATCTACTCCAAAAACATTGCAGATTCTGAATGATATGCTGGTGGGTGAGCCATTTACTCATAGTAGGAGAGCTTATGGATAATTTGATCCTACTTTCGATCTACTTGAAGGAATAACTTCAAATGTTACACCAACACATTTTCGTCGTTGAGTTCACTGATCGGTTAGCTGAAATGTCTCACCCCCATGAAGGAATTATTCTTCATAGGGAGCATCCACATCCCTTCGCAAGGTGCTTTGCTACTTAGTGGAACCGTCCTCCCATCTTGCATCCTTTTTCTAGCCTTTCAAATGGAAGTACCATGGGAAATTCTATGGACCCTCTTGCTTTGTCACATCCTATTCACGCGCTCCCTCATGGGAACCAAAAGAATTTCTTCAAATTTGATGGAAGTGGAAACCAAAGCACAAATTCACACATATCTACATTCATCATGTCATACAGTATCCTAGATGTGACTCATGAATATGTGTCAGTTTTCCTCTTTCTAGAGACCTTGCAAGGACCCGCAGAGGAATGGTTTCAACATTTTCCAGTTGGATCTATCACAAGTTGGGCCACATTACAAACTGCATTTGAATAAAGATATAAACCTTCGAAGACACATTCACGTTACTTTCAAAAATCACTCATTTGAAGAAGGAATTCAATGAGACCATGCATGATTTCATCACCCATTTCAATTCACTAATCAACCGTGTGCCACTTGCCATGCTACCGACACTATAAAATTAGAAGTTTTTCTTCGTCAACGCCATGAGCTCAAAAGTAAGTTTCTTACTCTTACAAGAACAAGTCACTACTCTGGTTCTTGCCCAAGCTGCTACCATTTAGATTGAAGATAACTTGCTAATATCTGGTGAATTAAAGAGAAAACCATCCAAGCCTAAAGCTTCAACTCCTTCTCCTGCCACTTCGTCTGATCCAAATTTCAAAAGATGGTGAATGACTTGCTCGCATTAAAAAAGTAGCTAGCTCAGGCTTCCCCGAGCTCTTCATACCGAGATATCCCACAAAGAAATTTCACTTCCAATAACGTCCCTCAAAGGCCGCGTTTACTGCGTGATTGCACCGAGGTTGGCACTTGAAGCCCCTTTGGTCAATGCCTTAATCGAGATCGAGGAAGAGGAGAAAAATTATGAAGAACCTTCATCTCAAGGTGAAGATGACCAAGATGTCGGTGAACCGACTGGCGACTCTACTATCGGGTATATGGAATTTGATGAGGAGGAATCTGATGAAGAAGAGGGTACCCAAGGATATGCAAGTGAGCATTCATATGCTATTTTCACCTGCTCGTAAGGAAAAGAAGCGTGGTTACTGCTAGGATACAAAACGAGAAGGTTGTGTTGAACACACCTCCAACCATTACAAAAAGAGGTAATCCCCTTCCTGCTCAACCTCTTATTAAGTCTTTTTCGAAGAAATATTTTTCCCTATCTCCCCTCCGAATCAGCCCTCTCCTATTCCTATTAAGACCTGGTAATCCTACCCCACCATCGCGAAATGAGGGACTCATTCCTTCATCAACACAACCCTTGGCCACGTTTGACATAATCAATCATGCTAAAAAGACCAAGATCCAAATGTCTGAAGCCGAGTATCTTCAGTCAAACCCTGAGCAACTTGTAAGGTTGACCAAATATATTCAAAGCCAAGCTGTCATAACTTCTCAAGCCTCCCGAAAGGAATTCTTTCTACTCCTCCTGCATCTCGCATAAATGTTTCCTTGACTTCCATGTCAGGAAAAATAGAACCTTTCTATCTCTCCCTCCTAATCAATGGCCACAAGCTAAGCAACTACATAATTGATTCTAGGGCTTCCGATAATGTCATGCTAGCAAAAGTCACCCATGCTTTGGGCCTCACCCTTACCAAGCCTTTTGGTAGATGTTACTCCTTGGAAACCAAACAGGTTCCGTTGATTGGTCAAATCAAAGATGTGTAGTTCACGTTTGTGGCATTCCTAGAGAAAAGAGTAAAGATGACCATCCTCGTTGCTAATATTCTAGTAGCATATGGAATTCTACTAGGAAGGAGCTTTTGCAGTGAAGTTGGTGGAGAGATTCATATGGACTGGTCTAAGGCCAGAATCCCGTCAAGGGTGTAATGCAAACATTGGAGCCTGAATCACAAAAGAAGTACTTGGTCACCAACTCGATGACCCCAAAGCCCAAATTCTCTTCGAATCATCAGGGATGGGAAATTATTTCTTATCTACAGAGTCTGATAAAATGAACATTCTCATCCAAGAAGAGGATCTTAACAAGATATGGACATTGCAGTTTGATGGCAGCTATGCAACTAGCGGATGTGGTGCCGAGCTGTGTTAATTTCCCGGAGGAAGAGATTTTTCCTCTCTTTCAAGTTGCAGTTTTTCAACACGAATAATACTGCTGAGTATGAATCTTTTCTACTTGGCATGCAAGCCACAAAAGAAAGGGGAATCAAGAACCTAAAAGTATAAGGTGATGCAGAGCTGGTCATAAATCAAGTGAAAAGGATATACCAAGTAAAAAATGAAAGGCTCAGGCATTACCACAACACGGTATGGGACAACATTGAGGAATTTGATGCCTTTTCAATAAAATCCATTCCGAGAGCTTAGAACAACATGGCCGATTCATTAGCCATCTCAAAGATCCCTCATGGTCCCCACCCAGGGTTGAAAATAGACACATATACCATTGAGGTAGTTTTCCACCCAAGCGTGCCAAACAATTCTCACAGACAGGTATTCAATGATGACAATCAACTTATTGCCTTTTTGGAAAAGGTAGAAAATTTCAGTGAGCTTCATTTTGAAGGATCTACTTCTACATGCCATGAATCTGTTACTGATCAAGATGATGAATCAAAAGGAAGTGATGGCATATGTCAGCTTAAAGGAAATAAAATTCCAAGAGGTTTAGTCTCTGGAATGTTTGTTCGATAGACATGATCACTTTATAGGAGGAAAAGGAAAGATAATCCTAACTCCTCTCCAGAGACCAAGCCGGTCAATCTAGGTTCTACGAGAGTGTCCGCAATTTGTGAACATTGGAAAATGTTGCACACCCGAAGAAAAGTGGAAGTTTGTCAAATTGCTGAAGAAATATATGGATGTATTGGCATGGTCTATGCTGATCTAAAGTCTTTCAAGCCAAAGGACATCCAACATAACATCCCGTTGAAGGAAGATGTCAAACCCTTTCGCCAGAAACAGAGGCACTATAATCCCAAGATCTCAGGTACCATCTAGGTTGAAATATAGAAGATGTTGGATGCAAGGATCATTTTTCCTATCCATCACAAAAGTACCTGGGTCGTGAACATTATGCAAGTACATAGGAAAAATGGCAAGATACGCATACGCGTCGATTTTCACAACTTGAATCAGGTATCCTTGAAGGACAACTACCCGCTTCCCATAATGGATCAGGTTCTACAGGAAGTAACTGGATCAGAAATGTTGTCCATGCTTGATGGTTTTTAGGCTATAATCAGATTGAAGTCTCACCTGAAGACCAATTCAAAACAACATTCACTACCCCCTGGGGCACATTTGCCTATAGCAGAATGCCTTTTGGTTTGACCAACACTGGTGCCACCTTTCAGTGAGCAATGGACTTCACATTCAAAGGTATGATGGGAAAGGTTATCATAGTCTATTTAGATGACTTAACTATGTTCTCTAAACAACAAAGTGATCATTATGATCATTTGGAACAAGTATTGATTAGATGCCGAGAGCACGGGATCTCCCTGAATCCAAAAAGTCTATTTTCAGGGTCACAGAAGGAAAGTTGTTGGGACACGTTGTTAGCAAAGAAGGGACAAAAATAGATGCCGAAAGGGTTAGGGCTATTCAAAGCCTTACTTTACCCACAAGCAAGACCGACGTTCACTCTTTCTTCGGAAAAGTAAACTTTCTCAGGCGCTTCGTTCCCAACTTTGCTGAAAAGACTTGCCACATATCAAACATGATGAAAGGGTCGCCAAATTTCTAGTGGAGTGAAGAAGGAAAGACGTCATTCAAGGATATAAAAGCCTCCATCACTCACACACCAGTCCTAGTATGTCCTGATTTCTCCAAGGATTTTATCATGTATAGCTATGCATCTGAGCATACTGTATCGGCCATCTTAATGCAAAAGAATTCTGAAAATGTTGAATCTCCAATTGTGTTCATGAGCTCTCCCCTCAAGCCTCATGAGTTGAAGATGTCTCAGTTGGAAAAGCATGCCTTCACCATTGTCAAAGCAGTCAAGAACTTCAAGTATTATATTCTAAACTCTCATACAGTAGTGCTGGTCCCTGACATGGTAGTCAAGTCAATCTTAACTCAACAGGAGTTAGGGAGTTTGCGGGGGAATTGGATCGCAAAGGTCCAGGAGTATGATCTAGATATAAAACTAACCAAGTTGGTAAGAGGCAAGGGCCTATGCCATCTTATGGCTGAAAACAAAGATTCAGAAAACCTTGAAGAAAAGGATGATTGCATTAATGGGACACAGGGCCAGCTGGAGAAAGTTGATTCTCTACCCATGGTTCTATTTGTTGCAACTAGCGATGAGTGGTATTCTAATATCACCTTCTTTCTCACTTACGGTGAGTTCCCAGCTCATCTAACCTCAAAGGAGAAGTGTACTATAAAGCTCAGATCAGCTAGATATGTCATCTGGGATGATGGTTTATACAAATGCGGAATTGATGGCATCTTCTTGTGATGTGTTGACAAGCCACAACAGTAAAGTTACTTGAAAGTTTTCATGATTCAGCCTGCGGTGGTCATTTTTCCTCTTCCGTGACAACACACAAGATCATCGAGCCAGGTACTATTGGCCAACGCTATTTTAGGATACAACCACCTAGGTAGCAAAATGTGAGCTTTGCCAATAGTTTGTTGGCAAACCAAAATTGGCTACTTTTCCCCTCAGGCCGGTCGTTATTGACGAACCATTCAGGCAATGGGGAATTGAATTTATCAGAGCACTCCATCCCTAATCACGTGTCAGACATAGTTATGTCTTAACAGCAATAGATTACTTCACCAAATGGGTGGAGGCCATACCTATTAAGAATGCCACTTCTGAAGTTGTTTGCAACTTCATCAAGGAAAATATCATCATGAGATTTGGCATTCCACACAAAATTGTTGCGTTGATAGTGCTTCCAACTTCTCCTCATGGGAAGCGATTGGTTTTTTCTATGGATACGGGATAATCTTGGCTCATGCCTTGGATTATTACCCCCAAGGAAATGGTCAGGTCGAATCCAGTAATAAAAACTTAGTGACCATCATACGGAAGCTAGTTGATGAGAATCAGCGGTTGTGGCACAAGTCATTGTATGATGCTTTGTGGGCAGACCACATTACTCCAAAGAGGTCTCTCGGTATGTCACCTTTTCAGGTATTATATGGAATTAACGCCAAGCTTCCCATTTCTGCAGAACTTCCTACTCTGCGCTTGGCACGAGCAATCGAAGATGAAACTTTCTAAAATTCTCTTGAAAAGAGGATCATGTATCTAGCAGAGCTTGAAGAAAAGAGAGTGAGAGTGGTCGACAGGATCACTAAACATCAGAATCAAGTCAAGAGGTTGTTTGATAAAAAGGCCAAGCAGAGGGATTTCTAGGTGGGAGATCTCATCCTTCTATGGGACAAGCGAAGAGAGCCAAAAGGCATGCATGGAAAATTTGATTCTCTATGGAGGGGACCTTTCAAGATCAAGCGGCTCAATGGAGAGTATAGCTTCTATCTCTCATATCTAGATGGAACCGAGCTCCCACTTCCCTATAGTGGGCAACATCTCAAAATATTCAGGAAGTAGAGCTTGCTCTCTTCTTTGTATAGTTTTTTTGGTTGTTTGTTTTTTTTGTGTGTTTACTTTCTATTTGTTGTGTGTTCCCTATTTTCCCTTTTGGTCGCCCTTGTTTTTGTCTCTGTAACCCAATGGATAGGCACATGTTGATATGGGATTCTCTACCCTTAAGCTTTGCTTAAAGATAGTCCCCAGAAAGAGCCAGCTGTTATCCTACAAAATTGACAAGGGCAATTTTGCAGGTAACCATACCAGATTTTGTTTTGGTTCCTTGTCAAGGTCCCTCGGCGTTCGGAATGGCGTAAAATCCCTTCCGAAAAATTTGTTTTTTCGAACTTAGTCATTTTGGTCCTTTTTGGGCTAGGCACAGATTTTGTTCATGCAACACAAACATTATTTGCATGCCCTTCTATTCCTTTGGCACACCCTTTGGAGTGTTAACACAACATTTTTGTGCCTCCCCATGATGCGCCTTTCTTGCATGCGCCAAGGCGCATGCACCAACCTGTCAACAAGCAAAAATGTTGCACCCTTAAGCGGTGCGCCAAAGTGCTCAAAATCCCATGTTGATAGTCCTGAATTTGTGCCAAAGGCAGATAGTTTCTTGCTGACAGATGCATAACCACGCCAAAGGTGCAAATATTTTCATGTCGACATACTTTTGGTGTGCCCTTTGAAAAGTTGGTGCACATTTATTACACCTTTTGCTATATATAGGCGCATCCGCCCTATCATTTTCACGATTGAAAAACATGTGAAAACTTTATTTCTCTGCACCTATCAGTGCTCCCATCATCCTCGTGTTGTATTTGTGGACCCCACTTTGTTTCTTCCAGTCTATATATTTCCAGTAAGTGGTTCTTTCTTTTCTTGTGAGTTTTGCTTGTTGCTTTGCTATGGTTTTACTTGTTATTGAATAAATAAATAAACCTAAGAGGCTTCCCCCAAAACCAGTTTTACCCTCCTTTCAGATCTGCTAGCCTGGAGGGCTTTGTCTCAAAAATGAACCCAACAAACCTCTTTGCTTTGTTCCCCTCACTATCAAATCATGTCGATAAGGCCTAAAAAATCACAATCCTGTCCAAGAAGAGAGAAAATGTAAAGTGGTTACATTTCCACTGCATTTTCCTTTGGCGCAAATGCCATTCTTGTTACATAAAACATAGTCACGCCAAGAGGGTGCACTATCCCTGATTGCAACACGCATCCTTCCTGCACCATACAAAACTAAGAAAATCCTTACACATGCGCTGGCACAATCCCGCTTACAACAACAAAAGGTGCCATGCAAGCTCTTCCTGCACCGTGCCCAAGGCCCTTGGTGCACCAAAATTCCCTACAACATGTCCCATATTTGCACCATTGGCACATCCTGCTCCCATGCAACACCAAACTTATTTGCGCCCAATTTAAAACCTTATATATTGGTGCAGGCACAATTTTTCTACAACAACATTGATGTTATGTGCAATATTCTTGCGCCCTGCACCCTTTGGCACTATTTTCTTCCTTACAACACTCTGCATCAGTGCACCTTGCTTTATTGACCCTATAACCTACAATATTCTTGCGCTCTATGCCTAGAAGTTTTTAAATTGCTAACTCCTCATTCTGTAAAGCCTTGATGGATAATCTAATAGCTAACATGGCTCTTCTGCATTGGACTTCGCTCCTTCTTGTAGATCAGCAACTGAACTCAGATTCACATATGTCTACATCAAGCAAAAGGCCAACCAAGTCAAAGGGTAAGGCCAAACTCACGGAGGAAGAGATGAAATACAAATATCAAAGGGTCAATATGCTCGAGTCCCATGCATAATGTGACTTAGACATTAGAGATTCTGAACTTGGCCATATAGACATGGAATATTTTTGGGCTAGAACTAGAAGGGTCACAGGTAGTCCTTGGATGGACAAACCTGGTGGGTAGTGATCTCGTATTTCACCGGGGGAATCCCGTTAGTCTTTGTAAATAATGAGTTCATGATGGTGGTGGCCCGCTGCTATAACAAAGACACAAGGTGTGTCGAGAATGAAAAGGGTGAGGTCATAATCAACCTCACTACTCGACACTTTGAGATCATGCTAGGCATCCCCCACCACCGGCATTTTGTGGCTATAAGCTAATAAGGATCGCATCAAGGCATGGGAGGAAAATGAAGACAAATGCACCCAGTTAATGAATGAAGTGTATTTGAAAAATAAGAAGGCAATAACTAGATGGCCATAGGTTATTCACCACACCGACTTCTCTGAGGAACTGAGCGATACCATTACATTCCTAAGCAAGGCATTTGGGCTTTCTGATGCCCATTACTTCCATAAATGGATTCTTAGGTATTTGGAAACAATGAATAAGAACATGCCTGATCAGTGTTTTGAGTGGGCAGAGATCATCAACAGCACCATCTCTGAGCAGCTCCAACAACTCACCACAATGGGGAGGTTCTACATGAACTCCTACGTAGTCTACGCTGCTGCACCTTAGAGAAAGACTATCCAGTGTTGAGCTAATGCAAGGTATGGCCCTAGGTAAAAATATATGAATACTACCTGAATTGAAGTGGAGAACAACATCCCATAGTTCACCAAGATCAATGATGCCTTCTTCTACAACATCATCTGCCTATTAAGGCCCAATATGACTCATGGTCGAATGACCAAGAGCATAGTCATGGCAACCGAGAAGTGGGGGAATTATTTACATAATTTTCCACTTTCACCTATCTCAAAGCAACTAACTTCTTGGGAGAACCCACCAAGTTACCGAGGTATGTAGGCCCTAAGTTGATCCTCTTGGAGCTTTCCAGATAGCTCATAACATATCACGAGAAGTGCCTAAAAAGGAAGAAGGGTGGAACTCATTTCCCCCTCCCGCAAGGCGGAGTACACCTACACTTATCACACCAAGGCCCGGGAAATGTTCACAGAGTTGAAATTGCTTAATCTAAAGAACAATTTCCTAGCAAGGCCAACCTTTGATCCATGGAATTTCCTCCCAAAGGTAAAAATTGATCTGATCCACATTCCACAGATTGAGGACATCTACATCGACTTGTATCATGAGGTTGAACTCACAAGAAAGGACCACTCCCACCTGGCCCTAGCAGAAATTATTCACTATGGCATGGCCATTGTTACAAAAGCTTTCCAAACAACCGATCAAGAAGTTGATCAAGTATATCTAGATACGGATGGGGACAACTGGCCATTTTCCGAGATTGATAGAAAAAGGCACCTCGGATGATTGAGGACGGGGCTAAGGGCACATTTAGGGCACATAACATTCGTGCAGAATGAATGGCATCATCTACCTTGGAGCAGATTTCACCATGTCCCATTTCGGAAATGCACCTGCTGGCCTGGTCAAGCATTTTCCAAATGGAAAAGGTAAAGATAAAGAGGAGAATTGAACTCGCTCAAGAAGAAGCTCCTGAGAGCCCTCCTCCCGCTGCAAAGGAATAGGTTGTAACCCTGGTACCTCCAGAGAAAGAAGCTACAGATAGTGTTCCAACAGGCATATCCACTCAAGATGTTGCCACTGCTATAATTGTTGAGTTTCCTTCCATCCCTTCTCCCTCTCCTCCTTCCCCTCCTCATGTGACTCAAGTGACCATTCCTTTGGTTGTATCCTCTCCCCCATCTTCTACTGTTCCCCCTTCCTCTTCCTCCATTTTCTCTTCCCTCACGGAGCTGTCCCCCACCATTTCTTCTCTCATCTCTCAACTCCCTTCCACTCCCACGACTACCTCCCCTGCAGTGTCTCTTCCTCCCGTGAGCACTTTCTTGGCCTCTCTCTCGATGCCGCCACCAAGTGTCTCGACCCATTTCCCCTCATCCACTACAGCTGCTCCCTCTTCCACCTCTGGTCCCACTCCCTTAAGTCCAACATGGATCTCCCAGCACCTGAGTCAACATAAGAGGAAAGTCCCCATTACACCTATGGACTTCTCCGTCATCCCAACAAAAGGGGCTAAGAAGAAAAATCCTATAACCCACTTCTCTCAGAGTGCATCGGGAGAAAGAGTAATGGAGATTGTGTATCCTAATCCCATAAAGGATAAAAAGGATCTGTCCCTATAGATTATACAGTGACATAGGTCACAATGGGAACGTCATCCGAAAGCCTTCAAGGAGAGGCCCTATCTGCGGTGGATGCCCTTTGTAAGAAACTTCAAGAAGAAAAGGAAGAGAAGAGGCTACTAAAAGAGAAGAATAAACATCTTCTCCATGCCCTGTAGAAAATGGGCAGTGCACCTCCTACAACTACCACTAAAACTCCTGAGGCCCTTAGTTAGGATAAGATAAATGAATATGCCAAGATTGGTGAATAAGGCATGGTAGTATCAATCTGGAGAGACCAGATCCTCAAAGACAACAAGGAAGTAATTTTCAAGTTCACCGAGTTATATCAGAACATTGGTTGGGTGAACAAGGAACTCTAGGCAATTGCAGGACCTATCTCTGAAGAGTTGGACCATGCTAGGTTGCAGCATGAGACATTCCAGAAGATTCTCGACTACTCAATCGATGATTTAGTTAAATTTGGCATCTTCGATCACCTCAGAGTACCCAGCAAAATCCTTGCTGCTTTGGACTACCGGTCAACAGATAGAATTCTTCCTAGAGAAGATAGACAAAGTCAAGGAGGAAGCCCTGGATGTAATGCATCAAATTTAACAAATTGTCCTAAGGATGTCTCGGGCTTGCTCACTCCATCATTCACCTTGAGGAAGGTAGATGAAACCATTCGGATCTTCAAAGAGATTGTCTCGTAAGGGTTAGGGCTAGAAGCTAGTTTTGATGCTGAATCCATTAATAACCTTACGGCCTCATTGTGAGTTTGTGGTGTACACCGATGGAGGCGGGTAATGAATACTTCAAACTTCCTGAAAAAATCGAGAGATGAAAGGGAGACTTGTGAATTCATCGATGATCATACCAAGGGTCCGCCTAGGATTAACTTCAGGTGATGGTCAGCAAATTAATGGAGTACGAGGCTCATTTCCACATTTCCTCTCACGAGTAGAAGCAAGATACTCCCTTCCAGCCATGAGATGATGATGAATAACATTCCTCCTCCCGGATTTTCTTTTATAATATCTAAAAGTGTGTTGGCACAAATGATGACATCATCCATGTTACACCATGGGATGTTGTCATCCACCAAGTTGTCCAAAAAGTCAGCGAGTTGACTTTTAGATATTTTGTAATTTTCGTAACTAGTTATTGGTTTACTTTTTTCCTTCTCTCTTCTCCTCCTTCTATATATCTTTGGAATATTTGTTGTATTCGGTGGTGGAAACTTTTAGATAAAAATAGAAGTGAGAAGAAAAGACTTTGTACTTTTGTATGAAGAAGAAACATTAATACAAATATTAAGACTTTGTAAATATGTGTGTTATGGGCATCGATCTTTCTTATGTCGGATCTATGCATTTATTTACATTGGATCTATCTCTACTTTCTTGTCATTTGTTCATCAGTATTGCTTTGTTTATTTATGCAAGTAGGTTTGGCTCCATTTATTACCAATCCCAAAACATAAACCCTCTGACCTTTCTGCTTTGGAATTCATTTCTTTTCTCCCTTCGAACCCATTCTTTCCTCATCTTTCTCTCCATTCCTTTCTTTTCACAGTTGGAAGCACCTCTACTGGGATGAGATCCCAAACCCCGAAGGTAGAATATTGTGAGACTTGCCATGATTCCCTCTTAGTAGAATAGCAATAAACCAGTTTCGCTTTGCTATCTCAAAGAGGGGCTATGCCCCGCACACTGTTGGCTCATCTATCCATAGATCTGCTCTCGCGACATATTTTTAGACCAACATGTGGAAGGCTAAAGTGAAAGATAATGTGATGATCGATGAACTCACATATTTTCTCAACTTTTGTGGAGATGAGAGGTATAACTTCAACTCATTTGGTGTACTATTCGATAGCGGTGATTATCCATCGATGTCTCTAGGAAGAATGGGGATTGATCTTGTAGACACTTATAATTATGCCCTAAGAAATTTAAATATTTAAATTGTGCTAATTATCCCCTTTCTCGCAAATCAATGACGTATCATCAAAAGCACTCATTTTCCCTCATATCATCATTAATTAATTACACTAAGCTAATTAATTAAGTTGCCTATCCAATAAATACCCTAATTAATGACCTTCCATTAATAAATCACCCCTTCTACCTAGACTAATTAATTATTATTAATTAATTAGTTTTCCTTTCCATTTAACCAATAAATCAATATTTAATTGATTTAATCCCCTTTTAATAGCCTAAATCGTACTAATATTCCTCTAATTATCTTCTATAAGCTTACATCTACCTATTAATTAATCACCTTTGATTAATTAAAACACCCCCAACTCCCATGACTTGATAAACATGTATTAAATCCTTCTAAAGTAAGGTTACCTTTAATAAAGCAACCTTATCCATTCCTAATCATGTTTTACCTTTATCCACATTCATGAGAATGTGTTGAATCATTTATCCTTTGGGCTATATAAAGAGCCATTCACCTACCTTTTACTTACACCTAAACTTTCTAAGAGAGAAAATATAAAGCATATAGCAAAGAGACTAAGAGCTTGCACCTTTCCCTTTTGAGAGTTCATCATCTTGAAGAGTTAAGCCTCTTTCTTAAAGTGTTTGGGTCATATGGGAGGTGTCAAAAGGGTCTTGTAGCCCAACTTTGATTAGCCCCCATTCCTAGGTTCTTGGAACATTAAGGACAACTATTTTGATAGCCATGGAGCTTACTTAGGTCCATTTATTTATTTGTTGTTAGAGAATAGAGGATTTTAGATATTTAGCATTGTTAGTTTCAAAGTTTGTATTTATGAATGCTAGCATCTAACCCTTGTTTAATTCTTATCATGATGGTGTTTATGCTTTGTTTTAGCTAAATTGTAGAACTATTTTAGGTGGTAGTTCTTGTTTCATTTGATTTAGCATTAAGAAAAGTATACATGCACACATTTGGCATGCCCGGTGGGACTTACTCCATTGTCCTTTGCACTTAATTTCAAGTTTTTGTAGTTAAGTTTTATTTTGGGTTACTAACCCTCTTTTACACATGTTGATCTAACTTGTTTTTCTTAACTTGTTTTGTTGAGTTTGCATGTGTTGGGTATTCCTTGTAGGTATGAAGGAGGTGAAGTGCTGTCAAAATTGGAATTAATAGGAAAATTTCAAGATTTATCCATGTTTTCATTTTTAGAGCATACTTTTTAACATTCTACATGCTAGTTTTCTCAATTTCTTGAAAATTTTAAATTCTTGAGCATGTAAGTTAGTGTTTGATAGTCTTGAGTATTATATTTACATATTAATCTGGTGGGTTGTTGCCTTGATTTAATCTTGGTGAGAAAATTTCAAGATTTCATCATGTTTTCATTTTTAGCTTACTTTTTCAACATTTTACATGCTAGTTTTGTCAATTTCTTGAAAATTTTCAATTCTTGAGCATGTAGGTTAGTGTTTGATAGTGTTAAGTCTTATATTTACATATTAATGTGGTGGGTTCTGTCAAAATTTAATCTTGGTGAGAAAATTTCAATATTTCATCATGTTTTCATTTTTAGAGCTTACTTTTTCATCATTCTACATGCTAGTTTTGTCAATTTCTTGAAAATCTTAAATTCTTGAGCATGTATGTTAATGTTTGATAGCATTGAGTCTTCTATTCATATATTAATGTGATGGGTTGTTGTAAAAATTGAATCTTGGTTGGAAAAATTTGCCCATTTTGCAAGTTAAGGGACGTTTTTTTTGACATTTTTTGAGTGCATGTCAAGTGCATACCCATGAGCATAAGAGCATATGTGTAACCCATCTTCCGAAGGCCATAAATTTGCTCCCGAACTCAAAATGACTCCATTTTTTTGCGTTGGAAAGGTATTGAAGTTAAATATGCAATGAAAACATAAATTTGAGATTTATAGTTATAAAATTACAAGTTTTTCTGTTATTTGAAAACTGGTCATTTTCTAACATGTCTAATGTTTTGATGAATGTTGTATTTTCATGCTTACTCGATTTAGACCAAAGTGTATGCTCTTCTCTTACACCTTTTTGTGATCTTGAGAATCAAAAACAACTTTTATCTCTATCTTGTTAACATTGGGATTAAACTTGGAAATTTGATTATTCATTTTGCTTAAGGGAATGAACCTTTTACAAAACATTTTTTCAATGGTCCTTTGATTTGAAGTTTTCCATTTCTATATAGTTGGGATAAAGTTTGTGTATGCTCTTCTCTTGCACCTTAGGGTGATATTGAGAATCAAAAGCAACTTTAGTCTTCATTTTATAACATTTGGTAAATTGGAAACTTCATCTTTCACTTTTGGTTTAAGGGAATGAACATTTATCAAGAATTTTGTATGGTTCATTGATTGAAAATATTTTCTTTACTTTTTAGTTGGATTATTTTTGTGTATGCTCTTCTCTTGCATCCTTGGATGATCTTGAGAATCAAAAACAACTCTTAATCTTCTTTTAAATAATGTGATTTTCTTGGAGAACTACTAATGCTTGAGTGCAGGACCTAAAAACACTTGTCAAAGAAAGGAGGAACCAAAACAAAATAAAAAACTACTAATATAGTTGTTATACAGGTTGCTAAAAGGTGTTCAAGCAAACCACACCTAATTAAACAAGATAAAAAGAACAACATATTCAAAACACTGTATTGCAGGTTTCGGAAAAGGGTATGTCCCTCTCCACTCAACTGGAACATAACCCCTTTGGCATAACGCCTTAAGCTACAAAAATGGGGGTGGTTCCAGGAACCCCAAAGTAGTCCACGCAAGAGGGAACCTTGTGGACGAAACGGGAAGTGCTCCGCACTACCTACTTGACTAGTGATTCCTTTGTGAGATAGTGTTACAAGTTGTCCGTTGTGGTGACCCAGTGATAGTACACGTAGATGCACTAGTTGCCTACTATTCTTGAAGGGGGTAAAGTAAAGCCGAGATACTCCCAAACTACATATGCAACTTTTTGGGTAAATCACGCCGCTCATGGCAACTTTGTAACACCTAGGTGAGAGAACCACCTAGGAGAATATACTTTGGCAGAGCCCAATTTGACCATTTTAAAACAATGTTGAGTTGTGAACCTTCTTTTTGAGAAACGTGTGACGTATTACTTTCGCCTAGTTTTTACTTGCCTTAGGGCGAGGTGAAACTCTGCTGAAGTGAGGCTAGCATTTTTCGTCATTTTCTTGATTTATTTCCTTCATATTCTTTTGAAACTTTGTTGATCAAAAGAGGTGTGATTACCTTTGTGTTGCCATTCGACTGTTTCTCTCACTTTTATGTCCATTTACGCCCATCCATGTTTGCGGCTAGGTTAGTTAAACGTCTAAAGTGAGTGGAGGCATTTTCATGTCATTTGGTAGCCATTTTGATCTTGATACCCATGTCAAGATCATCATTGTAGTTAGGCGTGGTTCATCACTGTGGACTTCCATAGAGGAGTTAGCTTGTTTGTCTTGTATCATTACAATTTCGATATTTACGTCTTGTTTCTTATAAACTCGACATAAATACCTATATTGTATGGTTACATTGCACACATTCTTAACTATTCCTAGCTATACTTTGAGCATTTTTTTTCAGTTTTATTATTACCTCAATTTCAAAAGGTGCTAGGAACTACCATTTTTGCATGTTATATCAATAACAACTCGATATCAATACTTCACTTTCTTGCAAAGTGGGTTAACATATCTTGGTGATATTGTTGTGTCATTCACAAATCGTAATTGGCACTTTTTGAGATATAGGTCTTAATCAGACTTGAGCTTGCTCATCGTATATCTTGATTGGGAGATCGCATTTAACTTCATGTATTTACTTACGTCTTGTTCATTCCTTTGAACTTGGCATAAGTGGAGACATCTTGTTAATCATCTAGCGTCACAAATTACTTTGAAACGTAGTCTAGGAAGTACTTCATTTGATTAAGTTTTGATACCAAACGATTGTTCATTGGTGACTTTATCATTCTATCACATTGGTATTCTCACACTGTTAATTTACTCTTAACACGTACATCTTGTGTTTCACTTAGGGGTAGTCATTGAATTTTGAACAAATCTACAACTTACCTTAGTGAAACTTATCATGAAAACATGGCTCCCAAGACGCGTCTAGGTTTAAAGAAACAAACATATGAGGAACAACAGGCACAAGCTTGGGAAACCTCTAACAAACAAGGGTCAAACCCATTTATCGGACACGATCTAGGACCACTATTTTCTGTAGAAAAGGAAATAGAAGAAATGGTCGACCATAGTGGAAATGAATTAGAATCACCACACGTAGAATTTGATTTTGACCCCACTCTACTAGATGAGTTTCTCCTTAGAAATAAAGATAGAGTTTTGGCACGGGTCATGGAATTAGGGGCCAAATTGCCCACCGAGAATGAACCAATATTACCTATAAATGACACTACTAAGGAAGAACGCCCCTTATCAATATGGAAGATATTTTAATAGGTGGGCATGCTTCCACTTCTTACATAGAAAATGATAAAGTGGTAGGGCATAGAATACCCCTCATCAAAGTGCCATGAAGAAACAAGATAGAACATGAGACAGGGAAGAACCTCCACAATACGAAGAGGAAGAACCTTTAGAAGAAGAAGACACAAACCAAGTCACAATCCAACAACAACTCAGTAACCTAAGCCGACAACTAGCTTTTCTTACTTTCCAGGTATAGAAAGACACAAACAAGAATGTTCAAAAGTCAAAGCCTAAGTTTAGGATCCATGAAATCCATCGAGAAAACCAAGGAGAAGAAGACACAGGGTATCATCGTGTACACATCCCTGCTTCTCCCACTAAAGAACAATTTCTCACACAAGAAGTACAATCTATGAAAGCAACGCTTGTGAGCATACAAGAAAGAAATATAGGGAGTATTAGGAAATACCAATACGAAGAACTATGCCCCTATCCTTTTGACAAGACAATGACCCTTCAACCCTTTCCAAAGAAATTTGATATGCCAAAGTTCGAAAAATACAAAGGAAAGGGAGACCCAAGGGATCATGTTAAATATTTCTACATGGCATGTCAAGAGGTGTCTTATAGTGATAATTACCTCATCAGACTTTTCCTAAGAGTCTCGGAGGTCAAGCATTGGAATGGTTTACGCGCTTACCATGAGGATCAATTTTCACCTGGCCAGAATTGGCGGAAAGATTTGTGTGTCATTTCTCATATAACATAGAGAGTGATGTCACCATGGCAGACTTGTGCGGCACAAAACAACGCCCAAATGAGACCTTTGCTAGCTTCCTCCAACGATGGAGAGGGATAGCTAGTCGCTTCCCTTGCACTTTCCCTGAGAAGTAGCTAGTCAGTATTTTCGTCCCTAATCTCAACCCAAATATAGCTTTCCACCTCCAAATGCATTGTGTCCGCACCTTTGAGGAGGTTATCGAGAAAGGGATTCAAATAGAAAAGGCTCTCATTGCCAAAGGCACCCTCAAAACCCAATCTAAAGACAACCAAAGTGTCAAACCCGTTGAAAAGCTGAAGATCTTTAATAAAAACAAAAACGTGGTGGGAGATGGAATCACTGATTCCAAACGTGTTCAAACAGTCCAAACCATTCAACCTTTTAAACTGACCAAGGGCCCAATTCAACCACCACCAAAGTGACGAACATTCACCTCCCTCAATGAGCCATTGTCCGTCATACTAAAACAGTTGGATGCGGCCCACATGATGACCTATCCTACAACGCAACCATTTGATGACAATGCTCCTAAACCTTCATGGTATAAGGAGCATGAATACTACAAAATGCATCGCATTAAAGGTCATAAAATAGATAAATGTTTGCGACTTTGCCACTATATTCAAGACCTCATTGACAACGGGGAGATAGAGGTGGATAACCCTAGCCACATACAAACACCTAATGAGAAGATGGGGATTTATAAGGAACCATTCCCAAGCATGATAAGTCGGAAAAGGAAAAACTGGATCGGGGAGAGTCATTCCAAACCTATAAAGCCACGAATTACTTGTATACCAAGAGAGATAACAATCATTACGATTCACTTATCGGATGTATTCACTCCCCTGACCATGACCGCGTCAACACCATCCGGATTAAGGAAAGGAATGTGCTATAGTAACAAGGCATGCCCACCTCGTAATTCCGGACCCCTCTCTGTCGATTCCCGCATACTGGTAAGTATAACCTTTTAGAACAACTTGAGAAGACGTCTGCTAAGATTTCGATCTTAGACCTTCTCAAGATTTCCAATGTACATAAGGACATCCTGTATCAAACTCTTCAGGGGTCGGGAGTGCCTTTAGAAGTTGATCCGGTGTACCTTCAAACTGCGGTGGAAAATATTACACCAAGTGAGCATCTCACTTTCAACCATAGGGAGGTCCCTACCGAGAATCCTACACATAATATTCCCTTATACATTGAGGTAGTTGTTACCCGCAGGAAAATCAAACAGTGCTTGTGGATAACGGATCTGGATTGAACATCTGCACGCTTAAATTAGTCAAACAATTGGGACATACGGAAGAAGATCTTGAGTCCCATATCATCACTATCACCACATACGAAAACGTGGAAAGAGAGTCAAGCAGAACCATTATGCTACCAATGGAGGTGGGCCCCACTTTCCATCAGACAAAGTTTCATGTCTTAGAATTAGAACTTCCATATAATATGCTTCTAGGCCGACCATGGATCCATGCCATGCAAGCAGTGCCATCAACATTTCATCAATGCATCAAGCTGAAGCATGAGGGACATACAGTAACAATACCAGGAGACTCAGAGCCCTTTGCTCATTGTAGAGCTCTTAATAGCTTTGCATGAAAGGGTACATACACATGTCCCTCCACAGATATAGCTGTCCCTCTTCATTCTGAGGCCATGGAATCTCGAGTAGATTCAAATTCTCTTAGTTCTTGCACTCATGGGGCATCTACTTCAACATCTCCATTTAATTCATGGGAGATGAAAATCTAGAATATGGCTATGGGGAGTATAATGTACAACAAGCGCTCTTGGTTTTTGACCTCTCCTTGTCACCCAAGACTAGAGGTCGACCCAACTACCACTTCAGGAGACCTAGAGAGGAACACACTATTAGGTCGTTCCTACCTGGAGGCTTGTTAGCTAAGGAAAAATTACTTGATCCACCTACTACTTGGGTCCCTGAGGACACTCAGCCATCTTGTTATCAAACCCTAGAATATGAAAAATCTAGCAAAATGATGTACTCCATGGGCTACAAAGGCCTAGGATGTGGGAGGAATGAACAAGGACAAAGAGAACTAGTCCCTCTTCCACATTTCAAAACAGAAAGATATGGCATTAGGATTCACCCTTATGGAGCACACCCCACGACGATGAGATGCAACTTGTTCTGAGCATGAGGATAGTTCCGATTATCTAGACAATGATATAGATTCTGTTGTAGCCAATATGAGGATCTAGCCTCCATGAACCTTTTCATGAATAACGTTGTCCTAACCATCACCCCCACTGAACCAACCCTTGACCTTGTATACCCCTCCCTTGTTGAATGGGACCAACAATGTCATGTGCCACTAGATTTATTCGAGAACGATGAGGCTATTGTAGAGTTCATGGGCATAAGGGATACAATTCCCATTGGAGATCACAAGAAGGGTTTCTTTATCGACTTAGACACTTGCGCCTACTTCAAGCGAGGAGGCTGAACTTCGTGGTCAACAAAATTTAAAGAAAAGCGAGGGCAAGAGTTCTAAAGAAAAGCCTCGGCAAAATCGAAGTCCAAGTCACATAGTGAAAACCTCTTTGAGGCATTGGCTGACAAACAAATAAGAAAATCAAAGGACAAACAAAGTGACCACGCCAAGGATGAAAATATCGTAGAGACATCCTTGGATGAAGATCTCAACCTACCTCCCGATCCTACGTGTATGGAGGATTTATCAAAATTGTTAGTTGAAGAAACCATTGATGTCAATATTGGTACCGAAGAAGATCCCAAGATAGTAAAATTGGGAGCATCACTCTTAGCTAGAGAACAAAAGACGTTCACTATGCTACTGTGAGAGTTTATTGATGTGTTCGCATGGTCTTACAAAGACATGCCCGACTTAGATCCAACTTTGGTTGTGCATAACCTGGTTGTGCACGCAGACGCTAAGCCTATCAAATAGAAGCTTCGAAAGATGCACCCAAGAGTGGTCTTGTTAGTTAAAGAATAGTTGGAAAGGTTGCTTGCAGCAGGATTCATCAAGCCAATTGATTATTCTGAATGGATATCAAAAATTGTTCCTGTCCAGAAGAAACCTATTGGTATCCAAATTTGCATAGATTTTAGGGACATCAATAAAGCTTTCCCTAAAGATGACTTTCCATTGCCCAACATTGACATGATTGTTGACTCAACCGCAGGGTACGAAATGCTATCACTTATGGATGGATTTTCGGGTTATAATCAAATTAAGATCGCTGAAGAAGACCAACACAAAACAACTTTCACAACTCCTTGGGGCACCTTCTATTATCAGGTGATGCCATTTGGCCTTAAGAATGTGGGAGCAACTTATCAGCGGGCCATGACAGTAATATTTCATGATATGATTCATGACATCATGGAAGACTATGTAGACAACATCCTGGGAAAGTCCAAAACAAGAGAGGATCATCCTATCATTTTGTGGCGTATCTTTGAATGCCTGCGTGTGAATACAAAGTCAGGATAAATCCAAAGAAGTGTGTCTTTGGTGTGCTATCTAGGAAACTATTAGGCTTCATCGTGTCAAGACGAGGTATTGAGGTAGACCCTGCTAAAGTGTCTGCCATCAGAAATTCCTCCACCTGAGAATATCAAGCAACTACATAGCTTGCAAGGGAAAATTCAAGCCATTCACCACTTTATCTCCCAGCTTGTAGATAAATGTCACTCATTCACTCATTTTCTTAAGAAGGACATCACTTTCATCTGGGGACCTGAGCAACAACAAGCCTTTTCTTTGCTTAAACAGTACCTGGCTAATCCACCTGTCCTCATGCCTCCCACTCCAGGAGAACCAATTTTTCTCTATATTTCACTACGCAATACGCTATTGGTGCACTGCTCACCCAATATGACCTTAGCCATAAAGAGAAAGTAGTGTACTATCTGAGTCGCACCCTCATCGCCTATGAACGTAATTATCCTCAGATTGAAAAGGCTTGCTTGGCCATTGTTTTTACCTTTTAGAAACTTTACCATTACCTGCTAAATACTAAGACCAAGCTCATATCCAAGGTCGACCCACTCAAGTATTTGTTGTCCAAACCCGCCCTCATAGGTAGAATGGCTAATTGGATCATTCTACTCAGTGAGTTTGATATAGAATTTGTCCATCAAAAATCAATTAAAGGACAAGTACTTGCTGACCAGCTAGCGGAAGCACCTTTGCAAAGCACATAACCTTTGAGTCTGGATTTGCCAGATGCATCTTTCTCTACATTGAAGAATTTGTCATATGGCAGATACATTTTGATGGATCTTTTATGTTTCATGGTTCAGGTGTAGGAGTGGTCCTTATTACTCCTTTGGGTGATCCTATACCACAAGCTTTCCGCCTGGCCTTCCCTTGCACAAACAACATTATGGAATATGAAGCACTCATTGCAAGGATGAAGCTAGCCATCAAGTGGAATATTCAACATGTTAAGGTTGTAGGTGATTCACAGCTAATCATCAAATAGGTTAATGATGAGTATAAAGTTAAGGATGACAAGCTCATACCTTACAAGAAGTTGGTGGAAACTCTGAAGGAGTATTTTGTGCGCATTACCTTTGAGCAGATCCCAAGAGCACAAAACAGATCGGTAGATGCTATGGCAACGGTGGGATCTATGCTTCGTATTCTCCACCAGGGAACAATGATATGCCATTTTTCATAGAAAATCTACACCAGCCCGCATATGACGTACTAGAATCTTTCCTCGATTGTGAGGTTGTTGGTCCCTATTCCCGTGGTACGAACCCATTTTCACCTATCTTAAGGACAATACTTTCCCTCCCAATATCTCCCATTTTGAAAAGCAAATCCTGATTCACCAGATAGCCCATTACACCCTTTTAGGAGGTACACTTTATCGTCGTGGCTACGATGGGAACCTGTTATGTTGTCTGGATGTGACGGAGTCAATCCAGGAAATTAAAGAAGTACACGAAGGAGTATGCAGAGCACATACAAATGGAATGGTCTTGGCTAAGAAATTGTTAAGAGTAGGTTACCATTGGCCCACCATGGAAACTGATTGTTGTAATTATGTTAGAAAATGTGGCTTTGCCAAAAGTATGGAAATTTCATCCATGCTCCATCGCAACCATTCGCAACCAATCACTACCCCGTGGCCATTCTCCAAGTGGGGACTTGATCTAATAGGGAAGCTACTCCTACCTCATCCGATGGTCATACACATATCATCACAAGCCTAGAATACTTTACAAAATGGGTGGAGGCTGTCCCTTTAACCTATGTCACAGAGCACATATTTCTAAATTCATCATGAATCATATTATTTACCGATATGGTATCCACTGCACCATTGTCACGAGTATAATTGGAAGTCATTTAAGAACAAAACGTGAAAGGTCTTTGCCAATGGTTCCAAATCAGATTGAAATGGTCCACGCCATATTACCCTCGGGGTAATGGACAAGATGAGGTGACAAACAAGAATTTGGAAAGGATAATGAGAAGATGGTTAGCAAAACCGGTCAAACCGGCACCTACAAATCCACCCAACCCCATGCGCCTACCAAACATTATTTTGAGAAAACACAAAAACAATAGAACATTGTTTTGAGAAAACACAAAAACAATAGAAAATTGTTTCACAAAACATCAATTCACACTCCTACGGGTGCGACGCCATATTCCCTAGTGTTCGGGACAGAATCTATCATCCCTTTAGAGATTGAACTCCCATCCCTGTGAATTTCTCTTTGGGACTATTTGGATAAGGATGAAGATTATCGAGTGGCAAGATTGGCTGAGTTAGAGCTCCTAGATGAGAGGCACATTCACGCTCTTAATCACCTGAAGGTATATCAACACAGAATCTCCCACAACTACAACAAGAGAATCATCCCTTGCCAGTTTGAGGTGGGTGATTTAGTTATGAAGGAGAACCAATTCAACACCAGAGCAGAGTGAGAAAAGAAAGGGAAGTTTGAACCACACTGGTTAGGACCCTATGTCATAGTTGCCAAGTATGGCACAGGGGCATACAAGTTGGCTCACCCCAATGGTGATGAGCTCGGGAGCCCATGAATGCCATGCATCTTAAGAGGTTTTATGCCTAAACATGGCACAAGAAAGTCATAAAAATAAAAAAATACAAAAACATCAAAAAAAAAAAAAATAAATAATCAGAAAAAGAAAAAGAGAAAACAGGTCATCCACTAGTGAAAACCACACAATTGTGGCACTTTGGACAAGTCCTTGGGTGAAAACCAGTTTCCAGCGCCTCGGGAGGATTCATTGTTCACAAGCATCCTGGGTAGTTGTCTTTGGCCTGGACCTAGTTCTGCTTTCGAGTTTCCTTGTGCACACCATTCTGTCCAGCCTTGATCCGGCTTTTCCTTCTTCTATTCATCTGTGAGGGATGTGGTCTTTCGTTATTTCCCATCTTATGCTCGGGGCAACTCAATGAGTTCACCTTCTTGTTCATTAGCACGTGGCTTCTGCCCTTGTATATTCCCCACCTAACGCTGGGGGCATCCACGCTTTCTTGGTTACCTGCACATAGCTTTGGAAAACTGTTAAAACCACAAAAACAATATAAAATTGTTTCGAGAAAAACACAAAAATAATATAAAATTGTTTCGAGAAAAACACAAAAACAATAGAACATTGTTTCGAGAAAAACACAAAAATAATATAAAATTGTTTCGAGAAAAACACAAAAACAATAGAAATTTGTTTCGAGAAAACACAAAAACAATAGAAAATTGTTTCACAAAACACCAAAACAATATAAAATTGTTTCACAAAAACCTAAACAATAGAAAATTAGTTTATGAAAACATATCTTACAAAAACATTTACTTGCATTGTCTTGTTTTCTTGCTTTGCTTGTTGCTTGTATAGTGTTTTGCATGCTCGCTTTGAGTTGTTTGCCTACTTGGGTGTACTTTGTCATAGTTTATCTTTTCTTCCTTAGAATAGATTCATTCTTGCTTGTGCATATTGTAGTGGATTTTGAGATGCTAGTGTGTTAATTCTTTCTTTCTTTCTTAATTCATTTGGTTGTGTTTTGTTACTTGTTAATAAGGCATGGTGATTCATGGTGTATTGCATTGATTCCTGGTGTTCTTTGTAGCATTTGGCTGTGTTTCTTGCATGTGCTCTATTTTTTTATCATTCACATCACATTACCATCACTATCATCACATCTAGCATCATCTATACATCATATATAAACAAAAATGCTAAGTTTTACATCATGCATGTATACTAAGCTAATCATCACATATCATATCATCAATGGGGGCAAGAGGGGTTGCGCATAATCAAAAATATATCCCCCCACACCAATATCATCATATCATCCCATCCATAGACATCAAAATAACACTTGAAAACAACATTTGATATTGTCTATAGATCTATCATCTACAATCTACAACACGCCTCAAACGATCACGTGCGATCACCATCTCTCCTGAGTGTCAGAGCCTCACAGTAAGTTTTCTAAACTAAGCGGTTAAAATGAACTGATTGTGATGTTTTTACCCCCCCTGGGGGGTATATTAGCCTATTTTTCACTGATCGGACGGCCAGGACACCCGTTTCGCTCACCGTTTTCTCCTCTGTTCGCTGTGGAATAATTATTTTTAATTAAATAATTATTTTTATCTTATTTTTCACTGTATTGGGGCATTTTTTGTCTAATACCCCTTTCTTCTCCTGGAAAATTTTATTGCTCCCTGACGATTTTTATTCTTCTTCACACCCTCGTAAATAATTATTTTTCAAATAATTATTTTTTCTTCATTTTTCCACTAAACAAGGACATTATTTGTCATTTGTTTCTCTTTTCTTCCACCTAGGGCACTTTCTGTTGCCCCTAGGCCCTTCGCTTTCTTCTTCTACTTTCTTCTACTATTCACCATGGTTTGGAAAGCAAAAACAACAAAAACAATATATATATATATATATATATATATATATATATATATATATATATATAAATCCAAAAAAAAAAAAAAGGCAAAATTTTTCAAAAAATTCCTAAAAAGTAAAACACCCTACAAAATGGTAACTTGCTTCTTACGGTTGAAACTTGTGTCTTGCGCATGGTATTTTCTCCATATCCTATTGGTTTGTCTCACATCTTCCCGATTAATATGACTCACGGATCACGATTCACAACCATTCACAAAAGCTAGTTGCTTGCTTCATCTATACTCTGGGGCACTTTTGGTTGCTGGTGTTGTTTCGTTGCGCACAAACACTTTTCATGGACCCCGTGTCCATTTTACTTTCCCCTTGCATGTATCCTTGCTTGGGGCATCATTTTTAACCCTTGTCATCAATCATGAACTTGTGGATCTCTTCAGCACTGATAACAAAATATTTGTACAACTGTCTTGACCATTGTTGGGTTGGATATGTGCGTTCGTACTTGTTTTCCCTGTTATATGAGCTTGTTTCCTTCTCGTATTGCATTGCATTATTGTATGTTACATGGATTTGGTACTTTCATCAATGGATAATTGTTTGTAGTATGGATTTTCATGTCATTATACCTTTGTCGTATGCTTATATTTTTCATAAGGACCGATGATGTAGTTCATATGGCCATATGATGACATCAAATTTGTTCCAAACAAATAAGCGGCTAGAGGTTAAGCTCTTCTCTCCCCTCATCCATATTTCTTCTACACCACTGCCCTTTCACCCCTAATTCTCCCTCTCCTCGGGGCATCATGCCTCATCCCCATTCTTCTGCCTACTTCTCATCTTTTTCGATCATCGATCGGCTTCCTTCATCACCCCATCAACACTTGAGGGGGCATCTCTCCCTCCTACTAATTTTTCTTATATCTCTTCAAAATATCTTTTGTCTACTATCTTTGAAGTGGCATCACTTACGCCACCCCAAAGAGGGGCAAATGTAGACACCTATAATTATGCCCAAGAAATTTAAATACTTAAATTGCGCTAATTATCCCCTTTCTCGCAAATCAATGACATATCGTCAAAAGCACTCATTTTCCCTCATATCATCATTAATTAATTACACTAAGCTAATTAATTAAGTTTCCTATCCAACAAATACCCTAATTAACGACCTTCCGTTAATAAATCACCCCTTCTACCTAGACTAATTAATTATTATTAATTAATTAGCTTTCCCTTCCATTTAACCAATAAATCAATATTTAATTGATTTAATCCCCTTTAATAGCCTAAATCGTACTAATATTCCTCTAATTATCTTCTATAAGCTTACATCTACCTATTAGTTAATCACCTTTGATTAATTAAAACACCCCCAACTCCCATGACTTGCTAAACATGTATTAAACCCTTCTAAAGTAAGGTTACCTTTAATAAAGCAACCTTATCCATTCCTAATTGTGTTTTACCTTTATCCCACATTCGTGAGAATGTGTTGAATCATTTATCCTTTGGGCTATATAAAGATCCATTCACCTACCTTTTACTTACACCTAAACTTTCTAAGAGAGAAAATGCAAAGCATATAGCAAAGAGACTAAGAGCTTGCACCTTGCCCTTTTGAGAGTTCATCATCTTGAAGAGTTAAGCCTCTTTCTTAAATTGCTTGGGTCATATGGGAGGTGTCAAAAGGGTCTTGTAGCCCAACTTTGATTAGCCCCCATTCCTAGGTTCTTGGAACATTAAGGACAACTATTTTGATAGCCATGGAGCTTACTTAGGTCTATTTATTTATTTGTTGTTAGAGAATAAAGGAGTTTAAATATTTAGCATTGTTAGTTTCAAATTTTATATTTATGAATGCTAGCATCTAACCCTTGTTTAATTCTTATCATGATGGTGTTTATATGCTTTTTTTTTAGCTAAATTGTAGAACTATTTTAGGTGGTAGTTCTTGTTTCATTTGATTTAGCATTAAGCAAAGTATACATGCACATAGATCTCTCTAACAAGATCTAAACCCCATTGAGAGAAGGGCCAAAGGTCACAAGTGACTTGTAAGGCATGAATGGGTATATGATTAAGATTAGCATGTTGTTGGCATTTTACATAACACTTAACATAGTCGCAACAATCATGGTTAAGGGTCAACCAGTAATAGCCTAGGTGAACAAGACACTTAGCAACCGTGCTAATAATGAAGTGACCTCCACATATGCCATCATGAACTTCCTTAATGGTATAGGGAATTTCAGAACTCGTAAGGCACTGTAAGAGAATACCGTCAAAGCCACGCTTATAGAGGAGGCCACCCAGAATGACGTAATGAGAGGCCCTTTTGAGAAAGGTGCATTGTCCATTATGAGTGAGGTCGGGAGGTAAGATGGAGAGGAAAGATAGTTTGAGTATTATTTATACCAAAGATCAATTGAGTCGGGAGCAGTGGTTCCGATAGAGTAAAATTCACGAGGTAAATAAGAGGGTGATTGGAGTATTTTTATGGTGACAAATATTTTAGAGTCAGTGGGTGAAGTGGGTATCTGAGAATCCAAGTAGGCCATGGTATCTATAATTTTTTTGGTAGAATGTGGGATGGTTTGAAGGGTGTAATGGTCGAAGGTGGTCAAAAGTATGTCCACATGATTCTTATACTTTTGAAGTATCTCATTATGACACTAGTCTATACAATTGAATGGGTTTATGACCTCATCGAGAATCACCAAAGATGTTGATGGACTTAACATCTAAGGCATAATCAACCTAGAGACCAAATACGAGTGCTTCATATTAAGTAATATTGTTTGTATAATCAAAATCGAGTTTGAAAGAAAAGGAATGGGTTCACCATCCACCGGAATGAGGATAACACTAGCCCCACCCCCACGCCGACAATTGGAACCATTAAAGAAGAGTGTCATTTCGTAAGCGTGTTCATCCAGGAAAGGGTAGCAATAGACTCATCGGAAAGTAAAAGTTAGAGGATTGATCAACGAGAAAAAGGTGCATCGGCTAATTGGTTGAGATAGCCTAGCCCTTGATGGACTTTTGATGGATGAATTCGAGGTCAAGGTCAGCTAGAAGCATGAGCTAGCATGTAGCCCATTGGTTTTGACAAGGTTTGGCATACATGAAGTGTAAGGGGTCAGTGTTGGTCACAAAATAGATTTTGTGGTTCAGTTGGTAATGAAGGAGTTTAGTGGCAACAAAAAATAAGGCTAAGAATTTTTTTTTCAGAATGGTTGTATCATGTTTCGTAGTCTAGAAGAGTATGGCTTATGTAATAAACCACTTACTCCCTATGTTGTTCATCGTGATGAGTGAGCATGGCCCCTAAGGAGTGATTAGTGGTAGAGATGTATAGTAAGAAGTTTTGATCAGTTTTAGGTGGAATGAGTACTAGTAGGTGGAGAAGGTATTGTTTTAAGGCCTTAAAAGCTTTGTGGTAGTCATCATCCCATTTAAAGGAGACATCATTTTTGAGAATATGATGAAATGATTGAAATTGATCGAAAAGTTGTGAAATGAAATGGTGAATAGATTGTAACTTACCTTGCAGGACTACAAAGTTTCCATAGGTTAGTGGGTGGAGGCATTTCGAGAATGGCCTTGACTTTAGCAGGGTCAACCTCTATACCACGTAAGGAAATGATAAATCCCAGGAGCTTTCCCAAGAGAACTGTGAAGACACACTTCTTGGGCTGAAGGTGAACACAATACTTAATGAGGTGGTCAAAGATGGTCTTTAGGACGATGAGGTGATCAAAGAGCGTTTAGATTTGGAAAGGAGATCATCTACATAATATTCCAATATATGGTACATGATGTCATGGAAGATGTAATTCATAGCCCACTAATATGTGGCACCAACATTTTTAAGGCCAAAAGGCATGACTTGATAGTAGAAGGTCCCCCAAGGGGTGATGAATGTGGTTTTGTGTTGATCCTCTAGGGAAAGCAAGATTTGGTTATAACTTGAGAAACCATCCATGAGTGATAGCATCTCATGACCAGTAGTAAGGTCAACCAAGCTGGTCAATAAAGGGTAGAGGAAAGTCATCTTTTTGGCAAGCTTGGTCGAGGTCACGAAATCTATGCAAATGTGAATTACCCCTATCTCCTTAGTGATAGGGAAAATGTTAGAAATCCATCGGGGATAATCAATGGGTAAGATGAAGGAAATGGAAAGAAGGCACTGAAGTTATTCTTTGACCAGAAGAGCAATGCGAGGTTGCATTTTCCTCAACTTTTTTTTACAGGTTTGTCATCGAGAATGGTTGCAATATTATGAACCACTATGGTGGGGTCAATACCGGGCATGTCCACGTAAGACCAAGCGAAAGCATGGTTATGATTTTTGAGAAAATAAGTGATGGATTCTGTTCAAAGTAGTATCTAAAGATTGGCCGATCTTTAGAATGTGTGGGTCATCTTGAGTATGGATGTTGACTTCAATGGTCGATTCATTCAACATGGTTTGCATCTCAGATGGTAATGACTAGTGAATATAAGAGTCTTCTGCACCAAGGTAGGTGAGTATAGATTCATCATCCTGACATTGAACGACATTAATAGAAGGTGTATCATCATCGATCATTTCAGGATATAGGAAGGGAAGAGAAGAGGGAGCCTCGCCCTCACGTTGATAAGTTAGAGGCCCCAAGGAAATGGTGTTTATGAAAAAAAAAAATGTTAGGAGGAATGGATTCTGGATCCATCGACTCTATTGGTGAAGGTGGTGAAGAAGGTGGAGCAGGTGAAGAAGGTGGAGAAGGGTCGATATCCTCAATGAGTTCAATGCGGGCCTTCTTGGTAGGTAGTTTAGTAAAGCTGATACCACTACGGTTGTTATGTTTGTAGGTAGTACATGGAATAACAAAGTGTGATGACATTTCTCGTAAAATCCAAAACTAAAACCTTTCCACACACATCGGTGCAGGAAGGTGTGGGTGAAGTAGTGATTGGAGAGTGACTAGAGGTTAGTAGAAAAGGGGCAGGTTTGTGATGGTGATTCAGGTGTATAAGTGGAAGTATCAAGTCCCCCATAGGTGATATTGGTGTGAAGGTGGGGGGACCATAAAGGAGATGCTCTCCTATGTGGTGATCATAGTGAGGGTGTTGGTAAAGGCTTCCATACTCTTATGGAGTAAGGAATGTGTTGACATTATATAGGTGATACTCCCCAGAGTGAGGTGTTGAAAAATTCCTTCCAAGGGATCGGTGGTCGATATGTGGGTAGATGGGATAGATGATGTGTTAGAGGTTGGATCGGAGGTGGAGCTAGCTGATTGAGAGGTTGATGGGTCAGCCATGGAGGTTGTGGCAAAATTAGGAATGGAGGATTTAGGTGCGGTTGAGATAGCGGCAGAGAATTGGTGAGTGGAGGTGTGGGTGAAGAGGAAGTGATCATAGAGGTAGATGCCATAATGGGTATAATCATGTTATTGGGTTGGTAAAGTATGTTGTAGGTTTTGAAAGGTGACAGTCGAAGATGGAATGGTATAGGTGTGTCCTTCATGCTCAAACTTTACACATTGATGCAAAGTGTAAGGAACAAAATCCATGACATGAATCCAGGGTCTACCAAGCAATAGGTTATATTGAAACTCCCACTCCAAGATGTAAAATAACTCTAGAATAGTACGGGGGACCATGCGAACATGGAGGATGATGGTGCCTAGTGTAGAAGTGATAACGTCATTAAATGAATGCAACATGATGGGATGTTTATGCATGCAATTTTGGGTATGTGCATTTGGTCGAATGCATGGGAGGAGATGATGTTAATTCTAGCACCCCCATCAATCATAACACGTCGTACATGTATATTATCGATATGGATGGAGATGAAAAGGGCTGGATTAGGGTCATCGGTTTGGTGTGGTGTGATCTCTTCATCTGAGAAGCTAAGGGTGGCTACTTGGTGAGTAGGTGGAGGTGTAGAAGAAGGTGGTAAATTGGGTGAGAGAGGATACATAATGAGGTGTAATAATGGAGGCTATGGTGTAGTAGGTTCATTGGGTAAAATTCAATAGATGAAGAACCTCCATGAGATCTTGGAAATGGGACTCGAGAGGTTTAGATGAGGTCATATAGGGACATTTTGAGGGAGGAATTGTGTAATTGTTTGAGCATCACATGATGTGTAACCCCATTAGAAATAGGATACGTGGGGCTGCGGATAGTGACTTTAGGTGTGGGTGTAGATCGTATGTTTAAATACGGGGTTAGTTAGTGGGTTGGTTTCCTTTTCCTTCCTTTGTCCTTCTAAGTATGGGTAGCAACGTGGAGCATGTTGATTTGAGGTAGGGAGGTATATGATGTAGGTGATCCATGAAAGGTGTATGATGACAGGAAGGGTACAAGCCAAGAGGTGGGAAAGAACCTTTTGAATTGAGCTAGGCACACTGACATTTGGGTGGAAGTTTGGTGAGTTCTTTGATACAAACCATGTTAATTTTGAATCTCGGGGATGGATATAAGAGTTGTGGGGGTGGATATTTTTGTCACTAAGTAGGCTACAAGGGAAGAACTGTGGAAATTGGTGTTTGTGAAATGGGGTCCTCATCAAGGTTATCATCGTCAAAGTATTCTTCAAGAGGAAACAAATGGATAAGAGTGGATTTCAAAGCCTTACAGTTCTCTACATCATGTCCTGGCACACGATGGTAGGCATAAATTTTGGTTTCGTCAAACCCTTTTGGTTTAAGTTTGAGTGGGTTGTAAGGTCTAAGAGGTGGTAATGTGATGACAAAAGTTTTGAGAAGATTGGTTAAGATTTTGGCATAGGATCCCGCTAGTGGATCACAAAGGTAGGTGAATGTGGGTCTGGATGCAAGTATGGCTGAATATATAGGAAGAGTCCTTGCAAGAGAGGGGGAGTGGGTGGGGATACTAACTTGGTGTGTGGTGTGGTCTTAGGTGTTGGTCGTATCTTCTTGGGTAGGGGCATGGTAGATGAACTGGAAATTGAGTGTGTGGGTGGTTTAACTACCTTATTAGGGGATAGATGGATTTTTGGCTTTAGGTTACACCTTATTGGGTAGAGGTGATATGGGTGCATGAGATGTAGAGGGAAAAGTGGATGGTGGAAGAGGGCGGGCTACCCATGGTGGTAGCCGAGGTGTTGTGGAGGTAGGCGACATAGGTGGGTAGGAGGTATGAGGGAAAGGGAAGGAAGTGTCATGGGTAGTGAAGAAGTTATTGATGGTATTGGAGGTATGGGTGGTAAAAAGGTTATAGGTGAGGGCGGAGGTTGTGTGGGGCACTTGGGTATATTAGAGGTCTATGATGGAGAAATGGGTTGTTGCATTTTTGGTTTACCGGTGGATGGGGTTTCTTAGCTAAGGTCAAGGGGTGAGGTCCTAGGATGGATGGAAGGGGTGAAGGTGATAAGGGTGTGATTGGTGAGGTTGGGGTATGAGATCTAGGAGATTAGTTCTTCTATTTAGGGGCCAGGTTAAATTTGGTGTTAGTTTTGGAGGATGTAGCTAAATCTAATTTGATGGGTGGATGAGTAAGGCTAGCCATTGGGATGACCCCTAAAGTAGTAATAGGTTTAGGAAAGGAAGATGATGTAGGTGTGGGTTTGGATGTAGATGCATGTTAGGTTATGGGTAGAGATGTTAGTTGAGCCATGAGTGGTGTCATGATAATTGTGGTTGTGTTTGATTGATTGGACCGAAACACTTTTGGATGGATAGTGGAGGTGTCGTGAGTAACATTTGCATTTGTGTTGAGACGGGAGGTAGAAGACACCCCAAAGTAAGGCTCTATCAACATAATACAAGTGATGGAATAAGCATGAGAATGAATCTGCTGTAGGTGAGGTCGATGTGGATCGATGACTATTCCCATAAAATGTGTTTTAGAAATAGGAAATCACTAGCTCTAGCCTCTCGTGTGGGTAAGAGAGCCAAAAATAAGTCAATAGGATCTTGGGTGGTTGATGGAGAATGGTCACCTAGAGGTAAAAACATTTCTACCGATCTTTGATAGGTGTAGGAGATGAACAAGCATCTCCCATGGATTAGAGAGGTACTGGTGGTGATGGCTCTCTAGGTGGAGAATCCAAAGGTGAAGTGGTCTCGATGTTAATAGAAGACTCCTTCACAGGTGAGGGAGGAGATGAAGGGTGTTCCTCTGTGGGTGGAGGAATAGGTGAAGTGGGTTCATGTGTAGGTGGACTTGGGCTAGTATTTCCTCTATGGAAGGAATATGAGGCAATTGGGAAGCAACCGGTGTGTCACTGAAAACAACATGGACCTCGTGGGTATTGCTATTATTAGTTAAGGTCTCCCAAGTTTGGTTAGAAGAAGGGGCGTGATTAGGAAATGGTTTCTTAAAAATGTGTAGGTTTTGGTTGGTAGGTGCGTTTGGATTATCCAAGACTAACTCACCATTCTTGAGAATTTCTGGACAATTTTCTTGAAAGTGATGCAATTTTCATCATTATGACCTTTTACACGATGATAATACATGAAGTCATGCTCTTTGTACCACACAGGTGTGGGTTAAGTAGGATAAAAACCAATGTGTGGTTTTAGAGGAGGAAGGGTGATGGCCCCAACCTTAATGAGCTTTTCTAAAATAGAAGAATAAGGCTCCCCAATTGGGGTGTATTTCCATTTTCTATACGAATTGAAAAGAATGGAAAGGGAAAAGATTAGATGAGGGCTTAGCCTGATTTGATGGTTGAGTGGGTTGGCCTTGAGTACATCCCCATTAGCGGTTCCCTTGGATTTTGAGTAATTATTATGTGGTTTCGAAGAAGAAGAGGTATCATTTTACTTAAATGCCACGTTATTATTTTGTATTTGGATTTTCTTTTCTTCGATGGCCGAATATCTAGTTTCCATGCCATGATGAATGCATCATCAAAGGTTTGGAAAGTATGCACCTGCGAGGGTTGGTGAAATATGTCTAGCACAAGCCTCGCAGTGAAGATCTCTATGAGTTCGGTTTGTGGTAATTGGAATGTGATTTTATTTATCGAGGTTATGCCAACGAGTGAAAAATCGGTGATAGACTCATTGTCATATTAACGCGTAGAGTAGAGGTAAGTCATGGTAACCTTCTTAACAACGTTGATGGAGAAGTGATCTAAGATGGCTTGGGATACTTGATTAAATGAGTAGATAAAATTTCTAGGTAATCCACTATACAAGTCTAATGCGGGTTGGGTTAGAGACATGAGAAAGGTCCTCGAAGTAAAAGCATCATCATGGGTGATCGAGATAACACCCATGTTTGAAAGACCAAAAATACTATTCAGGGTCCTCTTTCTTTGTTGAAGTGGTTAAATTTATGCATCTCCTAATGTATGGGATATGGAAAAATAGGAATGGATGGGTGTATGGGCTCATTACAAATTTCATCATAGGTGAGAGAATTACGTGAGCTAGAAACCAATGCCTCCAGTGTCTGCATCTTGTTCATCATTAAATTGATGAGGTCATTGATAGGAGGTGATGGATGGGTACCACTTGTAGCGTAAGAGGGTTGGTGTTGGATATATGATGGAGGTGGCATTCCAGTATATGGTGATGCCGAATAGGTAGGTTGAGAATGAGGGAGTGAGATAGGGGCACATACCTAGAATGAATGATAGATGAAACAGAGGCTGCTTGATGTACATATATGAAGGTGGAAGGGTCGAGGTGACTCTAGTATGAAATGGAAAGTGGCAAAAGCTATGGAATGAGGATAAATAACCTCAAAGCTTTGCTAACTCATCCATGCATCATGAGATGAGTGCTAAACAAGATAACTTCTATAATAATGAATTAAACTGAAACACTATCATTTTATCTCTAATTAATCTATGATTACTTAAAATGTAAATTGAACCTAGTTAAACCTATGAGCAATCAAATTAGATTTGTTGTTTCTTCAATGGAGGTGAAGAGGTCTCTCTAAAATGGCTACAAGACCAAGTTAGATACCCTCCTACTAACCTACTATGAAGTTATGGATGCAAGATGGAGGAGCTTCAACAATGGAGGATAGCCAAGATCAAATGCCTATTAGCTTAGCTAATGCAAATGAGGTCTAATGCCAATATCTCCAAATGTGAGAGATTTTTGTTATGAAAACAAGGTGTAAGGTTGAGAGGGAGGGGTGACCCTTCTATTTATAGTTTTCCAAATGGAAGAGTTTGAACTTTGGGTGCATGTGGGACTAAAGCTCAAAAATCACTTTTAGATTAGATTAGGATAAACATGATTTAGGCTTAGTTAAGCTTGGTTTAGGCTAGTTAACTTGGGTTTAGGCTAGTTAAAGTTGATTAGCAAGTGATTAGAGAATCATCGAGATTTGGGAGGGTTATGGAAAACCAATTGTGATTGATAGATAGCCTACAAAGCCAATAGAAGTGGTCTAGAGATAACTAGGGAGGTTCTTAATGCTTGAAAGGAGGAATGTTTAGATAATAAGAGAGATATTAGCCAAATAAGCTGATTATAGGAGGAATACAACCAAGAAGGTGTCATGCAGGGCATCTGAGAGTGGAGTGAAGAAGGGTTGAATAACGAAGTGTCATTAATCAGTTGAATTGGATGAAATGTTAAGTGTAAGCATATTTTAGGTGTCTACAGTGACTCTAGTAGTGATGGAGGCTAAGGACTATGGAATATAAAGGAAAATGTTTTGAAATGGGGTAGGGGTAATTGACACAGTAGGGGTGGTTGTGTTTCTATGGGTATATGTGAGATAATAGGCGCGGATGAGGTTATGTTTTGGGTGGTTGATGAAGGTATAGTGGATGCTTGTGGGTGCAATAGATGTGGTAGATGTGGTGGTCATAACAGGTATAGGGCCTAGTTGTGAAACAACTAGGGGCAAGGAAGGTGCGGGTAGTGCGGAGCTAGAAGGGGCTGACGCAAAAGTAGGAATGAGTTTCAGGGGATAGATATGGGCATGTTGTATATCAACTGACCCAAGGCATCTCGAGTGGACGAGTGGGAAAGATAGAACTATAAGGTGACAGGGTTCTGGTCAAGGAGTCATGCGAACTCCTTGTCACATGTGGCGATGGTGATAAGTTGGGTAGGATCCATGGGTGATAGAATATAAGGGGGTGAAGGACTAGGTGGGAGTGGTTGACAACTATCATGGAATATGAGGATTTTTCTTGGCTACGAGTCAGCACCATGTGAACAAGTGTGCTGATTTGGTACGACTTTTTGACACGTAAATGACACAGAAATAGGAAAAACCATTAGTGGTAGGTGGATTGGGTTAAAATGTCAACTAGAAAACTACATAGGTTAAGCGATGTCTTTGGTTAGGATAAACCGATGTCGGTTAGAGGTAACCACAGTTGGTCACTGTGAAAAAGAATAGTTTTCCAAACAAGGAAAAAGACTGATAATCTACTAGGTAGATAAGCTATAGGATGGATCTTATCATAACATAGAATATATTGAGAGCTATAGAGACTTTGAATACAAGGAAGATGAAGCAAGTGTTCCTTAAGGTAGGTTAACCAAAAGAACAAGTAAATTGATGCCGGTTGGCTAAAAACCGGTGACAGATTAGAGGGTAGCGAATACGATCACTGGACCGACTTGAGTTCTTGTGAAATTGAAATAGAGATGAAGAAAAATGTCTTTGTGATTTACAATCAAGTGTGGAATCAAACCCAGAACTTTGAGAATGATAAGAATGGGGTCAGGCACACTCAAACGAATTTAGACTACACCAACTATGATGAGGAGCATGCAAGGAGAAATAAAAAGATGAAGAACGTGTCCTCTCACCTCAAAACACAAGCCAAGTAGAAACACTAAGAAAAATACGATCCTAAAAGTGCTTTTTCTATTATGTTTGTTCATCTTATGCTATTAAAGACTGACTGTGTGTATTTAGAACAAATTTTTTTGTTGGGAAGGCATCCTATGAAGAAGGATATCTAAAAGGAGAGGTTTTAGGTATGTTATGGTGGGGGCGGGCCATCTCCTGAGATAATGACTCGACAGAAGCAACGAGCTGGGGAGTACCTACCAATTAGACCATGTGATCACTGACAGATGTTCTTAGGTAAGATGTTGTTTAAGAAAGATATGTTAATTTGAATTTATGTAGTTTGGTAAGACTAGGAGAGAGAGAGAGAGAGAGAGAGAGAGAATGTGCTTTCTACGATTCTTTTGTCAACCATCAGTTGGGCATGACTTCTAGCGTATAGGTTGCCCTCATTTAATGTGCACTAATGCAACATACAAGAATGAAATGCCATTAATTTTAAGCCCAAATCGAAATATTAAATTTGATGACATAAAAGATGAACATGAGATAATATGATCTTTCACTAATGCAGTACAAATGAAAGAGAAGAAGAGTTCTTTTTATAGCACCAAAACATGATTTCTTTGAGACAATAGAAAGAAGAGAAGATTCCAGAGGAGAAATTTAATGTGAGAACCTTTCGGAAAGGAAACAAACATGTAACTTTTACCTAGGAATGAAGAAATGCAAGGAACCCCGAATGGTCCCACCGGCATGTTGAAATGTTTCACTTGATTCTTATAATGTTTATTGGAATGTGATGAAATAGATAAGGGTAAAAGGGATAAGAGGAATACTTGTTGAAGCTGATCGAAGGTTGTTGCATGCGTATGAATTCTTGATCCACAACTGACCGTGAGAGCTTCCTTTTGGCTGGGAGGAACAACTTGAAATAAACAACAAGACCACCAAATAGAAGTTAAATAACATATGCAGTGGACTACCTAGCGTATGCTAGATCCAGGAAGTGTGATACTCCCTAGAAGGTTGTCAATCCAATGTTGTAAAAAAATTAGTGTGATAAATAACATAAATATTGTCCTATTGTAGTAAATAGGATTTAGGCATGTCATATAAACACAATAAGAAAATCTAATCTAACAGGATAGGTTAGGATCAGATTAGAGGTTGGGTAAATAGTTATGGGTTTTTACAGGTCTAAAAAGATCGATGAAGGTCATAGGTGATTATAGGTAACTTGGGAGTAAGTAGGTAGGTTGTTGGTTTGTACTATTTTGACAGACATAGGGACCGATGCCACTCTAGTCTTAACCGATGCGCGATTATTCGTGACTAATGTCGGTCATTAGAGAAATGAAAAGGGGTCAAGAACAGGGGTTTGGGTTTGTTTTCCAGGTTGATGGGGAACTAGGTGAGGTGTCTAGGAGGTGTGGGTAGGGATGCAGGTCAGTGGGCAGGTCTAGTGGGGTTTTGGTGAAGCTAGGAGGAGTTGATGGGTAAGTTGGTGAATGGTAGCAAAGGGGTAGTATTGGGTAGGTAGACCGACGGTAGTAGAGGCTCAATCGATGGTGGTTTAGGGAGATCGATGTCGGTGACTGTGGGAAAATGGAAGATGTTACAGAACGGATTTTGGATCTTCTTTGTGATTGCACAAAGGGTTGGGTAGGTTAGAATGGGGTGTTGGATTACTAGGATAGGGTTTTGAGGGGTTTTGGAAGAAGTATAGGGGGATAGTTACCAGAGAGGACCTGTGAGTGGCTAGGAAAGCAATAACACACAAAAGAATCTAAATACTGAAAGTATTCAAACAAAACTGGACTGAATAAAGAAGTATACTTACTTGGAATTTGCTACCAATTGATTGTGGATGAAGAGTGGAGATGGTGGTGAGAGATTTCTTTTGTGAAGGGCCACCAATTGATAGGAGACTCTTGCTTGAGCTTCCTGGGCTTTCCTCCTTGCTTGGCTAAATCAGCTCTTGGCTTGGATGGTTGTGGATGTCTGGGTGTGAATGGATGCTCACTCTGATTGCATGTAGATGTAATTACTCTCTCTTGCTCTCGAAAATGTGCCAACCTCAAAATAAGGTTACCAAAGGGAATAAACGGTAATTCACAATGGTTCTTGGTTGATCGGCGTCGGTTTAGGGGAGATGAGTGTTAGTTAGGGTGGGATTCCCTAGGTTTACCAAAAATAGGAGATCATGGCAATGATTTCTACCAGATCTCTCTATTCATCTAGGAAAGAGCGGGAGTTACCTTTTCTTATGTGGGAATGTGGTTAGAGGGAATGTAGGCTTTGATTTTTAGGGTTTATTTAGGTCTTAGTTAGTTATGGCAACATACTAAGATATTCTTAGGGTGAGGTGGCTAGGTGTGGTGTATAGGTGAGGTGGTGGGGTGGGAATTATCTTAATTAGGATAATTAAATAATAAATATTGTGAAGACATGGATTAATTTAATTAAATTGATTAAATTAATATTAGTGTGGGGTATAAGGGGACATGGTTAGATGAGTGTGTTCGATTTGGTTATTTGACGTGAGACCGAGGGGAGTGTGACCCAATTTTGGTGTCTACAACCTCAACAATGCCATCATGCCAAATTTCTCACCTCAACCATGTGCACACACACACATATAGGCCAAGTTCGGTCCTCATGAGGTATAGACACTATTGTGAATCATTTTCATATTTTTTCCTACAATACCTTGTTTTTCAGCAAGCTGAAAAGATTAATAAAGTTGGTGATTAATGTCCCTATACATAAAGTAAAACTAAATCTACAGGGGCATAATCAAAGTGCATGGTTAGAGGATAAACTAAATAATATTCCTCATGAAATGGTAGACTTAACATTTTTTTGATTTCACATAAGACTGGAGGGATCAAAAGGCAATGCATAACATGCTAACAGTGGACCAAAATTCCAATATGTACAACAGAAAAAAAAATGGAAACAAGGTGATCAAATGGGAAAATTAGCAAACCCGTATCCGCCAAGCACCAAAACAAATGCATTAACAAGCAATAATGTCCATAAAGGATCCAAATTACAGGACACCACCTGTAGCTCTTCAAAATTAGAGTAGACTTAATTTGAAGGTTCACTTCCCACTCTACCAAAGCCAAAAACTATGAAATTGAAGTGTTGGAAGCTTGGTGGTAGAGCACCTGATAGTGTTGATACAAGTCCTAGATAGAACATGTCTTACAACAAGTTTCAAGTGCATATAAGTGTTTGGATCTAGGATATTTACAAAGAAATGGACGAATGAGCAAAGAACACAAAGTAAAATCAATTGTGACACGTAAATAAGAAGACAAAACAAATGATGGGATATAACAAATGATTTTAGTGAACCTGTGACAGAAAATCATTGTTTGCACCTGAAATATTTGCAAAGAAATGGAAGAATGGGTAAAGAAGTTGAAGCAAAATCCAATTTTGACACATAAGCAAAAAGACAACAAATGATGGATTTCATAGAGTGATCCGAACAACATTGAAACATAAGCAAAAAGACAACAAATAGCAGGATAGAAAGAATGCCTCCGGTGAGCTTATGATAGAAATATTATCTTCATATAGATGATGGATTTCATAGAGTGATCCGAACAACATTTTGGTGAACCTGTGAGAGAAACTTTATCTTCATACGAGATAATGGGTCACCTTTGTAAATTTAGATGTCTATATCCACAAGTGGTCCTAAAAATCAAAATTTCCATCTCCACAAGGACTCCTTACAAAATATCAGACACATTTCTTCATGGAATAACAAGTCTTATATCAAATCCTTCAAATTCAATGCAGAGAACAGGTCGCTCATCTCGTACCTCATGAATAATACATTCAACTTAACCTGTAAAAATATTCACACTACTTTTCCTTAAAATACTCCTAAAGTGTTTCAGAAAGCCTAAGATTTAATGCTTTCAACCCCATCCTAACCCAAAACCACCAAATCCAGGTGAAAACAACTAGGTAGGAATGATGTACATGCACAAACCATTTCAAATACGGATGTCTAAGAAACACATTTCCTCCGTAAAATCTCGTTGTGGTGAAATCCATTGTACAAATTACTTAATGTTCTTTATTAAGTAATTTAAATCATGTTATTAAGTTATTTTGGGATGTGAAAAATGGAGTAATTTATTAGATTTGTTGGTCTCTTGGACTATGTGATTTTGATTGAGTGTAGGTGAATTTTAGTGTCGTACACTCTACGTTACTTGGAATTTCGGAATTTAAGGGCCATTTTTGGAGGCTTGTGGGACAAGCTAAGCTTGTCCCACACCTCTTAATTCCTTATACCAACCCTACATATGGATTGGGGGTAAAAAAAAAACCCCATTATGTGTTTTGTATGATTAAAAGTGGCATTTATTGCACTTTTCTTACATGAGTTTTAAATTTTTTTCCTTAGGGGTGTGGGTTTGGATTGTATGTGTATGAGGCTTGTTATTTCTCTCAACCACCAATTTATTGTGCATTGGGATTGACATTTGAATTGTGATGTGGAGTTGGGGATAAGTGATTTGTCATCCTACATGGTTCCACCTCACCCTCCTCTTTTTTTTTTTTTTTTTTTTTTCTATATATGAAAGTTTAATTATTTGTTTGGGGGTTACTTCGTTTCGTTTGTGCTCTTGTATTTTTGGAGTTGGAGGATTTTGGAAGGCTTGTTGAATTTTTGGAGCTTTTTGGAGTTGGATTGGGCTTGAAGGATATTGGTGTGTGACTCTTTGATCAATCTTTACCATGGAAAGGTAGGAGCTACACCCTTGTTTTAATTGTTTTCTCTTATATGTGTATATTTGTATGTTAGTGAATATTTTTGTATGCTTGTTGGGTTCTTGGGTAGAATTCCTAAGTATGGTGTAGGTGAATGCTATGGGGATATTATATGTAGGGAGGCATAATATTTTATTTCATGTTTTGGAAGGATTTGGGTTGGGTGCCCCACCTTGGATAAGAGAATACTTTCATTTCTTACTTGGTTCTTTTGAGGGAGATAAGAGATTATAGGGAGGAATAAGAGAAAGTGGGAAGCATAAGAAGATCATGAGGGAGAAATAAGAGTTTTGTAGGGGTTTTGAGATGTATATTAGAGGATTTTTTTAAGGTGGGCACCTAATCCCATTGGGAGGCATAAGTGATCTCCTCATAGATCCTTGATCCATTGGCCTTACATTTTCAAGCCTTGTATATTTTGTCAATTTCCTTTTTTGATTGTATTTTGTGTTGATTGTGTTTGAAATGGTTGTGAAATATTTGTATTGTGATGTGGAAGATTTTTAATAGTTGTCATGAGTTGGATCCATCTTTTATTGCATTGTGGTTGGGGCTTGGGGGCCAATGAGGAGGATAGCTTCTTCTCCTCATTGGATTATTGGTTGAGTGGAGAGTGTTGCCTCTCCCCCATTTTTGTTGTTGTGATCAAGTGAAGACATGGTGGAAATATTGTCGGTGATTTGAAATTTAGAGCATTTGTTGAAGTCCATAAAAAAATCCTTCTTTATAAGAAAACCTTCTTGTTATTTCCATTTAAGGTGGAATACTTGTTGTATTGTATTTTTTTAAAAGAAATGTTGCATTGTAAGTTTCATTTACCAAGTTGTATTATTGTATTTTAAGGAAGTTCATTAAAGAATGTGTATTTTTCTTTCTCTTCAAATTGTAGTATGTAAAGTGATGAGTTAGTATGGATATCATGTTTAAAAGATTACTGTTATCCAAAATTCACCCCCAAGGTAACTTTGATAACATGCAAGCAATTATATTGATTCAGGGCGAAAAGTCATGTTTCTAGGGTCCCCTCATATTTGTCTAACTCCCCTGTCCAAGAGGAAGAGAGTAAGTTCTGAGAAAATGTGAAAAAAAGGGTTGCAGAAGGCAAATAGGTTGATCCAGGAAAAATCGTGAAAATTGGCTAAGTCCCGCTCAAGGTCGCCTCTGGGACGTTTGGGACAGAAAAGCGCGAACCGGCCGAACCGGGCGAAATCAGCACAAACAGTCCGAAACGCAGCAGGGACAAATGGGACAAAAGTACGCGGCGGGCGCGAAATTCCGGTTCGACAGAGAAAAAATCGACTAACTGCTGAGAGGGTCGCCTTTGGGACAAGCGGGACAAAAAGACGCGAACCGGCCGAACCGGGCGAAATGAGTCAAGGCAGCCCAAATGGCAGCTGCCAGGACGAGCTGGCCAAAAAATCACGCGAACCGGCCGGATCGGCCGAAATGAGAACTTTTGTCCCGGAACAAGCGGGACAAAAGAGCGCGAACCGGCCGAACCGGGCGAATTTGTCCCAGACGGTCCGAAAGCAAATGGGACATTTGGGACAAATGGGCGCGAACCGGCCGGTTCACCCGAAATCAGCACAAGGAGCACTGTGCTAAATGGGACAAAGGGACGTGCGGGACGCGAAAAGCCGAAATGGCCGAAGGCAGGGAAGAAAAGTCAACGTTTGGTCCGGAAACTTCAAACGGCCATAACTTTTGACTCCGAGCTCCGATTTTCATAAAATTGGACTTTCTGGAACGAAGCACGCCTCTACGCCACAAAAACTGGATTTCTTAATTTTAATAAGGGTAGATATATTTAAATAAAAGAAACATATTCGGCTCCAGTCAATCAATGCTCATTCCCGTCAAATGACAGAAAACGCCTGCCAGGCCCAAAACAGCTGCCCGCACTCAGAAGGCCATAACTTTTGCATTTCTCAACGAAATCGCACAAAATTGGTACCGTTGGAATCGTGGTTCCGAGCCTGACGCACAGCAATCAAGAAATTCCAGATTTGATCATAAATTGATTGAGATTTTTAAGAAAACGTGGCCGGGTTCAGAACAGTGTTTTATTTGGTAGCTGGGAGTGCAATTAAGAGGCATGGTCATCATTCATTCTCTGCTGCAGCACATGGGACAGTATGGGGAGCCTTTTCCAAGTAATGTATACCCATTCCACTCAATTTAATGCCTCTTATAGGTGGTTGAAGGACAGATTTCGGGATTTCCATTTTCCCTTCTCTTTTCCTTCTCATTTTTCTATAAAATGAAGTGTTGGGCTCATTGTAGATGGGGAGAGTTTTTGGGTAGCAAAGCTCTATCTAAATTTCTTTGTGAAGCTAGTGTGTTGCAGGCCCTTGTAGTGGACTCCTTGCATGGTGATCCAGGCCCTTATCTTGTAATAGATTGAACTGTGCATATCATGAAGCAATAAAATATCAGTTTGTGGATATATCTTCCCCTGCTGTGTTTCCTTGCATTCTTCTTGCCCCTTTAATCTTTCTACAAGTATATTGTGTCTATTTATTATGTTCTTACGAGAATTCATTATTATTGTGTGTGCTTGGAATATTCTTTGTGAATGCATTACGCTAGATTATGGTGGCTGTCATCACCTCTTCTAGTGTGCACTTTGCCTCTGTATTTCACACATTTGGAGATTACCCTCACACCCTCTTTTCTAGTGTATCACCGCTTTAGTGTAGGATTTCATTTTATGCATTCTCTCTCTCTGGTCCTTGGAATTTTAGGTTAGAATAGCTAGTTTCTCCCGCATTAGAGTAGATTGTAAGGAGTAGTTTAGGAGCAAGAACCGGCTTTCTCACGGAGGTCTATCTCAAGTAGCAAGTCCCTGACTTGGAGATAGTACCCATGTTATCCAATCACACTTGGATGCTTAGAGTGATCAAACTAGAAACATTCAACATCCAGAGGTGCTTTGTGATTCGGTGATAACAATTACTTGTAATGAAAAAGAAAGAGGAATTTCACTATTCCTTGTGGAAGTTGCATTTTGGAAGAGTGAAGGAAGAACATAGAAGTGTAAAGTAATAATAATGTATTTTTGATAAATTTTAAAAGTATAATAGTTGTGTTTTCCTTGAGTAAATGGTTGTAGTGGAAATGAAAAGATGCACTAAGTATAATAAGTTACCTTGTTGATAGATTTCACTTAGTTGTAAAAAGGGAAAACAATGATAATTAGAATTAGATTAAGTTTCATTTCTTACTTTGAATTGAAAACAATTTTGTGGGAAAAATAATGTTATAGATGTGTTTCTTGTCACCATAGAAATAGTAAATATTTAAATGTAGTAATTCTAATCATGGAATGAATAAATGGTTAAACCCTTCAACTAGATACTTTAGGAATGTAAACTAAAGCTAAGGATAATCCTTAAAACACTCTAGTAAAATTTGTTTTTGGAAAAATTACAGATATGATGGTTCTTTTTTTGAAGAATAGGACCACTTCCCTGTGCAGAGCGGCGATCTCTGAACTGCCGCTCAGAAAGGAAAGCAGCGGTTTGTGAATCGTCACCCAAGTAGGGTAACGGTCCTAAGACCACCGACCTACTTTGGGCGGCAGTTCCATCATTAATGACGAAAAAATACAAATCCGCGTCTATGCAATTTTATACTCATTTTCATTAAAAATTGAAGTCTACAAATTTGTAGAGGAAATCACGAGTAAGCAATAAGGGCATAAATTTATGGTTCTAAACTTGTAAATCTTAAAAAGTGTAATTAAAAACATTTAATCTCATGGAATTAAAATAAAGTAGGGTTTTTTTCCACATAGAAGAAAAATAATAATTAACTAAATCACAACTCCATATTTGGAGTGGAGACCCCTTTAATCTTCAAATGAAAAAAATACAATAATAAAACCATAACCAAAACTAAACTAAGCTTGTTTTTGTGAATTCCTACATGATTCTTCCTTCCTTCTTTCTTCCCATGGCTTTCATTTCTCCATCCTACAAATTCAACAAAAGTAAAGAGACCAAATGGGAGGCTAGGGAAAGAAAAATGTTTAATAAGATTTCATAAGGATAGTTAGGGTTAGTATGGAACCCTAAGATCTAGTGGCCACAATTGATTTGATCCAAGGGTTGAGAACCAACCCTATAATTGTTAGGTAGGAATGAATATTATGGGTCTTTAGATAAATTAAAGGTATGTGTAAATGGGTGAATGGGGCCATTTAATACCCTTGTATGTTAAGTTATTTATTTAGTTCCTAGTATGCTCTAGAAATTAATGAAATGGATATTAAAGCTATTAAGATAATGGGACTAGAGTAACTATGGATAAGGGCTTATTAATATGGGTTTGAAAGTTAATTTCTAAGGGGGAAACTATTTAACCTAGTTAAAGGAATTACCGAACAATTATCTAGTGGTTAAAATTACATTTACTATAGAACTGGAGTAAGAACATTTAATTTATAATCTAGACTGGGTCTATCCTATAAACTGAAACTTTTCTAATATAATTCAATTAAATGTGTATTAGGTTTGACACCTTTACAACTGTTTAAAACAAAAACAATTGTCGCAACTTTCCGGATAATTTTTAAGGATTAATGTGGTTTTAGAACGTCATTTTTGTGGGTGTTACATATAATATTGGTTTATATGTTATTGGGTTACTCCAATCATTGGGAGTTTTTGTTTTTAATAGTTTTACATATGAAAATAAGGATAGATTTAGTTCTTCCTAGTTTTAAAAATAAATTGTGATCTAATTTAAGCTTTCATACATTATCTCAAAAATACATAAAGATTTTTTTTTGAATCGATAAAAATGAAAGTGTGGGTGTTTGAGTAATTTTTTTAGATATCAAAAATATTAGTATACAATCATGAAGAAAAATGTTTGACATGTTTGGTTGTTTTTTATATCATTAAGAGAGAACACATATCATTAATTTTTTTGCTCATGACATAAATGTTTAGTTTTAAGTACACCAAAATACTATCAATTCGTTTCCTATTGATTAATCAATTAATTAGATTTGGTTATTTCTTTGCATAGCTTAAATATATAGTAGTGAAATTTTGTGTGTGTTTGTGTGTGTGTGTGCGCGCACATGACATGTTTATATGCATGTGTGTGCATGCATGCACGCGCATGTGTGTGCATGTGCGTTTGCATGTATTTTTGTGCATGTGCATGTGCATGTGTGTGTGTGTGTGTGTGTGTGTGTGTGTGTGTGTGTGTGTGTGTGTGTGTGTGTGTGTGTGTGTGTGTGTGTGTGTTCATGTGTGTATGTTCATGTGCGTATGTGTTCTTGCACATGCGTGTTCTTAAATGCATAATTTGATATTTTATTGTAAATATTTACAAGTTAATTCATAGAGATCTCTCATATTATATGAGATTTAAATTTCAGTCTATTGTTCTCATATTATGTTATCTCGACATACTTATACATACCTAAGGGATGCCTCTTTCTTCAAAATTTTATTTCACCTTAAATTTTAAGTAATTAATCAACTTTGAATTTCTCATCAATAAAGATAGATAAAATATTAACTTTTAGTGTATTGTTTAATAATTTTCTATAAATACATTTTTTATTATGAAAGTTTTTCCAAAAATCTCCATAATTAGTTGTATTTTATGAATAATGTATTTATCTTAAATTTATAAATGTAAGTTTTATTTTATATAAATATTACTAATATATTTAATATGTTTTAATGCTTTTATACCATAAAATTATACAAGTTCCAGTTAAAACTATAAGGTATAAAAATTTTTATTATTAAAAAGAGCGGTTTGAAAGGGATTGTCTCCTTATGAAATATCACATTGGTGATATGACATTAATAGATCTTAAGAAACTAGTGTGAACAAAAGACCCAAAATCAAAGTTTCTACACATAAAAAAATATAGCTAGAGCTTAGGAGAGAACCGAAAGTCCCTCTAGAAAACTCTATCGCTTGAACAATATTTGTTCAAGATCCTTTAAAGAATCAACACATTATTTTATAAGGTTATGAAAAATTTTGGAGGCCATTTCATCATGTTTTGTACAACCGTGTAGGACCCATTGTCTCCCTCACTCAAAGAACCCGTAAGAAAAGGAAAATAAACTTCAATAACCTTGATCATTGAAAATGATTTCAAGTAGGAGATATAAGTAAATTTAGACCCTCAAATAAAAGAAATTCTCATACTCCAATGGGGAGGTCACAAATCCATCTCAAAGGAAGCCTCCATAGAGCCACCCTCGTATATCGCACTCAAACCTCCTAAATATGATGTATAGTTTTTAGATGTTAGAGGAGCTTCCTAAACTAGTTATGAGTAGGTCCTACTATAAGGCTTCAAGGTGTGTGAGATTCGAGAGGTATTTCAAACATAAAATGGTTAGGGAGAGCATCATTTTGCAAAGACACCATGCCCTCTTCTTTATGTTTAACATTCTAGAAATCCAAATCCATGTAACAGTTTCAAATAAAATTCCATAATGAAAATGAAAAAGCTCATAACACAATGTGAAAAGTCAACAACTATCAAAACAATATCGACAAATAATTCTTTTGATATATCAAAATCCACAAGGATGTGAGAAAAAGTAGTCTAGGTGAATAATAAAATAAAGAGTATGAAAATGTATTCTAGATTGTTTCTCATAGCTCCAAAATATGATCTATTCTAAAAATAAAGTGGAAGATTTGGAGATATAACTCAAAAAAGTTCAATATTAAAGGATTCTATAATGGGGTTAAATGAAGGGTAACATGTGTTAAGAAAGAGAGAATGCTATCCTCAAATGTAAAATTGAGCATAGAGAACGACATCTCTATCTTTGATACAATGAAAACCCACAATGAAAAAATTTGTACCATAAATGTAAATCTCCAAATTATCATTGATAAGAAGCGACCATGAATCTAATATTCATGATTGGAGTGCAGGAGACCATGGAAAAATTGATTCAAGAGCAAGCTACTTCTTCTTTTAGCCAACTCAATTTCATTTTCAATAACCTCCTCCCTTTAAATATTAGATATTTCAGCAAAAACAAAGGAATACTTGAATTAAATACTTCTATCCTTCAATTATACTCACTTTAATGGTTACAACTCTACATTATAAAAACACAAACTTTTTCTTGGAAAACAATTAGACACCTACATTATTTGAACCTACATAAAAAAATGAGTAATAAGACCAACAAAATCATATGAACTCATAAATATGTTATATTTGGTTTATACTTGTAAAAATATTATAATATCTTTCGATATACATGCGAAATATATAATACTATATAATAATATCAGTAAATAAATCAATTAATATTCAATTTTTAAAGTTTTTTTTTAATGCTAAAATTTAAAAAATATTGTAAAAAACAACTACCTAATTTTCTTTAGGGTTAATTTCCCCTTAAGCACAAAAAGGCGGATGCTTGACAATTGCATATGAGGTTTTTTTGACAGCGAGTGTTGCCACTATAAAAACAAGCCCAAATTCCCACAGAACCCGATCCAAATCCACCTGCTTAGGTAGTCATCGCCACAAGAAGGAGTGGGTAAGACATATCTAAAGGGGATAGGGTTTACCACCTTCACCGCCATTGCACATGTTTGTTTCAACAATATAATAAATACGACCATCGAGTGATGTAATCATTATGATTTTTGGCCTTTTACAAAGCTTTTATTTTAATTATTTACCCAAACATTAGGGTTCTTCAATAAGTATCTAGTGTCACCAAAAACATCTCACCTATAAAAACTTGAATAACAATGTTTAAGCCACTATGATCTATGCGAATCACACATTGACTCTTCAAAAATGAGCCAGTTTTTAAAACTAGCAATCACATGTGTACAGTGCAATGTGAACGCCGAATGGTATATGTTATTTAATTGAGAGGGATAGTTATTACTTTTGTATTTGATGTTGGTAAGGGGTGTGTTTTATTTTTTAAGTGTATGAATATAGATGAAGCATTACATTTAAAGGTTTTATCTCTACATTTCAAATTTCTTACAAATTTGTATAAATACATTTACAAAGTTTATATCATGAGTGGTAGTGTTTTGTGAACTAATTTATTTGAACTAAACATTAATACATGAAGACTTACATACATTTCTGGACTTTATATCATGAGTGGTAGCCTTTTGTGGTCAATATTTTGGCACTAAACATGAATACATTTTATACATTTAATACTTGTTTTGGAAAGTTAATTACTTTTGTAGTTGATGTAGTTTATAATTATTTGGGGAAATTGTGTTAGGTTTTCAATGTATTTGATAAGGTGGTTGCATCGATTATTTGGTTGATTTTTTGTTGAAAAATTATTTTTTGTATTGTTGATAACATGTTTCTGCAGTTTCTAACGATGGAGAAAACTACGGGGATGCGGTTTCTATAGTTCTGGCTGCAAAATGTCTACAAACTAAGCTTAATATTGCTGAGGAGAGGCTATTCTGTGGCCAGAATCGGTCGATTGAAAGCACGAGTACAAAAGAAAGGGAAAGCATTGTAAAAGGCTGTCGGTGCTGATTTTCTACGCTAGCCACATAAAGTCTACGCACTAAAGCTAAGAATGTTGAGGAAAGGCGGATCTCTCGGTGAAAATCGGACGGCTACAAATGAGAATGTGGAAATGCCTAAATCCACACCTTTGGCCTGGAATAAGATACTACAAAGCCCTAGCGCCAAGGTGGGTCCGAAAACTGCTGGACAGTTCACATGGGAAAAGGACAATGAGGGTGCCACCTGCCTGAGGGTCCCAGATGGTTGTGTTGATAGAGCTTTAAGCAAAATGAATCTCTCCCTCGTTGGTAAGTTTCTTGGCTCTAGACCTAATATTGATTTCATTAGAAAATGGGCTTTGAGAAAGTGGAAACCTAAGGGAGCCCTGAGCATTACCATCATGCCAAAAGGCTTTTTTCTGGAAAAATTTAATCAACAAGAGGATTTGGAATCGGTGCTTCTGGGAGGACCTTGGTGGCTGGGTAATATGGGGCTTTTTTTGAAAAAATGGTATCCTGGATTTGACCCTAATACTGAAAATATAAACACCATCCCAATCTGGTGTAGGTTACCTGGACTTCCATTGCATTTTTGGGATGATGAAATTCTGCTAAATATTGCAAAATCCTTAGGTGCCCCTATCGGGCTAGATGGACCCACGAGAAACAGATCCAGACTTGCTTTTGCTCGTTTCTGTATTTTTTCTACAATGGATCAGGAGTTTCCGGAACACATAATCTTGAAGTCTAGATATGGGATTTGGACCCAAAAAATTGAGGTTGAAACTCTGAGGTGTAACAACTGTCATAGCATTGGGCACTCTGATAAAGGTTGTTCCAAGAAGAAGAATCCTGCAATGGAAGCTGAACAGCCTGTGGAGGACCCAGTTCGGAATAAGGATAGTAGGATTCCTAGCACGGATAGCTGGAATGAAAAGAAAGCTCCTAGTCAGAAGGAGTTGGAATTAAATAGAAAGGGGAAAAAAAAAGGGGGCTTTAGAACTCAAATAAGGAAACATCTGGTCTGGCATCCCAAAGTCTCAACAGCAGCTTTTCCTGAAGTACCGAGCAAAGAAAACCTGGAAAATCCTGTGAAGGTATTCATGGTGGTGAACGAGCAAGAAGGCTCTGTGAAGGTTAATATAGTCCCTACTGAGCAATCTCAAAGCAATTTGGAATTCGAGATAGATAATCTGATGAGTATCACTGAGGAAACTTCAAACAAGGAGTGTTCTGCTCCTAAAGAACCTTTGCAGAAAAACTCTCCTAGGGGAGATGGTAATTCTTTAGAAGATTTACTTCCTTGTTTCAACAATATATCAGCGGTTTCACCTGCTTGCTTCAGCACCAGAACAACTGATATACACACATCAGACAGGACTCAGAAAGAATGTGAAGAGGGAGAAGTCACGCCCAACTTGGATGAGGAGGATCCAGATTCGGGATTCACAAAGGTTATTTCAAAAAAGAAAAAAAGAATGAAAGGCTTTGAATTGATCCCAGAATCACTTTACAGTGATAAAAAAAAATAAAGATAACTGGGACACCTCCACATCCAGAACAACTAGATCTTCTGCTAAATGAATAGTGGACTTTGGAGGAAGTACAAAAAGAGGAAGACCCTCTAAAAAGGCTCTTAGATCTAAGAGAATGGAGAGGGACATTGCAGATGGAGTTCAGCGCCAGTTGAACCATCAGGCAGTTCCAACCACCAAATATTCCAAATGAAGATTATTTCATGGAACATCCGAGGCCTAAATGGAAACTCCAAACAGAGAACCATCAAGGAGTTAAGGGACTCTAGTAATCCTAATATTTTGATTTTGCAAGAAACTAAGATGAAAGCTATGACCCTTGAAACTATTAAAAAGAGTTTCTGGGATATCTCTGAAATGGCGGCTGTTGACTCCCAGGGAGCTTCTGGTGGGCTGGCTACTTTTTGGGATAAAAGACACTGTACTGGTATGGTTCTTAATGCTAGTATTAATCATCTTGCAATCAAATTTGTTGCTTTTGAGAATAATGATGAATGGATCCTTTCTAACATTTATGCCCCTAATACGGTTAGTGGTAGAAGGAAGCTTTGGGCTGACCTTAAAACTTTTAGAAAACAACATGGTTCTGCTAATTGGCTTATTATGGGGGACTTCAACTCTCCACTAAACCCAGGAGAAAATTTTGGAGGTTCCTCCAACTTTTCTATTGGTATGGAGGATTTTGCTGATTTTATAGCTGAGCATAACCTCTTTGATGTGGATCTTCATGGGAATAAGTACACCTGGAATAATAGAAGGTTGGGGAAAGAGTTTATTCAGGTAAGATTGGATAGGGCACTAATTTCAGCAAGTTGGATTCTCAGTCAAGACTTTCACCTCTCCTCCTTGCCCAGAGTTGGATCGGATCACAATCCGATTGCTTTAAATCTTCTCAATTGGACTAAACCCACCAGAAGCTCATTCAAATTTGAAAAGATGTGGATGGAACATGACAATATATATGACAAGATAAAAGAATGGTGGGGATGGAATGGAGAAGGCACTGCTCAATATAGATTGGTCCAAAAGCTCAAAAATGTGAAAAAGCAAGTCAAAATCTGGAACAAAAGAGTTTTTGGTAATGTTTTTGAGGAAAAAAAAAAGTTAAAGCAAAAACTTCAGGAGCTGGAATTAAAGATGGATACTAGGGGGAGATCGGCTGAAGACGAAGTAAATGAAAAGAATATTCTTTCAGAGTTGCATACGATCTGCAGTCGAGAGGAATCTTTATGGAGACTTAAATCTAGAGCTATTTGGCTTAAAGAGGGAGACAGGAATACGAAGTTCTTTCATATGACCACTCTAAAGCACAGAGCTTGTAATAGGATCTTAGAAGTTTCTAAAAACAACGGAAATATCATAAAAGATCCCAATAGCATCAAGAAAGAAGCACTTGAATTCTATAAAAAACTTCTTGAGGAGGGGAATATCAACAACTCTGAAGCTATTTCTTTTATGTTGGAGGCCATCCCCCAAAATAAAATTGAGGAACAAAATTTCAGAGATATCCACAAAGCGGTTACGCTGGAAGAGCTGCAGAAAGTTGTTTTTGCTTTAGAGGGTGACAAGGCTCCTGGGCCGGATGGATTTTCCATAAATTTTTTCCAGAAATTTTGGGAAATATGTTCGACGGATCTCCTCAGAGTGGTGAATGAGTTCTTTAGAACGGGTAATCTTCTAAAAGAACTTAATAACACTCACATTGTGCTGGCCCCAAAAAAAATGGATGCTAAAGATTTCAAGGACTTCAGACCTATCAGCCTGGTGAATGCCATCTATAGAATTTTTACCAAAATTATTGCTACTAGGCTCCAGCTCATTTTGAATGAACTTATCTCAAGGCAGCAGAGTGGCTTCATCAAAGGCAGGATTATACAAGACGGAGTGATTATGGTTCATGAGACCATACATTCAATGGAAAATAATAAAAAGGTGAGTATGGTCCTCAAGTTGGATATGAATAAAGCTTTTGACAAGGTCTCTTGGGCTTTCCTTGACAAAGTCTTAACAAAATTTGGGTTTCCGGAAAAATTTAGAAGAATTATTAAGGCTTGCATATCCACGGCCAGATTTTCTGTGGTTGTTAATGGTGAACCAGTGGGTTTTTTCACTAGCAGCAGGGGACTTAGACAAGGAGACCCCATCTCCCCCTTACTTTTCATTCTCTTGGCTGACAGCCTCAGTAGAACAATTGGTAAAGTGGTGAATGATGGACTTTTAAGTGGCTCCAAGCCCACCTCCATCAGTCGAGCTGTCTCCCATCAGCAATTTGCGGATGACACTATCCTTCTTCTTCTGGCATCTGTCATTGAAGCCAAGGCTACCAAGGCCTTGCTGAGGCTCTACGAATCTGCTTCTGGGCAGGAGATCAATTATGACAAAAGCACCATCTTCTTCTTCAACACTCCTGAGAAAAGACAACTTAAAATAGCTAAAATTCTGGGCTGTAAAATAAGTGAGCTTCCAGCCACTTACCTGGGGCTTCCTCTCAGCACTAGGAAAGTCTCTTGCAAGGTGTGGGATGATTTATTGGAGAGATTCCAAAAAAAAATGGCTGGTTGGAAAGGAGCCATTTTATCTAGTGCTGGTAAGTGCCTGCTCATCAAAAGTACTCTCCAAAATCTACCAATTTATATCATGTCGCTCTACAAGATCCCCTCCTCTTTCAGGGATAAGATTGAAAGGATCCAAAAAAAGTTTTTATGGCAAGGCATGGATGAGAAATTCAAATTTCATTTAGTGGCTTGGGATAAGGTTTGCACCCCGAAGTTTATGGGAGGTCTGGGTATAAAAGACATTGAGAAAATGAATGAGGCCCTCATTGCTAAAATGGGATGGAGAATGCTGACTGAGAAACAACCCTGGATAGATTTAATTAAAGCAAAATACCTAAAGCATCAATCTTTGTACTCCTTTCTACTTGATGAACAGCTCCCCTATGGTTCCATTTTTTGGAACAATTTGGTTAAAAGCAGAAATTTCATCAGGCTGGGCAGTAAATGGAAAGTGGGGGATGGTAGGGACATAAACTTCTGGGAGGACAATTGGTTTAATGGAAATCTCATGGAGAGTTTTGGGATGGCCAAGGACAGTCTTATAAACAAGTATGGCATCAAAATCAAGGACTATATTGAGGAAAATGGTACCAGAAAGAAGTGGAAAAAACTTACTGTAGATAGAAATGATCTGAAACAAATTACTTCCTCCCTTCAAGATCATTTAGAACTTATTCCATTAAGTCAGATGGATTCCAAGGATGAGTTGGTATGGATTAACTCCAATGATGGGAATTACTCTGTCAAAACTGGATACAATAACTTCTTTCATTGTAATCAAACAGAGTTCAATTGGAACAGGATTTGGATGTCTGATTTAACTCCCAAAATAATTTTTTTCCTTTGGCTGGCTATCAGAGGTAGAATTCTTACCAATGACAATCTGATGAGAAGAGGATTAATAATCCCTAATAGGTGCCATCTTTGTAAGAAAGATTTTGAGGATATCAGCCACCTGTTCATACATTGTGAGTATGCCACTAGATTATGGAGTTTTTCCCTTTCTAAATTTGAAGCTCTCTGGGTGATGCCGAAGGATCTCAATCAGCTATGGACTCATTGGAACCCACCCTTTAAGCATTGTGTTGTTAAAAGGATCTGGAAGCTGGTTATCCCTCATTTAATCTGGAGAATATGGAAGGACAGAAATGATATTATCTTCAGAAACAAAAAGCAAAACTACAAACTTAGTATTGGGAAAATTTCTAATGGTATCAAAGAGAATATTGCTGGATTTAAACCCCCCAAGAACAAGAGATATCCAGAAAATGAAGAATTCATTCTTTCCAACTGGCAGATTGGATCAATTAATAGTTGGAACATTCCCGGGAATAACATTGATAGATCTTTGATTAAATGGCATCCTCCTGATCTAAATTGGTATAAGTTGAACTTTGATGGGGCTTCTAAGGGAAACCCTGGGAATGCGGCAGGGGGAGGAGCGATACGGGATCATAAAGGCAATCTAATAGCTGCGTATGCTGGTAAAATGGGAATTCAAACTAATCATTTTGCTGAAGCTTTATCTGCTCTTTGGGGTCTGAGAATTGCCCAGGAAAATAATATTCAGAACCTCATCATTGAAGGAGACTCCCTAAATATCATTAATCTTCTTAAGCAGTGCTCATCTCCAAGCTGGAGCATCAAGGATTTTATTGCAGAGTCCATAAGTATTAGTCATACTTTCAATAACATCAGGATCATGCATACCTACAGGGAGGGTAATAAATTGGTGGATGTGCTGGAAAATTATGGCATTAATGTTAACCTTACAGTTTGGGACAATAATAAAGCATCCCTAAACAGCTTCAAAACAAGCATTCAGGCGGAACTCCATACGTAAGCAATATCTTGAAATGAGTTATGAATTTTGGGTGTGGATCAAAAATACTCCCACACGTGTTGATTTAAAGTATTGGTTTATGCAAATCATGTCTAATAATCAAGATAGTGTGAATCATATGGGGAATTTCAAGTGGAGATACACGGTTTTGAAAATCGCGCATGCGGGCTGCATTGTGACTGTTAAAAGGTGGATTCAAACCTCCACGGAAACCGAAGGCGGTGATAAAGTGATTGATGGTAGGGAGCGGGCTATTCTCACATGTGTTTTTCAGCAGGCTCAGATCAGCAGACACGCAGCCGATCGTGGGAATAGCAACGGCTCTCATTTCCATTTTTGTGCGGATTACTATAGCAAAAAGTGGACTGGCTTTAGCAATCAGTTAGGAATTAGTTGCAATCAGTTCAGAACAGAGAAGATGGGGGGTCCTCCTTGTCAAATTGAGCCTAGTGTGGACCCAGACTGGAAAGATAATTTTGAGCTGTGGAGCATTCTTAGCAAGGGTGGCATAACAAACTTCATGGAAAAAGTTCAGGGGCATGACCAGAGCATCTCTGTGCATTTTGCAAAGGATTGGAAGGAGAGGACAGTGGATTATGGGGGGCAGAAGGTCTTAATCAATGAAGAGCTTATTGCTGAAGTGACCGGCCTTGGCTTGGAGGGCTTCAGATTCTTTAACAAAAGGGTCGATAGAGATGTTGAAGAGAGAAGATTTGTTGAGGGAGAGGAGAAACTGACCCACACACAGCGGGCCTACTTGTTAGCTCGATCCCTCCGCCATATGATGAAGTAACCCGCATGATGATACGGTTCATCTCCTTGGAAGGAAGGTTTGTCACTGTTCCTGCGAAACACCTTATTTTTCTTAATCATTTTCGTAGGGATCGTCTGGTTTGTTTCCCCCATTACTTGTTGAACTCTCTTGAACGCTCCATTCTTGAGTTTCAAAAGCATTCCTCGGGGTTCCTTTACACCAAGGGCTCATTTTGTTGTTACACAAATGTTGTCTCCTCAGGTTTCCTGGTCTCCCATCCTCCCCTAGCTCGATTCCCCCTTTGCCGAGCTCTGCTGCTGCCAGCCCTGTTTCTCCTTTCCGCCCCGCCACCACTGCAGTCACCCCCATGCCGGCCATTCAGGCTTCTTCTCCCATTCCCCCTTCTGATGCTCCCGCCCCCACTTGGCCTCTACCTCACGGAGACCGGTTACCAGGGCTTCTAGGAAGCTTAACCTCGAGACCCTTGCTGTGGAGAAGGGTTCTCATGAATTTGAAATTGCTCATGACCTCCTGCATATCAGCAGTGCCAGCCCCCGGGAAGTGCAATTGGAAAGCCCTACAAAAAGGCTGGAAGCCTTAGAGGTAGATATGAAATTGTTAAAGGATGAAGTTAAAAACTTGACAAAACAGAAAGGAAAGAGGAAGAAGGAGGAGGAGGAGGATGTGGACAGCAGCCAAATTGAAGATATATACAAGAAATTGCACTCCTTGGACTCTCGCTTAGGGAAGGCCAAGACTAGGCATGATTACAACATTGCCATCTTTAGGGCGATTGAGGAATTTATTGAACAACACGTCAGAAGTGTCTCCAACCTAAGCGGAGTGCCGAAAACTCTTTGGGGTACTGATAAGGAAAGCAAGAAGACCTTGGAGCAGCTGGATTCTAATGACGCTGCCCATATGACTACTTTGGGTATGTTTAAATCCTAGAAGAATATCAAAACCATCATAGACAAAGCTACTAGGAAGTAGCAGATGATTCTGCTGTCCTTGTTTGTTTTTTTGCTGTTTTTTTGCGGATCCTTTACTACTTTTTTGCAGTAATTTTGTTGTTTTGTCTCGTCTTGGTAGCTATTTTTAGCTACTTTGAACTTCATTGTAACATTTGGATTCTGATCCTTTTCTCTCTGGTTCTCTTGCTTATCCTGGCTTTTAGGCCTTCTTTTGTAATCATGAGAACCTTTGTACATTATAAATTGTCTATCATGAGTGGTAGCCTTTGGTGGCCAATTTCATTTTCACTAAACATGAATACATTTGATACCCCTTGAACAACATTGTCACTTTGGATGAGCAGAACTTCACACTCCAAAAATTCACTTTCAAGACACCATAATTTACACAAATTATTATGTTCATCGAAGTTTTTGAGTTCTCTTTTATCTACCATCGTAATATAAGTCATTATTGTTAGAATCTAATGGCTATCATTTGATCATCATAGAATCCAAGATATTTCTTATTTCATCATTCTCTAATCTCCTTAATTAATTAGGTCTAAGTTATTATTTAAGATATATTATAGGCATGATTAGTTCCTAAATTTTGTTTACATGTTTTGTAAAATTTATTTTTCTATAATATATTTACCAATCATATATTTACTTTTTCATGAGTTATTTTTGTATTGAATCTGAAATTGCAGGGATTCACTCATAGAATTCTTACGCTTAGTTGGAAATTTCCATTCCACCAAATTTACATCGAACATGATCCACTACAACCTATTTGATTACCATAAATTATTTCATAATCCTATACATTTTATTTGAATTAATTCAATGGCTAAATATACCCTTCAGCCTTACCTCTCACAGGAGCTAGGAGGAGGTCTCCTAAAACTTTTCTTTCAATAATTTTTTTTTAAAAAATTAGGTAACTAAAACAGTAACATTAAGAAAAATGATGCAGGGTTATGTGTGTATTCTGAACAAACATTGAAGGGTATCAAATGAAACCATAAAAACTAAGTGTGAATTTAAGGAAAACAAGAGCTTTAAAAAATTCAAAAGAAACCCTAAAAATCATGGAAGCAAAGGCTCCTCTTACCTCCACAAAACCCATCCTTTATCGGAGAGCGTGAACCGTATGAATCCAAAGTTGTGTAAGAATGCCTCCATTTCATGGTCAAATTCAATTGTACTTGTGAAGCTATAATATTGATTCCGATTTTCCCCAAATGAATTGAAGAGGAAGGCACGCTAATGTAAGCTTGCGTGAATTTGAAAGTGATATGGAAACAGTTGGAAGCATCAAATATCATAATCTTGCGAGTTTGCATGGATATTCACTTTCTCAACATGGAAACCTATTGTTTTATGATTACAAGGTAAACGAAGTATGCAAGACATCCTACATGGTGAGTAAAATGATTATGTTATGAAGAAAAATGGATCTATACAATGCAATGGGAAAGTTAAGAAGAATACAGGGATAAAGCAGGATATTATAGTGGAAATGAAATTTTTAACTTGGGAATTTTACAAAAAAATGTGAATTAGTTCCCCTTGAATTTGTTTTGGCATATCCCAAATAAAAATATGATTACTATAATCATCGAGGGAGTTAACATAAAATCTATACAACGGTGGAAAATGAAAAATGGATTTTGAGGAAAGCTCTCGGCTAAATGGATTTGAATGTCAATTGAATTAGAAAACCTATTAGGTCGAATAGGATCTACTAAGCGAGAAAAACACCACGTTTAACTTATTGGGTGGTATGCCACAATGGATGGAAGTAAGTTAGTCAAATTTGCTACAATATCTACCCCTCGGTCATGGAGACTATGTCTACGGATTATATAGAGACTGAAATTTTTTTGTTCATCTTTGAGATGCTCTGGGGTTTTCAGAGAGAGAGAGGACTAAACAATTTAAAATCAATAGATGGTGGTTGCATCTGTTGTTTGGTTGATTTTTTGTTGGAAAATCCTTTTTGTACTGTCGATACCATGTTGATAAGGGGTGTGATTGATAGTGGAAGTGTAGGAATATATATGAAACATTACATTAAAATGTTTTATGTGTACATTTCAAAATTGTTACAAATTTGTACATATAAATTTACAAATCTTACATCATGACATGTGAACTAAACATTAATACATGAAGACCTCTATACATTACAAATTTTATATTGTGAGTGGTAGCCTTTTGTGGCCAATTTCATTTGCACTAAACATGAATATATTTAATACCCCTGAACGAAACTTTCACTTTCGATGATTTTTGTTATTTGCAAAGTAAAACTTTCAAGACACCATATTTTACACAAAACATTATGTTCATCACAAGTTTTTTAGTTCTCTTTTTCTACCCTTGTAATCTAAGTCATTATTGTTAGAACCTAACGACTATCATTTGATCATCATAGAAGCCAAGATATTTCTTATTTCATCATGCTCTAATCTCCTTAATTAATTAGGTCTAAGTTACTATTTAATATATATTATAGGCATGATTAGTTCTTAAAGTTTGTTTACATGTTTTGTAAAATCTAATTTTCTATAATATATTTACCAATCATATATTTAATTTTTTTCATGAGTTATTTTTTTATTGAATCTAAAATTGCAGGGATTCGCTCATAGAATTCTTAGGCTTAGTTGGAAATTTCCATTCCACCAAATTTACATCGAACATGATCCACCACAACCTATTTGATTACCATAAATTATTTCATATTCCTATACATTTTATTTGAATTAATTCAATGGCTAAATATACCCTTCACCCTTACCTCTCACAGGAGCTAGGAGGAGGTTTCCTAAAACTTTTCTTTCATTAAAATAATAAAAAATTTAGGTAACTAAAACAGTAACATCAAAAACAATGATGCGGGGTTTTGTGTGTAGTGTGAACAAACATTAAAGGGTATCGAATGAAACCATAAAACCTAGTGTGAATTTAAGGAAAACAAGAGCTTTAAAAAAATTCAAAATAAATCCTAAAAATCATGGAAGCAAAGGCTCCTCTAACCTCCACAAAACCCATCCTTTATCAGAGACTATGAACTGTATGAATCCAGTTGTGTAAGAATGCCTCTATTTCATGGTCAAATTCAATTGTACTTATGCAGCTATAATATTGATTCTAATTTTCCCAAAATGAATTGAAGAGGACAACATGTTAATATAAGCTTGCATGAATTTGAAAGTGATATGGAAATAGTTGAAGCATCATATATCATAGTCTTCATGGATATTCACTTTCTCAACATGGAAACCTATTGTTTTATGATTACAAGGTAAATGGAAGTATACAAAACATCCTACATGGTGAGTAAAATGATTATGTTATGAAGAAAAATGGATCTGTACAATGCAATGGTGAAATTTAAGATGAATACGGGGATAAAGTAGGATATTATAGTGGAAATGAAATTTTTAAACTTAGGAATTTTACGAGATAATGTGAATTGGTTCCCCTTGACTTTGTTTTGACATATCCTCAATAAAAATATGACTACTATAATCATCGAGGGTGTTAACATAAACTATATACAAGGGTGGAAAATGAAAAATGGATTTTGAGGAAGCTCTCTCTAGCTGAATGGATTTGAATGTCAATTGAATTAGAAAACCTATTAGGTCGAATAGGATCAGATTCATAGAAAAACACCACATTTAACTTCTTGGGCGGTATGCCACAATGGATGGAAGTAAGTTAATCAAATTTCTACAATATCTACCCCTCGGTCATGGAGACTATGCCTACAGTTATATAGAGAATGAAATTTTTTCACTTATCTTTGAGGTGCTCCGAGGTTTGCAAGAGAGAGAGGACTAAACAATATAAAATCAAGAGATGGTGGTTGCATCGGTTGTTTGGTTGAATTTTTGTTAAAAAACACTTTTTTGTATTGTCGATACCATGTTGATAAGAGGTGTGATTGAGAGTGGAAGTGTAGGAATATAGATGAAACATTACATTGAAAGGTTTTATGTGTACATTTCAAAATTGTTAAAAATTTGTACATATACATTTACAAATCTTACATCATGACATATGAACTAAACATGAATACATGAAGACCTCTATACATTACAAATTTTATATTGTGAGTGGTAGCCTTTTGTGGCCAATTTCATTTGCACTAAACATGAATACATTTAATACCCCTTGAATGACACTTTCACTTTGGATGATTTTTTGTTATTTGCAAAGCAAAACTTTCAAGACACCATAATTTACACAAAGTATTATGTTCATCACAAGTTTTTTGAGTTCTCTTTTATCTACCCTCGTAATCTAAGTCATTATTGTTAGAACCTAATGACCATCATTTGATCATCATAGAAGCCAAGATATTTCTTATTTCATCATGCTCTAATATCCTTAATTAATTAGGTCTAAGTTACTATTTAAGATATATTATAGGCATGATTAGTTCCTAAAGTTTGTTTACATGTTTTGTAAAATCTATTTTTCTGTAATATATTTACCAATCATATATTTAATTTTTTCATGAGTTGTTTCTTTATTAATATGAAATTGTAGGGATTTTCTCATAGAATTCTTAGGCTTAGTTGGAAATTTCCATTCCACCAAATTTACATCGAACATGATCCACCACAACCTATTTGATTACCATAAATTCCTTCCTATTACTATACATTTTCTTTTAATTAATTCAATGGATAAATATACCTTTCATCCTTACCTCTCACATGAGATGGGAGGAGGTCTCCTAAAAATTTTCTTTCATTAAAAAAAAAAAAAAAAAAAAAAAACGTAACTAAAAATAGTAACAACAAGAAAAATAATGTAGGGTTATGTGTGTAGTGAAAAAACATTTAAGGGTATCAAATGAAACCATAAAAACTAAGTGTGAATTTAAGTAAAATAAGAGCTTTAAAAAATTCAAAAGAAACCCTAAAAATCATGGAAGAAGGCTCCTCTTACCTCCACAAAAACCTGTCCTTTATCAGAGACTATGAATGGTATGAATCCAGTTGTGTAAGAATACCTCTATTTCATGGTCAAATTCAAACTAAGTGTGAATTATGAAGCTATAATATTGATTCTGATTTTCCCAAATGAATTGAAGAGGAAGGAATGCTAGTGTAAGCTTGTATGAATTTAAAAGTGAACTGGAAACATTTAGAAGCATCAAGTATCAGAATCTTGCGAGTCTGCATGAATATTCTCTTTCTCAACATGGAAACCTATTTTTTATGATTACATGGTAAACAGAAGTATGTGGGACATCCTACACGGTGCATAAAATGATTATGTTATGAAGAAAAATGGATTTGTACAATGCAATGGGGAAAGTTAAGAAGAATACATGGATAAAGAAAAATATTATAGTGGAAATGAAATTGTTAAACTTAGGAATTTTACAGAAATGTGAATTCAATGCCCCTTGAATCTTTTTTGGCATATCCTCACCAAAAAACCTGACTACTATAATCATCGAGGGTGTTAATATAAACTCTATACAAGGATGGAAAAATAAAAATGGATTTTGAGGAAAGCTCTCTGGCTAAATGGATTTAAATTTCAATTGAATTAGAAAACCTATTCGGTCGAATGGGATCAACTCAAGTAGAAAAACACCACGTTTAACTTCCTGGGTGGTATGCCACAATGGATGGAAGCAAGTTGAGTCAAATTTTCTACAAGAGCTACCCCTCGGTCATGGAGACTATGCTTACAATTATATAGAGAATGAAATTTTTTCACTCATCTTTGAGGTGCTCTAGGGTTTGCAAGAGAGAGAGAAGACTAAACAATATAAAATCAAGAGAAGGAAAATTTAACAATATAAAATCTCATGCAACCTTCACATTTTAAAACATAGGTACTAAAGGAAAAGAGTAAAGGTTGGATTTCATGTATTGCAGACCTCTTTCAAAAAGATGTATGAACATAAAAACCTAATTTTGTTGTAATGGACACAACTAGCTATGGATCTTGTAAGCTTAAAAAATAAGACAATTGGTTTTGTTCCTAATCTAGTGCATAAAAACCTGTGGCTTTTGTATCTAATTTAAAATCCTGAAGTTGTTCTAGTTTATATGACAGACTGTGAGAAACTAAAAAATAAAAAAAGTAAAACTATAGAAAGAGATTCTAGCCCATTTATCTTTCTCTTAGAAAACCAAGATAATTGATTCATACGTGGAGCACATTATATCTTCGAATCCATTTTAAAAGACCTGTGATTGCTATATCAATGTTTTACCTTTGGGACGACCGTCAAATTTGACATAGTCCCATGAATGTCTGCAAAGCCATTTCCCATAAAAAATCCTTACTGTAATATATTGCGTAAAAAACTATTTTGGCTTAGACATAGGTACTAAAGAAAAAGAGTAAAGGCTAGATTTCATGTATTGCAGACTTCTTTTAGAAAGAAGAATGCATGAACATAAAAAACTTGATTATGCTGTAATGGCCAATCAATGTTATACCTTTGGGATGACCATCAAATTTGACATAGTCCTATGAATGTCCACAAAACCCTTTCCTATATGAAGAATGCCTTTGGTATAATTAGCTATTATTTTGTATACCTAATGTGAATCATTCAAATTGAAAAATACTCTAGATAATTATCTATCAATAGAATCTCTACAAACATATGATATTTTATTGTTCCCTAATATCTCTTTCAAAAAGTTTGAAGTCTCCTATATGCTTTTGTTGCCATTTCACAATGGTTTTCAATGTTTGTAATCTAGATCAAAATTAATGATATATTTAAAAATATTCTCTTCTTTTAATGTGTACTTAGAAATTGAATTTATTACAACATATTGGAAAATAATATGTTATCAATCTAAATTTTCTCTCCAAAATCATAGTATGTAGTGATTGTGTACATTTACTTTAGATTGAAATTTTTATCTCATGTTTCTAATTCTTGATCTAAAATTTCAATCCCTTCATATTAAATGTTTTGCTAGAAATTCATTATCATAATGAAGTCATCTATCGAAAGGTACAGATTTTGGACCAGCCAATGCCGAGTTAGGGAGTTAACACTTGGGTCTTCCTCCCCATTTTCCAATGCATCTTCAACATTGGGATCCTCTTCAACTTCCAATGCATCAACATTGGAAACCTCTTCATCTTCCAGCGCATCAGTAGTGTCTTCCTCATAATGTTCCAGCTCATCAACAGTGCCATCTAGCTGTATCTTAGGCGACTCCTCTGACCTATTGACTAACACTTTCATCGGGGAAAGGCATGATTCACTGTAGGTAACAAAATGGTTAACCGCCCCTGCCACAAGCTCCTTCACCATCGTAGAGGGGGCACACTGCGACTCCTTCACCATCACCTCATTGTTCACTAACAACTACACATTGTTCATTATTTCTCTACCATCTAACCCCAAAGGACCCATCGTAAATTTGGATCCGTCCAAACAGGTCCAAGCCTAATGGAGTGAGGTGAATCGACAAAAATCTTAGGACACAATGTGATGGAATGGATTGGATTGTTAGAGCACTACCCGCTTATATACTTGGCAATGCTTTAACCATATCAATTCACCATTCAACAAATATATTGAAGCAAACATTGAAACCCTACATTTTAGTGACGACCGTCAAGCCGTCAATTTTAATACAATCATAGAAACGTCCGAAGGGCCTTCCCATAGGGGAACACCTTCGATATAATGAAAAAAATCTTAAAAAGTGTTTTCTTGATTTTTTTCTTCTTTTCCAAAAAAGGAAGAAAATAAAATGAATATTCAATGCAATTTCTTTTTTTTTTTTTTGTGGGGAAGTGTTGGGGTGTTTGCTTTCATCTTTTCAAAAATTTAATATCCATAATTAATATTCAATGTAATAATATTTTCTTGTTATCTCTTATTTGATAATAAATATAGAAATATTAAATATTAAATATAAATATGGAAATTCTTTTTTTTTTTTGTTGGAGTGAGAAGTGCTTAAAGTGACAATATATTTTATGTCCTTTAAGAAAATAGTAAAAATAAATTTTTACTCATTCAAAACTTATTAAATGTTACTTTTATGTTATGATAGTAGTCTATTCATATTATGAGGCATTTACATAATGACAATAGGGAGTGGAGGACTTTAATGTCATACCCATTAAATAAAAAAATGGCATTAATGTTTTAAATGAGCAGATCTAAAGGGTGGATGATTTGTGTTTGCACAGGACTAAGTGAAAAACTCTATCAATTTTGTTTGAGGAAGAGAGAAGGATAGATTTTTAATAATTTCTCTCCATTTGATGATGAAAGAAACAAAAACACATCCTCAAATTGTTTGATAACATAAAAATTAGCAATAAATATTTTACGGATGATATTTGTTGAGAAATGATCTAAGAATAGTTGTGCTAATTGTGTGAATGAATACAAAGAATATTGAGAGATGTTGTTATACCAGTTGAGATTTGGTATGAATAACAACATTAGGAATGTCCTTAGCATGAGATCTTGGTCGTGATATATAAGATAACAAGCATGACAAAAGGATCGAATGTGTTGTTGTGGATCCTCCTTACTATATAACTTGATGAACTTCGGAAGTTCCCAAAGTGAGTAAGATAAGATTTGAAAGGTACATATGGTTTGATAGGATCATTACAGATCTACTCATAAGAAAATGTATTTTTAGGTCCCATCGTGGTAACTTTGAGACTCATGATTATGCTTAATAGTGTTTGGATGTGATCATTTTGAGGAGGTTGAGTTTTTGAAGAATTGGCTTGGTTAAAGATGAGGGGGTTTGATAGTTTATATGGGTGATACGGTGGACGTGTATTTTGAAAGGAGGAAGAATCCTTGGTATGTTGTAGGTTTCTTAAGAGACTAATGGTTGCGAGGAGGATTGGATATATTACAAGGGGTGATAAATAAAAGGGTAGACAAGGGGTTGTGATAGAGGTTGAATTTTTTTTTGAACCGGGATGTGTCTCAGTATTGTAGAACAATTGTAGAGGAGATAACTTGTGAGAGGGGATGAGCACTAGTGATGATTCTCATATTGATGGGAGGTAAGAATGTAGGGATAAACAATACCAAGTTCGACCTGCAAATGTGGATTGTTGTGAGATGATGGGTTGTGTCGCAACGAAGGGGCTTGTGGAAATAGGCATACTAACATAACTTGTTAGGGGGTAAGATAAGGGTAAGATGTGTGAATTAGTATGAATGATGAAGTAACAATAGGATTTTGGGCACCTTGTGGGTTAACCGAGGACATAGTCATTATGTTCCGTTGTTTACTAACCAAAGGTGATGTAGTGATGGTGGGGTTTTGAGCACCCTGATGGTTAGCTGAAGATGTAGATAATGTAAGACCTTCTTGAGTGGCAATATTTTATGATGAGATTGTGTTGAGTTCAAATCTAACTACGAGAAGATGAGACAGTGTTGATGTTCCTTTATTACTAGAGGTAGGATATGGTGCAATTTATTTGATAATTAGTTGCTAATAGCGATAAATAAAAATTTAATAATTGAATGTGACATTGGTGATAGTTGGTTGAGACTTTGTATCGTAACAAGGAAATATCATAGCCGTGAAGTGAGATAATTGCTAAGGAAATCAGATCGGTGTCAATAAGTTCTTTGAATACTAGATCACCTCTCACAAAGTGATGTGGAAGGGATTCATAGGGAATATATGATGTATTTGATTGTTTACAAGGAGAGTGTGGAGGCTCTTGACTTGATTAAGGGGATTATTGTAATAGGTTAGACATGTATGTGGAATATTGAATATAGGATTGTTGTCAATTCAAAACCATGAAACAAAAAACAAGTAACGATGGGACTTTCTTTAATAAACACACAAGTCACACAATCATCAAGAAATGTTAATTATGTTTCCTAAGTTAAAACATGTGAAAAGAAAAAGATAGCTGATAAAGAGCACTAAGAATTAAGTCTAATAAGGTTAGTTTTAGGTGTATTTAAGGATAGATTCCTCAATATACCCAAAGGTATGAGAGGCCCAAACATGTGTTGGTGTCAGTATGAGGCATGATATTAGCGCCTTACCCCTCACTTCACAATTTCGTAGCAATAAGGGTGTCGAGTGCTTAGTAGATATACCTACAACCAATTGTTTATACTCGATCATAACTCAAAGCCGTTTTACCCCCTTACGGATGAAATCTAAGTAGGTAGACATGGAAGGAAGTTTTTATAATTCAAATTCAATTTTTATTGCGATTTGGTTGTGTGTGAAGGGAAAAAGTTAATGTAAAGTTTTAACCCCTATTTAAGATGGATGAAGAGGAAAAGAATGAATATTCTTTTTAAAATCCAAAAGAAAGATTGATTTATATGAAAACCGAGCACACAAGATCCAATGTTGAAAGAAGAATGAAAGAAAAAGGAATGATGTACTTGTGTATACAAAGAACTCCTTATTAATTATTTTATTTCATGCATTCTTTAGAAACCACTAGAGGACTTCACACTAAAAATTTAGTAGGAAATGAAACAAGAAACAAATTTTACTATAGAAATGTATAATTTTATTGAAAGGGGACTAAAGGTCCAACCGAGCATGTTAGAATGTATATGGTAGATTTTGATTCAATTTATTGTATGGAAAAATTTACCAAAACTCATGGATGGTAGGGTTTAATGATACATGCATCAACAAATGTTGAGTTTTATGGATACAAATAGAATTGAGTTACTTATTCCAACAAATGAGAGAAACCGAACATAAACAAATGACTGGACAAGATAAATATTAGATAATATGATGATGAGTTTCTTGGAAAATGTCAATCCTAGGAACTAAAGGGATTCCATTGATGAGTGTAACTCATTTTAGATAATCAAGTAATAAAATAATAAAATAGAAAATGTCACTAGAATTATCATAATTGGATAATGAAATTACAGAATTAATCATTCTTCCATAATGATAGGAAGATCATGCTCTAAATAGTAAATGGCTCAAAGCTAGGTATTTGGCAAGGTAAATTTCCTCGAAGTAATCAATCCACTCTTCTTCCGCGTAATATTTTTATTCTCATATGATTTCCACCTGATCCTTGTAGACACAAAATCATGCACTTTCGGTAATTATCTAGTCTTGATAACATACTACTATTCATGTGATTCATGAGTAAGAAAAGTGTTAATTAACCTATGTCTTTGACCACATTTCCTTGATTTATGTTGATACTTTAAGCCTTACACCCTTAATTTCTCAATCTACACTTTTACACTTCATAATTTGTCATCCTGGACATCAATTCCTAGATAGATGATGCTAGCGCTAGGCGTGATTGTCCCCTCTAGGTGCCCCTGTCCTCTTTATACTTTACTCACACTTTTTGGGTCCTTTATACTTGTTTGAGCATCTTATATTTTTGCTAGTCATCCTTTTCATGGTTAATTAATAAATTCAAGAAAGGGAATCATATAAATATAAAGCTATGTGATCATAATAAATAACCAAGCACTAAGCATTAGCTATCAAGACCTAAGGTTGCATCCATCAAGGCATATAAGAGATCCATTGCATCCATCTAGCTCCATCAAAAGGGACACAAGGGTTGATTTTTTGCATCACATTTCATAGGAGGGAAGTTCATTCTATTCCATGCACACATTTACTACATTATACATTTATATACTTGCTAGCTATCCAAGTGTGGTGACAAAAAAACAACCTAGAGAATAATTCCACACATACACACATAGAATCACACCGGGTCTGAGATGTAGTGTAATCCTTAGTCATAAGTTCAGCATTGTGATAGATGAGGACAATATGAACCCTTATTTTGGATCTTTTTTAGCATTTGATCTCTATTTGAGGGTTTTGCATGTTTATATGCTATTATAGGATTCCAGTGACCTCGGCGGTCTTGGTGCAACCTCGGAGTGATCAAAGGTGACTAAAGTTGAACATATTATGACACCTTAGAGGAGGTTTTATAATAATTTCTACAAACCTAGACGGCTTGAAACTAGCCTAGGAACCCACGGGCACCCCGTCCCTCTCGAAGAGCCCTAGTATAGTTTTTCCTTCAAGTCTACTTTTTCTAAACTCTAGTGTAAAGGTCGGGGCTTTGGATTTTCTAGTTTTCTAATTCTACACATTCTCGAGAAATCCATGAATCATTTAAGCCCTTCTACCCTCTATTTGTAATTAGGGTTTCATTATTTATTTCTTAGTTTACTTGGGTAATTTGTTGCATTTAACTTACCATTCATTTACTACGATCTTGCATTCAGATTAGGCATATAGAAATCACATTTTTAGCTTAATAATTTTGGCAAACCCACATTCGAAGAAACTTGGATGTTTCTTTTTCTTCCATCATTAATTCTAAGGTCTATCAAGTCTCTTTTCTTCAATTAATTCAAATGTACCCATCTTGTAAATATCCAAAAAACCCTAGAGATTATGCATTTTCCTGTCAACATGTTACCTACTTAAGTAAATGTTATTTTTGATCGTCTTTCTAAGGACTCTCTTAATTCCAAATCCAATCAATCCATTTTCAAATCCATTCAATCCCTTCATTATTTATTTCAAGATAAATTTTAGACTATATATTCCATGATTACATCTCTAAAATCTGAAATCCAACATCTTATGAAAACTTCTCATGCTCAATATCGTTCTCCTTCTACATATCATCTTCATTCTATGTCTTCTACATGTGATCATATTAGTGAACCTCGTGTATTGCGATCCTCGGGTCAAGTTTATGATCAATACTAAGAAACAAGATATTTTTCTTAAACTCATAAATCATCTATTAATAATCTTGCCATCTAATCATTGTTATCCTCCTTATCGACTTAAAAAATATCAAGGCCTTTCATATTTCAATTATCATCAAATCAATGGAAATACTCATAATGATTGCTATGCTTTACAAAGAAGAATCAAACATCTTGAGCATCAAGGTTTTATCTCATTCACTGCACATAGTTCTATTACATGTTCCTTTCAACGTTTTACATCTCAATAGGTTCCTAAATCTTATGTGTTTATGTCTAATGAGCATCCAGTCATCACTTCAAATGTTTCTTCTTCTATCAATCAATCACCACTTATGAAATCTACTCAAGTCAAGCAACCAACTTTCAAAATTATTCTCACTCCCCCTCTTATTAAGGAATCTATGGCACTATCATGTCAACATAAACAACCTCCTTTAAAAATTAGTTCAACACCTCATCCTCTCAAGTCATCCATAACATTTCCAAGTCAAATAAGGCAACAACATCTTAAAATCAGTCCACCTTTTTCTCCTATCAAGTATTCTACGGTGTCACCAATCCCACATAAGCTCAAACCAATCAGTTTTTTTCAAAGTAATTACTCTTATTAATGGCCAAGACACCTTTCATATTTTGTCACCATTGAATCATCCTACTTTTTCTTCGGCCTACCTTTGTGTTAGCCCTCACTCTTATCACAACACATATAACACTCTCATACAATGACATGGCACCTCCCATATTTCTACATAAATATCCATCGTCCAAACACTCGGGGGCATCACATTATTTCCCCCTCCCCTCTTGACATCATTGTGTGTCTTATATTCTCATCACCTTGCATCTTGTCAACGCACATCATTGTATATATTAGTATCATCGCTTCCTATTGACTCACTCGGGTTCTTATGGTTCTTATATGAATTTTGAGAGATGTCTTCCAATAAGAACTTCATTCCATCACATAATCACTCGCACATACATACATTTACAACCATGATGCATACAACATAATTTTCTATCAATCAAATAGATTTCCTCTGTACCGACCTCCGAGGTTGTGTCGAGATAGCCGGTGGAAGTGGAATATATTCGGATATGGAAAAATTAGTCGGGCAATCCTAAATCCTCTATACACAATAATGGGAGCTGTGAATCTAAAGTGAGGAGAGATCTTCTAACCTAAACTGGTGTTATGGATCAGTTCAACACTATAACCGTTTGGAGGCTCCAATCGATGTCGAGCTCTGCCGAGATTATGTCCGTTGGTTGTTGGACTCTTGGAAAGTGACCTACGGGTGCTTTGTGTATGTTTCGAATAGGGTCATGAAAATGATGGTCAAAAGTTGTAGAGGATCTATAGAACACTATGGATGATTTTCTAGTCTGACCTAGAAAATGTTGGCTTGGTTGGCTTCTACGTCCAAAACAGAAAGTTGTATAATGATATCCGGTGGGAGTGGTGAGGATCTGAACACTAGCATATGTAAGCCAGTGTCGATGTTTGATTGGTTTGTAGGCCCATTGGGTTGTGGGACCTGGGGATCACAACCATGAATTCATTGTTGTTGTGGACCTTTTATGGTCATGTGAAGAATCAATCCCATCTTCCGACTATCTAGTAGTCATAAGCCTTTCTTAGCCTCTATATTCAATATTAGGAGTTGTGTGATCTTCTCAGAATACCTCACAGGTGTCCTAGCAACTTGTATGCGTAGGCCCATATCTACATCAGTGAGAAGGTCTCTGCATGTCTGGTTATGGAACTAATGGGTCACAACCGAATGTTTTTCTCTCTTTGGGTTCTTGTATGGTCATGTAGATGCCCTATCAAGGCAACCTATAGTTGGGTTGGTTTGACCAGAACTCATGTGCTTTTCATCTTCAATGTTCAATTCTCTTAACTATTCACTAATTGCTTGTTGGTTTACAGTTGTTTGGAAGACGTGGATCCTAAGTCCTTGATCTATATAGCTAAGGTGTGTAGAGATTTGGCTGGGGTATCACTGGCTCAAATACATAATCCCTGGGCTCTCTTGGTCCCGTGATAGTCATGCAAAATATAAACAAACTTAACTGAATAAAGAAAACTAACTATGAAATTGAATCTACTATGCCTATTTTTGTGCTTTTCGAGATATAAACTTGAATAAATTCAAAGAGCAACTAATCTAGAAATAAAGCTTAAAACAAGCAAGCTAGCCAGATGTAGCTATTTGCTTGTGCATTTTGTGAACTGATATAAGTACAAATATTTAACAAATTTGACTGAAAAGACCTTCAATCCTACCTCAGAAGTGAGAAATGAATCACATGGCTTCTCGAAGCTATCATTCCCCATAGCTTCCCGTAATATTGAAGGTAAGTGTTTACTGAAAAGAAATGATTTACTACTCTAGTTGATATGATGTAAACTACAACTTTGACAAAACAAACCTGGAGCTTTGCAGAACAGTGGAAAATCCTGGTTGTATCGTAACTTGTCCCCTCAGTGTGATTTCTTCGTTCCTTCGTGTTCTCGTGAATCCAGAAAGATAAGGATGTGGCAGCGGTAGAAGAGAAGGTATTTGAACAATGGTAGCTTGGAGGTAAACCTGAATGGAATGCAAGTAGGAGAGAGATAGTGCAAGAGAACAGAGCTTGGCTATGCGATTCCTAGTAGGATTGTTGTAGGGATATGACAAGACTCACCTAAAATTCTAGGACCTATACTTCTGTGATGAAACAAAACTATAATCCTAAACAGAACTAAATTGTGAATGAATTTTATCTAGAACTGATACTATGCTAAGCTATTTTCTTGGAAAATAACAATGAAATGAACTTGAACTAGAGAGATCGAGTGATCTCTAACCAAAAACTTGAAGAGCCTTGAACTGAGAGGCTGAGAACATATGCTAAGTCCTAACTTGCAGAGACTTATGGAGGAACTTCAAATGCACTGAATGATAAAACATGGAGGGAGAGGGGCCATTTGCTTGTAAACAAGTTGGGTATTTATAGCATTTCCACTTACTAGAAGGCAAGCTCAATTTTCCATGCTATATCATTAAAAATGGAGCACTACCATTACCAAGTGGCTGAAAAACTCTTAAAAATGCAAAAGTGGTGGAGAGTTGCAGGTGCAACTTGATTTCCACATTCTGAGTGTGCCGGAAGCTTCTGGAAAAGTTGGACAGGACCGCCACCCTACACAGGGTGGTGGTTATAGGACACCACCAGACAGGTGGTGGCACACGGACCACCACCCGAGAGGGGTGGTGGTCCTGTAACTTAAAGAAAAAGAAAAAAAGGGGGCAGAGGTTGAAATGAAGCATGCAAAGTTTAGGTAAGGAATTCTAGGATGTAATTGTGCACTTGGTGAGCTTTTCTAGATTCTAAACACCTTGCGAAGAGATCTGAATCATCATTGGGGTTTTCCGTAACCAATTTGTGACTATACAACACATACAATTTTGGGTACGTACATATTGCCCCCTCGGAGAAGTGTTTTAGCCATGAAGAGGTGTAAAACGGTGGGTCCGAGTATGGCGGTCTTGAAATGGGGAGTTAGAAGTTATACCTGACATGCCCATGTGTGTCAAAATGTCACCATCCAAGTTCCCGCTATTCAAAATGAAAAGAGGACTCAAGTGTAGATAGATAAAATAATTTGGAAAATAAATACTAAGTTAAAAGGAAATGAGGACTTACCACTTGTGGGGAATAAGGACTTACCTCCGTCGGTGCTCCAACCTGTGAAATAACACTCGAAAACAAGATTAAATGTATATATATATATATTATATATATATATAACGAACTCATTTTACTATTCATTTGCGTGGATTGATTTGATAGTTTTTGAGCTCTGGGACCCATGGTGATGGTTTTGATGAGAGTATAGTCAAAATGTTCGTGGTGAGATAGTGATCATGCCTCCGAGAGTGGAACATCGACCCACGAAGTCTTAGGTTAGTTCTTCTCAATTTATTGTTTTTGAACCTAAAATGTAGAAATGATAAAATCTTTGTCTTGGGGGTTATTTTTGAAAATTTAGTGTGAAATGAGTCTCTAGGGGGCACCCATAGGGTAGGTCTTTATTTTAGAAAAAATGGTGTATTTTTACCTTTTTTAGTGTTTTTAGGGCCTTTTGAGGTGGTCGGTGATTCGGGACAGGACCGCCACCGCACAGAGTGGTGGTCATGGGACCGCCGCCCTATGATGGCGGTGGTTACAAGACCACCACCCTAAAGGGTGGTGGTTACATGACCGCCACCTCATAAGGTGGTGGTTATGGAACCACCGCTGCGCAGGTGGTGGCGGTTCTGAACAGAATGCCAAAAAAGACATGTTAAATAATTGTTTTTGTATTTTTGATATTTTTACATGTTTTTGGTAATTTTTCTAGTTCGTTTATGATACTAACTTATTCCTTTTCTCTATTTTGGGTGGATGTAGAAGGAAGGAGGAGTACATTAGATGGAGTAGAGAGAGGGAGTGTGATTGGCTCCCAGCAGTGTTAGATGCACTGTCTCAGGTAGAGAGAGACATTCTTCAGAGGGCTGGCATTTGGAGGATTGCACAGGTTCCTCATGTTACACCTGCTAGTCACATATTGTGTGACTTATTTTCATATTGGGATGTTGATCGGAACACATTCGATTTCCAGGAGTTAGGGGTGAGTGGACTATCACCCTGAGAGGATGTCTACCATATATTGGGGGTCCCTATTCTTGGGAGACGGTTGTCTCTTAAGACAAGATATCGAGATCACAGATGGTTCAGTGGGCCACTTACATGGGAGATGTTGTTGTCTCCATGGGCTCAAAGAAGGGGGTGAAGGTCCACTCCATTATTGATTCTGATATCCCTATGCTCGCAAGGCCGTTATGGGCATCCTTGCCTCATGGTTGATTGGGGACAAGGGAGGGGATACTCTCCTATATTGTTGGGTCCCATTATTACACAGATTGAGGTGTATGGTCATGTCTATGCTTGGGGAGTAGACATCCTTGGGACCACCTACCATGATTTATACAGAGTGGTTAGACTATAGGGATAGTCACTGAGCCACCCTACTCTTGTCATGAGTTGGGTGTATGAGCGCATCATCCCCTATGGGAGAGGCGTATACAAGCGTAGAGGATCCAGAGCTGTCAGGGTAGCTAGATGGATAGGGATGACTATACTTAGGGTGCCACACTAGCTAGTGGCCTCCCTGACTACTTGAATATGGAGGCCACTCCTTATCAAGCCATGGTGGGATTATGGGGGGAGGAGACACACACATTGATTACCTACTCTTCCACAGGTCAGTTGGTAGATCGGACGGGGAAGTTGGAGGCCCATCCCTTTGACAGAGTGCCCCAGTAGTTTGGCCTCCCCTATATTGACATGTTTCCTCTAGCAAGTGCTAGTGTACAGGTCTATTCATGAGGCTAGGGGAGGTCCTAGAGGCCGTGGTTGGACTATGGTTACTCCTGGGGTTCCTATTGCTGCTAGGAGGGTGGTTTGGGCCGAGGGGTAGCAGGTGCTCCTCGAGCACCTTTACTTCAGATCGGAGCTGCTCCTGCCATAGTGGAGATGAGCCCATTGACATGGACTCAGACTCTGAGGAGTTCACTAGAGAGGATACAGAGGAGGAGATGGAGGGAGGTGAGACCGGTGGGATGGCCGAGGATGATAGTGACTCTGAGTGGCATGACACTCAGAGTATCTTGAGGGCCGAGAGGGGAGGAGAGTGCAGAGAAGGTGACTTTGATTTCAAAGGAGTTGCCTTCTCGGGACATCGGGGGAGATGATGAGTCGTGGTAGGATGTCACTTCTTTCCAGATTTGGGGGAGGCACCGGTCGGTGGTAGTGTAGTAGCAAGCGCAGCAGGTCCTAGAGACCCTTCCTGGAGGCCTGGAGATCGAGTGAGTTGTTACTCTTTTCTCAAATTTGTTTTGGTTAAAATGCTTTAGTTAGTTGTTTTGTTGTTTTATTATTTTATTTTTATTTTATTTTTTTTATTTCATTTTTGATAGTTTTCTAACTTGTTTCTCTTTTTATTTGCAGTGACTATTGATGAGTGGTGAGACTTGATTCACCGAGTATGTGTGGATACCTTGTTGCTCCCCTCGGAGAAGACTCGGGCCAAGCTTTCTGAGGATGTGGGAGAGCCATCATAGCTGGTAGGCATACCGATGTCTTTGCCCCTATCTAGCAAGTGGCAAGGATCATGACTTCTCTCCGTGCTGAGGTAGCAGGATATAGGATGGTTGAGTGCTTGATGAGGAGGAGTCATTCTCATAGTGAGATGGTAGCTACTAGCCATGTGACCATGAGCCCTGAGCCCTCGGTGCATTGGAGCCGCGGTGTAGCCAGAGTCCTAGACGTGGTCGTGTGCCCTCTGAGGGATCCCATAGGGGTTGAGAGGCCATTTTTGTAGTGTTTTGTTAGATACTTATATGAGTGTTTTTGTACTTTTCGGGCTCATTGAGCATTTTGACCATGCCTAGTGCATGATGGCATTATATATAAAACTTATATATATATATATATATATATATATATACCTCTTTTGGATCTAGATCTTATATCTAGAGTTTTTTGTGGTTTGTTTAGCATTTGTATACTAGATGTTTTGGAATGTTTTGTGTTTATATGTTTTTAGAATGTATGCAATGGATGACAAATGATAACAAATACTAAACAAAATGCTTCTCTTTTGTTTCTTTTTGCAAATGCTGATATGAGATGATATAAACATATTGTAGTACTCAAACTTTTGAATTCTTTGGGCAATGTTCATTGCTTCTTCTTGTTTTGGAAAAACATGATGAATATATAGTGATAATGAGATGAATTTGCCCCATTCTTAACTCCACACAACTAGTAAGATGTGAGGGCTCAACACCAAGAATTTAGAAAGGGCGCAAATTGTTTGAGTTTGAATGAATGAAAATGATGAGAGAAAGACAAAGGATTGACAGAAACCAAATTTTGACCTACACACTTAGCATACTCAAACCTGCTACATAGCTTAGATACAACCTACTTTCTAGTTTATCTAGACTTAGACCCATAGATGGCAACTTGGTTGACTAAATCTGGTTTTAAGGATTTGATCTCTTTGGAACTTGGATGCTTATTTTCACTTTTCACAATACACTTTGTTTTGAATTTTGAAATACTAAGATTCACTTATTTGCGTGAATGGACCCCCTATGCCCTGCCCCATGCTACTAGTAAGAAGTATGGGCTTATCACCAAAGGCATGACATAGGTGAGTAAGGGCATCTCTTTCCTTTCCCAACCTCGCACCACTAGTAAGAGATGTGGGCTCATCACCGAAGATTGGTAGGGAAAAGAAATGTGTAAAAATAAAATATTTTGTTTTTGTTTGTATTTTTATTCAATTTGATTTTGACATTTGTGATCTATAATTTTGAAGTATCCTTGTTTCAAAGAGACATAAGAGGGAAAGATGTGACACCAAGAAGCTTCTAGAATAGACCATAGGTAAGAACATCTTAACCTAGTAGAAGAAAATGAGTATGACCAAGTATGTAGGCCTTGGTATGGTTTTTGTCAAGATTTTGTCTGTTGAATTTGATAAGATGATTTTGAAACCATTTGATGATATTATGAAAATTGAAGAGATATGATGTGAGTACTTTTGCCAATATTTTCAAGAAGCTTGTAATAAATTGCTTAAGAATAAATTCCTTGACTACAACATTTACAAAACAAGTGAACAAAATGAATTAACTAAATGACTAATGTGATGCAGGTTGACATAATATACAAAGAGGAATGTTTGGTTACTTATGCGTGAAACCATTTAAGATGTAAGGAATGATGAGTTTCATTAAATTCCTCACCTTCTAGTGTGCTTAGGAGATACGCTCCATTTCCGTAGTCCTTCATGACTCGGTATGGGCCTAGCCATTTGGGCCGGAATTTCCTTCCTTCATTGGTTTTCTTATCAATCCGGCTATCTAGTCTTAGAACTAGATCTCCTTCGTAGATTTCTCATTCGTAGACTTTCTTGTTATATTTCCGGCACATTCGGTCAGCGTAGGCTCTGTGTCTTTGCTTGGCATTTAATCTAGCCTCATCAAGACTTTCTAATTGGGAGAGTCGTGCCTCTCTATAGGCTTCTTCTCCTAAGATCCCTTGTAATGAGATGCGGAGGCTAGGTATCTCGACTTCTATTGGTAAAACTACTTTTTCTCTCCGAATACCAATGAGAAAGGGGTTGCCCCTGTTGGTGTTCTTATTGATGTTTGATAGGCCCATAAGGCTGGGTATAGCTTTAGATGCCAGTCTCATTTGTTCTCCTTAACTATTTTAAGGAGAATGGTTTTCAGCATTTTATTTGTGGCCTCAGCCTATCCATTGGCTTGAGGATAGTAAAGAGAAGCCGTGTGATGGTTTATTTTGAATTTACTACATAGTTCATGGACTTCATCATTTTTGAAGGATGTTCCATTATCTGAGATAATGACTTGTGGGACACCGTACCTACAAATGATTTGATTTAGAATAAACTTAGCTATTATAGAGCTTGGTATAGTGGTAAGAGGCATAGCTTCTACCCACTTTGTAAAGTATTATGTGGCCATTATTATGAAGTTATGGCCATCGGTTGATGAGGGAGAGAATTTCCCTATCAAGTCTAGGCCCCATGTGGAAAAGGGCCATGGGGTCGCGATTGGTTGTAGAGCTTGTGCAGGCATGTGAATCTCATGAGAGAATTCTTGGCATTTGTGGCATTTACGTACAAACTCTACTGCATCATGCTCTAAGGTGGGCCAGAAATAGCCCATCCGATGTATCTTCGAGTAGTGGCATGACCACCGAAGTGGCCTCCACATACTCCGCTATGGGATTCGTAAAGAATCCTTATGGATTCTTCCGTGTCAACACATCTTAGTAACATCCCGTCAAAGGCTCTGATACAACACCTGTTCCAAGATGATGTATTTAGCAACAATGATGCGTAACCACCTTCTTTGTTGGGATGTGGCCCCTTCTGGGTATGTGTGGTCCATGATGTAATTGATTATATCGGTGTACCAAGGGCATGTAGAGATGGGGGTCTGGTTTGACAAAGTATATACACTCATGGGAAAATCTAGATTTACTAGATCACCTCCATCTAACGGATTGTTAGCTAACTGTCTGCAATGATTTTTCCTTTAACGGACTTCTGGTTTACAAATGTTAATTTGAATTCACCCATTAGGGTTATGAAGCATCCTACCTTTTTAGACAAAGACCCTTGTGTGAGGAATGTTCATAAGTGATCTATCTTGATGATCACCCTTGTTTCTTGATTCAACATGTAATGCCTTAAGCGTTTTTTGTTGAAGACTATGGCAAGGCATTCTCTTTCTACCTACATGTAATGTGTCTCATAGTCGAGAAATGTCTGACTAATGAAGTAAACCTACACGTTCTCATTTATCATCATCCTCTTGAGCCAACATGTAGGCTAGTGAGACATTAGTGGCTCGTGAGTATAAAATCAAAGGATGATCTAGCCTAGGAGGCATTAGTGTGGGTGGAGACAACAGAAGCGTTTGACTGCTTTGAAGGCCTCATTGCATTCATTTGTCCAATCAATGCTATAATATTTTTTAACAAATTGTTGATTGGATGGACAACAAAACTTAAGTCGGGATGAATCTTCAAATTGCACCGAGTTTACCAAGAAATGATCTTATGCCAGATTCATCTGATGGTGGAATCATTTCAAGAACAACCCAGATTTTAGCTGGATCAACATCAATCCCTCATGAGGATATAATGTAACCTAGAAGCTTACCTCCCGTTACACCGAATACACATTTCTCTGGATTCAATGTGACTCCATATTCGATCAACCGAGAGAGAATGATACGGAGTACTTCTGGGTGATCACAACAGTGCTTTTTGGCCTTGGCCAGTAAGTCATCCACGTAAGATTCTATGATCTTATGGATAAGATCATGGAATATATATGTCATTTCCATTGGTATGTGGCACCAACATTCTTAAGTCCGAATGGCATGACAACGTAACAATAGGTTCCCCAGGGAGTTATAAATGTAGTTTTAGCTTGATCTTCCTCGGATATTTTGATCTGATTATACCCTGAGAACCCATCCATGAGGGATAATAGCTCAAATCAGTTGTTGCATCAACAATAACATCAATGGATGGTAATGGGAAGTCATCTTTGGGACAAGCTTTGTTAATATCCGAAAGTCTATGCAAATGCATATTTTCCCATTTTTTTTTAGAATGGGGACAATATTAGATATCCATTGTGAATAGTCAACTGGTTTGATGAATCCTACCTGGAGGAGTTTCATCACTTCTTCTTTTACCATGAGAGCCACTTTTGGCTTCATTGGTCTTGATTTTTGTTTAATTGGCTTTGCATCCGGTTTAGTGACAAGATTATGTACTGTGATATGTGGTGCAATTCTGTCATTTCTTTGTAGTTAAACGTGAAAGCCTTTTGGTGTTCCTTGAGGATTTGGGTGTGTATTTCTACCTCCTCTGGAGTTAACGAAGACCCTAACTTCAAAATTTTTGGTTCTTCCTCTGTTCCAATGTTTATATCGATTGTTTCTTTGATTAAGGAAGTGTTGCCTTCTTTGAATTTAGGTGGGGCCGGAGGTAGTTCCAAAATTTCTCCACTCTCTATCTTGTAGATGTCGAGATCCTTTTGTGGAGGAGCTCTATCATAGGATTCCCAAAATAGGAAGAGGAATGTGTGATTAGGGAAAGATCCACTATGTGATGAGTGAGATGTAGCTCGCATAGGTGTTTAGATGTTTGAGAGTGACTCTATCACTATCAAGTGATCTAGGATAGAAGAATCATTCTCAGCTTCTATATGAGTCAGGAGTGAGTTTTTGGTATTTTACGCACCAATGGTTCAGTATGAAGTGATACCGTGAAACTTGTATCTTCCAACTCATTGTTTGGAGTGAAACGGGAAGCTGAGGTTGCTATTGAATCTATGAGGAGGTTCTGTTCTCATGGGATTGCTTCAATTGATATGAAGTTGAATCCTTTGCTTAGATCTAGTACCACCATTTTGTAGAGTTGTAAATGTTCAGCTCTAGTCTCATATACCTCAGAGACTTGGTTTGCAACCAGTTGTGAGTCTCCTAGTACTCTAATGTTATCGACACCCATTCTTTTGGCTAGGATGAGGCCAAGGAGGAGGGCTTCATACTCAGCCCCATTGTTTGTACACTCAAAGTTTAACTTAAAGGAAAAAGGTAGGATCTTTCCCTCAGAGAAGTAAAGATCACACTCCAACTCCAAAATGACATCTAGCTCCATCGAAGTGGAGAGTCCAATATTTTCTTGGAAAGATGGATGTTGGGATATCCTTTGTGTCTATTTCTTCTGCCTTGGTTACTTCTACCATACAAACTTCATCTGATGGAAGAGAACCAATTCCCAGGATGTATCCCATGCCCATGGAATCAAATGGTAGGAGAATGGGTAGATCCTTTTCTAGTAACTCTACAATTTTTGTGGTAGTTCCCTAATGATACTATTTCTATGATGTTAGCCTCATTTTTGAGTGTTGGAATGTCCTCGACTAGATTTGTAATTTCCAATTCTGTTGTAGGTATCAACTTCTCTTCTGGTTTTGAACTAATTGGTTTCCTAAGTTGATTCATTGGTAATTCAAACTCGGAGTGAATGCCTGGTCTCTTCTTCAAATCAGCTAGGTGTATATCGAAGGGTCTTGGGTCACCTTGTGCCATAAAGACCTTTCCTAGGTGTAGAAACCTTACCTCCTGAAATAAGGTAGAAGGGATTGCCTTCATGCGGTGTATCCATGGTTGACCGAGGATCATATTATAGTTGGTTTCCGATCTATAATATAAAATTTGGTGAGGATCATCTTAGGCCCTAAGGTGACTGGCAAGACTATGGTTCCGATTGAAGTTGCTTTGAGGCTATCATAACCTCTTAGCGTATTTCGTGTTGTGGAACAATTTGTTTCTCCATATCCTAGTTTTTGAAGAAAGGTGAAGGGGACTATGTTAACTGCTGCCCCATCATCAACCATTGCATGCTTAACATAGTTATTATAAACCCATACTTGTAAATGTAAGGGTGGGTCACCTCTACGTGTAATTTCAGTGTCTGTTGGCATTTTGCTTATATCAAATATAAACTCAGTATCCCTATCTGCCTACCCTGGAGGGTAGACATCAAAGTCTACATGGTTTACCTGTGTTTCGAAGGGGGTGATGTTAATTAAATGACCAAGGCCTAATGCTTCTAAGAGAGCAGCCCTATGGGTGGGAGAGTTCTTCAATAAATCCAAAAAGGAAATATGAGAGAAGGTCTTCGTTAAGTCATTAATTAAATCATAAGCACCTATGGGTTTTACCAATGTTTGTTGAATGTTATCTGGTTCTAACGGATAGTTTGGAACTGGTTGAGAAGAATAATCCCATGTTCTTGTTATGGTTTCTATGGGTAGCTCGATATCTAATTCTACCAGGCCAACTATCTTGGTTTGTGGTTGAGTTCCTAACTGGGGTGTGACCATTGGATTTGATGAAGTCGAAGCTTCATGATCATTGTTTCCTGTCATAACACCCTTGTTCATTCCACTTGGATTTAACTTGTTATTGTTAGAGTGATTTGGGAGTGGATCGTTAAAGATCTTGAGGGGTGCATTTTGAGGGGAGACTGCCCCTGTGTAAGTGTTTGGCGTAGGTACTGCAAGAATTTGCTAAAAACATATCTATAAAGAGTTGTCTTTGGTCTTCTGGAAAATGTTGTATGAATTTATTTAATCATGGAAAGTTCTAGCATCATGACCTTAGATTCTATGGAAGCCCTGTAGTATAAATTAGGATTATAATTCCGTGGTCATTGGTTTAAGTCTTGTTGTGGCCCAAAGCTTTGATTGGGTTGTTGATTGTTATAATTGTAGTTTTGAGACTGCCTTTGGTTTTGGTTTTGATATCCATCTGGGCCCCGGATAGGGCCTTGTGACTGGATTTTTGTTGTTGTTCTTTGTTGTGGAGGATGATTAAAATCCACAACATTGATTGCTGGAGCAAAGTTGTTATTGCGTTGATTATTAGCAGGTGCCGGGGTGTTTACAACATTTGGTCTTTTGACCTGATCAGTGACTCCATCTGTTGTAACCCCATGGTTTTTGTTAAGGATCTTGGGTCCTTGATTGGTCCCCCGTATTGGGAAAGGTCGTAGTGTTTTGATTGGGAGTGACTAATCTCCCATTTGCTCCATAAGTTTTATGACCACTGTCTATCGCCACTTGATCTATTCTTAGAGCACTTTCAAGTACTTCATCATAAGTCCTCAGAGGGAACTTTTGGACTTCTTCCTTTATCTCTCTATTGAGAGAATGAAGGAATAAATCACATAGTTCCATTTGATCCATGTTTGGAGCACTTGCTGAAGAGTAGAGAACTATGTGCCATCTTTGAATGAAATGGGCAGCAGACTCATTGTGCTCTTGTTTAATGTGTAAGAATTCCCTGATGCCCATTCTTAATAGTTTGTTCATGTCAAAAGCTTTGATGAATTCTGACATGAGTTGTTTGAATGAATGTATCGAGGCTTTAGGTATTCTATAATACCAATCGAGGGTGATGCCTTCTAAGGTTTTGGGAAATATTTTAGCAACAACCGCATCCCAAGGGAGTAGTTCTCGAATGGCCATGGCATAGGCCTTAATGTGAGCATTTGGATCTCCCTCCCCTTTGTATTTGGGTAAATCGGGAAGGGGTCTTGGAAGCATGATGCTTCATATAGTAAAATCTAAAGGTTCTTTTAAATATTCAGAGTAAGTCCCAATCGCATAAGTTTCGACCATTGATGGTGCCTGTTGAGGGGGTGGGGTGGAATGGGTTGTTGATATGGCATAGCATATGTGTTTGTAGGGGTGTAAGGAAACCCCTGTGGTTGAGAGAAATCATCCGGGAGAAGAGAACATATCTCCCTGTGGTGATTTTGAATAGATGTTTAAGTATGGGGAGCATTGCTCTGATATGGATTGTTTGGTGCTAAGCCGGGAGGTATCATATTTTCAACTAGAGCAACATTTGAAAATGTGGTTCTAGTTGGTGTTTTTTGTGGATAGTTATATGAATATTGAGGAGGCATGCCTAATGTGCCTGTTCCGTAAGGAGGTCAACCTGGCTGGGATGATGTGGAGGGTTGGGGATTCCTGCTTGCCCCAAGTGTGAAGCTTGATTTTGCTTGAGCAAGCTCTAGTCCCCTAACCCTATCAACTAGAGCCGAGATGACTTGATTGGTGATGATGTAGTGTTTTGGTCATGGTAGTTATTTATGGGCACCCCTTGAGGTTCCGAGGGGTATGGTACCCTGCTATGAATTGATCATTATCCTGCCAAGCCTCTCCAAGAGTATTTCGATAGATGGAGGAATGGAGGTGTTTTCTTGGAACAAGGTATCGGGTTGTGTTTGCAAACTCCCTATAGGTGGGTACATGTTTTGGAAGTGTTTCTCACTTCTAGCGTAACGTGCTAAATACTCCTCATCCAAAAATGGGAGTGGATCTGACTGTCTACTGATTTGTGGTCTAAACAAAACCCGAGGAGATGAAATGGATTCTCCAAGTAAACATCATATTGTTAGAGCCTGAGGGCTCTGGTTGTTGTTTGTGTGAGCTGATCCAACTCCTCAATTGGAATGAAGAACTAGAGCTAGTTCTTTGAGGGGGAGTTTGTGAAGACAAGTAGTTGCTTGAGTAATTGTCAGCCCATGTAGAAAGTGATGGTGTTGTGGTCTACTTGTCTGACCATAATATGTTTCGAGACCTGAGAGAGGTCTGCCATATGTGTCGTATCCGACATATTTGGGGGTATATAAATACCCGTAGAATAATGGGAAAGAGTGAAGGTGGATGAAAGAAATGGAAATGAAGGGGAAATAGTTGTTTGTTTCACGTTGGGTTCACCAATTTTGTATGATAGAAAAGTGACAAGTGAGCATGAGAATCATCAAGCAACTTTTCCTCCTGTACCCGACCTCCCAAGGTCGTGTCGAGACATAGCCAGTGAAAGTGGAATATATACGGATATGGACAAATTAGTCGGGAAATCCTAAATCCTCTATATGCAATAATGGGAGCTATGAATCTAAAGTGAGGAGAGCTCTTCTAACCTGAACTGGTGTTATGGATCGGTTCAACACTATAACCATTCGGAGGCTCCAATCGATGTCAAGCTCTATCGAGATTCTGTCCATTGGTTGTTGGACTCTTGGAAAGTGACTATGGGTGCTTCGTGTATGTTTCGAATAGGGTCATGAAAATGATGGCAAAAGTTGTAGAGGATCTATAGAACACTATGGATGATTTTCTGGTCTGACCTAGAAAATGTTGGCTTGGTTGGCTTCTACGTCCAAAACAAAAGTTGTACAATGATATCCGGTGGGAGTGGTGAGGATCTGAACACTAGCATGTGTAAGCGGTGTCGATGTTTGATTGGTTTGCAGGCCCATTGGGTTGTGGGACCTGGGGATCACAACCATGAATTCATTGTTGTTGTGGACCTTTTATGGTCATGTGAAGAATCAATCCCATCTTCCGACTATCCAGTAGTCGTAAGCTTTCTCAGCCTCTATATTCAATATTAGGAGTTATGTGATCTTCTCAGAATACCTCACAGGTGTCCTAGCAACTTGTATGCATAGGCCCGTATCTACATTGGTGAGAAGGTCTCTGTGTCTATATGGAACTAATGGGTCACAACCGAATGTTTGTTCTCTTTCGGGTTCTTGTATGGTCATGTAGATGCCCTATCAAGGCAGTCTATAGTTGGGTTGGTTTGACCAGAACTCGTGTGCTTTGTCATCTTCAATGTTCAATTCTCTTAATTATTCACTAATTGCTTGTTGGTTTGTAGTTGTTTGGAAGATGTGGATCCTAAGTCCTTGGTCTATATCAGCTAAGGCCATGCAGAGGTTTGGTTGGGGTATCACTGGCTCAAATATATAATCCTTAGGCTCTCTTGGTCCCATGATAGTCATGCAAAATATAAACAAACTTAACTGAATAAAGCAAACTAACTATGAAATTGAATCTATACTATGCCTATTTTTGTGCTTTTCCGAGATATAAACTTGAATAAATTCAAAGAGAAACTAATCTAGAAATAAAGCTTAAAACAAGCAAGCTAGCCAGATGTAGCTATTTTCTTGTGCATTTTGTGAACTGATATAATACAAATATTTAACAAATTTGACTAAAAAGACCTTCAATCCTACCTCAGAAGTGAGAAACAAATCACGGCTTCTCAGAAGCTATCATTCCCCATAGCTTCCCCGACAATATTGAAGGTAAGTGTTTACTAAAAAGAAATGATTTACTACTCTAGTTGATATGATGTAAACTACAACTTTGACAAAACAAACCTGGAGCTTTGTAGAACAAGTGGAAAATCTGGTTGTATCGTAACTTGTCCCCTTAGTGTGATTTCTTCATTCCTTCGTGTTCTCGTGAATCCAGAAAAGTAAGGATGTGGCAGCATGGCAATAGGAGAAGGTATTTGAACAATGGTAGCTTGGAAGTAAACCAAAATGAATGGAATGCAAGTAGGAGAGAGATAGCACAAGAGAACAGAGCTTGGCTATGCGATTCCTAGTAGGATTGTTGCAGGGATACGACAAGACTCACCTAAAATTCTAGGACCTATACTTCCTGTGATGAAACAAAACTATAATCCTAAATCAGAACTAAATTGTGAATGAATTTGATCTAGAACTGATACTATGCTAAGCTATTTGCTTGGAAAATAAAAATGAAATGAACTTGAACTAGAGAGATCGAGTGATCTCTAACCAAAAAACTTGAAGAGCCTTGAACTGAGAGGCTGAGAACATATGCTAAGTCCTAACTTGCAGAGACTTATGGAGGAACTTCAAATGCGGTTGAATGATAAAACATGGAGGGAGAGGGGCCATTTTCTTGTAAACAAGCTGGGTATTTATAGCATTTCCACTTACAATTTGGAAGGCAAGCTCAATTTTCCATTCCTACTCACATACCTCGTGATATACAATTTAGGCTAAATCATCACCTCATTCTATAACCTCACGATTACTCATCCATATGTCACATTCATCTACACATCATCATTATATAATCAACACTCCACGCTTTATTCATCAACTCTTTTTAACACATGAAAAAACATAATCCAAACCATTTCCGATGATGCATTCTCATTTATGGTTCTTTCTTGACTCGAGGGGGCATAAAAAATAACCCTCAATGCATACAATTCCATGCACATCCATTCATGGGGCATGCCACTTTTATCATTCACTATGCATGCCATTCCGCTTCATTCACAACATGTTATCACCAAATCACAACACTCTATGGTTTGAACAAGTGTGTGCACTTGAGCTTACGGTGTGATTGGATAACATGGGTACTATCTCTAAGTGTTGGGACTTGCTACTTGAGATAGACCTCTAGATAAAGTTGTTTCTTTCTCCTAAACTACCCGCCACAATCTACTCTAATGAAAGGAAAGCAAAATAATTAGTCCTAATATAAATTTCCAAGGGACCAGGGGAGGAGATTGCATGAAAATAAAGCCTACACTAAAGTGGTGATACACCATAAAATAATGGTGTGAGGATAGCTTTCCAATGAGTGAAAAACATAGGAAAAATGCATACTAGAAGGGGTGATAACATTCCTCTATAATTTGGAAAATGCATTCATAACAATATTTCATACATGCATAGTAATAATGAATCCCTACAACAACATAGAATAGACATAGTATATATGTAATGATATTAAAGGGCAAGAAGAATGCAAACCAAACACAGCAAGGGAAGATACATCCACAAACTTACATCTAGTGTTGCATTGAAATACACAATTCAATCCTTTACAAAATACGAGCCTAGATCACCATGAAAGGAGTCCACTACAAAGCTCTATAGCACATTGACTTCACAAAAAAATTTAAGAGAGATTTGTTACTAATAAAAATAACTATCTCTCCTTTTATAATGAGCCCAACTTTCTAACTTATAGAATTTTCTGACAAAAAAGAGGGAGAGAGAAGTGGAAAATCCCCAAAAATCTCCATTCTGCCACTTACAAGATGTCAAAATGGAGTGGAATGATGACATGTTACTTGAAAAAGGTCCACCATGCTGTCCCACAATGTGCAGCAGTGAGAAAAGTCTCGCCCATGCTTTATTTAATGCACCCCAACCACCAAAAACATTGTTCGGACACGGTCACAATTTCAATAGAATAAATATTGATTCTTCATCAAGCCCCAAATTTCTTGATCTTTGTTTATTGTATTTAAAACCACGATCCCAATGATACTAATTTTGTGTGATTTCATTAAGAAATGCAAAAGATATGGCATTTTGAGTGAGGCCGGTTTTTTGGGTCCATCGAGGCACTTTTGTCTTTTGTCGAGAGTGGATATTTAATTAACTGGAGCCAAATATGTTTCTTGTATATTCATAAATCTATCCTCATCAGAATAATGGATGTCTTTCATGTTCTAAAAATTTTAATTTTGTGAAAATCAGAGCTCTGGATCTAAAGTTATGGAATTTTTAAGTTCAGGACTCGGGTGCGAGGCGCGGAATGGAAACACGGGGAAGGCACATACGCGGGAAGCTACATGGTACAATAGAGTGTACATGGGTGTGCAGAGGAAGAGCATGGAAAATAATTTTAAGATGTCTATAGAAGGGCGTGCGAGGAGGGTGTGAGGGGATAGAAAATAGGCGCGCATGCGGAAGGCGTGGGAGGCTCGCGCACAAGAGGAAAGCATGAAAGGGGAAAATGGAATGAGATAATAATGGAAAGGAAGGAACAAGAAGGCACACAAGGGAACATGGAAATAAGGTGAAAATGAAGTGAGGCATGTGGCAAGATGTGAGTGTGTGAGATGAAAGCAAAGAGAATGTGCGCGTGCAATGTAAAAGAACACATGCTTGTGAAAGATAAGTATGGAAGCAGGGTGCAAATATCCAAGCGAGGAAGAGTGCAGAGAAGAAAGAAATAAAATAGGGTGCATGATAGGAAGACCGGAGTGTAGCCAATTTGGAAGGTGTTTGTAGAGAGGTGTGTGGAAGAAATGAGAGGCACGAGGGAGGATTTAAGCCTATCTAAAGTGCTAACCGAGCAAGCCTACAGTGTGTAACCTGAAATGTAAAACATTAGAGCTCTGAATAAAAGTAAAATTCATCCAAATATCTCAGAGATTTATTTAGATAACACAACATACTGCATATCTTGGTTGCATTTACTCTTTCTTACATTTATGTGTTACATCTTCCTCTTATTACACATGTTATATATATATATATATAATGTATATATATATATAATGTATATATATATTATATGTCATTATCTTTCCATAGACACATGCATGTTCACTTAATTTCTAGTTGTGATTGTAGGTTTTATAGGTCCATTACATGTAGCATGGATGTTTGATGTACTACCTAGTACCGGTCCCACAATGGCTCCTAGGGCATCCAATTTCATACATTAAAGGTGTTATTAATTCATTTTGTTTTATACCACACTATTTTCTTAGATTATACATGCTTTCACATACTTATTATTTTTTTAATGTGCTAACGGGTGCTTCATATGAAAAATTTGTTATGATGGACTATTTGCTTCCATGGTTAGTTCGATACACTATTTTTGTTTTTTTGTCATTACTTTCGGGATTTTCCCGTGTCTTAATTTTTCTCCAATTTATTATGGCCACTATGGCCTTGATTTTGTTTTTACATTGTGAGTGGTGTCCCATGGTTGCAACCCAATTTTTGCGATCTACATTGTCTTCTTGCGTGTTTACTTGTGTCTTAGCTTACACATTATCGATTAGCTTACATTTCATCTTATACATGCATGTTTGTCTCTGTTGTACTAACACTTTTCTCATAGCCACTTGTTTACATGTTCCTTGGTTTATACTAAGAACATTCCCCTCCCCCTGTAGGGCATAGTTTTAGCACAACGTTTGGTCCTATTTTGGGCCACATACTCCTTCTGCGAAGTCATATTCACCCTAAATGAGGGGAACAACATTTAGGTGAATCAATCACCCCATAGAGTGTTATACACAACACATCACAAGTACTAGTAGACCATAAATTTCAATTTCAAACAGGGCTCAAAATTAGACTTAGGTTATTAGCACATTGGCCTTCCCTAAATACCCTTAATAGGAGGTAATTACACAATTTTTGGCATGCCATAGAGTCTTTTGATAGGGTAGAGAGTCCTTTAGCATTGGGAATTTTCACAAAACGTTTTACAAGGCATATGGTCCTTAGCACATTCATTTATACACACCATCGTAGTGGTGTTCCACATTTCAGAAGCAGTTAAAGGATTAGAGGATGACACCAGACTATTCTCCCTACACTTTTTCCATTTCATTGACGTGAGATCACCTGGAAAAATTGCGCATCGACATCATCTACAAGATCCTTTCTACACTCTTTCCTCATCATAGATCAGGTGCACATGTTCCTTTTTCACATTTTTCATTTTACATACTCCTTTACATGTTTTTACACATATACATGTGTATTTGACTACTTGTTTGGCTTCTTTTTGCAAGTTCATCCATATGGGAAATGGTATTCAATGCCAACAACGAACCATCCACCACAAAATAATGACATTAACATCAACAATAAGTACATCACGACATATACACATTTTTTTATACCCTAGGTTCATTTTCATCAATTTTGCACTTTTACTCCTTAGCATCCACGTTTCACATTTTATCACAACACACTTTGTCTAGTCCCTCGACACACACTTACATCATTGATCTACATGGTTATTAGGTATGCATATCTATCTATTTTATGTTTCTTGATATTTTCAATCAAAAACATAAAGTGGGGGTAAATGTAGAAAGAAAATCATGCACTTTGGGTAATTATCTAGTTACGATTAAATACTATTATTCATATGATTTGTAAGTAAGAAAAGTACTAGTTAACCCATGTATTTGACCACTTGTATTTGCTTTCGGTTGCTACTTTCACTCTTACACATTTAATTTCTCGGTCTACATTTTTCCTCTTCCATAGTTTACATCCGGACACCAACGCCCATCCAGGACATCATCACCAGTGCCCTCATCCCCTCTAGACACCCTTGTCCTTTTTGTACTTTAGTCACACCTTTTGGGTCCTTTCTATCCACTTGGGCATCATATATTTTTGGTGGTTGACCTTTTCATGTTTAACTAAGAAATTAGAGCAAAGGGAATCATATAAATATAAAGTTATGTGATCATAGTAAAGGACCAAGAACTAAGAATAAACTATCGTCACCTAGGTTGCATCCATCAAGTAATTTAAGAGCTCCATTCCATCCTTCTAGCTCTATCACAAGGGACACAAGGGATGGTTTTCTACATCAAACTTCATAGGAAGGAATTTCATTCTATTCCATGCACGCATTTACTACATTCTACATCTAGCTACTTGCTCGCTATCCAAGTGTGAATTGGCACAAGAGCAACCTAGGGAAACATTCTACACACACACACATAGAAATACGTTGGGTTTGAGATGTTTTCAAAGGCTTAGTTATAATTTTACCATTATGAAAATTGAGGACAATCCAACCCCACATTTTCCATCTTTTGTTTTAGTATTTGATGTCTATTTGAAGGTTTTCTGAGTTCAATTTGTTTTGTAGGTTCCAACAATCAAAGGTGACTAAAGGAGAACATCTTGTGACACCTCATAGGAGGTTTTTTGAGAACTTCCATAGACCTATGCACCTAGAAACATGTCTAGGGGTGCGGGAGCCCTTTTCCCTCTCCAAGTGCTCTATTCCATTTTATTCCTCCAATTCTACTTTTTTCTCGAGCTATAGTGTGACGGTCAATGTGTTATATTTTCCAGTTTTCCAACTCGTGAATTCTCCAAAACTACGTGAATCAGCTAATCCCTTCTACCCCTCTCTTTGTAATTAGATTTTCATTATTTATTTCTTAGTTTAATTGGGTAATTTTTGTATTTAATTTACCATTCATTTAATGTGATCTTGCATTGATTAGGCATATAGAAATCAATTTTTAGCTTAATCAATCCTTAATGTCATCCAGATTCGGTGTCAAGACAATGAACAAGAGGGTAAAATATTGTACGATGTCATATTAATCTTAAAGAAAGGGTTGAGAGATGATTGAAAGGTCATAAATGTTATTGATTGGGTGTTCTTCAACTAGAATAGTTATCTATAGACATAAGACACTTGAAATCAAGAAATTAGCATAAACGAGATCTTGATAATGACTAAAAATATGTAATTTAAAATAAAGAGGTTATGAATATAGGAATCATGGGAGGGAGATTCAGGTGATTACTAGTGATCAATGTGGAAAAGGATAGTTTTGAATATAATGCAAGTTTGATCCTACATATACGACTTGAAGATTTTTACTAACTAAAATATGAAATTTTAGTAATAATCTAAGTACAACAACAATGTAATAAATAGAATATACTAAATAATATATGCTAGATAATTTATTCAATATTTTAAATGAAATGAAATAGGATGGAAAATGGAAAATGTACTAACCTTGAAATAACTTACCTTGTAATAATCGAGACTCGGTCAAAGTGATGTGCTAGTGGAACTGAATATAATGGCGAACCTTAGAAAATTATCGAAGAAACAAATTAGGCCAAACCGGGATGCGGAGGAGTATAGGGGTTCTATAAGAACCCTAGTTTGGGATATTAGCTCCATGGTTTGCTGAAATACATGAAAACTAAATCGATAAGGTCACTAAACCTTCATCATGCTTCACCTTTGACCAAGTTGGTGTCGCACTTGATTCGTTGGTATCACTGTAGATCTCCAATGAATAATGTCCTACAAAACCCCACACAAAAGCATCAAACCCTAAAAAATAAAGATACAAATGAATGGGTCAGACTGTCTTCAACTACCAAATGGATGGACTTAGGATGAGGGATATACAACATCTCAAATGTGATGTTTTTTTATGTTCTATATGTGTGTAATGATGTGCCTAGGGTAAGATGAAATATGTAAGATGAAAATGGTGGACTAAATAGAATGAAGACAACCCTTCATATGTAGTGCATGATGTAGAATAATTATCAAATGTATTCCTTTAGCTAACCCTTAGTATAAATATTCCCCCTCAATATAGTTTGTATGTTGTGTTTATATAGGGATCTATTGCTCGTGTTTTGACACTAATGACCCGACATGTTGAGTAGTGCCTAGCAGAATGGGAGAACAAACCATAAAACTGACCTCAAACTTAAAATAAAAACTAGGTGTGACTGGGACCAAGGCATCTATAAATAAGGACTAGGAAGCCCATGACACCATAATCCCTTCCTAGGCACCCTAGTCAAAGACTAGAAATGACTACTAAATTAACAATGATAGCTAAGACTCACCAAGAGACAACCACAACTGTTGTGTATGAAAGTGATGACTATGCAAGAAAAACAATAACATTGATCAATTGGACCAATGACAGGACTAGAAGATGGGTCACTAGTGAATACTTTTATTACGCAAGATCCATATATAAAACAACATAATTGTTGGTATAATTATAGTAGTAAGTGCATTATTTTGTGACTACATTTTCCCCCACATTATGTTGGTGAGCAGAGAGCTTAGTAACATAAAGTAGATAGAGATACATACCGAGATAAATTCAGAGAATCCCATGTTGTAGTAGAACATGCATATGTGGTAGAAAAGTATGTCGAATGATACATATAGCATTTGAACCATAGATCGGTGTGTTGATCCATGCAACGTAGCAAAAGCGTAATATTCTAGTGAATTTCACTAAATGAGATTGATGATTGTAATGTTGAATGATTGAAGATTATGAATGATGATATGATGGGGTAAGGAGTGATAAATTCCCAACCTAGTAGCATATATATGAATAAATTACTCGAGGATTTGGATGTCCCGCCACCGGAGGAAGAATGTAGCGAGAAAGGTGCGTTATTATCCAACTCAGAACTACATCCTCATGATCTAGTCACCGTAGACAAAATTAGATCAAACTTTTTGTGGTTTTCAATCCAAATAATTTTGATCAAACGGTTGACCCATATAAGAGTGGTATAGGAAAGCCACTCTTGCCCCCACTCCATGAGTGTCACTGCATGATGTGATGGCTTCAAGTAAGGTCATATGGAAGAAAATGAAAAAAATTATGATGGCTTCCAAGTTAGGTCATCTAGAAGAAAATAAAAATAAAGAATAAATTCCCAAGTTAGGTCATTTGGGAGGCTACGTGTGTTTTATTATATCAATTAAACAATGTGATTTTTATTTTTATAGATTTGAATGCATTGGTGAATTGATTTATTGATTTATTTTGATTGGTTAATCCTAAATATATCTTACACTAGTTTTCCCTAGGTTATGTCATTAAGGGGGTCAATAGAGATTGATGAAATATCATATAGAGAAAAATTGTGTTTACAACCCCAAAGTTAGGTCATTAGGTGGAATCACTAGAAATTAATGAAGTATCGCATGTGGATGATTTATGCTTAGTGACCCTAGGTTATATCATTAGGGAGAAGTGATGAAATTCCATATAAAGAAATTATATGTTTGTTACCCCAGGTTAAGTCATTAGGGGGAATTGATGGTAAAATGTTGCATAGTGTATTAGTAATTGTTTGGAATTGCTGAATTGGTAGTGTTGGTTGAACACATGATCTTTTAAGGGGAGTTATAGAATGACCCAAATTACATTACCCCCTTTTGGTGAAAGGTTAAGTAATAAAAAGAACAAATGCTAAGCCAAAAGTAAGCACAAGATAGATAAAGTGTGATAAAGATTGGATAAATGTGTATAGATTGAGTGAAAGATAACTTTTAGGAGAGATAAATCATGTTTCATGTGTATGGTATGATGATAGAAGTAATTCTAAAAATAATGCCACAAACATGGTATAAATAAGAGTAAATACTCTCAAGTTATGATGAAAACCATGTGGTGTGTATTACTTGAGGGGACGATTTTAAAATAGTGAGTATAGTAAAGTTTGTGATGTAAAGTAACTATAAGTAAGAAAGTGATTAGCCACTTCAATTTTCTTTTACATAATTATGAGAGTGAGCGCTAAGTGAGAAAATATATCGTAAGTGAGAGCAACATGACCTAGCTGATTTGAGATGGTGGTAATTGCGGTGACGCCACATATAATGATGAAGTTGTTAAGTGAAATGTTTTTTTCAAAAAATGTGTGTAATAGTCATTTCTATCAAATTTTTACAAATTTGAGATTTATTATGTTCTTGGAGTTTGAGAGATAGACAAGAGCGGTGAAGGCACTAGTGGCCTTCGGGACGGGAGCACCTAGTTTTGGGCTTTGGTCTCCTCCTCATGGGTACCCAGATACTATTTTGGGTTCCCAAGTCTAGAGAGAGTGTATTTAGTATAGAATGATGGAAATGTTATTTTGGATGTATAGTAATGTTGTAAATGAGTGTTTTTAATTTATATAGTGTTATAATGTTATGCTTGTTGTTTTTGGTGGTGTGGAGAGGTATATCCAATCAAGGGAGTTCCATGAGGGTTGTTTGATGATGATTGGGAGGTTTTAGACCGCGGAAGTCTATGACACATAGCGCGAGATGGGGGATGTGCCACATAATATTCCTATGTTGACAACACTATGTGAGAGATGAAATGTAGATACTTGTACATTCTAGTTTCCTATGAGGGAGATGACAGTTACATTGTAGGATGTGTATCATATATTGTGGTTTCTAGTTTTTGGGGAGAGGATATGTCTCATGGTGGTGGAGAAAATGGATAGATAGATGAGAGATTCTGAAGATATTTTTTGGGGACCCATGTGCCTATCGAGGCCCATATTAGTTTCGATGCCATTTTGAGTTACGGGTTTCCACACTTGTAGAACTTCATAGCAATTGTAATTGCATCATCTAGATCCATTGATGGAGGTGGGTTATGTATATACTTCTAGGGTTCTTGCAATACCGAGAGAGTGATAACGATTATGATATTTGAGTTGTTTTGTTGTATATTATGTAGGGGCATTGCCCCTAGTGATGTTATGTTTTTCGTAAGTATGATTGCAATCGATATATGTATGTATCCACACACACACACACACACACACACACACACACACACACACACACACACACACACACACACACACACACACACACACACACACACACACACACATATATATGATGTTAGTGACATTTGATGATTATGTGTGCTATGTATGAATTCTATAATGTGACTTTTGAGATATGATCTATGAATGATTGTATTGAATGTCACTTGTGATGTGTAAGTGGTAGTATAATGTGATTGATGCCATATGATCCTTTGATTATTGTTGTAATTTATGTAATGTGGTGGATATTGTTTATGATGATTGATGTAGTATATTGATGGTAGAAAAAATATGTAATGTGGTGATGATAATGTGGATGATGATTGACAATGTATGTAGTGTGATTGTGTAACTAAAATTATGGTAAATGATTGATTAATGTGTAATAATACAATGACCCACATGTTAGTATTATGAACATTAAGGGGATAAATGGTGCCGCCCATCATGGGGCATGAGAGCAGCACGAGTGTATGAACAAAACTAAATATCATGTGGAGACATGTTGGGATGGAATATTGTGGAGGGATGTGGCATCGATGTGAAGAAATAACATGATGTGGTGGATGAGATGAATGGAGTGAATGTGGTGGATGTGATGTTGCAACTATGGATGGATGTGGTAGAGAGAGCACATGAGTGGAAACTTGTGGAGGTGGACGTATAATGACATTAGCATTAGATGGAGGAGATAATTCAACATAAGTAGACATTTTTTGATAAGGTAGATGAGAGATGGACTAGTCATGAGTGAGAGATAAATGAAATGATGTGCTTATCCTATAATTTTTGCAATCTACCATGAAGGGAGAAGTAATCATTCTCCCTATGGGCATTAATGCGATGCTAATTATAATAGGGTTGATCACGCTGATGTTGTGGATGATGTTGATTAGAGGGTAAGGTAATTAGATTCTCATTAAGTAAAACGTGCAACACATCATGTGCTCGAGAATTATGAGAGAAGTGTAATGGCTCACACAAAATAGATGGAGTAGATGGAGAAGTAGTATTTCGTGGAGGTAGAGGAGAAGGATTTTTTTGTGATATAGTAGGTTGAGATTTCCTGCTAGGAAAAGATGGATATTTTGTACGATGTCTAAGCGATGGAAATGGAGGAGAACTAGATGATACCACAATAGTTGGAGGAAGTCGAGGATAAATAACATGTGATGAGAGAAAATCTTGTTCTAGGTCAATGGATTTACAACACAAGAGTATGAATGAATCACATGTATCATACTACAATTTTTTCTTGAGAGCGTGTTGTTGAAAGAAAATTGACCGACAATAAATCAAAAGTTTTACCTATCGTAAAAGGTTAAGATAGAATTGAACCAACTTTAATCGTATAGGGGACTTAGAAAATATTCTAAGTGTAGGGTAGTTTATATCTTAAATAATTTATAGAAAAACAAACCTAATATTCTGGGAAGATCCTTTAATTCATTCAAAAAGAGAGATTATACAAACAAGAAGGACACAAATAAAAGACAAGAAAACAAGAAATACAAGAACAAAAAAGAAATAAAACCTAGAGTCGTATATTATCAACCCTATCCGACATAGTGATATCTATGAACTAGATAACCTCTTGGAGGGAAGAAAGAAAGATCACAACATCCTTCATGCATACATTGTATTTAGTTGCATAGAAAAATTAATTATTGCATATAATCTGAAATAGATCCTTTTAACTCCCGATTATAAATTATCCTTTTTACTCTAGATTTCATACAATGTAGAAAATGAAAATTTAATCAATGCACTCTTTATTTCAGATTTCTGATTTAAAATAGCAACATGTGAGTAAAATATCAAAAAGTATACAACATATACACTAGTAATACAAATTCATAAGAGACCAACATGAATTTTATATTAAGATGAGAAACTAATTTACAAATGAGAAGCACAAAATCATTGAAATCAACTTTAATCAAGATCCGACAATACAATAGCCAAAAGGAAAATTTATAAACCCAAATGTTTAGAAATTCATGTAAACAACCTTCATGATCCCTTGGATATGCAGATCTAATTCTGTAATCAGATTATAGATTAGACACAGAAAATCAATATTCAGATAATCAGAATAATAGTAATATAACTGGATATACTTGTTGTATCTAATGTTTACACTCAAATCCTCAAACTTAGGTTATTGAAATCTGTAATCAAATCCTCATTCAGAATATTTTCACAAAAATATAGAATGAAAATGCACTAAACTCAAATGAAAATTACCTTAATGTTCCTCCTGTGTAAAAGATCCCTTCTTCTTCCTTTATTTTCTTCTCCCATAAAACAGATTATAACCGATCTCATCATAACATAATGACACTATAGAAATAATATTTTAATAATGCCACTTAATTGATATAATATCAAATGATTGAGATCATCGATTAAATTTATGATAGATGATTAATAATCATATCATAAATTGATATGGACAAATAATAATAATGAAAAACAAATATAAGGGGGGGACCCACAATATTAAAGTAAAACATTAATTCTAAATCATCCATATAGCCATATCATTTGCATTTAAAATTTCTAAACCATATTTTTTTATTATTGGCAAATAGTTTTTTGAAAGGGACTATACCCTTATGTACAATGCAAGGCTCGGAAGCCAAAGTAGGAAAATAAAGCTCAAAAAAGGATCAACATCCTGATAAAACAATAAGGACCAAGTGCAGAACGCAGTCTGCAAAGAAACAACCATTAGCAACACAACAGCAAATAAACACCTGCTGGACAGTGATCAAACAGCAAACACGCAGTGGTCCGCCACAAATGATGATAACAATGTACTCGGCCGACCACTAACGGAGAAAACATCCAGATGATCATCAAAAAGAGCCCAACAAAAGCGTCAAGAGGAAGGAACCAGCGAAAGCAAACCCGGTGCAACAAAAAAAGCAACAAAGTGCTTAAAGAATGTGTAGCAGGCCATATGCCAAAATGTAGCAATAATAGCGCCCAAAAAGACAAGAATCAAATCTTGTCCGATATGGTGGGGGATTTAGATTTGGCATTACCCTTCTTTTTCCGATCCACCACTGTCCATTCCTGATTTCCCACATCCACTACAAATCGGAAAAAAATGCAATAGGTTTGATGGGGGAGTGACCCAAATGGGAGGTCGGAATATCTTTAAACACTGAATCGAGTGCTTTGTAAAGAATAATCTGGAGGCTTCTCTGTATTGGTCTGTGAATCAACCATGATGGGTGAGTTAGCTTGCAGGGGGGCACTCGATTCCTTAGCCGGATCTGAGTCGATTGTAAGATGTTCAGGTAGAGAATCCCTCCACCAGGCTGTTTTGGTCTTACGTTTGGAGTGTTCACAGTCATCTGAAACATGACCAGTTTGGAAACAACGCCTACATCTGAAGGCAAGTCTCTCATAGTCTATCCTCTGCACCCAGAGCCTGGCTCCAATCTGTAGATTGATTTCTGCTGGTAAACATTTGGAGGTATCGAGATCAACCAGGATTCGAGCATAAGTAGTATGGGTTTGAATGGAGGTCTTATCATCGACTGCTACACATGAGCCTAAAGTATCCCCTATAAAGCAATGAGACAAGATCTGCATTCCCAAAGTCTGATGGGAGTCTGGTAGACGAACCCAAATCGGGTAGGTATCCAAAAAGACTCCTTTAATGGGTCGAAAGATGGATACCATGGTTTGGACATAAGCCCATGTTCCCCCAAACCCAATGTTGACTAAAAATTAAATCCCTATCTTCGGGGTTTCAAAGACAATGAATGAAGTAAGCTTTAGCACAAGGATAAAGCTCAATCTTACCTTGTATTTTTCTCTCCATCTCTGGGCTATCCATCATGAAGCCGAGAAAGCTTAGGCCAAAATTTGTGAAATCTGCATATGAGCCCCAGGTTGGGAGAGATTTTCCTCCTCCTTAAGAACCTTTAGAAGTAAATCCTCTTCGATTTTCAGCGTCGGGACCTCCTGGGAGGTTTTAAGAGCTCATTTATGACATTCTCCTTGTTTGGAGACCGTGAAGCATAAGATCCGGACCTATTGTTCTTTGTTTAGTTTGTCACAGTTTGCAGCTTACCCCCGTACCTCTTCCTCCATCACCGAGATCCACTCTTAGTCTCTTAACCTGCTGCGGATTAGTATTGAGTTTTAAAGGAGATAATGAATCTTTGATGAACCATCTTTTTGTCCCATGAGTGAACACCCCTGTTTTGATATGGGGTCTTGGTTAGTATTGAAAGCCATACCAATCCATGAGATTGGTGCTTTATTTTCCTCTACATTTTGCATCCGCCTCCCACAAATACCACTTGGTTTCGCCGCCATTAATAGGGACCTCATTTGAATTTCGAGAGGGGCGAACCTGCAGCAATGCTCGTGCCTCCTCGAACCCTTTTTTAGATGAAGCCCGCGTAGAAACCATGGAATAGCCACGGAGCACAGACGCGGAGCAATCTCGAGCAATTTCTAAACCATATTAATCAACATTAAAATATAGAGTATAATCTTGTTTAAACATCTATATATATATATATATGCAACTTCATAGATTAAACATTTTCATCAAAAAATATAATAATATCAAAATATAGTAATGTGTGCATCTGAATCAAAATATAACCAAGCTAGATGTCACTAAGGGGATATAACAACTTCTCAAAATAATAATTTCAAAATTCAAAAGCCAAGTATCATAGTTTAATCATCTCGTAACCAAATCAAGCATTGTAGTACCATCAGATGCCCTAAGTTTTTTGTACTCATATGATTCCAGATTTAGAATTGTGTGTGTTATAACACTAGACTCACTATCCACTTCCAAATTAACCCACTTAATAGGACGTAACTCTGTCGGTATGGTCGAAGATGACCTAACCCGTTTAGGAGAAGGGTGGGGTCCTTCTGCAGAAATCCCTAAGGTAAGCAATTGTGGATTACTCTCTGCATTATGTGGAAAATGATTGGTGTTGGTTGTCTTAGGAGACATAATTGACATGATCAAATGATACGATGATGTGAATGACCTAAAACATTTACGGTAGGCTGCGAGAAGGCTGATTATTTTGGGATTCAATCATTTGAAGGACTTCTCAAAGGATATGCTCTCTAGAATCAAAATGGATTGAGATACGAGTAAGACCACTTCCGCGGAAAACAATTTTGTGTCCTTGAAATGAGTTATAACTTCTTCTTACAACATGAGGAGAATGTTTGGTGGTGAGAATATATTTCTAACAGTCCAACCCGCATTGGATCGAGAAACCTATGGAGTTCCCCATCAATTCCATCTAGATCTAGGCATGTGTTCAAAGTAATCACTATCTCAATTATCATTTTTTGAACTATTTCATCTTGGAAACATAAGTCAAATAGTTATGAGATATTTTGGCAAGAAACATTTTGGTGGAAAAATTGATGGATTTCTTGCCACACACTCTAGGAATCTAAGTCACTCTACTTAAGCGATGCGGCTTTCATATATGCATGTGTGAGTAAAGTTAGATTTTCCTAGTGACCTTGTGGCTAAAAATCCAATTGATGCACTCCACTAACCCCTGTGGCAAAGATAACAATTTCTTGCTAGAGAGAACTTTATCTATAAAGTGGGAAAGGGAGTGAGAAATGAGATAGGATAACTAATGTTGTAGGTAGAAATTCAGATTCCTACACACACTAGTTAGAAATTTCAACACATGTATTTATGAGAATAAACAACTCTATAAATGCCAACAAGACCGATTAGAAATTATGAGCACAAAGTTTCAACAAATCCCTTAGTCAAAAAAGGCTAGAAACTCCTTATTCTTGTATTGATTTCTTAAACAAAAGGTGTACATAGTGTGGGAATGGAGGAAAAATTGTGAGGTTAGATATGAAATAAAATGATTATCTTCTTTGTTATCTCAAAGTACAAAACACTCTTGAGTTTACAAAATCAATAACCAACCCCTGTGAAATGGAAACGAGTTTACAATTTATAGAATGAGAGGTGACTCATCATCTACCCCCAATTCCTTTTCATATGTCTCCGCAAAACTTTAAACTTTTCAACTTCCTAGGAAACTTATAAGTCCCTTTTTATAACATAAAGGTCAATTATTAAATTAGGAACATTAATACATATGAAAAAGTGCAACCCCAACACAAAATTAGAACATTGAGAAGAGATAGAAAGTTGGGGATATGAAGAGAAGAGAGAGAGAAGAAGAAGAGAAGATGTTTTCCCTCAATAATTATGATGATCCTCGGTGATGGAACACTCGAGTGAGATGAAACTTCAAATATTCAAACTCATGTGAAACCCCATTAAATTGGCTCACTGAGATGCTTTGGAATGAGTCTTTAAAAATACTACCATATGGTTCTACCGATGACTAAAACTTCCACCCTTCACAAGATACCCATGTAACTAAAGCCATGAAGTGAGTTTCGGGAGAAACATTGAATTCTATAAGATGAGTCTCGAATTACCTATGAGCAATTCCTATGGATGATCCCGAATGATGATTTTTACGAATGATCATACCTCTATGTCCCATTATTCCAAAACTACCCCTTGAGTATGACTTACCATTAATAGCGAGTACCCACATGGGAGACTTACTATTTATAGTTAGAGGTTATTCTTGCTTCTTCTTGACCATCTTGATGTGATGAAATTCTTCATTCAATCCTGTGCACACTACCTTCGCCTCGGTTGCTTCTTGGAGACTTTTTATTTTTAGTAAGAACCCATAAAGAGAGATTAATATTTTTAGTATGTGGTCATTTTAACTATTTTATGATCTGAGCAATCATTATAACTTCCTGGTGACCTTTGGTGCACATTCCCTTTGCCATAACTACTACATTCACTTTTGATGAAGACTTACCAAAGATAGCAAGCCTATGTAGGAAAGCTTACTATTTTTGGAAAGTGTCTTTCCAGTGCTCAGTTTGTGATGGAACATATTGTTTTAGACTCGGTGCATCATGGTGATCATGTCCACTGAATTTCACATAATTTTACCCTCTAGAATTCTTGAAAATAAAATTTCAATTTTTCACCTAGTAGTGTCTTTGAACATGGAGCTACCATGGCGGCCATTAATGGAGCTCAAAATTTCAGGTCTAGTTTTTGTCTTCATTCATAAATTAAAAAAATCCATTATGATAGGTTTTCCATTTAGAGTCCGTGTGTAATTTTTTATCTTGTTTCCATTACCGGATTGATGGGAAATCTGACAAATGTGAGTCGATGCACAAAATGGGGATTTTATTGGAAAAAATGTTTTAGGGAACCATTTGACCTCCCATTTATTGCATATTTATCATCTTGAAAAATTTGGAAGTTTTCAAAATACAACACCTCAATCTGACTTGTATTTTGCAAGATATGAGGATTTTTGATTCGGTGACTTTGTGGTTATCTCGCGAAAAATCTTCATTTTTTCTTCATTTCTATGTTGTTTCTCATTTTTTGACCCATTTTTTCTCTGAGACCTATGCATTTTCATGGAGTGGATGGTTTTTTTGGCCATGGCGGAGTTGGTTTGAGCATCAATGATGGGTCGGGTGTATGCGGACAATCATGAACAAAGCCATGGCAAGGTATGAAGTTGTGAAGAAGAAATGGGGGAATGGCTAAGTGTCAGATTTAAATTATTCAAAAAGAATTCACAGCAAGGGTGGGGCACATTTTTTCATGTTTTATGTCCCTCACTTCAAAGGGATGTGAGAGACATCAAATTCGATGATGAGCAAGGTGATGACACGTGGCAGAGATCTGACAGTTGAGAATGAAGGCCTGACAAGCACCTGGGGGCTAGAAATTCACTCTTTAAGAGGTCACATGAGTGACATGGAGCTTCCTTAGGGGATGGGGAATTTTTCCATGTTTTTATGTCCATCGCCTCAAAGGGACATGAGGGACATCCAATTCCATGGCACTCTCGGTGATGACACGTGGCAGCAATCCAATGGTGAAGGCTTTGAGCTCCTGCAAGCACCTAGGGCCTGAAGTGGTGATCGTGGAGGTCATATGTGGGTCCAAAGGGCTTCATGAGTTCTAGGTAGTTCTGGGTGCATTTTCTCAACCTTGATGTCCCTAAAATTGAGGGACACGAGGCACACAAAATCCCACCGGGTTCCTAGAGCTTAAAATTTGACTAACTCTCGAACCATGAGGACAACTTGTAATGGAAATATCTTGAGCTCATGATGGAATTTTTTGATGAAGGTTTATATGATATTTATTATAAATGTCCTTATGAATAACATGGTGGGTATTTTAGGTCTTGATTCATCCATTTTTCCCATGAAGAAGAAAATTTTTATACGGTACTCCACCTATACATGATAAACATTGCTTGAAAACAATTACACCAAAGGTTTGTGAAAAAAATTTCACCATCTTGTAGGGATTTGAAATCCCTTTCTGAAATTTTTCTAGTTTATCCTAACACCATCTGGAGCTCCCAAAATTACCTTGAAGCTTAGCATCATTTTTGGCTTATACTTTGCATAGGCTGTGAACCCTAATTTTGGTGAAATTGTCCCAAGTTTTCTAAGTCCTTCCGAAATCTTCCTAAATTTATTCCATGATGTTGCATGGCCTTTGAATCACCTCCATGTCTGATTCAGCTTTTCTATTCCACTCCATGGGGTTTCTCTAGTCTTAGGAAATCTAGTGAAATTCCTTCCCATAATTGCCCAAAGTTTGCATTTTCCAAGAACTCCTAAAATCACCTAGGGGGGTGAATTGACTTCCCTAAATCACTTCCCTAAATCACCTAGAGGAATGGGTTACCATCATTTGGGATGTCACTTAGACTGACTAGGAATACCCAGGGTTCCTTTTAATGGTAAGACTTGAAAAAAATAACACAAAGGTATAGTTTTCATGCTCGGAAATTGTTAATTTTCTTGTTTCACATTTTCATGACAACAAGCGGCTCTAGCTTGGGGACATGACATGGATTGAGTGAAATGAATAAATGACATGGGGAATCCATAATATAAAATGTAGAACATATGATCCATTGACCGATTGCCTTATCCATGGGTCCTATGGAGTCATGTACAACTTACGAAAAAGAGAGAGAAAAGAAGATAACACACACACACACAAACAAATGAAAGTAAACAACACAAAAAAAAGGGAAACACACCTAGCAATCACATATAGTACAAGGCGGGGGACAACCCATTTTCACTAAAGTTCTTTTTATTCCTCAAAATTTACCTCTAAGTGGGCAGCATTGACTAATGTTGTTATGTGAAGCCATTGGTAGTTCCAGAAATTAGCCTCCTCTCCTTAGCTATTTATGAAAGCTAGGTGCTTCTATGATTGTATTTTTACTTGGTAGGAGTGAATCTACATGACCTCCTTGATGCTCGGGCCTTTTAGTAGAAATTCCTGTAGACACCAAATTTGTGTCTTATGACCCCCTGTGCCCCGCATCTCATTTCGCAACCTAACCTCATCACCTAAACCTTACACAATTATTTATTAATTACCTTATAATTAATAAATCCACATCGCCATACCTGCCACCTCATTTCACCACCTCATCATGACCTAGTCCTAACCCTAAACTAACCTAATTAAGACCTATAACTTGGTCTACATCCACACCCATGACTAATTACTCCTCACCCACACCTAAAACCAACCTCATAATGACTTGACCAAGCCCACAACTAATCCCTCGGGAGAAAAGGAGGGAAAGTTGGCTATTTTACTAAAAATAGCCCACTTTGACCTAACCGATACAGTTCTACTCGACCGCGTCGGTTACATAACCACCATCGGTTCCTGTAAATGACCTCTCTGACCAAAAACAAGGGGTGGGATTTTCATTGATCTGAAGCGAGAAGTCATTGGAGGAATCCGGAATTTACTTGGTTGAGCAGAGACAAGTGAAGGAAAGAGAGGAGTTTGCAGAGAAGGACATCAAGCCGAAGACTGCAACTGAATAACCAGAGCCCAGTTACATTCATTCAAGCATCAGGAGAGGAGATAGCTCATCTTGGATTGTCAGATCATCCTACTTGAACCCTGCCTTCGTCATCACAGTCCGAAACCTACATTTTTCATCAAGAACTAGTAAGTAAGTCTTATACGTTCTTTTAATAATATTTCTTGGATTTCTGAATCACGGTAATTACAAGTCTACTCCCAGATCCACTACCCGGTAACACTCTCCATCTAACTTACATTCCTCTACCCCTACATTGCCCCAAGAACAGCCCCCATACTCTCTGAGTCTTCTCCATCACCTCATTACCTATCCCCAGTCATTTTACCAGCCTTATAAACACCATAGCTATCATATAGCCATATTATAGCCAACCTTCACCAAACCCCTTAAATCACTACCCCCACCGATATCGGTTATCATCAACCGGTACCGGTGACACTGACCGGCATCGGTCACTGTGATTCAAAATCAAGACCAACCTTTTCTCTATTGTTCTAACAAGGTAAATAAATTGTAAATGGACAATAGCTTATTTGTTAGAATTTGTGTTAATTCATATTAGCAGGGGAACTGACTACCTTCGAAAGGAAGTCTCATATTTCCTGGGCCCAAGGCAGTTCCCTCACTTATTATCTAATTAGAATCTGGTGGTCTTGTATTCTTACTTGCAGGTAGTCCTTCCCAGACAAAAAGGAGTTCTTTGCAATCGATCTGATCTCTCTCTACGGTACGTGCACACCCTCTCAACATTCAACAGGTATTCCTCCTAGCCCTAACCCTTATCTGTTTCTCAAAGGAATGAAAGGATAGAAGCAACTCTATCCCGGGAACGGAAGCATTTCTGTGTGAAACATTTTGGCATGCCCGGTGGGACCCATTTCGGGTTTCTTTCTTTCTTGCTTGCTTTCATATAGGGAGCATACATGTTGTTTTCTTCTTCTAAAAATTTCACACGATATTTTGTTATATTTGGTAAAAGAATTTGTCTTGCTTTCCCAGCTTTGCATTAGTGAAAGTCATCTTCTTTGCTTCATCGAATAACATTTTCAATTTGGGTTTAAAACACGTGCATCCCATTTTTGCGTGCTGTTTTCAATTCTAGTGAACGTAGATTAAGTAACAGGTCGTACACGTGGGGGTGATTTCCATGGTATTGACAAGAAATTAATCTTACTTTCACTACACAACACATACCGAATCACTTCACAATTAACACAACAGCTCAAAACATCCCCCCTTTTTCCGCGGTATTCCTCCGCCCGATTGAGGTAACCTTATAAGCCAAAACAAACTTGACATTTCCCCTAAGTCTTTTGTTTAGGATTCTGACATCATTCTGCGTCTAAGGGCATAAGCCCAAATTGATTAAAACTAATCCTAGGGTTAGTCTGTTAATTTGCTTGTGTATCTTGCTTGTTTTCAGTTCTGTTTCTCTGTCATACACTATTTTCTGTGATCACTTCAGAACAGTTTGGTAGGCATACTAAGCACTGTTAACCCCAAATCAGTAGCTTCTTACAGTTTCTTATACCAGTCCTATTATACCGACATCGGTTAAGTGACCGACGTCGGCTACAGTATAACCGACATCGGTTAGCAGACCGATATCGGTTACAGTCTTTTACAGTCCTTGACAAACCAGCAACCTACCAATTTCAACATTCTGGGGTTGTTTCTGTTCCTGATAGATTGAAACCCTACTGTGTACTCTTGCCCATGGTTGTTATCACTCGAAGCAAGCCGCCGCCATGGTTTCACATGCCTGCTCTGTGCCTTTGCTGAATCACCCCCTTCACATTCTATGGGGAACCCTACGGACACCAGTGAGGTTCCCAAAATCCCTGTAGGAGATAAGGAATTTGCAAAATTTTTGGACGCTAATCCTATGTACAATATTATTTGTCTCATGCCCCTGACCATATGCCCGATGGTCAACTCCTTGTTGGCATGCCTATTAGTATAGCTGCTCATTTAGCTCCTTCTCCGCCTGATAACTCCACTTTGCCTTCTGCATCCTTAGCCCGTTTCCCAATCCAGCGGCTTCAGGGGTTCATATGCACAGATTGGCTTTCCTTTGGTTAATCTTGGGCCCCACATATCATTACCGCTGACCACTCCTACCGTGTCTCTCTTGCAGACTACTCCTTTCATGACTTGCTCTCTGCCACCTATCCACATGAGCTTTCCTTCTCAAGCTCGCCCACCTTTTCATTTCCACACACGTATCCGGTGACCTCAACATCTTATATAGGACATCCCTATTTGGTCACCTCAACACATTCATCCTCCATACCTTATCAACATTTAACCCCACCATTGTCTAGTGGTGGCCCTTGGCCCAATCTGCCTCCATTTACCGTAACACACCATCATCTCATCCAACTACCTGATTTAATCAAACAAATGATGGACAAAATGCAAAATTTGGAGGCTTCTGTTTCAGGAAGTCGTAGCACCCTGACATACGAGCAAGTTTTTGGGAGCCTATCCACCCTTCTGTCCCCCTTCATTCATATCCTCCTCAATGGGAATTACCAAAATTTACTCGTTTTAATAGTAAGGAGGATCCTCAACAACACTTGCGCTCATTTAGACATGCCTGCTATCTAATTGCTCATGACGATGCCTTACTACTCCACACCTTTCCCATGTCCTTATCAGGACCCGCCTTGGAGTGGTACAGTGCTTTAACCCAGCACTCAATCTTCTCTTTTAACCAACTAGCCCAATCTTTCTTGGATCATTTCTCCATTAACATTGCCAAGAAAGTATCTATCACCGACCTCTATGCCATCGACAATTTGAAGACGAATCTATCGCAGATTTCGTTGGACGATGGCGGGGCCTTATCAACCAACTTACGTATGCCTTGCCTCAGGCTGAACTTATCAAACTTTTACGTGGGCCTGCGCTAAGCACATCTCTCCTACCCTCCAAATTCAAACTTTCCACACATTTGATGAGGCCTTTACTATGGCTCGAAAACTAGAGATTCGAGCCTTAGAGGAAGAGAAATTGCGGTTGTGCAACAAAAACCCCAATTTCTGAACCCAAGATTCCACCAACAAACCTAACACCACCAATCCTCACCCATCGACTACTTCGAAATCAAAAGGAGTTGTGCACGCGGTGATGGTCAAATCCCAACCACCGTCTAATACCCCGCCAAAAACCACCTATAAGTATAAAGTTGAGCCCATCAATTACACTCCCTTGGGAGAAACTTATGGTGTGATATTGGAAAAATTGCTTAAAGCAGGAGCCATTACCTTACCTCCTGTTAAACCTCACTCCGGGTTTGATTCCACCCGTGCCATACCTTCTTGGTACAAAGAAAATGACTTCTGTAACTTCCACCGCATGAAGGGACACATGTAAAAGCGCAAGATGTTGAAAAACATAGTGCGGGAAATGGTTGATCGGGAGATATAGCCCTCGATAATCCTAATGCTCCTTTAACCAAAATTTGAAAATTTTCAACAAACCATTCCCAAATCACTCTTCTAATAGTAACATAAACCAAGATATCTTAGCCGAGGAGAGTGTTCATGAGATCCATGCAGTCTTCGACTCCCAGCCAAAAGCCTCTATCGAAAAAATTCTGAATCAAGCCTCTTCACTAATGCAGGAACCCGAACCCCCTTCATCACCATCAAGACAAGATGAAATCCTTGCCGTTCCTTTACCCATCAAGGAATTAACTGCCCAGAGGTCTCTTCTCACAGATGAGCCTTCTTACACCACATCCTTGCAAGACTGTGAGTGGATGTTATCTAACTTATCTATTTCCCAAACATCTCCTTCTACCATTCTTGTTGTACAAGAGGAAGGCTCGCCACTTCTTTTGTCATCCTTAGACGAGAAACCTCTTGCACCGACATCACCAAATTCTTTAATCATGATGGATCCTCTCAAACATGCCCTCCTACCTATTAGTTCTTCATCGCCTAAATATTTTCGGTCGGTTGACCTCTTAACGCCCATTGATACAGTGCCTCATCTACCCCCTGTATCACACCCACAGTGGACCGGAATCACAACCCACCTTTCTTCCATACAAAATTTCCTATTCACACGTGAGGATTATCATCCCTCAGAAGATAGACGAGTCCTATGGGAACGTTTGAGTACCCCTATTCTACTCAAATGCAGATGACCGATCCAACGCCTCTACTATATATCCAAAGTCTTTACAGAAGCTTAAAATGCCTATGTCCTCATCTTCACCCCCCTCATCTCTACCAAATACCTCATCCACCTCTATTAGCCTAACCAAATCTTCCCCTACACTTGGGACCTCACCAATACCCAGTCTAACACACCCACCTAAGCGGCTAGATTTATCTAAAAATAAAGCCGTCCATCCACTTAGGAGACAGACTCAATCTCCTCAACCTATGCCTCTATCACAACTAAAACCATCGTCGTCACACCTACCTTCCATATTGGGACCTCATCCCTCCACCTTGCATCAATATATCATACCTCCTGCGTTTTCTTTAAAATGACCTACGCCTTCTGCACCCATACAGAGATCCAAGGGTATATCAACACCGTCACCCCGCGTATCCTGTCCGCCTATCAACCCTAAACAAATTCCATCATCAAAAGATTTGTTTGTTACTCCTATTTCTCCGTGGTTGTTTTCTGATACCACATCATCTGGTGGCCTCATCATCTAACCAGCTAAACATAGCTTCTGCGCCAAAGAAGCCACGTTTAGTTAAATCCCATTATCAAAACCCCTTGGCTAAACCGCCACCCATACAAATCAACCATACCCCATCATTACCAAAAACTACCCAGTCAATAGCCTCATCTTCCTCTGACTTTGACCCACTCAAAGGGTCTTACGCCAAAATCCTTGCTATATTGGTGGAGAATGCGACCATTTCCCTACCCCCACTTAGACCTTATGATCCATCTAAACCTCGACCTATAGGTTATGATGAGTCTAAAATCTGTGCTTACCACCGCACACCAGGACATGATGTAGAAGGATGCAAAGCGTTGAAAGCCATACTTCATCAGTCACCTCTCTCAGACAGAAAGGTTAAACAAGACAACTTACGAAGGGAGAAACCTTTAGCTTCAATCTCCTCTCCTATACCACCTGTCCTCGCTTCACCAAGATCTATCATTATTACAACCCCACCTCTCGAAGACCATGACTTATCCCTACCATCCTCCTCCTCTCGTGTTCACGAGATCAACATGATTAGTGTTGCCACTCGAGGGCAGAAAAACAACGAGAAAGCTAAAGGAAGCACACCTGCGGCCTCTCTTTCTCCGTCCGCCATCCCGATCGCACCACCACCTAAAGTGGTTATTCATGGACCTACCTACCCCGTCTCTGATGGAGTTTCCCACCGTACCATGATCAAACAGCTTCACCAATCACCTGTAAAAATGACACTATACGATCTCATTCAAACTTCTGAATCTCATCGACAAGCTCTCGTTGAAATCCTTAAGGATAGAGGTCTTACCTAATGAAACCTTGCCTGTTACCTCCATTCTAACACCCAATCACATTGCTTCGCTCACCAAACAACCTATCTCCCCAACCACTTACGTCTCTCGTACAATGCAAGCGCTCTTTGTCAATTTCTCTGAAGATGAAATTGTTGACTTTGGTGCGAGAAGATCGACCCCTTGCTCTGTTCATCTCGAAACATATGCGGGACATTCGGGTACGTCATGTTATGATTGATGGGGGCGCTAGCCTAAACATCATCTCTTCAAAAGCCTTCCAACAAATGAATATCCCTTCTAGCTACATGTGTGCCAACCCCATCATGTTGCGGTCATTCAATGATGCTATTACTTCTACCTTAGGCACCGTGATCCTTAACATTCGTGTAGGACCACGTACTTTACCCGAACTCTTCTATGTCCTTGAGGGAGAGTTCCAATACAATATGTTGTTAGGCCGCCCTTGGATCCGGGCTATGGGATGTGTTCCCTCCACCTTACATAGATGCATAAAATTTGAGTACGAGGGGAAGTCCTACACCGTAAAAGCTGATCCTCCCCCCTTCAAAACCTGTAATATGTTATATCGCCCTAATGATGTGCTTGTACCAGTCAAGACACCCATTCATCCAACCCAACCATCCACTTTAACCACACCTCAACCATCCACCTCAACCGCACCTACGCCTTCAACCAATGAAACCACCGTTGCAAATACCACTTCCTTTCCCATGAGACAAAATCCCAACCTCAGACCCCCTAGTAGATGTTTTTCAACGCCTTACGCTGGGGGAGTATCACCTATATAATGTTAGCTCTTTCCATACCCCACAGGAGTACGGATAGTTACATGCGCATCCTACCTACGACCGTCGCGTGGGGGAGGTAATCTCTTACGGACCACCTAATTGCCGCACCAACCTAACGTATGGGGGTGTCGATGCATCCTTTGTTACCCCTGAACCTCCTCTTGGTGTGGTTCCCTTCCAATCCGATTTTCAATACTTGACAAATCATCGTTTCACCCTCACCTTCTTGACTCGTTGTGCTTGGAAAGGCTTTGGTTTTGGTCTTTATGAACAAGGCCGACATACAATCATTCCCGTAACTACATGCAAGCACAATGATTGTAGTGGTCTCAGATTTCCTGAAACACTTACACCGAAAGAACCTCGTGTCAGTTGTATTCTGGAAGATGAGGATGTCACCCCTACCGAACCATCATCACCCATTTTGCCATCGTCACCCACAGAGTCGATAGACCCTGAATCTATCCCTCCTAACTTTTTTTTTTCATAAATGCTATCTTCCTGGGTCCTCTCCTTTATCAACATGATAATGAGGACCCATATTCTCTTCCCCTTATGTATCCAGACATGATCGAAGAGGATTCGCCTTCAATCAATGTTGTTGAGTGCCAGGATGACGACTCCATCCTCACTTACCTTGGTGCGGATGACTCCTATATTCAACGCGCCTTACCATCTGAAACTCAAACCATGTTGAATGAGTCGACTATAGAAATCAACATCCACACAGAGGAAGATCCTCACATTGTGAAGATCGGACAATCCCTTAATGCATCGGAACAAGCCACCTTTACTACCTTTCTCCGTACCCGCAACCAAGCTTTCGCTTGGTCCTACGCTGACATGCCAGGAATTGCTCCTGACATTGCGGTCCATAACATTACCCTGAAACCCGATTCCAAACTAGTTAAATAGAAACTGAGAAAAATGCATCCACGCATTGCCCTCTTGGTCAAAGAAGAACTTCAACGACTCCTTTCTGTTTCCTTCATTTTACCTATTGACTATCCTCAATGGATTTCTAATATCGTACCTGTCACTAAAGCAATGGGGGACTTCGGATATGTACGGATTTCGGGACCTTAATCTCGCTTGCCCAAAGGATGACTTCCCCCTACCAAGTATTGATCAACTTGTTGATCTCACTGCCGGTCATGAGATGCTTTCTCTCATGGATGGCTTCTCGGGATACAATCAAATTTTGGTAGCCCCGGCCGATCAACATAAAACTACCTTCATCACTCCTTGGGGAACCTTCTGTTATCATGTCATGCCGTTTGGCCTTAAGAATGCTGGTGCGACCTATCAGCGGGCTATGACTTACATTTTTCATGACATTATGCACACTATCCTTGAAGATTATGTCGATGATCTTCTTGGCAAATCTAAACATCGCAGTGAACATCTCGATGTTTTAGCCATTATTTTCGATCACCTGTTACAATATGGTGTTCGTCTTCAACCAAAGAAATGTGTCTTTGGTGTTCTTTCAGGAAAAATCCTTGGTTTTATTGTCTCTTTGCGTGGCATCGAGGTCGATCCAGCTAAAGTCAAAGCTATCCTAGAAATGCCCCCACCCACTAACCTCAAACAATTGCGTAGTTTGCAGGGAAAACTCCAATCTATCTGCGTTTCATCTCACAACTCTCGGATCGATGTCAACCTTTCCATCATCTCCTTAAAAAGGATATTGTCTTTCAATGGAGCGAGGAATGTCACCAAGCCTTTGAGGCTCTTAAAGCCTATCTCTTGCAGCCACCCGTGCTTATCCCACCTCAGGACGATCACCCTTTCTACCTTTACCTTTCTGCCACCAACCATGTTGTAGGAGCCATGCTCACACATCGTGACTCCGAGCATCGAGAACAAGCTGTTTATTATATAAGTCGTACTCTCGTGGATTACGAGACTAGGTATACACATGTAGAAAAATTGTGCCTAGCCCTATCATTCGTAGCCACCAAACTCCGACACTACCTCCTGAATCATAAAACTTTTGTCATCACCAACACGGACCCCATTCATTATATGTACGCCAAACCACATCTAAACCAACACATCACCCGATGGCTTATGCTCCTCGCTGACCTCGACCTTGAATTTATACACCAGAAGTCAATCAAAGGACAAACTATTGCGGACCAACTCGCGGAGGCCCCTTTACCTGGGGAACAATTTACCAATTTTAATTTCCCCGACGAACTCATCACCACTCTTTCACTCAGGGAGGAGTCGTATCCAATGACCCTCTTCTTCGATGGATCCAAATGCCAGTGCGGTGGAGGAGCCGGCGTTGTTCTCATTCCTCTTGACGCTGAGCCTATGCCTCTTTCATTCCAGCTTGATTTCCCCTGCACTAATAATACAGCGGAATACGAGGCCCTTGTTTTGGGTCTCCAGGTTGCGTTACACTTAGGTGTCAAATCTATCAACATTTTTGGTGACTCTCAATTGGTAGTCAACCAAGTTATGGGCATCTACCAATGTAAAAATGAGGAACTTCAAAAGTACAAACACTACGTAGATTCACTTTTGACCTTATTTACTCATTATTCTATCCAAACCATTCCCCACTCCACTAACAAATTTGCGGATACTATGGCTTGCTTAGCCTCGCAAATTCCTACCTCACCAACTGACTCTGACATATTCATCTTGGTCCAACAACTCTTTGCCCCATCTTACTCAGCCCCAGTTGTTTGTATGATAAATAATGTGTCTGCTAATTCGCAGGATACCTGGTATCACCAATTTCACGACTACCTTACAACCTCTGTTCTCCCACCTGACCTAACAAGTACCGGAAAACGTGCTTTTCTTAAAAGTGTTTCTCATTATGTCGTCATGGGGGGACTCCTTTATAAACGTGGCTTTGATGGCATCCTCCTTCGATGTCTAACCGGTGTGGAGGTCACCTATACCATCCAACAAGTCCATGACGGTATTTGTGGTGGACATTTTAGTGGCCTGGCCATGGCCAAATGGATCCTTTGCCTAGGCTATTATTGGCCTACTCTTAATAACGACTGCTATGAATATGTTAAGCGTTGTGTTATGTGTCAATAACATGCCAACCTTCAACATACTCCTAGCCATCCGCTACAGGTCGCACGAGATCTTTGGCCTTTCTCACAATGGGGTTTAGACCTTATTGGTGAGATTCATCCACCCTCTTCACAACGTCACCGATGGATAATCACAGCAACCGAATATTACACAAAATGGGTGGAGGCCATTCCACTCATTTCAACCAAAAAAGAAAAAATCGTCGAATTCGTTAACCATCACATTATCTGTCGTTTTGGTGTTCCTCATCGCCTGATAACAGATAATGGTAAATCTTTCAAAAATAAGTTGTTACAAGACCTTTGTAACAACTTCGGTATCAAACTTAGCTTCTCGTCACCATACTATCCACAAGCAAATGGCCAAGCCGAATCTTCTAACAAAACCCTGACCAAAATTCTCATGAAAGTTGTTAATAATTCTGGGAACAATTGGCCTGATCACATTCCTTTTGCCCTTTGGGCTTATCGGACTAGCATTCGTACCTCCACTAATGCCACCCCATTTTCTTTGGTATATGGTACCGAGGCTGTCTTGCCTCTCGAAATACAAATACCCTCCCTAAGAATATCTCTTCAGGATATTCTCACCAATGATGATTTCCACCAAGAGCGGTTAGCCCAATTAGAGCTTCTCGACGAGCGTCGTCTTACAGCTCTTGACCACCTTCAAATTTATCAAAAACGCATCAAGCGTGCTTATGATAAGCGACTTCATGAGCGTACCTTTAAGGTTGGTGATCTTTTCCTCAAATAAAATCAACATGTAACCAAACTAGAAAAGAGCAAACGTGGAAAATTTTCTCCAAATTGGATTGGGCCTTACATTATCACTCACACTTATGGATCAGGCACTTATCGTTTAGCTTCACTTAATGGTAAACCTGAGCCTGAGCCCCTTAATGCCTTGCATCTTCGACCATTCTACTGTTGAATTTAGTGTTATATCACTTCTTATCTACCTTGCGCTCGTCCCTTGAGCTCATTTACCACCGCATACACTTTGTTTCCTACATCTCAAAATCAAATCAAGCTCACATGGTTTGATTATCACCTCCCCTTAAAGATGCCTTCCCCTTTTTAGTCTAGTCCATGACTTCAAAGTATCAAAATGACACATTCTTAATTAAACACTTATGGGATTTTCTTGAGTCAAACTTCCTACAAAACTAGATGCTTTATGCCCAACAGACATCTAGACCTCTAAATTATACATAGACTGCTCCCTCGAAGGACAACTATATGCCAAACTATTGCTGCTATTATATATAGACTGCTCCCCCAAAGGATAACTATACACAAACGCCACATCTGCTACTATAAATAGACTGCTCCCTTGAAGGACATACTATACAGTCAGCCTTTATCAGAAGCTTCTCGCATTGATCAGCTTCGTGAAGACCTCAAGAGTAACAAAATACATATCCCTTGTAGACTTCCCGCATCGATCAGTCTATATTCAGCAAAATAAAAGCCGCATTCAAAAGCACTTTTGAGTCATGGACTTGTCTATTTAGGTTTGGTTCTCTTTCGTCAGGATACTCACTTTATAACAAGTTCTCTGCGCCTCAGCTACACCATCCACCTCACCTCACCATTTGTTTAAACAACAAAACTCACGGGATGTGACGTATACCCGATATATTGTGATTATACAACTCTTTTCACCTATCGACTTCTCGTCTATGCAAGGTACCTAGGGGTTCAAGCTCATTCTATGTTAATATGTGGTTTGTTTAGCTCTTCTCAACTACGGGACACTTTTGCCTCTTTTGCTCGACTCTAGGATTGTGTGTTGACCTTAATCAGGATATGGTTCCCTACCACTTGGGTAGGCTAACTTTCGCTTCACCTATACCTATACCAACATCGCCAATTCCTTACCAACACCAACAACATTACCCTACCAATATCAATATTTTTACCAACCAACAAATTGCCTAACCATACCTGAATTACCTGAATTCACCTCTCCCTAGTCCTAAGGGAGAACTACATCGGTCTGAGGCCCCTCCTTGCTTTGTGCAATGGGCTATGTAGGTAGCACTTAGGAGACATGGGGTCTCCCAAGGTTAGCTCGACCATCCCCTACCATACCCTATCATGTGTTGTAAATATAAATATTTTTGTGTATTTCTATTTTGACAACATTCATCTTTATCCTTTTTCAAAACAAACAAAAACAACATTCAAAACACAACCATTCTTAGTATTATCATCCCTCAAAACAACATACATATTTAGTTTTTAGATGTTAAACAAATACATCTTCTCTATCATCGACTCGCAGGTCGGCATCCTTATTTATTCTTATACTCCTATGAAATTCACTTAGACCCTTGCGCCTCCTCCCGAATCCGGTGGTGATCGTGATCGTCGACGCCCCTCACTTGGCCTTTCCATCCTCAAAGGTGCCACTGCTATTGGTTCCTCCCACTGATCCACCAACATCTCCTGTAACATACGAATACGTCCTCTCGCGTGGAGGAATCTTGCCTCTAGTCTCTCCACTCGTAACTGTGAAACCTCTAACAATCCCGTTGTCTCATTCACCTGTGTTTGAAGCTGGTGAACCAAATCCTAGACGATCTCTCTCCGCTGTAATCACAGCTATGTCAGGGCGCTCACGTGCACCTCGCAGCTCTACTACCCACCATACTCTATAGGCCTCTATCATTCCCGCATCCATTATTTTCGATCGGTGCTTTATCTCTTTTGGCCCTTCTGGAGGTGTCGGCCGGGGAGGTGAGAATGTTGCCTCGGCGTCAATCCTCATGTATGGTCTATATGTCATAGGTATATCCTGAATGAACCCAAATTGTCGCCGCACGTGATCTAGAGGAATCCTCTCGTACTCACCCGGCTTGTGCCCTGTGATCCACCTCAAGCGCTCTACACCCCTCAACTCCTCAGCTATGTTCTCTGTCACCATATAGTTCCCGTAAGGCCTCCAACAAATATCCACAATCGTCACCATCTCCCATACCTGTCTATAATACTCGATGTCATCTATCACGGCCTGGGATCTCGCCTCTTGTTCTGTCTGGACCCATCATCTGAATCCCAACCTCTGCACTCCTGTCTCTCCCGACTCGATGGGTCGGCCTATTGGGTGCACACAAACTATGTGCTCATAGGCCCAACAATGTAATAAGTACGAACAATCCAGTGTCATCCTGTGTTTGTGTTTGCAGGCCCATAAACCCCTGTATAACTCTGCCAGATATGCGGGTGCCCATGCGAAAGTCACGCTCATTTCTATCATTTCCCAAATAACACTCATCAATGCTTTTGGAAATCTTCCGCCATCCACCCTCGGTAATGCATAATACCCCACCGCTATCATTAATACTACTGCCAACCTTGTTGCCTCAGGGTGTGCTGCATACATTATACCATAAGTGAATGTCAAACCTCGTTGTGTCAAATCTCGTGTGTATGGACCAAATACTGTTGTTATCGCTCCCCAGTGTCGCGCTAGGCAATGCACGATATCTTTGGTCTTCCTGTAATTGGGAGTCTCAAAATATGGAACACATCTTCCAATGTCACTGTCATCTCCCCTGTTGGCAGATAGAAGGTATTCTTTTCTGGATTCCATCTCTCAATCAACACCTGCAACATAGCATGGTTACGTGCGATTCGTGAATAATAGCAGATTCCACTTAACCCCAAACGATTTATCAATGCCCATTCAGCTGGTGTTACATCCGCTCGGATTCGTGACAACAATGCTGGCACAGTATCATTCATCCTTAACCCTGCTTCCGCCTGCATACATCAAAATGACACATAATTATTCAATAAAACAAATCTCCATGGGTTTTTTCTCAAATTCTGGAAACTCCTACAGTAACCGCTATCGGTTATAGATAACCGATACCGGTTTACTAACCGATACCGGTTATCTCTAAACGATACCGGTCACTGTCAAAAATATACACCCTACTTAAAAACATACACCTACGATAATTATTTTTGCCCGTTTACTCCTATCTATACCTAAAAACATACGTGAACACCCTGCTTACCTACCCCATAGCACTCACCCCATCCCAAACCCTTACCTATCACCTTTTCTTTCTCATCTTTACCCACTTACTCTCTCTCATCCTATTCATAAAACATGCAAGAATCAAATTACAACCAAACAGTTTACCTCTTGGGATGCAGCAACTTGAGGTGGAACCTGCCTTCCCTCTCGTCTCTGCCTGCTGGATGCTTCTCCTCGTTCAACCATGTTCACCACCCTCTTCAAATATAACTTGTCTTTCTACCTTCTGAATCTCAGCCCTTACTCACTTTTCCTGTCTCTTTCCTCCTTATCACTCAATTCTCTCATGCAATTACCTGTATCAGTCGTCAAGCAGCGTCGCATTCTCGTATTTAACTTGTTGCATGCTTCTAAAAATAAGAACTTAAGTTGCCAACCAAGCAGTTCTATTTTTAGGAAATCTAATTTTGGAATAACCGATATCGGTTACATAACCGCTATCGGTCATATAGCTACCGACATCGGTTACATAACCGATATCGGTCATGTGCCCCGTTTTGCTTAAACCTAGGCCGTTTCTTCGTTTTTGCAAATTTTTGTGGCGCCCGCCTCTTTTTCCTGCATCACAACACCATTACCAATATTTGTCATCAAAATCACATCAATATATTATCGCTATTTCATCAACATCATCTATCTACAATAAAACAAACCATCGACAAAACACATACAACATTTCATATACACCATGTGGATCAAACTCATCATACATTAAATTTCACAAACCATCGACAAAACACATAAAACATTTCATATACACCATGTGGGTCAAAATCATCATATATATATATATATATATCAAAGGTTTCAAATATACAACTTGCCCTGCATAGGGGCCTCTGTGATCTCAAGATAATACAAAGCCGGCACGCAGGCCGCAATAACTGTCAAAATCTCGACTCGGCTCGCAGGCCGGTCTCTCATATCAAAAATATACTCGGCTCGCAGACCGGTATCAACTATACAACCCGTACTCGGCTCATGAGGCTAGTATATACAACAAGATGAATAAATGAATGAAAGAATCATATGTGGGCACGCAGGCCTCTCTATACATAACCGGTTCGCAGACCGGTGTCTCTATCCAATATCCAAAAACAAAACTATCTCCTCTGCAAGGATACCTCAGCTCTCTCCACCGCCTCGGCTGTCTCCCTGCTGGTCCCTGTGCTGCCTCTCACCTCCTCCCTGTAACGGACCCACCGGCTGTGGCTGCACCCCCCTGGGATCTCTGGCTCCGCGAGGTCTCGGCTCTGTGCGCCGCATATGGCTGATAGTCAGCCCGGTACCATCAAGGACGTCCTGATAGTACCGGGCCTCCGCTCTCGCCTCCATATAATGGGCCCGTGCCACCATAGCTGCTGGGGCTGGTCCCCTGACTCCTAATAATAATGGCCCCTGTCCTACCGGTACACCTGTGCTGTGCTGTCAGGTGCGGTGCGGTGGCGGTACTATGCACGTGGTTTGTGCGGTGCATGTGGTGGTGGTGCATGCTATGCTATGCACATGCTGTGCTACTGCACCTATGGCTGTGCTCATGTGCTGTACTGTGCACTGTACTGTTTATATGCCTATGCCTGTGCACTGCTCGCACTGTGCACAGGCCGCCCCTGTAATACCCCGATCATGCATGTGCATGTGAGCAAGCAAGCCCCTGTGTAATAACCGCACTGTCTCGAGAGCCGATCCTCTCTCTGCTATAACAGCCGCTAAATCTGGCTGTGCGGGCTGTGCTCTCCTCGCTGCTCTCTCCCCTGCCCACCATACCAAAAATGACCCTGTGCAGCCGGCGTCATCCACGGTATCATCCGCCGGCCTCTCTGCTACCCAATCTGGGTCCACGGGCTGTGGTGCAGGCAGTGGGGCCTCTACATCATCCCTCCGGTACTGAGGGAAGGGAGGTGGCTCATCTGTGTAGCCACCTGACTACCGCCGTATTGCCTCTCCAGGGGTATCCGCTCATGCTCTCCCGGCCTCCGTCCAGCTATCCAGAAAGTATACTGGATCCAGCGCATCTGTGATCGGGCTCCTCCTCGGGGCTGATGACCTCTGTAAGGCCTCCATACAATATCCAATGCGGTCAGGCCCTCTAGCATATGACGGTAGTAAGCTACATCCCGTCCTGCAAGCACCACTCGTGGCTGGCCCACGACCCCCAACCACCTCTGAAAGCCATACCTGTATATCACCTGTGGCCCTGGCTGCTGGGGCAGCCCTACTGGTCGAATACATATGATGTGCTCATATGCCCAGCAGTGTAACAAAAATGTGGAACAAATCCCGAATCGCCTCATCCGGCGATAACCCCACAGCTCTCTGTATAGCTGCACCAGGTATACTGGTGCCCAAGCATAGCACGTATGCTCCTCCACCATCTCGTGCAGCACCCCCATCAACGCCCGTGGAAAGCGGCCTCCCTCTGAGTCGGGAGGGCGAAGCATGTGATGCCTATCATCATCAACACGCAAGCCGTGTCTCATGTCTGTGGGCGCGATACATATCGCCATAAGCAATACTCACGCTGTGGTAGGTCAATAACGTGGCTGCATCCCCAAATACATGAAGAATGTTGTCCATAGCTGTCTCTGCATCTACCTGGAATACTGCCTCTCCTATGATCGGCAGTCTCAGGATGCGATATACATCCTCCAGGGTAATAGTCATCTCTCCAGTCGGGAGATGGAAAACATTGGTTGCCGGATCCCATCTCTCGATGAGGGCAACCATAAGACTGTGGTCCCTCTCCACAGCCCTATACCGCTGGACTCCACCGAGTCCCACCTCGCGCATAATGGCCCAGTGCGCTGCGGACACATGTGGCCGCATCCGTCTCAATAACGGGGGCATCCGATCCCGCATAGTCAGCTGCTGACGTGCCTGCATAAATAACCCACTTCATTAGACCTACCCTTTCAAACAACAACTACTTTAACCCTCTATACCCCCTTTTACCCACCCGACCACACCCCGACTCTATAACACACACCTACACCCACCTATTTTACCCTAACACATTTACGATATCCCCTTTCCTTATCTCGCACCCTACCAATCACCCAGATCTACTCTCGCCATTTACCTATGCCCCTACCAATTTAACACCTCCCCATTCATGCCCAACACCTAATCTATCCTAACCGCACCAACCACACAACCGCCCCATTTCCCCCACCCACCAATCACCCTTCCTATCAACCTCTACCCCTTCCCTCTTCACCCCCAAAACACAAAACCCAACAATAAACACAAAACCCAAACCACTAATAACAAAACACCCAAACAACAACCCAAAAAACCCAAAACAACAACAAAACCAAACCAACAAAATAAATAATCCTAACTAAGGACCGGTACCGGTCACCCATGACCGCCACCGGTCCCCTCTCAAGCATTTCTCCACCGACGCCGGTCGACATACGACCGACACCGGTCAACCACAAACCCACCTTGCCGAAGACTTCGTGACCGATGCCGGTCGCTTAGTGACCGACATCGGTCACTGAACAATCACGGAGCCGAACCCGACGCGGCCCCCCAAACCCATTTTTGGCCTATTACTCCCCTTTTACCCATTGAAAAACCCTAAAAACCTACCCACCCTACCGTTTTAGCCTAACTAACCTACCTACCCTCTCCATTTTCCAAACAACTTCCATTTATTAATTATTTTATTAAAAACTTGGATTCCTACCCAAAACCCAAATCTAGCTTAACAACATTAAATTCACATAATGAGAGGTTTTGAACCTACCGGTACGACGACACGTCGTCGTGGTGGGATAGGTGGTGGCGGTCCAGCTGGTCCAGCACCTCCTGCTCCTCCTGGCTGTGCCATGGCTCTAAATATCCTCTCTTTGGGTCCTCCACCAATCAAATGCTGCCTCCTACTCGCTCGGGCCTACCAACCACTCACTTCTCCACTCAAATAGTGCCACCTCAGCCGACAAATTCAACAATCTCACTAATACACCTCAGACAACTAAAATTGGTTTTCAAATTGACAATATGACAATGACAGGCCGTTTTTTTTCTTTTTATAGGTTTTTCGACCTATAACCGATATCGGTTATATTATGCCCTAAAGAACCGGTATCGGTCATATAACCGATACCGGTCATAGAGAATCGATATCGGTTTAATCCCACCTTTCCCCAATTTCTGCCCTTATTTACTAATCTCCCTTTCTCACCACATCGCCTATATCCTCCTTCGCTGAAAACCCTTTGTTGACTTCATTGGCCCACTTCACGGCCGCAACCAATAATTTGGCCCGACCCAAGGCCACAACCAACCAATCTAGGCCCAACCCAAGGCCGCATAACCAACCATTTGGCCCGACCCAAGGTCAGAACAACCATTTGGCCTGACCCAAGGCCGTAACCAATCATTTGGCCCGACCCATGGCCGCAACCAACCAATCTGGCCTGACCCAAGGCCGCAACCAACCAATCTAGCCCGACCAAAGGTCAGAACTAACCATTTGGCCCGACCCAAGGGCGCAACCAACTAATCTGGCCTGACCCAAGGCCGCAACCAACCAATCTGGCCCGACCCAAGGCTGTAACCAACCATTTGGCCCGACCCAAGGCCGCAAACAACCAATCAGGCCCGACCCATGGCCCTCACTAATCAATCGGCCCGACCCAAGGCCGCACCACTCAAATACCTCACCCAAAACCAACAAATTACAATTTTATCCACCCATCATGTAGCTTTTTGTTCAATCGAGCTCACCTGTTCGTGTTTTAGCATGATTAGGGTACTTGACTTGATCAGTCGACCAACTTTTCCTAGACCTAGACCGTGACATTTATCTCAACCAAACCAACCATTTGGTACTGCCAAACATGCCTAAATGTTCCTGTACCTTACCCGTTATATCCCCTGGAGCTACTTCCTATGCCTTGGATACTAGGATTATATCACCCTTGTTTGGATAAACTATCGACCTTTGCCTATGAATTGCTTGTTTTCTCTTCAAATCATGTACCCTAGTCGCACTACTGCATTTCAACGTGCGTCTGCTTCCTTGGACCTACCCCACCATCTTACCATCATCTCAACACCATTTACCCTTTATCAACCCTATCCCTGATTTCACATTATCTCAATCTGTGATAGATTTGAGGGGGATTACCTATACCCTTAATAGGGGTAATCACTTCTTATTATTGTCCGTGCAGCTTTACAAGACAAGTTTGAAAACAAGGGGCTAAGATTACCTATACCCTTAACATGGGTAACCACTTCTTATTATTGTCCATGCAGCTTTACAAGACAAGTTACATGACAACAAGGGGCTAATGTAGACACCAAATTTGTGTCTTACGACCCCCTGTGCCCCGCATCTCATTTTGTAACCTAACCTCATCACCTAAACCTTACACAATTATTTATTAATTACCTTATAATTAATAAATCCACATCACCATACCTGCCACCTCATTTCACCACCTCATCATGACCTAGTCCTAACCCTAAACTAACCTAATTAAGACCTATAACTTGGTCTACATCCACACCCATGACTAATTACTCCTCACCCGCACCTAAAACCAACCTCATAATGACTTGACCAAGCCCACAACTAATCCCTCGGGAGAAAAGGAGGGAAAGTTGGCTATTTTACTAAAAATAGCCCACTTTGACCTGACCGATACCGGTTCCTACTCGACCGCCGTCGGTTACGTAACCACCATCGGTTCCCTGTAAATGACCTCTCCCAACCAAAAACAAGGGGTGGGATTTTCATTGATCCGAATGAGAAGTCATTGGAGGAATCAGAATTTACTTGGCTGAGCAGAGACAAGTGAAGGAAAGAGAGGAGTTTGCAGAGAAGGACATCAAGCCCAAGACTGCAACTGAATAACCAGAGCCCAGTGACACTCATCCAAGCATCAGGAGAGGAGATAGCTCATCTTGGATTGTCAGATCATCCTACTTGAACCCTGCCTTCGTCATCACAGTCCTGGAACCTGCATTTTTCATCAGGAACTAGTAAGTCTTATACGTTCTTTTAATAATATTTCTTGGATTTCTGAATCACAGTAATTACAAGTCTACTCCCAGATCCACTACCCGGTAACACTCTCCATCTAACTTACATTCCTCTACCCCTACATTGCCCCAAGAACAGCCCCCATACTCTCTGAGTCTTCTCCATCACCTCATTACCTATCCCCAGTCATTTTACTAGCCTTATAAACACCATAGCTATCATATAGCCATCTTATAGCCAACCTTCACCAAACCCCTTAAATCACTACCCCTACCGGTATCGGTTATCATCGGCAGTACCGGTGACACTGACCGCATCGGTCACTGTGATTCAAAATCAAGACCAACCTTTTCTCTATTGTTCTAACAAGGTAAATAAATTGTAAATGGACAATAGCTTATTTGTTAGAATTTTTGTTAATTCATATTAGTAGGGAACTGCTACCTTCGAAAGGAAGTCTCATATTTCCTGGGCCCAAGGCAGTTCCCTCACTTATTATCTAATTAGAATCTAGTGGTCTTGTATTCTTACTTGCAGGTAGTCCTTCCCAGACAAAAAGGAGTTCTTTGCAATCGATCTGATCTCTCTCTACGGTACACACACACCCTCTCAACATTCAAATGTATTCCTCCTAGCCCTAACCCTTATCTGTTTCTCAAAGGAATGAAAGGATAGAAAGCAACTCTATCCAGGAATGGAAGCATTTACGTGTGAAACAATTCCATTGCCTTCATGCTCTTTGAAATTGGTTTCATAGTGTCGGTTTCCTTCGTGTTTATCCACAGAGAGGATTCTTCATTGAGCATCTCATCGCTGCCCTGAAGCTTATTTTCATTCAAATTTATTGAATATTCTAAGTTTCTTTATTTTTGGCTCTATGCTCATTGACATATTCTCCATGAGAAACCTTAGATTCATTCTTTATCTCTACTCCATTATGAAGTGCTTGATGATTGAATGGATGATTAGAAGTAACCTCATACTTTTTTGTATGGCCATGGCATGAGCTAAGAGATCATGAATCACCTAGGGTCTTCCGCAACTTCCACTACATCTAATTGTTCTTGCATAGAGATCTCCATTGTTACTTCTTATGGCTCATCTTTGTATGCCTTTGAAGAATCTTTATTTTTAGCTAAAGGAAACTATTTGGAGGGATTAATTCATTATCTTGGGAATCATTACATTCTATCAATCCTTCATCAAGAGGAGATTCAACTTCAAAGGCCTCAAAACTCCTTGCTTTAATTTCTTCATCATGGAAAGAGTCTTCTTCTTCAAATGGGAAAGAAAATATCTCCATTTCATCATTGCATCCATCAATCATTGGCTCAGGGGGGGCATCATATTTCTCATCTTTCTTTGTTTCAACATGGCCAACCTTCACATTGATTGAATCTTTCAAATCATATTCATGCTTGTCTTATAGGTTCATGGCTTACATCAAGAGTTTGGTGAGCTCATGATCTTATGTTTCTTCTTGGCTCTAAGCATTTCCTATACATACAATTATTTTAAACCTTTCACGGAGTTCATAATAAGTTAATCTTGTCCCTCCATGAATGGCATGGATGAGATCATCTTCATCTCCAAATGGGAATGAAAATACCTTGATTTCATTGTGGATAAGAACACAAGCTGATTTTTCCATTTGAGATTCGCCAAGAACCTTTTCCTCTTCTTCATGGTTTGCATCATCTAGTAATTTGGGGCTTCCCTCTTGTAACTTGAATCTCCTCAATGCTTCTTCAAGGTCCATACCTCTCTGGGAAGGCATGTATGTCCCTATCAAGATGGGAATATCCTCTTCCTCCTCTGTTATCACAAAGCAATTCATCTACCTGATATTTACGTACAAGATGTCGGTTCCTGGAGTTCCAGACTTTCACACTGTGTACCTCATCTTCTTCTCTGGAAGAATTTTTCCATGTCTCCCTTAACTAGAATGGTTATAGAATACCAGTTCATCTGGATCATACCCCCAAGTGCTGATAGAAAACCTTACTTAGCAACATTCCAAATGAAGTTGGTATGTCTGCTACCAAAATCATCATTGAAACTTTCTTGTCTGGAAATATGGCGAGAGCCACCTATGCATATTTTACCTTCCCTACAAGTGGGACTTATTTTAACTCCATGGAGTAATAAGATCCACCATGTGGAGCCATGGTGAATTTCAAAACCTTGGAAACCTTCAAAGGAATCACATTTTTTGAGGCAACAAAATCTATTATGCAATTGTTTAGTACATATTTTTCAACAAAAATGGAGATGTTAAAAGGATCAACCTTGTCAGTCTTGGATGCACTCAAGGAAAGCATGTTATATGAGGGAGGCGTAGGTGGGTTTGGTAGTAATCCTTTAGGATACTAAGTTACAACATTGGGTTTCAAACTACCATTCCTAATATATGAAACGAATCTCTCAAATTGTTCAGGGTGAGTCTGCAAATATTTAGATTCACTAATCTACACTTTGTCTTTGTTTGTGTATTCTATGAAGTAAAAAGGAGTAGATGTAGGTGAAGGTGATGAAGGGAATATGTTTGGATTTAGGAAAAGTTTGGAAGTAGGAGTAGATTTTTGGGGAACAAAGGGATCTTGAAAGGTACACTAAGAGCTTTCAAAGTACTATATTTTATAGGAGAATATTTAGATTTAGAATTAGAAGAGCCATCATAAGAATTACTTGAATTAATGGAGACTTATTATTTGTTATAGGATCATGATTCAAAATGAAGACTCCATGGAGGATGGGAGCGAGAGATTATCAAATGATTATTTTGTTTTGCGGAGTCTCCATAGGACGATATTCAATCTTATTTTTCTTTGTAATACAGTGAAGGAAGAGCCCCTTTATTAGACTGAGAATGAGTGAATACCACACATGAGAAGCTAGGTGCATATTCTTCATCATCTTCATCACCTCTAAAATATTCATAGAATCTGATTTGTGTATCATTCTCAAACTCATCACTTTATAGGAAATCACCACCTTCACTTTCTTGTTCAAGATCCTCTTCATTTTCCTTACTCCTATAACTTACATTGATAGGTGGGGCCTCTAAGAAAATCCTTTGGGGTGCTCCTGAAATTTGATTTCTGTTGTTTCTTTGAGAAGAAACTCATTCAAATATTTCCCTCCTCAATGATGCCATTTCATTTTCCATTTTCTATAAAAAGGATCGGTTCTTTCATCTCCAGAATGTTGAGATTTACCCTTTGATGGATTCTTGATCTTTCTAGAGAGGATGAGATTGTCATCAAGTTCAATGGTCAATATTTGTGCTTCTGCACTATCCCTTGGTTGAACTCTTCGTAGGAAAAATCCTACCTCCAATGATTGAGAACTCATAAATAATCTCTTGACATTGTTTTCTGATGGTGAATCCTCCCCGGTATCCCACGGAGCAATAGGTCAAAATGAGCCATGAAGTCTTTAATATTTTCATTCTCTCCTTTCTTTATTTATGCAAATTTTACAAGTAGGTCTTGACAATCCTCGAGTAAATTTGAATCTTTCATCGAAATTCCTTTTAATGTCATTCTAGCAATTGATGGATCGGGAAGGTAGGATGTATAACCATTACATTGCTTTTTCTTAGAGAGACTCCATGAATAAGGTTATAGAAACATCTTTATGTTGGACGCCAAGAATCCCACATGATTTGTTGAAGGCCGATATGTGCTCTTCGGGGAGTTGTGTACCATCACCTTTGAAGTTTGGAAATTTCTTGGGAACTTGTTGGTAGATCATGAAGAGGGGGTCGAAGATAAATCAAGAATGTATTTATTACCCACGTGACAATGGCTTGAGGTCTTTTTGCTTCATCTTCCATTGTTGTTTCTCCTTCTGCTTCACCTCTTGCTTCTACAAATTCTTATTCAAATTCTATCACTAATAAAATATGCAATATAAATATGAAAAGACATTGTGGAATATGAAAGGTCACTTGAAATAAATTGATAGTTTAGCCTTTAGCAATGGATTTTCATAAAATATATTTTTTTCAATATTTGATTTTTTTGGATTTTTTGGTCCTTGCGGTCATATTTTGGGTGTAGATGCTACTAAATATTTCCCACGGTGGGCACCAAAATATTTTGGAAAAAAAATTGTTGGATGGAAAAACTTGTGGATTTCTTTCCAAGGCTTTGAGAATCTCAATCCCTCAACTTAACCAATGCAACAACCGTATATGCATGCATTAGTAAAGGTGGATTTTCTGGTGGCCATGTGGCCTAGGATGAAACAGGGGCACTCCAATGACCCTCTGGAAAAGCTAACAATTTCTTACTAGAGAGGACTTTTTCTATAAAGTGGGAAAGGGGAGTGATAATTGAGATAGGAGAAGTAATGTTGTAGGTAGAAATTAAGATTCCTGCACACACTAGTTGAAAATTTCAATGCATACATTAATAAGAAGAAACAACTCTATAAATAGCAACAAGACCAATTAGAATTTATGAGCACAAAGTATCAATAAATCCCTCAGTCAAAAAAGGCTAGAAAATCCTTCTTCTTGTATTGATTTCTTAAAAAAAAAGTTGTACATAGTGTGGGAATGGAGGAAAATTATGAGGGGGAAATGGAAGAAAATGGCTGTCTCCTTTGTTCTCTCAAATTACAATACACTCTTCAGTTTACAAAATCAATCACCAACCCCGTGAAATGGGAATGGATTTACAATTTATAGAATGAGAGTTGAATCATTATCTACCCCAGTTCTTTTTCATGTCCTCGCATAACTTAAAAAATTTCAATGTGCTAGGAAACTTTTAAGTCCATTTTTATAACATAAAGGAGACTTATTACATTAGGAACATTAAGACATGAAAAAGTGCAACCCCAATGCAAAATTAGAACATTGAGAAGAGAGAGAAAGTTGGGGGTATGAAGAGAAGAGAGAGAGAGAGAGAGAGAGAAGAAGAAGAGAAGATGTTTCCCATGATGAATTCTCGATGATCCTTGTTGATGGAAGACTCCAATGCGATGAAACTCTAAATCTTCAAACTCATGTGAAAATCCTTCAAATTGGCTCACAGATGCTTTGGAATGAGTGTTTAAATATTGTTGAATGGTTCTACCGATGACCACAACTTCCACCCTACACAAGATACTCATGCAACTTGAGCCATGAAGTGAGTTTCGGGAGACACTATTGAATTCTCTAAGATAAGTCTCGAATTCCCTATGAGAAATGCCCATGGATGATCTTAAATGATGGTGTTCACCTAATTGATCATCCCTATATGTCCCATTATTCCAAAATTTCCCTTGAGTATGAAATTACATTAATAGCGAGTACCTAAATGGGAGACTTACTATTTATAGTAAGAGGTGATTCTTGCTTCTTCTTGACCATCTTGATGTGATGAAATTCTTCATTCAATCCTATGCACACTACCTTTTCCTCGACCACTTTTAGGGGGAATGACTATTTGTATTAAACACACATATAGAGAGATTACTACTTTTAGTAAGTGGTCATTTAAACTATTTTATGCTATGAACACTCATTTTGACTTCATGGTGACCTTTGGTGTATAGTACCTTCGCCACTGCTGTTGCATTGAATTTTGATGAAGACTTACAAAAGATAGAAAGCCTATGTAGGAAAGCTTACTATTTTTGGAAAGTGGCTTTCCGGTGCTTGGTTTGTGACGGAAAATATTTTTTTGGACTCCTCGATCATCTCCTCCAAAATTCACATCATGTTTCCCACTACAATGCATGGAAATAAAATTAAAAATTTCACCTCGAAGTGGCTTTGAGCACAGAGCTGCCATGATGGCCATTAATTGACCTCAAAATTTGAAGGTCTAGTTTTTCTCTCTGTTCGTGACATAAACAACTCTATTGTGATAGGTTTTCTATTTGGAATCTATGTGCCAGTTTTCATCTTGTTTCCATTACCGGATTGATGGGAAATCCGACAAATGTGAGTTGGTGCATGAAATGGGGATTTTGTTGGAACAAATTTTTTAGGGAACCATTCGATCTCTCATTTATTGTATCTTCATCATCTTGAAAAATATTTAATTCAGCAAAAGATGTCACCTCAATCCGACTTGTATTTTGTAAGATATGAGGATTTTTTGATTCGGTGACTTTGTGGTTATATGGCGAAAAATCTTCATTTTTCTTCATTTCTCTTTGTCATTTCTCATTTTTGAACCATTTTTTCTCTAATAACTATGCATTTTCATGGATTGGATGGTTTTTTGGCCATGTCAGAGCTGGTTCAGAGCAACAATGGTGGACCAGAGTCTGGACAATCATGAACAAAGCCATGGCAAGGTATGAAGTTGTGAAGAAGAAATGGGGGAATGGCTAAGTGCCAAATTTAAATTATTCAAAAAGAATGCACAGTAAGGGTGGGGCACATTTTTTCATGTTTTATGTCCCTCACCTCAAAGGAATGTGATGGATATCAAATTCCATGGCGAGCAAGGTGATGACACGTAGCGGAGATCTAATGGTTGAGAATGGAGGCCTGAAAAACACTTGGGGGCTGGAAATTTACTCTTGAAAAGGTCACATGAGTGAATAGGAGTCTCCTTAGGGGTTGTGTAAATTTTTATATGTTTTATTTCCCTCACTACAAAGTGACATAAGGGACATCAAAGTCACAGATGCTCCAGGTGATTACACATGGCAGCGATCAAACAATGAAGGCTTTGAGCTTCCGCAAGCACCTGGGGGCTGAAATGGAAATCTTAGAGGTCATATGTGGGTCTAGAGGGATTCATGGGGGAAGGGAAAATTTTAATAACCTTTATTTCCTTGACCTTGAGGGATGTGAGGAATGAAAAATCTGCCAGGATCTGGAGCTGAAAATTTGACTAACTCCCAAACCTTGAAGACAGGTTTGCACGACAATATATTGAGCTTCCGATGGATTTTTTTATGAAATGTTATATGATGTTTACTGGAAATGGTGTTATGCATCTAGTGGTGGGTTTTAGGTATTTATTCATCCATTTTACACCTAAAAATGTGATTTTGGATCGGTACTCCACCTATACATGAGAAAACTTCTTGTAAAACCATTTCACCAAAGTGTTGTGAAACAAATAATTTAACCATCTTGTAGGGATTGGAATTATATTTCCAATGATGTTTTTTTCCTAAATCCATCTGGAGGTCCCAAAATCACCTTCCAAAGCTCAACAACATTTTTGGCTTGTGCACTGCTTAGGCCTGTGAACCCTAATTTTGGTGAAACTGCCCCAACGTTTCCAAGTCCTTCAGAATCTTCCTGAATCACTTCCATGATGTCCCAAGGAATTTGAATCACCTTTGTGTCTAGTTTTTATTTTCTATTAATCTCCATGGGGTTTCTTAAGTCTAGGAAGGCCAATGATAGCCCTTCCCAAAAACTTCCCGAAGTTTGCATTTTCCAATAACTCCTAAAATCACCTAGGGGGTGAATTGAATTCCCTAAAGGGTGAATTGACTTCCTAAAACACATAGATAAATGGGTTAAAATAATTTTGGAGGTCACTTGGACTAACTAGGAAGACCCAAGGTGCCTTGGAATGGTTATCCTTGAAAAAATTAACATAGGGGTATGTTTTTATGCTTGGAAATTGTTAATTTCCTTGTTGCACATTTGCATGACAACAAGATCATACAAAATATCGTCAAAAATGTTTTGTTGGCCTATTTAACCATCACTACATACTTCAAAAGAAACATCATTTCTGCCATGTATGTCATATTTGCAACTCAAAAATATAATACCAAATTTAAAAGTTGAATCCATTTATCAATGTTTAATCGATATCTCATACCACATTTATAAGACAGATGCTTATGTAAACATGTTTTGCAACCCCTTTTGTTTTATAACCAAATCATCATAATATGAGAAATCATAGTGAACTAAACAAATATTTTGGATGACACAGTGAAAATTTCCTCATTATCTTGAATAGAAATTTTGTGAAGTCAATAATATGCAAACACACAGAATAATTTATTTCAACAATATTAAGCCAAAATAAAAAAATCATCCCAATACAACTTGAATGTAAATGACCTTTGAAAATTGCTATCATTTTACGATATTCAATTGAAATAGAGATATGTTTGCATCATCTTTTCAAAATTAACAATACCCACAAGTTTGAATCCTCTAACGAATTCAAAATATTCTAAGAATGACATATTTTCGATAAACATTTTTCTTGTACACAAAAGACAAGATATTTATCGAATACATTTTTCCTAGAAAAGTACACTAAATGGGTAAGTAACGAAACCAAAAGAATTTTCAATAAATTACCTCATAATTTTTTTATAAAAATAAATACATAGCTCATCATTTCATTACCCATTAGGATTCTCGACTGCCAATGAAATTTCTAAACTCAAGGCCTATAATATTTCATTCTACAAATCAACTCAAAAATGAAAATGAATTTCTTACCATTCAAAACTTCAAACTTCCATTCAATAGTCATATTCAAATAAAAATACTAAAAACATCAAGAATCCACAGTATAATCTGAATAATAAAACATTATTTTCACAGTGCTTCATCAAATCCAAACTTCTCTTCCTTCATTCAAACTCAACATTTCACCAAACCACCCTTTTACCTCCAGACATTCTTCATAAGAATGAGATTCGAGTAAATGAAATCAAATAAATAGTGGAAGGATCACATTCAAACCAAGGGATAGTCATAATTTCACAGTCTTGAGAAGGTTCAAACCCGGCTCTTTAATAGAACAAATAACTTTAAAAAATGTAGGCATGATATACAACCATCATAAACTTAGCATATTCTATAAAACAATCCAACATGCATGAAAATCAAGGATCCATAGAGGGATAAGAAAAAAACCTCACAAGATAGATTGAAAACTAAGTTGAACTCCCAAATGCACTTCAAAGCCAACAATGGAGGATGAAAACAACTTTAGAAAATTTTAGCAGGGCTTTGCCATAGAAGTGGAAAAAATCAAATGACCGACTAAACTGGCAGTGATGGAAAGAAGGAAAGGCTTGAGGATGATTATTCAATGATCAAGGTACCTCAAGCATGGTGCCATAACTATTACCATAATTAACCATTAATGACCGCAGTCCCAAATTTCCCGCTTCATGACCAAGGATGCCACTTGGCATTTCTTCAAATAAAACAAAAAAGTAAACATTAAGTATCCAAGTTTCTAAATAACCTTGTTCATAGTATAGATGTTAAGTTTAAATAATATAAAATATGATTAAAACTCCATGCCCCTTAATCCCTTTATATTATTAATTCAATTGAGGGATCTAATCAACCATTGGTTCAATAATCCACAATCAATGAAGCTGAAAAATATATAGGATATGTTCTAAACAAAATTATATCCCGAGTCCCAACAATGTTAGCATGAAACCACAACATGAATTCAAGACTTTCATTCCATTTCAATATCCCTTGAACCAACCAGGTTTAATGTCACATAATACAAAATTAGTGCAAATCAAAGACAACAACACTTACCACTACTCTTACTGCCACCACAGAAAGAAGATATATACCAAAAAATGAGCTTGGAATTTGAAAATAGTTAATGTAAGCTGGAACTCAATCATCATCTTTGATAAACTATGATCATCAATCAAAGTTCCCAAGGTAACATCTTATATCAATGTGAACATCCAAATATATTAATGCCAACATGTAAATGTTCTGAAACCACTTTAAACATGAAATGAAATCAAACTAAAGTTTTAAATTAAACAAAGTGGCCCTCACCATATATTTGCAAAATTTAATGTAAGAAGGGACAAGGAGGACACTTAGATGTGATCAATTTTTTTAAAAGGGGGTAGGTAAAATTTGAGGTATAAAATTGGTGACCATACTGGCTTTCTTCTGTTAATAGGGAAGGTTGGATATATAAAAAAAAACTAGCTTAAATTTTAACTCTAAGAGTGCAAGTAGGCTACTTATTTCTTGGATCACTCTCTACGCAGACCTCAAGAATGATGAGTATGAAAATGAGATGCATGTCTGGCTAAGCATGAATGAAGAAAGGGAATAAAGAGATTGGGAAAATGAGGGCAGAATGAAGTCAAATTACAAGACAAATTTCCCAATATTGAAAAAGTAAGTGCAACTTCGTCATCATGAATATCCAACATTATCATTATAAAGATTTACTAAATAATCAATTTTGAATGTATAATCTGAAATTAAAAGCATCAGAAAATCTTACAACCCATGAAACTCAGAGCTTTTTCCATAATTTTTGAGCATCTAGGTCAATAAACAACCAAACAAAAATAAGATATAAACTAAAACAATAAAGGAACCAAAAGGCACACAACCGAAAACAAAAAAATGAAATAAAAATATAATAAACAAAGCACAAATTGACTTCATCGTAAAAATGCTTCAAATGTTGACCATTGACTATGAAACACATCTAATCACCATCGATTTCACGTAAATGAAAAGTATTATTACCTAAGACAACAATAATCTGGTAAGGTCCAAGCAAAAGAGAGTCAAATTTATGATGTTTTCTTGGGTTTTCTTTAGCCTTATCCCAACAGAGCACCAAATATCCAACTTCAAATATTTTTACAGTGGCATTTTTTTCAAAAAAATTCTTCATTTCTCTTTATCTTTCTCTAATTTTTCCAAGGTTGTAAATCTAGCTTTATCCAAAGCAATCAGATCATCTAAACATAATTGAATCTCATCAAGATCATTTAATCCATAATTTAACATTATTTTAGCAGATGAAATTTGTAACTCAATGGGCATGGTTGCTTCAAAACCATATGCAAGTAAGAAATGGAAAAAACTGTACTTGACTTGGTGGTTGTTCTATTAGCCCATAGAGCTTAAAAAAAAATCAAGTGCAAGTCCCTTTTATTCTTGCATAGAATATTTTTCATTATATTAATGAGATTATTATTTGTAGATTCTGCCTGACCGTTACCCTATGGGTAGTATTGGAAGAATGACTAGAGATAATGGAATATTTACCAAGAAAATTCAAATATTCATCAGATATAAATTGTGGACCATTGTTAGAGATTATTTCATGAGGAATCCCAAAATGGGAAAATATTTGATTTTCAAAAAAAATTATAACTTCAACAGATGTAGAATTTTTAACATTAATGCTTCGGCCACTTTGTAAAGTAATTTGTAGCAGTCAAAATATGCATATGCCTAGCAGATGAAGGGGGTGTATATCTGAAATAAAATCAATTCCCCATTTTGAAAAAGGTTTATCCAGAATAACCAGATCTAATGGAATAACTGGAAAAAATTCACGACTGCGCAAAGATTTGACAAGGCATACAAGATCTGACAAGATGGTAAACATCTTTGAAAATAGTAGGCCAATAGTAACCAACACATAAGATTTTATGTGTTATTGTTTTTGCAACATAGTGACCACCAAAAAATCCTTCATGACAACTTCTAAGAACCCTCTCGGTCTGATTATGAGTTAAGCACCTAAGAAAACACCATCTTGATTCTGTAAAACAAGAAGTTTTCCAACAACAAAAATTTAAGAGCTTGAAAGTGTAATGCTCTATGTTGTCTTTTATCTAAATGCTCAGGACATGATTGGTTTTGGAAATAATATATCAAATCATGGTACCAATCATCTTGAGATAGAAAATAGTCCTAATCCTGCATTGTTAAGCCAACATTAAATTGTGTAGAAAAATATGTAGTTTTCAAGGTCTGAAAATGCCGGACAACGTTTAAATTTTTGTCAACACTCAAAATTAAAACGTTTATTTCAGAATTTACATTTTCAGCTAAGTGTTTTGCAAGTTCATTTCCTTTAATAGTCTTACATGTCTCAAACTCAAGGTCAAATTGTTGTATTTTAAAAATCCACTTGGCTAATCTTCCATCAATGATGGGTTGTTTAAGTAGGTATGATAAAAAAAAGGTATGTTAGATTGAATGACCACTTGATTACCCATCAAGAAATTTTTTGTACTTACCCAGAATAGATACTAGTGTGAAAACAAACTTTTCAATTAAAAGATACCTGATTTTAGCATTTTACTAAAGTAAACAATTGGTTTCTTTTCTCCACAAGAAGGGTATTGAGTGATTAGAGTGCCCATGGCCTTATTAGTTACATTAATGTACAAGATGAATGGTTTATTTAGATCAGGATTATCCAAAACAGTGTAGTAATAGCATTTTTAACATCATCAAAAGAAGAATCAACGTTAGAATCCCATATAAAACCATGATTTTTCTTCAACAAAATCTGTAAAGGAGAAGCCTTATCATAAAAATCAGAAATGAATTTCCGTACAAAATTTATTTTACCAAAGAATGATCTAAGGCCTAGACTCATTTTTAGGTGGGGATAATTCTTTGATGGCTTGCACTCTTTCAAGGTCTATTAAAATACCATCCCTAGAAAAATGTGACCAAAGAGCTTTCCTTTGTCACGCCAAAAAAATATTTCTTGGGATTTAAGGAAATCCCATATGTTCGACAATGAATGAAGATTAAATGCAAGTGTTATAAGTGTTTCTTTCTCTTCATTGAATACACTGTTAAGTCATCTAAATAGATTTGAATTATAACTCCAATCAAATCATCAAAAGAAACATGCATTTTCTCTCTGAAATGTAGCATCTGCGTTAATTAAACCAAAAGGCATTTGATTAAATGTAAAGGTAGCTCTTCATGTTGTAAACGTTGTTTTTCTTTGGTCTTTAGGATTTACATAGATATGGTTGTCTAGAGAAAGCGTCTAGAAGATACATCATCTCTAAATCGGAGACCTGCTTTATAAAATATGATCAATATTTAGCAAAGGAAAGTTATCCTTAGCAATTTCACGAGTAAGGTCTCTACAATCAACACAGAGATGAATGTCTCCATTTTTATTTATAAGGGGAACTAGATTGGCCACCTAATCCGAATATCTAATAGGAAAAATGACACCACTATAGAACATTTAATCGAGCTCCTTGTTGATGGTGTCCTCCAACAAGGGGCTCACTCTTCTATATTTTTTCCTTATGAGTTTGATACCTGGTTTTATAGGAATGTCATGTTTAATAATCCTTGTGTCATAACCCTTTAAATATTTATAATACCAAGCTAAAACATCAATAAAATCTTTCAGAAATTTAACATAAGCTTTCTTTTCATTTTTTGAGAGATAAGCACCCATATTAAAAACTCCGGATCACCATCGCATTGCAAGATTAACAACTAATGTTTCCCCTATAATCCTTCCGAAATTTTAGGAGAGGAAAAAATATTAGGATGATCCTGAGGTGAAAACATGGATTTTAGACTGACCAGACCAGCATGTAATTTATTGCTAGATAGCTGCAAATAATCACTGCAATTCAAAACATAGTCATCAGAATCAAAATAATTACCTTTTAAGAAACAATCAATATGCTCATCACATTGGAAAATAGGCCAATTAGTTTCATTGTCAGGGATGCAAGGTCTATAGACCTCTTCAAGGCTACAATCAATAAAAATGTATGAAACTAAAGGGTTTGCAGAAAAAACAACAAGTTTATCAAGCATCACCATTAAATTCTCAAAAGACATGTTTTATATTAAATATTCAAAAATGTCTAAAAGAGACAAAACCTTTTGTGTGTATTTATGTAACCTAGTTTGGTTCATCTTATAAATCTTGTTGAACTATCTTATAATAAATTTTGAATCACCAAAAACCATCAATTTCTTAATTTTCTTCTCAAGAGCTTTTTGTAGTCCTAGACAAAGGGCTTCAAACTCAAAGACAATTATTAGTTGATTCGAAAGAAAGTAGATAAGTGTAACACAAATTCTTACCCGAGGGAGATTTGAAAACAATTCCATCACCATTTCTGACTTGGGAACAAGCCTCATTAAAGTACATTGATCAAATTTCATCTTGTGGGATAGTCCTAACATGTTGAAAATCTACATCCTCAAAACTACTAATCTATTGATATATTAAACCATAAGTGATCGGAGATCATTTTTAAAATTTCCCTAAACATCCCTAAATGGTGTTAGTGAAAAATATCATCTCCAAAGATTTCTAATGACTGTAAGAATGCGATAAATGGATATTGGGAGCTCTAGATATGTTCAATCAAAGTTCACACAACGGGAAAGTCAACTCTGGTCAACTGATCAACATTGGACCAATCGTACCGTGACACGTGGCTTGCCACCACTTGTCGAATTCACTCGATTTTCCTATCGGGAGATGACAAGTGGAATATATGCTATTGACCGAGTTAATTATTTCCATACCACATTACATGGGTTGAAATTATATTTACTTGGTAAGTCCACTTTCCAAATGCCACGCATTATGCCACAAACTATACATATTAATTTTTATACATTATTATTAAACCGCCAACCTCAATGCTAGGACCACATAGTGGTAAGCGGTGGAAGTGTCCACATGGAAGGGTGAAGTGAAGCGGTGTTGGAGCGGGCGGTTATGCTCACGTGGTCTTTTGACCACTTCATTTGCGTGGGGGAAAGGCTTATTAAAGCCTTAAACAATTTCCATCCCACACAATGTGAGATTTTATCCACCTAAAAGGGCCGCTCCACATGGGATTTATCCCATTTAAAATACATGCTAATCCTTTTAAAATGCATGCCATCTTTTTAAATGTATCCACATCACGTGGAATTGGGAAGAATGGTTAAAAAGGGGATTAAGGAGGATTATGGGGATTATTATCCCATCCAAATTATGTGGTTAGGCTAATATTAGCCTAATGATAAATGATTTTCCATTATTTTTGGGCCCTAAAATTGTATAAATAGGGAACCCATTCTATTGTAATGGACACACACCCCAAGCTTATTATTTGTTAAGCTTATTGTGGGGACACACACTGGCGCAACAGAGAAGCTCATTGCTAGAGCACGGAAAGGTGGACACACATTAGTCCGAGAAGCTTATTATTTTTAAGCTTATTTGTGAGATGTGTCAACAAATATTGTTTATTGGCCTATTATTTTAGGCAATAGTAGATGAAATATTTGTGATTGGGAGTAAATTATAAACTACCCAATAGGCCCATTGAGCCACACCAATTACTTGTAAATCCTGGATTGTCGACCGGAGTGCTAGCATCGCATTGATAGCATCGGGAAGGCCAATCGAAGATGAAGGAGATTGTGCATTAGGAAGGTGAAGAACAATTCAACTGATCATCAGAAGTTTTCAAAGAACTGGTGTACTGATAGGAAAGTAAAATTCCATTAGGTTTTCTTGTGAAAGTACTATTGTAACTTACAAGTTTTGACTAGTGGAACGGTTCGACCATGAACCCGGAGACGTAGGCAATTGCCGAACTCCGTAATCAATATGTGTGCAATTGTCATTATTGTCTTGCATTATTTTAAATTGATTACTTAAAAGGAGCAAATTGTCAGCAAATAATTAAAGCCTATAAGGGTCCGAGATCAGGTAGTAATAATCTGATTATTTTGGATCAATAAGCACCCATTTTGGTATCTATGAAGGAGATAAAAGATGTTTCTATACCTTCAATAGGAGCTCTTGTCCATTCCTCTCTTTGTAAAAATACAATAGTGTTACCTATAGGATCCCATGTAACATCTCTACCAATATAAGAACCGAGTGTATTAGGACTAATATATTCTTAACAACATCCAATAATTGGGAGGGATATCTAAAATATGCACATTTCCCATTAATTTAACTCTTTCATCTTGTGTAACCTTAATAACAATAGCCCCAATTTTTTCGTAACATTTAGTTTGTTTTCAATCAAATACAATGAGCTTCTTATTATCGGTTTCATATATGGTATGCATAATCGATCATTAATAGACTTAGGAATTATATTTTTGGAAGCACTGTATCAATAATACAATTATGGATAATTTTGTTCTAAATTTTGACATTAATATAAAATGGAGGTATATAATATGGACTAGGATTACTAGATATATTTAATACCTAATCTTCTTCATTAATTTCCTCTTCTTGCAAAGCTACTGTAGTTTTTGATCCATTCCTATTTTAATGGGCAACAAATAACTTTTCAAACTATCTAGGCAGATTTAGACTTTCAAACATAGTCAAATTACTACAAGATTTTTTCATATCGGGAACAATATCATAACCCTCATAAAAAAACTAGATTTAATGTATGATTTGGGTCTATAATTATGATATCGAGAATTATTTAATCCAGAAGGAGCATCTGCATTAGGTACAAGGCTAGATGTTGTTTGGTTTTGAGGCTTGGTCTTATCCACATCATTAGGTTTAGACTTTCCTACATCAATAGATTTAGACTTATCAGAATCATTAGATATCTTAGGTTTTGAACCACTAACATCATTGCCCTTACCTTTTTCTTGGCTAACATCCTTATTTGAATAATCTTTGGCTCTCATTTGAACGACATTTACCTCACAATCCACAAAACTACACATGTCCTCAACATTTTTCCTTTAATGAATTTCCTATTTTTTTCAATAGCAACACAAGTAGAAGGATCATGATCTACTTCAAAAATCCCACAATATAGTTCTTTGGGTTTAAATGTCACTTACTTGAAAGGTCAGTCTAGGATTTTGAACTAGATGGTTGGTCATTTAATTATTGCTTGACGATGACCATCTTGTTTCCGAGACTGTGGATAACATTTAATTTTTTTGCATTATCAATATACATACTGCATACAAGATATTTCTTAAAACCAATCCTTTTGAGCTTCTTCTCATAGTTAATGCAAAAAGTAATGGTTTCTTCAAAATCAGTGATTTCTCTATCTTCAAGAGCTAACCTATATTTCAAAGGCAAGGCACTGCAATAATAAAGATGAGAAATATTTTTAGGGGGTCTAACATCTCCTGGTATTTTCTATCTGAGCTTAGTGAAACGAATAGTGAAGTGGTAAACCATTTCTCTAGCATCCATCGAAATGTTAGAAAGCTCGTTAAGTAATTCATACTCATCTTTTCTTTTCCAAAACAATCATCTAACCATTCTTCTATTTCTGACTAGGATGAAATGGATTTGGAAGGTAAACTGAAAAAGGATTTATAAGATTTTCCTTGGAGAGTCCGAGAGAACAACCTAAGGAATTCAATTTCATTGGTGATGCCAATAATAGCACACATCAATTTAAAATGGTCAAGGTGATCTACCCATGATAACAATTGTCTCAAAATAGTAAGTTCCAAAGTGAAAATACAAGTATCATAGTTTAATCATACCCAACTAAATCAAACATTGTAGTACCATCAACTACCCTAAGTTCTTTATAGTCATATGATTCCATATTTAGAACTGTGTGTTTCATATCACAGACTTTTTATCCACTTCCAATTTTACCCACTTGATAGATGTTGTTAAAGTAGGTATTTACCTTAGCTCATGTTCACCTAGGTACTTTACTTACCTTTATTGTATTTATCCTCACCCACTTATGTGTGTGGATATTTATTTTTAATTTATTTAGATATCAAGCGAATATTATCTAGTTGTTAGGTATAGTTCTTTCCTTGATCTATTGTATTGACTAGATCCTTGATGTCTAGTAATCTCATAAATCTATGAAATTAACTAGTTCTTTGATGACTAATTCATTCCATGATTTATGGCTTGAGCTACGACCTTGACTAGATATTAGATTGTTATTCCTTTCCTATATAAGCAAGCCCCATTCTTATTTTATTTCATTGAGTTCCATAATAATATATGATATTGCTACTCATTTTTTTGCAAAGGTTTATGTAAAGTTATTTCTATGAATTGCTTTCATCTTATTGATCATTGTGTTTGATTAAAATTTGTATTCTTCACTTGGTACAATCTGGTTATTGTTCCTTGTATGGTATCGAGTAGGAGACTTTTATTGACATCCGTCAAGTAGGTTTTATTTTGTAAATAAATTCTTTGTATATTCATATATTTGGGATTTTCTCATATTTTGTTGCTGCATGCATTTTTACGCAAAATAGAGGCTTCCATTGGATCTAGAAGGTGGAAAAACCCTAAGATCGACTGTAAACTCGACCATTTCTAGAGGAAGTCATTTTTTTGGTTTTATTTTGTTGTGTAGAGGAATGCGGTGGTTTGTCTCGGGATTCATGCTAGGAGGAAAGAAAACCAAAAAATATTTTAATGGGTTTTTCAGATTTTTTGAGATTGGATCGGCATTTTTTTGTGGGTGCAACATTCTTGGTTGGTGTGTAGCAGGCGGTTTCTGAAAAGACGTTTCTTTCCTCTGCTCCACGGACGGTTGTGCATGATTTGCTATTTTGGGAAAATCTACACACTACTATTTTTGGCAGCGAAGGTCATTTGTGACATAGTCCAAAAATAGTATTTTTACTAGAAGAAGAAGTTGGATGTGAATTTCTCAAAAACAAGTGGCACACCCCATAATAGCAAGCTACACAAACCTATTGAAATCCTTAGCCCCTGGTCATATGGTATGGTCATATGAGGGCTTAAATATTTTGATTCACTTAACTCCAACCCCTTTCATTTAATTTGTGTGGTGAAGGAAAGAGCATTTTATTTTTGTTTAAGTGACAACTAAAAAAATAGGAGCATAATATTGAAAAGCTTGCAACATTTGATTAGTAACTCGGTTTTGAGTGCCATTTTTTGCAAAAGTTCTTGTTTTTATTCTCTTTCCATTGGAAATATTTATTTTGAGAAACACACTATAATTATAAAGTGTCATATTGTAACATGGAATCATTATAAATTGCCAAAATTGAGGGGGCTCTTGTTGTATTGTTTGGGGGTCTTATTGCATTCCTTGGTTCTTGTATTTCTTTTGGTGATTTTTTGAGGATGGAAAATTTATCTACTTCGCATTAGATCATGTTGAGCCATTAACAACACATAATTACCACACATGGAAACAATAATTAATTGCAAAGGTTTATGGGCTTTAACTTCTTCAAAACAACCAGTGTTCACTAGAGAATATGATAAATTTTTACCAATGCAAATTTGATGAATGCATGGGTTTGATAGGAACTTAAGTAAGTGAGAATATTTTATTTCATTTGGAAAAATGTGACTCTCCTTTCAAAATTTGGGATAAATTGGAGGATTTATTTGGTAAGGTGGATCATATGAGAGCCATACAACTTGACATTGAGATCACCTCTCTTAATCTGAAGATTTTCCAACAATTATAGACTATCTTACCAAGTTCAAGAACTTTTTGACAGAGTTGAAGGGGAGTGGAAGAGTTAAGAAAGATTAAGAGTGTGTTTACTTGATTCTATCCAAGTTGAGAGGACTATTCCAAATTTTTTTCTTCTAACTTTTTCTCTAGCATGGATGCCTTAGGTGACACATTCAAAATGCCTAACTTAGAAACATTTTGTGAAAGAATTACTAGGGAATAATCCAAATTTTCTCACCTTGAGTCTTCCAACTCTCAAAAGGTATTAGTTGCATTTAATCCTAAGGGAAAGGAAAACCAAATAGTAAAACCAAATCCACACCTTCTCCATCTCAAAATGATCCTAAACCCAAAGAAAACAACTCAAAACCCAAGGAGTCTTCTAAATCAAAGAATAAGTCTAGACGTTCATGCTCTTTTTATGGGGGTAGTAATCATGAAAAATATAGGTGTTAATAAGTGAATGCAAGCCTTAGAGGATGCGGTCAAGAAATATAATTTTTTTATCTCCATGCCACCTCCTTCTAATCAGCATGTAAAAACTTAATTTTGTTGGGAGATCTCAGTCACCACTTATATATAGTTGGGTTATAGATTCTAGTGCTTCTCATCACATGACTTCTTCCAAGGAGTCTTTTGTTTCTCTAGGTTTGAGTTCTACTTCCAAAATTGAGGTTGGAGATTCTTCCTTTCTTTTTGTTAAAGGAAAAGGTGATATACAACTTGATGGAGGAAATATAGAATATGCACTATATGTTCCTAACATCACTACAAATTTGCTTTGGTATATCAAATTTGTCATTATGGTCAAGTAAAAATGGTGACTTTTACACCATATGGAGCAAAAGTACAATTTTTTTTTAGCCTTATTCACTTTGGTTGCTCGGGGTATTGTTGATCATAGTTCTAGACTATATCACTTTGAGGTTTTTATGACACTTATTCTATAGGGATATGATTGGTTTCTCATGCAGATTCAAAGAGTAAGCTTTGGCATGAAATATTTGGACATCTCAACTACAAATATTTGAAGGAGATGAGAACTCATGGTATGGTAGATGGTCTTCCTAGATTTTTTTGTCTTGAGGGAGTTTGTCATGGTTGTGCATTAGGGAAACAACACCAAGCTCTTTTTCTAAGAATTTTTCTAAGAGAGCTTCTTCACCACTTGAGCTTGTGCATAGTGACTTGATGGTCATTCCTACCCCATCTTTCAATGGAGCTAAGTATACACTTACGTTTATTGATAATTTCTCGAGGCATACTTGGGTTTATTTTCTCATGTTCAAAAGTGATGTTTTTCACACTTAAAATTATTAAAGGCTTTTGTTGAGAAATAATCTTCTAGTTGCATAAAGAACCTTTATACTGATAATGGGGGGGAGTACTTCAGCAATGATTTTTCTAAATTTTTGGAAACTCAAGGCATTATTCACCAGCATTTTGTTCCTCATACTCCACAACATAATGGCTTAATAAAATGGAAGAATAGAAATTTGAAGGAAATGGATAATTGTATGATGCATTCTAGATATTTACCTCCTATCTACTGGGTAGAAGCAATTAATTGTGCTAAATACGTTCGAGAATGACACACCCCACAAAGCACTTGAGCATTTGAATGCAGAGGAAGCTTGTTCCAACACTAAGCTAAATGTCTCATTTTTTCAAGTCTTTGGGATCCATTCTTGGGCCTTTGTGCCAAAGAAGAAAAGGAAAGATTTGGATAAGAAGATAAAACCCTTGATCTTTGTAGGGTATTGTGAGGACATGAGAGCTTATCAACTTCTAGATTCTGATACTCATAACATTATTTTTCAAACACATGTGTAGTTTGATGAGCACTTCAATCCTCATGATTCTTCACTATCTTCCATGTCTCCTTATTCTTCTTCATCTCATCTTGAGGATACTCTCGTTGAGGAGGTTAATGAAGAGGTTATTGATGTTGTCACTATGCCTAAGTGGACTCGTACTATAGTTTTACGAGGTAACACCTTTCATAGAGGATCTACCACCCATTAGGCATCATCACGCACATTCTATAGGTTCGGAATTTTTGTGCAGGTATTTTATGAAGATCCACAATATTTTTCAAAGGCTCATGGGATACAAGAGTGGGATGATGTGATGGTAGCTAAGTATTCTTCTTTGATGAAGAATCATACTTGGGATTCAATATCTCTTCCTAAAGCAAGAAATATGGTTAGGTGTAAGTGGGTATACTAAAAAAATATGTAGTTGATGGGTCCATTGATAAGTATAGGGCTCGTCTTGTTGCAAATGGTTTTTCACAAGTTGAAGGTATTGATTACTCTAAGATTTTTGCATCTGTTGTCAAGATGGATTCTATACACCTTATACTTTCTATTACTACATCACAGGGGTGGCCCATATACTAGATGGACGTGAAGAGTGCCTTCTTGCATGGAGATCTACAAGAGGAAATATACATGGAGAAGCTAGCTGGATTTTTTCAGGATTCTTTTCTTGTTTGTAGGCTCTGAAGGTCTCTCTATGGTCTCAAACAATCCCCTTGGGCTTGGTTTGAGAAGATGGATTATTTTCTTCTACCTACTAGTTTTTTCGTTGTCACTCTGATCATACAGTGTATCTCCAACATGTTAGTGAGGATATTGTGATACTTGTCTTGTATGTTGATGATTTGTTACTTACTGGAAGCTCTTCTTCCCACATTTAATTATTCAGAGGACTCTTTCTACATAGTTTGACATGACAGACCTTGGGCTATTGAATTATTTCCTTAGTTTGCATATTTATCAGATAGATTCAGGGATTCATTTGAGTCATAAAAATTACACCCATGATATTATTAGGCACTTTTATATGGATCATTGTATGCCAAGTCCATCTCCTTTTAAGTGTGGAGTTACTCTTACTTCCACATGTACCACACCACTTTGTGATCCTACATTGTATAGGAAGTTGGTTGGGAGTCTCATTTACTTGACCCATACACACCCGACATTTCATTTGCAGTAGGGCTTGTATCTCGGTTGCACATTCTCCTCATATTAATCACTAGCGAGGCTTCTAAATGGATTTTCGCCATTTGCATGACACTTCCCACTTTGGCCTACACTACACTAGGGGTTCTAATCAATTTGTTTGGTATATAGATTTATATTATGTAGGTTCTATAGATGATAGGTTTTCCACTTCTAGCTATCATTTTTGTCTTTTTCTTCTCCAGTTTCTTGTGCATGCAAAAGCAATAAGATATTGCACTTTCATCTTCGAGAGGAAAAGTACATGGCAAAGTAATTCTGAGTGATTCACAAGATTCTTTGTCTTCAATGATTATTGTGAGTTTGGACTCCCATAGGATTCACCAATTTTACTTTTGTGTGATAACCAAAGTGCAATTCACATTTCTTACAACCCAGCTTTAGCACCAATGGACCAAACATATTGAGATACACATCCAGTTCATTTGTCGGCATATTCAGGATGGAGTTATTTTCTTAGATTACATTCGTCGCAGCAGTAAGTTGTGGAGATCTTTACGAAGCCTTTTGCATCACCTCACTACCATGAGTTGGATGGAATTCTTGGGGTTTCATAAGTTATTCTTGGGGATGTTCACAAGAACATATTATTTATTCTTCTTCTTTCTCTTTCCTTCTAGTAGGATTATTTCCTTCTTTGGGTTTGAGATTTCTTCATGGATATATTGTAGATAAGTACCTCATCAAGCCTAGTTTCCAAGACTCATCTTGTGGACATGCCACTTCTATTTTGGCCCCTAGCTTCACTTTAGGGGGTGTTAGAGTAGGTATTTACCCTAGCTCATGTTCACCTAGGTAGTTTATTTACGTTTATTATATTTATCCTCACCCACTTATGTGTGTGGATATTTATTTTTATTTATTTAGATATAAGGGGAATATCATCTAGTTGTTAGGTATAGTTCTTTCCTTGATCTATGGTATTGACTAGATCCTTGATGTCTAGTTTTCTCATATATCTATGGACTTAACTAGTTCTTTGATGACTAGTTCTTTCCATGATTTATGACTTGAGATATGACTTGTACTAGTTCTTAGATTTTTATTCCTTTCCTATATAAGAAAGGCCCATTCTCATTGTATTTCATTGATTTCCATAATAATATATGATATTGCTACTCATTTGTTTGCAAAGGTTTAGGTAAAGGTATTACGGAAAATTACTTTCATCTTATTGATCATGGTGTTTTATTAACATATGTGTTCTTGGCTTGATACGATCTAGTTATTTTTCCTTTTAGAAGTAACTCCATCAAGTATGGTCAAAGAGGACCTAACCCATTTATAACAAAGATGGGGTCCTTATGCAGAATTTCTTAAGGTATGCAATGGTGGATTACTTTCGTATTATGTGGAAAAGGATAGAGTGGGTTGTCTGTGAGAGACATAATTGTGATGATAAAAATGAGAATGATGATGTGAAATTTGTGGGACATTTACTTACGGTAGGCTGCGAAAAGGCTTATTATTTGGGCGATCATTCATTTGCAAGAATTCTCGAAGGATATGCTCTCTAGAATTGAAATGGATTGAGATACATGTAAAACCACTTTGTTGGACAAAGTTCAATGGCCCTATAATTTTTTTAACCTCTTATTCCACCATGACGAGAATCTCTACATGGTGATAATTTATTTATAAAAGGCTAACCTATGTTGGATTGAGAATCATGTGGAGTTCCCCATCCATTCCATCTAAATCTATTCATCTGTTCAATGTAATCATTATTGTAATAATCATGTTCGAACTACTTCATCTCAAAAACAAAGGTCAAACAATTATGAGATCATACAAAATATCATCAAAATATTTTTGTTGGCTTATTTAACCATCACTACATAGTTCAAAGGAAACATCATTTTTGCCATGTGTGTCATATTTGTAACGGAAAAATCCAATACAAAATTTTAAATCGAATCCATTTATCAATGTTCAATCGATATATTAGACCACATTTACAAGACATGTTTATGTAAAAACATTTTGAAACCCCTTTGTGTTTTATAACCAAATAATCATAATACGAGTAATTGTCTTTGAGGCTGAAAAAATATTCCGGATGTCACACTAAACATTTCCTCATTATCTTGAATAGATATTTTGTGAATTCAATAATATGTAATCACACAGAATAATTTCTTTCAACATTATTAATCCAAAACAAAAAATATCTCCCAATACGACTTGAATACAAATGCCCTTTTGAAAGCTGCTATCATTTTAAGATATTCAAATGAAACAAAGATATGTTTGCATCATATTTTCAAAACAAACAATACCCAAAATTTTAAATCCTCGACAATTTCAAAATATTCAAAGAATGACATATTTTCATATAAACATTTTATCTTGTACATAGAATACAAGATATTTTTGAAGACGTTTTTCATAAAGCAAAATACACTAAATGGGTAAGGCAAAGAACCAATTTTTTTTTTTCAATAATCTACGTGCTACAAATTTTATAAAAAGAGAAACACATCTCATCATTTCATTACCCATTAGGATTCTCAACTGCCAATGAAATTTCTAAAGTCGAGAGCCTGCAATATTTCATTCTACAAACCAACTCAAAAATGAAAATGAATTTCATACCATTTAACAATCACATTCAAATTGACATACTTAAACCATCAAGTATCCACAATATAATCTAAATAATAAAGCATTATTTCACAAAGTGCTTTATCAAATACGAGCTTATTTGCCTTCATTTGAATTCAACATTTCACCAAACCACCCTTTTAACTCCAGACATTCTTCATAAGAATGAGATTCAAGTAAATGAAATCAAATAAACAATGGAATGATCAAATTCAGACTAAGGCACAATCAAAACTTCACATAGTCTTGATAATGCTCAAACCCAGCTCCTTAATAGAAAAAAGATCCTTAAAAACAATAAAGGCATGATACATAACCATCACAAACTCAACATATTATGTAAAATGAGCCTGCATACATGAAAATCGAGTATCCATAGAGGGATAAGGCCAAACATACCATGCAAGGCAGATTGAAAACTAAGGCTAGAATCCCAAATGCACTTCAACACAAATAGTGGAGGATGAAAACAACTTTAGAAAAATTTAGCAAGGCTTCTCCATATAAGTGGAAAAAATCAAATGACCGACTAAACTGACAAAGATGAAATAAGAATAGGCTTGAGGATGAACATTCAATTCTTGGTACCTCAATAATGGTGCCATAATTATTACCTTAATTAACCATTAATGACCATAGTCCCAAATTTCCCACTTCGTGACCAAGGATTCCACTTGGCATTTCTTGAATAAAACAATGAAATCAATGTTAACCATCCAAGTTTGTAAATAAATTTGTTCACAATATAGAGGTTAAGTTTAAATAATATCAAATATGATTAAACCTCCATGCCCCTTAATCCCCTTTATATTATCAATTCAATTGAGGGATCTAATCAACTATTGGTTCAATAATCCACAATCAATGAAGTGGAAAAATATATAGCATATGTTCTGAACAAACTTATATCCCGGAGTCCCAAGAATGTCACCATGATACCAAAACTTTACTTCAAGATTTCCATTATGTTAGGAATAAAACTTATCTTAATTTATCATTAGTTTATATTTGAATAAATGTAATAAGCTAAAGTATTTAATTAAAATACTTTAACCTTATGTCAATAGGTATTAGTTGTACTTAGTTGTTAGGTAACTAAGTGATAGTGTTCTCATCCCAAAATTTATGGGATCATGTTCTATCTTACATATTTTGTTCGCGGATGATTTCCATGAGGTGTAATAGGGGTAGTTAAGGAAATATGTTATTTCTGCATATTTTCTCAAATTAGCTGATTTGTTTCCATATATTGTGGATGAGATAGAAGTTTTCCAGTATCTATAAATATTGCAAATCTCTCATTTTTTTGTAATGCTTGATTTCATATTAATAAAATTATGCAAACACCATCTTATTTTATGTAATTAAATATGGTTTGCAGACAAGATTTGGTATCAAAGCAGTATTTTGATCCAGAGAGGAGTGTAGGAAGTTTTAGGGAAGTTTAGGGAGATTTGGAGAAATTACAGAGGTAGGAGGAGCCATAGATGCCCCAGTACCGTTTCACATCCCATACCCGAATCTACACCCGATTCTAAAAGTAGATTAATATGCAATTGAAGAACACTTGGAGTGTAATGACAGGACCTTACAGATCTGGATGCAACTTTGTTACAAAAGGTGATATTGTTTCATTGTGTTTTTTTAGATTTACCTATACGTGAAAAAATAAAATATAATTTCAAAGATTGCGTGTCAAATATTTTTGATCTGTGGGGACCCAAGATTTTCAAGTTCCCCACATTACTTCTTCTTCCTATTCTCTGTACTTTTTCTTCTCCTTCGAAGATTTTTTAGAAGAATTTTAAGCCACAAACAAGGGAGATATAATAAAATGTGGAAGCTTCTCTATGAAACTGCAGTTTCCATAGGAGAAGAAGATATGATATTTTAATGATCTTCAATGTGCCTGCATACAAAACAAATACTACAAATTGAACATGGAGACGATTTGCAACCCGTAACCAAAAACACCGTTGAAGAAAGAAGGAAGAAAAACTTGTCTACAAGAAAAATACTTGCGTAGAAAGAGAAATAATAGAAGAAAACTGTGGCCAAGGGTTATAATAATGCTTAGGAAAATTAGTTAAACTACAGTTGTGCCCTACACTACACAACGCATGCACTTAAGCTTTTATCTACGTTTGGTTTTAAAAAATTGCTTCTACAAAAATTTCCATTTTAGGACGTGGAGAAAAAAATAGAAGTAAAATCCTTTTTCCAATTTTGGAAAGGGGCGCGGAAAGATATTAACATCGCGATTTGAAAAAGTCATAACTTTCAAATGGTACCTCAGATTAAGGTGTCATTTTGTTTGAATGTGTTTGTGTTTATGAGCTCTACATATTGGTCTAGTTTTTAATAAGATTTGTTTTGTAAAAATTGAAAAAATTAGATTTTTGTATTTGAAAAGAGGCCAAAGAGCCCAAAATTTTATTTTATTTTTCAAATCAGCCAAGAGAGCCATTTTATTTTTACAAATCAGCCACAAAACCAAATTTTTAACAGGGCCAATAGTGCAAAAAATTCATTGTACATGGCCGAAAAGGAGCCCAAAATAAATAAAATAATTTTTGGGGGTGTGCATGCTTTAAGGGGGAAAAGTGTTCAATTTTTTCTTCTATTATTTATCACTTTTCACAATGGCCACAATTACGGCACCAAAATTATTTTTTCTAGATTCTCAACTTTTGTGTTCTGATAATTATCTAGCATGGAAAACAAAAATTCATGCACAACTTGATTTTAAAAATCTATGGTCCATTGTTTCTTGTACATTAACAAGATCTACAACAAATGTTACACAACAAGCTACATTTGATCATGCAAATCAAAAGGAAAGTTTATAATCTTTTTTTAGTGTTTGAGATGAGGTATATCCTCATCTTGGGTAGACCACAAGAACAAAATAATCTTGGGACAAGTTAAAAATAGTATATGAGTCCAAAAATAAGAACACAATAATACTTCATCTCCGAGTCAATTATTGACCTTGAAAATGCAACCAAGCGAGAGAGTTGAAATGTTTTTGAGAAGAGTAACAACTTTTTGTGCATCAATTCAAACTTTGGAAGAAGTAAGTAACACATCACTCATGCCTATAGTATTGATAGATCTTCCTCCTTCTTATAGGATTTTTGTGACCACGTTAAACATAACTTGTCAAACAACAACATTTGAAGATTTCGTGAATATGCTACAAGAAGAGGAATCTATTCACTCAACTACCTTTGAAACTAAAGAGGAACTTACTTAATCGAAAAGAAAAAATAGGTTAATTTTAGTTCACCTCATAAGCAAGGTAAACTTAACAAGCCCAAAAAGAAGATCTCTCATTTGTGGTGAAAAAGGACACTTACATTCCAACAAGGATAATGGTAAAAAGGTTAAAGAACAAAAAAATATGGTTAAGTAAACAGGACAAAATAATCACAAGTGGAAGAAGAAAACAACTCAACAAGGAAATGTAGCGAAAAGGAAGATCAATTTGATGATGATGACTTCCTATATTCTACATAGTCAAATGAAATATTAATTCTACAAATCAAATTTTGTATTTTGAACAACTTGGCACATGAAAATAAAGAAATATTGGACAATGAGTAAAACACCCACAAAAATCATGTCTCTTTGGGTGATGATACATCCTTGTTGAAGGCATTGGTTCCATTTCACTACCAAGGAAACATAATTGTAAAATTACGGATGTTCTTTATGTCCCTTGTTTAACAAAAATATTTTATCCATGAGTCAATTATTAGACGAATATCAAAATTGAATTTGATTGTAAAGGCGGTAAAAATATGTGCCTAATTGGAGATAAGTCACAAAGCTCAAAAAATTGTTACAAAAGCAGTGGTGGGAAAAGGATTTTGTTCAATGAAATGATTAGCCAAGGATACATCATCAAAACTATGGCATTATTTGGACATGTGAGTTTTGTCTATCTTGACACATTCAATAAAAAAATACCACCTCTAATAAAGGGCAAGTGGCAAGAAAACAAAATAGGGCACCATTCAAACATAGTAAATTTCAGGATAATGCAAAACTTCGAATTGGTGTATACCGATATGTGCTAAGGAGACAATGAGACCTAGCTTACCACTATGGGTTTCAATATTTCATGCTCTTTGTTGATGATTTTTCAAGAAAAAGTGGATATATTGTCTTTCTACAAAAGACCAATATTTTGAAAATTTCAAGAAGTTCAAATTCCTTGTTTAAATAGTGTCGAGTAGGAAATGAAATAAAACTCCACTCGGATCGAGGGGGAGAATACACGATAATGTGTTCAATGATTTTTGAAAACACATGGCATTTTAAATCGAATAGATCCTCCTCAAATAGTGCAACAAAATGGTGTTGTTGAAATTAAAAATTGTACTATCATGGTTATGGTGTGATGTATGATTGATGATACAGTTTATCAAAAACATTTTTGGTCAAGTAGCTAAAACGACAATCTATTTTTTAAATAGAGTTCCCATTTGTAGCTCTTGATGGAATAACACCTCGAGAATCATGGTAAGAGCATAAGACATCTATTTCACACCTTGGAGTTTTTTAATTTAAAGTGAGTATAGATATTCCTAAGAAAAAAAGAACTAAGCTTGATATGAAATTAGAAAAACTTATCTTCTTGGGATACAAAGTTGATGAAACACTTGGCTCTGCACTTATGGATACAAAAATAAGAAGGGTATAAACTAGTCGGGATGTTGATTTCCTTGAGAAGAAAGAAGTAGATGCTCCTTCCATACACTCACATGATGAAAAAATAATCCCTACAATGCAAAAAAGGATTGTAATCACTTTAATAATTATAGTGATGATGGGGAAGATGGTGAAATTCAACCTCCCACGGGGACCAAAAAAGTATGCCTCAATGGTATACAAGTATGATGAGAGATGCAAAAATGGATATAGTATCCTTGACACATCTACCAATGGAATGAGGACTCATAGTGTGGGTCAAATTGAGGTCAATTTGGCCTTAATGGGTAAAGTTATTGAAACTATTGAGCCATCCATAGTTTCAAAATCCCTACAGTCTAAACCTTGGAAAGATGCTATGGATGCGGAATATAAGTCACTTATGAAAAATAATACATGGAAACTTACAGATCTTCCACCAGGGAAAAATTTGATTGGATGCAGATGGAAATTCAAAATGAATTAAAAATTAGATGGAAAAATTAATAAACATCAAGATATACTAGTTGCTAAGGGACGTGCTAAAAAAGAAAGCATTGATTACGAGGAGACTTTTTATCCCATAGCTAAGATAAAAACTTTCGGGATAACATTTTCTCTAGCTACATAATTTGGTTGGAAAATACACCAAATGGATGTGAAAATTTCCTTTCTTAATGGTGATTTATAGGAAGAAGTTTACATGACTCAACCAGAAGATTTTTTCATACCAAGTAAAGAGGAAAAGGTATGTAAACTCATAAAATCACTATATGGTTTAAAGCAATCTCCTAGGGCATGGTATATTAAAATCAATGAGCATGTCATTCAACATGGATTCAAGAGGAGTCCATATGATCCTAATATCTATCTCAGAAAGCAAGGGGGAGATATTGATTGTTGTAGTATATTTAGATGATCTAGTCATCGTTGGAGGATCAATTGATTTAGTCAACAAAGAAAGATCTAACAGGATCATTTGACACATGACCGATCTTAGGCTTCAACATTATTGTATTGGACTTGAAGTTTGGAAAAGATAAAATCATATCTTTGTGTCAAAATTGAAATATGCCAAGACAACACTCGATAAATTCAATATGATGGATTGTAATCCATTTTCCACACCTATGGAGACAATAATTCAATTGTCTTAAACAGATCCATCACCACAAGTAAATGCAACTCTCTATTGGCAGTTGATCGGGAGTCTCATCTACTTGACTTATACTAGGCCAAATATGAGCTATGGAGTCAAATATCTTTCACGAGTTCATGAAAGAACCAAGGGTTTCTCACTTGAAATTAGAAAAAGAAGATACTAAGGTACATCGAAGAACTATGGACTATGGTCTTGAATAAAATAAGAATATTAACTTCTTCTTGATAGAATATTAGATTTAGATCATGCAAGAAACATAGATGATATGAAATCAATTTTAGGATTTATATTCCTTTTGGGATCTAGACCAATATCATGGTGGAGTAATAAAAATAATTGTGTTTCAAGATCCTCCATAGAATCGAGGATATTGTGCAAAGACGTGGATTTTTGTGAAGTAATATGGATCTAACATATACTTGAAGGATTGGGAATACCACAGAAAGATCCAACTATCCTGCATGTTGATAACAAAGGAGTAGTAAATATTTTTTGGAATCTAATTTTTCATGAGTGCACCAAACACATTGAGGTGTAGGTACATTTCATACACAAACATGTTCATAACAACAACATCCAGCTCCAATATTGCCCAACAGGATATGTAATGTGCAAATTCCTTCACAAAAGTCACTTGATCGAGGTAAATTTGAGGGTTTTAGAGATTTTCTCTCTTGTTCACTTGAGACCATGCTGAATTAAGGGGGGAAATTTTAGGAATAAAACATAGCTTAATGCATCGAGTAGTTGATATTTGAAAAATGTAATAAGTTAAAGTATTTAATTAAAATACTTTAACCTTATGTCAATAGGTATTAGTTGTCCTTAGTTGTTAGTTAACTAAATGATAGTGTCCTCATCCTAATGTTTGTGGGATCATGTTCTATCTTGCATATTTTGTTCCTGGATGATTTCCATGAGGGGAAATAGGGGCAGTTAAGGGCAATATGCTATTTCTACATATTTTCTCATATTAGGTGATTTGTTTCCATATATTGTGGATGAGATAGAAGTTTTCCAATATCTATAAATATTGCAGCTCTCTCATTTGTTTTGTAATGCTTGATTTCATATTAATAAAATTATGCAAGCACCATATTGTTTTTTGTAATTAAATTTAGTTTGTAGACAAGACATTCCATTGGAATATCCCATGAAATGACTATTTTTAATGTCACATAATACAAAATTAGTTTAAATAAAAGGCAACAACACTTACTTTGCTATTCTTACCGCCTTACCATGGAAAGAAGATATATACCAAAAAATGAGCTTAGAATTTTAAAATAGTTAATGTAAGCTAGAACTCAATCATCATCTTTGATAAACTGTGATCATCAATATATAAAGTGCCCAAGGTAACATCTTATATCAATGTGAACATCCAAATATATTAATGTTGACATGCAAATGTTTTGAAACCACTTTAAACATGAAATGAAATAAAACTAAAGTTTTAAAATAAACAAGTGGTCCCTACCATATATTTGCACAAAATTTAAAATAAAAGGGATAAGGAGAAAAATTAAATGTGATCAATGTTTTTAAAAAAGGGGGCATATAAAATTTGAGGTATAATAGAGTGGGAATGAGACCAAAAAAACATGAATTAATTCTCTATATTGATATGTTAGACTACTAGTTGATGCATACACTTGCATTGAATCGTAAGATGTAATCCTTGATAGGTTCATATGTACCTTGTTGTAAAGTAGGTAAATGATCATATGTAGCTATAGGGCCATTTTGATGATAAACGCGACGAGAGAAAGGTGTCCTCCATATCATAGTAAGTAATAATAGACCCAAATGGAAGATGATTATACCAATGTAATGCATCATCAATAAGAATATGTCAAAAGAACTTAAACAATAATATATCATTAGAATACGAAGGCATAACCATGTGGTAATGTTGGAGATGTAGGTGAGGGTGACCAATCATTTCTAAGGATGTGAATTTAGGAGTGAAAAATTCCCTAGGAAATGCGTAGTTATGGATCCTCTTAGGAATAGGGTTTCCATGTAATTATTTTTTTATCAATTTAAGCATAATAGGCCCTACTTTCTACGGTGAGTGACTCAACCCGAGATTGTAATTGACCTACAACATGCATGAGAGATAGAATTACCTATGAAGGAATAATAGGATATGGTAATAATGTATTAAGTTGTTGTAACTTTGCCATTTTGAGTAACCATGGGTACTTCTAGAGAAGATAAAGGATATTATGATGCTAAAGGAACACTAGAGGTAGGTAAGGAAAAGGAGATGGAATATCCATATCAAAAATAGGAATAGCATCGGAAACATCCCTAGGAGTTACGGTAATTGATGGAGATAATTGGATAGTAGAAGATGAAGTAATAGATGTAGGTGAAGTGTTAAGAGGAGATGAAATAGTAGGAGTAGAATAACTAACAAATGGAGGTGCCTCATGTATTATGTTAGATATAACCTCGGGAGAAAGTGGAGTAAGATATTCAAACTTATGAGTATGAAAAGTAGTAGAGTCATGACTATCAATTGGTTCCTCAAAATCGAAAGAAACTCGAGATATAAGTATATCACTAAGTGGACCATTGACATAGTGTGAAGGAGTATGCGAATTAGTAT